>OX465486.1:18911579-20260079 GCA_950022335.1 Eurois occulta | reverse complement strand
TACACAGACCAATTTCAATTCATGTTTGCAATTGAAAGTGTTTATATTTGTATGAGAAGAAAAATGAAAGTAGATATAAGACACGCGCTCAACTAAGGATAAACTTTATATTATTAGTGCTAAGATACCAAGAGCGTAAAGTTTACAAAAGGACAATCAATTTACTAAGAGTTACATTAACTATTATCATAGAAAGTTAACCTAAATCTTTACGACTCTATAAGCTATGTCATATATTTGGACAGATACTCGTGTGGACTTATTTCAAATTCCAGGATATTTCAATCTTCGTTTGGCTGACATTAAACTTTGTCTAAACCTTTGGATTGTGAGGTGCGCTCGGGTCAAAGTTTCATCAAATTCAGCTGACGTCGCCTGACTTCAACAGCAGCCGTAGCGTGGTTCCAGTTGCGAAGCTAAGTCCCACTTTTATTAGACTCTATGGTTACCTGTGGTCACGTAGTATGACTTTGTTATCTCAAAAATAATTGTATATTGTTTTGAGCACTAAGACTATATTATAAAGCTACTTAATCAGTTCCAAAATTGGAATCTACTATCGAACTAGATAAAATTCGTGCCAATATTTTAATATCCAACTGTGGAAATTATAATAATGTGTCCTAATAATCCAATAATTGTTTGGACAATCTAGGGTGTCTAAATTTCAAAGTTAAAGCCAAGGTCAAGATTCTTATCTGCTCAATGTAGGTACACAAAATGCATTGTGATTTTAATGTAAGATAGGCTCTTAATATTTATATAAATGTGTAAAAGATAGTTATTTCGAATAACATAACTTCGATTTCAACTACAATTTTCCAATTCTAGTTGAATTTCAGAACTGCTCTTTACTCTTAGAATCAGAGGGGGGCGACTAAGTGGAATAAATCCTAATATTTTTATGTGCGGACTATTTCAGCTACTCCTGTATACAACTTCGAGGAGCTGACCCAGCTTTGAAGTGCATTGGGGAAGGCCTCTGTCCAGCAGCAGCTGAGTTAGGCTGAGTTTAGAACGAGAGAGCACCGTATGTAGCTTCGCCCGATAGCACAAATACTCTTATAAGAGACTCTGGTATGTAGAATTAAATTATAAGCATGCACGGGTCTCCTGCAATTACCTGAAACGTGGTAAATGATAGAAATATTTTGAGGGAGAATAATCTCAATTAGCGGAATTATGTATCAATTAAAGATACTTCTGCGAAACTAGGCAAAATTATAGCAGACAATCAATGCATCCTATTGGATTCATATTCCAGTTGGAACGATTATAATAATCTGATTGGGTGAACATAGCGAGTAGGTGTAATTTTAAACTCTATAGTAATATCATGGAGAGCCACAGTTCATCCTATTGTGAAAGCTCATACGCTGTACTGCGTCACGCGTCTGATTTTCAGAGGGGGGAATGTGACTGTCTCTCACATACTCCTAATTATTCAGCAAATATCTTATTCTCGATTATTGTTTCAAAAATCAACACGCGTTACCGGCCACGTGCAAACACTTTGAACCTCTACTTTATGGCTTGACAGTTAAAGGCGAGGCGTCCTTTCTTCTATTGAATTTTAAAACAATATTGGATATCTTGGGAACGCATAAATACTTTACTTAATGGCAAACCCACTTGGGACGAAGACTATTAGCAGGCAATTCTTGAGAAAAGATAAAAATATACGATTTCTAAACACATTCCTGAATACTGGCACAACATCTGGTTGCAACGTGCGTGGCTCTTGGCCGCCCGAAGTTTAAAAGGGTCCTTTAAAACAATTGAGACGGTTACGCAAAAACAGAAAGGTTGCTAAACTATTTCTCGGAAACGACGGCGTGGGTTATTGAGAAGGCGATAGCCAGGAGATGCACATTGTGTGGTGACAGTGGATTTGGAATCACGAAAGAGGTCGGACGTAAGAGTCTGGGAGTAGACAGGAGTGTCCGGACGCTCGGGGTCGCTAAGCTAAGTCGGAGAGAATAGTAAAAGTACTAGGACGTCCTAGGTTAGTCTCGTTAAGTTAGCGTAGTCTTGGTACCAAGATACACATGTCCCAGTGGACTGTCGTAATAGAGCGATTAATGTTTTATAAATCAAATATAAGTAGTAGTGATAAGTCTGGTGGAAACAAGTGTCGTGACGCGCAAGGAGACGAGCAATGGCGGAGACGAGGCTGGTGATTGAGCGGAACTCTGTAAGTGAGTTTTAGACTAATCATCTTCAGAGAACACGTGGTAAGTGTTAACTATAATTAAATCCTAGCTTAAGTAGCAGTTAATATAAGGCCAAGCGTAACCGCGTTACCCATTTATTCCAGCAAAGCGGGGCCGCCATCTCAATCAACACAATGTCTAACTGTTAATATAATGCACCAGCGTAATTCATTTATTACAGCATGCAAAGCAGTGATGCGGAGCCACGATGTATATTATTATATCATGTTTTATGTGCCCAAACTCCTAATCCGTACCTTGGCAATTATCCACCGTCCGCGTTTGGTTCTAGGGACGGTTGGTCTTTCATAACGACATGTACAATTTCGACTAATACGAACGACTATTGTATATAGACAAATGTTGACTATATTCTGACGCACCACAAATGGAAGACAGAACCGCTATATATATTGTTCAGTGGTGAAGGCAACACCATAATCACAGTTTGATTAAAACAAATGATATTTAACAGTAATTTATAATGCCAACTTGTACTTGTTGTACAAAGTAACCAAGCTCTGATGGTGAATATTGCTTCCTATAAAGGTCTAGCTCAGAAACATTGCGTGGAGATTGTTGGCTCCCATTTCCGGGAGTGGGGGTAGGCTCCCTGAAGTATTTCACACTGAAACATTGAATTGATATCTCCGTTCTAAGGAACGCTAGGGACTGTGTCTCGTTAAAATCAACCCCGGCTGCCACAGGCCAATTACTAAATCGACACTATTTAGCGAGACACGCAACCACGACATGGGGCAGATTAAAGAAATGTGAAGTGACGAAAGTTCCACTTCAACGGCTACCAATCGCCAATTGCAATATGTTCTGATACAGACTAAGTCTACGATACGCTTGTGCAAATTGTATTATGAAATAGTAAATGGGATAGACGGCCGTAAGGGTGTTATTAACGTGAGTACGCGTATATGTAGAAATACTGAAAACCTGTCTTTGTCAATGGCGGCTGGCCTCACAACCCACTGCCTTAGGATTGGGAAAGACATGTAGATAGTGCTTAGGGAACGTGACCTGTTAGAGTTCGCAGCAGTGTCCTCAGTAGGACTATGCACTTAGGTCTAACAGTAAGCGTACGCCGGACAAACGTTGTAAAACGGTTCCATGCTGTTACATGGAATCGTTTGCGTTTGCGAAACGGCATCTTGTATTTTGGGATCAAATAAGTTAATGTAACGAATAAATAATGGAACTCCTAAGCGCAAGCGTAACGTTTCCCTTCACCAACCCTTTTTAATCATATATCTTATCTTTGCGTACGTTTGTCTTATTGCTTCATACTTTATTGTTATAATGTTTTATACGATGTGTTATTATTCATGTATATGTCCTAACTGTGATCTCCCAATACTAACTTCACCTAGTACCCAGTCCTGGTCCTTAGCTTCTAAAGACGGAGCAGGACTGGAAACCCAATTTCCTTATTTCGGTGGAAAAAGAAAACCCCTATTGGATGACTTTTACAGAGGTGTGCGAGGCTTGTGGGGCACCCCTCCTCTCCCATACCATAATTGGGGAGCCGAAATAAGTTAATGTAATATAATAAAAATCTAATATTTACATGATTTAGAAAAAACGAAAATTTTATCAGACTAGGGTCTTATTGGAACAGTCACATAAGCATCACCTTTGTACCTATTTTTTTCTGTTCCTTTCTTGTTTTCTGTATTTAGTGTGTACATAAACTGTTAAATAAATAAATAAACAACACTTTGCTTAGCAGAAGCGCTTGTGACCACTAGACAAACAACGCAGTCAAATTTTAATTCATTTACTTAATTATCTATATATATATAATAAATAATGCTAAATCTAAAATTTAATTTGCCAATAATGCGGTCGATACCTCTTTAACTGTAAGAATACTAAAAGGTGGCTAGAACGTTGGTTCTCTGAGGATTTTAGTAGAGTTCTACTCCCTGCTCATAACCACAATCGGCAATCACCACTATGTCAGCCAAACACAGCAATATGGCAACCTTTTAAACAAGCGTATCTGAGTAGAGTAGTTGAGCCCTTAACAAATAATTCCAAGAAACTAGTTTTAATCATAAATACTTTATTTTATCATCAAATGACGCCTCCCGCTCTGGGCGGAGTGTCACACTTTTACTGACTAAAAACCATCCATGTTCCTTCTTTTGCCCTTTGTGATCCAGGGCCGCGGTATCTCTTTCGAACAGTCCCGCAGCCCTGGCAGGCATCGGCCTATGCGGGCTCCTCGGTTTGCTGACATCTCTTTGAGGCGCGCGTGGAACACAAACGTGCTGTCGACACGGCCTGTCGTCATAAGAAGGATGGACGGCGAGTTAGCCCATTACTCATCGTCCACAGGCTCGCGCCTACGGTGGGCGAGAGCCACCACGTGGCCCCTAACAACCCGATTAGTTTTCAATTAACTGTAAAATTAGATTTTTTGTTGTAAAACTTAATAAATAGTTGAGTCATTGAGTTGACAAATTAGTGACGTTTTGAACAAGCGTAGCTTAATAGGGTAGTTGTGCCCTTACTTGTTTTAGTTGCCGTGATAAATAGTTAATCATTGAGTTGACAAATTAATCACAGCACAGGTGGCTATAGCCGGGCTGCGGGACTGTTTGAAAGAAATACTGCGGCCCTGGAACATAAAAGGCAAAAGAAGGAACATGGATGGGTTTTAGTCAGTAAAAGTCTGACACTCGGGTCCGCTCGGCCCAGAGCGGGAGGAGTCATTAAAATTTGATGATTTCCCATCAAATAAAAAAAAAAAAGACAAAGGTGGCTATAGCCCTACAAAAGCTATGGGGGATCGCTTTTTGACAGCTCATATAAGTTAATTGGCGTGTCCACTACCCTATTAAGGAGGTTTTTCAACAATGACAACAACAATTTAATTTAATGTCATTCAACTTAAATTAAATTTTAATGTGTGGCGGTAGTCAATAGATTATAGAACACACACACACAGAACTTTATGTTTCGAAAATAATGCTTTCAGCGGAAATGACTGTCACATAACTAAAACATTCAATGGGTTTACAAACAATATTGAATCAAATAAAGAAATGTTTATAGACAGAAAAAATACTCAGTGGGTTCATCGTCTTAACAAAACGCCGTACATAACACCTTTAGTCATGTGAATAGGTATTCTCAGAAAACGTCTGAGGCTATACGGAGGACGTTAAAGAGAGCTCCGATATAGCCTCTATATAGCTCTTATAGCCTTGTAGGGCTTATGTCAAGACAGTGTCGTAAAGCGAGATGGTTTGACAAGCAATTTGAGGAACTGTCGGATTTCGTAAGTGCGAGTTTTTGTATGCGAGACCGGTTTGAAAAGATTTTACGTGTTCGTGCACTGAAAAAGGAGATAATGAGATTTTTGTTCAAGTTATTTTGATGTGAGTGGGTTCGCGTTCTTGTTTATAGTCCTAGCTTATTTTTATATGAACACCAATCACATCCTTTTATGTATTTTTAAACCCACATCTACGGCATTGCTGACAGATTTTACATCTATCCGACTCGAAGGGCCAAATTATGTTTGGGATTAATAGGAGACTTTACCTCCACTAACTCGAAAAAAAACTATTTCCCATGGTGAACACAGGAAGAATTTACTATAAGTCCATTAAATAAAGAATTCACAGCCTACCCCTAAAAGCAATACAAACATTAATGCCCACAACAATTGCCAGCCTTTTGTGCTAAGCTGCATACTTAGCGACATAATAGACGGGGCATTAGCGACTGTCAGTAACTGCATACAATTGGTTATTGCGGTGACAGTAATGGATTATTGTTCTCTCTCTCTAGTGTACCTACACTAGATAAACCGCTAAGCTGTGTTTGCAACAAACTGGGTAGACTAGAATATTGAGATGATTTTGAAATCTAATGGTAAATAGAGAATTTCATTACATTTTTAGCAGATGGAAAGATTTTTCTTCAATTACATAACTATGAAAACTACATATTTATACGACTTCCTAAAATTACAGTTGTTTGAGCTAAAGCTGCAGGTTAATGTGTACATAATGCTATAATATTCTATGAATGTACAGGCCAGCGTATGGCATTACACCTAACTAAATAGTTATTAAATTTCTTCATAATTTAATTCGATGAAATTGTCAGGAACACTTTTCGATAAGAAATTCTTTTGAAATTTAAAACGTTTTCCCTCTACACTCAATCTGGAGAAAGTTCAATCCAATCGCGAAGTTTAATTCGGATTACTTTTAGGAGATATCACCGTTGCCACTAGGATTAGGTCTAGCCAATAAAACTGAGACTATCGGTCGAGATATCGAATCCGATTGTCTGTAGAAAAAATGACTAAATATTTGATTTTGACTTGCAACGAGGCTATCAGAAGAAATGTCACAGGAAAACTGTTATTCAATGTACACTGTTACCAATGCCAACCAGTTGGTTACTGACAGAAGATTACGACGTTGTCTGTTTTTTCCGTTTATCGTAAGTATATTTAAATATCTTTGCTCCTTTACCGAAACCATTTAAAACATTTTCACCCTTTTTTAATGTTTGTTGCTATGACAAAAAGCCTATATTTTGCTCACAAATCGCAGCATTTGGAAATGTTTAACCTCGTTTTGCATATCGAAATTGGTAAAAGCTAACAGTATATTATGAAGCGGTCTAATTTGAATAAATGGTTTTACTTTATCAGTGCAGCTTGGATGCACAGATAAATTAAAACCATTACCATAAAAAAATATTGAATGAGGTATGCAAAGTTATATATGACTAGCAAGTACCTACGATAATGAGAAAAAATTATTAATTCTAAAAAAAAACGGAGGATTCAAAGGTTTGTTTAAGAGAAACCCTGCTTTGATTCTAGAAGTAATATTTTTGTGTTTCCGAAGAGTTTTTACATTATTATGCAAAACTATCCCCATCTTTCCACAACACAGATCCTAAAATACAAATATTCTCACAGTTGCAGTGGTAATAACACCGTTAGGTTCAATGCCGATGTTTGGCCGGCCCGCTATCAGGGCTTACCGTAATATACGGCGCCGAGCAAGCCAGCCTGTGCGATGTAATAAGATGCCTCTGTAGCTCGTGTCGGACTGTTTTACTATCATTTGAATGGCTTTGTGTTGTTCAGTCTGTTGATCTGTTGAAATTCTTGCTCTGGATAGGTATTAGTAGAACATCAGAGAATATATCATCACGTCTGTAATCCTTGAAAGGTCAGGCAGAGGTGTAATGGGCTGCGGGACTGTTCGAAAGAGATACCGCGGCCCTGGAACATAAAGGGTAAAAGAAGGAACATGGATGGTTTTTAGTCAGTAAAAGTGTGACACTCCGCCCAGAGCGGGAGGCGTCATTTGATGATAAAATAAAGTATTTATGATTAAAACTAGTTTCTTGGAATTATTTGTTAAGGGCTCAACTACTCTACTCAGATACGCTTGTTTAAAAGGTTGCCATATTGCTGTGTTTGGCTGACATAGTGGTGATTGCCGATTGTGGTTATGAGCAGGGAGTAGAACTCTTAGGCCATCCGAAAAAAAAAGGCAGAGGTGTAATCTAATTGTAACACTCACATTTCACCAGTTATGTTTAGGTCTCATGTAATCCCTATTACATGAGACCTAAACATAACTGGTGAAACGAAATGAAACGAGCCATAACCGGGCACAAATCCGGACTCCGTGGCTGCTATTGAAAAATTCCTGATAACAAAACCAAATAACACTTTTCCCGACCTGGGAATCTACCTCATCCTCTGCTATACCAACGAGGCAGTCAAAGCCGAGGTAGTTGAACCTAACTAGAGGTTATTTGTGAAGCTGAGAAATCTATAGTTAAAATGTAAATGTTAGTAGGTGTTTGAAACTAGATACCAGAAGACCATCAACGTTAAAAAGATAAATAATTCACTTATGAGACATACAGGAAATATAAACAATTAAAAATAAATATTAAAAAATAACAACAATTAGCATTTATATTGAAAAGCACCAATAACAATGGTACGAACAAATAGGCTTAGTAACTATTTAAATGGACAAAAATAAAATTAGAACAAAATGACTGATGAATGATGAATCTCCCATTTAAAAATCGCATAAACATAATATGTCCATATCAGGAATAATAAGGCTTCTTCAGAATAAAACCCCGATAAATAAGGGCCGCGGACAATACCTCTTGAAGATATAAAACAGAATCCGAAAAAAACACCTTTTGTAACTATCCTAATAACATTATACGCAAAATTCTGTCAAACTTATTATTCCAAAGATGTTTTCCAGTGAGATATCAAAAGATTATCTCTTGACGGGCTTGGGAGCATCTTTCATGTTTATTTTCGGAGCGTTTAACTCGGCGTTTCTTGTGAGGCCATCTACAAACGCGTACAGGGATGACAACGCTTTGTAGTCAATGCCTGAGGCACCTCATGCAGTATCTCTCGCATATAAAGAAACATACACTCGAGAGCAATGAATCCGGGTCACTTAAAGAATGTTAAAAATCTCGGAAACTAAAAATGATAGGTTATTGCAATTGTATTTAATAGACAATGTAATACTCCTTAAATGAAAGTAAAAAAAATATGAGTCGCCATACATTTTAATAACACAAAATTACATAAAGAAAAAAACTGCTGATCTCTCCTTAAAACAAAAATAGGAAACATGAAATTTTTGAACTTTATTACGATTTTTTTTAATTTTAATACTTCGTATTGCCTCCTCGTGCTTCCATTACTGCGTTTACGCGGTTTGGCATGCTGTACACCAAGTTCCTTATACGATTTCGGGGAATATTCTCCCATTCCTCTGTGAGAGCAATTTTGAGCTCACGAAGCGTGATTGGGGGAGGGTTTTGTTGTTTTACGCATCTGCCTAGCTCGTCCCAAGCATGCTCGATCGGGTTGATATCCGGGCTGCGCGCTGGCCACTCCATACGAGTAATTTTCATCTCTTGAAGGTAGTCATTCACAATCCTACCTGTATGAGGTCGGGCATTGTCATGCATAAATATAGCATCCTCACCTAAATTGACCATAAATGGACCAACGTGATCATTGAGGATTTCTTCCACATATTTTACGCTAGTTAAAGAGCCGTTTTCTGTGATCACCAGCTCTGTGCGACTTTCAGAAGAAATTCCGGCTCACACAAGTACAGACCCACCACCGTAGGCTACTTTTTCTTCGATGCATGCTTGTTTGAATCTTTCCCCTGGTCTTCGATACACTCTGTGTCTTCCATCGTGCTTGTAGAGCATAAATTTTGATTCGTCGGAGAACATAACTTTTGACCAATCTTCAATACTCCAATTTACGTGGCTCTGGGCATATTTTAGTCTTGAAATACGATGCCCACGCTCCAGTTTAGGGCCGTTTGCAGGTCTAAGGGGTTTTAAGTTAGATTCAGCAAGCCGACGTCTTACTGTCCATGCACTTGGGTTACTTCCTCCGAGGCGTCGAAACTGATTTGTGAGTTCAGTTCCTGTGAGAAAGCGATTTCGAAGCATGGTGTTCACCAAGTATCGGTCTTCTCGTGCTGTGGTACACCTGGTTCTGCCCGTTCCTGGTCTGCGTAGGTTAGAACCAGTTTCTTCGTAACGTCGGAGAACTCTTTGTACTGTTGACAGCGACACACCGACAGTCCTGGCTGTATCGCGCTGACTCCGGCCGGTTTCCAGCATTGTAAGTATTCTGGTGCATTCTTCAGGCGTAAGCGACATAATTTCAGCTTGAATAATGAATATAGAGCACTATCAACATGGTTTATGTACCCACATAAATGACAGATTACAAACAAAAGCAAAACCAAATGCTGTAATTTCGTAGTTCCATCTTCGAAAGTGGCCCTTTTTCAAATTTGATTTTTTTATGATATAACTTTACAATAACTAAGAAGTTTTAATACCTTCATTTGAGGAGTATTACATTGTCTATTAAATACAATTTATTGCATTAACCTAGCATTTTTAGTTTCCGAGATTTTTAGGATTCTTTAAGTGACCCGGATTCATTGCTCTCGAGTGTATTTTTTGGCATGTTCTGGTTCAAACGGTGCTTTGAGATTTTGTGATTACTTTGGTACTGTGCAATCAAAAGGTTGATTGCACAGTACCTTCTCTTGTTTTACTTCCTGGTTCTCAGACCAAAAGCCCTTTCATCAAAAATCTTGACTTCATTACTACCTCAGTAGGTGTTTATTCATCAACTTGTCTATTGGACACCAACATCCATTTAGACCCATCTACATTATGATTACAATACGTGAAAAACAGTGTGGCTACAATATTAATTACATTATAGATATTAGGTGACAAATCGTTTACGTCTAAATCGGCTAGATTGAGTAGCATTTAATCCTATCATGAAATTGATATCCCGGATATACCTTTGCTTATTGTAGTTTACATTGATAAATAGGTTCTAGCTAGTTACACATTTAGGTTTATAAAGGTACTGTCACACAGATACGAGTGGCAAAGTTACCTTTCAGACCTTTTTTTTAAAATACTTTTCGAGAGATACCATTAAACATCAGTTAAGACAAAATGTCTCGGTAAGTATACGAAAACAAGTCTTTGTTAATCGTATGTCTTGCCGGCAGCGATTCGTGCACTTTAACGTCACATGTCAGAAGAAACCGTTTCGAGTTAAAAGCTATGTTTACGAGTAGTGAAGTGAAATAATTCCCGTTATCTTTTTGATATTAAAAGAAAATAAACTGCTGGACTTGTAGCTGTATGTTACATTGTCAAAGATGTTTCTTTGTTTGAACATCTTTAGAAAGTTGTTGAAGTAGAAACTTGTTCTTTTAAGGAAATGATTTGAATTGGCATTCGTGTTTATTGAACTGTGAATGTAAAGATGTGGGTCGTCAGTTGGCGCTATTTCATTTTATTGTTTGGATTGAACATGAAAATAATTAATTTTGTAAAAATGTTGGTGAACTTGAGCAGCTTATTGCTTTCACAATTCGCTTTGCTAACCCAGTCTGTAAAGCTACATAGTTAAACAATGCTGTGTTTGTACATGTAGTTGTTCAAATCCATGAAAAGCAAACACAGTTCGCAGCAGTACCTACAGAAAATTAAGGTAAATACTAATTTGACAGAGTTCGGAGCTAAAGCTTGTTGTTGTACTAGACGAATTGTAAACATTAATTAGCAATTTCAGGTCGGTTCACAGTAATTTGATAAACTTAAATTATTCAATTAATGATGATTATGAACAATTTTATTTCAGTGAGAAACAATAACAATAATAAATCTACTAAAAATATCGATTCTGAGAACTCATTACGATTTATGTGGAAGCTGTTTTGGCAATTAATTCAGTACCTACAGTCTCATGTGTCAGTTCTTCCTTTTACTGAAACTACGTCAAAAATGTTCCAACAACGAGTTTAGTTTCAGTATGGCAATCATTGTTTCTAAATATTTGACGACCAAAATGATAGTCAAATAAATGGCATGGGATCATAATTATTTATAGCAAAATGACATCATAGCCAACTTTTACATTTTTACGGACATCAACCAGTTGATTACTGTAGGCAGATTAAGATGATGAATTAATATTTAAATTAAGCAACAAAAAAAACTAACTTTTATTAAAATGAAAAGAAAAAATATATGTATCTATCAACACTGAATGCGTATACAAAGTCTTGTGTCCGTGCGAGGAGACGAAATTGTGACTTTAAACTTTCGTTGATACTATCCGTTGAGGAGTTTTCAGAATCAAGACATGACAAGTCATGTCTGTCACAAAAATGTGTTGTCACCAAAACCAAAGGCGTGTGCAAAATTTCAGGTCCATCAGTTGTTGTTGTTGGAACTATTAAGAAATTCAGTTGCAAGATTTGACCTTAACAAACATACATACATAGCAAGTGAAATTAAACCTTATAATGATTCAAAATCTACAATAATAACGATGATGAAGACCACAATCGAGACCATAAACCAGCTTCTGCCACACAAAATAAAAACGATAAAGGAGTAAGCACAATATAAATCGCGATTACAAGCTTAATAAACTGCGCCATGTTTAGGAAACCGACACATGTCAGGCGGAAATGCCGACATCTGACAGACGGCGGTCGGAGCCGACAGCACCTTGAGCTTGTTACTTATAATTGTTATTTTATAAGCATTTTGGGATGTCAGATGGAGTTATTCTGAGTATTTAAAATTCTCACAGGTGCTGAGTACATTGTTTTCAGGTATCTACTTGTTAATGTAAGGTTAACTTCGTGGTTTATGAATTCTAAGTAGTTCTACTTATCGTTAGATAAATTGTCTTAATTACAGAAATTGTCTACAGAAATCATAGCGAGAAGTGATATCAATGAATTCCCTGTGTCGTGATTTAATTCCTCTCATATAAATATTATCTTATCTTGAAGATATTTCATTTAAATCGGTGGCAACACACCTGTGCATTGGCATCAGAAATTGTAGAAACTACTGATCCCAATCTCACAAAATTCACACTTTGTTCTTTGAATTTTCATCTTCAGATAAAACTTTCTCGCAAAGTTTATCTCGTGTTTTTATTCGCCCACGCAGAATATTCTAACTTTTCTGTACGGGCAATTAATACGGACAATCTTGCATCCATTCATTATGCAATTTCCTAGAATCCTTGGTACGGCAGCCCACTATCTCCACATTAAGCTGAGCAGGATTTATCTGGAGAACGGCGAGACCATTCTTTACTATTACCAACTAGAAACGGCTGGGTTTTACGTGTGGCGCGAATTATTGACTTTTGCGGCGGTAAGCCAGAATTCTACGAAAATATTTAATAAAACCAGGTGTTGGCTTCAAGAAAATGTAAAATACTAATAAAAATAGATAAATTTATACACAGAATGACGGCTGGGATATGGATTGGAAACAGTTTTGGATTAGCATGGATGTTTAAATAAAAAAATAGGAGCACAAATAATTTGGCATTCCTATACAGCGATACGTAGGTGTACAGGCTTAACTTATATATAAAGAAAACTCATTAGGGTCACAAAGAACACGTTAAATTAATTGCAAATTAAATAGCTTCTAAATCGTAAAAAAGTTGAGATGTACAATCACAAAAAGCCTATAGGCACTGGCCGAGTATTGGCCTTGCCATCGTCATCTTCCTGCCCGTGTAACATATTACTTGTCACGCTATCATTTACTCCTTTTTCTTACAGATCATTGCTCACATCAATCCGTATTAGCCCTGTACCGAACATAAAAAAACTAAAAGAACTACCTACTACATTTTTGAACCATTCGCAAAACTACATCAAAAAATCCGGAACTAAGCTACATTACGAACGGAGTCACGTACTGAAACTCATTTGACTTCATTGTTATTGGATAAGTAGGCACTCGACAATAAGGCGCCCCTAAGCCAGATATAAGAGGCGCGGTTAATTTTCAAGTAAATTACTAAACGACTTTAATACGCCGAGTAATACAGTTAAATGTGGAGTTTTGTCTAAATTAGCAGTCAAATCTTGCCGCCCCGCACATACAAATGAACTAGATACGCTCGTATTGCCTCGATATTGCATTTAGGGAAGGGATTTCGTCTTTAAATGCTAATGTAATGTAAATAGCGGAGATGGGTCTGGCTGGAAAAAGAGGCTGCAATAAGCAATCCGTAATAAAGACGAAGATTCTGCTGAAGGTTTCTATCAGTTGCACTATAAAATCATCATTCAGAATACTGCCTTCAGAGTATCAGTGTAATAAGTTAGTCTCGCAATTCATTCCCCAAGTACTTTGAAAACCATTTAAACACTGGAAGCCTTCCAACATTTGAAAACAAGTTGGCAGTACGTTGTTAGTGAGTCATACGCTGTCTACATAGACGATGTGCTATTGATCGGTGGCTTCATGCAAAACATAAAAATCGACGGTGAACAAAATGCTTGCATAATTCAGTAGACAATGGTACGTTTTATAAAGACAACTAGCAGTATTACTTTAAACTAATTTACAGTGTGTTTTCCTTTTATTTTATGAAATTACAGGGACTTTGATTTTATGTGAAAGAATGAAAATAGATAAGTTGATTGTGAATAATTTGAAGTTGCTAGAAAATTTAAATAACAGTACTTCTGTTATGTATTTAAACTTAGAAGCAGTATTAATGGAATATCTGAAACTTCTATAATCTACCGGTTAGTCTCGCGGGTGGAGTGAGCAAGAATCTAAGTTACGACGAATCTTTGTTGTTACTTTAAAACTTCTTCATTATATCATAGCGTATACCCGAAGGAAAACCAGGGCAATATAATTTCGAAGTAGGTGAACGTTTCTGCCCAGCTCCGGGATATAATCCCTTAGTCACCTTTTACAACTCCGATGGGAGATGGCGGGCTGGCCTGTTTTAAGCTTCGTAGGAATAAATGTTTATCAGTGTCACATTTTACATCTATTACAAAGTTGATTTATTTTAGGATAAGCTTGCTAAAACTTCTTTAATGATAAATTGTTACATTTATTTTTGAACGTACTGCCAAAGTTTCTCCCAAAAATAAGCATGATTAAAAAACAACTTTTCCCTAGTAAAAATACATTTTTCCTATATACAATATTAATGCACACCTATCACGTAACAGGAAGGAACCTCCATAATCTGATTCCCGACATCTCGCGACATCCCATGATTGGCACGAGGACAGACGAGTATGTTACGCAGTGTATACTCAGTTGGTGCGAACGCTACAAATTTTCATACCAAAGGAAACTCAGACGCAAAATGTATTTTTAGTGGAAACACGAACGAGAATTCTGGCAATAAAATTTTATTCGCCAGCGCCCCGGGTGTAGGCATATTCTGAACGCTGTACGTGGAGCGACGGCATTAATCTGAAGTAGGCCCTGAAATTGGAATGTAAATGAATTTAGGTATTTTGTTTAGAAAAAAAAGCAATCAGTTTTTGTCTGAATTGATGGTATTCAGATGGACGTTGTAGTAGACTTGAAACCGTTGAAACATTTATCAACTTTTTTTTATTATTATATTTTTTTTATTTATCTTCTCTACGATTGTGTTTGGATTCTAAATGGATTTTGAGCTAATTGATTGTTTCAGTGTACTTACCTACGTTTTGTTTTAAAAAGCTATTTTTTCAAAAACGTGTTTCATTATTAAAGACATCGCTAGCACAGTACAAGTTTAGTTCTTTGTAGTAAATGTTTTCATTACAAAAAATGTTTCATTGTGAATTAACAGGCCATGGAATTTCTTTTAACTGTTACAACTATTGTGAACACACTTCTTTCAAAGAAGAAATTATAGGAATTTTAAAATCTGGGTACTTTCAACTTCGTCTCAATTTTAACCCTCGACTTATTGTGATTGCAATGTTAATTTAGATTGCCTCGTTGGTCCAGTGGTCGCAAGCACGACTGCTCAGCATGAGGTCCTGGGTTCGATTCCCAGGTCGGGAAAATGTCATTGGGTTTTTTCATCAAGAATTTCTCATAGCAGCCACGGAGTCTGGATTTGCAACCGGTTGATGACAATAGGCTCGCCCCCAATTAAATGGGACTTTAACATAACTGGCGAAAAGTGGGTTCTACTATTAGGTACACCTCTACCTAACCGTTTTTTTTTCGGATGGGAAATCATCAAATGACTCCGCCCGCTCTCTGCCTAACCATTCGGGTATAACAGGCATGATGCTATCTTATGTTGTTTGTTATTTATTTCACCCTATGGTGTTCTTATGCATACAATTTTTAACTATTACTTGCACCAGTTTCACAATTCCGTTTTTAAACCACAACCCAAGCTTGTGGAATACGTCCCCACAGATTACCATACAACAACAGTGTCGCAGCCGGGTATTCGTGACACGATCTGATTTTGTTCCCCGTATCGTTGTTTTGAAATACATTTATGGAACCTCACGGCGATGGCTGAACAAAAATGGCAGGTGACTGGATAAGGTGGACTGTAACACAAGTCAACTGTGCTTTTATTTTCATTTTCACAGCTATTTGGGGATTCTGTGCAGTCGATGGTAATGATGATGGAAGCAATGTTAAAAACAGCTAGATCACAATTTTATGAAATAAAGTAATATGCCTGTAAGGTTGTCAGTAGTTTGGGGGTATGAAGAACAGGGTGTAACATTTTTCATCCCCCATAGAAAAGGGAGGATCCTCCGACCAGACGGGTGTTTTGTCTGGTGGGCTACTGCCCGACAGTTGTTGTCGGGTTCTTCTATATAGTCTTAAGTCGCGAATAACTTTACTTGCGCGATGCAGGATTTACTTAGATGTATTTCGATGTTTAGTTTATCCTCTGCGTCATAGATGGCGCTGTAGTACTTTTTGTTCTATCTTGCTGTAGTACTTTTGGTAGTGCCGCTACAGTAGTAAGTCTTTACAGTAAGTATGATGAAAATAATAGCGATCAGATAATAGACAGCAGTATGAAATCTAAGTTTATTTATAAACCAATTTCATTGTCAATAGTAGGTACTACGCGTATGTAATTACTTACTCATTACAGTTAATTAATTAAACACATCAAAAGGGAAATTGTATAATTTCGATGTTAGTACATTCCGCTCAAACATAGAACCGAAACCCAAAACGGGAAACAAGTTTCGAACTCCGTCGAACCATTTTCTAGGTCACTGGAGGCTATTTTCTAATAGGCTGAAGTTAATTTAGACAGGCTGTATTTCCAGTCACATATAGAATGTTGAACGTGGACATCAATTGACCTGGATAAAGAATATTAAGTATCTTTTATGGTCCTCGCCCAGTAGTGGGACACAAAATATACTGAGACATATTTAGGCATCCACCAAAAAATATGGACTAACAAAGATAAATTAAATTATTTTAAGGGAAAGTTAAGTTTTGGAGACACTAGAGTTTATGTAACAGTTATTCTTACTAACAGTGATTGCATGGTAAAGTATTATACAACTAACTCATCATCTTCCTGCCCGTGTCGGCGCAACACGTTGTTTTTTTCTTCCATTCTCCTCTGTCAACCGTAACTCTAATCATTTACTCCGTTTTCTTTCATATCATTCCTCACACATACTATCCATCGTTTCCTTGGTCTTTCTCTCCCTCTCCATCCATCAACATTTATATTCATCACTCTTTTAGTCACATGCAATTCGTCCCTCCTCATCACATGTCCATACCAAGACAGTCGATTCCCTTTGAATTTTTCTGTAATTATATATACAACTAACTAAGTACATAGGAGCAGCGGTGGCCCAGTGGTGGCGGCCCCGGCTTACGAACAGTAAGTCGTGGGTTCGAACCCAGGCAGGCGCATTACTTTGAGTAATTTAATTCATCACCACTGCTCTCAAAAACGGTGAAGGAAAACATCGTGAGGAAATCGGCATGTCCAGAGAACCAAAAAATCGAAGACATGTGACATCTACCAACCCGCACTGGGCCCGCGTGGTGGATTATTCACCATTCTCTCTCATAGAGAGGAGGCCTTGTGTCCCAGCAGTGGGAACATTATAGGCTGATTTTACGTATGCTATGCTAAGTACGTAGATTCACGAATCCAGATACTTCAGAATAATGTTACGTTAATGCCGTTCATTATTGTAGTAGTAGTTTGTATTATCATCGACCTTTTTAAAAGTGTCATTATGAACAAGTCGATGCATATAACAGAAAATCAATTCACCATAATACAAATTAAACAAAACAAGTATCCATTTAATTCCTTCCCAATTCCCTAATCCACATTTTCAATGTAACATCCCACAAAGCTGATCACCGACATAATTTCCTCGTACATCGCACAAATGAAAGGCTCAAATTTATAGCATCATATGCATAATGCGGTAAGCGTTAAACTCTTCGCAGCGGGACCACAAACTATCCACCGAAGAGATTTCGGAGAAATCTTTCACAAACCCCATAATATTCCTCGGGGACTATTAAAGAGGCCGTATGGTAGTGCATGTATAAACAATGTTTGGAATTGTTTTCGTCGGACCCTCGAATAGTTCGGCTGCTGGGGTAGGGTCGGGATAACAAGTGTGTCTTGTCCGGGCTTTAAGGAACTTTGAGTGATGAGTTCCTGCATGAATTTGTGTTGGTCTAGGAGTATGTAGGGTGAGAACGGTGGGTGTAGTGATAGCCTGAGGTTACGGGCGTGTTATTGTACCTTCTTGAGTTATCTGTGACAGAGTTACTGTAAGGTTGTATTAACATTGTGATTGAGTCAGAATATATAGTTTGAGATTGAATTATTAATGGATTTCAATAAAAAATAATCATTAAAGCAACGGTCGGCAACGGGCGGTCCACGTTCCGTGTCCGGACTGCGGAAAGTCGAACTTTGGATCGTCAAATATTGTTAAATATACATCGCTACTCAATTTAAATTATACACACAACTACACACGTTTAAAAGCCACTTGTTCTAGAATCTATCATACAATTACCTATAACGGATGTGATGGAATAAAATACCCTGAATAATATCTTAGATGAGGTAAAACAACAGACTAGTATTTACAAAGCATTATGAGTTTTTGTTTTGGCACTTCGATAACGGTATCCGGACTCAACTTAAAACTATTTGCCGACCCCTGTATACTGTAACCATGAAGTTTATTCTTGTATTTATATTTTCATGGAACATGGTACGGAAAACATTCACAAATGAATGAATACAACATAAATTAAAAACACCTTGCTAATTCTTATTATTTTGTCCAAGTATTCAGTAAATTAAAACATACCCATTTCAGAAGAAAATTACATTAAATCCTCTGCGTTATCTTACTTATTCAGGTCGATTCTACGCCGTCTTCAAAATAAAAGAAAAGAATATATACCTACAGGCAACTTATTAAAAGGTTCGTCGAAAAGACTCAATGGGAAGTAATATTGTGTTTCGTAATTTCACGAATCAACATTTCTAATGTAAGGATGGAGCGGCATTGTCAGCGTATATTGAGGAAAAATATCTTCACAAACCTTTTATTTTTTGTTCGCAAAGAATATCATAATAATAGTCATAGTTATGGCGGGGGATCTATATAAAGAGCTCGGGTTTTTGGGTTATTAATTTGATGTAAAAACTGATGGGTTAGTAAATCTTAACGATGTTTGTCTTTAATGTTACTTAAGTTTAGGTCTTTGAACAGTTTTCGAATAGGTCGTATATTTTCAAATCTTAAGGTGCAATGTAACCAGCTATAAATGTTTTTCCAAGTCTTAAATCTATTTCCATCATTCAGACAAACTGTATACACAAAGAATAGCATTTTATTTACATACACAATCACAACCAGAATTCTTGCTCAAATATTTATTTTACGAACTCGATTCTCAGAAATCCCGACTCATAATCATGATGCAAAACAAAACTCCATCTTACTTTAATTTCGGAATAAACATAGACGTCCAAAATCCGCATTCACTTAAATTTTAATACCCTCCACAACACCACCACTTTGGAAGCAGTATATTATTACCATAAAACAAACTACCCTACATTCCGGCGACTTAAAGGATTACAGTCGAAAATCCACGAAACTAGAGAAAATAATGCGTAAATTAATAAATAAACAAGTTTACTCGTGTCAGGGGTTCCTGCCCGTATAATTGCTGGGGAAATAATCTTTCCGCTGGTTATTGGGCTATATGACCATTCGTAGGAACCGCCATTAAGTTTCACGGGAGCACCGGTACCAAGATGTCCGTGTTGATTAAATTAGACCCTCACATTAACGCGCATATGGTCCCGGTATTTGTTACCTAGTTGTAGTTGCTGAATTAAATTCGTTGAATAATAATTTGTGTTGTAAATCTAAAAGTTTTGACGTTGAGTTACATTTGTAGGGTAGTCATGAAAGATGTGTGTTGATGATATTTTAAGGTCTGAATACAGGTTAAATTAATGTGTGATGAGATAGTAAGTGACTATTCTTTCTCTTCTCTTTTATTTCTGCAACCTCTTGGACACATCGTCTTTCCCTTAATATCCAAAAGAAAATCATCATTCTCCTGCCCTTATCCCAATTTACTTGCGGTCGGCGCAGCGTGTCTTCTTCTTCCACAGTTCTCTATCACTTGTCGTCTCATCAGACACCTCTTTTCTTGCCATATCATAATTTTCTCTGGTCTTTCTCTACTCTTATACCTATGCACATTCTTCCTCAAAACTTTCCTCACGATATTTTCCTCATTCTTCCACATCACATGTCCATGCCCATCATCATCATGTCACACATTTAAAGAAAATACAAAGCATAAACAGGCCAATATTGTGGAGTAAGGATTCTACTAACAAGCAAATAAATAGGAATTTCTTGTTGAACACGAGCTTTTTTCTTGTCCGTACAAGTCTGGTCTTCCATTGAAAAGAAAATACGCCGTTATAAGTAGAAAATGTTAATCCTTTTTTGAAGGTTTTACCTACGCCTACTCTCTGTCTGGTACATCTCCAGTGATTACGAAAACATGTACAGAAATGGAGAGAGATATTAAATATTTTCTTTAGTGCTCGATGTAATCTACCTACAGCGAAGAAAATTTATTTAGCAAGAAATAAAAAACCTTTTACTAGTTCACCTGAAACATTAATAACATCGGAGGTAAAAAAGCTGTCTCTAAATTAAATAAAACTTCGGTACAGATTCTGGGAAGCATAGCAGCTAAAGCAAATGGAGTAAAAGATAGAATCTTTATGAAAGTTCATCAGGACGCTGTGCAATTACCCACCTCGCCTTTCAGTCTGTAGGAAGGCAATGGGCGAAGAACTCGTCTAACTTTAAACTGCTCTCACAATCCTCTTTGGGAGAACTTAAATTAATTTCTCAGATACAAAAATAGTTCCAGCAATATTCAATTCAAGTACTGTTAATAAATTGACGGATGAATTTTGATCTTTGAGAGCTGTTATAAATTATTATGTGAATCATCATCACCATATTCAAGCCCTTGTCCAATGATACTTGGGGTCGCTGTCGTCGCCACGGATTTCCCCTTCCATTCTGCCCTCTCAATCGTCACGTCATTTACTACTACGTTTTCGTTCATATCATTCCTCACACGATCCATCCTTCAAGATTACACTGACTCGCGATTGTACGTACATTCCTTGATGATTACATAATATTTTAGGCAACATAAAAATGAATAAGCATTTTCTAGCGAATGTCTTTTGAACATGCAAACCTAAAGAAATCATGGGAACGATCAGCTGCTTATCTTTTCAAGCAAAACTTATCTAAGACACACGACTAAGTGCTGGCAAGGCTTTTACTTATCATTTTAAAACTAGAGAATTTGTAGCTTCATAATTCAAATAATTTTAGGCCATGTTTTAAAATTCAAATATCTGTTTTGGGAGCCACAGTACAATTTAAACTGCGAAATAACTTTGCACTACGCGACGGGCAAAACTTTTAAAAGACAATCAAGATTTAAATGGAACTATCTAAGTCCTATCTCGAATTGTTGTAGTATATTTTATTCATGGAGTCTCAGATTTAGGATTGCGTTTGTATATTTAGATGATAATTATGATTATAGCAGGCAATTTAACAAAAAAGAAATTCAACGAATTATTTGAAAAAATGACGGTTACAAAATAGTGTTTACTGAAAAGAAAGAAAGAAAGAAAGAAAACATATTTATTTGGCACATGCCACAAAAACACACAATAAACAATAACAAAAATAAAAAAAAAACTTAAATCTAAAAACAATAAAAGGAATAATAAAAAAAGAAAATAATAATACTGTGTGTCTCACGGCTGCGCCAAATAGGCCCTGTTCAGCAAACTGCCAGGCAACTAGTGCCCGACGCTGGTTTTCAACAGGACCTGAGGTAGTGACTAGACGGACGTAAACAGTTTTGGTAGTTTGTGTTAAAATGTGTATGAACAGTTACTTAAATACGTATAATACTGCAGGTAGTTTGTTAGCTATCTGATACAAATATTGACGAGCACAGTAAAGGCTGGTCAAATGTAATTGATTTCGCTTTATGGAATTTGCACGAACATAATATTTTCAAAAGTCTTTTACAGTTTTCCTCCGTTATCATAATTTTTCCATGAAATTGGTTAGAACAATAAGCGGATTTCAAGTTCTTGGTAATCTTTTTAATGTTCTTAGACATAGACGTGTGGTGAAGCAAAGGCAAGGCTTCCACTGCCAATACGGATTTGTGTCGGCCCTAATGTGATTGCGAACTTTCCGGTTTTCGAGAGCTAGAGAAAATAATATCGATATAAGTATGGCTGCCGAAGTGTGAAATTGGATTTCAAATCTTTTCAAGACTTTTATGGATGAAAGAACCTAGTAACTGGCAAGGCAGGCTATGTATTAATTTAATGTTACCTTTATAGATGGAAAGTTTTTATTTCAAAGATAATTAAATTATTGACAAACTACAAAACTATAATAGAAATAAATATGTAGAAGTATAAAAGGGTTACAGGGCGTCCAAAAATTCGTCCGCATCGCTGTCAACAGGAAAAGTGCTCAGAAGGCTGGCAGCATTACCACGTTGGATGACAATGCTGATTCTTTGGCCAAAAAATAGGCCCGCCCTCTGGTCACGTGAAGAGTCGAGTCGAATCGTTACCTTTATACACCATTATTTTTAGGTCGTTCTGGAGCCGAATACCATGAACTCGATCATCGAACTCGAAACGATTGGGACTATTTTTTTCAAAAAATAACAATAAAAAAAAACACGAAAGAATAAATTTAATGTTTTTTTTTGTGAAATAATGAGAATCGATCGATGAATGAATTTTTCAATGGGTATCGTTCGCATGTGTTGGCGATCGTGGATACGTTTTACACACACATATGCATTTGAGGTGTAGATTGTTTATAAATCTCAAAGTTACATAGCAATTCTAATTCGTCGTAATTTGGACCTTGGTCAGAACTCAGACGTAAACAGTATTTAATGGGAAAGTGACGGATTTTAGGATGGCAAAAGTACCTAATAAATAAGATAGATAGAAAATATTGTAAGTACTGAAGTTTGCTTCAAGTAATAAAGTTTAAGATGTACAAAACAAAATTATCACTAAGAGGAAACCTGTGAAAGGTCGTAGAAAATAATTCTACCATTTACGTGTTCGTACAAAATGTAAGACATTGTATTTTTATGCAAAACTAAATAAGCAAGTGAAGCAGCTGTCCTGCAGCCCCTGAAAGCGACACCTGCTGGCACCGGTTGAATATCAAACGAGCCGTGCCGCGCCAGTCGCCCAGTCCGGACAAAAACGGACGCAAATGAACTCGGCACGCGTAACGAGCAATCTGTAAGCTAGAGGTAGTTTATTGTCATTATTTTATGTGAATCGAGAGTTGTTACTATTGCTTTTGCAATTATGTGTGTAAAACTACCCTTAACGAAGCCGAAAGGCATTTTTTTGTTCTAGACCGATTTTGCACTTCACAATGAATAAACACTTTTGAATTGACACTTTTTACTAGTCGAACTTAACTTGCTACTATCAAAAACAAACTATTTGTTGAATATACATGGCTTTGATCCTTATATCATTACGGGATTATTACAATCACGGCATTGAATCAAGCAATAAATGAAATCAAACTCTCTCATAGTTTAGTCTTTGATAGTTCAAATACAATGCCACAAGGAAGTATCTTGGGCCCACACTCTTACATAATCCTTTTAGTAAATTTTTTACAAATCCATTAAAATATTCGCGCGTCCTCCAGTTCCGTGCATATGACACCTGTGCAATGCAGGCTACAGTGAATAGCAAACGAACCAAGACCCACCGTCACGCCATCCGTGAGGCTCGGACGCGCGATGCAACGCCACTTAGTTAAGTGTGGTAGCGAGGGATTGTGATGAAAATATTTTATACTGGCAAACGATGAAGCACATAACACCATGCTTGTAATTTCTGTAAAGTTAGGCAGAGGTGTACACCCAGATTTCACCTGTTATGTTAAAATTTCGTAAAAAAGCAGGCGGGCCTATTGCCATCAACGGGGCACAAATCCAGACTCATCTGAGACCACTCTTTTATAAATAAATGCAACAGGGAACCATCTTGGGCCCAACACTGATTATCCTTTTCTATAAATTATTAAAAATCCTCTTATAATATCCGCGTGTCACCAGTTTGGTGTATAAGACACCTGTGCAGTGCAAGCTACAGTGAATATCAAGCAAACCGAGACCCACCGCGGTGCCGCGCCGACGACGACGTGCCGTTCGGACACACGACGCTACGCCACTTAATTGTAAAATATGGTGGCGACGGCGACGGCGGTCGTGGGGCAAACGACGTAGCATACCGAAGTTGCTTTACATTGTTGGTAATGGTGAAATAGAATGATATAAAAGATGTCAAAGATAAAGAGGAGAATAAATAGATATGACAAACCCTATCACTTTAGCAGTACCTAACTGTTAGGAAATGAAAGGGAAGGAGACATACGGTAACTTTTACCGTATAGGTTTGTAAAGTTTTCTTCCCTCTGCGCATAGATTTAACCAATAATCACAGTGTACAGAACTTATGATTAATGCGTATCGAAATTTCCGTACACCCCCTTTTATATCATTTAAGGCATATTGTAATAGTAAAAGGCGATTCAGTTCATTCTGAGTTTTATTTAAATTTCGATATGATTTTAACAATATTTTATTTTTATGCTTATGTCGGATCCGGTTACTGGTACAGACATATGAATCGCAAGTACGCCAGTGGTGACATCACGCGACCTACTTACAAGTCTACCCACACCACAGCGTGCTTCTACAGAGTCATGATGTTTACAGCTAGCGGCGAGGACGACATTGAGTGTCTGACCGCAGTGGAGTTGAGACGTCCTGGAATTGTATCCGATTCATTGTGCCCGTGTTATTGTGTTAAATTGTAAAGTCAAGTAATTTGTTAGTTCAATCGAAATAGTGTTTCGCACCCAATGTATTTTAATTGCACGAAACCCATCGTCTGCCCACATGATGTACGAGACTAACGGAGTACATCCTGAAAATCTGACATATATATTTAATAAAACATTCGAAGCGCTCCAAAAATATAATATTATTATGTTAGGTTAAAAAGAAAGCAATCTCATAAAAATATAATCGCCATTCATCACAAAACCTGACCTTACGTACACATCATATTGTGTCCGTTACAGTCCTTTTCGAGAACAATAACAATTTGAATTATTCATATAACCACAGTTCGTTCATTCACTTCCTTGTTTTGTTTTCCGTACAAATTAGGTACTTGCTTATACCCGCAGCTATGCCCGTTTAGGGGTTGGAAATAAGACACCGGGAACGTGCTACCGAAATAAAAAAGTAAATGTATAGATTCCATGTTTTAACTCAGATAACTGTTTAGCTGTATGCCAAAACCGTTTAGCCGCAAAAAGGGGTGACAAACGGTGTTGGTTGTCCCAAGATATTATTATATTATTATTTTCCTTTCCTTTTTTTATACATATTGATTACGTTTTTAAATATTAGAATATTAAAAAAAAACATTTAAAAATATGAAAAATAGTAGCCCACCGGTATCAGGAACAGTGTCCGAGCTACCGGTGGTCAGAGCTCTTGAGAGAGGAACCTCCTAACAATACCCGCCGTGTCCAGAAGAACTGCTTTCTGAATCAAGCGCTTGATCCAACTGCCCAGCGAAAGCCTCCTCAGATGTTGGTCGAGGCTATTGGCTATTAAGCCATTGGCCGACACGATTATCGGCACAATGACTGCTGTAGTCACGTCCCACATGTCAAAAACCTCGCGAGCCAGATCGAGATATTTGAATTGTTTATCTTTCTCTGCTTTCACGAGGTTCTCGTCATGAGGGACCGTTATATCAACAATCATTGCGCGACGCTCCAATCGATCTATCACCACAATGTCAGGCTTATTGGCAACAATAGTCCTGTCAGTGACAGTACAACGTGATATTACCATCATCGAGAACTGGGTCGGGCGCATACTTACAGTATGGCACTTCTGTTTCCACAAGGTTGTACTTCAAAGCAAGTTGCTGGTGGATAATTCTGGTAACGAGGTTGTGTCTATGCAAGTACTCTCCGTTAGCCTGACGAGAACACCCAGAAATAATGTGTCGAATTGATTCTCCTGGACGGTAGCCTGCCCGACATAATGTCAACCGTGCCATTCTTCACAATGTATTTCCGGTAGTTAGTCGTCATCATAACTTCGTCCATTATTGCACAGACAAAACCTTCGGTTTCCCCGAAGAGTTCACCGATACGCAGCCAAGATACGGACGCTAAGAAGTCTACATCGGGCCCATGTAGGGCCCGGTAAAAGCGCCCGTGCAGCTCCTCGCTCTGCACGTAAAAGCGCCCGTGCACCTCCTTGCGGTCTTTAGTGTCTAATACTCTAGGCTTGCGCCAGTTTTCGTTAGCCAGGGAGAGCGGGGTAAGGCCCTTATCCACTGAGACCACATCTCGGTGCATCCCTACGTCGGCTTCTAGGAAGTATTCCCTGAGACTGCATACCTCACGGTTGTGCAGGGTCTTAGCATTTAAGAAGCCACGACCCCCGCACTTCCGCGGGATATACAGTCTCATCACCGATGACCGTGGGTGATGCATCCATTTGAGTATGCCGAAAGAATACATCTAAACCGACATGACCCAACCGTTGAAGGCGCGCACCTTGTTTCCGCCTGACAGAAGACTGCCAAGCACCTTATTCAGGCGGCCAAAGAAGCGTTCTTTCAACGATTGTTTCATGTCGGCAGTATTGATACCTAATGCTATCGACATACCCAAATACTTGTAGGTTTCTGTTGAGGAGAGGGATCTAAGGTGTATGGAGTCCGAGAGTTGAGTTCCCACGGATTCTATAATCTCCCCTCTCTTCACATGCATGACTGCACATTTTTCCATACCAAATTCCATCCTGATGGCGCTACTGAAGGTTTCTGTTACCTTCAGTAGCTTCATTAGTTGCAAATTGTTAGGGGCAAAAAGTTTCATATCATCCATGTAAAGAAGGTGAAATATGACTTGACCACCTCTCCTCAACCGAAAGCCTAAACCTGAACCATCCAGCAGTGTGCTGAGACAACCCAAGACACACAGCAGCCAGCTTATAACCTATCTAATCATCAGTGGGTAAGTTATAAGCGGAGTCGACCTTCTGTTCACATATCTGTTTTATGCTTCAAGGTACGGAAGAGGAAAGGCTTCGGAGTAAGCGGTACCCCGGGCTCTATGTCAGGGTCAATTTTTATGAACGATTCGGGTTAAAGGGGACCTTTTTCAAGTTGAATTCGATTGAAGGCTTTGTGAGTTTCGTTTTGATTGGAGTAAATAAGTGGGTGTATTGTATTATTTTTTGTTTTTTTTTTCGTATTGTGTTAGCAACAGAAACCACTATTGTTGTTATAGGTACTGTAACGGATTGATTTTCATACTTATGTTATGATAGTGATTATTTTCCTTCAAATAAGATTAAAATGAATTGGCTCCTTTCAAGATCTCATTTATCTAAGTTTATCTTATAATCAAGTTTATTATTGCTACGAACGTGCGAATGAAACAGCGAGTTGCTTAGCACTGACAGTTTATTATTAAAAAAGTGACATGTGTGTGAGGTTACAACCTGCAGGGCTAAAACCTGCTTTCACACACATCTTCTTATATAAAATTCTCGTGTCACAATGTTCGTTCCCGTACTCCTCCGAAACGGCTTGACCGATTCTCATGAAATTTTGTGAGCATATTGAGTAGGTCT
Organism: Eurois occulta; assembly: GCA_950022335.1. Lineage (NCBI taxonomy): Eukaryota > Metazoa > Arthropoda > Insecta > Lepidoptera > Noctuidae > Eurois > Eurois occulta. Next base: position 20,232,108 of record OX465486.1, on the reverse strand, counting down.
GAGAATCGGCCAACATTTATTTTTCATACCCCTAAGTGATAAGGGGGTAGGTAGGTAAGTAGGGTAGGGTAAAAAAGGTGCATTGCAACGCATGCTGGGCACAGCTAGTAACAATTATAAACCTTCAAAATCAATACTGGTTGTCTTGATTTTGAAAGCACGTATGCAATTTGATTCTTAAAAACGACTTCTTTCTTTAATCACGTCACGGCCATTTTATAATGTCACGATATTTTAAGCTACTACTACTTAGTGTTTTCTTTTTCATGCGGAAAAACGTTTATTCGAGCTTGAACTTTCAAAATTTATTAACGCGATATGCTGGCTACCGCGTTCATTTCGTTTAGCACGGAGTTTGGATTAGTGTCCGGTTGATAGCAATAGGTTCGCCCCCTATCACACATAAACATAACAGCTGCCGAATTGTTGCCGTATTATAGGTAACTCTTCTTGGAAAAACAGGCGTGGTATCATATTTTTTAAAAGTTAAAAGCTTTTATTTAACTTGCAATGTATGTATGTAATTTGTTCGGGTGGAATCTTAGAACTCAATTTTGAAATAGATATCTTCAACCGATTGAGTTGAAATTTTGCACACGCCTTTGGTTCTGGTGACAATTTACTTTTATGACAGACATTACTTTATCCTGCAGCCAGGATCGTCTCCTCACTAGAGACCTCCTCAACGGTTAATAGCGCGGACACGAAACTTTGTGTACGTGTTCGATTGTGATAGATATAAAGATGATTTCTATCATGACCTCAACCTGCAGCCAGAATTGTCTTCTAACGAGGGAACTCCTCAACGGTTAATGGCACAGTCGCGGAACTTTGTATATGCGTTCACTTTTGATAGATAAAGATTATTTCTAGCATGACCTCATCCTGCAGCCAGGATTGTCTTCTCACGAGAGAACTCCTCAACAGTTAATAGCGCGGACACGAAACTTTGTATACGTGTTAAATTTTGATAGATATAAAGATGATTTCTATCATGACCTCAACCTGCAGCCAGAATTGTCTTCTAACGAGGGAACTCCTCGACGGTTAATAGCGCAGACGCGAAACTTTTTAAACGCGTTTACTTTTGATAGATAAAGATTATAAATCATAAAAGCTTGTCGCGCGATTATCTTGTGTAAATAAACTAGTACCTACTTATTGATTTATGTAAAATCTGCTAAGTTTAAATTAATAAAATTTCAATTAATTAAATATTGATCATCGCGACAAGCTTTTATGATCATAAATGAGTTGTGTATAATGAGGTTGTAAGTTCATAGTTAAAATTTAAAAGGAAAATTTTATTTTCTTCTTTTTAGAGCGTTTAAATAAAAGCTTGTTTTAAAAAGTTTTTTTTGCTTTTAATTTTTTTTTACTTTTTAGTTATCGCTGGCTTGGTTTCTTAGTCTGTTCATCTCATTCAACGCATCAATGTTGCAAGGTCGTTTACCGGTTAATTTTGAACAATCCAGCTCTTCAATAAGGAGACCTTCTAATAATTTTACCCTACTTAAGGCCACGTATGCTTGACCAGCAGCAAACAGCTTCGAGCCTTAGTAAATAACGGCGTAGTCGACAGTACTACCTTGCATTTTGTGTACTGTACAATCCCAAAATAATACAATTGGCAGCATTCTTCGTTCCACGGTTCCGTGACTATATTTTGCTGGAAATTGCATAGACTTAGGCGTGAACACCGTCTTCACCGAAGTCGATACGGACGGATGGTATATCAGTGTCATACATTTGTGCTCTTCGAAAGCATGGCTATATAATTTCTGTAATATATCCAATGGCACCATTCACCATATGTTTTATAATGTAAGTTTATTTTTTGATTTTTCGCGATAAAATTTTGCGGCGTCATTCCGTTGACCCCACGACACGGCAATGTTTTATATCATATAAATTGTGTCATTACATAATTTACGTTATACGTTGATAGTAAAAGTTCTAATGGAAAAGTTTATTTTATTATTTTTAGCGCACTTAAATAAAACCTTGTTTTTAAAAGTGTTTTTTAATTAATTATGTTATTATCAAATTTTTTGTTGTATCGTAACCATTTCTGATAACGCATAATTACCTTAACACTTTTCTTGTATCCATGCCATTAACCGTTGAAGAGTGCCCTCATAAAAAGACAATCCTGTCTGCAGAATGAGGTCACGATAGAAACCAACTTTTTCTATCAAACTTGAACACGTTTACAAGTTTTCGTGTCCACACTATTAACTGTTGAGGAGTTCTCTCGTGAGAAGACAATCCTGGCTGCAGGTTGAGGTCATGATAGAAATCATCTTTATATCTATCAAAATTGAATACGTATACAAAGTTTCGCGTCCGCGCTATTAACTGTTGAGGAGTTCCCTCATGAGAAGACGATCCTGTCTGCAGAATGAGGTCACAATAGAAACCATCTTTTTCTATCAAACTTGAACACGTTAACAAGTTTTCGTGTCCGCGCTATTAACTGTTGAGGAGTTCTCTCGTGGAGAAGACAATCCTGGCTGCAGGATGATGTTAAAAAATCTGGTTCCCAACACACTTCAAGAAAATATTTTGTAGTAAACGTAACCTAGTTGAAATAAATGAAGTATTATTCACTGAAAGATAATTTTTAAGCCTAAATCAAAGAGCTTACATGAATGCAAAAACCGGATTTTACACGTGCTTTTCCAGAGAATTTTAGTATAATGGGTCTTCACGTAAAATGTGCTACGTATAATGCGATTTCTGAACAATTCTTCAGTGAATATGGCTCGGGTAGCTAGAACCAATTGTTTACAAATTACATGGTATGACACGCTGCAGCTGCTTTCGGATTTCATGTTAAGTTTTATTATAATAAAACAGAAAAGACATAATGGTAAGATAATAGTAGCATGACTTTACAACAAAGTTAGCACAAAAGATTACACTGGCAAAGAGTTGTGTTCGTTTTTTTTTGTATCACAACAAAATCAATGAATAAATTGTGCTTCGATAAAATCTTAGAAACGGCCCAAAACCTTTTTATCATGATAGAAAACCTTCCCGATATAAAGAGATGATGAAGTGACACAACACGTTGTTGACATGTAGGTATATGTTGGATTGGTACAGACATAAAATTAATCGCAAGTAGGTACGCCACTGGTGACATCACGCCACCTACTTACAAGTCTACCCACACCACAGCGTGCTTCTACAGAGTCGTGATGTTTAAGCTCGCGGCGAGGACGACATTGAGTGTCGGAACGCAGGGGAGTTGAGTCGTCCCCGAACTCTACCCCATTCATTGTGCCCCGTGTTATTGTGTTAAATTGTAATTTCAAGTAATTTGTTAGTTTAAGTGTATCGCACCCAGTGTATTATCATTGCACGAAACCCATCTTCTGCCCACATGATGTACGAGCCTAACGGAATAAATCCTGATAATACGACATAAATATGTACCTATGTCACAAAAACATACCTGACGTAACAAAATCTACATAAGGCAACATTATAGTTCCCCCAATGCAGAAAGCATACAAAATTCTCCTATCATAATAACAGGAAAGTGAGGACAAAATAAAGCACTCAAGATAAAAGCCATATACGGCACATAACACATAACTCAAGTTATTTTTCAACTAACTCTCCATAATCAGGATAGAGCATCGTTCCCCGTCCTAAATAATGATTCGGTCCAGTCGGCCATTAATCCTTTCTGTTGAAATTTTCATGCTCTATTTGAAGGGTCGGAATGGTTTGGACCCTTTATTATAACAAGTGTTTTTGAGACCTCTTACGTATGGGTATTTTGGCATACTGTTTCGTGTTGAGTCATTTTTCTTTATAAAAGAAAGTTCATTATGCTATGCCTAACCCTTTGGAAAAATACAAGCGAGATGTTATGTCAGAAAGTTATTATTTATGTATTAACTCATCATCACTATCATTACAGGGATATCCTAATTCAATAGTGTGGCCGGTGCCTGTTCCTTGAATTATTTCTGTAATCGAAACTAGCTTTGCTGTTATTGTAGAGCATTGCATTATATCATGATCACTACATAACGTTTTCGCTACTGGGACACATACATCTGTACAAGAGGAACTGAGCCATAGTCCTACTGTGACCCAATGCATGCGTGCGAACTCACGTGTCTCCGAATTTTGTTACATTAGATCTATTACTATTGGAATTCTAAAATTTTGCGTTTCTTGAAAGCTATCCATCTCCTAATATCATTTTTTTTCCTTTCTTAACTTTTCTGCAAACTCAGGTATTACTTTGAACCCTGTGCCCTCAAAGCGAGAGCCGCTTTAGCGATAAACACATACTTTGACGTGTAATCCGGAGCCAATCACGCGGTACTCGCCGAAAGTCACGTTCCGGGTGAAGTGGCTCAAAATAAGCACTCTTCACAGTATTGATTGGAGAGGAATTGACATTGCCGTGTTACCTTTAGCCTATAGTCATATCCCGAGTTCTAGTGGGTTCAGTAGGGAGAAGAGTACCTGGATCTATAGTCATCAGTTATTGACGACTGATACTCAAATTGGGTATTGCTATTTGCGTTCTTGAAAATAATCTAATCACTTGGTGATTTGATTTTTTGGTACAATGAAAATCTAAAACATTATAATATCTATTTTGAATAACAATCAATACCATTGTTAAAATATTCACCAAACGTTAATTACCTTCTGAAACAAAAGTGTCTAAACTAAAAACAGAACTACCCTTCGGGATACTACAGAGGTATGTAAGTAAGTACAATAACAGGACCGAGCCAGGAATTAGTTTAGTATTCGCGGCGCGCGCTACATTATACAACAGTTTGAGACTTGGAGGCGGTTGGGCTATTGCTGACGTTAGCTCACAGATTTAGTTTTACTCGGAAACAGACGTTTATTAAAACCCACGTGGAGCATCACACTAGTACTTCCGGGAGGAGTAGGCAGGCGTGCTACACCCAAATGTGTGATGGTACTGGTTATAAACCATAATTATTACCATTATGAGTTTAAACTAAAAAAAAAAACTCCTACAAAAGATCTACCTACCACGATTTGTCCAAGCCCTCTGGATTGCTACTAAAGAAATAAGAAATTTAAACGTTGATTAAGGAATGAGCTATCCTGTCGAACTATTCTTCATGATCTAAGAGTAGCAACAGACAAACCACAACGAAACTTTAGAGGAAACTAAAGCCGATGACACACTTTACCGCATAACTGAACAGTGCGGCCTTTTCATCTAGCAATACAATTCCTGCCGTGTCTCAGCACGCGCTGCGAGCGCTCCTGTTCTCAGTCGGACCCACGCCTCGCTAACATATTCAGGTAAACCAGACAAATGTCTAGAAACAAGGGATGTTCTAGTTATTCGTAGCGCGCTGTTCCACTTAAATTATGCAACATTTTAGACTCGCAGCCGTGTGGCTTCCTCAGACATTTATTTACATCCTAAAGTCAACTTCACTTTAGAAGCTGCCCTTCACGAAGAATTAACTGTTTTGATTTGTGAGGGATTAATTATTCGTGTAACTGCATGCGGTTGTGTGGTTAGTCTCTGTTTCCTCGTAGGCATTGCAGGCGTTCCGGTTTATTTTGAAGTCATTAGGAATTCGGTCTACATGCCGGAATTTGAATCAGATGTTTTTTATTAGTTAACGAACCAGAATAAAACAATAAATAGCCGAAAGCATTTTAATGCGAGTGTTTTGTTTTCAGCATTTTTTTGTTTCAATGAACAGTCTGTGCCCAATATTATCTGACCTCCTTGAGTAATAGCGAATTTGAAGTTTATCGCTTTGGAATTCTTCTTCGAGCATTCGATAAATCATGTAGGTAAGCGATTTTAATCATTATCTTGGTGTCTTTAAGGTTGAAAGACTAATGAGTATTAATATGCAACCCGATAACTAAAAATAACCAAGGCGGGGGTGCATTAATAAAAAAAACATCGCGCATCAGTAACACTGGTTAACTGGTTACCAGCTAATTCCGACCTATATGTTAACAGTTGCTTGTGACTGTGCGATAGTCAACTTTAAAGAATATATGATATGGTTCAAATTCTTTAACATAAGGCGTCTAGCATCACAACTGATTTAATTTCAAAACATTTATAAGAGTCGAATTGGTCTCTTGGTCAGTATGACAGATCGGTATTCATCGTTACCTGGGTTCGAAATCAGGATAACTTAAATACAACTTTTTGTTCAATAACAATGTTTTGATTTTAATTATAATCTTTTTTTTTAGTTTTCTTTAACGAAATAAGTCGGGGAATGCGTTTTAAAATGGGCAGTTTATATAGGAATGAAACAACATCATTGTAAGTAATGAAAATGTTTATTACGTATTTTAAGTAAATAAAGTAAGTAACACCTAAATAATCTCTGTAAAAGAATTAATAAATCCTCATTCGCTCTCTACAAACTATCCAAAATTGTCAACAAAGAAGCCCTCCTAACGGCATATCACGGACTTGTTGCACCTATATTAAGATATGGTGTAATATTCTGGGGCAACTCGGTAGACAAGGAATTTGTATTTAAAGCGCAAAAGAAATGCATCAGAGCAATGAACCATTTAGATAGTACTACAAGCTGTCAACCTTCCTTTAAAAATTTAAAAATTCTTACATTACCTTCCTTGTACATATACGAATTAAATATATTTGTGAAATCGAATCCAAGCTATTATAAGACTGCCTTTAAGAGCTACTATAGACAATTACGAGACAAAAAAAGGTTAGATGTAGAAATTCCGTATGGAGAAACGGCACTACTCAATAAAAGTGTTATTTGTATGGCATCACTGGTTTATAATAAATTGCCCGATGACATTAAAAAGTTACCTACTCCTCTATTTAAGAATAAATTATACAACTTTCTGATTAAAAAATGTTATTATAATGTAAAAGACTATTAAGAAGATGAAGATATTGTATTTTAATTGTAGAATTTATTTGTGCAATAATTAAATATGATTGATAATATAATTACTATGACCTATGATATTATTAATTTTTATGACATTATTATTACTTAAAACTTACTAATTTAAATGATTTAATTATGTGTAATGAAATTGACCATCTACATCCTGAATGACATTATAATTTAATAACTAATGAATATGAATAATAATAATCTCTGTTCCTAATATATTTGCGCACCAATATTTGCACACCTCGCATGGTTATAATGCAGTGCACCTTATGAACCTTTGTACCATCTTCTGAACCTGTGTTATGCAAATAAATGATTTGTATTTGTATTTGTATTTGTAAGTACTCATTGTTCAAAATGAATATACATTTTATAATATTTTCAAACCCAACCATTTAATAAACATTTTAAAAAGACATGTTAAGGGTGATTGTTAAAAAAACGTAGCATAAGAAACACAGCACAGCACAGCGCATTACAGCGCAGCATAGCTCGATGTTGATTTGTCACCCTAATGCTTGGAAGTTGGCTATTTAACGAGAAAATGGATTCAATTTGTTTTTTTTTTACAGTTTTATAGCCAAGTGAATATGTAGTGAATCAACATGTTATTTGAGTAGAAAAATGGATTTCCATTTATAACAATAACATCACCACAGAATATTCAACATTTTAATGGTTTAGCATTCATTGAATTGAGCATTTACTTACTTAATGTGTTTAAAAATACTTATAAGTAGATTAGTTAGTAGCGAAGTGGCATACCGCCTCCTTCTATAACTTGCTGTAAGCGGCTCCGCATACCACACACCATGTTCCAACACCTATCTTCTACTCTCATGAGCCCCCATGTCGATGACACGATCTCAGCCAAATTGTTTTTTCGCACTTCGGATGTGTTTAAAACCATTGGACCCCATAAGTTTTCTATAGGGTTCAAATTGGGACTTTTAGATGGCCAAATAATAACTGTTACACCTTCTTGAGCAGCTAACCATTTCATACAATTCAGTATCATTCGATATCGTGGGTTTTGCTTCAGGACGATTTCTCTGAATACTTCCAGTGTCACCATAACGTCTTATGCATAGCCTTAACGTATTTCTCTAAAACAAAAAAAAAACTGATTAACATTTTAAGAAACGTGTAGGTAACTTGTAGGAAGTGGGTTTACTGGGAAAATAGCGAAATACAAGATCACTAGGTTGTCAGAAATACTACTAGGTTGTAAGAAATACACGTCTACAAAAACATATTGTTACACGTATACAAATGTCTGTATTAAGTCAATTTTGAAGAGTAAAATAAAATATTAAAACACTTACCGCTATATTAAGTCTATGACCCATCACTTTGATTCCAACATTCTACTCATGTAAAATAATTATTGTTTTATGTTTGGAATAATTACTAAGTTGTGGCATGACTCTTTGATTAAAACAAATTCAATAAATGTTACTTAACTACTTTTCAGATTTACGTCAAACGTCTTACAAATGTTCACAGTCACTGCTATTAGGCGTAGACTGCCTTTGGTCACTTAGTTCAATTTGGTATCCATCTACCCCACGAAGTAAATATATTTTACTTCGTATCTTTTATTTACCCACCTGTTTACAAGAAAAAATGTAATCACATAATACTCGAAATAACACTTATAATATTCTCCATATACTCAGAAATAAATAAATCTTATCTTATCTCGTTAATAGGCCTTTTAACCTTAACGACAACACGATAATGATTAAAATGGCATAACAAAATGATTTATTTAAATGCACGAAGACTTGTAATTTGATACGACCTTCATACATACAGGAGGGTCAGATAAGATTGGCCACATACTGTACCTGTTATTTTAATTGTGTCATGCTACCAGTACCAACCCACCTATGTAGTAATTTATACACCAAAATTATTAAACCCTGTAACACCCGCTAACATTGCCTGCAAATTTTATCCTCCCGCACAATGACACAGCCGAATAAAAACATACTCATATAGACATGCAGATATTAATTAAAAACACACTCACAAACCGCCACGTCACATGATTGACACGGCCACACGCGTCTATACGCGCCGCGACGCAAAACTTCGCGCAAAGGGGTTTGATTAATTTGTTTAATTAAAACCTGATGGGATCGGGGTAACCTTCACGTGGGGTTCGATGTATTTAGAAAAATGGTCTTCTGCAATATTCTGGTGCGGTTTGTTTAAAGAGATGTAGGTGATTTTGAAGCTAAGTTGAAGTCAAGTTATATAAGTAACTATTTAACTCTAGGTCGAAGATGATGAATTAAGAGTACCATAGTTTGTCTTACACAAGAAGGTGTGTGAAGGGTGTAAATGGACCTTTCACGAAGACGTCAGCTAAGCATTATGTACATCAAACTAAGTAAGTCTACGCTAAAATTATTGCTGGAAATCACGTTTTACGGTAGAACTCAATGTTGGGCACTCAAAACATTGTGCTGATGGGTGGATTGAATACTACGGGGGTTGTGGAGGTGTTTAAAGTAAAAATCTTACATTAAAACATTAAATAAAACCATCATTCTCTTGCCCCTGTCCCAATTCATTTGGGATCGGCTCAGCATGTCTTCTTCTTCCATACTTCTCTATAACTCGTCATCTCATCAGACACCTCACCAAAATATTTAAAAAATAACTTGTGACAAAGTTGGAACTTTGACCCCCAATATCTCCGTAACTAGAAGGTTCCCAAGTATGAGCTGGAACAAAAAAATATTGCAATGACGGGAAGAACAAGTGCCTATCGGCTTCCTTAAGGGTCTTGTTACACCCTGTAGGTTATGAAATATAACAGGTACGTTAAAAAATATTTAGATTTTTGCCGAAATAGTTTTGTTCGACAACAATCAATTTAATCGCGAAATACAGGCCTTTTCCAAGAAGGAAAAACATGGCTAAGATAATGTCATATCAAAGAACATGTTACAAATGTTAACAGTATCTTATTTTTTTTTTTTTTTTTTGGGATTGGAAATCATCAAATGACACCTCCAGTGTCAGACTTTTACTGACTATAAAGCGTCCATGTTCCTTCTTTTGCCCTTTGTGTTCCAGGGCCGCGGTATCTCTTTCGAACAGTCCCGCAGCCCTGGCAGGCACCGGCCCTTGTGGGCCCCTCCTGTTTGCTCGTTCGTGTTCCACGCGCGCCTCAAAGAGATGTCATCTTTGAGGCGCGCGTGGAACACGAACGCGCCGTCGACACGGCCTGTCGTCATAAGACGGACGGACGGCGAGCTAGCCCATTACTCACCGTCCACGTGGCCCCTGACGCCCGAGGCGTCTCCCGCGGCGGATGTTAACAGTACCTATGTTTACAAAGTAAACAGAGCAAATACAGCACCTCTTAATTCAAAATGCAGGAGGTAAAGGTTACCGAACAAACCCTTATTCATTAAATAAATACAACTTTGTATTGACCTTGGAACCGTATCGGTCAGAATAAATAAGTCCAAGGTTGGAAGTTTGCGAGAAGAGGAACTTATTCTACAAAAGCCGAGCCATTTTGCGAAACTTTACTGCAGTGTAAGACTTATTTTACTGTTTTGGTACATAACAAATATTTGAGAGAGGAAGTTTCTGAAGTTGACTTTGGTGGGCTACCATAACCTTTTGGGTAATTTGAGTGAACCCTTAAGGACAGGATGAACTTTTTGATTTCTTTTATTATACGCAAAAATGTGACACCGTATAATACATAATATTATGTGACATTAATATAGGTTAGGTAGGTAGGTATAGGTTTATTTAGGGTGCTGACTAAGACGACTGTGTAAGTTGAAGAATGTTTAATTAATTAATGTATCTCCAATAATTAGTAATCACCAAATTCTCACCACTAACATAGTTCTTAAGTACTTATTCACTAACACAGATGGACCATGTTGTTCGAAATAAATAGTTATTTGATTTTGATTTGATTTTTGATTAATCTAGAGGAGAGCAGCGGCGGCCCAGTTGTGGCGGCAGTAAGTCGTGGGTTCGAACCCAGGCAGGCGCATTACTTTGTATTTCATCACCACTGCTCTCAAAAACGGTGAAGGAAAACATCGTAAGGAAACGGCATGTCCTAGAACCAAAACTTCGAATACATGTGACATCTAAAAACCCGCACTGGGCCCGCTTGGTGGATAGCAAGTTCCTTCTCATAGAGAAGAGGCCGTGTGTCCCAAGCACTGGGAACATTATAGGCTGATTATGCTTATCTGAATAAACCCCCAACAACTCGTTTCATTGTCAAAATGATTTTATTACAAACTGGAAACACTTAACGGTGCGGTTAGTTTCGACAGTTAATCTAGTACAAACTGAACTTATGCAAACCAAGGGTTAAGCTGATACGTTGGTTATCTTCGAAAGTAGTGTAAAATACTCCTGTATATATATTCACTACCTCGTACTTAGGCACCTGTGTGCACACGTCGGATCTTCATCATCAGCAGGGATGTTGGTGAGACAACACTAGTAGTCATTCATAATTATTATTTTCCTTAGAAGTAAAGACAAACAAGATCTCCATTCTCCTGTCATTGATCGCCCGCACATCTGCCCCTACAATCCTTGTCACAATCACGACTCCGTCCAGAGAGGCAGGGTAGAAAGGTCCTCGTAAAGACTCATCGATAAGCGATGAAGCGGACTGTAATACTGCAGATAAAGATTATTGTTTAACGCGCACAATAGCACGAGTTATGGATGCTCACAATGGATTACAGCTTTATTATATGGAGGCCCAGTACGGGTACATGGGGATATATTTAGAACGTTATCTGAAGGGTTTAGTGGAGTACTAAATTAAGCGTCTATCTTGAACAGTTGTAAAGGGATATTTATGAAATTACCAGGAATACCTAACATAATATCTTGTGTTTTCAACTTTGTCGTATTTCTCATCTGCATTGTGTACTATTTCTGTTATATTGCTATGCTATTTCTATTTTGAAGTAAATACTTGAGTATTATATAAAAACTTTTAGGCGTTGCTCTCCTAAGTTCTTCTCTAATTTAATTATTCTTCTTCTTTTTTAGAGTTAATGGTAGTTTTTAAATTAGTTGGGCCCAGCAGTAGCCAGTGATACTGTTTTTTTAGATTATTTGGGCCCAGCAGTAGCCAGTGATATTGTTTTTAGATTAGTTGGGCCCAGCAGTGGCCAATGATACTGTTTTAGATTAGTTGGGCCGAGCAGCAGTGATACAGTATTTTTTATACTAAATCGCTTTACATCTTTCAGTTTATTACAATATTCTACATTAACGTCACTTGAAGCTACCAATAAAGAGTTATTTCGGAAATCAACCGTTCATATTCCAGTAACATAAATCAAAAGCTGTTTTAAACGAATGTTGTTCAATAATGTATGAAGGGCTGTGCAAATACTCCGTGATTTCCGATTCCGAATATATTTTCATTTTTGATTTATGAATTATTTCTGTTATTTGGTGTGCAAAACAGGATTCATAATTTAGTTTTAATTTTTGCTTCAGAAACAATTTAAACAGTAGCGTTGTATTAACTCCTTCTGAGTATTCGTTAATTGTTTAAGCAAAGAGGCTAACGCACACTACGCGAATGTTTCAGTTTATCACTATTCTCAACAGCTTTAGAAAAGTCTTTGATAAATAATTTATAGTCAAATATATTGCATGTTTATCATCATTTCATCTCGGCATCCCCCAATGTTGAGGTAAAATAGCCTTTTCTTTCTTCTGTCTTTATTTGTAAACATTACGTAAAATCTTTTGAATTTACACAACAAATCTTTCACTACTAATAAACACCTCCCACGTTTTTCCTACCGTGAACATTTCCCATCCTAGCTGCAACGCCAAACAATTCTAATAATGACATGTCAGTACAATGACACGTGTCAACACGTGTCATTTGTCACGTGTTCGAGTGACACGTGCGGGATTTGAACGAGTGAGTTGTGTTGTAATCACGAAGTGAAAGACAGAAAGCCAATTCTTGGGACGTGGAATAAAAACTAACTAAATGGTGACACAGAACATCTAGTGGTCGGCCTTAACGAAACCATATATCCAGCTGTGAACATGGTTTCAAAGGATTTGGGATGATTTCACAAAGAAACCAACCGAAATATAATAAGTCATTAAATTGAGGGAACATTCATTGTTCAAACTTCCGGCTACAAACCCAACTCAAAACATGTATTTCACGTTAACCATTTATAGATACTGTAATATTAATTGTAATCAGTGATAGCCTAGTGGTGTGACCATCGGACTGCCAAGTCATAGGTCTCAAGTTCGAACCCTAGACACGCACCTCTGATTTTTCGGATTCATGTGCGTATAGTATAATTATCACTTGGTTCGGTGAAGGAAAACATTGTGAGGAAACCAGCATGTCAGAGAGATATTTCTCGACGGCATGTAAAGCCAAGTCAGAGGCCCATGGGCGGCATAAAACTCTGACACCAAGTTAGGCACTAACCACTCGATAAGGAAGAAAGAAGAATTGCAATATACAAGTCAGAGAGCCTAAAAGGGCCAGACATGGTTTTATTTGGTTCTACAAGAGATTTTAGAAATATGAAATTAGTGTCTCCAGCTGGCACGTAGACTTTTTTTCTGCCTTATCGCTATAAATTCGTATTCATCTGGACTACGTACATAAATGGCTACTAACTTATTTTTAAGATAATTAATTTGTTACTAAAAACATATGAACATTACCTAGTCTGAAATAAACAAATTTTAATTTAGTTTAAATTAAAACAAAGTACTGGTAAAAAGAACATTTTTGCGTAATAACATTCTTCAAAAAATATTGTGCTTTATTCGAAGTAGAACTTCTGATTCCATCAATACTGTCCTAATAGCGAGCTGTGGTACAATCGCGCGCGTCTTGGTCGCGTGATAGATGAGCGTTGTCAGCGCCATGTTCCAGTTTATTTCCCGATTTAACTACTTTTACGACTTCTTTAGCATCACATCATTAACATTCCGAATAATGATGGCTTTATTTGCGTGAATGACGACGGAATTTATAATGGTGTTTATCGATATAACAGTTTGTAGGTTTTTTAAACTCATAATTTTCACTGCCGTTTCCCCCGAGCGAGGGGTAAGGCAGAAATATTTCATAGTACACCCACACTTCACACCAGTACATTCAAATCTCATGTCAAAGAGGGCGAGCCTATTGCTACCAACCGGGCACAAATTTAGAATCTACTGCTATTGAAAAAATCCTGATAAGAAACCTCAATGTTATCTGGATGTATTTAAACAAAAGTGTTGGAAAGGTTGAGTAACTTTTTTAGATTCCTAAGAATTGAGCAAATATTAATGACCTTTTGATTCTAAGAAAACTTTTAATTTAAAATAGAAGTAAATACCAAAAATTCGACGAAAGAGACAAGTAAGCACGAATGGCTGTTTTATAAAAAAGTGTTTTAGTGTTGGTTAACCTACACGTGTTTAAATAAATTGGAAATTTCACAAAGATCAGTGCGAAGGAAATCTTTGTTTCCTTTTAAAACAATATCAAACAGTAAGTTATAAAAAAAGTTTGATACGTTTTTTTAGTGGTGCAACCACTGAGTATTGCATCTGTAATCATTTTTTCTCCCCAAAATGTTGACAGATTTAGGCATGACATCTCACCAGGCATCCAAATGGGTTTGCAACCACCGACAAACTCTGTTGGTAGACGCAGCGCAGCGTTGAAAGGTGGACCGATGACCTATAGAAGGCCGGGAGAATCGTATATGTTGTATGCTAGAAGCACAGGACCGATCGATGTGGCTATAGTTGGGGGAGCACTGTGGCCTGGCAGTACAGAACATATTTTAGCTGATGGCGATGGTAACGCCACTTGGTATTAAAGTATAATACATTTAAGTATAACTCTTCATTTTAACATTTCGACATTATACGAAATAACTGTTCGTTCCAAGATACATTCGACCTGGATGAAATAATATCTATAAAACAAAAAAGTAAGGAAACAACAGCTGAAAAATGGTCTGTCGTAAGAAATAACCTACCGATCATATTTTATGAGAAATAATTGTGGAAAGAGCCTTCCTCTTTTACGTTATGTATTTTTCGGGTGCCATTTGTTTTCAGATAAATACCTATTTGGTGTCTTTAGATTCTACTTGTTTGAGTTGTTTAAAACCTCCTGTAATTCTATTTCTGGAAAACAATTTCCATGAAGGTAGTGTTACTAAATGTGTCAATATGAGTACCAAGTACTAGCTGGAACTGATATCGGTTTAATAGTGTCCATTTGTCTATAGAAATAGCCCGTATAGTTCAGTAAATTTATTTTCACTTATTTTCGCACTGTAGAACATTACCTAATCTGACAAAAAAAGAATAAGTATCGAGTAGTGCAAAAGAAGGACCCAAGCGGTAAAATGTAGCTTCACTACGTGGTAAAGATGGGTATTATGAGGTTGATTATTAAAGAAGGTAGGTATTACATTGTACGAATATACTGGGTGTAAGGAGGGGACAGCCCTCCGCAAACTGACAGTGTGCATTCAGATCCTTATTTTGAATCATATTCCACCGGAATTTTTCTTCGGATCTTTTTGAACCGTATTTTCAGTTAATTTTCTTTTATTTCCATGAAAAATTACATTCTCTGCAGCACTCCATTTATATAAATAATACGGCTAAAATAAAAATAAAACCAACAACGGATGTTGAAATACTCTAACGAACGACGCGTGAAATTAGCTGTTCACTTCCTGCCTAGTTACAGAGTTCATCGAACTCGTTGTCGCGCTTGCCGTTCGTTCCGTGCGTTTTTCCACGGTCATGGTACATTGCGTATGAGGAAATAAAACAAATCAAATTTATTGGATTCCGATAACGTTGCTGAAATAATTTCTTGTACCGTTCATCTTAGTATGATATACTGAATTCACTCTATCAGTCTGCGGAGGACTGTTCCTTACACCCTGTATACTAACCGACCCACTTACTTATATTTTATTCCTGTTTTAGAACTTCAAACTCCGTTACTTCACAGTTTTCTTTCACCAATAACTCTTTTACCTAAATAATGTACACCTAATCCACCTCCTCTTTCACCGGCAACCAAACAAATTACGATATTAAAAACCTTGCGCCGTACAGCCCCATGTTTGCACAGGGAACCTGCGGATCGAGCCGCCAACTTAAATTATTCAGGAACGGATATTGCAGTGCAGTAATAATCCCGTATCACGCGAACGGTTTCCTTATTTCATTTCCTAGCTAATAGTCTGCAATACACTTCATTTTATACCCAAAGATTTAAATCGTCAGATAACCTCATGTGACCAGTGAAATGAGACTTACAAAAGGTATATATACGCCAGGAAGTTAGAAGGTCATACTTTCACTGACGTTGTTAGCGATCTTCTTCAGAATGGCCAGGTGCGTAGTAGTCGCAACCGGCGTGACTGTATGACAAACGTAAAAACAAGGTCGACTTCCAGTCGAACCGAATGCAGCTGAATACTACTGCCTATCTGACCTCCACAACCCAGTAGGTATAGGTAGGTAGGTGGGTAATACGATACTGCTCGATTAGACTGTCAAAAATCTACACATAACAACTGGGTCCAACAGCTTTACATGATTTTCGAGGCATGCAGGGAACTGGGTAAGTAATAGGTGGTCACCCATCTACATACCAACCTAGGCAAGCGCGGCTTAATTTAAAAATCTAGCTACGAGCTCCTCTGACTTCTAAACTCACTGTGCCCTCATAGTTCTAAAGTCTCATAAAAAAGAAGTGAAGAGTGACCTCATACCATGGCGCATGGAACCATAACACATAATAATTCCAGCATCATTGAGCGAGACATTAACAAATACCGGTGTCGACAACAGATCATCTTTTGACGCTGTATCTGTCGATTTAAATCTATGTTTATAGCGTAATTATGAGGATTTCTCTTCGAGATGCTTTGTTTTGTCAACGAGATGGTTTGCCGTGCTTGAATGCAGTGATCGAGAATTTGAGCTGCATTTCTTGATTAACTTGGAATGAAGAGGTGATATAGTGATGAATTAGATAGTTCACGCTCCAAAAATGTTTGTTTTGTGAATATTATATTGGAATTTGCAGTCAATTTACATTTGACAATTTAAATTTAAAACTAGTAATCTGCCTGGCTTCCCACGGTTACAATTTACCAATGAAGGAAATGAGAAGTGCCGTTAGTACGAACACAACAAAAAAAAAACAGTCAAATCGATTGAGCCGTCGTCCAATGATGCTCCGTCATATAGTAATTTATCTTTAACACTAACACACTACACACTTAACACTGAAAACGGAATGTTAACCCCGATATATTGAGATATTTTTTATTTGGTAAATATTCCGTTTCCAGTATTAGTGACCATGTCAGTTTTAAAACTTATGCAGTAATTTCTTTTTATTTATATAGATAGGATAGATTAACAAAACAGTTTTTGTTGGTGTCGTGCTACGAGTATTTAGTCTAAAAGCTAGTTTGGTTTTAGTTTCATGACACATTGCTTGATAAATGCGGTTAAAAATAACCGCAACAGCGTTCAAATGGAATGGAAAAATTCTCGCTTAAAATCGGTGTTGAAAGTGAGGCGAAATGTGAAAGCATTTGGCAACCGCTGATATTAGCTTAACATACGTCGACTCTAATGTTCATGAATTTTAAACAAGCCACTGAATTCATTCAGTGACCGCCTATAGAACATTCAACATAATGACAATTACTTACCCGAGCAGCTTCCAACAGAAAGACAATAGACAACACAAACACTTTTAGACCCCTTCAATCCCAGTTTAAAGCTCGAAAAATGGACCTCTCCAAACATAATTAGCGAAACGCAATTAAAAATGTAAGAACTGAAGCGCTCCTAATCTGTGTTTTATTTAATTTTCTGATTACAAAGGCAGTACTTTTCTGAAAATAACGCAAACGTTGTGTTTTTTTTTCTCAGATAATCTGATAATGTTGGCGAACCTCCGCGGAGGTTGCTTTGTCTCTTACTTTGAAGAGTTCAATTAGAGGCCAGAACGTGAAACCAAGGAACGCAAAAATATACTAACGAAATTATGCCATTATATCTAAGTTATTTACTTCGGGCAGTAATTGTCCATAATCTTATCTAACTTGAGTTAAATTTTTGAGAGACTGTTTTATAAAATACCTACTATAAATGCAAAAGTAACTATGTTTGTCTGTCGGCCTGTTACCTTTTCACACCTAGTCAGCTGAGCTGATGTTTGGCACACAAGTAGACCATGATATAGACGAAGAAAAGATACTTTGTATCGCGGTAGTACCTACGTTACCATGTAATAATTTCCGACCGACATGCGGACGAAAGCCGCGGGCAAAATCTACTTATATTCCTCTCTACTTTAAGTAGAATTTTACTCATTTTTGTGCTCATAAGCATCAACCTAACAATACAACATAATCGCAGCATTTACACATGCGATGATTTTTTTAGATACAGCGCAGCGCAACGCTCGAAACGCGACTGCATCGCGGCACGAAATTAATTCACGAAAGAGTTAAAAGTTTAAAACTCGTGAGCTACTGAGTCGATTTTAAATTTTGCCTGTTACTTTCTGTTTTGAAGCAAAATATTAAAGTGGTAATTTTTATACTAGTGGTCGCAAGCGCGACTGTAGATCATGAGGTCCTGGTCATTTTTCCATTAGGAATTTCTCAGTAGCGGCACCGGTGTCTGAGTATGTGCCCAGTTGATGGCAATAGGCTCACTTATTACAAGGGATTTAAACATAACTGGCGAAATGTGGGTGGTATAGTGAAATTTGGTGATACATGTGGAATGAAATGCCAGTAAGAACAAAGACAAGATGACGTATGGATTGTGTGGGGAATGATGTGAAAGAAAAAAGAATGAATGATACGTGTTGCACTGACCTCAAATAAATGGGACAAGGGCAGGAAAATGATAACGAGATGTAGACGGAGAAGACTAGAAGAAACTGGTTTGACAACGTAAATATCTAAACCGATTCAACTGCCATCTTGAGGCACTGCATAGTTCACAAACAGGCCATTACCATCAACTATCAAAAGAATGACATCAATTAACCGTACAGCTGGCAAAGTGACAAAGTTGAGCGTCCCTCTCAAATAGTTGAGAACGTCTCTTCTATCATTAACAAGTTTGATAGCGGACATCAATCTAGCACGCGGTCGCGCGCAATATAACTTAATTACTTTCATCTGTTTCAGTGAGGAATTCCGCCATATAGCCCGGAGTTGATGTTGGTTGTTGAAATCCTAAATACTAGAATCCTTCAAAACAGCCTAGCACTACCTTCCATAATAGACTGACAAAATGCATTGTTAAATGATTTCATCATTGAACACACAAGCTTGAGCTTAATGAGAATGTAAATGAGTGAGTTCGAATAGTTTCTGCACGCTTGCCTTATTTGTGTTTTTGAGGAAACTCTGATCAGACAGAAGATCAACATTTTTATTACATTGTCATAAAAAAAAACTAAAGTCATTATGTACTTTTTGGAACCTGCATTAAATTTTCATTTGTCCTTTTAAAAGCAAACCACCAAAGCTCTACTCAATCTTTATTTACCTTCATTGTGTTATGCTTAAGATACATCACAATGTTTTAATACATAGAGTAACACTGCGTCCATTAAGTCATTTCATGCCAAGACTCGGGCGCTAATGAGTATCCATTATACTTTCTTTCATCCACGAAAAGGAACATGACATGACTTTCACATCTAATTTGGCAACATTTTATGAAATTATACGACAACGTCACATCAGTTCGTACTGATTTGCAAGTGACAGGTAAATAGAATTTTCAACTGGCTTTTATCTTCCTCGTTTCAATTTAGCGGCCAAATAAGGTAATTAAGTTTCTTCAATGCTTGGAAGTGGTAGAATGATGGACAAAGGCGAAAACATAGCTGTTTTGAAATGATGCTGGTCTAATAAAATTGTATATTAGCCTGCAGATTTTGTTTTAAAGACGGTTAACCAAAAACTAATAATAATCAAAATACGATAGGATTGAGACAAAATTATTTGAACCCAAAACTCAGTTACAGCAATGTCTCACTTCTCATACCATAAATCATACTTAAACAAACCATCATCATTCATCCCAAGAATAGCATCAACCAAATCCCATAGTGATACCCTTGAACGAGAAACCTTAATAAATACTCATTCAATTCACAAAATTATATTTTTCTCTCAGAAATCCTGAGTGGGGTCGTCATCAATCATTCTGGTCCCCTTTTAATTTACACCGAAGCATTTTTCAGCTACTCATCTCTGTGTCGTTTATTACATTTGCCGGCCTCTGTTTCCGTCAGCTATTGTCTTTAGATTCAGCACTGTGACCTGGTTTAGCCGTGTTCTGTACGTGTCCCAAGTTTGCGAGAGACAGAACAAGTTTTTAGGTTTATGGAGGATTTGAGGCTGAATTGGGTGCTTGGAGTTTGAATGGCTGCCGGTTTTGTGTTTGGATTTAGTCGGAATCAAAGATTTATGAGAACTATGGCACACAATATTTATAGTTATTGATAATGCCTGGTAAAACTCTAAAAATAAAAAATAAATTGACTTATAATGTCCATTTTATAGCTGTTGTGTTTAAATGTAAACAACAGGCAATTCTGTTTTGAACTCTATGCTCATTGACTTACATTACTCTAACGCCATCTTATAAAACCAACATTCCACAGTCTTCACCAAAAATGAATACCAAATGTTCCAAATTCAGCCACCTCAAGAGCAAAGCCGTTATATTCGTCATTACATTACAGAGCCGTCGTAAATTCCTTTGCGTCTAATGTGAGCCCACCGCAAAACTTCTTTGAGCCAGTAATGGCGGGAAAGGTGAGAGCGTCTTGTATACATAACGTTAATGCGCAATTTTGAAGCGGATCCTTGCAAAGAGCGTTCCAGGATATATCATACGGTACAGGACCAAGTACGCTCCCTTGGGGTACGCCTTGTTGACAATTGTAGGTATACTTATGCTTTGATTGAGTTTTGATAGAGTAATTGCTAAGCTCGTTGCGAATAGCCCATTAGATGGTCTAATGCGAGGAGATAAGGTCCTAAAGAGGCAGTTGCTTTTATTTTATTTCCTGATAGACTTTAAAATTATATTAAATGTTTTTCAACAAACTAAACATATTTTGACGAGAATACCTATGTGTATAGAATGGATAAAGATAATATTATAATCCCCTCATCTTCATGAGATCAAATAAAAAGATCACACAAAACCCACAGTACATGAATATACTAACGCTTGAAAATTGAGAGATAGACGAATCGATTTTGCTCCATTAAAGGCACAATGCGGAAACCTTCACAATAATAAGTGTAACACAACAAATCTACATATCACACGTTCCATTACCCTCCCATCCCGTACCAACATTGATATATCTAGCAACTCCCTGACGGATAACAGTCAACCTTGCAACCAAGAAACAAAGTTCAAAATTGAATGTGACAAAGTATTGATGTATTAAATTATTTTCATGTTACAGTATGCCTTTTTCGTATGATAGCAAAAAGGCCTGTACGAACACGCTGTGGGAACAGAGTTCATATTGATATTCGATACAGCTCAAGTGATTCTTCTACTTTATGGGTTTGGTATTGACTGATCTTTCTAAATGGGATGAGTGGAAATCCAGGCCGTATCAATGCTATTCATACCACACGTTACGTCCTCCATAGATCAACAATGCTATTTGAAGAGACAATCTCACGTGGCTAGATCCCGTTCGCAAATCGAAAGAGCTGCCACATTTATAACAGAAAGGTTAAAGGTTACCCATAGAAATATGTTTATCAATAGAGGAGATTTGTATTGTTGATTATAATATTCAGTCATATTTTCTTAGACTTTTCGAAAATTCTACTTGCTATTTTTACGCTTATTATTTTGTGCTCTGACGGTTGTATTTCTAAATTAATACCATTTACCTCGTTTTCATATTTGACTGTGCCATATTGTGTACCAGTTTCTGTAGAGATAGTTTAATCAATGCCTTTAATTACGACAGTTAGTAAGCATGTTCATAGAAAATCGATGACACTCAGATATTCTGGTGCGACCAGATTTAAACATTCAGTTACTACTTACCTACTTATGGAGGCATATCGTGTTGTCTTTACAAGCTCTATTTCTAACCGATTGACTGTAAATACTTTTCAGTGCCGCTTTGCTTTTTGTTTGAAAACCAAGGAGGTACTGTTATCAAGGAATAAAAAATTACAATTTTTCATATAATAATGGCAAAGCACTAAATAATATTCTGGTTTAGTTTTTACCATCATCAACCATCAACCAATAAATAAACTAGTTAAAAAAATCTTTTTTGTTAGCATCACAGTCATAGACAAAATAAGAGGGCAGAGACACAGTGATAATCTTCCAGCGATAAGATAATAGAAAAGTCTAAAATGTTTTGGATTGATATTAGCTAAAGAAAAGCAGCTGTAAGTCGTTGTTTAAATACGTAACACTTTAAAAGTGTCACTCTTGCCTAGGGCCTAGGGACAGATCCAGATTCCGAAGTTTGACATTTTGGAGACTTTTAAAAATTTTATCAAATTTGGTAAGCTTCCTTTACTAACTATAAAAGAAAATTTCAAAACAAATATCTGAAGACTGATATGGTTTGACACACTTTTATTCAGTTTGACATTTCTTTTTATTTTTTTATTTTATTTGTGGTTGACATTTATTCTTTATTGTATTATATTTTTTCAATTAAGTATGGTTGACTGAAACTGTGCGAATACTGTTTGCATGCCCATTGGACGGTAAAATGTGGAGAACTTGTATAAAAATATGAAACATCTATGTATCTTTTACCCATATTTGCAAAGAAATAAATGATTTGATTTGATTTGATTTGATTTGAAGAGATTTAAATTCGCGTGCTTATTCTTCATTACCTTGCCAGTACAAATGGTATTCGCAAGCTTCTCCGTAACGTTTGGAGGTATGACGGCAGTTTTAAAGCAAGACGTGATTTGTTTACAGGATTCCTCTGTTCTACAATATTTTATTTGGACTTCTGTCTCTAATTGTAGTTAGTTAAAGTTGTTTAGAATTGGCTGTAATTTGACGGGAGTTTTTTTGTATTTTATGATTTAGTTTCTGGTTCTCATCTTCAAAATACCACTGTTACCAAGCTGGCGGTGATTAGTAGCAACTCTAACAATCATTCGCTTGATGGTCACAATTAATTTACATTCTTTCCACGCACTTTAGACAATTCTTGGTATTTGAAAGTTTTTCTTACACATAAGTTAGTCATAATTCAGGGCAAGTGCTCAATACTGACGGTAGGAGGGGTTCCCGTCGGCGTCGAGTCGACGTTGAGGTACCTCGGACTCGTCCTCGACAGCCGATGGAACTTCGTGGAGCACTTCCGACGTTTGGCTCCCAGACTGGAACGGGCCGGGGCTGCCTTCAAGCGGCTCTTGCCCAACCTGAGAGGTCCAAACGCCTCCTGGCGGAGGCTCTACGCGGGGATCGTGCGGTCCATGCCCCTTTACGGGGCCCCGGTGTGGGCGCGTTCGTTGAGGCTGCGTGCCGCGCATTACCTGAACGCGCCCCAAAAGGTGGTAGCCGTAAGGCTCATCCGTGGGCACCGCACGATCTCCCGCGAGACGGCGAGCCTCCTTGCCGGATTGCCGCCATGGAATCTGGAGGCCATAGTCCTCGCGCGCCTGCATGAATGGCGCGCGGAGGCACAGCGCCGGGGGGAAACTCCGCTGTCGCGGCAAATTGTCTGCCATTGACTTCCAGCGCGATCTCATGGCGACATGGCGACTATCGCAACCCCGTGCAGGGCACGCCACGATAGTGGCGATAAGTTCCCTCTTTGAGGAGTGGCTAGAGAGGCGCCACGGCGCCCTCACCTTACGCCTGACGCAGGTCCTCACCGGACACGGATGTTTCGGGAGGTACCTGCACCGAATCGGGGGGGGAGGAAACGCCCGGGTGCAATCATTGTGAGGATCGCCCGGAGGACACGGTGGAGCACACCGTGGAGGTCTGCTCCGCTTGGGCGGAGCACCGCCGTGTCCTCGTAGCGGCGACCTCTCGCGTCCGGCCCTGGTTCAAGCCATGGTCCGGGGCGAGAGGGAATGGGAAGCCGTCGCCACCTTCTGCGAAGCAGTCATGCTAGCGAAGGAGGCGGCGGAACGTGAGAGGTAGAGAACCTCACGTCCCAGCCGCCGCGGGGGAAGCACCGGGCGTCGGGGGCCACGCCGTGTTGGCTCTCGGCCACCGTAGGCGCGGGCCTGTGGACGGTGAGTAACGGGTTAGCTCGCCGTCCGTCCGTCTTGTGACGACAGGTCGTGTCGACGGCGGCGTTCGTGTTCCACGCGCGCCTCTAAGAGATGTCAGCAAACAAGAGGGCCCGCTAGGGCCGATGCCTGCCAGGGCTGCGGGACTATTCGAAAGAGATACCGTGGCCCTGGAACATAAAGGGCAAAAGAAGGAACATGGGTGGTTTTTAGTCAGTAAGAGTCTGACACTCCCTTCCGCTCCACCCAGAGCGGGAGGAGTCATTTGATGATTTCCCACCCGAAAAAAAGAAAAAAAAAGAGCAAGAGCTCAAAGTCGCTGCTAGCAGGCAATATAGACTGACTACATTCATGTTTTACACACAACACATTATCACACAATAATCTACGCTTTGGAATGGACAATTACAGTACTTTTACAAGTTATTATACTTTGTGACTGGGACTGTAGCTTCGTTTTTCTGACATTCAAAAGTGCCTGCAATGGTCTAATTGAAATAAATGCTTTGAGTTTTGAATCCACCAAACTGATGATTTTACTACTATCATAGTTTTGTAGTTTGTAAATAATTTAATAATCTTTGAAATAAATATATCTAACTTATGAATACTTGAAAAATATCCCCTAAAACTCAATTAATATCAAGTTAATAACAGATGATGATTTCTTACGTGCATACATGTACGTAATATCCTAAAAGCAGCCTGAAGACAGTCCACACCCAAGTCACCTACAACCTACAGTTACATAAAATAGCCGCTCCCAATACCATTATTTAGCAAGCATTCGAACCGTTTCCCATCTAAGAGAAAAGAAGTAAGTACATAGGCGAAACGTAGATACATTGGGTGCCGACTCAATAAGATAAATTACTTTGTTATCTACTTATTTACGGATCTTATTTTCTAGTTTAGCTCTTGGCTTTGGACATGTTAGAAATGGTTATAGTGATTGTTTTTTTTTTGTATGTATATAATTTGGGTTATATAAATTGAAAAAGTGATTATGAAAATAAATAATTTGTCAGTTTTGAATTATGTTAACCTTGAGGAAACCGGTCCTAAAGGTTATTTAGGAATCCCGTTTTTTTTTAACCACATTCTTATCGTTTAGATATATGTAGATAGATAATAATATATAGATTATTGTCTAAAAAGTGATGGGGTGGGTTAAGAAAAACTCTTTATCAACCTGTAGACACACAACCTACTACTAAGAATGAGATTCAATTTTCAGGTCGGGTAAAGTAGTAAATATTGACAGATATTTCTATATTAGAAAAATCTCTCTTAATTAGTGGTTTATTTTACTGGCGAAATGTGGGATACTACACACACAGCTCTGCCTAATCATTCGAGATAGCAGGCGTGACGAATGTCATGTAGTCATAAAAGAACACGGCCAACACTCTAGTTTCCCATTTTTTATACAAAAACTGAAGTGAAATATGAAGAAGCATACTTAACAGTTTAGGTCATCTCTTTGAACTAAAACCCTATGCCTCACGACAATGATATCAAAGTAGAAATAATAATTTGACCCAAAAGCATCTTTTCAGTACAATATTTGACAACAAAATGCCGCTCTTATCATGAGGGTCGTTTTGCCTTTGTATGTACAGAGATCGTTGTGCCTGTGGAAAAATGTGGGTAGCATGGAAATTCCTCTGATAAAGATATTTTGGTCTGCGGGAGTATAATGCCGTTCGGTTTTGGTGGTTTTTTCTTAGTACATTCTTTGACATAGTTTTTGGGCCAAGTGATTTTTATTTATGTGTTTTATCAGGTAACGTAATGTTTCTTGCATTATACTTTAAACTAGGTCCAGGCCGCGACTTCGTTGGCATCGAAGAAGCATAGCCTTGCATTCGATTATAGTGAGACTTTCTGTCGATGTAAGAATTTTTGAGTACGAATGAGTGAAAACTTAGTAATGAGTTTTAAAATTTAATTTTAAGGTAATGTGGGAAACGGAATGTAAGAGTGAGCGAAAGGGATGAATGTATCAGGAAGGAGGGAGAGAGAGTACGTAAGAAGATGGCGTAAAACTAAAAGACGACGAAGACCTATTGCTTTAAAATATATTCAATAAGTTGATAAACCAAGTTGTTTCACTCTGAGTCCACATTCCCCCAGTAATTTTAACCAACTTCTTACATGCTCAAGTTACTAGTAATGTATATGTATGTCTTAAATAGTTGAATAGTTAGTTAGTTAGTTGGTAGCAGTGAGGCAACGTTTTTTAAAAAATAATAATAATAGTTAAGACCTCGTATGTGTCATATTTTATGCAAAATAAATATAGCTATTCGTTCAAATTCAGTATCATAACTTAATCACGATATTATGTTTAATCATCCTGGAATATTCAATACGGTTGTCTTCTTTTACCAAAATGAACTAATTTGTCTATCAATTTTTATCTAAAACATTTTATTTTAATTTATCCAACGTTAAACAGTTATTAACTAGAAACAATAATTAATATTCGAAGCAAAAACGGAGGCTTCACGCGCATTCGCCAAATGATGCTATGATAGATGACCGACGCGTCATAACAGTGGGGACTGGGAACGAAACGCAATTTTTTTGAGGTTGATTTGATGTAAATTAATGTTATTTTTTCATAAGGCTGAAAAACTACGATACAATTTTATTTCCTCTCTTTAAATACAATAGAACCAATAAACCTATGAAAATCTGGATCAAAGCTTCAAGCCCGTATTTCCCTGAAGATTTAGGCAGAGGTGTGCCTAATTCTACACCCAATTCAATTCGATTTTGGCACTGCAGTTTAAGTCCCATTAAAATAGAAGACGAGTCGATTGCTATCAACCGGGAACAAATCCAAACTTCTTAAACTCTGTGCATAGCAAATAATAATAATTTAAAAATAACAAGAAAACAAAATTGTCTACAAAAATCAAGACCCCATACAAAATCATATCAAGACCATCGCTACGAAACGGCTGCTACAAAATGCCACGTCTACGAGTGCTACGACAGTAGCTACGCGGCTACGCGGCTACGTGCTACGAGCGTAGCCAACCCTTTTGCCTCTACGCAACGCCCGTAAATCTTTCCTTACTTACGTATACGCCGCACCTGACCTTTTTTTGAGGACATTACCACTGACCATATTTTGTGTACCCTTCTAGGCTACTTTTCTTGTAGAGGCATCTCGATTTTATATCTCAAAGAGTTATTATTTTAAGGTGTGGTCAAAGTGATCGGACTGGTCTCTGGACTGTGGACACCTTCGATAGACAATGTACTGAAATATCTGTTAAAGTTGTGTTTAAAGTAATATGAATACTTTAAAGCCCATTCCACAGTATTCAAACTAAAGACGATTAAGAAATTATGTAATAGACATTAAAGAGAACCCAAAGAATAATAAAACTCATATTCCACTCATCCAACAAATCGCACACAATACATCTTTGGTTTTCTATTGTCCAGTACACCCAGACAGCAAAATAACGTTTTATTTAAAATGTATCGCTAATATACGAGACATTTAAAGCCAGATATTTCACAAAGTCAGCCGTCCGATCCTTTATTACATACTAAAGCGCTTAATCCTGCAATCAATATTGAATTTCGAGTATCGGTCGGTGACAAATTAGGCGTGAAATGGCTAAATAGAGTGTGCTACCTAACTATTATGTAGGCTTGGTTACTGTGGAATGATAAATATCTCGTAAACATGATCATCTAGTACTTCTTCTCTCGTACTGGCATGATGATATCGTGGTGAAATGTTAAGGTTAGCTTAGACCAAAAGAATACGATTAACATAACATCACGCCTGCAATCCCCGGAGGGCTAAGCCGAGGTGTACACCCCCATTTCGCTAGTTATATTTAAGTCCCCTGTAATAGGGGGCCAGCCTATTGCCATCAACCGGGTGCAATGGAGAAGGTTGGTCAAAGCTGATTGTAGATGGCGTGTCCATAGCTTAGTCCCAATCTGTACAATAAGGACAAGCTATTTTGAAATATAAAATGACATTGACAGATTTTCAACCAATGACGATGCTTGGTACAAGCTATGCTAGCGCCATTAGATTTACAGTTGCCTTCCCTATTCCAGAATTCGTGGCTGCTACTGAGAAATTACTGATGGAAAAACCCAATATCTCTTTGCCCGACCCAGAATAGAACCCAGGACCTCTTGCTCAGATGTCGTGCTTTCGACCACTAGACCAATAGAGGTAGTCGAAGTAGTCGAATACAGATTCTATCTCAAATAAACCATTTCTTTATTTTTGAATTAATATGGAGACTAAGCAGTCTTTTTTTCCTCTTGCTACGAGTATCCATACTTCGAATCGATGAATCGAATTTAAGTCCTATCCACACTCTTCTGTTTCCTTGTGTCGCTGGCACGACAGTATTCGATAGGAGTTGGAGCATAATTTGTGACACAGCTCCACACCTACGCCCCGCTACTGTTCCATCGAGGAAGCCGCAGATGCGAGTCAACTCTTGCCACTTCAGTCCGGAGACGGTTCAGGAACTATCCATACTATAAAGTCAAGACTATCAAAAGAAGAATACGATTGTTCTTGTTCTCGTTCTTTTATCGTTTGGCCTATATTCTTAAACTGTCGCATTAATAGGTGGTAGCGGGATGGCTTTCCAGACTAGGTAAGTTACACATACATTTACGAAAAACCAGTTATGACACATCACAAAACCAACTGTTAGTAATAGCAATTATTAGTATAAAACATCTTCACGTAGGTACTAAAAAATAGCGATGAAGGAAGTTGTGACTAGTCTGGACCACCACTTATAGAGACTCTCGTTTAGTAGTTGGACACACATTTTGATCTTTAACAGTAAGTACTGTTAGACTACTCTCAGTTTGTTGGGAGATAATTATGCTCTTTGAAGCTTCGAAGACCGAACCCTGTAATCATCATCATCATTCTCTTGCCCTTGTCCCAATTCATTTGGGGTCACAGCATGCCTTTTTCTTCCATACTTCTCTATTACTCTCATCAGATACCTCTTTTCGTGCCATATCGTTCTTCACACAGTCCATCCATCTTTTCTTTTGTCTTCCTCTACTCTTATACCCATCCACAATCATACTCAAAACTTTCGTCACGACATTTTCCACATTCCTCCGCATCACATGCCCATACCACGATAATCGATTACCACACAACTTTTCAGTCACCGGCGCCACTTTCAGCCTTCCTCTTATGTACTCATTACTTATTTTATCCATTCGCGTAATACCACACATCCCCCTTAGCATTCTCATCTCAGCCACATGCAAAAGCCTTTCATTCATCCCTTTAGTGGCCAAAAATTCTGATTCATACAAGACAGCAGGTCTAACCATTGTTTTATAAATCTTCCCCTTAAGTTTAAGGGGAATGCGGGAGTTGCAAATTGTTCCCGTGACCTGCCGCCATTTCATCCATCCAGTGTTGAATCTGTGCTTTACACTACGATCTATTTCGCCATCGCTTTGCACGAGTGAACCGAGACCAAGCCCTGTATTATATGTATGTATTATGGTAGTTCAATAAATATTATTGGGTACATTTTTTAAACTTAACTTTCCTTTTTTAACATGTTTAATAATGTGCATTAAATTCATAAAAGATAAAAACAACATTCCGAAATCACTAGCATACAACAAACCGTAGCGTAGCGTGCAACCGACTAACCGCAGGCGGTTGTCACGGGTGGGTTAACCGGAGGGTTAACTGGCTATAACTTGCGCAAGTAACGGACGCGGGCTTTGATGACACCGCAACGATTTTGTTCACACACAAATAAAGGAATAAATTAGCGAATAACTCTTGTAAGAAGGAAAATTTATATGTCCTCAACATTTTAGGTTTTCCCCTTAATGTTATTGAAGCTATTGAATTTCGACGACAAAAGAGTCTTGTACACACAGCGTCAGTAAGTGCTAACCCCTTTTTTTTTTTTTTTTTTGGAGGGTGGGAAATCATCAAATGACTCCTCCCGCTCTGGGCGGAGCGGAAGGGAGTGTCAGACTCTTACTGACTAAAAACCACCCATGTTCCTTCATTGGCCCTTTATGTTCCAGGGCCGCGGTATCTCTTTCGAACAGTCCCGCAGCCCTGGCAGGCACCGGCCCTTGCGAGCCCCTCCCGTTTGCTGACAACTCTTTGAGGCGCGCGTGGAACACGAACGCGCCAAGTGCTAACCCCTCGAGTTTTAAATGTTACACAGCTACAACATTGAATTCGTTACGAATAATCTAAAGAATAACTCAAAAAGAGTGGATTCGAACCATCACATCTCCGAATGTAGTCATACTCATATCGGCAGTGTGACGAACTAACCAGTGAGCCCATATGCAATGCGATGAAATGGTTGTCTCCTATCGTACGAGTCACTTTATCTTTGTCTCTGTCTAATTGATTCTATGTTATAATTTAAGGGTTTCCTTTAATTTTTGCTACTTACGTTGGATACCTTCTTTATAAAATTAATCCATGCCATCAAGTTATAACTACAACGTTTGATGTAAACGACGAAGTTACCCCAGTTTTACTAAAATTTATTTTGCTACAACAATTTTACATTTCCATATACATCCTTAAGAATAATACAAAAAGTATTCACATGCCCGGACGCGATTCGAACCACCGAATCATTGATTATCCTGTGATTACCGCGAGCTCTTATCAACTAAGCCAGTTAGGTAGTTAATAATTCCATGAATTATCAATCTACTTTACTCGTCCTTATACGCAATAATAAAAGTATAAACGTTTTATTACAAACAAGAAACAGACTTCAAAAAAATAAATACTAACTTAAACTTATTTATTCAAATAAAATGTTCTTGCAAAATACAAAAACTAACTTGGGTCTATCACGGATTTAAACGCACATGTCTTTTGGGGGGGTAACCACTTAGTGGAGCTGTGTGTACGATGAAGCTTGGATTTTTCAATTATTACGAAATGGTTTTCATTTATTGCAATTCTGCAACCCATTTTTTTAAAGTAATACAGTCAATAAAATGCTTTAAATTCATTTTAACTTGCAATCACCGTATTGGATTGGAATTTTCTGTATATTGCTTTCGTACCAATTGTTGAATATTTGATTGTGAACAGAAAAAGTGAACAATCGAGGTAACAAACATAATACAGCACAGAAAATGTGCTGCATGGTTATTTTGGCGCGTGGCCATAGTAGAAGAAAGCGCTGCCATCGTGATTTTTTATAATTTCCACAGATAATTCCATAACTTTGTTACCAATAACGCATTTCCGACACTGTTAGGTATACAAGTAGCAGAAGAACTTTCCAGCACTCTATCAGAATACTGACCGACAAACCAAAACACATCGTAAGCATACGCTGTTCTAATCTAGAAAGAATAAAAGCTAGCACTCACCGAAAAGATAGAGTCGTCAGCGGACGATACGACTTGTGGCTGTTATGATCCGACATCGGGGTCCCCCAGAAATCGTTCCTGAACACTTGTAGCACATGGTTACCACCATTCACGTCACTATTGGACACGATTGCGGGGATGTCGTCATGCACGAACTCGCCATTCAAACTGTTCGCGTACGTCAGAGCCCCCACTGACGCGACCAGAGTATACACCGCCCACTCACTCTCGCACAATGTCCGCCATGACTTCGAGTTTGACACTTCTTCACGAACCGGCGGTAATGGCCGACGACGCATTTTCACTCACTTTTTTATTTTTTAGTTTACATTCCGAGAGCCGTTTGAATGTTTGATGGTAATTTTTTTCGTTTTAAACTATCGATTTCAATATTGGGGATATTTGAAACGGAATTGGGCAAAACTTTTATCTGAATTGGGTAGTACTAACAAACCGAACTGAATAGCAGAAAGATAACACTTACTAGAACTCTTCGGAATACATTAACCCACTTTACAAACAAAACCGTAATAAAATTCAAACAAACAAAGTCTCAACCGACAGAAAACCTCATCGATTCAATATATCGGTTGAAACTTCATGCATACTCAATTGGCAAACAATCTCAGTTGGATGCACAAAAGGTTGTTACGGACCGTTGTCGTTGTGAGTAAAAGTGTGCGATGTCTGTTTGTTCGTTCAGTTATCCGTAGCCCGGGTGATGGATCACCGACGTCGCATAAATCAACATTGTGGGTCAGTCCCGACCACTGATGTCATATTCATGAGTGCTCCGGATAGCTGGGTAAACGATAGTCCGCGCAAGAACGATGAGTGAACGTCCTTTATCCTTTCGTTTTCGTTTTTTTTAATTCTTGCCTCACTTTGGGATGAATGCGTTCGTTTTTTATTTTAAATGCTCGTGATTTATGTGGCAGCGGCTGCAGTGTAACCTGGAACAAAGGATGGATGTTATTTTTATTGCTGAGACTGCTCTTAGGAGTAACGAGTTAAATAAAGGGAATGTGTTATTTTATAGTGCTCCTAGAGAATAAATAGTTCTAAAATTATTAGGCTACTATGTGTGCTGTAACGGTTGAGTGGTTATAACATTGTTCTTATTGTTTTAGCTAAATGTCAATGATACATAATTATGTATAGATATTGCCGGACAGGATAAACATGCTATAGATCCAATGTAAATATCTAAAGTAGTTGTAAAATTACTGATGAATTCATCATCCCTTGAATAGCCACATGGAACCACGATCCTTTCGTACACACGGACCCCTATAACCTCAAGCCCAACACGCCTAAGCCTTCACATCACTCAAAATTCTATTAACTACCCCAAAATCCCCATAGGCCGGAATATTCCAAAACTTACAGCGACTTAGTTTGAGAAAACAAACTGAACTAACGCGTCATAACTTCGCTAAGAATGTTGGCGTATGTACCGTCTCTAATCTGAATTGCTAATGCCTTCCTTAGTTCAGTTGTGTTGAATTAAAAGCTCTATGAGTTAATCACATTATCTGTGCGTTTGTGTTCCGTCTTTATCTGGTTGGTGATTGTTAGGGATAAGTTTTTGTAAGTAGCCTGCTATCTTATTGTTGGTTATGTACAAACGTATTTTTTTTTCAAATTATTTATTTATTATGTTTACTTATACGAAAAAACAGTTGAATAAATGAGTTGCCTAAGAGTCTTATGGCATTTACAAGTTCTTACAACTTGTAGGGATAATGTAACTTCTTATTTTGAATTTTTGGAATCGGATCCGTAGTTCTGAAGGGTTAACCCCCATCCAAAGTTACAGACAAGCAAAGCGAAACTTTATGCTACTTTATTATATTAGTATAGATTAAAATTAAGTTCATTTAATATTTATTAACATCACATAACACAATATTCGACGTTTCAGTCGTGTATACACCATAATATAAGCGGATTACAGACAAACAACACAAGTCAAACTACAAGTTCACTTATTAAAACAATTTTAGTAAAATACATGAAGTTGAATATTCAGTCAGAGGCAGGATATAATTTTTCCCAGTACTATCTGGGTTGTGGAAATCAGATA
Organism: Eurois occulta; assembly: GCA_950022335.1. Taxonomy (NCBI): domain Eukaryota; kingdom Metazoa; phylum Arthropoda; class Insecta; order Lepidoptera; family Noctuidae; genus Eurois; species Eurois occulta. Next base: position 20,198,332 of record OX465486.1, on the reverse strand, counting down.
CGCAGTCGATCTGTGTAAAATACTAGTATTCGGCTGTATTCAGTTAGACTGAAAGCCGACCCCAACATGGGAAAAGACCAGGCAGATGAAATAAGTGGAATATTGTTTTACCATTTTGTAAACTAAGTATAGGATTAAGTTTGCAAGTTCAACACACCAAGTACACTGACAACTAAACCAATACCTCATCATAGAAAACCACCGCTTCCGTCCACTCCGACTAATAACAACTAAGCACAAATATGCCAAACATTTGCACAAACAAGTGTCGACAAACGGCGAACATGGGTCATTAATCACGGCACAATTAGGGGCTCACCCCGTCGAACACGTTGGACAAATATTGGATTATATATGATTGATTGGCCCCAAGTTTTGTGGCCACCCAACTAATAGAAGAACCAATCGATATGAATTGGAGTTTGGGAGGACTGTCATAGATTAATGACGTGACATGTGGGTCGAAGGGGATTGGGGGTAGCACAAGTATTGCTGTTTATTTTGTTAGATAAATTGAGGTAAAATACAGTCACTTTGTAATCTGTCGATTTTCTGAACAATGTCATCATTTGAACAAAGCTAACGAAAACACTGAAAGGAAAAAAGTTAGGAAGCCAAAAAACACATCGTAAATTATTATCTAGAAAGGAAAATACTTTTAACTTCACATTATGTTTAACATGAGTGACTAAATGCCTCGTCCCATATTTCATGCGCGCAAAATCTCTACTTACTGAACCAAAAAACTTAAAGAATATTAATAGCTGATAGCGAAATTTTTACCCCGTCCAAGCTTACAAAAACCCTCGCACATATTTCGCTCAAAAAGTTAGTTAATTTATTATTCACAGAAAGTTTGCCTTGTATCTGTTCAGTATTACACTCGCAAATTGTTTTTAAAATATCGCATATCAAGATAACGTTCAAGTTTTCGGTATTTTCCTTTACGGAGAAAAAAAGTTTTGTCCCTTAAGGCTCTGGTTTGAAAAATGCGACGAGGTTTCATAAATCACGTTAGATGTCCTTGGCTGAATTTCAGTCACTACAGAGTGTCTTCTGTGGTTCTCTCAGATTACTAATAATTGAGAAACATGAGGTAATCAGTATTTAGATATTTAATCACCGAGATGCTAATATTGAAAGGGTAATGCCCATTTTTATATTAACTGTTCAATGCTTTTCCAGAAAATTGTGTGGCTAATTGATCTCCAGAATAATTATTTTTTCCAAATGAACGCAGATTTTTGGCTCATTGAAAGCAGTAACAAAGCATAACAGAAGATCCTTTTACATCTTACGCAAACAATTTACTCCGCCAGGGATTCCGTTGCGTAAAAGATTAATTTTGATCTTAAGTACCTCAAGTAAAGTAAAATTGTTTGTATACACCATTCATTTGATGGGAGTAAATTAAACCGCGACACAATAAAGTATTAAGATCCAATGAGAATTCGCCAATAAATATTTACGTAAAGTAAAAATAGGTACCATTGTAAACTCGATTTATAATTGTGTTGAAGAAAATTAATTGTTGGAAAATGGAAACGACACAACTAAGGTTACTGTTACTTTAAAAAATAAAAGTAAAACTATTATTAAAGAACGCGTTGCAGTCTCAGACATCTCACAACCTACAGTCCATTTCAAGTTATTTGACCTTTGGTTGTAATTAAAAGTGATTTTTATTTTAACAACGTTAAGGTTGTTCTTGGGTTGCCACAAACAGTCGGCCAAAATTAGTGTTCTTTATTCTCCTCATACTAATGTTGCTAACAACTCCTGTAATTATTATCTGTTTCTGAACACAATTATCTTTAACCTTGGCCTCCTTAAGCATAACCATATAATTATGTGTATAATAATTTGCCTTCTATATGATACACTACACATCAACATACATATTTAATGCCCACCTGATGGAATACCACTCAGCGGTGTAAGTGAAACACTTGTAGGATGTCACTTCAAATGAACCTGAGGGTACAAACTAAGTAATATATGCCCTTCATGTGACCTCGAGTAGTTACTATCATTTGGATGTTTTCTTCTCAATGTAGGTGACACTTTATTTTCCTTCTTAAATTGGCATGTCGTTAATCATTCGTCGGCGAATACGTATAGATTATAATATAATATGTATAGATTTAGCATGCCGTGCAGAGAATAAAGTTACTCTCTTTATGAAAATGGTACTAAATCTGTCCACTGTTATTTTAATGATAAATATAGTAATAGACTAGTGCTATCAAAACTGCAATTACCTACAATTACCCACAATTTTATATACAGTTTACAAAAATGTGAACTGAACTGTACTTCAATCTTATACTACGGGTAACCCGTAAGAAACCAATAGTTTGTCAGTTACTACGTAAACGGAACGTATAGAAATCTCATTGCTTATTTGAGTTGACTATGCAGCTCATAGCCTACGTTATGATGTACGCATCGTGTGTTTATTTCTGGCCCATCCTCAGTTTCATTGCAGAGAAAACCAAAACAAAACTCATAATAAAATCACTTTTCTAATATCGAGTTGCCCGCCCGCTTACCGTCTGTAGTCCTGTAGTAGCCCAAAACCGCAAGAGGCGAGTTAATCTTCCGGCGGGTGGTTTGTAATTCGATTAAAGTTGCCAACTCTTGGCCGACTCTTAATTATGTTTTTGGTAGATTCTCTCGCGGGGCTCCGTCACGCGAACCTTTGTTGCCTATCGAATTTGTTTGAGTAATGTCGTGGTAATAGATTTGTTCAAGCAGCTGTGTGTTTACATTGTTTTAAGGTTTCGAGAGATTTTGGTTCATGTTTTGAATTACATTTTCTTTTAATGTAATGCTGTTTTCCAAAATCTTTATTTATTTAATTAAGGAAAAACAAACAGTAGCACAATAAAAATTAGCCATGATATCTTAAATATAACATTTTAAAACAATTATGCTACCCACTACGTTCTCCACAGATTACAATTTTAAAGTAGGTACTTAAAAAAAAACGTATCCGTATTGACAGTTTTTTTATGTTAGTTTATAACCATTAATGATAAAATAAGAGAAAAACGCTTTCAAGTCTACCATGGCAGTGCTTGAAGATGGAGTCATAAATCCCAATCAAAGCACCGTAGAAAGTAAAGATCTATGCACAAACTTATAATGAGTCCATTCCTGAACTTCAAGGTCTTCGCCGAAAATCCCGAAACTCAGAAAGCCTTAGCCTTTATTTATTCACAATGCAGGCCATTGTCGACGGCGAGCCTGTTCCAGCCACTGTTACTATTAACTAAAGGAGTCTTAGCTTCGTAATCTCGAATGGAATTTGCGAGACTACATTAGCATTTCAAATCAACCTCTCGCCGTCTTTTAGAAGCCTATCCTTTCAACCTTACGGATTGTGTTACTGCAGAATTTACTTAACTATCCAACTTGTGTATTCCATGAAGCCGGCGCGCTAAGAGGCGGTTCGTGTACGCTTTTTAGAACGTGGATTATAAAAGTTAATGAAGCGTCTAGAGGTTGCTAAATTCCGCATACTTAGTGTCTGTTTAGCCAATCATGTTTACGAATTGAGAGGCTTGAAGTATTGCAGAGTAATCTCCGACCAGTTGTACTTAAAAGTCTTTAGAGCAATAGAAACTAGGATATAGACCATCTTTCAAGATTATTCCAAAGCTTCAACGGTCCAATGATTAGGGATCTTCACTCGAGAGCACCCGTACCGTAGGCGAGAATTGTAAAAATATTTTTTCAGACTCTCCTAATCTATTTTCTCGCAAAGTAAAATATATTAGCATAATTTGACCTTACTTTGGCATAACTATGAAAGAAGTTATGAGGATCTTGGCCTTATAGCAACAAAAGGAGGATGGAGTTCGTAAAGATAAAAGGGTAAACGGACTGATTCCATCTAATTACCTCATGTCTCCATTACTCTCTTGCCTTATCTGCCTTCAATCCAATTGATCTGTCGTCAGCTATAAATGGCTCTGATAACACGGGATCCTTTCAGATCCAGCTCCTATTCATCACTCTGTTTTCTCACGTTATAAATAATTTAAAACAAAGATTGGCGACATTCATCGTTGTTTACGGCAAAGATCCTGATCTTAATGCGAATAAATTACTTGTTACCAGGATTTGTTTGAACCCCTCCCTTTCTGCTGCCCCCCGTAACGGTATCTGGGACGCTGATCAATCAAGTGTTCAACTTAATAAGTTTATTAACGCCGAATTTCCGAAGGGATTCTCTTCGTTAATTTAATATCAGATTAAATTGTTTTGAAAAATGTGAGTAATCCCGTAGATGTAATCTGCTCATAGATTTTTGATAAAATGTTACGGTTATATGATTTATTCCAGTATGTTCTATTGTATTTCTAATAAATAATTTCTTGAACTTTGCCCCAATTTGTTCTGTATCGCTGCCTGCCACGTAGTGAAATAAATATGACAGGTTCAAATTGATATTCCAACCTGTCTGTCGAGAGAAGGTTGGGAAGTTCTCTGTATATTTTGTTCTTGAAGAGTATAATCTGAAAGCGGTGTCAACGTCAAAATTCCTGACGGAGAGAAACAGGACAGGTTATTTGCGTAGCGGTAAAACCACTCGTATATTCTCACAGTTGATTCGAATTAATCATATTACTTTGATATCTTCTTGAATTTACAGGATGGAAGGTACGGATGTAGCTCATCTAAAATTACAATTTTTTATTTTTGTATGTTTACTTTTTCCTAAAAATATTACAGCTATTCAGAGTATGCTATTATTTCCATGCTATGGTTACGACAACATCGTCATATCAATATTTCTAAAAACGAGGCCAAATATTCCACGCACTCTCAGTAAAAGGCTGTCAACAACACAATACAACAATATTCGATGTTTGGAAGTTCAAAATCTTTGACACGAATTACCTCTTCTTTACCGTCATCGCCTCTTATGAAAACAATCATATTTTACAGTGAACAGGGTTCTATTTCCTTTGTCGTTCAATGCGTGGGTATCGAAGGGTACAAACATCTCAACAGTCGTGATTGATTATGGGCCAAGTTGCTTCGACACTTGTAATTTCCGAACTATTATGTGTGGCATTATTGTGTTTGTTAGTTTTGTCAGCATTAGTAATGTGATCATAGTTTTGTTCGCTTACTGGAAGGGTAATGTGGTTGGGGACATGGAATTGATTGCTGGGAAGGAATTCAGGGGCTTATAATATTAAGTTTATAATACTGATGGTGACTAGTGATTGGAGGCGAAGAAGGACTGGCCTGGACTAGCAAAACTGTGCTGAAAAGGGAGAACGATATCTTTATCTAGCATTGGGACAATAAAGGCTAGTTAGTAGTAATAGTGATGGTCCCCAAAACTTAGTAGATTTCTGACAAATTGACTTTAGCAGATTGATAATGTACGAGTTAAAATTATGCAATGTTATATGACGGTACTGCAATATTCACCAGTTTTCTACCAACCAAAAATATTTTATGATGATTATCTTTAGGGCAATAAACAATAGTTGTAGGGTAAGTTGGCAAGACATAAATCATAAAAGATTTTCCTTGTTCTTTAAATGCTGCCGTTCAGCTAAAAACGCCGATATCATTCGATGGCGTTGATACAATTTACTTAAACTAGGTCAAAGGAAATGGTATTTATTTGATCAATACACCGACTAAAACTTTTTCAACGTAATTTTTTGTTCCAACTGTTTATTTTTATATTGACTGCAAGAAACACACAACAATATTATTTTGAGTCTATTGTGTCCTACTGCAGGGCAAAGGCTTCCTTTCCTTATTTTCATTATTCTGTCTCTAGAGCTATTTCAGTCCAATCCTTTAAGTAGCAGCCCAGCTCATCACGCCATCAAACAAAAATAACAAAAATAGCCGATAAACAAAAATATCTTAGGGCACAGTATGCTACCTTGAGGGAACCCAAGTAGAAAAACTCGTTATGAAATATAATCACAATGAAATATTATTCGCTACCCCTGAGATCACTTTGATAATGTTGAAAATGAACGTTAACAATTCAATAGAAGTTTCGTTTATCCGAGTGAACCGATTAAAATTGTAAATGAGCTTCTTAGCAGGCTTTGTTTGAATAAACAATACGATGTAGCTGTTATTTCGGATGTTATTTTCATTTAATTGTGGCGTTAGATTAAAAGCTTTAGATTAATGTAGTTGCCATTATTAATGATTATTTTCTGGAATATTTACAGTATAATATTCAGAGCTTCCATCAGTTCAGCAAGTATGCTGTGATTCTTAAGCATTATTCAGAATAATCATGCCGGATACATTATGCCGAATGATGACTGCTGTTAATTCTCTACCTGTTTTTTATTTTATTTTTTACTTCAAAAGCAATCAAATCGTCTACTGGAACTATCCTAGTTCCCCAATAGTCAAATGATCATCACCCAAATGCTGTCTTTAAAGTCGTTCTCAAATTTAAAAAATAGACATGCAGTACTATGTGCCTATCCTTTCCCGTTGACTGCACAAATCATAAATAAACATCACATCTGAAGCAGCATTGGGTCTGAGATCGCGATAGCCAAACTTACAAACAAAACAATAGAAGTTATACAGGGTGTATTGACGTTCGGTGGCTGCATAAAATGCGACGTTCGTGGCCCGCTTAGTTTTGCAATTCAAACTTCGTCTCATATCGGTTTACGGACGAATGGTTTTGCAGTTGGGCTGTGAGTGGTGTACAAGCGGAGCGGGCAGCGATATTGTATAGTGTTTTTAGTCAGTATGTCTAGCGTTTTTCCAACTATGATGGGGTTCAACTGACCTAATGCAATTGCATACCAATACATATAGAAGGAGTAGACTGACTATTATTTTAGTTATATTAATTTTTAGAACCCTTTTTTCAATGTGAAGATTATTATCGATTTATATACGTAATACCTATATGTAAAATAAGTACCCTAGGAAACAGATATACAAAAGAATCTTCTAACAACTTGTGCTATTTGTTGATAAAGTAAACCATAATAAACAACTGCGTTCTTTAAATATCAGACGGACTTATATATTTAATTTAATTTTAAAAACTTTAATAAAGCGTTCAAAAAATTTTTACTTAGTATCATAATATCATTTATTTAAAATTCGCTTCCGCGTACACAACGCACTACCTAACGTATGACTTTCTGATACAGTGGGCACGGAACGTGAATATTTGTGTAACCGCGGTGTGAAACACGACCGCTGACCGACTACTGTTGTTTGAGTTATTTTTCATAACTCAACCGAGTGTGCCAGATAATGCTCGCTGGAATCGCTTTCAAAGCGACCATCAATTTATTGTTTGTTCGGACAAGTTAGGGAATTGTTGGATGGGTTGCATGAACAGTGGCTTTACAAATTTTTTTTTTTGTTTCGTGGTGGAAGTATCAACGTTTGTTTTAGTTCGTTGACTATTTTCTGTTCCTAGCGCGACATGCTATTAAATAAAAAATTAAATCATTAGCTCCATGTAAAATACTAGTACTCAGCTGCATCCGGTTAGACTGGAAGCCGACCCCAACAGAGCTTGGAAAAGACTAGGCAGATGATTGTTCTTAAAAACTATTGTTAGTAAACAAATACAGAAACAAAAACAAAAAGGTAATTAATGTAAGGGTAGGTGGCGACAGCAATTTTTTCCTTTCTGTTTAAGTCTTCCAACAAAACTTCTGCTCCCATAAGATTAATATTATTTTGCTAATCTTTTTCTGGCTTCACTCTAGGAGTATTTACGTTATATTCCTGTTAGGCACAAGATTATTATCCTCTTCAAGTTAAATTAACTTTCAATGACCAAAAACTGATATACCTACCCATAGCATGGCATAATTAGTCTACAATGATCCCTATATATCCCTGAATCAATGAACAAGTATTCCAAAAAAAATCATTGGAAAAAAATCTATCGAGATAAATATTTAGTGATTGCCAGAAGAAACTCTCGATCTTCCTCAAAGTGAACTCTCACTTTAAAAGCGAATTTCTTCAGACGAAAAAGGACGAAGCCAAAGCTAAACACTACATATTCGTCAAAGCGGTGCCCGCGGCTGACCTAATTTTCTACGTGACTTTACTTCGTTACCGACGGAGTAACATTGGCGTCTGGGGAGCTGGAGCGGCGTGATTGTGATGTACATACTACGTACACGTGTAACGTACGTGTTTTATTGGAACTGGAGAAAGAATAACATATTGCAGATGTTGGTGATTGGGAGTTGTCTTTATTGGGCATGATTTGGTTGCACATAGCAGCTCTCATTCTTATAATCAGATTTAGAAAAATTATGATTAAATTTTGCATTAACATTTTTGTAGGTATTCTATGCAAGTTCAATATTTTGCGTAATCAGAAAAACTAGATCAAGAATGCAGTATGCAGATCCCATCCGCAAAAATTACCATTTAACATTTAGCTGTCAGAGATTTCCTCGTAGTAACGACTGGATTATATGGAATATCTTACTGTATGAATTACCTTGATGATTTTAACCTATGACTTGATTGCTTGCAGAGGAAAATAAAGCATTGGAAAGGTAATATATAATATTTAATGCATCTTTAACTGTTAACTGTTTGTGAGTCATACGCCGAGATTCACGGCTTAAAGTACAACGATAGAAAGAGTGAGTATATGATTATCAGAGGTAAAAATAAAGAACCTGAGCATATACCGCCAGTTTATCTAAACGGGGTATCTTTGAGCCGTGTTTCTGAGTTTAGGTATCTAGGGCACGTTGTAACTGAAACCCTTAATGACGACAGAGATATTGAGAGGGAGAGAAGAGCATTGTCGGTGCGCGCTAACATGTTGGTGCATAGGATCGCAAGGTTTTTTTTTGGAGGGTGGGAAATCATCAAATGACTCCTCCCGCTCTGGGCGGAGCGGAAGGGAGTGTCAGACTCTTACTGACTAAAAACCACCCATGTTTCTTCTTTCGCCCTTTATGTTCCAGGGCCGCGGTATCTCTTTCGAACAGTCCCGTAGTCCTGGCAGGCATCGGCCCTTGCGGGTCCCTCCCGTTTGCTGACATCTCTTTGAGGCGCGCGTGGAACACGAACGCGCCGTCGACACGGCCTGTCGTCATACGACGGACGGACGGCGAGCTAGCCCATTACTCACCGTCCACAGGCCCGCGCCTACGGTGGCCGAGAGTCATCACGGCGTGATACGCAGCTGGCCTACAATGCTCTTAGAGTGCAGTACAACAACGCCTTTAGGATTCTGGTGCGACTGCCTCGGTTTTGCAGCGCCTCGGGCATGTTTGCCGACCCGAGAGTGGATGACTTTTACGCTATAATGCGCAAAAAGTCAGCCTCACTAATTCGGCGAATTCGAGGTAGTGGCAACGAAATCCTAAGGATGATTGCAGAGAGACCTGAATCTGCTGTTGTAGGTAGGCTTATCAGGCTGCATGTTGTATAAGTTTTGTTTTTTGACTAATAATTTTAAGATATTGTTACTAACAACCTATGGACATTTTATTAGTCTGAATTAAACGATTTTTTTTTTATCACAAAAAAGAGTAGAAAACAAATCACGAAAATAACTCTAGATGAAAAGTACTGCTATCAATTAGGCATTCACTAACGGTGAATTACTTTTAAATTCTTAACGATGTCCCAAAATTAGACGAAGTAGCATTAGAACCTAATTTCCTAGTTTTCCAGCTGCAATTCCTACTCCAAACATAATTGCATTGCCAATCTGAGGTACTTACACTGAATTAATCTGTTGTTCATGGAAGCGACGAGCTCATATGAAATGCTTTACCACAGACTAATTCTTGAATTTAAGTGGCGTATTTGCAACGTCAGCAGTAATTTCTAAGTAAACCCTAATCCTAATAGGATTTTAGATTTCTTAGAGCAATTTGTGATTGTTGATGAGGAGCTCGTGGCTAAATAAGAACAGCCGCTCGGATCGATCTTTAGGTTAAGCTGTGCTTACCTAGGTTGGTCCGTGGATGGGTGACCACCCATTACATACCGAGTTTCCTCCGTGCCTCGGAAAGCACGTTAAGCCGTTGGTCCCGGCTGTCATTTGTAGATCTTTGACAGTCGTTACAGGTAGTCAGTGGCCCGAAAGTCTGACATCCAGTCTTACCAAGGGGTATCGTGTTACCTAGCACTAACTGGGTTGTGGAGGTCCGACAGGCAGTCGCTCCATGTAAAATACTGGTATTCAGCTGCATCCGGTTAGACTGGAAGCCGACCCCAACATAGTTGGGAAAAGGCTAGGCAGATGATGAGAGTAATTTGTAATTGTACAATGTGGTGTAATAATATCTTCTGCGCGGCGGTATTCTAGCTTAAATCTTTCTTGAATCGTTTTTAAAGAATCAGATCCGAATATTTTGACATAACTTCACGCCTGTAATCCTTAAGGTTAAGGCAGAGATATATCCACCAATAGTAAATCCATATTTCGTCAGTTTCTTTAATTCCCAGGTCATAGGGGTGGATTTTCATGAAATTCATGCTCCAGTCTGCTATTGAGAAATGGCGACCAACGAGGCTGTTAGCCAAATTTGGCTTTCCAAGTTGCAAAAGACCTGAACATCAGAATCTAATACTAACGTGGGCGCTACCATTCAGGTTTGACCAAGTCCCGGTCTTGGAACAAAACCCGGTTTACCATTTGAAAGATAAATGTTTCATTTGTTTCGCAAACAACCGGTTTCATTCTTCTGCTTAGCTGGCCGTTTTATTATGTTCCACGAAGTATGTCTGAATACATTCTAGGGCAAGTACTCTAGACCAAATGAACATTCGGTGAATATTGTAAAGTAAAATGTACACCGAGATCAAAAAGACTATTGATAAAATTAATTTATCGAGATGAAGAAATCCAGCAATTCGTCTAACGAAAATCACGATAAGGTTTCAAATCCATACCAAAATAATAAATTGGAAAGTCATTCTGAATATTACCGTTAAAGAATTTTGAATTGGTTTATAAGTAGACCAAAACATAAAACACATTACATTTATTACTCGTGACTGTACGTTGCCGTGATATAATTTCTAACGTCCACGCGGGCTAGGCCGCGGGCAAAAGCTACAACACAAAATAAGCCCAAATACGACGTAACATGAAACCAAAGAAAAACATCAACACCTCTACCAAAACACTCTCACTAAATACGCAAAGACACTCAACAGATTGTATTATCATAGAGTCGGTAATAAGACAAATTAGTTTTGTAGAGACGGATCGTGGCTCCGTCCTTCGGGATAACGCAATAAGAGCCGTTACTCTGCTGCTAATTGATCGAGCTCTCTGCGACTCTACACAGCTCTATCGATCTCTACATGTATGTAGAGCTAATGGAGAGACTTTGTGGAGAGTGTGCAAAATTGGAAATAAGCAAGAAAATTATATTTTTGGAGTAAAATTCGTCGGAATGACTTCAAAGGTAAAGGATTAAAGGAAGGTTTTGGGTAAAATAAAGCTTAATTGAATAGGTGACTGCTTCGTTCGAAAATTGTTAGGTGTCGGTTTAAAAGGGTTCCGTAGCCAAGCGGCCAAAAGAGAACATTTCATGTCATGTTTTTTCTCCGTCTCAGTTCATCATCATCATCATATCAGCCCGGAATCCCCCACTGCTGGGTATAGCCCCCCCCCCCTTTCACCTGCCACGTCCCGCTTCCATGCGTCTCTTATCCAGGTATTTTCTGAGAGCTTTTCCCGTCTCATTTAAAGAATGACATTTTAGTAAAACTAAGCATTCTTTATTTCTTCATTCATTCTTTATACACAATTGATGTAAGTCAATTGGTTTAAAACACAAGATCTGAACACGAAAACTCAAATTAATTAACTTAGTAATTTTAAACACTCATTTCGTTTATGAATAGTTAAATAATAATGGCTCCTCTCCTCATTCTATAGGAATTATCACCAGGATAAAATATATCTTAAACCTAGAAAATTAAAATACATTTCTCTCTTTCCTCCTTCGTTCATGATTCCAATAACACTTCGCTTTCAAGTTCAATCAACAAAATGGAAAGCAGATCAGAGTAAAGCTCTCTTCCTGTCTCTGGTCGCCATGGCAGGCAATCTGCCTTTATAAGTCTCGTTATTAGAAGAATATCCGACCAAAGCTGACTGTTCAAATTAATATTATCGAAATGCGAACGATACTTGGAATATAAATCTGTATTCATCGTGCCTTTTATGTGAAAATTCTCATAAAATATTATCAGATGATTTCTGTTAAATATGCTCTGGCGGTGAACTAAGAAAATGTTGTGAAAAAGATCTGTAAGAAAAGATATAACTGGTTCTATTTTAACTTAAAGTGGTGTAAGGTTTTATAATTTAACGGGAAGGTATAGACTATTATATACACTAGACATAAGAAATACAAAATTGTATAGAAAGAACAATAACAAATAAAACGTAAAGACGAATATTTGATAGTATGTGGTAACAGAGATTAAGAATTTAAAAAATATACATAAATAAACCAGAAATAGAATCCCGTCACACGCACGTGACGATGTCAAAGGAAAACCACAAAAGGAGAATATTCCGTCGTCTTCATTTAACTTGGCGACTTCATCGTCCACATCATAAGCACAAAGAATCACTTAATTTCCCGCTCCGTGAACTGGCGTTATCGCTGATTTTCCGCCAAACCCGACCCCGGGCTTCGGTGCCCGGACATCGGGATTGGGGGGATTCGGGAATCACTCTCGCGGGATTCACACCCCGTTTGAGACGGGAAGTATCGGCTAATACTCAGCGGTAGGCGGTCGTTAGCAGAATGTAATAAAATTTAACTCTTCGCCAATCTGCGGATTTGAGCATCTTAGGTCCAGACACAATGATGGTGATTTGGAATATATTGTGATGGTATCGCTTACGATTCTACTTAACGATGTAAATAGCGCCTTGGGTGGAGATGCGATGAGTTTTATGTTACTACCAGTATTATAAACGCTAATAGCGTAGAAATAGTGACCGTTTTTAACGCTATGAATTTGAATGTTTTTATTTATTTTACACTTCAAGCACAGATTCGCATTGAATATCATAGGCATTTGTTTCTATAGATTTCATTGGCGTTAAATTCAATAAACCGAATTCGATATTTCATGTTTAAAAATTTAAGCAATTTCACTGTAATAGGTATATAATGCATTTTAGCATTCATTGAATTATTGTTAAACATGTTCAATAATTCTTGAACATTACTAAATACCTTCTAATATTCACAAATACCTACTTCAGAATCGTATTAACCCATCAAACGATCAATACAACTAAAACTACAAACGCAAGTGATCACGCTGAACCATCATTTAGGAAGCCGGGGCCCATTTAACTAGATTACAGCACCAAAGACCTGTTTCACCGACCGAAGGATCCAGAAACTTGGACAATTAAATCCATCTATTTATAATCGACATGCCCCAGAGAACCTCTGGCAGGATTATCAATAAAGGAACATTTAACCATCGGGGAAGTTACAACTTGTCCAATTTTGGTCACTTTATTGGAACACCAAATGTTACGTATATTTTGCGGTCTTATTCTGGGCGGTGGAAGTTTTCTTTGATATTTCTTAGAGCTTAAGTGAGAAAACGAAATTTGAAAACAATGAGCAAAATGTAGCATTATTTTTGTGTAAAAAGTCTAGCAGATTATAAGCTTTTGTATGAACTTAAGTAAAAAAATCATAAAAGCGTAGGTACTTATATTATTAGATTAACATCATGACCGTCATGGATGTAATTTTAGTACGTGGTGCAGATCAAAATTATTTAATTTTTACGGACACTTTGCGAAGCTTAAAATTCTAAATAACAGCATGTACTTATAATAAAGGTATGGTCATGTGTGAGGTTGTGGTACAGACCATCAAACTACTCGTAAAACATTTCCTCCATGAAACCAAGATCCTAATGGCGAAAAGATTATCAACTGCCCCATACATTTGGGTCGTAGGTATGGAACAGCTGTTTTTTTTTTTTTCATTTACGATGTTGGTTCCATGAAGAAAGTAGTTCAGTTTAATCGTCGTTTCCCTTAAATATGACTACACAGAATCTGATACATGCTGCAGAAAGAAAAAAATAACAGTATCGTCTCTCTCACGACAGCGCCAAATAGGCGCAAATTTTTCATATACGTTCTTATAACAAAGAAATATTTACCTAAATCCCTACAAGTCAGTAAATCTTCTTCCAATATCATAGCAAACACTGGCCCGAGCCCAGAATACCCTTTCATGTCCAAAAGCTCGTTACAGGCGCCCTTTATTGGCCACATTTGGTCGCAATTTGACAAATTGATTCGCTCGTGTTCTCCACTCGTACAATTATGGGTTCGGATCGGGCCCGCCGATAGACGTGGACGGTATTACAGCTGTTTTGCAACGCATGTAATTGATGCTGTTATTAAGTCACATAGAAATATACTTAGCTACTGGTTAAGCCCACGGCTACGCCCACGTGTAAGACGGAAAATATTACACGGAAAAGGACTAACAGCATAAATAGTATCTATTGTCTTAACCCAAGTTATGGTCTGTCCACATCTCAATACGTTCAGGAAGCTAACGGACAGACAGACCGGCACAGAAATACTTAAGCGTTGATAATATTAGTATGGAGTAACGTCTAATAGGCCAGAGAAATTAGGTTTTAACCCTTTTACAGAATGTTTTGAATGTGACTACTAAAAGTGGTAAATTGTGGGGTGTATCAGATTTAAATTAAGTAAAGTGGCTGGTTTAACAAATTAACTATCAATTTGAAACACAATCTACGTTAAGTAGCGGAGAAGCTATTTACCTGTGCCTGTGCCCGTGGGTGTGTTTGTGCCTGTGTGTGTGTGTATGTGTGTGTGCGTGTGTGTGCCTGTGCTGTGTGTGGGTTGTAATACCTAAATTTTGAGCAAATAAATGACTATTCTATTCTGTTCTATTCAGTACATAATAACCAACCACCTAAAATCAAACTAAAATATAAACACAAGGGGCTAGCATACACAACTCAATATAAACAAGAGCCTGACAAGACAGTTCGAAACTTATCAGCTCCAAGATCAGAAGGAGCAGATCATAATAATGAAGTAGCCTGCAGCGTGGCCCCAGATTCGAGGACCCACTCGACTGTTCCGCAAAAATTAGTATTATTGACACTTGACCCTGTTGTAGAACATTCTAGAGAGCTCTAGAGGGCCCTCGACATACTGTGGGGTCGTATGAAAATCTGTTGTATGGAGAGCCTCCACAAAGTTTTGATGTCCACTCCGCTACTTCGTTTTCGCAATGTTTTCTACTGTCTTTGTAACTTTGTTTTTACATCTGGGTACAGAATGGAATGATTTGTTGTTGTTTGTAATGAGTATTTTGGTTTTCTTAGGACTAGATTCACAGATAACACTTTAGATTTACTTGGTTAAGTAAAATCATCCGAAGAGAAACATCATCTGTATAAGCTGTTCGTAATCGTATGATTTGTATGACAATGTCTTCAGGGCGTGGTCAAGTTGACTACTATAGCTTTGTTAATTTCGTTCCAACCTCGTTCATTGTCTTTTAACTTTTCGTGAACTATTAACTCTTGCCTTTATCTCAATTAATTTGGGGTTGGCATAACTTGTCTTCTTCTTTCCCCTTCTCTATTACTCGTCATTTCATCAGACACCTCTTTTCTTGCCATTTCATCATTTACATAGTCCATCCATCGTTTCTTTGGTCTTCCTCTACTGTTATACCCATGCACATTTATACTCAAAACTTTCCTCACCACATTTTCCACATTCCTCCGCCTCACATGCGCATACCACGACAACCGAGTACCACACAACTTTTCAGTCACCAGCGCCACTTTCAGACATCCCCTTGTGTACTCATGTCTTATTTTATCCATTCTCGTAACACCACACATTCATCCCTTTTGTGGCCCAACAATCTGAGCATTTCTTAAACTATTAACTAGCTACTAGTTAATAGAAATCAATTCGACCGCTCCCTCAGATTATATTTGTAGAGGTCGAGAAATAAAACAATACCTAAAAATGTTTGTTAAATTACTACTCTGAAATGAGAAAATTATTACTTACTAATACAACTTACATTCTGAAAATTCAGACTCAAAATCACAGTAATTAACATTCGTTTCATAGAAAAAGAAAAACAATAAAAATAATGTCTCTAATTTAATAAAACAGTAATTTTATGAACATTAATATCAAAGTTCCAACTAAAAGAAGATATATTGTTTTAATACTGTTGAAATATTTTATTACCCAAATCTGATATTTGAGAATAGTAAGCAGACACCCAGTTATAATAATTTCGTTGAAAATATAATGAATCTAGTTAAATAAATGAAATTGGAATGGATTTGTTACAATGGAAAACGAAGTGGATTTTTCTTTTTAAGTCGATTACAGATTATACTTATGTTCACATTATTAAATAGTGATGTTTTTTTTTAAAAATTATATTTACACTTTATCAAAATGATGTAAGTTTGATTTATCTTTGTACTAAATCGTAATACGATTGAATGTATTTATAGCAAGAGAAAACAAATCAAAGAAATCATCTTTAACGGTTATTTATAAAAAGTAAGAATAGTAAAGCAATTACCCGCTATAATTTTCTTTAGTCATTATTCTTACATACTAATTACATTTTTAAATATTTTTATCAACAAAAATTATATAAAAGCATAAAAAAATATTAAAAAAAATAGTAGTCCGCCGGTGTCGGGAGCAGGGTCCAAGCTACCGGTGGTTAGGGCTCCAGAGACAGGAAGTTCCTCACAATGTGAACCGTATTGAGGAGTACTGCCTTCTGAATCAGGCCCTTGATCCAACTGCCTAAGGAGAGCTTCGAAAGATTGTCATCGAAGCTCTTGGCCATACGGCCATTGGCCGTTATGAAAATCGGCACAATGATAGCCGAGTTCACATTCCACATGTCAACAACCTCGTGTGCCAAGTCGATATATTTTATTTGTTTCTCTTTCTCAGCTTTCACGAGGCTCTCGTCATGCGGGATGGTAACATCGACAATCATTACGCGGCGCGCTGGTCGGTCTATAACCACTATGTCAGGCTTATTGGCGACAATAGTCCTGTTTGTAATGATAGACTGATCCTAGTACAGCGTGGCATAGTCTTTCTCGAGAACTGGGTCGGGCACATACTTGTAGTACGGTACCTCAGATTCCACCAGTTTATATTTCAAGGTCAATTTCTGGTGAATAAGCCTGGCTACTTGGTTGTGTCTGTGCAAGTACTCGTCGTTAGCCAGACAAGAACAACCAGAAATAATATGTCTGATGTACTCACCCGGACGGTGGCATGCCCGACACACGTCAACCGTCCCGTCCTTCATAATATACTTCCGGTAGTTGTTCGTCAACATAACTTCATCCATAATCGCACAGACAAAACCTTCAGTTTCCCCAAAAAGGTTGCCAAAACGTAGCCAGGACACGGATGCTAGAAAATCTACATCAGGCCCATGCCTTGCCATACTTCCTTGCGGTCATCGGTAGTAAGTACTACAGGTGTGCGCCAGTTCTCTTTAACCGTGGACAGCGGGGTGAGTCCCTTGTCCACTGCGACCACATCGTGGTGCATACCAAATAATGTTCAATTTATAAAATTAACATAATTGGTAAAAATCTGAATACTACTTAGTAGTTTTTGAGTAACGATACACGAAACACGTCTTCTTTTTACATAGTTAGGCATGAAGGCATTATTTTACAACAAACCCGAGCGTCGTCAGGTCACACCCCAAACCCCTGCCTCGTAAAAATCAAACGCTAGCCACATTTCAATACATTTTTGTATGAAATTTTATAAGGCCGTCAAAAGTCAGTGTGCGTAGCTCAATGTACCGCACCGAGAGTGACAATAAAACTGTAGTACCAGCTTAGGGGGGCTCCACATATGACGGTGTCGCAGACACGTTATGACGTGTAATCGTATAGAAAGTGTCTGCCGGTTAGAAGTGTGGAGTTACTTTACATTTTTATTAGGTGACTGAATATTTGTGTGGGGGTTTGGCGTTTGTTACTGTTCTAGTGGTGATTAATAAGTATGTAAAGTAAGACAAAAAATAATGATTGCAAAAATATTCACATTTTTCCGGCTAAGGAAAACACATCAACAATAAACTCGTAAGATTAAAGGAATATAACAGATGAAACAGAGAAAATATATTGATATCATATCGTAAAATCTTGTCAATAATTGCTTGCTTTACTGGGGCTAATTCTGCACTGCTACTGCTCTTTAAATATCATCAAAATAAAATATAATAACACAAATATTTATTTACTGGATTTTATTTTCGACGGCAACTCATACTTTTTGTGAAAGAAAATGTCGGTTTCTAAAACCCGTTATATCGCACATCACGGTATATAACGGCATTTTTGTCGAAAGTTTAACCCGAAAATGTCCATAGCTGCACTAAAATCCCGTCACATTTACCGGTCGCAAATTCCGCTAAAATAACCCGTTGCGGGTACAAAATACCGTCCGGCTAGGGCTGTTGCGGTCGGTATTTGACTCATGTCGGCCATTTTGGAAAAGAGAAGGGTAAGGGTAAGGATTTCGATCTTAGGCACTCATTAGATGTTTGTGTTGGTTTCCTTTGCATCGTCCGTCAAGATGGTTGAACGAGTGAAATATTTATAGCACTTCACAGTTTAGCAAGCTTACAAAAATCACTGATTTGACAAACTTGTTAGTGACAGCAACCTGATAACAACCCTATTGCAACGAAAATAGAGATCAGTCTAATTTCCACAAGAGGGGAAATAACTGTGAAATAATTGTGTGATGGGAACGTTGTGTATTTTATTTTCGACATGGCATTTATTTCCTTGACAACACGCACATCAGATATCAATCTGTCTGTATTTAAGGTGGAAGCGAAATTCAAAATTCAAGTGTCAATGTCAGGTTAGTAGTAGTAGTTAGTAATATGGTGATTAAAATATGATACGCGACCGTAACAAGTACGGCTTAATAAAATCCATAAAATCATCAATACAACCCTCAAAAAGTCAAGCCCTCAAGTCATTCAACAGTCAATGGGATGAAATGAACCTAAGTTCATTTCATCCCATTGAATGACTTTTTCATGAAATCTTGTCTTCTCTCGGGCGCTTCCCAGCCCAAGCATATTGTAAACCCACGCACTTTTTGCAGGGTAATATCACAGCCAATAATATGTTGAAATCTGCACAAAATTATAAATATTATAGTCGCTTTTCGATTCTGTCAGTTTTTTTTTTATAAATGCTTTAAAGGATTTTGATACGGTTTTCATGATCATTTAAGAAATATATTTCGGAAGGTTTATGTGTGTATTAAGTGAATATTAAAGTTAAATAATTATGATACAGACATCTTGATGCATTAGATTGTGATAAAACACGTGCGAAGCAGGGGTGAGTCACAAGTACATTATAAATTAATGTGTGCCAGTTGTTTATGGAACGCAAATAAAGAATAAAGATGAAATCAATGTATCTTTACTATAAACGTTTAGAAATAACGAGTCTAATGAGGCATTAATCTTGCTATTTTTTTATACATACAAAAGATATACAGTTGTTTCCATTATTATTTAACTAACATAGCGACACCATCTTTTTTCTTACAAAATTAGCATAAAACCCGCCCTAATGCGAGTACTAAAAATGTTTTCTATTTTTACTAGCGGCTCCGTGGGCTGCATTACTAATTTTCTCATTAGCCGTACAAGAGTTTCAGGTAACAGAATTAATGTTAGTACTAATGACACGTTCATAATAATTATATTTAACTAGTGGGTTTGAATTAAGTTATGTACGGACAACATCACGCCTTGTCCTCTCGATACTATCTGATACTCTCTCTAGTAAGATAAGCGTATCGGCAAAGGATTTCCTAGTTTGCGTTTTGCTTGTCGTATTGCGTGAGTTTTGGTTGCTATAAGAGATTAGCCAGTAAAATAAGTTAAATTAAAGGCAAATCTACGAAATAAGAAATAATTCCTTGTGAATAATGTAATCGGGATTGTCTTATGAAAAGTCTTGTGCGAAAAAGGGAGAAAAATAATAAATATAATTCTTACATTAAAAGCACGAAATTTTAAGTCTTATATGGTATGCAAGCTCTATCCAAAATCCATTTTTGCGGGCGTTCGGGCCATTCATATCCATTCCAAAAATATTTGCGAGTGGATAAATGAATTATAACAATACAAAACCCTCGACGCTCATCACAAACGCTAGGCATCCCACCGGTAACCCTGGCACGCAATTTAACCCGCTCACTGGCCATTGAAATTCGGGTATTACCGTGCATAACGACATCCTCTGAAATGTACCACTAATAGTGTTAAGTGCTTGTTGTCAATTGTTGTTGCTCGCTGACCGGGCATGACTTCATTTTAGGACGTTGACAACGATTTAGGACGACGGTCACTAATGCAAGATCTGTCAATGTCTATACTCTATAGCAATAATGACACAGAAATATTTCGAACTCGGTGTAGACGTGCTAATTGCATTCAAATTCTTTGGTGGAATTTGCCCTTGGGAAGGTTGAGAGGGCCAAAAGTTCAGTCTATGCGTGGTCGATGTTGCTATTCATATCTGTAGTTCCTCAGTTAGAAGTTAGTCGGTTTGTTTAGGCATAATTGTATAGGTGTGTGCCGTTGGCGGAATATACGTGGTAACACTACTGGGACCATTTTAATCCGTTTGTGTATTCCAGGTCTACCATTGATAATATTGTGCCTATACAAATAGTGTTTTTGATAGTCCGTTTGAGATTTATAAATTTTATTTCATACTAAAGGATATGTTTGTCCTTGCACTGTGGGTATCTACAGTCTGCAACAAGAGTTATAACTTCGAGTCAGAGATAGATTGACTAGTTAAATTAAGTGGATGATGAGAACACAGGAGCACACTTCAAGTTATTTGCATCAAAGAAGTTGTAAGGCATATAAGGATTAGAAAAATAACCAGTATGAGCTAAGGCAGACTATTAGGTAGAAGAATAGACAAAGACCTGCTTGTTACCCTACCAACCTTACCCTGCCCAACACACGCGCCCCCGTCATAGTTTTCTACGAAAAACGTTTCTTGATAGAAAGTGGAGCAAATCATAGATTTATACTTATTGTAAATGAAAGAATATCAAATAAAATTGAGTTGAATTTATTAATTGAATTAATAACTATTCCCGAGGAATATGACATCATAAGAATTTTAATAATACCTTTAAAAAAAAGAAATTTAAGAACGGAGGACACTCACTCAATTTTGTTATTGAAGAAAGACTTATTTCACTGTTTGAGACGAAATAGCTCTGTATGTCGTTCCACGAACTGCAGCTTAGTCGCTAAGAACATTACCAACTAAATTACTCCAGTAGCAACTAGCAAGATACCACATAGGTAGTGGACGAGAAGTAGTTAGTTCCACTGGTGAAACGAGAATCTTGCGTTGAACACGAATTTAATTAAATTATTACTCAGGATATTGTACGGGTGATTTTTAGAAGATGACTTGACTACAAACATGCTGTGAAAAAAGAATTAATAGGCATTACATTCTCAAAACCCGAAAATATGGTGTAATAGAAATTTGCGCTTATAGTTTACTACATATTTTGGTCAACACATATTTTTATGCACTGAACGGGATCTTTAATTGTGAAACAAACGGTACCGGTCTCTTTTGTAAATCCATACTAAACTCCACACACATTAACTAAACGCCTGTAACACATTATGCACAAATCAAATTCACACACTCCACTTCACCCAATCACCGTACAAACACTTAAGTCAACACAATTTTTCCTTCCCCCCCCCCTCCCCCATCCTCGTCCCTTCCCCCTCAGTTACCCAAAATGAACAGCAGAACTAAAGTGAGGTGAATTAATCTGAAAGGGAGGCTGGCTGCGGCCCGTTACTAGAGATTGACAAATGATGCGGGCATACGTTCCCGTTTACCGACACCGCTGTTTTTAGGCAGGGTTGCTATGTATGTTCTTTGCCCGTTCTCCTTTATGCGAAGTGTACGCCAAGGGATTTGGTACTTAATTTGTGGAAGGGGAAGAACTAATTTTGAGTGTGGTATGTTGGAGCAGGTTTTATGTGGAGACTTGGATAGCAGGGAGGTGATATGATTACCGTGTTATGTCGTAACCTTGAGGTACTTCTTAGGGGTTTGATGCGCAAATAGTGGGTTAAGGGCGTGTTTCCATAGCTATCTTACTTGGCAGGAACTATCACACGAAATATTGATATAACAAAGTCAGAGGAATCAAACGCGCTACTAAATTTTATTTATTTCAAAACAAAATCCAACCTATTCCACGCGTATTTTTGCCAACCCTCACTGCCCGTTTCTCTTTACTAATGTCCAAACAAATAGAATTCATGCTCCACGGAATGAATACGAGACGAAACAGATAAATTTGCAATTGATTACATTTCGCAATTAGACAAACTAGCTCCGAGCAATGGCGAAACAATTGCGATGATAGCAAACTATTGATCTGTTCCAGCCCTAATTGCTTCACTAATTGTTTGTTGCTGATTCGCTTAAATTTAAAGGTTTATTGGAACAATAAAACAGTTTATTTCGCATTTCTAAGGATTCTTAATGCTTAAGATGAATATTGTCATAATGTCAATTTTAGTGAAGACACGCCGTGTTTCTAGGATAGGATTTCCTTTCGGCAACTTTTCAGGAGCCTAAGTTTTCATACCTGATTTACAGTACGGTTAAAATAAACGCTTTTTGAGCTTTAGCCTGTCAGTATAATTATAAGAATGAATTTCAGATTAATAATAAAATTAGTCCTGCAAATCTCTAGCAACTAATTGCTCATGTATTTTGTTTTTTTTTTACAACTTTTTATAATTAAACCCAGGCGGTTATTAGTTTAAAATATCATTTAAATACCGTACCACAAATGTAATAAAAGCAGGTTTTAAATGCTTTCAGAGAACGAATATTAAATGTAGTAATACTCAGGGTGTTTCAAACGTGCACTGAGCGTTATGAAATGAACCACAGAGCAAAGTATCTAGAAGTAACACATTGGGAGTTTATAACAAGTAATCATACCTTAGAAGGAAAAAAGAAAGGAAGACAAACGCATTGAACACCAAAATTACCTTTTATTCACGATGGGATTCCAGGGTAATTAAATAAAATGCATTTAAGCTTTTTGTGAAAAATTTAGTGGAGGATTTTCTGGTGGAATTAAAACTAAATATAAAACTTGCGTGGGTAATGTAATCGGATTCCGTACCCTATAAAATATTGCTATTACTTGCTAGTTTTGTCGACAATCTGGCGCTAAATAAACTGATTCTTCTACACTAAAACAATTTACTAAGTACACTGCGCATATATTTTCGACTTTCCTCGCACGAGTTCAAGAGTCATGGAAATGCATGAAGTTCAACTTCTGCAACTTCTTATTTGATAAACAAACTTGCAGAAATAGGTTACTGCAGTGCTCGTTAACAGTGCAGGCACGGTTTTTGCAGTATTGCCATTTTAACCCAATATGTAGTACGGGTGGGTATGCCTTTATGGTCTTGAAATCACTTAGAATCTTGCTAACTCGGTCAAATGCTACTGAAATGACTGCTGGTACACAGGGCTCCTCTTTGTGTGGTGGGTCATCCACCACGCCACACAGGGCCTCTGTGTGGCTCGGTGGATATCACGTCTTCGAATACTTGGTTCTAGGATACATCGTTTCCTTCCCCATGTCTTTTTTCACCTAATTGTGAGTATTGATCGATCGTATCGGTGTTGACTTACGAATTGCAGGTCGTAAGTTTTAATTTATCACCACTCCTCTCGAAACGGTGAAGACTTCGGCTCCCTCATAATCTAACCAGAAAATCTAAAACCGGATCAACCAAACCCCACAAGACTTGCGTGGTGGATAACATCCCACTTCCTCTCATACTAGTATAGATGAAGTCCATATCTCACAAGCGGGGATGATGACGTTCTTGGTTATGCTAAGATTGTGACATTCGCTCAGCCATGTCTAACAACATCATAAAAATTAATATTAGTTTAAACCCCATCCAATCTTTTGACCCCTTTCATCCTAATTCACCCCATAATCTCCGTTACAAGATCATTATTTAAACCCATAGCCTAGCTAAATAACCGCGGTACAATAATGGCGTTCTCATTATCATGGCCATATTACCATTGCACACAATGGGTTGACAGGCTTAATTTTGTAGGCTATATTTATGAACGCGTTTTCTTACTGTTGGTTTAATAACTTTGGTTCCCTAGGGAGTATGAGTGATGTCTGGTGTAGTGGAAAGATGACCAGTAATATCAGTTTGTTTTATGTTCGAGAATTCTTTCCTTTTTTCTTGAGGTTGTGACACGTCAAAGTTTAGAAATCGATGGCAAGATGACACTTGGGCCTGTTACTGATATCGTTGTATTTTTACCACCTACGTATAACAATGTGCAGTATTTCCTATTAAACATTTTTCAGTGAAATGAGAATGTCGAGGTGGATATGTGGTGTGACAAGAATGGATAAGGTAAGGAACGAGTATATTAGAGGAAGTTTAAAAGTTGCGCCAGTTACAGAAAAGTTGAAAGGGAATCGACTGTCTTGGCATAGACATGTGATGAGGAGGGAAGAATCGCATGTGACTAAAAGAGTGATTAATATAAACGTTGATGGATAGAGAGGGAGAGAAAGACCAAAGAAACGATGGATGGATTGTGTGAGGAATGATATGAGAGATAAAGAAGTAAATGATAGCGTGACGGTTGACAGAGGAGAATGGAAGAAAAAAACGTGTTTCGCCGACCCCAAATAACATGGGACAAGGACAGGAAGATGATGATGAAGTTCACATTAACACTTATGAATTAAATCAAATCTAATCACAGAATTTATTTGCATAATTGATAGAGAAATAAACTTTATTGTACGAGTACTTAGACCAAAATTCTATCGTAATAAAATGATATGAAGGAAAAAGGAGTAATGATAAGGTGGTGGTTGACAGAGGAGAAAGAAAGAAAAAAAACGGATTGCGCTGACCCCTAGTAACATGGGACACGGGCAGGAATATGATGATGGATAGTTGGTACATGAATGAATTGATGAGATTATATTGACCATTACTGGCATGCTTATACCTAGCCCATTCCAAATCATTACACCGACTGACAAAAGTATTTCCTCATGTTAGTCAACGCCCACATCGTACTTAATATCTCCTTTTCAGGCACAGAATTTAAAACGTTTCAACAAGTAGCTCGCACAATTTAGTGCCTACTTACTTGTTTATTTACTTCCTAAGAAACCAAAGCCGTGAAGTTTAATTCTCGTTCTTTTTCTTATGAACTTCTTAGCAGTCTACTGTAATTACCTTTCGGTCATTCACTCCGGTACTTCATTCTTTTATGTTTTCTTAAGATCTTATTACCCTCTATCTATCTAATTACTCAGTTTATTTTGTTTCTCCGTAGCTTTGAATTACTTTCAAGATAATTGAAGCTCTGAAAACAAGAAATAGATCAAAGGAAGCAAGATTATGAGATAAATCATTGAAAGTTTGTTTTTGGTTCGGAGGTAAAGTTTTGTTTTATTATTATTATTAAACTGGCCAGTTTTAAAAGTATTCAGTGTTTTGTTTCTTTGGATTTGATTTTTAATCTTTGTTGTAAAGGTTTTCCGATCAAAAGTTTTCTTTTTATATTTGTTTTTCAGTCAAGCAGTAAATATAAAATAATGTTATAACGTACAGTCATATAAATAAGGAATTGTATTTTTGTTTACACCGTTGGTTTTCGGTTTATTTTTACCAAATATTTTCTACCTTAGACAATGTTTATAAATTAATTTTTAATGATGGAAAAAAACATGAGTCATATCCTAAAGTCCTAACGTATATTATAAATGCGAAAGTAAGTTTGTTCGTTTGTTTGTTACTTTTTCATTCCTAGACCACTGAGCCGATCAACGTGAAATTTAGCATATACGTTGTCAGGTGTACAGAAACGGACATAGGATACCTTTCATTTCGAAAAAAAGTACTGTTCCTGAGGAAAACAACAATAACGTTCTTATGACAATAGATGGCGCCGCGTGTCTTTCGCATTATGATTGAACTATATTATTACAAGCAGAGTACAACCCGAATTGACTGTCAAATTCTAAATTAACGCGAGCGAAGCCGCGGGTAAATTCTAGTTTTCAATAAATTATAAATCTGTTGAATTTTAGAGTAAATTACTTTTTATTCTTAATTCAGCTGTCCTATATTTAACCCATTTCCTGTCCCATGAACCACATATGGTTCAGGGCGATTGTTTAGCTATTGTGTCTGCTTTGCGGACGGTGAAAGTGTTAATATGGTGGACGGCTGTTCATGTTCGCGTTACAGATGTTAGTCCCATAGAAAAAGTTGTATAGTTTGATGGTCTATACCATAATATCTTTAAATATTAGCATAACTTTCTGATAAGTCATGCTGATCACGAATTTGATCTACTTACTGCTTACTATATCCCTGTCTGTATTATATAACAGTCTTTCTGTAGAACTGGATGTGCTACATTAACGCCCGGGTGCCGACAGCGTTAAAAGGAATTTAGAAAAACAAAGCAAAAATGTTTAGCGTTAAAAAAAGGTTTTAAATGAAACATTTTCAGTTTCAAATTGTTCCTGGAATGTGAAAACGAAACGGCTGAAAAAGTTCATGAAATATCGTTTAATTAAACATATTTTATTGAAAAAATCTGGTAACAAGTAAAAAAATAACTGTTTTATTGCTTGCATTCAGGATTAAGCCATTACGTCGTGGTACTGCCAGAGAAATTAATTGTTAATCAAATTTACTTGTTGCGCCAAAGAATGACCGTTGTCTTTTGAGGAAAAGTGAAAGATAGTGTATTTTTGTACGAAATTAACGGAACTTGAAGTCAGTTTTTTTAGTTGTCAAAAACCTAAATCTATCCGGAAGCCCTGGAAGTGGTAAATGATAAAATAAAAATGAACAAAGTCTCTTTACATATTTAAATTAGACTGAAAATCAGCATCTATGATTACACACACTTTGTGCACAAGAAAATTGTATGAGACAAAACGGCTCTCTTCCACCATTTCCTAGAATAAGCGTCACAACAAACTCCAAAGCAACCAGCTACATAAAATATGAGATAAATTTAACCAATAAGTGAGCAATCAGTTTCTGAGAACCATTCATTCATAATACGATGTGTTATCTTAACACAAATGTAATTTCTCTCTGTAAATAGACCAGGTAAAGTCCAAAGTACACAAACTCCTTAAAGGCACAAGTAGCTATACACACAATCCGTTCCGGATTCTGAGAAAATAGCACCTTATCTAAGTACCTACCTATAGGAAAGTATAATTCTTATGGGAAATCTGAACCGTTGCCTGTGGGAAATAGATTATAAACATAAACCATGTCATGTTCTCTGAGGAGCTCGTGGCTTAATAATAATAGCCACACGGGTCGATCTTTAAGGTTAAGCAGCGCTTGTCAAGGTCAGTCCGTGGACGGGTGATCATTCATTACATACCGCGTTTCCTCCGTGCCTCGGAAAGCACGTTAAGCTGTTGGTTCCAGCTGTCATTTGTAGATCTTTGACAGACGTTACAGGTTGTCAGTGACCCGAAAGTCTGACAACCAGACCTACCAAGGGGTATCGTATTAACCAGGACTAACTGGGTCGTGGAGGTCAGACGGGCAGTCACCGTGTAAAATAGTAGTATTAAGCTGCATCCAGTAAAACTTAACCCAACATATGTAGTTGGGAAAGGCTATGCAGATGATGATCCGTATCAGGTTCGATAAATGTTTGTATCTATTTAGTGCATTTTCAATAAACCTTTCCTGATAAGAAGTATTCGATTATTTTATTGACATTAAATACAATTATACGCGGTAGTTCAGCAGGAAACATGCAACGATTGAATTCGGTTCATCCCTTCATCTCACTCTGACGTCACTCGCACTTACAATAGCTTAAACTAATACTATTTGTGTTTTCCTGGAGTTACACAGAAACCAGTTAAGTCAAGACGTAGACCGCGTTTTGCGATAGCAGTCAGCCTTCAGAATATTGTATCATGATAATCGAACCAAGGAAATATCCCTGCATCATTATCCTAGCATTTCATAGTTCCTTTCAAAACAAATTCCTCCAAAACATCACACTCACACGTACAATTTTCCGACAGACCCACAACGGTCAGTAAACTAAATTATTCGTAAAGCTGCAACATGTTTAGACATTTCCAGAAAACACGAACATACCAGTTGAAATAAGACTTTAATATCTAAACAGCAGTATCCCGGGTAACCGGCAGCGTGGTGCTCCGTTCACGTCCTCGGGTGATGTGACTATTGCAGCACAATTTGCGTGAAGCGATACACGCGCTCGTCACTTGTTTCTTTCGCGTGAGTTTCATAGTTGGGACTTGTTACAATCCTCTAAGCATTTGCTTCCATTTGTGATCTCCGGAGTCGCTCTCTCCGTCGCAATACGCGTACCGCTTGAGCGTCTAGCTCGTGGTCGGGAAGCAAGCGGTGTCCCCGGCGTAATGGCGAGTTCAGCCGCACGCAAACGGCGCGCACGCCTCGCGGGGATGCCGAGGATTAACTGTTTATTTACAAGCCCCATGCCATGACAAGAAATACACAATTGGGTTATTTATGTAGGCAAGGTGTGTACTGTGTAAGGTATTTTCTGAAAGTTTCTGATGAGAGTGTACACAAACCTTAATCAGGTTAAGTCACTCACTCAAATAACTTAGTAACACATTCATCAGTATTTATAAGGGTTCATTTGAAGTCATTTAAAATTATAATTTCGAACTTAGGTATTAAAATCAAATCAAAGCACTTACGTATTCTGATCTATTTGTTTACTTTTTCATCAGATGCTTTTGGAGCAAGATGTATGAATACCGAAGGCTAGGTCCAAGTAAGCAGGGCCATCCATTATCCCGTTGGGTTGACGATTTCGTCAAAGTCACGTAAGTTACCTGGATGAGGGACGCACGGAACTGCGTATACCCAGCAGTGGGTGATTCCGGGCTGAAAATGATGAACTGACTGTAGGTTACGTATTTCTGCTTCTAAATATTACGTGTCCTTAGAATTTGATGGATAGAAGAACGAAGTTTTCATGAAAAGAGCATAAATGTCTTTAAGAAAACATTTACATTGACTAGGTTCAGAAGGTCGTGAGAGTTAAATGAAACGTAAGTTCCGCGTAAGTGAACACCAATATTCATAGAACGGGTTAATCAAATTATATTTGTCGGATCCCCAATCAAGCATTTGATTGTTACAATTTAGTTTCGACACCAATGTTATTTCTCGTTGTTATTGTTATATAAATAAACATTAATGTAGTCAAACCGCTTCGAAAATTATTTCCAAACAATTTAATTAGATAATATAACTATTCTGATTACAAAATGTATTTGTGTAAGTCTAATTATATATTCCGCATTTTCTGACTGGCTGTTATGACTAGTTTATTGTTATTTAGTAGTAGTGATCGCAAATGAGACTGTGTTTTCCTGGATACGATCCTCAGTTCCGACAAAGTGTAACTGTTTGTTTTTTTTTCAGAAGAAATTTACAGTATCAGCACATTCTAGATTTGTTCCCGATTAGTTACAATAGACTCGCTCTTTCATATAAAGGACATTAACATAACTAGTAATAGTGTACTGTATACTCACACCTCTGCATACCCCTTAGGGGAATACAAGCATGATATTATTTTCCGTATAACACTGTTACCAACTATTCGCGCAGCCTTCGCCCGTGTTAAATTGAGAATAGGCGTCCCCGGGGAGGCAGACTCGATTCCCGAATAAAAAGTATCTTGCGTGTCAGTGGAGCTAGTTCAGGTTGTTTCCTTCTTTTACATTGATTGAGTTTGATGCTTGCATTATTTAGCATATTGTTTTCATTATACATTGCTTCTTATATTTGATAAAATTGTTTGCTCAACAGTGTAAATAACGCAATGAATCTTGTTGAATTTTCATTAAGAGCATTTTGGATGTTTCACGAGTGATACTGATCTCTTAATAAAATGAATACAGGATCAATAAAATATTGAAGCTTTTTCTTTCTCACTGTTACAACCACAACATTAAGTTATATTTTCCATAAACGAACACACAGTACCGACACAAATAAATCAAAGAAAAACAACAAACTTAGTAGAATCAATTAAATAAACACAATTCCGGCAATTAATTCCCACCGTCCTTACATAATGGGGAATATTCTCCAAAGCGTCTCCTTTGCCCATAACTCAGGGGGGATCAATGAGTTATTAACTGAGTAATGGCTGCTCCCTAAAACCGGGTAACCGGGTATAACAGGCCTGAACAACCCCGGAGATAAAGAAAACCTATTGAAAAGGGCAGGTACGTAATAGCTTTAGGCAACGTTATGGGTTATGGAAACATAGGGGCAGGTCAAACGGGACCCGCTCAGATTAAAATTATTTGAGGAATTTTAAGGCTCGGATAAAGATTTACTAGGTATTTTGGGACTAGCGAGGTTTTCAGCTCGAAGATTTCAAGGTTAGTGAGCGGGTAATGCAGATAGGTACTTTATGGAAATATAACATAACACCTGGAAACCCCGAAGGGTTAGGCAGAGGTGTACCTAATACACCAACATTTCGCCAGTTATGTTTAAGTCCCAAGT
Organism: Eurois occulta; assembly: GCA_950022335.1. Lineage (NCBI taxonomy): Eukaryota > Metazoa > Arthropoda > Insecta > Lepidoptera > Noctuidae > Eurois > Eurois occulta. The sequence continues at coordinate 20,167,538 of OX465486.1, read as the reverse complement.
AATAGGGGGCGAGCTTAATGCCATCAACCGGACACAAATCCAGACTCCGTGGTTGCTACTGAGAAATTCCTGATGTAAAAACCCAATAACAATTTGCCCGACCTGGGAATCGAACCCAGGATCTCTTGCTCAGCAGTCGCGATTGCAACCCTAGACCAACGAAGCAGTCCCAGTCAGTTGAGGCGTGCGGAAAATATATCGTAACATAATATTACACACGTTCAGAAACGCCACCTATTACGGTCCTAATATAACAACACAATTACATACTCCACAAATCTTATCATGAACACACGGGTTCCAAGTAATTACATGTGCACCTGACCGTTCTGAACAACATCACCAATAAGGTCATTGTATGTCTGTCTAGGTATCCAGCTGCCTACGTTTACATTTACACATAAATATTAAGTATACACGATCAGTGTATTTCCAAATAATAAAGTGTAAACTAAGAACATCAAACAGAAACGCTAACAATCTCGCAAATTCAATTTCTACAGTACACGAACGCTTCGCGGAGAACATGTTTCATTCACATGAACTTCAACCAACAAAATAAAAATAAAAAAACAGTAAAAAACGCATACGTAATAAAACCGTATTCGAAACACCACATTGAGCTCCAAAACAAACGGGAATCACTGACGTGGAAAAAATGCAGCAGAAGTGAAGTAGCCACGTTCTACCGTGTGGAAAGAGAGCCAAAATTTCCGCTGAGTAGAACTCTGACATAGCTAGGTGATGTCGTGACAACGTGACGAGAGACGGAGACTATCACGCCTGTATTTCTTTAAGGTAGAGGCAGAAGCGTGTAGTAGGTACACCGCCAAGTTATGTTTAAATCTCGTGATCTTCTTCTTTACTGTGTGGTTAGTGCCTAAACTGGTGACAGAGGCCCATGCCGCCCATGGGCCTCTGACTCGTATGAATCTCGTGTTAGAAAGGATAAGCCTATTGACATTAATACGGCACAAACCTTGACTTTAAGCTGTTACCAAAAAAACCTAGTTCAAGAAAAGAAGATGATTGATGACTGCGAGCCAGATAGCGAAAAAATCAACATTAAATTTTTAAAAAGATTTAAAACTGCAATGAATGAACCCTTTGTCCATCGATTTCAGCAAACACGCAAATAAATAATTTGTAGTAAAATCCAAAAAATCGTTACTTACTGAAACTAGAGCAATAGATCAAACTGCATTCCATACATTGCGAACAAAACTCGCCAATTATAGATTCTCTAGTAGTATTCGAGGAATCTTCAATGTTCTAGATTCAGCAGAATATAACGTTTCATGTACTTAACATCTTGCATGCTCTGTGTGTGCATACTCATGTTTCTGACAAATAAATGAACTCTGAACTCATGTTTGCATGAATCAATTCCATCGGCATTGCAAGTGACTGTTACACGCCGGTAGCTGCAAATGAAGACAACGGGGAATACTGGACTCGTGTGGTGCATAATTATGCGAGTATTTGATTTAGGCTCTGAATGTCTTTTATCATGTAGTATGACGTTTTGCAAAATAAAAATAACCTCACCCAACCTGAATGTTGCGGTTTAAAAGAAGATGTAGTAAAAAAAAATTAAATGAAATTAAATGCTTAGATGGTTTGGCCATGTGGAGAGGATGAGTGAAAGGCGACTAACAAAAGGTATTTAAAGGCAGTTGTGAGTGGCAACGCCGGGAGGGGACGGCCCAGATTCTAAGGAGTTCCCTCCCGGCGGACATACACAACCAATAAGGTCAGTGTATGTCCTTCTAGGCCCTAAAAAGGCATAGTGACCTTATTGACGAGGGCTTCTTCAGAAAGGTCAGGTGCGTAGTACTCGAAACCGGTTTGAACGTGGACGAGGCAAAAGGAGTATGTAAGGATTGTAGCTGCAGGTGACGTTCTGTGGTTTCTGCCTACCCCCGTGGGAAAAAGATCGTGCATATATGTAATGCCAGTCTAATGGGTCGATCTTCCAAGTGTCCATCCCCAATATACCTAAATCACTCCGTGTTCTGTCGTTTGTAGGTCTTTGACTGTCGTTAAAGATGGTCAGAAGCCCGAAAACCTGACGCCCAATCATACCATGGGTATCGTCTTGCTCAGTAGTTGGGTTACCAAGATCAGATCGACAGTTTCTCCAAGTAAAATGCTGGTATTCAACTGTATGCAGTCAGACTGAAAGCCAGCCAAAACATAGTTGGGATAAGACTAATCGGTTGGATACTCGTTTACCTGCTCTTATTTAAGTTCTGGCTTTTCAATCCAAAAAAAACACTTAAACACTTATACTAGTAAATTAAAACAAAAATCGAGAGTGTGTAAAAAATATGCATGAAAATATAACGTCATACTGATTGTGGAGCTTATAAATATGGAAACGCTAGCCAGCTTCAAAACCCGAACCTAATATAAAGGGAGGACATCCGCTATAAAAATATCAAAGGACCGATGCATAGATTATTATGTTCATCGATAGAGGCGACTTTTTACGAGTATAGCAAAATATTTGCATGGACAGCAGGTAGCTATTTAATTTATATGCTGATTTTAAGAGCAAAAAATAATCGATGACCAAAAAAAACGTATGCACCAACAAATAACTTAAAAAGGAGAATTTTCTTTATAACTTAAAAAAAAAAGATTTTGATAAAGACAGAATATGTATTGACCCCTTTGTGTATGTAAATAGGTACATACATAATGTAAAAATATTATTATATAAATTATCGAATAAGTATTAAAGTTTTTATTTTTCAATTTGTAATCAGCCAATTCTAATTTTGATTGGTTTTATTTCAAAGATACTTAAATTATTAACAAACTATAAAACTATAATAGTAATAAATATGTACAAGTAGAAAAGGGTTACCTACAGGGCGTCCAAAAATTCGTCCGCATCGCTGTCAACAGGAAAAGTGCCCAGAAGGCAGCATTACCACGTTGGATGGCAATGCTGATTCTTTGGCCAAAAAATAGGTCCTGCCTCTGGTCACGTGAAGAGTCTACCAACCGCTTGGCGATTTCCCGAAATACTAGGTGGGCACTCGGATCCCATGGCCCTAGTGTTTCAACCCCAAACGGCTCAAACACAAAACTACCAATTAAATTATTGTATTTGCGCCGTTTGAGGTTTTCAGCACCTGCAGCAGCCGCCCCAGCGCAACCCACTGTGCTAGGAAGATGGGATGGCGCAAGGGTGTCGACGCAAGTTGCGTCCCACACCAAAGGCCTACCCAACTTCCATGGCATTATGGTCATACCATCTGGTCTCTTCCCATCGACGCGTGCTAAGCCATTGGGTTCTAAGACAGCTGGCACCCCGGCGGTGGCAAGAACACGACGGATGAGATCATTAATGCTAGCGTGCCGCGCAAGCCGACCTGCACTCTTACTGCAAGAAAGGCCATGGTGTCCGAGGCAGTCGACTGCTTCACCACATTGACAGCGATTTTGATTAGACACTAAGCAAGAAAAAATCAAAAAGACGGCTTGGACATTGTTTCCATTCATTTACATTATAGATTCATAAGTTGCATAATTATTATGAAGATTGCTCGTGTCCCTTTTAATGACGTGTATTTTAAATTGCCTTTTCACGAATTGAATCGATTGACGACTCATCTTGAAATTGCATTACGTGGGGCATAGTCGAACCCCGATGAACATTACGGGGCATTTGTCGACACCGATGAATTTGCTGACGTCACTTAATCTGGTGGATAAGGTGAATAATTCTTTCATTTGAAAAGCTTTTCACACGTAAGTACACAAACATAAATTCACGCTGTTTTCCCATGAGGGTAGACAGACACTACAGAATGTCAACTGCTACGATCCTTCCATACTGTTTTTGTTCCGTTCAAGTTCACACACCTAATCATATACGCACGAAAGCGGAATTTTGACGGAATTAAAAACATTTTTAATATCAAAACTGCTTGGTACTAAGCCCAAGTTTTCAAAGTCAATTACACTCAACCTCATATTAGAGATTGCCTCAGTTTCGCTGTAAACGATATACATAGTGAAACAGTATTTCAATTAAGTCGATACTCTATAGGAATTTAATCCCAAGTCCATGTTTAATTCTGGCTCTCAGAACTTGATACCGAAACCGAATCTAAACTAACTGGTTCCGGGGCATATTGAAACATAAACACTAGAAACTAACTAAAACTTGAGTAAAATGCCAATTATTCATGAAAGAGTATAGCAAAATACAAGTATAAAATGACTAATAACAATGTGTTAAGGACACACTTATTAGGTTCAGTACTAATATGTTTTCTCCATCTCCTTCGCTTATGCAATTGTCTGGCCCCAGTTACAAAGGGTGCAAGGGACACCGGCAGTTGTAACAGCTGATTTAAAAAAAAATGATCGTTGAAAAAGGTTCGGAATGATGTACTGAATACATTGGTAACCGGTTGTGCGCTGATGTCCCTTCCACAAGTCAAACCCAAAAACGCCACCTGCCCCAGTATCTAACATTCTTTGGGAAGTAAAACCAGACTCCATTAGATAGTACTGGTTTACAAGAACTATAAAGGACTATCACAGTGACAATAGCTATCCCATACGGTAAACACAATCAGCTAATTCAATCGTTCCTCTATTTTCACCAAAATAAAACAATAAACACCTGTCAACAGTAAAAACAAAGCAAAGCCAACGAAGTAAACCGATGATCATTCAAAAAGTTTGGCAATCTATACCCAATTTGAGTCACCTCGTTGGAATAGTGAGAGCCAAAAAAACTTTATACGTCATCGTTTAGTGGTCGATCAGGGAGCGCGGTTCACGCGTCATTTGGCTTGCTCCCCCTACTTTGGGGGGGAAACTTTTGCTTTTCATCGTTTTTGCGGCTCAATATTGTGTTTTACGAACGCTTGGCTAAATTTCTGAGGATCACCGTGGAACGATTTGATTCGGAGATGGATTGAATGGTATGAAGAAAGCCCTTTTTGGGAAGGGATACAAAGGTCGTTATTGTTGGAGCCATGGCAAAAACTTGAACGGTTTTATCCTATAAGTAAGTAGTTTATGCAATGCCATGCCCAACAGATTGAATTGTGTAGAGGAGGACAAAAAGAAACGCTATTTCAGAAAGAGTTAACTTAGTTATACATTTTTATGTCATGTTGAAACTTTATTTTGTGGGATTTCATATTACCCACTAACTATTTAGAAATGATGTGTATACTGCTCTTTTAGGTTCATTGTGACCAATATTACACTTTTCATTCAAGTTGTCTCTTCCCGCAAACGCAACACCTTACCAACCGACACGACCAAAACAAAATCCTTCATCAAATTCCTTCTTCCATCGGTTACATAATCAACATTAGGATTATCCCCATCCACAGAGCCACCTTCTTCCCTGTTTATTATTAATCGTATCAGATCAGTAGTAACGCATTGGGCAAACATATCGAGTGTCCCATTAGCGTTAGGTTCACAAACAATGGAATCTGAGGGTCGGTTGTCGGGACCAATATTGTGTGATGAGGATTAATAAGTAGGATGTTTTTGTCGAGATAAGTACGTTTCTATTTTCTTATCTGAGGGTTTGTTAGTGTGGCTTGTTATGTGGATTTCATTGTGTTGTTTAGTTTCCTATTACAAATGGTTGGGTGTTCTGTATTGTTTTAGCTGGTGAGGCCCAAGGCCGGGCAAAGTGGCGTGAAATTGACGAGACCTAATCTTAGCAGTGAGTGGATACGGGTAGAAAAGAGAGAGAGAGAGTACCAGTTAATAGAACATGATTTTTAGTAAAAAATAAAGATGATTTACGTACTACTTACAATTATTAAGTCAAAAATTAAAACCAACCAACCTGAAACAAACAAAAAAACTTCATTACCTTATAAGACTATTAATTTTTACAAATAAACAAAATTCCAAGTCAACTAACTCAATGAAAACATACACAGCACACAATAAAACATGGCGACGAATAGTTTTCTTTTACTCAAAGTATTTGTTTATTAAAGTGAAATCAAGTGTAAAATCAAAAGCAAAGGATTTTGCTGAGCTCTGAGAACACTTACTTAAAGTTCGTCTGATAATTCACTTTGTGATGAAAACAACGAACGAAGTGAATTCACTCCTTTCCACTATTCTGCTATTGACGGGAACTTTTAGTGTACAGTAATTTCAAAGATTTTTTACCCCGTGACTTTTCACGACTGCCAAATCTTGAAGAGCTCGAGGTTGAATAATAACAGCCGCGCGGGTCGTTCTTCAAGGATAAGCCGCGCTTGCCTATCTTGGTCCGTGGATGGGTGACCATCTATTACATACCAAGTTTCCGAAGTGCCTCGAAAACCACGTTAAGCCGTTGATCCCGGCTGTCATTTGTAGATCTTTGACAATCGTTACAAGTAGGTAGTCAGTGGCCCGAAATTCTGACAACCAGTCTTACAAAGGGACGTTTTGTATTACCCTGTACTAACTGGGTGTTGCAGGTCAGATAGGCAGTCGCTCAATGTAAAATGCTGGTATTTAGGTTCACCCGGTTAGACTGGAAGCCCACTCCAACATTGTTAGGAAAACGCTAGGCAGATGATGACTTGCATCACTACCCAAATTCACTGTGATCTTTATTTACATTGTCTATCAAAACTATGATGATCTTTACAGTAGTAACAATTAGGTTGTTATTGGATTGCAGCTGCCAGAGGTAAAATAACAGTGACGGGACTGTATTTAAGTTGGTTAACTGCGCTCCTCTATATTCTGTGGTGACTCAAGCTTTGGTAAAAACATGGTGTTTTTCTTTTGACTGCAAACTTTAAAGTTGTGTTAACTTCTGTGTCAGTGGCTGCGGTTGAGAAGCTGGTTGGTAAACGTTTATTATTGCTACTTTCCAGTTACTGGATAAGTTGTCGTTGGAACTTTTTATAAAATTTCTTTATGGCAAGTTTTTCCTAGCACTTAGCGACAAGCACCTAAATAGAGCCTAAATATTAATGCACCGTTGAAATTTCAACTATAGGCACTGAGGTTAGCGTTGAAAAGCCAACAATGCGTTTATTTGGATGACGTCTAGTCATAGTGAAAACGAGTAATAATCTTGCGTCTCGGTTTAGACGTAAATCGAAAGTAAATCTTAGTACTAATCAAAAGTAAACTAAATCTTAGTATTAGGAACTTTAGTTAGTAAACAAGACATTCATTAGCTTAAATAAATGAATAAATAACTACGAAAGCATGATGTAACCAACAATCTCCAGATTGACGCTTTATTCAAGACAAACTTTGATAGAACATCCAAAAAATGACGAATATATTCAAGAATCTTTTAGGTCCCAAGGTCGGGCAACAACACCTAGAGCTAGGCAAACAAAATCTAATTTACAGACAAACCGTTTGTTATCCCAGGGGACCTCAAGCCAGCAAACAGGCATCATTTATTCAGCCCCGTTTCTACTAGATATAAATCTTATGTACTTTCTTATGTCACTTACATTACTTGAAATAACTTTACTAAGTTATGGAGGATGTATTTGTTTGTTAAAATTATAATTAAGAGCGTTCATCCAAAATGTCGGCAACGTCGCAAATAGCTGTCAAATGGTTACCTGTTTTAATTAATTTGGCAAGATTACTGTATGTAAATAAGAAATATGGCTAACTAGTGAACTAGAATATTAATTATGAATTGCAATTAAAACACTGAATTTGATGTTGTAACCGTTTTAGGTCTAAAAAAGCATTTGGAGAGATTCCAAATAGCTTTTTAGGGTTCCGTACCCAAAGGGTAAAACGGGACCCTATTACTAAGACTTCGCTGTCTGTCTGTCTGTCTGTCTCCAGGCTGTATCTCATAAACCGTGATAGCTAGAAAGCTGTTCACAAATGATGTATTACTATTGCCGCTATAACAACAAATACTAAAAATTAAAAAAAAAATATTAAGGGGGGCTCCCATACAACAGATATGATTTTTTTGCCGTTTTTATAGATAATGGTACGGAACCCTTCGTGCGCGAGTCCGACTCGCACTTGGCCGGTTTTTTACATTTAAAACTAAATATTCGGTGTTACGATATTAATATTGCATTTCATAATCAATATTTTAGTTCACTCGTTGACCATATTTCGTATTTCGATACAGTAATATTGTCAAATTAATCAAAACAGCGAAATATTTGACAGCTATTTGCGACGTTACCCACTTACTGCATGTTTATGCAGAAAAACTCTTAGGTTAGTAAAATATGTGTCAAATAGTGTTTTGAATTAAAGTCTAAACATTTAACAACATAACGCACATTATCAAACATTCTAGTTCGATAAAGAGATATTCTTTCAGCGAAAGCGATGATGGAAATATCAAAAATGTCTGGGACGCCTAATAATATACCTGAATCTGTGGTACTACATAATGTCTGTGACGAATATATTTAGCTAATACAGTTTTCAGTCTAAAATAACCTTTGAAAGTCAGTAACAGGTACATAACACACTCCTTACTTACTAATAAATTGTTGCTGAAAATAGAACCAATTAATGCTTCATCTTGAATAACATTTTCTTCGAACTGACAGCTTCCATTAATAGTCCTGCCTTTTTACGTAATCTCCGAAGAAAACGTGACTACACATAAATAAATACCAATCACGGACCGACCATTACGTATACGTACTTACATAAGACACTCGACACGGCTCATAGAATCAATGTGAGACAGAGAATCAATCCATTTGGCTAGAACCTCCATAAACGTAATATAAACCGCTCTGTTACAAAATGTACGATTCATCCAGAATGTGTGGATGTCGGGTTTATTGTGCCTTAGATTGATTACAGCTAACATATTCATCCGCCAATGGATGAAACGTCTTGTGGTTGTTGAATAAGAATAATGCCCTCTCATCTTTAGGATGTTATTTCCTGAAGTATAAACATGAGAGCATAATCAGCCTGTATGTTCGCACTGCTGGGATAAAGACCTCCTCTATTTGAGAAGGAGTGGGCCGTTATCCACCACGCGGGCCTAGTGCGGGTGATGGATATACTTGAAAGCAAAAATGTCCAAAACAAGTTTTAATACATTGATCTGTAAGTGATAATTTCTAACCATAATTGTCCGGCTTTTCAAATGGTAACAGACTGCAATTGCACACACATTAATTCCACCAAGCTGTAAATGTGCCCCCAAAACTGCAAACATTTTGAACTACCCAACTTTACTTTGAAGCAATCCAAAACACTAACAAGCAGAGCTCTTGAAACGTCAAAACATTTAAATGTAACCTCAAACAGCCAGAATTTAAGACACTGGATCAGATTAAGCTGAAGCAACACGTTGAAAAGTACTCGAGTTTTAGTGTCGGTGACAAAGTTGCAGGTTTTACTACATTTTAACGCATCTCAGTGGTCGGGGTAACGGCTAGTGGGCCATAATGTGGGTAGATTCAATTTGGGTATAAGTTATTTTGCGAAGTGTGAGTTTTAAGTGGACTTTGTGCGGAGTGAATAGTTTTGTGGTTTGAAAGCAATGACGGAATTTTGCATTCGAGTGTGTTTCAACTTCTTACAAAGACTTGCATATACATTTATCAAAACAGGTATTTATATCAGAAATTAAGAACAGACGAGTGCCTCCACTAACTAATGCTGATAGATACTAGTTCAATGAAACCCACATACATGAATTGATTTACCTGTAGATTAGTAGGTTAGGTAAACTAGATTATCCTTAGAACCAAAATCTCAAAGTTAAATACTCCACATCTCATCCTAAGGTACTTGAAAGCCACTTTAAACGAACTTTTCCAAGAATTTCAGTCGCATCTCTTGAAAAGTAGAGCATGTGTAGAAAATAACTATATTTCTTCCGTAAACGAAGGAATCTTTGAAGAGCTTTCAAACCGCTAAGCGTCTCTCTGTTACCTACATTCTGGATGCGGGTGATGCCTCGTTCAGGGTTACCGTGACTATCAGTGTAATAAGGTATGTAACTTGCTAACTTATTTTGCTTATGCCATCGATTTTTTTTTAGAGAACGACAAAAATGGATTAGTAAACAGTTTCTTCTAGAATATTCACAACACTACACTACAACCTACTGACATGAACAGATCATGATGCAGATCAAGATTAACCACTAAATCGTACTTTTTTTTTAATAACCTCTAGCAGCGCAACAACTCTACTAAGGTTGAAGCTGCTTAACACGTCAATCCTGTGGTGGCCAAAAATTACTTCAAGGCCCTCAGCCAGGGCTTACAAACTAATAAGTAACTCGTACCTTGCGCGACATCATTATAAAAACGAATCCAAATTCATAGATGTGGTGGCACTGTACTAACTTTATAAATCTTACATATCCATTAAATTGAAATCATACCCACAAGTTATAAGCCAAAAACATATAGACCGCAAAAACAAAAACGCTTACCCATAAAAAACACAAAAGAATTTTACTCCAGCACTATAAGCAAGTGGAATTGCCCATCCAAACACTCCACGTACTCGTAGCAACAATAAACTCGACACTTTATTTGTGCTAGCTTGCCCGCATACCTCTTATAAAGTTCGTTCGCAAAATCTACATACAGTGCAGACAGAGAGTAATCAAGAATACTTTGAGGCACTTATGTAACTTGTAAATAAATGTTAAATGTGTTTTTACTTTATATTCGCTCACGAACGGATGCATTACGGAAGCGGAAATCTGATATTTTATTTAAGGGAAATGACTGCGGAAATTGAGGCGGAAAAGTGAATTTAAGTAGCCAAATCTGTGATTTGTTTTGTTGTGTTGACATGGGATCAAATCATTTTCACGGCATTCTATTAAATATTAAAGAAATGTGGTCTTTATGGAAATAATTTTATACATAGATGCACGGGATTTGTTAGTGAGTTTTCCTGAAGGTGTGCTGTGTTGAGTTCCAGTCTAACCGGATGTAGTTGAATAGAAGTATTTTACATGGATGGACTGCTTATCTGACCTCCCTAACCCAGTTACTTTGGTAAAACGATCCTCCTTAGAAAGCCTAGTGGTCAGACTTTCGGGATTCTGATTTATAGCCCGAAAGTCTACATTATTGAGAATAAAAATCTACGAATAACAACTGGGACCAACAATTTAACGTAATTTTCTTTTTGACGCGGATGAAACCGCGGGCAAAAGACTAGTATACCAATAAACCAACTCCAACTCATACCAAACTTAATCATAAACCGTCTCAGAGCAAACAATAGGTAATTAAAACAAAATTAATAAGCTTCAGTGACGCAAGCGCAACGCGTCACCATGTCACTTCGGAATTCGTCGTGTCACTTCGGAGTTCGTCGCGTCACTTCGGAATTTCATTAGCTCACGTCCCAAGAATTAATCTAAGTAATAAACTGCCAGATCCTATGATTTATAATTAATTTCTATTGTTATTAAATTCGGGGTATCATTGCGATTCTTAAGGTAAGCTGTTGGATAATTTTGGGAATATAGATTATGGTAGTCTATTGAGGCATTTGAATTGTCTAGGAGATTTTCCTCTTGAAAAGACAGCATGTAATTATTACATTGCCTTGAAATCTAGTCAAAGTCTAATGATTCATTAAACTTGGAATCATCGTGAAGAAACATGTCTGAAGTAGCCAACACGCAGCTTAAGCTTTGCAGTAAGAAAATTACGGCTTATAGGATTAGCCAGCAGCTTAATAAACAGGTGTTATACCTTCCAGGCGTTGAATGAGAAGCACAGTACCTGTCAATATGACGACGTTTGGATTTCCTATGTCCAACAATGGACATCTTTCAGTCGCAATGTGGATAACGATTGAGTGGCTACTCGGGTAGGGTGAGGGGTATTATGAAAATTTCTTAATTTACTATTTTTTTCAATCACTTAACAATTATTTCTTCTCATTTTCGGTCAAACCTACCTTCGCAAAAACAAAAGGTTGAAAGGGGATTAGATGTCAATTACATCAGTATTAATTGTCGCCAATTATACTGGCATTGGCTTGCTCAGCTGTCGTCGCAAACGAGTGCCATTATCACTGACAGATGCTGATTAAAACGTTTAGTAATTGACTAACGGAATGATGATGATAATGATTTTCCAGACACTAATGACGAATGGTCCTCGGCACCAGCGTTTCTTTAACATTTCTAGGAAACTTGCTTAGGTATTTCAAAACAGTAATTTATTGAATAATTATTTATTATAAGACATAGGTACAGCAACAACTGTAAAACGGGAGGCTGAATTGAAATGTCTTCGTTGAACTATCGTTAAAGATTAAAACAACTGAAAATTTTGTTATGTTCTTAACAAAAGATGCTAGCTGAAAGATGCTAGCTGAAAGATGCTGCTTGACAGAAACATTATTTTCAACTGTCACCATAACTGCTAATTAATTAGGTACTATCTAGAGCCATCACAATTACTATTCAAAATCAAAAACAAATTAAGTAATTTAATAATATTAGGCTGCAAATCAGCACTTAATGAAGTTACATGGAACAGTCCGTAAAACCTTCACCCTTCACCACTTACTAGTGTTTCAGCTGGAGTTGTGGAACAAATTCTCCAGTAACACAGATATCTGATTCACTACAGTAATTCAAAAGCAAATCGCAAACACTAATTACAGTTTTACGTCACACATGGTTTAAACATTCACCCTTTACTGGTCAGACTCCATTAAGACATTCCAATTGACTCCCAAACCCAATATACACTTAAACTAAACGATCGCCAACAGTTTGCTCGGTGTCAGTGTCGAATCGATAGGTACCGATACCGATACCGAGTGGGGCAGTAATTAACGCCGGCGTGTGGTCGCGGCCAGAATGTAATCACAACAGAGAGATAACTGTCAGTGCCATGTGTTTGACGGGCTGTTGAGAGTGGGGAATATGATGAGATGAGGAGAGATTTAAAATTGGAATGCAGTTGTTTTTATTTTATTTTATTGTGTTTGTGTGGCTTACAGCTAACTATACAAAAATTTATAGCGAGGCCAACAACGACAAGCTGTTTACAAACCTCCACAGTTAGCAATTAACTATTATTGCACAGACTATAGTAACTAAGTATAATATCAATAACTAAGCAATAAGTAGTAACTAAAAAAATAGGAATAAACATAATAATTAATTAAATACCTGCACAAGCAGCCATGCAGGCGTAACCACTATTAGAATTCATTTTAAACAACACAGCTTTTGTTGTTGTTACTAGTGGCCAACAGGCAGACTGGCCGTGGCCAGTTCATCTTTTAAGTAGTCACCAAATCGTGCCATCTTTGGACAATAGAATATTATTGACAAAGGAGAAAAGGACAGAGTGTCGTAGCGCAGCCTGGGAGAGGCCCTCGCCCAGCAGTGGACTGCGATGGGCTAAATTGAAAAGTTGACATTACTGAACACGGACAAACTTGCCAAAGGCATTGCAAGTCCGTATTCATTAATCTTTATTCTCATTTGATTGCCAGTACAGGTGTATTTACATTGGCGGCACCAATTCGATTCTGAATTTGATTAGTTCAGGATCACTATTTAACTGTTCCTGACTAAAAGGCCAATTCTTGTCGTAATCTCATCTCAACGGCAACCAATGTCAAAAACTTGAACTTAATAAATTCGAGGGATTTTCGACAGACTACAACGTAATTAAAAAACCGGAGTATTTTCCCCTGTAACAAATATGAAAATCTAGCAAAAGAAGAACATTTTTAGTCACAAAGAGGACTCACATCTCTTAAGTAGGTAAGTAGTTTATTTGCGTTTTGTGACAATATTGTAAGCCAAAAATGACTTATGCTATTCAACAATCCAAAACCCAGCTGATAACAATTTCAACCAGCACCATAACACGAGAACGTGCCTCACATTCAAGCAAATCAAGATCAACGGTGAGCCAGTAATGAACGCCGCCATTTCGGTGGCTGTTACAGGAATTTAATCACAACTACAAGCAATAACTGTCACGCTGATATATTGTCGCTGAATGTGACAGCTTATGGAGTAAGGAGGTGTTACTTGTACAAGTGTGGGGAGTTCTGAGTTGATTCTTAAGTCGAGGTATAGTGTTCTGATTTTTCTGTTAAGGTTCTAGATTTGTTTCAGACAAATGATGAGATAAACACATTTTCTGATTTACCGCATTATGGGAATCTCGGGCTGAAAATACTCCATTTTTACATTTTATCTAGATCATTAATGAATTTCCAGATTCCCATTTTGAATGAGTTGAATAACATTTAAAAAATACACAAAAATAGAAGTGTACCAATTTTACTGCGCTAAATAGGTATCGTACTTATTATTTCTAAATACAAAAACTTTCTAAATGAAATAAACATTTGTATGAACATTGGTGAAAGTGCCTCGTGGTCTTTAACTGGCCTGATAAAAATATGAAACGTACCATTGATACGATTGAGAACAAAAAAAATAATCATCATCATTTCAACCGAAAGACGTCCATTGCTGGATATAGGCCTCCCCTAAGTGTCGCCACATTGACCGGCCCCGTGTGGAAGAAAATTAGTTCACTATAAAATAAACATGGATGACAAAATGTGTCATACAAAAGACATCTTATAAGACTTCAAGAAGTCCTATGAATCTAAAACCTCCACGTATAAGTTAACTATTTTGATTAATGAGTCCCCTCAAGATGAACAGCGACGAGTGACTCCACCGTGTCACCGTGTGGTTGTGTGACGCGAGTGTAATCACAACTACATGTATTAACCGTCGCGGTGACAGCGCTAGTGCACTAACTAATTGTTTGTCGAGTATTAAATAGCATTGTCTCACGAAGTTTATGGATGATCTCGAATGCCTAGTAATCCTTTTCTAGACTTTATGGTACCTGTGACTTCTGGGGCCTTTTTTGGGTTACTCAAAGAATGCCAACGAGCCAATCACTAAGGATCCGCTGTCTATCCGTCAGTCACAGGCTATTATCTTTTTAACGGTGATAGGTATAGTATTGTCACGGAGGAGTTTGTCGCAGGATTGATGCTGATCATCAAGATAATGTGATCAGCGATAGCGGTCTTCGGAAAAACAAATTATATCGGATTGACATACAAGTGCCGAAAAGCTTGAAAGTCATTGGAAGACTTTGTAGAAATACGAAATGGTTTAATAGCGATTGTGAAGACCCTCTGGATTCTTTTTCTCTTCTCTTAAACTTTTTAACCATGTGAGGTTAAAAGTTACCAATGAGAAGATAATTATGATAATAGTTTTTAACTGAAAATTTGCCAAAACCAGAATACCTACTCCAGAATCTAGATTGAAGCATTGAAGTGATAACAACTTGAAACAAGTTATCTTCGTAGTTTATAATTATATCAGCATGGTTCATAAAGTTTTTCTTTCTAATATTCCGTCAGTGGACGGGAGTTTTCCGACTAACTTTTATCTTCTTTGCAAGGTCTTATCATGTTTACTGGTGTATGAAAGTCGCCCACTACCGAGCCTTTAATAAAATATTTCTTTGACAGGAAAGGAAATCAGTCTAAATGCCTTTTTCTGGTTTTATCTATATTTCCTCGCCAATTTAGGTTGGACGAGGAAAGATGTTACTTAAGATCTTAGTATCCGGATTTTGATTTTTTTAATGTAACTGGAGCTACAAAAACTATCCTTTTTTTTAACCATCACTAGAAAATCAGGAATTTATCATCATTGTCTGTCTCACCTTTCCTCAACCACGTTGTGGTTGTGCTCCAGTCTAACCAAATGTAGCTGAATACCAGTATTTTACAAGGAGAGTCTTCCTGTCTGACCTCTGCAAACCAGTAATTGTGTAATTAGAAATCGTCTATAGAAAATAAGCAAGCGTGATAATCAACAGATACGTATTCGTGCTCTGTACAAGAAGAGGTCATTCCCCTTCAGCCAGACAAAATTCAAACAAGTGTCAATATTCTAAAAATAAATCAGAAACTTTTTGTCGTCACAGCCGACAACCATAGACGAGACTTTCCACCGAAGCAGGTAACTAAATTAAAAACTTCTCCGTTGACATTAAGTAGAAATACAGACGATTCATAAAATGCTCAGCTTCTTAGTACCTTATTTACTGAGCAGAAAAAAATAAGCGCTCTTTACTACTCTTTGAGTGAATCGTAAGTTGAGAGTTAATTGGCATTTCAAAGTAAAAAATTACCTTGAAAACGTTTCTGAAAGTGAAGATTTTTTAGGAGATGCGAACTGGTCTTTTTTTAAGAGTCTAGACGATTTTGTAAGGCCTCTACTAGTTTAAGACCTTAATTTCAGTTACTTTTTACGAATTACGTGATATGGGTTGAAGGGCAGGTTGTATCACTTTTTTGGCTTTTCGTTTGATGTAGACATTTTTCATTTGACGTAAGTACTTAATTCTATTGATTTAAGAGTCAATTTTATTGGATAGGCATACTGCTATCGAATTTCAATACACTGGTACATAATTATACGGTAGGCGGAGCTGTCATACCTTAATCACAGTTTTCCAATTATCGTCTGATACGAGTAGTATGAGAGCCCATACCTATCTACTAACAGGAATATAATTATTTCCCAGGAAATATTATAGCTACTACACTGAAAATCCTTAAAAATCATAAAACATCTCAGACAGATGACGCACAGAAAAATACGCTGGTTCTATATAGAACCAGCGTATTTTCCATCCTTAGTTTACATCCTTACATCTTTAGTTTATTTACATCCTTAGTTTACAAAATTGTAGCATAATTTTGTAAACTAAGGATGAAGTTCGTCCAGGGCTGCGGGACTGTTCCAGGGCTGCGGGACTGTTCCAGGGCCGCGGGACTGTCCCAGGGCTGCGGGACTGTTCGAAAGAGATACCGCGACCTTGGAACATAAAGGGCCAAAGAAGGAACATGGATGGTTTTTAGTCAGTAAAAGTCTGACACTCCCTTCCGCTCCGCCCAGAGCGGGAGGAGTCATTTGATGATTTCCCATCTCAAAAAAAAAAAAGATGAAGTTCGTAATTTTTTGCAATAGATAATTCCATCAATCACACGGCTTATCCGGCTATGAAACTCAAAACACATGTCACTACAAATGTATGTACGAAGCTCACGTCACCTAAAACAAAACACGACCCTAACCTCAACCACCATCAATTTACCTAGCATACGCCACCAAAATCCACGTCTCTAAGCTCAACCACAGTGCACCGACACAATAAGAAGAAGTGGTCAGCTGTAAAAACTCCGGAGTCCATTTAATTGAGTATGCAAAGCGGCTAGCGGATTCAGCGCCTTTGGAGTGCGCTCCCTTTATGTGGCGTCAGTCTACCGTGGAGTATATGCTATATGTGTGTCATTGTTTTTTTTGCGCAGTCGTGTTTTTTTATATTTTTATTTTACACTTATAAGTTACGATTATTTAAACTAAAACCTTACCCTTTAATTTAATACCAATATTGCAATGACCAAAAAAATATTGTTTTTACTTTAAACTATAGCGTCTCACAGCGGTCATGTTGGTTTTTTTTTGCGTCACCTATCGGAGAACACTTGGGTTACTTATATAAATCTGTGCAGTGGTTTGGAAGATAGAGGTAATAAAGAATATTACATGCATACAAGATACGCGCGAAAAACGTAACCCTTCCTTGGCAGTCGGGTAAAAATAACTTTGTTCGGTTGTTTGTTTGTTACCTTTTCCTCTAAACCACTGAACCGAACGTCATGAAGACAGTCGTCATGTAGACTGAGACCTAAAGATGAGAAAGGCTAGTTTTCATACAAAAAATTCAAATTCCAAAAAAAAAAAAAATGACATGGCAACAATTTTTTTTTTCATTCTTACATTTAAGATTCATATTTCTAAGGTGTAAAAAAAAAATATACCGGCCGAATTGAGAACCTCCTCCTTTTTTTGAAGTCGGTTAATGATAGCGTGACGGGTGACAGGGGAGAATGGAAGAAAAATAGGTTGCGGCGACCCCCAGTAACATGGGACAAGGGCAGGAAGATGATGGTGATTTCTACCCCAAGCTAGTTTTTAACCGACTTCAAAAAAAAGGAGGAGGTTCTCAATTCGGCCGGTATTTTTTTTTTTTTTTTGTTTGAAGTGAAAACTTCTTTAGCGGCGTTGAGCACTTTTTCTGTAATGGGTATAAAATCTTAAACTCGCGTCAGGACACGTGACCTGATCGAAAAAGCGTAAGACGGAGGGAGTTCTGAAGTGTTAAATTTTTAATGTAATATAAATTGTCATGTTTGTGTCCGATAGCGCAATAAATGAATATTGTATTTTACCACATAAATGATAGTACTTTTATATTGATAATTAAAGCAATTCGTGCAAAATTATTCCCTAACCATTTCAAAATATCAAAAATGCACAACGTTAATATTCAAGTTTTCACTTCTGCCGGCACTCCCGGAGTGCAACCCGTTGTTTTTTCTTTTATGTATGTACACCGATTACGCCGAAGTTTCTGAACCGATTTACGTAATTCTTTTTTTGTTTGATGCGGAATAGTTTCGAATTGGTCAGGTAGGCCCATTAGTTTTTATTTTATGAGCATTTGACTCTGAAGTCTGTTACTTGTTTGTTGAAGCCTATTACCATGAAATGTATGGTTTACAATGTAAAATAAACGCATAGAAAATATTTGTATAGGATATTGCAACTAAAAATGAAAAAATAAAAAAAACTTTTTTGCAAAAAATAAAACCGACTTCAAAATCACAAAAAAGTGAAAAATAATTTTAGCTTCAGAAGTCGGTGCCAAAAAACTGAATCAAACAAACTAAAGTCACGGACTTCTGAAGCTAAAATTATTTTTCACTTTTTTGTGATTTTGAAGTCCGTTTTATTTTTTTGCAAAAAAGTTTATTTTATAATATTCAACCTACTGAAGTTAAAATCAATATTTTTATTTTCGCAAGCGCGACTGCTGAGCTTAAAGAACTAGGTTCGATTCCTAGATTGGGCAGTATTATTGAGTCTTGCAATCGGGAATTTCTCAGTAGCAGCACAGAGTGCGGATTTGGGCCAGGTTGATGGTAATAGACTCGCCCGTATAACATGGGACTTAAACATAACTGGTGAAATATAGATATTCTAATAGGTACAACTCTGTCTAACCCTTCGGAGATCACAGGCGTGACGTTATGTTTTGCCCTCCATTTCTAGTATCATTTCTTCCAATATTTTATTAACCAGTAATTCTCATATAACAGTAGTAATATAGCAATAAATTGAAACAAACCAAGATACATGTGGAAGAATATGACAAAATTATTAGGGTCCCTAATAGTTGGGTTCTAAAAGAATATGACTCGTTTTACTGCGCAGCTCGTAAAGTAAGAGAGAAATAGTGGATAGGCTGGACAGCTGCTCATCCCTATTTTATGCACCATTGCAGTCTTTATGTCTCACGACGAAATTGAGAGAAACAGAAGGTTAAATCTTGTAGAAGAGATAAAAAGATCGTGAACTCGGAGGCCATTACCTACCACGCACCATCGCAATACGAGTGCCAATTGGGCGTTAATCTGTGGTAGATTGTTTGAGCTTTCATTGTTTTGCAAGGTCTTCTATCTCACACATAACATAACATCACGCCTGTATTCTCTGGAGGTTTAGCAGAAGTGTATCTATTAGAATATCCATATTTCGCCAGTCATTTTAAGTCTCATGTAATAGGGGGCGAGCCTATTACCATCCACCGGGAAAAAATCCAGTAACACTAACTGACCTGGGAATCGAACCCAGGACCTCATGCTCAGACGTCGAGCTATCGACCACTAGACCAACGAGGCAGTCTTCCATATACTTTTTCCATAAATTAAATAAATATAAATCAAGCTTGAGTATTTATGTAAGTAGGTACTTACCGTATTTGATTTTATTGGCGGGACTTAATTCCACATGAAACATGCGACTGAAATAATTATTTATGCGTCCTTAGGGCCTAGACAAATGACAATCACTACCAAATCGTTTCGTATATTATCAATAAAGACTTTCAATGAAAAGTTTTCGCATATGCCAGTTCCATGCATTTTTGACATGTCCACCAGAGTTGGTGCTTATAAAATGTCACCTTGTCTAACATCCAATCTCATAGATAGTGGACCTTCTCCCTCTCCTCTCGTTACATCCCCCACTGACGGTGCAAGTGTAACATATGGCGCCATTCGGGGCCTGGTTACGGACGAAGTTAAACTTGTGAAAAAAAAGTCGTCAGCTCGCGAGAACACAGAAATAGGGAACATTTCAGTCTGTTTTATGCGCTATACTGTTTTATATTCTTCTAGAATGTCTTCTATCTGTAAGTTTTTAATCAAAAATACGTCTACAGTAATTCTTTTTTTTGCCTCGGGCAGCAATCAAATAGAAACGTTATAACAAATGAAATAAAGAACATCATGTTACAAAATCTTTGAAAACACTGTACAAGATATAATTTATGCTATCTCATTATTTTCAGATCACAACGAAATTATTCACACAGCAAAATTAATCGTTGCCAGAACATCACTAACTTCATACATATTTCATTAGACCTTTTTGTGGAGCAGGAATAAAGGGAAACATAATTATCTCGAATAAAAAAAAAGGAATTATTTTAATTTCTCCCAAACCTCAATGTTTTTTTACAACTGCGTCGCCCCTGCAAATTACAACCGTCGTAATGAAGATGGAAGGCTGGTTGTACAGCTGCGATGAGGTGGAAGACAAAAAAAGAACCGCGGAAGGTTGTCGCTCTAACGGGCCCCATCAGAATGACTTGCAATGGCGCGGCGTTCAGAGATACACGCAAGGGTCAATTGTTTTCTTCATGTGAGCACGTTTCATTTGTTTTGTCCGCAGTTAAAGCCAAAACACACATGTTGCTTGAGCGTTTATCGCGAAGCAAAGCGTTAGAATTCGATTTCAAGATAATGGTAATAGCACAGACCTTTGTTTAAGAGTAGGGATTCGTGAATTTACACAAAACTTAAACATGAATGGGATTCTACACGAAACAATACGTAATCAAAGTTATCCCCAACTTTGATCAAGGAATCACACATTTGTAAAACTCCTAAAACAATGAAGCTGATAACTTCTGAATAAAAACGCCTACACTTTTAACTACGCGACCAAATCGCCGCTGTACAGGCAGCCTACGTAATATTCCAAGGCAGACTCCGTGAGACACTTAGTTATAATATTTAAGCATCGAAGTCGTAATTAAACAAGTAAAGTAAAGGCTTTATGGGTGCTCTGTAATTATTTATGCTGTGCAAATAATGGGGCTGTAAAGTTTTGTTTCAGTAGCACGAGTTAGGGCCGACTCTTTTGTCAAACGCTCGATGAACTGTGAAGATTGTGTTTCATTATTAGGCGGGCACTTCTCAGTCCAAACTTTGAAGTTAGTAAGTTAGTTTTATTGAAGTAAAACTCTAATTAGGCACCTACGTAATGTTGAATAATTATATTGTAAAAAGCACAAAGTCAACTTAGAGGGTGTCGCTTGCATGAATGTCATATGGGTTAATTCTTGAACTGACCAAGTGCTCCACTGCCCCGGCCAAAGGTAGTTAAAAACAATGTGTGATTTTAGCCAGTAAGGGACTGAGAAACCCCTCCGGCCCAGGGTGAAGCACATCCATGAAATTTTCAGATTCAAAAAACATGGTACTAATGACATAATATACACCATAGTATACGATGGTTGCTACTACTTAAAAGATAGTTTGCAGCATTATGGGAATTGTAAAGTGTCACAGACTTTACCGTCAAAATGCGCAGTCACAAAATTATGGAGATCACTAACCTTTCCCTGGCATCGGTGCCCTAAAAACCGTAACATGAACCATGATGGTTGTTATAAGTAGGTATTCATTGGTGTACCTACGTTATCCGTCACCCCCCCTCCCTCCAACGCTTACTCGAACCAGCCCGCGATGCTTATCCTGTAGTTTTAAACGTGTCCTTAAATAATCATCTTATTCCGGTCTAGCCTGTCCCATGCCGTGCTCCCCCAGCGACGCCCAAAGCCGAGGCTCGTGACCCACGAGTCCCTAACGTGCCCTTAGCGTGTAGTCGCTTAGTTTTTAAGTTTTTTGTTTTATATCCCTAGTTGGAGGCCTTTCACTCAAAGCACCCCATAGGATAGTCCGGTTAAGCAGACGACAACCTCCTAGGCCTGACCTGCGAGATGCCATTTACAACCAACAAAAGTACCTTCTTTCTTAGGGAAAATACTTTTCACTGAAGAAAACCTGAATAATTACAGCATTTTAATCACCTCGACATCCAGTTATTTACGATACAGGACTATAATAAAGTATACTCAGAAGCAACTTGACTTGTTATCAGTAAAAATGTTACAGGTACGCCTATGAGAAGTAATTGTGATCATTCTTAGAAATTCTGTTCAGAATTGGTACTCAGTTAATTTCATGCTCATTTTATTAAGAAACATTTAAGTGAAGTTTAATTAAATGAAAACAGCGGGGATTGTTTTTGGTCCTTGCTGAGGTAAGAAATCTGATCTCGTCTGTGATTTTAGAGCACTAAGTACGCCCACGTGTAGTTTCTAAACTCGGGTTTTCTAAGAGACTCCCGATTGTTGTGGTCATTGTATGTCTCAGGTACCATATAGGGAATCGCTTCGTATGACATATCATCATAACTTGACACTTGTAATCACCGAAGGGTTAAGCAGAGGTGTACCTAATAGTACACCCTTATTTCGCCAGTTATATTTAAGTCCCATGTAATAGGGGGCAAGCCGATTCCAGGGCTGCTACTGAGAAATTCCTGATGGAAAATCCCTTGTAGGCCATAAGATGATACTATTCACGTTGTTGAATTGTATACTTTTAGAATTAGAACCTAGTGATAGGCCTCAGTTTTCAGATGCTCTGTAATTAGTAGTCACCAGGTAAATGCGGTGGGAGATAATGAAGCACCGTATTTCAACGCGACGCCCGTAGGTAATTATGTGATTCTTGGAACGGTACTAAGTAATACTAAATTCCTAGAATAAAATACTAGCTAATAAAACTAAGAACTTTACACCAACGCCGTAAGTACACTGTTGGAATTTCAGCTCTCGGCGCTGAGCTGAAAGTTGAAATGACGACTGATTGCGAAAAAAAATAGAAAAATAAACCATATTATATATTTTTATACGTAATGTAAGTATCTACGCAGAAATATTTTCAGACAAATGTAAGTGAAAATCATGGAAACTTAGACTTTAAGTCACAATGTATAAGTTAATGTGTGGAAAACACTGAAAAGACGTTATTTATTCATTTATTTATGTTACTATTACTAACATTAATAGAATCAGCTTTTAACTTTACCCCTGACCCAACAGGGGTAAAGTTAAAAGCTGGCACAGGCCTGGTGTGTTTAAGAGGGAGCTAGCCGTTATCCACCCCGCGGGCCTAGTGCAGGGTGGTAGATGTCACATGTCTTCGAATTTTTGGTTCTAAGATATTATGCCGGTTTCGTCAGTGTTTTCCTTTATCGTTTTTTTATACTTGCAGTAGAGACTAAAATTGCACAAATTGTCTGGCGAGGTTAAAACCTACAAGAGACGTGTTCGCTACTTCTGGTCCAGGGGGTCTAAAATGGCCGCTTTAGCAGAATCATAATAGGATATGAATTACGTTTAAATTCTTAAAATGGTCAGAGACGTATCTACTAATATGAATTGTCACCTTGTGACCATTTTACGAATTTACACGTTATTCAAATTATTATCCTATTATGATTCTTCTAAAGCGGCCATTTTAAACCCCCAGTACCTACTTATTATTTATTTGAAATTTGGATTTACAGCTGCTGGTCAAGATTTTATGTAAATTCAAGCTTACCCACGTGGTATGTTACGTCCACTTCTTCTCAAAGTCACAAGGTCTGTGTCCCAGCACTGGGAACTTTATATGCTGCTACTAGACTAGACATCTTAAATAACTCGCGTTTCATATAAATAATAAGACGCACTCCAAACCCTTTGAGACGAGTATCTTACTTTGTTGAATAATAATATTCTGACATTTGACAAATTGTCTGGCTGTCAAGGTCTTGAAGATTCTCGTGAAAAGAAACAAATTAGATAGAAACAAAATAATTTAGCATATATTGTGTTTCTCAATCGTGTGGGCAGTGGTTTAATACACCCATATTTTGCCATGTTTAAGTTTCATGTTAAAGTTAGGTACTTATCTTAATAGAAAATCAAAATAATAATTTGACTGACCCTGGGATTGAATCTAGAACCACTCTAAGCATTATTAAAACTTTAGCTTCAATCTCAAAATACCTACTTACTAAAGCTAAATAATAGTTTACTATCAAAATTGAAGCATACAACTAGCCAACGAGCGATAGCCATTTCTAATTCTGATACTCTTAAACTTTTTGAAATACATTAACGTACAAGCATTAGGAATTAGCTCAGTTCGAGAGGTTAGCGGGCGTTACAATATTTCGAAAATGGAAAATGCATAGCATTTGTAAGTTCTTTCGTTCTGCAAGTAAATAGGTCCCGAAGGCAAATGGTGAAAACGCCCTTAATTTTGCCATGCGTCAGTCCGGACGTCACACAGTAATTTTACTAGGAGACTATGTTTTGTGCAGGCCATTTAAACAGCAGTGACTTTATTTAAACATCACCTCAAACTTGGTAATGTTGAACTTAGATTAAATAGAATAAGGAAAAGCCCCACGATCCCAATCACCACTAACAATCCATCTTTAAAACCAATCCTATAAACTAACGACACCTACGGGAACCGATTGAACAATCCTATCTTCCATCTAGCGAAAACCACAGAATCACGCGATTCGATTCACCCGTAACTGTTTGGCCACGAACTACACGCTCAAGCGGCACCCGTATTGCGACAACAAACTTGCTTAGACCCTAAACAACTTCTTCCATTTTACTTTAGAGCAATTAAATAAGTCGAGTCACATCGCTTGGTCGCACGTAACGTAGCGTCGTTGTGGCTCGTGGAATATTCAAAGCAATGTCGTTGATTTGTTTTTTCTGCAGTTGCAGCAAGCGTATCGCTTGAGCTTGCAGCTCGTGGCCAAGCAGTGAGGCTGTGGACGGGCCGTAACTGAAACGTCCGCGTTTCCGTCCGGACTCCCAGAGGTAACGCGCGCTAATCGAATCCGTATCGTTGACCGAGCGCCACGCTGACCTACGGAAAGGCCAAGACTTTTTGTTTGTGACATTTTTCGAGCAAATCATTATGTTTCTGTTGACATTAAAATTATTTTCTGGGTGTATTTGATAAGTTGCCTTCTCTTTAGGATTCAAATAAACAGAATAGGTAATAAGATAGGAATATTTCTGCTTAGTGGTGACTACTTTCACTTAGAGCTTTGAGACTACTTTTTTACCTAAATTACGTCAAAAACTGGTCGAGAATCTCCCTATTCAGTTTCTACGAACAAAAAGCATTACGGCATTTATACAACGAACTAAAAATAACAACCAATGAAATTTTACTTCAGAAAGAATACTTCAGCTGTAAGCCTTGAAAAACAACGTCTATTATAGCAATGAGCAATCAACTCGTCTTATGACTGCAATTCTTTCAGAACTTCAATAAAATACCATTCATTTTATAAATGGTAGCAGTCTCATTGAATAATAACAAGTACCTATTGAGACATTTAATAGAAGGCCATTCAGATTCTGCATTAAATTGATGTGCTTGTATTTGTACTGCAAGTGTAATATTGTGGATTTTGGTTTAAATACCAGCAGCTGCATTATAATTCAGTTAAGTATACTCAATCAATGTAGTACAACATACTAAGATAAACTCATTTTTATAATTATCTTTATACCTTAATCTGTAGGTAATTCCATTTTTTTTTTCAAGACTGCCAGATAAAATTATTTTCAGATTGGAAATGCGAATGACAAACTCTGCAAAATTGTAAAACGAACAAATAAACACAAACAAAGTATATTTTGTTTAAAAATAGCAGATAAACGCTAATAAAACCGTACTAAACAACTAGGCACAAAGAATTTTAACAGCACAATATAACCGTACCTATAAAACAAAACAAAAACTAATTCGCGAAATAGCCACAGTCTAAAAACAAGCAGTAGATCGAAAACAAAACTCCCCAACTAAAAGCATTACGTACAAATCACCTGTTTATTGCTTCGAAAAGATTCGATGCAAATGTACACACGGCAAAGTTTCCGAATAAAGTGGGGTCTCTAAGTCCCCCATAAGTCCCCGACGATAGATACGCAAATATTGTAATCGGATTGTGCATGTCATCTGAAGATGTTGGGGCTTGGGGAGTCACTTGAGATTGATGCGGCTCGTAAACGATGGGAAACTTGTAAGGACCTTTTAATTTTGAGTTTTTTGGGTGAAGGTCATCGATAATGTTATTTTAATGGCAATCATTTCAGCAGTAAGGGTGTTATTTTTATGAAATGTTTGTCGTGTTTATTAGTATGGTAATTTCACAACATCATATTCTGGATCTCTTCAAAGTACGAGTGAGTCAGTTTCTTCTAGGCAAGCGTGCTCCACTCTAGGCCGCATGATCGCTTCACATCAGGCGAGTTGCGGTCAGTCGAAAACCAATTATGCGTCAAAAAACACTTACCCGCAATCCCAATGTCTTGACGATTCAACAATACTCATTGTGTTTGTCGAGCATGAAGCAACAGTTAATTTTTTTTTTTTGAAAATCGTTCGACTGTTGACAAAAAGTGTGTCACGTGACTAAGTTGCAGGTTTTAATTTACCTATTGGATTTCCTCTAATGCGTTCTTGGCTGATAAAAGATTACCTTTGTTATTATTGGTGATGATGATAAAATGGGCAGTGGTTAGCCGAATATTGGATACCGGATCCATTTCACCAGTAGGACTCAAATGATAAAAAATCAAAATAGAAACCGTTAACAGATTTATTACCCACGATACTTAATTAAAATTTTTGCTACAATAATGCTACTGATATTACAGTAATTAAAAGCACATTTAAACAGTTTAGAAGTCAATTTAACCTTTAATATCAAATCCATGTAACTTGTCACTCGGTACCACCCGCACGTACAAATTAAATGTTAAGCAATTCGTGAATTATTTAAAAGGGACCAGTCGTTCAGAATAATGCAGCATGTACAAATAAATGGCGTAAATTCATTAGGATTAAAAGTAAAAATGGGGGTACCGCAAGGCTCAATTTTGGGTCCTTTCCTTTTTCTAGTATACATAAATGATTTACCTCAGTTGCTGAAAAGTCAACCTCAAATGGTGTTATTTGCTGACGACACATCACTGATTTTTAAGGTAGACAGACGTGCACAAGAGATTGACGACGTAAATAACGCTATGCTTAAGATTCATAACTGGTTTACTGTAAATAATTTGGTGTTAAATGAGAAGAAAACTAAATGTATAAGATTCGCGTTACCGAATGTAAAAAGTAACGAATGTAACGTTGTATTGAACAAGGAAATACTAGAATTCGTCGATAAGACGGTTTTCTTGGGGATTACGCTTGATTCGAAACTGCAATGGAGTCCTCACTTAACAGCACTTGCAGGGCGGCTAAGTTCAGCCGCTTACGCTGTCCTTAAAATACGGCAATTAACAGACGTGGATACCGCGAGACTGGTCTATTTTAGTTACTTCCATAGCATCATGTCTTACGGTATTCTGCTGTGGGGACGGGCTGCAGATATTGACTCAATATTTATTCTGCAGAAAAGGGCTGTAAGAGCCATCTATAACCTACGCAGACGCGAGTCTTTAAGAGAATTGTTTAAAAAAATTAACATCATGACGGTACCTTGTCAATATATTTATGAAAACATTATGTATGTTCGGAAAAATAGACATCTTTTTAGTAAAATAAGCGACAGGCATAATTTCAATACTAGAAATAAGGACAAATTAGATCAGCCACGTTTCAGATTGTCAAAAGTACGCACTTCTTTTATGGGGTACTGTGTAAAATTTTACAATAAAATACCACTTGACATTCTACAACTTAATGAGAAGAAATTTAAAACATGCATAAAACGCACACTATGTAAACGAGCATATTATAAGTTGGAAGACTATCTCGTAGATAAAAATGCATGGCTCAATGCTGGTCCTGCTCCACAGCCACTTGGGCTCACGAACTAAGATTTTATTGTTTGGAAGAGATGCTCCCCCTTTAATTCTTTAATTATACCTTTCTTTTTTTTTTTTCTCTTTCTACTTTCTCTTTTGGAAACTTAGGGTGTGAATTGTATATTTTATATCAACATTGTGAGTGCAAACTAATTGATTATGAAGTGTGAAGTTATTGTGGAAGCTGCAGAAGATTGTAAAATATCTTTGCATTGTATAGATTCCATCTCTTAGTATTATATAATTGCATAGCACATGTGTGAGTACTATGTACTGTAAAGCTTCCATTTATATTTTGTTATCTGTCATTGACTGGAATGTGTCCTGGTGGCTGAGAGAATGTCATGCTCACTCAAATGTCTCGCTGATGGTGGCGGGTGTGTCGGGTCATTTAGTTCCCTTCAATATGGTTGAGTTGAATGGCGCTGATCCATGCGTCATGTTCGTGAACGGGCGCTGTCAGTTGGGACTGGCCATCTCTTACCTGCCACGATTTATTTTAATTACTTTATTTTTAAATTTTTGGCTTAATCTTTTACTCTGGACGCTCTTAATGTGCACGTCTTTGTACATCGTTCTCACATATATGTATAATCTCAACATGAATGATGTAACCAAGATTTTGTAACAATATTTTGATTTAAAAGAGTGTCCATGGAGTTTCTTGCCCATTCTTCTCCATAGAGATCTACGATTTGGAATGTGCAACTACAGTACTTTCGCAAGTTATTATGCCTTGTGTCTGTGACTGTAGCTTAGCTTTTTTATTTTTGACTTTCAAAAGTGCCTGTAATGGTCTAATTGAAATAAATGCTTTGACTTTGACTTTGACTTTGAATGTCCGGTTGTTATTGTTTGACTGCCACTTTCGTTGTTCGCAAGGCCGCTTCAAGAGTGCCTTTGAGATTGTACGAAATTGTATAGGCCTTGTATTCTTGAGAGAAATAATTCAAAGCGAGCCCAGAGGGGGAGGGACGTAATTCACGATCATTTCGTAAATGAATCTTCACAAACTTGGGACGAGTTTATAAAGGGATACGGAATATGATTGTTTTTTTTTTTCTCTCGTGATCCTATTTCCTTTCAACGATCTGTTGGGCTTGCAAATTGTAAATTTCGTTTAATGCTTGTTTGGGTAGTAAGTTTAGGACGCGGTGTTCCTGCCTGTAATGGGGGAGAATATCTCGTAAAGAGGAGCATTTAAATAATGATCGCGGGCGGGCATAAAGTAATACAAGGAGTTTTTGGATGAATTTCTGATAGCAATGAAAATATATTATTATGGTGTAAGTGAAATATTGTGGTGTTATGGTTTAAAATTCACTTGTGTAGCACATAACGTATTCGAACAAAAGTGAATTTATTTCGGTTCTTTGGCCTCCAAAAAATCAAACGCACAAAATCCCTTACCTCATTGTTCTTAATTACCATATCCTATTAATATGTTATTCTTTTTAGCACTTCTTTTTATTACAAAATGGGCCTGCTCTTGACCTAGATCACACCTGATGGAAAGCGATGGATGAGGTCTATGATGGAACAAGCGTGCCCAGAAGATGCCTGTTCACTCTAGCATTGAAGGCACTTTCTCTAAATACCAAAATAACTTGAAATAAAACCGCAGTAAGCCTACTTCCAACTAAGACCCTTGTCTCCCGTCTTGGATCCCGTAGTTACACAGACAGAAACTCCTAGTTGGGTCTAGACGTTGAATAGGGCACCATTGTTGGCTAAAATTATTTAGGTCTGAATTAAAATATCCTTTGTAAGTCCAGTTCTTGTATTATAGGCTTTGGAGTAATTACGTATAATGATAGTAGCTCTTGCGTAGCCTCGGTCACTGGCCCTCTTGCAGAGGAGTAAAGATTATTCATCCTCATAATAGAATTGAATTTATTACATTCTTACCAAAGCTAGTTTCAGGGTCAAATTTAGTGGGGAAGGAGGGACAAAAACTTACTAATGTTATTAAAAAACTTTGTGATATGAAGAAGTTTTGGCAAATAAAAATCGCTTCATTTGGTGTGAAAGTTATGCGATATTTTTTCATTTACTGAAAGGGAAACTATGGATTCTGACAGTAGTCATAACATTACAAGCAAAGTTACCTTAAAACATAACACGTGAGTGATTTAGGAAACAAACTTATTTACCGTCTAAAAAGATTTATACTACGTTGATTAAAGAATAAGCTGACTGTATGTATCGACTCAAAGAAAATGCTCCAAAAACCTAAACGGAAATGGTTCAGCTTCTAAACAGAAGCCATATGCAGAGCTACAGTGTATGTTTGGTGACAGATGCTTAGCCCATTCGCAAACCACAATGCTTCTCCACTCGACTCGTGCAAGTCACACACATTTTGAACATTTATTTTGCTCTTAGAGTGGGCGAAATGTCGCTTAGTCTAAGTCGACAACAGACAGTATTTATAAAGATCCACATATCATTATCACCATAAATATGAATGCAGATATTGAAATAATAATCATAGATTACTCGAATGATAAAACCTGAAGCAGCATTGTCGATCACAATTAGGAAATAGATGTAGTACTGATCGAAGGAAACATATATCACAAAGATAATAGCCATGATTATTAGAATTGGCAAACAGAAAAGTAGACTTCCAAATATAACGACATGGATTATTATTATAATAGCGATGTAACTACTTAATACACTGAAGAACAAGGTCTTATAACCTACATTCTACAATACTGAAAGCTCTAACATCGAGATAAATATCGCCTATCAAATAAAACTGAAGCTAGTCATGCGAGCAAACAATGTGACGATAAAGTAGAATAGAAACAGAATAGCAAACATATTGTTTACTTTTATACTTCTGGAGTTTCCGAGTTATTTACTTTAGCTACGGGAAACATTCGTGTTATGTAAGTAGTGCTTGTATGTGCCACGTTATTGTCATGTTGGAAACGTTTTGTACGAGTATATTCAAAAGACTTCGAATATGGAAAATAGTAAGTGTTTATGTATTTCATACACAAGCCTCTATGAGTGATGGTATTGAAATTATCTTCCATGGGACCCAGGCAGTGAGTGAGTTCAGCTTTGAAGCTGCTGACTAGCTTTTCCCTATGGCATGAAACACATTTTTTATCTCTCGTGCAAATGGTAAATCTTGCCCACGATATAAAAAGTTGTTTAATTAAACTATAACTATGGACCAGACGTGTAGATTACGAAAAACAAACTAAAATACAAATGGCAATTAGAGCTTCTTAAGCTCATACATTATTTCGCCTAATTAGCAACTTAAAAATACTTAAGTCACTCAGAAAATATTCAAAACATTTTGCAAAATTTTTAAAAGGTTAAAACACCCACACAGTTTGTTTACACTCATAAAACCTGAAAACACAACCTGGAAATATAAAACCTGATCCGACACTTGCTTAGGACCATAGAAAAAGCCCTATTAAAAGAGATCTTGACACTTCCTTTAAAAAGCTGAAGACGACACAGAAAGACACACTATCTCAACACTATGAGAGCAAAAACTGCACAAAGAACCGAACACTCAGAAGTCCGTCTCTGTATTAATGAATAGAATCATCATACATAATAAGCAATAGGAACAAGAAACGGACATACTTATGTTAATTTTAAGGTAACTTTTATTTTGTTGAGAACGGAAAAGGAATGTTAATTTTCTTCCGGTGGACTGTATTATCGCAATATGGCGGGTAAGATGTTGGAGATTTTAATTTAATGGACTTTAATGGTTTTTTTTTAGAAGTAAGTAAAGATTGTGGTGTTTCTTGTTTTTTTCTTTAGAGATTTTAGATTTAGAACGGCATTTTCTTGTTGAATCACAGAATTGGTCCGTGTTCAAGTCTTTGGAAATTTCTAAGAATCAAACCTCGGAGCTCTTGGAATCTGTATACTACTATCTGTTTCTTTGAATCGATATTTCCATGAGTACTAAAGGATACATCCGCGTCATCACCTTCCATCCACATCTACACGACACACATAACTATCCTGTCATGCTCCCCTACCATTTGCCTCTCCTGTCATTTACCTCCCCTGTCATTTGCCAAGCCGTTATCAGCGAACCACAACCGTATCTCGGCGCCACCAACCCGTGAAGGAGGCGGTCGGCAAAAATTGAGTAATTCACAAGGTCCTGCCGTGTCTCGGAAGACCCCAAATAGGCTTTTAGGAAAAAGGGTGAGCGTTTAATGGCGTGTTAATTTGGGGACCCGAGTGAGTTTCACCCTGATAAGTGTGTGACAGTGGGTTCATTAGGTCGTGCTATACGTACCTAAAGATGTAAGTATAGGTCTATGATGAATCTTGAGGTCTCTGACGGAATTTCGTAAGAAATGGCTCTCGCTTCGTCGGTGTTCAGAACAGTCTACGTTACATAATGAACTCGTTATAGAGTTGTGATCAGTTTCTTGACAATTCCTCGAATACTTGAATTTTCAAGTGTCCTTCGCATTTGTTAGAAGTTTAGCAACATAATGCCATGTGCCTTAAGTACCAGATAAATGAAACTTCGAATGGCAGGGTAATGATAATCAAAGTGTTTGTTAAGCAACACCAAAATATGGAGGAAAAATTGTTCAAAGTATCAAGAGGTCAGGAAACAAACAGTATGTTTACACAGGACTCAGAATGAAGAAGTTGGAAAAGTGTTGACACGGGATTGATAGATTCATATCATAATGCTTGGATCCGAAGTAGAACTTCTTAACAATTTCGAATAGTATTCTTAAATATTTACAACGTGCCCAAGCCTCTAAAAGAGACCAACAATGAAATAAGTGCCTACCCCTTACGTATTGTGACACAACATTACTTTTGATACTCGTAACTTAAGTAGTTGAAGCTATTACAAGACCTTCGACCTTTCAACAGTGACATAAAAGTTTTTCTGAACGAAGCCACAAACTGTTCAACTTTCACAGCTTTGTTGATTGTTGCGATGTGAAATATGGTGCCTAAATATTGTGGTGATAGGTCATTTCTTTTTAGACCTTAATATACTCGTATTTTTACTTCATTCTCTTACATTTCATTATTCCCATTTAGGTGAAATAAGACAAATTGTAAGTAACGACTGAATGTATGTACTTTTTAAGTGTACAAAGATATTCTCATGCGAGACATGTGATAGCAATATAAATATTTTATTAAAGACTCTTTGAGAACATATCGTCCGCATTAAATATTATTACAAAGGCAGCATCCTCCTTTGAAACATTTTTTGTGTGTAGGAAAAAGTGTATTTTGTAAGACATACATATGTCAGAACATTAAGATTTCTCTTCATTTGCTTTACTACCTACCTACTACTATATTTTGTACGGGTATATAATACTAGCTTCCACTCGCGGCTTCGCTCGCGTAAATTTTTTTTTTACACCATATGAATATAAATTATAGACTTGTGTACTGATATGTAAAGTTTCATAAAATTTGGTTCTGAAGTTTTTGTGTGAAAGAATAACGAAAGTTCATCCATCCTCACATGCTTCCGCATTTATAATTGTAAGTAAGATTAATTAATCATTAAAAAATTATGATTGTATGACATGCCTATCACAATCACATAAAAAACGTTGTAAGTAATACACATACACAACAATGAACCTAATAAAGAGCCTTGGGGAACACCCTGTAAATTAGCGTTACTAAATGGTCACCATCAGCTTAGCCTTTCACTTTATTGGGGCAGCTTCCAGTTTAACCGGATGCAGTTGAATACCAGTATTTTACGTGGAGCGACTGCCTATCTGATCTCCACAACCCACAATCACTGGATAATACAGTACCACTTACTAAGACTAGTTGCCACTGATTACCTGTAACGACTGTCAGAAATCTACGAATGACTGTCGGTACAACGGCTTAAAGTGCTTTCCAGAGCACAGAGGAAACTCAGTATGTACTGGATGGTCACCCATCCTTAGACCAACCTTCGCAAGCTTAGCTTGGAGATCAACCCGAGCGATTGTTAAAAACCGGAAATTTAATTTAAACGAGTGAAAAATATTCAGTTTATACGATAAAATATAACTAATAGCTTTATCGAAAGCTTTTGTCAAATCGCTCTGTAAACTAACACTCTATTTTGATAGTATTTATTAATAAAACTAAAATAGATAGAAATATTATGCGTCCTCACATTTCATCAATACCGTTTAGTTCGATGAAAGCAAACATGAAACAAAATATTTATTCAGTAATTAATATCTATGCACGATTGGCGAAAGGATATTAATTTAGGCTGCCACTATTGATAAAATATTGGTGAATTCATTAATATATTGGTGCTGATTGAAACCTGATAACATTTATTAAGGACAATTTTAAAAGGTATCTCGCCATCATTGCATTTTATAAGAGGAAAACTAAGGACAATTTAATTGACTTTGACGGAAAGATTGTTATCATTGGAGATTATCTCCAGTCACGATTTGGTGGTTTTGCGCTTTGTTCTAACTATTTCCTCTGTGTAATCCTATAGATAATTTTCACACGAAGGCCGCTATCTGTTCACCTAATACCCTTAGTTGCTTTTAACGATACCTATGGGAAGGAAAGGGTTCGCCTATTCTAGCTGAGGGCCTAACCGAAACATAAATTCGAAACCAAACTCATGACGAGAACAAATTAGTATCAGAAAAGTTATGTCATCTGCATAATTTTCAACTGAAATGTTTAAATAACAAGAGACTTTTTAAATGAATGAATAATTATTAAAACAAAGGCGACCTCATCTTTGTATCATTACTTCCAAGGTCATAATCATTAAAGACCTGACAATCATTCTGAAGATTCACTTCAAGTAATCGGTAAGAATCTATGTAGTTGGTTAAAAAAACACTTAGAAACTTATCAGAGACAAATAAAATACTCAATTTTAAACATTTTGAAGAAAATACCAGAGTAGTGATAATTAAACAGTAACTTAAACAACACACGTAGCATCAATGTAATCAATATCAGATATGATAACGACTGAAAATTGTAATCTAATTCCAAGTAACGCTTTTCTAACAACCCAATTCATCAATGCCACACATGGTGGTAATACACACCATTCACGTATATGAAAACCCTCACTCAAAGAAGTCTTACAGTACTAATTAAAACTTAACCCTTCAAGGATGACACACATACATACATACGTGATTTTGTACATAAAGCCAGAGCTTTTCCCTGTCATGGCTGTTTACATATAACAACTCGACGTTGGAAAAGGCAAAGGGTTTGAGATCGTATCAGTTAACACGCGTTTGTCTGTCAACCTTATACGTGACAGGCCTGATATAAACGAACGTGTTTATTCAGACACATTTAGCGTGTTAGCTAAAATGCAAGAAGAATTTGTTCCAGAAATAGGTATTTGAAGTAATTCTCTTCGTAGTCGTAATATTAATTGAGGATAAAAGCCAAAAACTTAATCAAAATTTCGTAACGGTTACTTAAGAATTTACTAGCGTAATAAAATATTGTAAAAAGGAGAATATAATGACGATCATGAATATAAATTTAAAAATCGTTACATTTATTTAAGTACCAATAAAACCGTAGTAACCGTAGAGCGCTATAAAATAATAATAATTCGTAACGTGTTAACAACTCACCTTTTAATTTAAAAAAAAAAACTGAAAAAAATTAAATAACCAAGTCCACTTTTCGTTCTAAAGTGACATTACCATACACAACACATGGGATCAAGTCAGAAAGTATTCGCACAACCGCATTCGAAATACGACGACCGGCGCGACGAAGGGACGCAAAACGCCCACCCCTGGTGACATCCAGCGGCGTACTGCAGAATAAATAGGGTTGGGAACGTATGTAACATCCCGCATCAGAGATAAGGCGCATGCGCGGGACGGACACCGAAACGGGATGTCAGCTGACGGGCGGTAACTAAGGTCACTGTGTCACTGTGGGACGGATTCTTTTTTGAAATGGCACTTAAGGATATAAAGAACCCTAGCGGTAGAGGTGAGCGGAAACATGCCGACCGTGAAGATAAAATAGACGTATGGTCGAGTAAAGCGTCGGGTATGATGGGTTTGTGTTGAGTCCTTGTTGATACGGACGTGGGGCATACAGGAAGTTTCATAGAACATACTTAAAAAAAAGGTTTTTATGATTTGTAGATTGGCCAACAGCCTATTGGCTGACTGCCTCAACATGAGGTCCTGGGTTCGATTCCCAGGTCGGGCCAAGTCTTATTGGGTTTTTCCATCGGGAATTTCTCAGTAGCAGCCACGGAGTCTGGATTTGGCCCGGTTGATGGCAATAGGCTCGCCCCCTGTTACATGGGACTTAAAACTAACTGAAATGTGAGTGTACTATTAGGTACACTTCTGCCTAACTCTTCAGGGATTACAGGCGTGATGTTATGTTATGTAAAGTGATGACCGCTATTTAAAAAGACTAAACTACAAAAGGAACGTTAAAGTATTTAGCAAATATTTTTCCTGAATTTAAACACAATTTAAAAGATAAAATATAATCAAGATAAAATAAAGAAAATATTTATAAAGATAAAATTTAATCACTCGAGGTTACTCAAGTGATTAAATTAAATTAAATTATCTCCCTAATAACTTTAATCTAGTCAATACACACAGCAGCAAAAAGCACGGTTGTAACCATTTTCTAGAAAAAAGGGCTGTTTGTCTAATAAAGGATGTCTACGATGTAACAGATACGTTACTTCAGTCCATTCCGAATATCAGTTAACCAACGTCAGAGCTACTTGATATTCGATCTTCGGGGATGGAGTGGATACTGTGTCTATACTATTAGTTAGTGTGATGGACGATAGAAGCGTTATCATATTACGGACTGCCCTGAGGCAATGGTGTAGGATTGAGACGGTTTGTTTAGATCTTCTTACGCTAAATGTCTACACTGTGTAAGGGGCATAGGCGAGGAACAAAATCAGCTGTTCCATATATAAAACAGCTATTTTTTTGTAAACGAAAGAAATTTTCTTAGCTATGTTCTAGAATCGTGTACTGAATTCACGGTAACAGTTTGATGTCCGTGACCCTTACACCGTGTATAAATATTTAACTATAATAATAGAACTTGTAAATAAAGTATTTATAAAAAGCAAATACTTAATAAACCATCAAAATTCAAGATTTTATTGACACTACCAATACCTTGCGTATTCTAGAGTTTATTTGTCATTTTGAAAATATAATATAATTAATTACATGTACGTATAGGATATTGAAGTCTATTCAATTTAAACACAGGATTACCTTTAATAAAATGATTAACAAATTTGAACTTACAACGTGTCCATCATTGTGAATATTCATTACCATAGGCGACGATAGCACCCAGAATTCTATTCAAACCATATCGTCGAAAATGCGGAACTCATTTAATATTCCAACAATTCATTAACATTCGTCGATATTCCAGTTAAACACTATAGTATTGTGGTGTGTCAAAATCACGCCTGTAATTTCCAGAGGGCTAATCGGAGGTGTTCCCCAAGGGTCAGTTTCCACAAACCGGAGACTGAACAAAGGCGATACCTATACAATCCTTTATTCAATAAAATCAAAAAATTGCGCGAGGATTTTTCCGTTTGTTCGAAACGAACCCTAACAATACACTCATATTTCGCCAGTTATGTTAAGTCACATGTAATAGGGGGCGAGCCTATTGCTATCAACCGGGCACAAATCCAAACTCCGTGGCTTCTCTCAGAAATCGAAACGACAAAAATGGGATTCGTGTGCTACCGGAAAGCACGTTAAGTGTGTGTCGGTATTCAGAAGGTATACAGTCCGACAACCAGCCATTCCAAGGGATATCAGTTGTCCAGTGACTGAGTGTTGGAGGTTAAATAGGCAGTCGCCCCGTCTAAAATACTGGTATTCAGCTGCAACTGATTAGACTGGAAAACGATCCTAACACAATTAAGAAAAAGGCAAGGCAGATGATGATAAAAAACGTCTAGAAAATAACGTCTTTTTAGGGTTCCGTACCCAAAGGGTAAACCGGGACCCTATTACTGAGACTCCGCTGTCTGTCCGTCCGTTTGTCACCAGGCTGTATCTCATGAACCGTGATAGTTAGACAGTTGAAATTTTCACAGATGATGTATTTCTGTTGCCGCGATAACGACAAATACTAAAAAACAGAACAAGAATATATTTAAGTGGGGCTCCCATACAACAGACATGATTTTTTTGCCGTTTATAAAGATAATGGTATGGAACCCTTAGTGCGCGAGTCCGACTCGCATTTGGCCGGTTTTTTTTTGTTTCTCTTACAATAAGCTGGCAATAGCACTTTCCTAACATAGTGACAGACGGAATGACTATTTGAACTTAATTTCATGATTCACGCATGTGTATTAGTTATAGATAAGTAGACATTCCTAAGTATAGGTAGCTCCTGAATAATTTATGCTCTTGTAGTCCACAACACTATTTTTGCAGTGACATAGTTTTAGACCCACCATACCACCAGGGATATGGCCAGTGGTATGGTGACTCCACAATGTGGAAAAGAATATGTAAGAGAAAGCTCAAGAAGTTCCTTTAAAAAAGAGGATTTTCATTGAAGCTCGTTTTACAACTAAACCTTTCAACACATACAAGTAACCGTACAGAACTTCGAAGAGAACAAATTTTCATAGTTAAACACAAAAGGGCTACTAAGTACAAAACTAATAAAAGTATCTCGGGCCTAAATTGGTACGCAAATAACATAGTTTCTA
Organism: Eurois occulta; assembly: GCA_950022335.1. NCBI lineage: Eukaryota > Metazoa > Arthropoda > Insecta > Lepidoptera > Noctuidae > Eurois > Eurois occulta. The sequence continues at coordinate 20,128,661 of OX465486.1, read as the reverse complement.
ATTATCTTAAACAAGAGGTTCGCGTAGTACCACTGCGAATGTGCAAACATGTGAAGGGGTAAGAAGTCCCGATGGAACTATAAACTCAGCCTGGTTTACGATCGCCTCACTGTGCTTAGCTATAATTAGACTTGGGCCGCTGTCCCGCTATGTATTCAATCACGGGATTTAGTGCCGGGACCTGAGTCCGGGATACCGATGTGGGACTTCTGGCTTAGTCTTTAAGGGGTTTAAGACGTGCTTTGAGAGTAGAAGAAGTGATTGGCGTTGGAAAAACGCGACGCGCAAACCATGACTTCAGAACATGATTAGACTTCCAAAATGAAATCATTTTAGTCAGTTATTTAGAAAAAAAAACTTTTCCACACAAATAATATGCAATAACGATACTGTTAAAATGTACGGTACATGTTATAAGAACCATATTGAACTGTAAAGGGTTTTGGGATACTGTAACGTATCTACCCAAAGTTGGGAGCGATCCATCTATTCTAAGCGTTACTAGCTTTGCCGTCTCTAAGCTTCTTGAGCATTGCGTTTGCCGAAACGATACTGAGACATCTTCAAAACTAGTTTCCGAAATCCTGTTTCAATCCTATAATTTTATTAACCCAAGTTTAAACTACAACTGCAGGGGCATAGGCCTCCTCTTTGTGAGAGAAAGTTGGCCGTAATCCACCTCTCGGGCCCAGCGCGGGTAGTTTTTTGTCACCAGTCTTTGATATTTTGATTCTAGGACATGCTGGCTTCCTTACCTTACCTTCCTTATTTAACCCATATTCAACTTTCATCAGTTTTATCACACAGTGCGGTAGTTCACAGAAAACCTAATATCATTTCCTTAAAATTACCTGTACGAACACCAAAGTCACGTGTGCCGAGTAAAGAATTTTGTATACCGAGCAATATGAGCAAAATAATCTAAAACACTGCGGAACGAACTAAATTGGATGCTCCCAGACGAAAAAACCAAAATATCTTTAGATATTTTTTTAAATTCACATAGTCTTACCTACGTTTACTTTTTCTGAAAGATCAGAAAAAGGTGTAGGACAACTCTGGTTTGACGAAAAAATTACAAAAAGTTGTTCTTGTTATTTAAATATGAGTAAAATTGCTGTGCCCTTCTAAAGTTCCTTTCATTTATTTTTTTCATAAGCAATTTTTACATTGTATAGAAACTCTTTAAAAACTAACACAACACGACATAAAAGGTTTACAGTTCAAAAATAAAATAAAATTAACTTACACAATTAAAATTCGGTACATTAGCAAAGAAAACAAAATGTTATTAAAAAAATGATCGATTAGGTAACTCGTCAAAATGTAGGGAACAGCTGATTTTTTTTTTCACGATTTCAGGTTTGGTCCCATAGTAAAAGTTGTTCATAATGATGAGTACAATGACCTCTTAAGAGGTTGCTGGTGTTTTACAAATAACCCTGTATTGTAAGTCCTTACGTCTTGTAGCTTCTCGCTTAGTTCTGTTCAATTTGACTATAACTTTGGATTTGCTGTAATTATGCGGTATCCAATCGTTTAAATTATCAAAATTCAAAATTTAGTTATCTTATGTGCAGACGCCAGCACATCAAGCTATCTGAAACTGTCAAATTTTCTCAATTAATCTTGAACCTATTACTATAGAGATAAAGTTGAAAATCAATTAAAGAAATTTGACAGACTGTAGTAGCTTGATGTTCTGGTGTCTGTACGCCCACATTAACATAAAGTAAGTTTAAACACCGTATCTAAAAAAACACGTAGCCGAAATACATGCGGCACGAATTGAATTTCGGATATTCGGTAGCCATCTTTGTTTTGTTTGTGCACAATCTCTGTCCAGCGGTGGCCGTTATGAAATTTTTCATTAAGCCCAGTGTCAACTAGTGCCGCCTTTACTGTTCCTCTTGCCTTCGGGTGTGGTACCATTGTTCGAGGGGATAATTCCACCGTTCCTCGTATTGAAGAGGAATTCTGCGAAACTGGTGTACAATAAGAGCTTAACGGAAAATTTTCTGAATTCTCACTCCACCGATTTCCAGGAATATCAATGTCAAAAAATGTCTATTAGATTCAGAACTCGTGTAATCGTTGTTGCTATAAATGTTGTGTTGTGGAAGATCGGTGATTTTAAAGTATATACGGTACTTTAAAAAAAAACACGTTTTTTAATTTTTGTCTGTCTGTCTGTTTGTTCCGGTTAATCTCCGAAACGGCTGGACCGATTTTGACGATTTTTTTCCTGACAGATAACTAATATTATAAGGTCTAACATAGGCTACATTTATATTAAAAAATAATTAGGGTTCCGTGCAAGAATTAAAATCCTTGAAATTGTTAAAAAAATCCGATTCCAACGGCTAATCTCTGAAACCGCCGGACCCATTTTGACGGGACTTTTTCTGGCAGATAGTTGATGTCATAAGGAGTAACTAAGGCTACTTTTATTTTAGAATAATAGGGTTCCGTTAAAACATTTAACTAAAAATTTATTTTAAAAATTAAAAAACATATTTTCTTAAATTCCCAAAAAAATTAAAACCCTTAAAATTGGTATCAAAATTCGATTCAAAAAAGGAACTTGTAATATTTTTTATAATAATTTCACGCGAACGAAGGTCGCGGACAACAGCTAGGCTATGCTCTATTTATTTACCTGATCCCGAATAGCAAAACACACTTTCAATCAAAATACGAAGAATTTTGAAGGACATTCCTAATCCATTGTTTATTCGTTCTAATTCGTTTGCTCAACTACACAAATAACACGCAACTAAAATGTTGTCTAACTGTCAAAATGGAACTTATTTACACTTTTAGTGTATTCTACAATTACCCAGCAGCTCACAAGCGATTAGACTAGATTGCTTTTAATAGACTCATTTCGATTCCTAATCGAATTAAATACCTCATATTATAGCCATGCTTGAAGTCTTTCTGAGACACTTTAAAGGCTCGGTTAAACTAGTACAGGCCTTTGCGAATCAGCCTCGGACACCGGACATCAAGAGATTCAGGACATTATCTGCCAGAGTCCGCTGTCCGGAACCGCATCCGCAATTTATCCGAACCGGTTTTACCGAGCCTTAAAAAAGAGTATTTCCTGCTTTTCTTGTTTCCTTATCCGTGGTGGCTTCGCGTGCAGTGGGGTGCGACCTCTAATATCGTTAGCGGGAGTTTTCATTAGCACGCCGTTGGCGCAGCGTTTAGTGCTCGTTACGCTTCATAGTGGACAACACGCTTTATTGTTATTATTTTTACCGTCAAATGAGATTGGATGGTATCCCTAATATTTTGGCTCACATTGTTTGCCTTTGTAATTTTTATTGTAATGAATTTTTTGGTTACATTTTTTAAATGAGTATTTTAATAAATTCTGTTACATCTGAAATAAGAGTTTTCAAAAATTCTTTCTACGTTACAACACAATGTTCGTAGGTATCGTTTATTGTACAAATAAGTAATTTATTTTGTGTTATATAGCATTGTTAATATAATTGGCACCCTTTTTTTTGGATGGGAAATCATCAAATGACTCCTCCCGCTCTGGGCGGAGCGGAAGGGAGTGTCAGACTTTTACTGACTAAAACCCTTCCATGTACCTTCTTTTGCCCTTTGTGTTCCAGGGCCGCGGTATCTCTTTCGACTGTTCGAAAAGGGCTGCGGGAACAGTCCCGCAGCCGGCAGTCCCGCAGCCCGTGGCCTGGCAGGCATCGGCCCTTGCGGGCCCCTCCTGTTTGCTGACATCTCTTTGAGGCGTCCGTGGAACACAAACGCGTCGTGGACACGGCCTGTCGTCATAAGACGGACGTACGGCGAGCTAGCCCATTACTCACCGTCCACAGGCCCGCGATAATTAGCACCCTGTAGACTTCTACTGTCTTAGCTCCTACTACTCCTACCGACTCATGTTATATCATTTATAAAGACGCACTAACCGTGTCTGTATGTAAGTATGTATTAAGAGCATAACACAGACACAGATTCTTGTGTTTCTCACAGAAAATTACCTTACTAAATTCTAATTTTTTCTTTTTTTCTTTCTTTTTTCTTTTTTTTTTTTTTTTTACCTATGTTAACAAATAAATTATGATTTGATTGTGATTTTTTTTTTTTTGATTTTTTGCAATTTCACCAATGAAACTGAACGCGGTCTGCTTACCTATACGACGCGGCGTTCAAATGCTGCCAATGTCAATCTTCCATATAGCAATGATGATACTGATAGCTTTTGAACGCAGTTAACATGTGCCGATCGCATTCGTGTTTATTTGTGAAAAAATGGACTAAGAATGTAGTAACATAATGTTTCGTGATAAACATAAAAATCTGTGTCTAGATTATGCCCTTAATTGCTAGATATTGGGCTCAACTACCAAACACTGTCCCTCGTTTTCGTGGAGACAGACGAAAGTCCCCCCAACCCGAGCTGCGTCAGGCAGAAGCAAGCAATCACTTAGCACCTCATAAAACTTGCTTCATTTCGACCGGCGCGGCTTGAGTGACAAGTTGCTAGTTTGCTTACAATTACATAAGTTACCTACATAAGTTGAGCCGTTACCCTCACTTGTCGCTTACTTACTTAAGACAAACTTTGAAAGGGGTTTCTAAAGGTTGGGCAAACAAAGATGGTATAGATTTTGTATTTGGTATTATTGGAAGAGCGTCATAGAAATAATATAACATTTTTTTCGAGATTTTTCCTAGAAGAGTCGTAGTTGAAAAAATATATCCAACTCTGTAAACAATTTTCACTCATTTTCATGTTTTGTGAATGAAAACAAATTATTTCGAAGACTGCCAAAAATCTTTTGAACCCAAGAACACTCTTAAAAAAGACGACAATCCTAATTACTTATTCCAAACACTACTCCAGCCAGTCTCCACAGAAAACAAAAAACAGTCGCCAAAAAAATAAAAATAAAAGGGTGCATCCACACTGCACCACTAAAGCAGCATCACAATCGAGCACAAATTATACGAATTGGAAAAAGAACCGGTCGGAACTGGTTGATACCGGACAAAGGCGCCGGGCGAGGCTAATCGAACACGAATGGAATGGAAAATTTCTGCATGCCTTTGTTGTTCTTCCCTTGCTCGGTGAAACTCGTTTTCTTTCAGCGCATCCGACGCTGTTAGTGTATTTGGGCGATCTATTGGGAAAAACGAGAAAAAAACGGCTGAATTTATTAAGGATAGTCTTTTGCAGAGTTCTCTCTTTTATAAACTTTATTCTGTTTCTGCTCTTGTGCTGCAGTGTTGGTTTTCAGATCTATTATGTTACTATTTGTTTTAAAGCGATACTGTTTCAAATTGATTTGGGAATAAAAGAAAAACGCAGAATGGATGGCCCGATTAAATACTTGCTTGCTATAAAAGTAGATGTACCTACTGTTCCAGTCGACAGTTTTATGTCTACTTGAAGAAAACTAATGGGCAATTACCATTTATGTTAAGGGTTCGTGTCGTAGACTTCTTTTTGTAGTCGTAGGTCGAATTGCAATTTTTCTTAATCCATGAGAGATCATGAGCGTACTTTATGTATTTATGTTTATTTTATGATCTATTTCATTAAATGGGCTATAAGATCCTCCTAAACAATTTTATTGACAACTAACAAGAGTACGTTTTGAAGCGGCCAGTCACGCAGTGAGGCTAAACACCTGCCGAAATTGTTTAAAAGTCGATGTCGTAAAACTTATTCTAAAAAGTCTATCTTCTTTATGTTGCTTCGATAAGATTCTCTGTCAGCTGGACATATTATTTGGTAGATTATACACAAAGAAACTATATAAAAGCATATTTTGGCTAAAGGAGTATGCCCACTACACCGTATCATCCCACGGTCACAGCACGGAGCGTGTCGGCACCGGCAAAATAATTTCGCCGAAAATTATTGTTGACGCTCCGTGCATGGCGCTATGTTGGTCGGTTACGGAACGATCTAGTCGGCGTAGTCTCAAGAGTCATGACACGTCCCTAGCACCGTCATGATATGATACGATGTAGTGGGTAGACTTACCGTACCATACCGTTACTTTATTGTTCAGGGTTCTAACAAACCTAATAACAATTAGCTCCAATCGCAAAATCAATGATTAACAATTTTTAATATGTCTCTCGTTCAACACTTTAAAGTTCTTAAGAAAAATACTCGAGGGCACGTTCACACTGTACGAGTACAAGTCAAAGCGTCCCACTTGCTTCATACAAATCACACGTGCAGGCTGCACCTCTAACAAGCCGCCCTTATGTTACGCTGCAGTGAGAAGAGACCCTTATGTGGCAAATCGTCGCCTTACTGTTGAGGCCACAAAACAGACGTGATCAGAAGATCTACTTCAAATCCAGAAAGTTAATGTGAAAACAAAAAAATCGTCCACATTAAGAGCTAAACAAAAGCGCATCAGTGACAGAAAGAGATATTAGTTGATTAAGGGGATAGAGATAAGTATCAATTACTTTACAAGCGCCACCTCGCTACTACGATATGCAGTTCTTGTATACGCGTAACAAATATGCTTACTAACTTAGATGGTTACAAATACGTTCTCTGAAAGAAGTAGATAATCAGCTGAAAACAATAACAGACTGAACAGTGGAAACTTTAAAGTAAAATAAAAATATTGTGCTCAACTTAAAAACACAACATAAGGATCACGCCAGTTTTCCCCTTATAGTTATGTGAAGGTTCACCTAATAGTACACTCAGGTTTCGCATGGTTAATTCCCATCCAGAACCTAGAGCCATCAACCGGTGACAAAGCAATACTCCGGGTAGACTTAACGACTGTACCTTCTAGCCTTTTATATTTACTGGTTGCGGTTGGAAATAATGAGCCATCCTCCTGCCGGTTAATGGCTTAAGTGTCAGTTTGAAGGGCGCACAAACATGTATAGTTTTACACCTGCCTGCAATTCTCGAGCTCTTTTCCAACGTCTTGAGTTTCCACACATGCTTGTATGCTTGTTATTATAATTTGGGCGTATTTCCTTCTCAGACGTTGAGGTCTTGTTGTGGAGTACCTAGCGGTCCTAGCTACTACAGTTTAAACTTTGTATATTTGGCCCTTGTATCTATAGTTGTTCTTAATGACACAAATTAGATAGGTAATCAAACATCAATAACGAGTAATTGATGTGTTTTTTTACTTCACCGACAGAGAATTCAATTGTCAAAACACAACTATCATTATAAGTTTTCAAACTGTCATGGTCATGTAGTGTGCAGCTCACCTAACCTTATATATGTAACTGCACACACTAATTATTGACATTATTATACGAATCGTGGAACTAAACAGTTCTCTTTTATTTCGACAACATCATTATAATACATGGCGACCCTTAGCCAGCAATTAAAATTTTGCAATCTACGCAATAAGAAAGACTGCGGACGAGTCAAATAAATTATGAAGATATACCGATAAAAGTTGAAGTTTGTGAAGACGGAAATTAGAAGAAAGGAAGCGAAGAAGATTTTAAAAATTTATAGAAGAATCAGAATCCCAACAGAAGAATTAGTTTGAAGAGGTGAAATCATTAATTAAGAAGACAGAAAAGGAACGTTGCTGCCGGGTGCTGGGAGAATGCTCAAGCCTTGTGATGAGAGGATATGCAGGGCGCTGGGAGTTGAATTGTACGGGTCCGATGTGGAGCAGCTGGGAGTCAGTGCTGAGGAGTTCATTCGTCCAAGCCACGTGAGACGTCGTGACCTACATAATCGTTGTCAGTAAAATAAGTAACTACTGCAATGTAAGTTTTGCAACGCTAACATTTTTTATATATTCTACTATATTTCATGTTATTGTAACTGGATCATACATTTTTTTATATTTTGTTCTGGAGGTTAGGAATGTCCCAACAATTACAAGATTTGCACGCTAGATTAAAATATCTAAGAGAATATTTAGTAAAACTAGGTCCAGATAGGCGTAGAAAAGATTTAGCTTTAAAGAAGCTAGAAGAAGCAGAAAAAGAATATAGTAAATTGGATTGTATTTTGACTCAGTTGAACCAAGAAGTTATAGATCGCAAGTTAAGCAAAGATGCTCGTGAGGTTTTCCAAACATTAATTAATGAAACTCAATCAAATTATCAGAAAATAAAAAGTTTACTTTCTTTAGTAGATAGTAGTTGTCAAACTAGTTCTAAAGATTTAATAGAATACGAATATACTGATTGTCTTACAAAAATGGCTGACACATTTGATATTAAAACTGCAATTTCCCTGTTGCCAGTGTTGAATGGTCAGGAGCAGGTGACAAATCAGCTTATAGATGGTATCTTACTTTATAGTTCGCTTATTAATGAAGCCAGTAAAAGTCAATTAATACAGTTTGTGTTAAAAACGCGTCTCTCGCCTAGTGCAAAATTGCGACTTAAAACTAACTACACAGATATAGAAAGTTTGGTAGAAGATATTCGTGTTTATTTGTTACCGAAGAAATCGTATGTAGCTTTACAAAGTCAATTGCTTACGGCGACTCAAGGCCGTAGAAGTATAGAAAAATTCGGTACGGAGATCGAAGAGTTATTTGTCAATCTCACGATTGCGCAGGCTAACGATAAGCGTGATGCATATGAGGTTTTGCGTCCACTCAATGAGAAGACTGCAATTAAACGGTTTAGTGATGGGTTGGCTGATAAGCGGCTAAGCACTATCATTGCCTCACGTCAGTTTGCATCATTGCCTGAAGCTATAACGGCTGCGGTAGATGAACAATCCCTGTCAGTCCAGCCACAAGATCAGGTTATGCAATTTAGGGCTAACCAAAATTATAGACGAGGTAGCTTTAGAGGCTCTCGAGGCCGGGGAAATAGACAATTTTACAACAGAAATAAAACGTATAACCATAATTATGATAAAAATAATGAAAATAGCACAGGTCAAAGAACTTTAAGCAGCGTTAATCGAGGTAAAAACTCAGGTGAACAACGTCAGCAGTTCCGCGGACGTCCGGTGCGTTGTCAGCGTATTCAACATAACGCGCAACAGTCCAATGTTCATGACAACTTGCGCAATGATCGCACAAGCCAAGCAAATGAAAGCCTAGAATTTTTTCGTACCTAAATCGTACACGCATTCTATTTTTAGTTTTTGTAATTTTTGTATTATTAATTGTCAGTTAACAAATAGTGATGTTGATCTTAATTTACTGATAGATAGTGGAGCTAGCTTATGTGTGCTAAAGTATGAATGGTTGTCGCGACATAGGAATTTATTGAATTTAGTAAAACAGGATAAGATAGTCATTAAAGGAATTAGTGGTAATTTAGAGTCCATGGGATACATTTATTTAGATATTATGATTAATAATGTAACTTTTCAACAAAAGTTTTACATATTTGAACACTTATCTTGTGCTGCAGAAGGTATACTCGGACAAGATTTTTTCGAGCGGTATAACGCTGTATTAAACTATAAAGATGGTACTCTGAGTTTGGAAACCCGAGACCAGTCTGTTAGTGTTCATGTTAATAGGAATTTATTTACAATTCCGCCTCGTTGTGAAGTAATTAAACACATCCCGACGTCACACAACAGTGATTGCGTCGTTTTGTCAAAGGAAATTTATGAAGGTGTGTTTACAGCAGGTGTAGTATCGAAGCCACATAATGGACTTATTCCTGTTAGGATATTAAATACAACTGATAGTTCGGTTGACATAAATACTTCAGATTTAAGTATTAGTTGCTTAAATAATTTTTACGTTTGCAAGTTTGACCACGATAACATTTCTGTGGATAGAGTTAAAACTTTACTTACTACGTTACAACTAAATACCTATTTAAATAAAGAGGAACAAAGAGGTATTGAAAACGTATGTGCCAAATATGCAGATGTTTTCCATTTGCCAGGAGATACGCTCACAACAACTAATTTAATAGAGCACTCAATTAAACTAAAAGAAAATACTTCACCAGCATACGTTAAGCCATATCGATTGCCTAAAGCATTGAAAGGCGAAGTACAGAGACAAATAGATGAAATGGTTAAAAATGATATTATTGAAGAGACTATTTCAGAATGGTCAAGTCCAGTTCTATTAGTACCTAAAAAGACAGATAGGTCAGGAGAAAGGAAATGGAGACTTGTAGTGGACTATCGCCAACTCAATAATAGAATACAGGATGATAAATTTCCATTACCTAATATCACTGAGATACTAGATTCATTATCTAATAACATCTATTTTTCAAAATTAGATCTTAGTCAAGGCTACTATCAGCTATCCTTAGAAGAACAGTCTAGGAAGTACACTGCATTTACAACAGACAAGCAGTATCAAATGAAACGATGTCCAATGGGACTTAAAACATCGCCTAGTGCTTTTGCACGTCTCATGACAATAGCAATGTCAGGATTAAATTATAAATCATGCTTTTTATATCAAGATGATTGCATTGTCGTAGGAAATTGTCTCGAAACGCATAACAAGAATCTTATAAAAATTTTAGAATGCCTAAGAAGAGTGAATCTAAAACTAAATCCGCTAAAGTGTGAATTTTTACGTAAAGAAATCGTTTATTTAGGACATAAAATAACCTCAGAAGGAATATTTCCCGATCCATCGAAGGTAGAATGCCTACAAAAATATCCAGTCCCGCAAAATGTAGACGACGTCAAGAGATTTGTAGCATTCGCAAATTATTATAGACGTTTTATTCCAAAGTTTGCTGAAATAGCCTATCATTTGAATGCGTTATGTAAAAAAGATGTAGCATTCGTATGGAGTGATGAATGCGAGCGAGCATTTTACAAGTTAAAACAGATTCTTATTAGTCCGACAATACTTGACTATCCAGACTTTAGCGACAATAACACTTTCACGTTACAAACTGACGCATCAAAACTAGGATTAGGCGCCGTACTGTCTAATAGCAATGGCAAGGTAGTCGCGTACGCAAGCCGTAACTTGAAACCAGCTGAGACGCGGTACCCTGTGATTGAGTTAGAATTACTTGCTATTGTTTGGGCAGTTCGACATTTTAGACCTTATTTATATGGGAAAAAGTTTTACATAAAAACAGACCATAAGCCATTAATTTACTTATTTAATATGACCGATCCTTCAAGCCGGTTGACAAAGTTTAGATTATATCTTGAAGAATACGACTTTGAAATCAGCTATGTCCCAGGACGGCACAACGCAGCTGCAGATGCATTGAGCCGGATACCTATTACATCCAACAGTTTAAAGGATTTGAACAAACATGCAGTATCAGTCATGACAAGGGCACAGACTCGAAGGTTGCGCACTGACTGTGACAACAACGACATGACTACTGAGGTATCCTCTACTCCAAGGCCTGATCAACCTAAGGTAGTGGAAATCCTCAAACGACCGACTGACAGCATTGAATTGATATTATTTAGTAATAAAAATACTATACAGCAGATAGAAAAATCAAAATATTACACTAGTGACAATGGCAACTACAAATTCGTTCCTGAAAAATCAGCAATTTATGTGATATCTCGATCGTTATCGACCGTAAGTGTGTTAGCGAGAGAATTACAACGTTTTTGCAAGCAAATCAAAATAAATGAGCTCATAATAATTAAAACGAAGCGCTCTGAAAATTATGTTAACCATTTTTTAGAGGAAATGAGTCATTTGAATGATATTCCGAAGCTACTTGTTATAAAAGATGTGACAAGAGTTTCTGACAAAGACACGAAAACAGTGATCATAAATGACTTCCACTTATTACCCACCAGCGGCCACGCAGGAATAAACAGAATGTTAAATAATATTAGGAAGTACTATTACTGGCCAGGAATGACTAATGATGTAACAGAATTCGTAAAGAAATGTAGAAGTTGTCAGATTCAAAAGCATTCCAATAGACATACAAAGGAACCGATGGTTATAACATCAACGGCATCCACTGCTTTTGAAAGAGTAAGTTTAGATTTAATGGGTCCTTTAGATGTAGATAATTTAAATTATAAGTACGTACTGACATTACAGTGCGATTTAACAAAATACGTTGAAGCCTATCCTATAGAGAGGAAAGATACTATTTCTGTAGCTAGGTTATTTGTAAACAATTTTATTCTGAGATATGGTATCCCTAAAGAAATAATAACAGACCAGGGAACAGAGTTTATGTCATCAGTTTTTACTGAGATTTGCAATTTGTTGCATATAAATAAACTGCATTCAACAGCCTATCATCATGAAACTCTGGGAGGATTGGAAAACACTCATAAGGTTCTAGGAGCTTATCTTAGGATTCAGTGTGACAACAATAAATCAGATTGGAGCAGTTGGCTTCCATTCTGGTGCTTTTCATTTAACACTGCAGTACACTCTGAGACAAAATACACTCCATTTGAGCTAGTATTTGGAAAGAATTGTAATTTACCATCCAATATTGCACAAAGTTCTTATGTTGATCCATTATATAATCCTGATTCTTACCCTTTGGAACTAAAATACAGACTACAAAGAGCACAAACTGAAGCTAGAAATAATATATTATTTAGTAAGGAATTAAGAAAATATAATTTTGATAAAAATGAAAACGGATTAAAATATAAGAGTGGAGATTTAGTTCTAATTAAAAATCAAGTAGGAAATAAGTTAGATAAAATCTATTTAGGACCATATAGAGTGATTGAAGATGTATCACCAAATGTTAAAATTTTAAAAGGTGACAAAGAATTATTAATTCATAAAAACAATACAAAACTGTTTGTTACTTAATATACTTGGTTTTGATAAGATGTTATTTTTTATATAATGTAATGGTAAAAAGTATAATTATTTAAAAATAAGTAGTCTTGAAAATATTGTAAAAAAAAAAATGATTTATGTACTAAGATAACAAAGCCATTTTTTTTTTTAAAAAAAGGGGAGGTGTAGTGTGCAGCTCACCTAACCTTATATATGTAACTGCACACACTAATTATTGACATTATTATACGAATCGTGGAACTAAACAGTTCTCTTTTATTTCGACAACATCATTATAATACAGTCACTAACATTATCATTAATACTAGAAACGGGATATTAACTATGACTACTGTTTGTTTTGAGTTCCCGATATTTCGGCGCTGTTGCAAGCACCATGATTTCGGATAAACTGAAGTTATTGCGATTGGGTGTTGACAACACAAACAACCAGAACAACAACAGTGGGCATGGTAAATATCCCGTTTCTAGTGTTAATGATAATACAACTATCATTTTTGACAGTTGTGTGAAATTACTATAAACACGGCAATTTTTCTAAAACGCCATGTCCCTGACGTTATGTATACTTTCAATCAAGTAGGTACGTTATTAATTTTTGAGTATCTACTTTACACTTGTATGACAATGAGCCCATTTCCTGCTTTCTATCACCTTCCACGTACTCATCAAAGTTCGTCTTTTAACTACCGACTCAACTATCCAAAAAGTACTTTGCCGATACCCTGCAGTGTTAATAGTTAATAGGTACACATCGTGTGCTTCAGCGTACTAGATTACATTGTTAACTCACGAACAAAATTGTTGAGATCCTCCATCAAGACTGTTTTCGAAGTTTCCAACATGTCTAATTATGAAACCTGAGCTTCGATATTCATTTACAACATAGAATCTTTCCTACTTATGAGCCTCCCTTTTATTAATCAACAATAGTAATTAATTAACACGGGTGACTCACTGGGAGCCATCTCCGGCCAGGCTGGCCTGTCAATGGCACTCATGGCCGCAACCTGAAGGGAACAAAACGCCTTTGTCGCTGACATGTCGTCCACTATACGTGGAATCGTGAAAGTGATCGTGTCTTTGAGTAATTTAGGTCAATATGCCATACATCCTTTGCTTTTCTAAACGCGCTCAACAATCCAAGATTCAATTTTGTACAGAAACAAGAGTGAATCTGAACTGTTGCATTACAGGTAAATGCTCCTGGCGAGGGAGTACCGGAGAATAGAAGATGATTTTTCGGGAATTTCATAAATAGTGACGGAAAAATTACTAGTAACCACATTGTCTGGCATAAACATTCCCACTGCATCTTCTTCATTTGAAGAAGCTGGCCGTAATCCACCACGCATATCCAGTGTTTATTAGTGAATAGCGTATGAAATCAATCATCTGACCCAATTACAGTCCACTGCTGGGCATGGCTTCTACCACGCCATGTTTAGCAGTTGCATCACAATACCCACTTCTCCGCCTTCTCCATCCAGTCTCTTCCAGCTACTTTTTTAAAACAACGATAACGTATACAGGTAGAGGTAAGACTACCTACCTAAATGGAAACTAATAATTTAAATTGCTAAATGGTGTTGCCACACCCTATATTATATATTGCCTTTGATAGGCTCGATGGATGGCACTAGTTCTAGCGTACCTTTGTGGAACAAAACGTCTTTGTCGGTGGCCACGAACGTCACTTCAGTAAATGGGGCATGGGCTCTGACAGTGAGTGGGTCCGACAGCTTTGTTTTTTGATTCTATTTAATTTTCGTTATGTCTTATGAAATATTTTAAGTTTTTTTTTGCGATTTCTGACTTTATTACTTTTACCTTAACATAAAATATCGCCTGTAATAGCGAATGTTTAGGTAGAGTTGAACCTAATTGTACACCCACATTCCATCACTTATAAATCCCATGTGAGAGATGGCGAACCTGATGCCATACACCGGGCATTACTCGACTCCGGACTGCTGCAGAGAAATTCCTTATAGAAAAACTCAATATAATGAGGTTCTTAAAAAGCCCACTTATAGCACCTCACAAAGCATAAAGGACTTCATGCTCAGCAGTAGTCGATTACTACTTTATTAATTTTACCAAGTAATTTGAAATTGTTTTTAAGCGTAATATGTATTATTCTTGGCATGCATCATCGAAGTAAACCTCCAAATATTATTACAGCATACATACGCCGTGATCAATTTGTGTGTGGAGTGGAGCAATTTACATAGAAATAGGTAGCAGATGCGAGTCCAATGGAGTTAGTGAAGTGCTCTCCAATGCCTTGCCGGGACGCAGCCACCGGCGGCTAACGTCTTCCGAACCTGGTGAAATGTGTGCGCAAGCTCCAAGTGGGTCAAAGATGGAGTATGAATATTGTTATGTGTTTATTTGACTAGATTCGTATGGTAATAAGGAGGTAGCAAAACGCGATTGATAATAATTTGGTGTTGTTAGCGTTGGTAGAGGATACTACTCGTAATATCAATGTTTGCTTTTTCTACAGAGCTGCCAGTGTGGTGACAAAATAAAGTATGTTCTTTTCATTTGCTAAAATTATTCTATTTTTATATTAAAACTTTGTATGTTGGGCTGGCCGATTTATATGATAGTACGACATCAACTTAGTTTTATTTTCAGTGTCACTGGCATAGTAAACATCGGAATCTTGCAATCATGTTTTAACTTCAATCACAACATAATATGACGCTTGCATGTGACGATCTTCGCGGGGTGGCTGGTAGCAACTGGATGAGAGTTGCTGAGAATCGAGTTGAATGACGTGCGATTGAGGAGGCCTATGTCCAGCAGTGGACTGCTATAGGCTGATGATGGTGATGATGTGACCATGTAATAAGGAGCCAGGCTATTACCATCAACCGGGCACATAAACAGACTTCGCAAGAAATCCCCCATGAAAAACCTAACTACACTTACTACTACCCTTGTAATCACTAGATCACATCGAGGCAGTTCATAATTCGATCTTCCTAAAACTGTTAACAACAAATAATAAAAACACCGCAGGTCACTAAAGTGAATTCTTCAAGAAAGCGTGCTAAGTACATCTCCCCTGATGTATACCTCCATTATAATGTACATACAAAATGTAGCCATTGACCCAGTTATCGCCAGGGCTGCTATGCACCACATTACATGTAACTCAGGCTAAGCGCACTTTAATTAGCTACCAGCGTTTTGGCGAAAATATTTTTTTAAACTGTTGTTGTGTGCAACGTTTGGCGTAAACGACGGAAATTGCGCAGTTGTGGCTTTTATTACTGTGTTTGGAGTCAGTCAGGCTAGGCTTTCAGGTTTTCGAAGAAACTTCAGCTACAATGTATGACTGTGCAACCGTCAAATTCTGGCTACAGAGAATTTCGGAGGCCGTTAGATACCCCGTTTTTTTAGCTACAAAGCATACACTTTTTTTTCTGTAATTTAATTTTCATTGCTTGCAAATTGAGTAGCAACATTCATTTGATTTCCATCTTCAATCGCAACCTCAACATTATCATATCTTCGAATACTTGTCTCAATGCTAGCCCTGCGCGCGTCACAATTCCGCAGTACTCGTGGCAAGATATCGAGATGTTTGACATCGAGTGATCGCCGACCGCTCGAGTTTGTCGATACTCCTGCTGCTGCAAATTGTTCCCAACTACTCGATACCTAAGTTTGCGGAGAACACACGAGTGGCCGAGATTATTGCTATTTGAGAATGTGAATAGCGGAATAAGAATGTTGGTGAAAATTTTACATTTGGGCGCAAACTCGTGTTTAATGTTTGCCTAACTGTTGATTGATCAAATAGTTCCATAGATTCACAAAGGTAATAATTACTTCTCTTTTCACGAGTTGTGATAAGTCATTACCTAATATAGCAGCATTGTGTAGTCATCGTGACTCAGTGCTCAATCCGAAAGTGGTACGATTTACACCTAAGAATAAAACTGCAATGTAAGAACTGTAATCATCAAGATTATAAAATTAATAAAAACTTGATGACAATTTTATCCCGAAACCCTTTGCAGTGTAAGCAGAAACACAAAACCCGACAAAGCTACGCCTAAGGCCCCTAACGACATCGCCTGATGAAACTAATTATACTCGTTAATTATCAGCTTTTGTTCCAATTGTTAGAGCCGATTTATTTTTATTATTTTATCTTCGTATTCAGCTGTATCGGCGCGTTCTCATCCATAGAACAATGCATATTATACTGGGTCTATTACAGGAATGAGTATTTCATTAATTTTAGTTCCAAAAGTTCACATAGAGGATTCAATAATGATTTCAATTACCATTCAAGACTCTTTTTGGCCATATCCTAGAATCAGATTTCATCAAAAGGAGTAGTTGATTATACAATATGTTAAAAAAAACCCTGTCGGATCCGTGAGGGTATTATTATTATCAAGACTAAATTCTATATATGTAATCCTTTTTGGAGAACAGTAAAAAAAAATACCCCTATGAAAATTAAATTAAACATACTAAAATGAGGAAACTTCTATGGCACACGGGCGCGAGCGATCGTTTCTCGGGTAGTGCCGTCATAAAAAAATAATTGACGATCGAACATACTAACACCGAAGATGGTGTTGTCACGTTTTAAAAGTTTATTGGAATTTAGGAATACGGTGGTAATTTGGGACAAAAATCCACATAGTAAATGGATTCTAAAATTCAATGATATTTTTACTTTCATGAATATTTTATGTTTCTTATTCTATTTGGCAATATCATTGGTATACCTAAGACCCTTTTGGATCAGACTGGGTTTTTTAAACATATTGTATAATGTTTAAGTTGGCTCCAATTCTCTCTGTGCGTGAATTCGCGGAAACTAACTTCAGCCACCGCAAACTCAACAACTCAATACATTACAATCACAAGGAAATGGGGCTAAAATACGAAACCAACTTTTATTAACGTTTAGCGCTTGCCCGACTTTTGTCCTTACTTAGTTTGCAAACTGTTGCGTTCCACTCGCTGCACCAACATGCCACCACAAATTTTGTTGGGAAATAACTGGAAGAGTAAATGAAAAGAGTATGGGAATATGCGTGAAAAATGAGGGCTGAATAATTTAGTCAGAGTCAATCAGAAGTGGAAGAGTGTGATGAGTTACTATTACTGTCTGCCAAGCCATTTAAAATTTCAGTGTTCACAAAAAATGCATGAACCTTACGTATGGGCATGGCTCATAAGTCTGGGAAAGTATGAATATTATTATTAGTGTGCTCACTTTAGATGACTGTTATTACAATAAATTAAAGATACGGTGGTATATTTTAGGCACTTGTTAGTTCCTTTAGTATCTAAAAAACATCGAATTTTCTCCAAAAATCTGCCTGTTTGGGGAAAAATTGCTTTTAAAACAACATAAAGATAGTCCCTTTATCCCTTAACAACTCAAACACCCCATTACACAAAAGATGAACGCGAAAAATTCGTCTATTATACACAACGAGTGAAT
Source organism: Eurois occulta (assembly GCA_950022335.1). Lineage (NCBI taxonomy): Eukaryota > Metazoa > Arthropoda > Insecta > Lepidoptera > Noctuidae > Eurois > Eurois occulta. The sequence continues at coordinate 20,110,466 of OX465486.1, read as the reverse complement.
TAAAAATGAATTCAAAATAGTCCGCGTTGTCACATTTAGCGGGAAATTAAATACTTTGAACGGCCGACCGACTGAACTTTTGATAGAAAAAGTTGGCCTGGGGCTGGGGGTGGGGGGTGAGAAGATAGTGATAAACACAATTAAGGCGCCTTCTCACTCGATCGGGCTGAAACTTTTTAAATTCCCTACACCTAACCTTCGAGGCCCCGCCTTTATTAAGCAGGAAGTCAATTAAATATCTTTTTCACGCCAGTCTGAGTACATTTTTGTTTACTTAAAGGGGATGTCCGGTATAGAACAGGATTTACATATTTTGATGAGGGGCTGAACAAATACAGGCCGAATGAGTTGCTACGCTCGAAGGGAAATGAAAGAGGAAAGTTTTGAAGGCCGCGGAGTATTTTGTTAAACATTTGTAACTCAACGTATTACCATACTAGGTTTTAACTTGTGAATGTATGAAATTAACGGTGTTATTGTTAAAGCAAACATGTTTATGTTTTGTGGTTGGAATTAGTAAAACGTTATGCAAAAATATTTCAGACTGGATCTAGTTTTTACCGAATTAAAACTAAATGTTTTACAAAACATTTTACTTTGGTGGATTTCCACAAAGTAACGCCTGGTACTATTTTGGAAGTGTTAGAAACATGTACGAAATGCTATCCATAACAACATTTTAAGACAAAAGTTTCTGTAGATTTAAATAATGATCCAGCTACCCAAAAAATAAGGGAGAAATATGAAGGTTTTACCCTTATAACACGAGGAAAAGTATGCAGGTTTTCCCAACATTAGGATTATAACACATTTACTCGGTAACACCTGTTAAAAACAAGGGAACGCATGCGGGTAAAAACTGTTACGCGTATCCCAGCTTCGTTGAAATTAATCACTGTTACTAAAGTGACTTAAAAAACGGTTACCAGGAAAATGGCGAGTTTTAAACGGAATATATTTTGTTCTAAACAGACAAGGTCATAATGTTAAAGGAAAAAAGTTCAATAACTTCTGTATCTTTACAAACACGTGTAAGAAAAACATAATTTACTAGCACTTGGCCCACGAGTACGTCCGCAAAAATTGTGATAGCTCGGCTAATATGCATGATATAAATATAATTTGTAGCCTATAACACCCACGAGTAATTGTAGCTTGTAGCCAGTGAAAGAATTTTTAGGATTGGATCATTAGTTCCGGAGATTACCCGCTCAATACAAAAATACAAACAAATTTTACCTCTATAAAGAGGTAATTTTTTATTTTTTATTTATTATAAAACATTAGTAAAAACTATGCTAAAAAAATGAAAATGAGGAAGTCGCAGAATCGGTTGTTGTTGCAATTAATTCTACAGGGATCCGTACGCATAGCCGTACCTACGGCAACTGGGCATCCCACAGGCGGACATAGTGGTTGCCTGACGATAGAATTATGAATATGATAAATTCTATTTTAGGTAACGATAACATTTTGCCAGATTTGTGAATAATTATCATATTATCAGTCTATATTTGATGAGGAGCTCATAGTTTAATATTAACAGGCGCTCGGGTCGATCTTTAGGTTAAGCCGTGCTTGCCTAGGTTGCGCTGTGGATGGGTGACCGTATTACAAACCGAGTTTTCTCCGTGCCTCGGAAAGCACGTTAAGCCGTTGGTCCCGGCTGTCATTTGTAGATCTTTGACAGTCGTTACAGGTAGTCAGTGGCCCGAAAGTCTGACAATCAGTCTTACCAAGGATATCGTATTACCCAGTGGACCAACTGGGTTGTGGAGGTCAGATTGGCAGTCGCTCCATGTAAAATATTGGTATTCAGCTGCATCCGGTTAGACTGGGAGCCGACCCTAATATAGTTGGGAAAAGGCTAGGTAAATGATGAATGGTTAAATAAATAAATAAATAAAATAAAATAAAAATAAAAAGCCTTTTATTTCTTGCATTCCATAGTACAATTTCATTAACAGTGTGCATGCAAAGTAAATTTAGAAATAATGTGATTATGATTATCAAATAATTAGATTGTAACAATAATATATTTAAGTCCATTTCATTCTTGTAGTTTCATTTAAAAATATATTAGTAATATTAATTAGTTGTAGATTTAATTTGAAGTTAATGTTGTAATTGACTTAACATACTAACATTATTTAATTTTATGTTTTTTAGCAAGAACCCTCTCCATGAAAGGTAAAGGCCTCCTCCAGAGAAGACCAGGCCTGGGCCTGTGAGAGCGACACTTAACATTCTTCCCATAACAAAAAGTAGGTGTATGTTCGGCCAAAGCTCCAGATCCCAATTAAAATACGAAGAAGAAATACAAGCCTACAAACAAACGCTGAATAGTTGCATAACAAACTTACTTAAGAATTGGAGAGACGAGGATACCGTTCAAAATCACTACGATAATATTATAAACGCAATAGATGAATGGTTATCAGTCTATATTTTTTAGAATACTGGCATACAGGCGTCCTCCTTTTGAGAGCAATTGGGCGGCAGACAACCACGTGGGCCCAGTGCGGGTTGGTGGACATTTCACGTAACTCGTATTTAAATGACTCACTCCAAAATTCTATCAGAAGGATCAGTCTGCTGTCTACAATTACTTTGTCCTCATTTGCCTTGAGGCACTCCATTTGATTCGATTTTCCGTCGGACACACTTAGATCAATGCTACAGGACCGGGCTGGCTGAAATTGGATTGCCTGGCTCGTGTCGTGAGTGATAATGCTAACTAATAGCTGGTGAGATGGAATGATGTATTAGCTATCTTGTGTGGCGGATGAGACAATTTTATTACGAGGAGTATATTATTTTAAAAGGATTTTATTTAAGTTTACACTGCTTTAAAAACATAACATAACATTCCCTAAGAATTTGGCAAGGGCCTTTAGGACACCCACATTTCACTAGTTGTGTTTCAAGTCATATCCGACCGTCTAGTCTAAAAATCAAATCAAATCATTTATTAAACAGGTCATACAATCCAATTTGTTAGTAATAATACATACACTAGTGTTAGTACATAATTATATTTAGAAAATTTTGGTAATAGTTACTAATAATGTCAAAATCATTAACAATAACATCACGATCAATCAAAAAAATCAATCAATCAATCAATCAATATAAAAAAAATATATAAAAAAAAACAATCATTGATCAATTCATTACATATCGTATATTATAGATGGCAAACCTGTTGCAATCAACCGAGCTCAAATAATACCTGATACAGACTCAGAGCTGCAGTAACATAATTCACAATAGGAAAAACCCAGTAACACTTTGGCTAACCTGGGAACCGAGCCGAGGACCTCATGATCAGCAATAGCTCTTGCGACTACTAGACCAACGAGTCAGTCAGAAAAGAACAGTCTAGCTAATAGCAACCGTATAAACACTGCTTCGGATCGGCATTATCTTACCTAAAAGGAAAAACGAACCCTTATAGGATTACTTTGTTGTCCGTCTGACTGTCCGTCTGTCTAGACGTTTTTTTTTGAGGAACGCGTAGAGGTATCAAGTTGAAATTTGTATCAAGTACTCGGGTCGACAGTCTCTTTCAGCTGTGAAAAAAAAACTTGTAAGTCAACGCGATCCAAAGATAAATTATGACCGTTAATGTCGTATATTTTGCGATTTCACAATGGAATCAAAACCTATGTAGTTAGAATGATGATAAATTTGGCATATCTTACAGAACATGTCATCATCTGTCTGTATGTAAAGGACAAAATCTGAAAACCATAAATATGTACTCGTAGTTTAACAACAAAAAAAAACGTCTTGCATGATGAAGTTTTTACGGAACCCTCGGTGCGTGAGTCCAACACGCACTTGGCCGGTTTTTATCAGCTGATCCCAATCCGAGACAATGGCGTTACGATGCTCATAAAGTATGGATGGAGTTTCATAGAAGAAAAGCGACTCGACTAGCAGTGGCGTGCCCGCAATGAAAGAGAGGCAAAGCCCAACCACCAACTGACGACATTTGGGGAAAAAATAAAGTTTCACTCTCTGTTCTGAGTTCTGACATTGGTTTTTAATAACGCCGGTTTTATTTTTCCTATTATTTAAATATGCCTAAATATAAAAACACAAATAGTCGTATTTTATATCCCTTCACAAAAGAAGTAAATGATATAAGAGCCATCTACTGACTTAAATGTAACAACAGAACTCTTCAAATCAATTCGTAATTATTTTCGCGAGAGATGGCGCTCAAATAAAAAATTGGTTTCTAGTCTACGACTGCAAATTGTTGAAAATGTATGAATGTGTTATTCTTATTACTCACAGTGTGAACACCCATAACTCTTCAATCTTCGCTTCTTTACCACGGACAGATGACAAAGAGCAAAGCACACAGTAATGCATGGTATTACCTACTAGATAGATTTACAGATACTTACATACTTATTAATATCAACAATGACAATTCGTTTGAGTAAATGACACTTAAATGTATAATAAAATTACTTTAATTACTTTCTGTATTCTAAATCAAAAACACTATCTTTCTGTAAAAATAATTTTATTACATCAGCATAATATGTTGGTGAAGGTTTTAATTCTACCAACACCTGTTTTTCTATAGCAATATTATTGTCGCAAATTATGAATATATATAACTTGTCGCGAGAATTGTCACAATTACGAACGTGATTATATTTTTCTGTAAAACTCAAAGTATTTACCTTGCCCAGTATCAATTTCACACACTAATCCTTCACAAATCACAAGGAACAGATGCATGCGTATCCGAATTCATTTTAGTGTTAAAAAACTATAATAATAAAAAGAAAATGCACTAGTATTCACTAATCACTCAAAACACAACGAACATCGAACCGCGAACACACATTCTCTCTCAAACTACACTGACTTACACGCACACATTCAAAAAAAAGCCCCGCTTTATATTCAATACAAATTGTCCAAATAAGTACCTACGAAAAGTGACGAAAACAGACACAACTTGCTAGGAGTAAGCGAGAGGTCAGAAGCCAGATGTATCTGGCTTCCAGCCAGTACGTGTGAAAAAGATGGCAATAGGCTGTAGGCCGTAGGTACGATTAGTTTCGCGCGCTCGTTTCGCGCAAAATCAGATGAATAAACATATTATATTATTGTTTGACGTAAATTTTAGTTTGTGTTAGATTTATTTATTTATTTTTTATTTGTTGTATTTAGTTTGATTGTAAGGCAAGCCGGGCTTTTCGGCTTGTATGATAGTTCCGCCACTGTCGACTAGAGGTACAGAGCTTATACACGTCAGCATAAAGTTTAGCATAACAAACAGACACGTGTTACTAGGCATTTTGTACTCGTATTATTAGAACAAAGTGGGCGTTCGAACTAAAATTAGTTTTGAGCCTGACAACTTAATCTTGTAATCGAATTTCCACCCACTCACCGTTTGCCAAAATAGTGGAAAATTTCAGCTAACGTATATTAATATTTAATGAAGTTCTGATTACAATAAGATAATATGGTGAAATAGATCAGGTCGTAAGAACTCCTAAGTAATTCTCATAGCCATTCCATCAAGTTCAGAAACACTTAGACTGCACTTGACTCTTGTGAAATAACGAGTTTCAGGCACTTTATAAGATACCTTTGAAGGTATAAAGTACGGTTCTCAGGCCACAATTAGGTAAGATGAAAATAAAGACGCTTTCTAAGAAAAATATGTACCTACCTACATGCCTATATGCTGAAACTCGTTGCTTATCAAGATTCCACGAGATAACCGGGTCCATACTATCTAGATCCCGTAGCTAGCAGAGCTTCACCTAGGTACCCAACGCAAGCCAAACACAATCCTTTGCCGTGTCCATTAAAAGAACCCATTTTGTAGTGACCCCGCATCACCACTTGGCCACGAGCTGCACGATCAACACGCGTGTGGCAAGAGCGACTGCTGAAGAAACAAACGAAAGAAAATAAATAAATCAATTTATTGACTTACACATTATTTTGTTAGGAAACATACAGACAAAAAACATAAACACAAAAACAATAACAATTAAAAGAGTCGAGGTAGCCGTGGGCCCCAAACTAGGCACAACCTATATCTTGGTGGCCCAAAATAAACAGAAAAGACAGGTTGAGTTATTGACTGTTCAGTGTGACACAGCACAGCAAGACACAAGTAACAATTAATTAAAATAGCAATTAAAATAATTGAAGAATCAAAATTAAAATTAAAAAAAAAAAAAAAATTATTAAACCAAACAAAATCAAAGAAAAGATCAACTTGCGTAAGAGCATGCTGCGAAGTCGCGTGCTAGCGAAGGAAACAAGAAACAAGTCACACACGTGCGTTTTTCTTGACGGAAGGTGCATATCCTAAGGTCGTGAACGAGCGTTACATATGCGTGCTATTTAGACGACGCAGCCACACAGGTTGTTCCAAGCAAAATGTTGGTTACAAAGGTTTTCATAAACGAATTTTTTGCCGGCTTTGGTTGGGGTGATGTATTTTTTAGGTCACCACGAACGTTTTTGTTTTTAAAGGTAGGGTATTCTTTTGATCGCTGAAAATGTGTGGATCATAAAAATGGTAGTGTTCTCATGTACTGTCTTGTTTTAAGGTCAGCCTTTACAAAACTAATGCACATTTATACTTGAACTAAACGATATAATTAATTAATTGTCAATGCCTGAATATTATTGCACTCTTAGAATTTCTATTCTCGGCGCTAAAGCAGCGCTTTTATTTATGCATTTATTTTGGTGCCACCTAGTGTTAGTGCAGACGGACATAAAATATAAAATGCAATTTTCGTAGTTGCGGAATTTCTGACCCTCACAAAGTTTTTCACATCTTTAAGTAATGTAGTAAAGTATAAACCGACCATAATACCTAACTAAACTGTAAATAGGAACATTTCTTACGAGTCGTTATTTTTCAGCATCTTATTTTAATAGCACAAATAATTCTTACAGGAGTATCTATTGTTGTACTAAACTAATTTACTATCTGTCTTCTTTAATTATTTCTTATAAATAGTCCAAGAAACAACTGAATTTTTGCTAAGATTTAAGCACTCTTTTCGGAAAAACCATTAAAACACAGTTCTCACGAATAAAGTAAATTACCCATTAAAACACAAATTTCTAAGTTTAGTAGGTATATACCGGTACCGGTAGGTACCGTTGGACGTTGGAGAGACCCTTATAACTTCCAAACTATATAATGTAGGTACTGAAATGAAACCTTAACTGAAAATAAAATGAGTTTTCTTTTATATTTATACCTACTTTAAGTTGATAACTCGGTTACAGTTCGTGGTTGTAACTAGACGGTGATTTTCAATGTTATTTAAATAGAAGTTTATACTTTTACTTTTCTCACTTTCCAGACTTCGACAAAAAGGATGGTTAAGATTTTGACCGGTATGTAAATGTGAGTTCGTTTGTCACCGGTATGTATATGTGGGTTCATATGTTCATCTGTTCCTTCATTATCTTTTAAACCACTTGACATAATTTAACAAATGAGGTAGCATTGGAAACATCTTGATTGTCCGCTGGTTATAAGCTATGTGACAGTACATTAAATTGAATAAAGCGCCCTCTAGAGGACATAAAAAAACTGCCACCTACCCTAATAATACAATAAATTGTGATGTTACAGGCATGTGATACGGCTATCCTCTGAACGAATATTACTAATATATATTAAATACATTAATATTTATTACGTGTAAGTTGTTTATTTAATAAACGATAAATATTGAATAGTTTGTACATAGCAATATCGAGTGATTTTGCAGTAATTGGGTATTTTTACTCTTCGAGAGGAACAAAAGCTGAAGGGACAGAGAAAACATCCAACACATGACGCTCAGTTGTTTTCAAACCCGGGATTAAAATGTATGGGTCCGAAGAATTTTTAATTTCACCCTCCCGGACAACACCGGACACATCCGGACATGGTCGCTGTCCGATGTACGCGTCGCTTTCTTATACATTACGAACAGGATTGTGTCTCATTTGTTTGTATTGGATTTATGTAAAGCAGGCTGTGAAAGAGACGTAGGTTTAAGTTATTGTATAGTACAACTGTTCTTCATGGACAATCAGGATACACTAGGTATTTTCCTAGACTATCCTGATAGCGGAATATCCTATTCTACTAAATTCGAGTTCCTAAAGAAGAATTTTGTGTTTGTAAAATGTAATGATCGGAACTCTACTAACACGAAATTTACACAAAAAAAGAAAATTCAATGTTATGGAACAAGTTTTGAATGTAGGTATTAAATGGTCTTGAACGACCCACAAGTATTAAATTAACCCATTACTAATTTAACCTACTGAAACCTAGTGTAAGTACCAGTTACATGATCATTGTATTGCGGGGCCAAATCAATCTGAAACATAATATTTAAACGAAGTTCATTATCCTCCGTCGAAAATCACAAACAAAAACACAACAAGATTATAGGAAAATCCACTTTGTATACACCAAAAATAAACCACTCTCGTGCAATTTAGCGTGGCACGAGCATGTCAGGGGGGTGACAGCCGTCATGCCCTAATCCCTTGTCCATCACGCCGGTTCACGCTAGGCACTGGGTATAAGCTATGTCCATCTGTATATGGAGTACGGACGCATTAAGTATTCATGATGGGCGCGAATAAAAGGAAGGTAATTTCCAAAATTGACGGGTGAAAAGGTCAATTAGAGATGACCGGGATGGCTTTTATGAGTGGTGTACGTTAATATGGAATTTTTTCGATAAATTTGAGCATTTTATACCTAGATATGTATTAAATTATGGGTAGATATTTGTGAAATTAACATAACATAACATCACGCTCGTAATCCCCGAAGGGTTAGGCAGAGGCGTACCTAGTAGTACACCCACATTTCGTCTGTTATGTTTAAGTCGGTGCGAGCCTATTGCCACCAACCGGGCACTTGTGTAATTAATTTCATATTATAATGATAGTTTAAATTTCCCATGCCAGAAATGTTGGGTAAATATGGTGATCAAATTACTGTAAACTAACTTTCATGGTTATTCAACCTATTTACCCGCGAATGTTTTGATTCAATTTGATACAACTGATTATTTCCAGGTTGCCCACTTGTTTAAACTCAATATCAAAAGGAGGTAACATATTTAAAAGCTTCCTGTGCCCTCAAAAATGTAATTCATTATTAAAAGAATAACCTAAACAAAAAACTCTGCTAGCGAAGCCCGAAAAATCGAGTTTCGAGATATCTTTGCTATTATAAAAGCTTATGTACTCGCGAATTTAATTGTATTTCGCGAACAAAAGAAACCACTTTGAATTTATAACAATGAGAATATTAAAAATCATTACCTACGGAAAAGTTCAAGGTTCACACGGTATATTGTTAAAATGAAGAATTATCTACATTGAATACAATGGGCTGGAAAAGGGTCAAGATGAAGAAGGTGCTTCTTCAATGATGAAGCAGCTGTTGTGAAAGATTCCCTAAACATTGTATTGCGGGATAGGTGAAAAACCAATTTTTAAATTATGCCAAAAAAGGCCTGAAAAAACCATTAAAGGTATAATTTAATATCTAGGAAGACTATAAACACTAACACACAGAATTTAAAGTCACACAAGATCCAGCAGGAAAACAATAGCGTAGCCGAAAAAAAAACGAAACACGAAGAAATAAAATCCATTTTTATGAAGTGTCAAAAACAAATCAGGGCTTTGTGTATCAATTGACAAGCTTTAGAGACGAGGATCATCACAAAATACAGGTAAAGCCTCCCTATTGGTCGGCCGATTGGCCGGCTGATGTTTTAAACGCTGTCCACAGAATGGGGGATTACTTTTTTAAGGTTCAGTCAAACTGGTGCGGAATATTTGTGAATACTCTAGACACCAGTCTCTGAGAGATATTATTGACTAGCTTATGCCCGCGGCTTCGCCTGCGTGGGGTTCGGTAATTTTCCCTCGGGATCGTACTACCAAGATAAAAAGTATTCAGTGTGTTAATGCAAGTTATAAACTATCTGTGTGCCAAATTTCATCCAAATCCGGTCAGTAGCTTTTGCGTGAAAGAGTAATAAATATCCATCCATCCATCCATCCTCACAAACTTTCGCATTAATATTATAACAAAATAGTAGGAAGTAGGATATATTCATTTATTTTGCAACAGGTTCTGTGAAGGAAATCATCGTGAGGAAACCACCATGCCTGAGAGATATTTCTCGACGGCATATAAAGCCAAGTTAGAGGGTGTCCGCGGCTGGTTCGTAATTTGTCCGTTACCGTTGGACTGATCCTTAATCCTATACACGTGTCACGCAGGCAGGAAAAGGATTAAAAATTATTTCATATTTTTTGATGAAATACAATTTAAATTTTGTTTTACGTAGGACTTTAAATTAATTGTTTTCTTTGTAATAAGCTAACAGTGCCCTGAAAACCTGGCCATGTTAATGAAATAACGGTGTAAGGGACATTGTGACACAAGCTTTTAAAGTGTAATACCTACACGGTCAAAATGACAGCGGAAACAGCTGCTAACTAATATAATTTTATATTTGAAGTTTTGTTTTGGATGATAATTGATACGAAAAAACTTGCCCTAGTTTCCCTAGTATAGAACACAAGGGTCTTCTCACACAGAGAAGGAATGAGCAATGGCACTTGTTCAGTGCAGTGCGATGCGCGCTCGAACACGGACGTGTTTCCACTGTGCACGGCACGAATATTATTCGCGTGTTGCGCGGCCATAGCCGCTGCCCGTAAACACTATGAGTTCCAAACAACTCATAGTCAATGAATTGCTGGCATTCCTGGTCCATGCTATCGACTACATGGACGAGGTGAGCATCCTGCAGATATGCCGGTCTAATTACAAGGGCTGGGCACATCTGCCGCATGTCGGAGGAGCAATGGGCAAAAATTACCACTCAGTGGATACCCAATAGCAGGAAACGACAACGCGGCAGGCCCAGAAGGAGATGGCGGGATGAGCTGGACTCTTACGTAAGGGATTGGCCTACAATCGCTCTAGATCGCGAAATGTGGAAAGAGGGAAGGGAGGCCTTTGCCCTGCAGTGGGACAATACAGGCTTATAATAATAATAATAATAATTACAAGGAGGACGAGATCAGCAGCGGAAAGCTGTTACTGTTCCAGTCACTTGGAAAACTCGACCAGATGCCGTCTCGCCGCAGAGATGGAACCGAGAAGAGTCTTCAAGATATCATCGATATGTTGAAGAAGACTGACCCGGACGACGTGCCAGATTTCGTGGCGAAGGAGCTATAAACTGCCCCCTGTCACGTTTGATCACGTCGACGTCACGCGGCTGTTAAAGGACATCACTTCTTTAAAAGCGGAGATGACCAAGATGCAGTCCAGAATGGAGGTATCAGAAAAAACCAATACTGAACTACGTGCAGAAATAGCATCAATGCGCAACATTGGTTCAGTAATTGGGTCACCTGAGGCCTCAAAGGTGAACTCACGACGAGGGGTGCAAAATGCATTCGTCGGCAGTTTTGTATCGGCGAACACAAGTGCGTCACCAGCTGCCCATAATGCTGAGCAAGCGCCGCCCGCCGCCGCCGTCGCCCGCGCTGCAACACCGGCTGCGGAAACGTCACGCGTAGGTACGTCGACCCCTAAACGTGCCTACGCTGCTATTGTCGCCAGCGGCAAACCAGATGCGCCGCAGGGTAAGCGGCAAACCAGAAAAGGGGAAAAACAGATAAAGGGTGCTAAAACTGCCCTGACTGCGGTCCGTAGCTCTTTGCCAGGAGCCAGCCAAGTTGATGAGGAGGGTTTCACGAAAGTAGAAAGGAAGAAGAAGAAGCCCTGTTCTCGTAACCTGTGCGGCACCGCACCGAGTGGACCCAACATGCTGCTGCGCCCTGCTGTGCCTACGACGCAGCTGTACCTTTCTCGTCTGCATCACTCCACAACAACTGAGGAAGTCGTGCAGTATTTGAAGATGAAGACCACCTGGACTCTGAGGGTCGAAAGGTTGGAATCGCGTCACAACATCAACTTCAAGTCATTCGTGGTTCGAGTTCCAACCCAACATCTACAGACCTGCCTGAAAGAGGACTTTTGGCCGAAAGGTGTCGTATATCGACGTTTCCGAGGACGGTTACGCGACGCCACGCAGCGAAACACGACGCCGACAACATTACGTGTATAGTTTATTATTAGTTTTAAGGTTTTTAAAATATGTATTAGTTTATCTTTGTGTAAAATTATTTTGTGTATTTTATCTATGGGCCTTGTTGCCTGATAATAAAATGATTATTATTATTATTCTCTTTATTCATCTTTCTTACATATAATTTACATTTTTAAATATTTTAAGTAACAAAAAATTATAAAAAAAAAACATTTAAAAATATAAAAAATAGTAGCCCACCGGTATCGGGAATAGGGTCCAAGCTACCGGCAGTCAGGGCTCCAGAGAGAGGAACCTCCTAACAATACGAGCCGTGTCCAAAAGTACCGCTTTCTGAATCAAGCCCTTGATCCAGCTGCCTAACGAGAGCCTCCTGAGATGTTGGTCGAGGCTCTTGGCAATTAAGCCATGGGCTGACACAACTATCGGCACAATGATCGCTGAGTCCACATCCCACATGTCGACAACCTCGCGAGCCAAGTCAAGATACTTGATTTGCTTATCTTTCTCGGCTTTCACGAGGTTCTCGTCATGCGGGACCGTAATGTCAACAATCATTGCGCGCCGCTCTGATCGATCCACCACCACTATATCAAGCTTATTGGCTACAATAGTCCTGTCAGTGATGATGGATTGATCCCAGTACAATGTGATATTGCCATTTTCGAGAACTGGGTCGGGCACATACCTATAGTACGGAACTTCCGATTCAACAAGATTGTATTTTAGAGCAAGTTGCTGATGGATAATCCTGGCTACAAGGTTGTGTCTATGCAAGTACTCTCCGTTAGCCAGACGAGAACACCCAGAGATAATGTGACGGATTGATTCGCCTGGACGGTGGCATGCCCGACATATGTCAACCGTGCCGTCCTTCACAATAAATCTCCGGTAGTTATTCGTCATCATAACTTCATCCATAATTGCACAGACAAAACCTTCAGTTTCCCCGAAGAGCTCCCCGGAACGTAGTCAGGCTACGGACGCTGATAGGTCTACATCGGGCCCATGCAGGGCCCGGAAAAAGCGTCCGTGAAGCTCCTTACTCTGCCATACCTCCCTGCGGTCGTTAGTATCAAGTACTACAGGTTTGCGCCAATTCTCTTTAGCCAAGGAGAGCGGGGTGAGGCCCTTGTCCACCGCGACCACATCTCGATGCATCCCCACGTCGGTTTCTAGGAAATATTCCCTGAGACTGCATATCTCGCGATTGTGGAGAGTCTTAGCGTTTAAAAAGCCTCGACCCCCACACCTCCGCGGGATATACAGTCTCATAACCGAAGAACGCGGGTGATGCATTCGATATGCCGTCAACAATGTACGGACCCTCCTATCCAGGGCATCTAGTTCTGTTTGAGTCCATTTGAGTATGCCGAAAGAGTACATCAAAACCGGCATGACCCAACCGTTGAAGGCACGCACCTTATTTCCGCCTGATAAAAGACTATTAAATACTTTTTTCAGGCGGCCAAAGAAGCGCTCCTTCAACGATTGCTTCATGTCAGCAACATTGATGCCCAGCGCTTCCGACATACCCAAATACTTATAGGTTTCGGTTGCTGAGAGGGGTCTAAGATTTATGGAATCCGAGAGCTGGGTTCCCACAGACTCCACAATCTCCCCTCGCTTTACATGCATGACCGCACATTTGTCCACACCGAATTCCATCCTGATGGCGCTACTGAAAGTCTCAGTTACCTTCAGTAGCTCCATCAGTTGCAAATCGTTGGGGGCAAAGAGTTTCAGGTCATCCATGTATAGGAGGTGAGATATAACTTGACCACCTCTCCTCAACCGATAGCCTAGACCTGAATCCTCCAGCAGCGTGCTAAGAGGATTCAAGGCTAAGCAGAACCAAAGTGGACTCAAACTATCACCCTGAAATATACCTCGCTCTATCCTTATCGGTTCGCTATTCCTCTGGATTTGCCGACATCCTGGATAGCGAAGGACTGTCCTCCATTGCCCCATACATGACATCAGGAAGATGCGCAGAGTTTCATCAACTTTGTACAACTCTAGCACCCTCATGAGCCATGTATGTGGCACAGAGTCATAGGCCTTCTTATAGTCTATCCAACATGTCGACAGATCCCTTCGGGAACGACGAGCCTGTTGACTAATGGCCATATCAATGAGGAGTAGCTCTTTAGTACCGCGGGACCCGTGCCTACATCCATTTTGAGAAGCGGACATGATAGAATTGTCATCAATATGTTTGCTAATTTTAGCTCTCAAAATGGATGTAAAAACTTTATATACTGTCGGGAGACAGGTAATAGGTCTATAATTTTTGGGTTCCGCAGTACTACCCGATTTATGGAGCAGGTGGGTTATACCTGTTGTTAGGAACTCGGGCAGCGACCCTGACTCTAAGGCTGACTGGAACAGGGTCGCCAGGCGAGCGTGCGCCTAGTAAACCATTTAATCCAGAAGTTGTGCAGCCCATCCGGCCCTGGGGATTTCCAGTTAGGCAACGGACGGACTGCACGAACTACGTCTTGGGGGCTGATAGTGATTGCCCCCATTTCTGGTACCGGATCGCATGCTCGCTCGACCCCCCGGGTCCATTCACCCTCGGTATGGCTAACAGGCACCGACCAGATGCTGCGCCAGAACGAACACATGGCATCATCATCCGGCAGGTGCGCGTCAGCCACACCTTGGTCCGGTCGCTCCCAAGCCCTATAAACCCACCTTTCATCTCTTTGGAATGTGCGATTCTGAGTGTATCGATCCACCCGCCGCTTATACCTACGTATACGGTTTGCCCATGCATACACTTTCTGCTTCAGGAAGTCGATGCGCTCTGTGACACGGGACATGTAGTCTCGAGGACTGATATCAGTCCCCAAGAACGCCCGCCTCACAAAACGCATCACTCTAGGGCGAGTATTGCCCTCCCTGAAGCAGATCAGTTTGCCGATGAGTGCTCTGGCCCCACCAATACGTCATTCAATCCTGTACTGCCATGCCGGTACGGCTGGTTTAGGTCGTGTAGCCCTGTCATCAGAAAATTTGACGTGAGCTACACGACATGCCGCTACAGCTGCACAGTAAAGGATTGAGTGCGCATCGGTGAGGTCTTCGCAGTTATCAAAATAGTTTGACAACTGTGAATCCAGAACAGTCACCAGCGCCCTATTTTTGTTATGCATGGGCAAACGAGGTATGCGTGGTCTAAGATCGGGTTGCACGAACCGATATTCTCGAATCGCACCCTTCAAAGCACTCCTCATTTCTTCATTGCACTGGGTACTTACATTAGTAACCATGTCATTACTCACGTCATTAGCGCGATTCGGTATTGTGCTAGGCTGTGGTGGTACCACAGTCTGCGCCAACGGAGTAATGACATGGCTACTCTGCATTTCAGTTCGCAGGCGATCAAGTACAGTGTCATCCAACATACGATTACGCTGGATGACTCGCACCTGATCCGACAGTCGTTGCGCCGACACGTTGACAGCTGGCTCAAGCACCTGAAACAGAGAGAGCATCCGAACACGGTACGCGGTCAGGTTGTTTCCTCCCTCTGTAGCCCCATAGTATGAGCGCATGACGTTTTCATTAATGGCTTGCGTCCATCGCATGCGCTGCACACTTCCGCCGGGAGCTGGGACCCTATCAGAAGCCGGTGGGCCTCGAGGTCCTAAGCAATCCGGCGGCCGGCGTCCTCCCCGTCGACGAGCAGGTGGTGG
Organism: Eurois occulta; assembly: GCA_950022335.1. Lineage (NCBI taxonomy): Eukaryota > Metazoa > Arthropoda > Insecta > Lepidoptera > Noctuidae > Eurois > Eurois occulta. The sequence goes on along the minus strand of OX465486.1, from coordinate 20,094,598 downwards.
CGTCGTGGGCGGGGAGAAATACTCGTCACTCGAACTCGACGCAACTGCCACGGCCGGTGTCACAGCACTCACGATGGGGCTGGATTCCGGCGGCGGCGAGGCGGAGCTGAGTCCGGAGGCGGAAGGCGTGCGCGTTTTGCTGCTGCACGAGTCAACATTTTATTTTTGTCTTGATCATTCAGAATAAATTTCAGTTTTCACATAAATGACATATTATGTCATTCAATTCCAATTTTTTCCTTTTCTGTTTATGGGTATATTTGTACATCTTGCTGTTTTATGTTTATTATAAACTATTATATTTAAAAAGAATGGATAGTGAACTGTTTAAAAATGTATTATATTAATTAAATTGCCGAAAATACGAGGATAAAATTTGAGCTACGTGTTGACTCTAGTGTTGCCAGCTTACTTTATTATTATTATTATTGCCTGTAACGAGAACTCAAGACAAACAAAATCTTGAACCAGTAAATGTTCATCAGATTACATAAACACGACTCTCCAATACAGTACCTATTTGATTGTACACAAACACACACTAGAATTTTATAATCACACTTTGTACTACTATATACGCTATTATAAAAATAACACAAAGTTAATATTTGAAGGTCTTTGGCGTTTTTTGCATGAGATGGTGGTACGGAACCTTTTATGTTCGAGTCCGATTCGCAATCTGCGGATTTTTATTTTATTTACAAAATACGTTGAATATTCAAAGAGGCTTTGTGGCCATTTTAATAATATAGCCAGATTGTATGCTTTCGTAAACCGGCTTCATATTACGTTTCTCGTTCAATTAATTTTACAATTCGAAATGAATAGAAATTCCACCTGTATCGAGGTAAAACTGATATTCCTTATCTGAGGTTAGTTAGACTGAAATCGAATAACATGGTTGGGAAAACGGTATTTTGCCGATTCTGACTATTGAGAGTTCTTTAAAAAATACTGTTACTTTATGGTATAGGAATATCAAGGAGCAAATAAGGATTTTTTGTTTAGAATTGTTATCATGCTTTTATTAAAAGTTTTCTGCAGTAGGTTGTGAGTACATATTTTTCAAGATACGTAAACCGTTATATTGTGTCTGTAAATATTATTTCTGCAGCGTCAATGAAAGGCGGGAGTTAGCCACATACTGGTTTATTTAATAACTTAAAGCATCTACCCGCCACCGTACAATTATCACACCCGCAATCCTGCAATCATCGGTACATTTCTCCCCCTTAAGCTAAAGTACATATAACTAAAATGTGTATAACAATAAACATTAAACAAAGCGTTTTAGTTCGTCACTCCAGATCGAGCCCGGTTATAAGCTCGCAAAGCACGGGCAGACGCACTAGACGGTGGTGGTGGTGTCTCCGGCCCAGATGCCGTTTCAGAACTGGTAGCCTGTGACCTCTCACCAATGCCGTCAGACGCGTCTTCGAATGTACCCTCAACCTCCTCACAGACCAAGGGAACCTCCCTCTCTGGGGATAAATCTTTACTCTCGGAAACTATACTTGTTCGAGATAACGAATGGCGATTCTTGTTATGTATAGGTATTATTTGATCGACATGTCTACGCCAACCGGCTCCCTGTCCAACGTCTACCTTGTACGAGACCGGTCCAGTCTGATTGACTATTGTTCCCGACAACCACTTATCCCCCCTCGCGGTGTAGTCGCGTGCCAGCACCGTGTCACCAGGCACCAGTGCGCGCGGTGTGCCGCCTGCAGCGGCTACTTGCCGCTCCTGCGCAGCGCGCACTACACTCGATACGTCAGGCCGCAGCGCATCGAGGCGCCCGCGGAGCCTACGCCCTTGCAACGCCACCGCAGGGGACACACCGGTGGTTGCATGTTGACAGTTACGATATTTAAATAAAAATTTACTGAGTGCCGTGGCGACGTCCTCGCCCTCGTACAAGGCACGTTTAATCGCTTTCTTAACGGTCTTTACCGCGTTTTCCGCTGCTCCGTTTCCTTGTGGTCTGTAAGGAGCTGTGGTAACGTGTTTTATACAGTTTTTCTTACAAAACGTTTTAAATTCCTGTGAGAAAAATGGGGGGCCGTTGTCAGTGACGAGCAGTGACGGTAACCCGAAACGAGCAAAAATAGTTCTCATTGCCACGATAGTCGCCTGCGCATCCGTCCTACGCATAGCAATTGCTTCTATCCACTTTGAGTTTGCGTCTACCATAATTAAATACCGTGTACCCCCACAATCCGCGAAATCTGCGTGTACTCGCTGCCACGGATGCAGCGGGAACTCCCACGGGTGCAAGGGCACATGCGGCGGCGCGTCGCGTACTGTGCGGCACGCCGTGCACGCGCGACATACCTCCTCTATATCCCTGTCTAAAGTGGGCCAATATACATAATTTCTTGACAAATTCTTCATTTTATTAATTCCTAAATGACCATCATGTATTTCCTCTAAAATTTGTTTTTGCAATGTATTCGGTATAACGACCCTATATTTATAGATGAGGCATCCCAATTCTACAGTTAAATCCTGTTTCCTTGCAAAATACGGTTTCTCTGTATCCGTCACTGTCAACGGCCAACCAAAAGTGACATAACCTTTTACCTTACATAACAATGTATCTTTTTCAGTTTCCCTAGCAATATCCTTAAAACTAATAGGGAAAGATTCCTCTATTAAATTGATGTAGGTGACTGCGTCCACTAAGCGACCCTCCTGGGGTAGCGGTAACCTCGATAAAGCATCAGCCGGCCCATTGTCAGCTGAGCGAACGAATTCTACAGTGAAGTCGTATGCGGCCAAGCGCGCCGCCCATCGCTGTAGCCGGCTGGCAGCGGTCTGTGGAATGCCACCCTTAGCACCGAATATGTATGTCAACGGCTGATGATCCGTGCGTAACATAAAATTTCTACCAAACAGGTACTGATGGTGCTTTGTTACACCAAACAATATCGCGAGTGCCTCTTTATCGAGTTGACTGTAATTCCGCTCAGCTGCGTTGAGTGTGCGGGACACACAACTAATCGGGCGCTCGCTGCCATCGGAATAGCGGTGAGCCAGTACTGCGCCTAACCCATACGCACTACTGTCGACCGCGAGTACGAGCGGCCGCCCCTCCTCGTAATGTGCTAACACTTGCTCACCCAGGAGAACTCGCTTAGCTTCTTTAAACGCCTGTTCACAACTGTGATCCCATTTCCAGCTGACATGTTTTTTTAATAAGTTGTGTAATGGGTGCAGTAATGTGCTTAAATTACTAATAAATTTGCCATAATAATTTAACATTCCCAAGAAACTTTTAAGTTGGGTAATATTCTCTGGTCTGGGTGCGCTGGATATGGCATCCAATTTGGCAGTGTCTGGCCGTAAACCTTTTTTGTCGATAACAAATCCTAAATATTTAACACTGTCTTGTAAAAAACTACACTTACTTAATTTAACTGTTAAACCCGTCTTGCGCAACCTTTCGAGTACAGCTCGTAAATTACTTATGTGTTCTTTATCGTTAGCCCCCGTTATGCAAATGTCGTCTAGGAAAACCACACATCCCGGGATGCCACGTAATGTTTCCTCCATTAATTTCTGGAATTTTTCGGGTATGCACGCTAGACCGTATGGCGTACGGCGGTAGGCATATGTTCCGAGGTGAGTTGTAATGGCGGTATAGGGTTGTGATTCTGTTGTTATTAAACACTGTTCGTAGGCGTGAGTGAGATCAATTTTAGTAAATTTTTCTCCTCCGCTTAAATTCGCGAACAACTCATCAATACGAGGCAAGGGGTAATAATCACGCTTGAGCTTAGGATTAATTGTAATTTTGTAATCCCCACATATGCGTATGTCCCCATTTTTCTTAATAACCGGCACTATTGGCGTTCCGTAGTCGGAATAGTCGACGCGGTATATGGAGCCGTCGGACTCCAGGCGCGCCAGTTCGCGCTCGACCCGAGCGCGCAGCGCCAGTGGCACTGGCCGCGCACGTACATACACCGGTTCATCATCAGTCAGCTGTAGTCGAATGGCTCGCTTACAAGTCCCTAACTTATCCGTGAATACCTCCGGGAATTCAGCACATAAACGGTTCACGAATCCATCGTCGGTTATCTTAAACAAGTTTAATTGAGTTACTTTAAGGGCGCGCAACCAATCTCTTCCTAGCAAAGGACACGCTCCGTTTCTAATTATATAAAGTGGCAAGGACTTCACTTCTACATCTCTCAACCTAACTTGTACTTCTATAAAACCTAGCGATTCGATTGGTGAACCGGCATAACTACGTAACATTAAATTATCTGTCTTAATAATTTTATGAGAAAACTTGCGGGTATACAGATCTTCATTAATAGCCGAAATGCGACTACCGGTATCGATTTCACATTTGGTCTCAAAGTTATCTATGATGACATTTATATAGTAAGGTTTATTAGCCTTACCTCCAACAACAATCTTAAACATATCGTCTGAGTCTTCTTCGCCACTGATATAATTTTGTCGACTGTCTGCCCGATTTTTCACTAACTTACACATCACTCGTAAATGACCTTTTTGTTTACACTCATCACAATTATAATTCACATAACGGCACCTGTCCGCGCGATGTGCCTTACCACAACGCCAACATGCTTGCGTGGTTGCGGTCGTACCACCCGCGCAAGCCGCACCGCCCGCGCCAGCCGCACCGCCCGCGCTAGCCGTGGCCGCAGTGCGCGAGCCGCGAACGCGCCCTCGCCCTCCACGTGTATAATGCAGGTCTTCACCCGCCTCTCCGCCGGCACCTGAGGTCGCAGTCGGCATCGTGTTGCCGCTCACCTCCGCGTGCTTCTCTGCAGCCTCCAGAGCTAGTGCTAACTCCACCGCCTCCTTGTATTCTATTTTTCTTTCGGCAAAGATTCTTGAACGCATTGCGTCGTTTGCCAAACCCGAAACAAACTGATCTCTTAGATTTTCCTCAAGAGTAGAACACTTTGTACATTTACCAAAATTGCACGTTGTTGCCAGATGTTTGAGGGCCTGTAAGTATTCCATCATAGGTTCACCGGCACGTTGTCGCCGTAGCCTGAACACGTGGCGCTCGGCGATTTCAGACCGCTGTGGTTCTAAGTGATCGGCAACTAGTTTTACCAATTCCTCGTACGATTTGTTCTCGGGAAACTCAGGTGAACATAGATCACACATTAACGAATAAGTTGCTTCGCCTACGATTGTTATTAACATCGGCACTTTCAGGTTGTCTTTTACGTCGTTGAGTAAAATATATTGGTTGACCCGGCGTATATAGGCAGGCCATTGTTTAGAATTTATACTGAACGGTTCTAACTTGCCGATTGGCATCTTTATAACAATTACAACGAAACTGCACGCGTAATGGTGTCTTAAATAAAAAAAATCCTATTCTCGTCGCCAATGCAGCGTCAATGAAAGGCGGGAGTTAGCCACATACTGGTTTATTTAATAACTTAAAGCATCTACCCGCCACCGTACAATTATCACACCCGCAATCCTGCAATCATCGGTACAATTTCAATGGAGAATTCCATGGCCCGCATTGGTATTATGTGTACCGCAAGACTTCTTCAAAAGCACTCCTCCATTCTTGACATTTTTAAACGATTTCAAAAAGGAGGTTCCATGTTCGGCTGTATGTTTTTTTTTGTTCACCGCTTTTTCGGTCAATTGTGTATCAATATTTTTATTTTTTGATTTGTTTGAAAGAGTATACTCTCAAGTTGGTCCCATAGAAATATTCAACACAACAGAAATATACAATACAAAAAATCTGTTGTGATTGCTGGAATCGCTTGGATGTTTATTGTTTACACAACACTATAACATAACATCACGCCTGTATGATCTGAGGGGGTATGCAGATGTGTACAATACTCGACAGTTAGGTAATTTAAGTTCCATTTTATTGGGGATTAGCTTATTACCATGAAATGTATTTATAACAATGTAAAATAAATGCATGGCAAATATTTGTATAAGATATTACAACTAAAAAAGGAAAAATATGTGGTATGTATATGATACGATACGATTTATCGATTTTTTGTGAATGTGTGAACATTGTACTGGCTTTGTAGATTCCCAGATGCTTGTTAACTTTTATACTTATTGTTTTCCGTTTTTTGTGTAGTAGGCAACGCGGTAGGTTTTTTACTTTTGTCGGGCCTGCGCTGTCCCTCCACACTTAAGTACGAATGCTGTAAAATGATAATATTGTAAAACCAAATCATTTGATAAGTAACCATGGTGTTTCTTGCCGGTTCTTCTCCAAAGGAAACGAACAACCCGAACCGTACACGGTTCTCGATATATTAAAAGTGGCAACGTAGGCTCGTGTGAAATTAAAATTCTATAGCGACCATTTTCAATCACTAAGTAAGAGCTCCGGGATCTGTTGGATACAATGGTGAGAGTTCAGGTGGCCTTTTCCCACAAAGTAACTAATGTAAACCAAAAATGCGAGTGATTAAAGTGTCTCAGCGATTAATTACGCGTATAATCTCATGTATATTGGAGATTAGTGACGTCACCGGCGCCCGTGTCGCATGCGACAGATTATGGCGGATTACTGCCAGTTGAGATACAAGCATTAAAATATATTTTGTATAGGTTGACAGAATACTCGCGAAATGAAAATGAAAAATATCGAATCCTAATCCTATCCTAACTAATATTATAAATGCGAAAGTAAGTTTGTTTGTTTGTTTGTTACCTTTTCACGCCTAAACTACTGAAACGATCATCCTGAAATTTTGCGTATACGTTGTCAGTTGTACAGAAACGGACATAAGGTACATTTCATCCCGAAAAAAAAGTACTGTTCCCGTGTAAAACCACAATAACGTTCTTATGATAAAAAATGGCCCGACGTGTCTTTCGCCCTGACCCGAAGTGAATGTCAAATTCTAAATTAACGCGAGCGAAGCCACGGGTAAAAGCTACTAAAGAAATAATTGGGACAAACAACTGATGCGTCGTTGATGAAAATAAAGGTTATTATTTTATAAAAACCTACATCCAAATACATAAACTCTCGCATAGCCAGGGAGGGCAGTCTCGAAATAGATATCGAAACTATCGCAAACTTTCGATCGCTTAATAAGAACGGAAAAAATCGGTTGCAATAACGATGCTTGCGAGACATGCAAGTCTTAACATCCAAGATGCGTTTCTCGCATACAGCGTTATTGTAACCGAATTTTTTCGTTCGTATTAAGCGACCGAAAGTTTGCGACAATGTCGGTATCTATGTCGAGACTGCCGGCCCAGAGGGCTTAATAAAGTGGCAATTGCTTTTGAAGCGTTTCATATTAATTCAACGACTATTTTCGGCAGTTGATGTCAATTCAATTATTTTTTTACTTTTCCATCATTATTTTCTCCAATGGAACCTCGCTTTGTCTAGACTATCTGGACTTTGGCTAGTCAACCCGATATTAACAATGCGGATTGGGCAAACTGTCTACCCCTTCTATAATTGCTACAAACACGGTAGGACTATACTATATTGTGTGTCAATGACAACTTATAATTGCACTATGGAAAAAATTTACATTGGCTGCAAATATTTGACCCAACAACAGACACGACGTCCCAAATATTCCAGACTCACATGGAGCTATGAACCATTTAGTTTTAATTAGTTGTAAACTCTAAACAATTAATCCTGAATCCTCTCATAGCAACCAAATTGAATGTCTCAACCAACCTACAATCTAGTACACTAATGAGTGCCAAATTCGTTCGAATAATTGCCAGATTGCCAGCAAGCCGGATGGCGTTGCCAATAATTATGGCATGCCAGCATCAAAGCCTGTTAAAGCTAGACGGGTTGAACGTACAAACATCGATTTGTTTTGCAAACATTGTTCCTGTTCGCAAGGATTGGGTCTGGAGGTGCTAATGGCAAAACAGGAAATGAAAATGGTTCCTTCGTGTTTCTTTTTTAATGTGATCCCGATGGAAAAGTTCAAGCTCATCGCAGAATATAAGCAAAATAGTTTCCCAAAACCTGATTTCCTAAATATAGAACTAAGTAACTATACATTGCGATAGGTTTTTAGCTAGTCTTCTGATCAATGAAATCGAGTTGATTTTCAGCTTGATTGATATTCAGCTTTATTTATTTTTTATTATCTGTTAACATACTCATGGACAATTGGACATGTCATATTTCAGCGCACGATAATGACACTCGACAATTTAGTCGCGCTGAATAAAATTTATGTTAGCAGCCCGGGGCCAGCTGGTAAGGCATGTATGACCAGTGGCGGTGGTGGCCAGGCGGTAACGGCCCTGACTTATGTACGAGTTGTAGGTCGTAAGCTACCTATATACCTAGGCAATCGCTTTCCTTTATGTAATTTATTGCTATTTTTTCTTTTCTAAAATTGTGAAGAAAGACATCGTGAGGAAACCGACATGTACTGGTGGAGACCTGAATCCCAGTAGTGGAAACAGTGCAAATAGTGTTCATCAAAATCTTCTCCATCATATATTTTCATGACACACATTCTTATCACCCCATTCGTGCATCAATGACGCCACTACAATTTAATATGGCGGATATGCCGATGCGTCCCAGCATCGCAGAATCATACACTCGCAATAAAACAAGCCTGTTTGATTGGTCGCCGGCGACCGACCACCATCAGACATATTTGCTTACTTGCTGAGGATACAGATTCATTGAGATCATCTACATTCCAGATCTGATTGGCTATGCACTGGAATTCATGATATGCTTAAACGTTAAAAATCTGGGTAAACTATAGTTTTGACAATAGGGGATAGTATTTTAAGAATCATTGAACTTTCAATAGATTTTTATGATGCTGAAGATTCTCTAGGTTCATATCTGTCTCTAATTTATCTTTTGTTTTGCTAGACTGACATAAACTCAGAGCCAGCAACGCCAGAGTATTTTTAAAATATTTTATTTTTATTCAAGACTAGCTTCTGCCCGCGACTTCGTACGCGGATCCCGTTGTTTATGCCAGCGACAACGGGGTCGTCAAAATCGAAAATATGAAACGTCTGATGTAGAATTCTAAGGCCCTGGGACGGGAAAACAACGGGATGAGCGAGACGATTGGAGTCGTTCCAGATCATTCATTTTTGTATGTCAACAGGAAATGACTCCGACTAAATAACTTTTGCTAAGACGTCATTCCTTAATTTGTTATAGCGCTGCCATGGGCTTTGGAGTTCCACAGCAGGTGTTCCAGATCTTCAAATTTATTCTCACAGCAGAAAATGCTCTTCACGTGGAATATTTTTAGCTATGGCACCATTTTTATATCTCTTATACTGTAGCTGGTCTGTTGCGGTTCTGCATCAGGTATTAATTTTCCAAAATAAATTATAGCCTTTATGTTGCCCAGACTATACAACAAAAAACTTTTCTTCCCGTTACTCCGCAGCAGATCCCAAGGGTACACTGAATTAACTTCTGTCTCTTCATGCCGTACTCCAGCAATCCTTTCTCTCTCACTTTCTAACTGATTATGAATATTTTGTTGTGTGCGTGTTCGGGACAATGTATGATAATGTCGAGCAGCAGTTAGTCGCGCATCACGTTCATCACTCGTTTCAAAAGACCCGTTAGTAGATGTGCGAATTCGCTGAGAACTCAAGCGTGATTCTGTATCGGTAAACGTTTCTGACTCGCGAGACAATGCATGTCGCTCACGATCAGCAGACAGTCGCGCATCACGTACAGCACTTGTCTCTAGAGACCTAGCAGCAGATGCGTAGATACGCTGAGAACTCAAGCGCAATTCTCTATCCGTGAACGTCTCCGACTCGCGAGACAATGCGTGACGTTCACGATCAGCGGACAGTCGCGCATCATGTTCCGCACTTGTTTCTAGAGACCTAGCAGCAGATGCGTAGATACGCTGAGAACTCAAGCGCAATTCTCTATCCGTGAACGTCTCCGACTCGCGAGACAATGCGTGACGTTCACGATCAGCGGACAGTCGCGCATCATGTTCCTTACTTGTCTCTAGAGACCTATAAGCAGATGCGTAGATACGCTGAGAACTCAAGCGCAATTCTCTATCCGTGAACGTCTCCGACTCGCGAGACAATGCGTGACGTTCACGATCAGCGGACAGTCGCGCATCATGTTCCTCACTTGTCTCTAGAGACCTAGCAGCAGATGCTTAGATACGCTGAGAACTCAAGCGCAATTCTCTATCCGTGAACGTCTCCGACTCGCGAGACAATGCGTGACGTTCACGATCAGCGGACAGTCGCGCATCATGTTCCTTACTTGTCTCTAGAGACCTTGAAGCAGATGCGTAGATACGCTGAGAACTCAAGCGCAATTCTCTATCCGTGAACGTCTCCGACTCGCGAGACAATGCGTGACGTTCACGATCAGCGGACAGTCGCGCATCATGTTCCTCACTTGTCTCTAGAGACCTAGCAGCAGATGCTTAGATACGCTGAGAACTCAAGCGCAATTCTCTATCCGTGAACGTCTCCGACTCGCGAGACAATGCGTGACGTTCACGATCAGCGGACAGTCGCGCATCATGTTCCGCACTTGTTTCTAGAGACCTAGCAGCAGATGCGTAGATACGCTGAGAACTCAAGCGCAATTCTCTATCCGTGAACGTCTCCGACTCGCGAGACAATGCGTGACGTTCACGATCAGCGGACAGTCGCGCATCATGTTCCGCACTTGTCTCTAGAGACCTATAAGCAGATGCGTAGATACGCTGAGAACTCAAGCGCAATTCTCTATCCGTGAACGTCTCCGACTCGCGAGACAATGCGTGACGTTCACGATCAGCGGACAGTCGCGCATCATGTTCCTCACTTGTCTCTAGAGACCTAGCAGCAGATGCTTAGATACGCTGAGAACTCAAGCGCAATTCTCTATCCGTGAACGTCTCCGACTCGCGAGACAATGCGTGACGTTCACGATCAGCGGACAGTCGCGCATCATGTTCCGCGCTTGTCTCTAGAGACCTATAAGCAGATGCGTAGATACGCTGAGAACTCAAGCGCAATTCTCTATCCGTGAACGTCTCCGACTCGCGAGACAATGCGTGACGTTCACGATCAGCGGACAGTCGCGCATCATGTTCCTTACTTGTCTCTAGAGACCTTGAAGCAGATGCGTAGATACGCTGAGAACTCAAGCGCAATTCTCTATCCGTGAACGTCTCCGACTCGTGAGACAATGCGTGACGTTTACGATCAGCGGACAGTCGCGCATCATGTTCCTTACTTGTCTCTAGAGACCTTGAAGCAGATGCGTAGATACGCTGAGAACTCAAGCGCAATTCTCTATCCGTGAATGTCTCCGACTCGCGAGACAATGCATGACGTTCACGATCAGCGGAGAGTCGCGCATCATATTCTTCACTGGTCTCTAGAGACCTGGATGTAGATGCATAAATACGCTGAGAACGCAAGCGAGCTTCGCGACCCGAAGAGGTTTCTACAGAGCGAGTTGCAGCCTGATGTTCTCGAACAGCATCAAGTCTATCCTGATCCTGACGCTCTTCGTTAGATTCTTGGGATCTTATGATCCTCAATCTTTTAGCTCCTTTGGAACGTTGGGAAAGATTTGACCTCTTTCTAGCCATGGTTATAGTTTTATTCTGAAAAAACCTGATCAATTAAAATCTAAGTGACTGCTCCCCTGCGTTACCGGGTAGGCTACCGTGTCGCGAAGATAAATGGAAAAGGAAATAAATGGGAGTTTCAGCCAGTAGAGTAAAATTTTCAATGATTCATAGAATTTTCATCGAAAATCAGTCCTAAACTGTTACCGCCTCACCGCGTGGAGGTACTCCGAGCTTATGTTATTTTATAATTACACAGTGAACTCTTGGAGTTCCACAACAGGTGTTCCAGATCTACAATCTTTATACGTCAACAGAGAGTGCTCATCAGGCTGAACAACTCTTGCTAAGACGTCATTCCTATATAGGTTATAGTGTAGCTGGGCTCTTGGAGTTCCATATCAGCTGTTCCAGATCTTCAAATTTTATACGATAACAGAGAGTGTTCATTAGGCTGAGCAACTCTTGCTAAGACGTCATTCCTATATATGTTATAGTGTAGCTAGGCTCTTGGAGTTCCACATAAGCTATTCCAGATCTTCAAATTTTATACGTCAACAGAGAGTGCTCATCAGGCTGAACAACTCTTGCTAAGACGTCATTCCTATATAGGTTATAGTGTAGCTGGGCTCTTGGAGTTCCATATCAGCTGTTCCAGATCTTCAAATTTTATACGACAACAGAGAGTGTTCATTAGGCTGAGCAACTCTTGCTAAGACGTCATTCCTATATATGTTATAGTGTAGCTAGGCTCTTGGAGTTCCACATAAGCTATTCCAGATCTTCAAATTTTATACGACAACAGAGAGTACTCATCAGGCTGAACAACTCTTGCTAAGACGTCATTCCTATATATGTTATAGTGTAGCTGGGCTCTTGGAGTTCCACATCAGGTGTTCCAGATCTTCAAATTTATTCTCTTAGCAGAAAATGCTCATCACGTGAAACAATTTTTGCTATGGTACCATTTTTGTATCTCTTATAGTTTAGCTGGTCTGTTGCGGTTCTGCATCAGGTGTTCAAGTTTCCAAGATAAATTATAGCCTATGTGTTGCTCAGACTTTATACCTGTACAACAAAACAAAAATCATTCAAATCCGTCAAGTAGTTCCGAAGATTAGCGTGTACAAACAAACAGACAAACAGACAGAATTTTTTTTTTGGTTTCGTGCTCTATTACTTTTTCTAAACCCCCCTCAATTATTTTTTTTTTAATATATTCAATGTACAGACACCGTTTTTTTACTGTTTTATTATATGTATATAGATGTAGCGCATTTTTTTCTCACCCGCGGTACAACCTAAATACATTATTTCGCTAGAAATTCTTTATTCTATAAAACTCCAAACTAATATTAAACGCAAGAAAATAATTTGCAACATCTCAAAAGAAGCCGACATTCACTTAGGAACTCTATCAAAAACTCCACACTGTGAACTTGTGCCATTGCTGGCAACACTAATAATATCCTCGATGCCGAGGCAAATCGAATCGCTGCAAACGAAACTTTTCGCTTAAACTCCTTGAACGTTGTACACTAGGTCCAATCTTATTTACATGCATTACGCATGCAGATTAGTTGCCAACTTGCACACAAGTCAAAGAAAAACTTGCCGGCTCCCTAAAGTAATTTTAAAGTTGACTTCGGACCAATTTCTAATGAAGTGCTCTGCGGAGTCTTGTTCCGATATGTGGGTTGTGGGGTGTATTTTATACTGGGTTTGTAGCAGCATACCTCTAAATTATGAAAGAGGTAGGAATTGGATAACTTTTAATAAATTGATTGTGTTTCCGGCAGCGTACGTTGAAGTTCAAAATATATCATAAGCTATATTTCAAAACATATTTTGTTCTATGTTCAAATTAAATTTTGCTAAGGACGCGTGAAGCTAAGTATTGTTATAAATTGGGAGTCAAATTAAGAGAACGCATATGAAACACAACGACATTGTTGTTGTGTGAGAAAGGATCGCCAAACTGAAATGGAACTGGGCAGGCGCAGGCCGCGTATGTTGAATGACAAACGATTGCTGAGAAAGCGACGCCGTGGAAGACCCAATCGAAGATAGCGAGACGAACAAGACGCCTTCATGAGAGCCTGGACGACCACTACCACCACGGTCATGAGAAAGTATTATTAGTATTATATTACCCCATATTGGGCAGATCGGAGGGAGTTTTTAAAGGAACTTCCCAAAGTTTTCAAACCCCATGAATTTAAAACAACGAGCCACAGCAAATTGTCATTGCCTAAAATTGACCGTTTTATTTACCACTCGCGGAGTTTGGGAACGCCTAACTGGTCCTTTGAAAAAACTAATAAGTGCCTATCAGAAACTTTTCTAAAGGATGAAAACTGAAAGGGTCTCCAACTTCGCTTGAATATTAGTTGACATAAATAGGTACTGAGTAAGACTCTATGGGCCTCTAACTTTTGGATTCCTAATGCACGAATTAGTCATCAATTCATCATCATCTAGAATCTTCCTTTTGTGTTTTCTGTGTTACTTTTTCTGTAAGGTATAGAGTATGCAACAATATTCTTTGTAGTGAGCAAAAAGGTTTCAGACAAAATAAGACAATCAATATGGCGGTCTATGATTTTCTACACACTGTAATGTTACGGATGGATGAAAGGACTCCCACTTGCGCTGTGCTATGCGATATGACACAAGCATTCGACTATGTTGACCACACTATTTTTATAAATAAACTTGACTCGTATGGAGTAAGAGGCAATGTTCTTAAATTAATTGAATCCTATATGTCTAATAGACGGCAGATCACAGCAATCTCCAGAATAGATCGTAACAAAATAGCAACTACGTATTTGTCTCAAGAGCGTCTAGTGAAATTCGGTGTACCCCAAGGAAGCGTTCTGGGACCATTATTATTTATCATATATGTCGGAGTTGGTTGTCAATTATTACAATTGTGGGTAGTCACCAAATTTTATTATGAGTTGTTTTGTTTTCTGATTATTAATTTAAGTGATTTTTACTATCAATTATGGTCAATTATTGTCTTATAAATCGAAACATAATTTATTACGTGCTAGTAATTGATTTTTGGCAACTTATTTCGATAAGTGTGACCGATAAGTTTTGTTCAAAACAATTAACGACATGTTATTTTAATTTTTAAATGATTTACTTTGTGAATTCACCATTGTTTATTTACGACAATTATTCTTGTATTATTTGATTACTGTATCGTAAATCTTATTAGATTTCGCGCACATTTTGTATCTTGTAAACGCGTGACGCACCTCCGTGCGTCAACGGACAGAGTTGTTGTGGAGGGATTACAGTGGGGGCATCGTACTATAAAAGAGTGTGCTCTCAGTAAGCTCGTCAGTCGGTCTTCGGATTCGACTCATTACAGAGCTCCCCTGCTCCCGACAAAACTGTCGGTTTACCTGGTACAGCGCTGCTGTATATTGCACATAGCTGTATTTAGCTTTCTGATAGCGATACACTTTGTGTTTGGGTGGCTTGTCCACTGTACGAACTGTGACCTTAAAAGGTCTGTTCGCCTAACTGTGTGTACCATTTTATCTGATTTATCTTTTTTTACTATTTACCATTTTTGTGTTGTGTACCATTTTGTATTGTGTGTTGTGTACCTACTGTAATAAAAATACTGTAATTGCATATACAGTCTTGTTTATCCCAATAAAATGGGAACTCCAAACCCTGAAGATATACCTCTCGGCACTCCTGATCCTACATATATATAAATGACTTTCCTAAATCTATTGAGCATCCAATGACTCTTTTTGCAGATGATAGCACAGTCACAATAGCATGTAAGAAAAGTGACACCTATGAACTTGACATTAATAATGCTTTAGCTTCAATAATTGACTGGCTAGAAAATAATAACCTTAAAATTAATTTAAATAAAACACAAATCTTGCATTTTAGTCAAAGAATACCAGTTAGAAATGATATTAACTTAAGTTATAAAAATCACACCATATGCAGAGTTGGTAATGCCAAATTCCTTGGACTTACTATCGATAAGAAACTTGATTGGAAAGATCACATTGAACAAATTAGTAAAAAAGTTAGTAGTTCTTCCTACGCATTGCATAAAATCGCGCCAATCGTAAATACGGATACTTTGCTTACTGCCTATCACGGACTTGTTGCATCGATCCTTAGATACGGCATTATTTTCTGGGGAAACTCCACACATAAAGATGATATTTTTAGAATGCAAAAACGATGCATAAGAGACGAGAGAGAGAGAGATGTTTGGTCTTAAAATTACAGACAGCTGCAAACCATATTTTGTAAAACATCAAATTCTCTCACTTCCTTCCTTGTATATATTAGAAACGGTATTATTTGTTAAAAAGAATCCCCAACTGTTTCCGAAGTCTTCAGATGGTTCTGAAAGAAGTCAACGTGACAAACAGAGACTTCGTTCACATAGTGCTAAAACAGCTCTCATGGGTAAGAGTGTATTCTGCATGGCCCCAAAATTATACAACAAGGTACCAAAGGCATACAAAGATTTGAATATTAATAGCTTTAGTAAAAGCATGAAGAAATTTTTGATAAATAAATGCTACTATAATGTTGCCGACTTTTTAAATGATGTACTTTAGACATTTTATTTTAATTAATTTGACGTAACTTTTTTTTTCATTTATAAATTTTATAACTTTTTATTTTATTATTTATATTTTTTTACGTTGACATTTATTACTATTTGTTTTTTTTAACTATGATTTTCTATTTTTTATTCTTATAATTTTTGACATGATTGTATCATTTTGACATTTTATTCTGCTATCATTTTATTATTCAAATTAATTATATGGGACTGAGATGATATATGTAAAAATCACGATTCTAGTATTTCAAAACATTTGCACGCCATATTATGTGGCAAACATGTCTGAACGATTTTTTTTTCTTTTATAATATGTTATCCTACATGCACTTTTATTATTGTATGTGACACATGTTTGAGCAAATACATATATCTTATCTTATCTTATCTTATCTTATGTTTATGGGCCACACTCACCGGAGAATAAATTAATGCTATGTTATGCTCTGTTTAATCGCTAGCCTATTATTACTATCAATGGTGTTCTTCTTGAAAGTTGAGCTCCGTAACTTTTGAGTTGAATTACACGATTACCAACAAATGCGTCCACTGACACACTAATCTGCATGTTCCTCATACGACTTGAAAAAGATTTTGTATCGTCTTTAAAAGAATGTGGTGCTAAACTCATCGCCAAATTCTGGGTCGATTCATTCACTTAAGATTGCCATCGACACGCTCAGAAGAAGAATAGCACTGTGACCTGTAAGTTTTTGGTTTTTCTTCTACAGTAGTCAGATATAAAACATCAACCACACCTCGTCTAGTTTTAAACATAATTTATTTTGATTGTGTGTAAATGTTTTTTAACCCAACTTACAGAAATAACAAAAACTGCTTCTCTAGGCCTAAAGATCCATTTAAAGTTACCTATCCATTTTCGCCAAAACGACTCCCCAAACAAACTTCATGGCTACGGTGTTAGAACGCTGCCCACCCCCGCTGTGTGAAAGCGACAGTGCGGTCCGAAGGCCGGTCACGGCGCGTTGACAGACGGTTCCATTAGACCCTTTGTTCGGCCGACGTTTATTGTCCGAATCTATCGCATTTTATTGCTATAGATTGGGATTTTTTCTGCCACCCATGTTTTGTGGGAACAAGCATGAATATAGCTGTTACAGCCTTGTCAAACTCGATTTGTATGGACTATGTTTTTCGGTTCTTTTTTCTGTGAGTTTATTTGTAGGATTTTTTGTAAAAGCTGCATAATATATGGTGAAACTTCATATGGCTTTTCGCTATATTGGTGTCGGCTTCCAGTCTTACTGGATGTAGCTGAATACCTTAACCCTATTATTTAATAATGAGCGAAAATTTTTAGAAAAACTTTTAATCCGTACCTACCACAATGTTGCCCTATTTAAAACCCTATGTAAAATTCTTTACCATACGTAGAATGTATGCCTTGTGGGAAACATTCTACGTATATAGCAATTATACCACTACAGACCGACGACGTACAAATAAATAAAATACACTTTAAATTACATACCTACATAGTTAGATATTATCAAATAATTTTAAATGATACTGGCTCACAGCACAAATAAGTGTAATGAATAGACCCATAGCAGAGAATGCTACGACAGCGTAGTTGATTGGCGTAGCGTCCTCTCGTAGCGAGCTACGCCGTAGCAAGCACATGCTCCACTTTACTTCTATACATACAAATAACTAAAATTGAAGCGTCTGTTTGTAATATCAAAATAACAACTTTTTACTGAATGCATATGAAAATATCGGCACTTATAACAAAAACACATTTTTTTTCTGTTTGTCTGTCAGTTTGTTCCGGCTAATCTCCGAAACTGCTGCGCCGATTTTGACGAAATTTACTGGTAGATAGCTGATGTTATAAGGCTAACTAATTTACTTTTTTTTGAAAAATAATTAGGGTTCCGTGCATAAAAATTAAAACCCATGAAATTGTTTACAAAATTCGATAAAAAAGAAAAGTAATATTTTTTTAAACCGACTTCAAAAAAGGAGGAGGTTTCTCAATTCGACCGTATATATATATATATTTTTTTTTTTTTATGTGTGTTCGCGGATAACTTCGTCGTTTATGAACCGATTTTGATAATTTTTTTTTTTGTTGGAAAGGAGGTACTTCAAGGGTGGTCCCATGATAAGGAAACCGGGATCTGATGATGGGATCCAAGAGAAATTGAGAGGAGCTTTCAAAAATTGTAGTGGCGACTAGTGCGTTTGTAAATTTTTTGATTAAGTATTTTAAAGCACTATAATTTAAAGAAGGTCTGGAATGCTCTGATGATGGAACCGAAAGACAGTCGAGGGAACTCCTCAACGGTTTACAGCAGTCACCTTGTGTTTGGGTTTGATTAATTTGTATTGATGAGAAATTTACACCTAGATGGGTTGTGACTGTCATAAGGGGTCTGATGATGAAGACGAAGGACAGTTAAGGGAACTCCTCAACTGTTTACAGTAGCTACCTTGCGTTTGGACTTAATACATGTATATGGATCAAAACTTTGCACCCATCTGGGTTACAAGTGCCATTACAGGTCTGATGATGAAAAATATTTCTATGGTATATTGCAACTAAAAATAAAAAAAATAAAAAAACTTTTTTGCAAAAAATAAAACCGACTCCAAAAACACAAAAAAAGTGAAAAATAATTTTAGCTTCAGAAGTCGGTGACAAAAAACTGAATCAAATAAACAAAAGTCACCGACTTCTGAAGCTAAAATTATTTTTCACTTTTTTTGTGTTTTTGGAGTCGGTTTTATTTTTTTATAATAAGTTAACGCGAACGAAGGTCGCGGGTAAACAGCTAGTAACTAATAAATTCATTTTGTTATGGATTCTAAGAGTCACAGTTATTTGAAATATGAGTCATCATAACAAGCTCTTTGCTCGATATTTCTTAACTAAGAAAATTAAAGTGTCTGAACAGGAGGCATGTCGTTCAATTTTCATGATGTTAAAAGTATTATTGGGGCTTTTCTTTTCATTTTACTGAAACAGCCCGGAACCTGGATTTGTACCTAGTTGATGGTATCAGAATCGCCCCCTACCACACGGAACTTTAACAGAACTTGCAAAATATACACCTGTCTCTGCTTTATGCTTCGAGGATTGTAGGACTGATGTTGTGTAATAAAATTATTAAACTAAATTTTATATGGTTAAATACGTCTAACTTAAAAAGATATCATTGCAAAACCATTTCCGTTTGCAGTATGCATGTACAGAGACACTAAGTTCAGATAAGTATCTATTCTATGCTCAATAAACCGTGATAACAGGGAGTTTCGGAAAATTTACTGCGATAAGTACTTTGATAACTATTGACGAGGTAGACTGTATGTATCTTGAAATAAAACGTCGGACTTCTTGTTTCTTCATTTATTTCCCAGGATCAGTTTGCTGCTTGAGTGTTGAGAGAGGATTACCAGCTTGCAACAAACTGCCCTTTTTATATTCATTTTTAACATAGTGCAAGTAGTGGAGGGCCTAGTGTGGTGCAGATTTTTATCTACAAGTGAGATTTCGTAATTCCTAGATCTGTATGCTAGTGTCCCAGACAGGTTTCGACCTGTCCGTTCCTGTCTCCACCATACTAGACTTCCACTCTGTGTTTACATTTGTGTGTAAGGGGTATCAAAACAAACCTACTCTTGTTATTTACAAGTCCCTAATACCAAATCATCGTTTATTTATCAATCAATGTTTACATAATAATAATTCTTTTTACATAATGAGCTGCGTCGTCCGTAACAACTATACTAAACTTGTCTTGAAAAGAGGCAAAGCATCGAATTAAAATGTAGGTGTATACTTGATAAAGCCATATTCTCGCCATAAGTAGACCAGAGGAAGCTACCTTCTGCATAGGTATTCTGGCAGCGAAATGAAAATAGCCAAGATGATGTTAATGATGTTCAGTAAACTGTGACGGTTCGGCTAAACCGAAATGGACTCTGACAGATAATGTACTGAAATAGCTGTCTGTGTCCGCTGTCAGTCCTCCATATCTCCTCTCGTCTCGTCTCCACTTCGGTGGAGTCCCGCCCTTAATAGCATCCGGCTGTAAATAGGCACATAGATTTATTAATGTTTGGCTTTGCTCAGCGGTTTTTCTCGTACACATGACTAGTATCATTATCTCTTCCAAAAGCGACTAAGGATATTCCAATAATTGAATACTATACACAGATTACAGTTAAACGGCTTTTCTCAAACTAGTTAAGGGATCAAGTTGAAAGCGTTGTATCATGCAAGCAGTATGTGTCCGCAACTATTAATGCAATAAACCCGTATCGACATAGACGGTCGCCGTCTAAACTGTTTTGAAGTTTATGTTGGGGTGGTCTTAGTGACTTAAATTGTATCGAAGTTGTAAGGAACATTAGAAGAAGTCATCTATAAGTGTAAAAACGTGTTTCTCATACAGCATGAACTGTTTTTTTACTTTTAGCTAACTTGTAATGTTTGTTTAGGTCAAATCTTGCAACTGAATTTTAAAACAGTTATCCCCAATCGATCGAGCTGAAATATTGCATACACGTTTAGTTTTGATGACAATACATTGGTAGCTAAGTTACATAAATTCTAAATCCAATATGGCAAACTCGCAAAGATGGCGGACTAGTTATTTTTATGCACCCCCTTGATATGGATATCGATTAAAACGGTTTGCTAAGAAGAACACGAAACAAAAAGTACGTCACACCTATAATTATTTAAAAGCTTGTTTTTTTAATTAAAAGCTTGTTCTCGTAATAGGCAGTCCTTACCATACTCCAGAAGTCCGCAACTCAACACAACCGAGGGGTATCGCGGTACCTTGTAACTGAGTTGTGAAGTTCACATAATTATGGTGTCGCTCCATGTAAAAAACTGGAGTTCAGCTGCATCCGCTTAGGCTGGAAGCAGACCTTAACATACTCGTATTTAGCAAAAGACTAGGCACATGTGATATCAATTAAACATTTTTTTCTTTGTGTAATTAATAAAAGTTCAGTTACATTGTAACTCTGCCTAGTTTTTAGGGTTCCGTACCCAAAGGGTAAAACGGGACCCAATTACTAAGACCCCGCTGTCTGGCCGTCCGTCTGTCACCAGGCTGTATTTCATGAACCATGATAGTTAGATAGTTGAAATTTTCATAGATGATATATTTTTGTTGCCGCTACAAATGCTAAAAAAATATTTAAGTTGGGCTTTCATATATTTTATATTTTTTTGCCGTTTTTATAGATTATGGTACGGAACCCTTCGTGCGCGAGTCCGACACACGGTATGATTTTTACATTTACTTACGCCTAAAATCCGTAGTTGCGTTGAAAATTCTGATACTTTTTAGTCAAATCTATAACGCCTTTAAAACATCGAAAAACCCTCAATTTCCAACATAATCTCATCAAAAAACCGACTCTGACAATCAATATACGTAAAGTAAAAATGACAATATTATTTCAGAAGTTGTCCGGTTGCCGTTCGTGTGCCGGCCGGCGTCCGGCCGAGGCGCGGTTAATCCCATGAATATTCACCTCGCCGCTGATCCCGGTAAACCGGACCGCGCGCCCGGATCGTGTATAATAGACCTTAAGTTGTGCGACTCAACGCTCTTGATACTTGAGTTCGAGAAGTATTTACTTGACATAAAGACCTAGTTTGTTGCAGTAATAGGCAATTAAGGTCTGTTAATAATATGGAGAAGTAAGTTCTTACTTAATAATACGTATTATAATGAACTTGCGTTACCTACATACATATTTTTTTCACAATAGACCTTGTTCCAAAGTTTTCAATATACGAGTATATTTTGTGGTACCTTTATTTAATCAAAATATTAAATATTTACAAACTACAAAACTATAATAGAACTAAATATGTACAAGTATAAAAGGGTTACAGGGCATCCAAAAATTCGTCCGCATCGCTGTCAACAGGAAAAGTGCCCAGAAGGCTGGCAGCATTACCACGTTGGATGGCAATGCTGATTCTTTGGCCAAAAAATAGGCCCGCCCTCTGGTCACGTGAAGAGTCGACCAACCGCTTGGCGATTTCCCGAAAAACTAGGTGGGCACTCGGACCCCATGGCCCTAGTGTTTCAACCCCAAACGGCTCAAACACATAATTACCAATTAAATTATTGTATTTGCGCCGTTTGAGGTTTTCAGCACCTGCAGCAGCCGCTCCAGCGCAGCCCACTGTGCTAGGAAGATGGGATGGCGCAAGGGTGTCGACGCAAGTTGCGTCCCACACCAAAGGCCTACCCAACTTCCATGGCATTATGGTCATACCATCTGGTCTCTTCCCATCGACGCGTGCCAAGCCATTGGGTTCTAAGACAGCTGGCACCCCGGCGGTGGCAAGAGCACGACGGATGAGATCATTAATGCATAGTTATTCATAATTTTGTGGTTGTTCTATATTTACAGATAGAGTCAACCTAACTATAATCGTATTTACTTTTAGTTTACGAGAACAGTTATACTGACTCTATTTATAATCTTAAGCAGTATTAAGTTTAGCTAAAGGCCTTTTCCTACAATTTGTCTAGCGGTTATTGTTCATCAGAATCAGTGAAGAAGTAAAATTTTTTTTACTTCACTACTTCTTTAAAAGCAAAGGAAAAGGTATTTATCTAAAGTCGCAGTAATAAAACCCAAAATATAATATCAAAATATTATTTAAAAACAAATCGTAAATCATAATCCCAAGTATCAAAACCACTCAAACGCACTATATTTAACTGTAACCGCGGCGCTAATATATGCGTGCTATGATGATAATTGATACGCGGCAAATTTTCAGTCTCCACCGAATTTAAGCGCTGCCTAAATTAAGCGCTGCCAAATGTAAAGCTATAATATTTGATGACATTGTTTCATTAGCTTGCTGCGGTTTACCGAGAACAGTTTATAAATCATTTACAGGCAAACTAGCTGGTTTTGGGATCATGGTATTAGGTAATTATTCAAAGCTGAAAATTGTTAGAGATGGTTCAATAAATCAACTGTGTTATTATGGATATTTCCCAAAGGGGTTGACTGCTGTAGATATTATCGTTTAATCGCAGATACCTAGAATTTAGCGCAGGATTACAGGCTTAGACTGAAATCCTTTTGAGAATTCCCTTTCAATAATAGATCAAAACTATGAAATTGCTGCTTTTTTCTCATATTTTGTTCTGTTTGTAACTTTGACGTATAGTTACATATTTTCCTAATTCCATTTTAATTGGATTAATTGTTAAATTACGTAGTACGTAGTTTAGAGTTTAAAACCCGTACTAGTAGTTGCATATTACCTCATAAACACCTGTTTCAATGTGCCGTCGGTTTCGCTACTTCATGAAGGTATATTTTTCTCATAGACTGTGTTTTGAGAATTTAGGATACGCAGTGCAGCGCAGCTATTTTCAAACTGTTTGCAATTGCATCATACATAATGGGATCCTGCCGTTTTGCCGAAAAGATTTTGCCAAATTTTCATTACCCAAACAAATTTTAGCAACCTTTTTTTATGCCAATGTAATATTTGGAATAATTTTAGTACGCACATTTTCATTTGGTCAAATGTTTACTTGGCAGATTATTACTAAGGATAATGTCATTAAGGCTTTTGGTCTTTAATCAAATGATTTATTACAGCAAACAAAATTAAGACAGTAAACGTTTAGTCAAAAATGATTTGTTATGACAAAAAATATAAAGGCAAAAAATTTGGAATGAAGACATAACACAAATTGATTTAATATAACGTAATTGAAATTTAACAGATGCTGACAGAAACCCTAACCCTAGACGGTCGACGTCAGGGCACCCCGAGGTTCGGTTAGTTAGGTTCCTGTAAACCTTGCAGACAGAAATAGGAGCCCCGCGCAGCGGGGATCCGTCGACCTGCTGACGGAAACGCTAACCCTAGACGGTCGACGTCAGGGGCACCCCGAGGTTCGGTTAGTTAGGTTCCTGTAAACCTTGCAGACAGAAATAGGAGCCCCGCGCAGCGGGGATCCGTCGACCTGCTGACGGAAACGCTAACCCTAGACGGTCGACGTCAGGGGCACCCCGAGGTTCGGTTAGTTAGGTTCCTGCAAACCTTGCAGACAGAAATAGGAGCCCCGCGTAGCGGGGATCCGTCGACCTGCTGACGGAAACGCTAACCCTAGACGGTCGACGTCAGGGGCACCCGAGGTTCGGTTAGTTAGGTTCCTGTAAACCTTGCAGACAGAAATAGGAGCCCCAACCGAATCCAAATAGGAGATTCCAACTAGTTAATAGTGCTTTTGACTGAAATGGTAAGTTTAAAATTGACGACACCAAATATTTGGCTTATTTAATTTTGCGTAAAATATGTTATACCAACTGAAATATTTGACTAGATAAAAAATGGTAAAAGTACTAGTTGGTGAACAAGTTATTGTTCAAACGTTCACTTGCCAAACATAGGTTTTCGTAACAATTATTTGTAAAGAGATTTTTTGGTAAGTAATAATTTGGCAAATGAAATTATGCGAAAATTTGTTTGGGAAGTGATAATTTGGCAATTTATTTTCGGTCAAACAAGGGAGACCCTACATAATCGATTCAGACGTTTCCAAAGAAAATAAAAAAAATGTTAGTATGGAAATATCACTTTTCACGAAATCGTTCATACAAATCGGCAATTTCATACTTAAACCTCTATTATTAATATTCTTCTTAAGTTAAACAATTTTCCACACACATAGTACACGCACAACAAATCAAAATTTGAGGGTTGGCCCGCTACTACCTTTTTCTAAGTCTGAAAATCCTCATGGATGACCTCTCATGGTTCATGAGGGGTCTGTGAGACTCTTACTGACTAAAACTACACGGTGTTCCTATTTGTCACTTCTGGCTGGAGTGCGCGGACTCATCCTCAATCTGCACCATCACAGCGGTAGCCCCACCACCTTAAATAATAAGATCTTTCATACAGACTATAAATCTTTTGGCACTCCTATAGGCCTTCTATAGGAGTGCCAAAGCATTCATAGTCTGTAAATAATACAGATCGAAGACGACCGATCAATTTTCCAAGTTTACCCCTGAAAGGGTTTGGAGGGGGTGTTGAACTTTGTGGGGAAACGTGTAAAATCTACCCCGAAAAAGTCGTGAGCAAAGTGCTAGTAACATTCCCATAATTATATCTATTTATATGTTCCCAATTTTTAATCAACTTTCCACCAAAACTTTATTCAGGTCCACATTCCAGATCCTCAGTCCACCGTAAGAATTAAACTGATCTTTGACTTTATAGCCTGGTCCTTAACTCCGACCATTACAAAAGGCATTCTCTAATTCGGCATCAACACCGTCTTTACGACTATGGCGCCAATTCCACAATGTTTACTACGGCCATTGACATCACTTCTCCTAATTCCATTAACTATTGCGAGACCTCTTTTTATTGCTGTTGCTATCATAAGTAATTGTAGAGTGAGTTTCTTTGATTGTAAATTTTGGTGCCTACTTGTACCTACGTGCGTTAAACCAGGAATATAATGGCCCATTAGATATTACTGAAGTAGCCGACGTAGCCCGAATTATTGCCGGCAGTGGACAGGACACAAAGCTTGCAGAACGGATGACCGATGGGGTCAAGTCAGGAAGGCATAGCGTTGAAAGGTTTCCCACAAGGTGGATCGCAGATATGGTGTAAGCTTCGGGAATCCGTTGAAAACGAGATACGCAAAACCGGTCTACGTGGCGACGTTATGAGGAGGCACACGCGCAGCAGTAGATGGATATCAGCTGATATGATGACGAGTGACGATGTTGATCACCTATTTGTTTAGTTTGGCAAAATGTATGAATTCATATTGTTCATAATAACTCAATTATTTTTGGTATAATTAAAAATGGTGGCAGGTTTCGATTGCTACTTCGGTTTATAACTTCAGGTAGAAATTTAATTAGGCAAATTTAGAAGTTGGTACCTGCCTATCTTATGTAGAAGTAAGTCAATATTTTTTACACTAAAAACATGACATAACCAAATTAATTCATACTTCCATCACTCTTCTCACTCAACACAAAACCTATTCACCACTTAGTAAACAAACAATTTTCTTCACAAATCCTACATTTTCATAATAAGATTAATGCCCTATTCGCGTAACATCGGCGTCAATAGGCGTCCATTGATTAAGCAATTAACGCGTCCATTTGATATTCGTAAAGGACTGCTTATGAAAGAATATAAAGCTTTGAAAGCGTTTAATGAATCATCTACCGATACTAATTGCTGCCTCTTGGGTGGAGGCTGTAGAGAGGAGAATGTAGGTTGCTTGTTTGTTACTTTTAAGACGTTGTGAATGAGATTGGGAGCTTCTAAAGTCTTTTTTGTGCGAACTCCGTTAATAGAAGAGATAATCTGGGTGTTTATGCTGATTCTCTTGTAAAAGGGCGTGAGTTTGTGAATGTATGGATGTAGTTGTAGTGTGTATGTAGTGACGTTAATGTGTGTTGTACCTATGTGTATGTAATCTATTCTATATAATCATGTGTAACCTTAAATTAAAGAGAGTATTACTTGGGCAGTCGAGTGTGTCATTTCTTACCACAAATACCTCCAACCTTACATGGCGACCCTGCCAGCGGACATCGCCGCGCGTTCGCGTTACCGCCGTACCATATAAGGGTAGTAAGTTTTAAACAAAAGTACTAAGTGAAGCTGAGCTAAGATGGATTACAATATTTTAATTGCAAGCGGCTGTGACAAGTCGAAATCAGGTCGTTACTCACGGAAAATACGAAATTAATAAAAATGGGAAGTACCCAGACTAAAGAAGAGACCGTGGTGGTGCAAAACGCAGCTGGAGGAACTAATAATACGCATCTGGAACAGATGAAATTTCATATATCCACCATCACCATACTGATGATCATAGTGGTGCTGGTTCTGGGACTCGGCGTGCTGTATTTTTTGCTGCAAATGTATCGGCGTTGTCATGTACGCTGGGTAAATCAGGAGATATACAGGAGTGCTATATCAAGAAGATCAGGAGCGAGACAATCAGGACAATCCTCGGAGAAAGGACGACCGAAGGGCGACATAGTATGACAAAAGATAGCGGTCACCAATTTACGCATCTGCAATCTAAGTGAAAGTGCTAAAAACAAAAAAAAATGTGATAAGTGATGTGGTAAATATAGTGAAATCTTATATTCAGAAAACAACGGGCATCGTAAAACGGACACAGAACTTTATTAGTTAAGTGCATAATCGTAACAACAACTGTAATCCTAGTAAATAATAATTATGTAACATTGTACTCGTAACTGTAATCAATTAAGTGTTTAAACAACTAAATATGATGGTAAGTAATGGCAGATGTCTTAGAACTTCTATATAAAGAATTGAAATGTATTAAAACATATTTAATTAAACTAGGCCCAAAGCGTAGGCAAGGAAAGGTATTAGAGAAAAAGTTGTGGGAATCAAAGGGAATTTATGATAAATATACAGATATAATCAAGGAGATATCCGATGATATAACGAAGGGTAAGGTAGGACATAGTGAAAAGATATTAATAGATAAGTTTTGTATAGATTTTAAGTCACTGTATAACCAAATTTTAGATTTATGCGCTATGTCAAGTACGAGTAGTACTAGCGAGGATACAAAAATGGAGACTTTTGATTTGAAAGTAGCACTTAATTTATTACCAATGATAACAACTGATAATGAATCTTCGCTTAAGCAATTTATTGACAATGTAGAATACTATAGCTCGTTATTGGCTAGTGATGAGTGTAACAAGAAGTTAGTACAGTTTGTTTTGAAGAGCAGGTTGTCTCAGAATGCTAAATTGCAGTTACAGACAGAATATTCGAATGTTGGTGATTTGATAAATGATATGCGTAGAGTTCTACTGCCTCAAAAGTCACCGTTTGCAATACAAAATAAAATTCATCAGTTAAAGCAAAATGAGCTGTCAGTTCAGGATTATGGTAACCAACTTTCGGAACTTATCGTGGATCTGACGGTGTCTCAAGCCAAAGGTAATTTAGAGACATATAAAACGATTAAACCCTTGAATGAAAAGCTAGTTATCAAACGGTTTGCCGATGGCTTGCGAAACCGCCGTCTTTCAACTATCATTGCAGCTAGGAACTACGAATCCATGAAGGACGCTGTACAAGGAGCGAAGGATGAAGAAACATCCATAGCAGGCCCGTGTTCGGGTTCCGGCGAGATCCTAGGTATGTATTCTTCTAGAGGAAGACAACAGAACAACCGTGGAGATTATCAAAATAATAATTATAACAGGACATATTATAATAGGGGACGAAACAATGATTTCAGTTCTCGTCGAGGCTACCACAACCCTCGTGGGGGCCAGCAGACGCGCCAGCAGAGCCGCGGGGCAGCACATCGAGGCCGAGGAGCACCATGGCGCGGTAGAGGTAGGACGTATTATAAGAGTCGCAGTAACCAAGGGATAAGCCAACCCCCCAAAGACACAAATAAACATGCGGTTAATGTACTAACGGGACTAGAAAATCAAGACAATGGAAATGAGTTTTTTCGTGAATAATGTTATTTTCGCAACAGACTCTAACTATCATATTAATTTAACCAGTAGTGTTTTTCTTTTTTTGTTTTTTTATACATTTTTTATTTTGTTTTTTTTTTTTTTTTTTTTAGATAGTAACACAATTTTTTTTTTTTTTTTTATATTACATGGGTCTACTCTTGACCTCAATCTAGTCCTGAGGACAGAGATGAGGTCGACGATGGAACGAGCTTACCCAGAAGAAGCCTATTAACTCGCGACTTAAAAATGTTGTT
The DNA here is from genome assembly GCA_950022335.1 of Eurois occulta. Lineage (NCBI taxonomy): Eukaryota > Metazoa > Arthropoda > Insecta > Lepidoptera > Noctuidae > Eurois > Eurois occulta. The sequence continues at coordinate 20,065,607 of OX465486.1, read as the reverse complement.
TATTTATTAGTACTTAGTATGTTGTCAATAAATACGACCTTATTGTTGCTTTTGAAATAATAAAAACAAACAGATTACATTTTAAAGAATCTAAACCTAGTGTAGGTAATGGGAATCCGTATTGTGTGAGAAACATAGGAAATGTCAGGAAGTGAGACTCGGGAGTCCGTTCAATAGTGGACACATTTTACTGAATTGTAATGAAATGATGAATGGACTGTATCCTACAGTGATATGGCTACAAAGTGGGTGATTACTGAGATAACGACTAATACAGAAGGAAAAAGTTATGCTGCTGCCGATTCCAAATAAATGAAGATAATAATGAAGCTAAAAACCTAAAAGAAATGCAAACAGCTCAAAACACACTACATATCTCCCATCAACAAACCGCAAGTTGCACAAAACTAGACCCTAAAGAAACAGGTGTACAAACCAACAACCAAACCAAAGAAAAACTCGTCGCGTTATCTCTTACATCCTGATCCACCGTTTACCAGATAAACCCTAAGTATTGCCTGAATAAAGAGTCTCTCCCCACTAATCTCTTTATCAAAAGGGGGATGCGAGCCGAGTCTTTAGCTCAGCCGTTTAAAGGTTGTTTTTCTTCAAGATAAGGGTGTTTTTTGGAATACGATTTTGAATTGACGGGGTTTAAATAAACGGGTGAGTGTGTTTCTTTAGATTTCATGAGAAAAACCATAGTTCTCGAATAGTTGCACAAGTAAATGGATATTTTAGCCCGTACCTAAAATCAGTACTAACATTCGTGAAATTTGTGTGGAAACATAAAATGGCCCCTGCCATTTTATGTTTCCATTGTATGTTTATCAACAACTCTCCCTGAGAATGTCGTTAAAGTGCCAACAGATTCTTGTATCATTGCATTGTAGATGATTATAGCACTGTGGAAATGCAGGACCAATTTCACGTGTTTTGCAGAAAATGTACACCTACAAAGTTGTTCCGTTGATTGTAGTACATTTTCAGCAACAGAAAATATAGTTAAAAGTCTAAATGTATACGTGTATGACGCCTTGCATTGAAATTCCGTTCCTACTTTATAGTCACTGAAAACGCTTTGGAATATTTCGTAAATACCTTCACCATTTTACACTTCCAAGACACGAATGAAACACGTAACTCCTAAAATACTGCGTAATGATTAACTCAAAAGTAATAAAAACGGCGCCATTTTAAAGCGCTCTTTACGATTCTACCCTCATCTCTTGCGTAAAGTCAGTGCGCTTATAAAAATAAATCGACAAGTCTTTGAGGCCTTCCAAGTGTATCGCTGTAACGGTATACGTGAGAAGAATATTGAGGAACTGTTCGCTTGTAAATTACTTTCCAAATGAAGTATGGGCTGGACCCGTGGGTGGGCTTGAAAAAATATACTTAGCAATGTCTGTTTTTTACTTTAATTTTAAAAACGACAACGGCATATAAATTTTAGGTTCTATAAATATGGGGAAAAAAGGAATAAAAATTAAGTTCGTAACGTCGAAAAAAGAGGAGTCTCCATTTTCAGAGCTGTAATTTAAAAAAGGAATTATTTCGTAAAGGATATCTCTATTTGGGAGACGTATAACAGATAGTTAAAATGTTACTGGTAGCATCCCTATTCAATGAACAACCTGGACAGTGGACAATGATGTCATTGCCCCCAACATTATTTTCTAGTAAACCGATGAAGATGGTGGGGCTATTTTCCTATACAGGTACGCCTTCGAAAATATTTAAAATATTAAGAAATGTTCCTAAAATAACACACCCATGTCTAACATCAATAATCTTAGAGACACGCGACATCTTAGTTCTATAACCTAATTCTTAAAGCAAACAGACACACACACACACCCCCACACATACACGCAAACACACCGTACATATAAATTATTCACGTACACTAGAGGCACCGCAGCATCAGTCGCACGTCGACCCGACTCAGCCCTTAAATATCCGCACGCACGGTCATATCCGCAAATATTCGGACATATCCGCGACACACGGACTTTGGAATTAGGTTGCGGTTACGCCTCCATTCCGTGATTCGTCCTTCATTACAGTCCTTTCGGAACTACGCTACATATTTGGAGCATTTCGGTAAGGTAAATGTATGTATAGTGGTGTGGTGGAATTTTATGTGACTGTTTGTCAATTTTGAGTAGGTGGTATTCGTGCATGAGGGGTTCCGTACCATCGTAGTTCCCCTTTAATTTACAATTTATTTTTATCATTTGTTATTATAGCGGCAACAGAAATACACATTCTGTGAAAATTTCAACTGTCTACTTATTACGGATCATTAGATACAGTTCGCTGAGAGACAGACGGACGGACGGACAACGGAGGCTTGGTAATAGGGCCCCTTCGAGTACGGAACCCTAAAGAGGAAAGGGAGAAAAGAAGGAAAATAATTTTGACTACTCTGTCTGCCAAAGAACAGAATCTAAAGATGGCAGAGTATTTCTGCACCGATCGATCTTACCGGTACGGAAAAAAATAATTGCGGACACGGCTCTGAACCCCGGTCTCTGACCGATTAATGTACTGACGTTTATTATGTTAGGCTGGTTTTATAGTCACGCCGCTAGACGCGCCGTTGGGCAGCGCGCTGTTGAACAGGAACACCGAACGGCGCTGCTCAAGCGCGCGAATTTGAAACGCTACTACTACCCCAATACATATCCGAGCGCGCGCGCTCCGACGGCGCTGCTGAAACGCGTGACTATAAAATCAGCCTTAGTGTCCGGTGTTCGCAGCCGCATTCTCCGCATTATGAACCATTAGATTTTTCTCTATGCGAACAAAACTATAGACGGCTTCGGCTTTTAGGACGTCCACCACTTTCAGTGAACGTGGCCTACAGTTCCCGGCGCAGTCATTAATCTAGCGGAATTGGACTGTCTCAAACACAATTGCCTTTTAAAGTCAAAGAATTGAATTTCCGATTAAAAAGTCCTTTGTTTGCGTAGGACAGCAATTGGCAGTGATCCTAAGCATGTGTTTACGTAATTACTGAAAAGTAATTGAAAGGCATTTACTGATAATTTTCTAACTACTGATAATAATATAATGGTTTTAGAAATAAGTTAATTTGGCTGTAACTAAAAATAATATAAATTACAATATACGTACGTGTACGTGTAATTAGCCAACAGGTACGTACGTAAAAAAAAGGCCACAAGTCAGTGCGGGCCTGTGGACGGTGAGTAATGGGCTAGCTCGCCGTCCGTCCGTCTTATGACGAAAGACCGTGTCGACGGCGCGTTCGTGTTCCACGCGCGCCTCAAAGAGATGTCAGCAAACAGGAGGGGCAAGGGCCGATGCCTGCCAGGGCTGCGGGACTGTTCGAAAGAGATACCGCGGCCCTGAAACACAAAGGGCAAAAGAAGGAACATGGATGGGTTTTAGTCAGTAAAAGTCTGACACTCCCTTCTGCTCCGCCTAGAGCGGGAGGAGTCATCTGAAGATTTCCCATACCAAAAAAAAAAAAAGTGGTATCAAAGCCAGTATAAACTGACTCTTATTCTAATGAAACTCCGTACTACGCTAGACCAGCTGAAGGTCAAAGTATCACTATTGACTGTACACAAGAACCTATACAAGAACCTGTGAACTGACGGGATGCAAGTTTTTCTAAGATCAGAGCTATCGTGATGTGCATAGGTGAAGATTACAATCTACTTCTTTTATGTTGGCACAAGCTCAAATCGAGGTGAAGAGATTAACCAGTCAGTAACTCAATCGCAAAACATAGCAGTCAGTATTGCTATCGAATTCGAAATCGATTTCCCTGGACGCTCTCTGTAAAAATGCTCATTATGTTCCCTAGTGTAAAATTAAATGTATGAAGTAAAAGGATATGTTATAATCGGAGCAGGAACATACTCATATGAAGAACTAGTTTTCCGCCCGCGGCTTCGCCCGCGTCGAGTTCGGTTATATCGCGTTTCCAAGAGAACTCTTCAAAAGTCCGGGATAAAAACTATCCTATGTTCTTTCTCAAGGTGAACTCTATCTCTGTACCAAATTTCATTAAAATCAGTTCAGTGGTTTAGACGTGAAAGCGTAACAGACAGACAGACAGCCAGAGTTACTTCCGCATTTATAATATTAGTAGGGAAGTAGGGATAGACATTTGTAAGCATATCTTCCCCTTATAGTACAGATAGCAAAAAACTGAAATATGTATGTTTGGTCCAAAATTCGGCTATGAGTATGAGTACCTACTCCGCCAATTGACGTAGCAGTAAAGTCATCAAGTGCCCAGCCAACAGTACAGTCACGAGCATCAACATGTATATACTTACCTAAATTCAAATGTGATTCTCTCGTGTTATAACGATTGCAACTTTGCAATAAGACCAATTTCATAATAATATGGGTTCCAAGATACCTACTATGTGAGTAACAAAATTAAAATGCGATCAATGCAGGAAGAGAAAATCAATTTTAAAAGTTGCTAAGTGCATACATATTGGTACTCGTGACTGTACAAGACAGCCATGCCGTAAGATAGAGGTGTATGTATATTTACTTCACAATCCACTCTCATCAATTAACAACCCCTACATTCGACACACTAATCGTACTTAATCAATGAAGAACCCATACTTGTCGTAGTATCGCCTCGCGTCCCAGTGTTGTTCGACAAAGTTATTACGCGCGTAATTCGACCAAACACCCACTAACGGCAGTAATAACTGCGCGTATCCAATAAGTGCCGGCCGAGCGTTGGGACCGATAGGGTGTGGCACTAGTTATAGGTGACAGCGATTTTGTAGGAAAACAGGTCTTTAAAATTCTGTTGTTGCGTCGGAAATATCGATAAACAGTCGAAATGACGGTAATGATGATTTGCCCGTGTGTCATGCTACAGTGCTCGAGTCTACCACTGATCTAGCCAAAAAAATGCCATCGATAAAAATTAAGTCCTGTTCTGCGACTAATTTCTATTCTCCTCTCATACAGTTTACTTTTATTTTTGGGTTATAGATGATCCCAAAAACCATCCCACAAGGTTCAGCAGGTTCCGACAAGGTATAAATTATTTTTATGTGTATAATTATGATTTTTAACAACTTTGACACGGTACTTTGAACTCCACCACTACTGGAGCAGTTAAGATCACTCACGCGCATCTCTCGCGTAGGTACTCGATATCATTTCCAGCCAGTAGTAGTTATTTTTTCAAACTATCGCCACCTCCTGTGGTACAAGATCTCATGACTCGCCCCACACACACACAAGCAACACTAAATCATCGAAGACTTAGTGGATCTCCCACTAATTGTTAGGAGCGACACGGACATATTGAGTGCGCCATAATAACTACTGATTATTGGATTCCTGACCAATATTGTTGGCATACTGTTGCCATGTTGCTACTCTGTGGTCATGGCAAACATAAGTGACGAGTAGGGGTGTTAAATGAAATATAATAACTTTTGTGGATTAATGTCCAATATTTTTCTTTCTACCTCGTTGATCTAGTGGTCGCAAGCGCTACTAACTGCTGCGCTGATATTCTGGGTTCGATTCCTAGATTGGCCAAAGTATTATTGGGTTTTCAATCTGAAATTTCTCAGTAGCAACCCAGAGTATGAAATGTACACTGTTGATGGTAATAGATTCGCCCCCTATTACATAGGACTAAAACATAACTGACGAAACGTTTCCAGTGAAATTCATTAACTTTTGTGACGTGCAATGAGGAAGTTCAAGATTTTGACCACTGACGAATTGTGGGTGCACACCTCTGCCTGACCCTTCGGAAATGACAGGCGGGATGTTACATTACCTCATTTTTCTTATTATTTATTTATTACATTTAGTACAGCACAAGCCATTAACACTAAATTAAGCAAATAACTACACTAAACACACGCACTAAATTAATTTAACTTTTACTCGGTCTTCTTACAGAACTACAAACATTCTAACATTATCGTCTTCCATTCATCAGCAAACAAGTCCAATCCAGGGTTGGTCTCCACGAGCGCGTTGAGCATCGTAAGCATACGCGGTGTAGGGGAGGTGGATCGAGCTAAAGTGCGACAAAATGGGACATTAAACAATTTATGCTTCCTATAGCGATTATAATTATTTGGAACAAAGAATTGACATAGTTTCGCAAATTATGAAGGTGGCAGCCGGAGGACTTAAAGAAAACCGAAATTAATTTAAGGAACAGTATAATGACTTTAAAATTACATTATTAGATCTTAAGTCTAGACTAGGTCGATGCTTGTACCTAAGTGCCGAATTAATTATTACAAAAAATACATTTCTAAACGATTGCGAAACGCGGATGGGGCATCATCAGATTCGAAGTAGGTGGTCGGCCCGGCGCGGCGACACGAGGCGTCGAGTCAGCAGATTCCCTGTGTTGCAATTTTATATGGGAAACATCCGTTGTACGAAAATAGCTATCATGTCGCTATTCAGCCGATTTCATGTAGGCAGGCTACGTAACACGCATGTAAAGCCGAGGCGTCGGTATAGCCATGTATAATTTTAAACGCTGTTGTTATTTGGTCAACAGCACGCCTAACTTTAAAGGAATTAAAATTCAAACATCCTAAAATAAACTCAATAGGATACATAATATGGGTAATATCATACAAATATTTCTTGTGATCACTGAAGTGAAACGTTGCAGTGATAATAGCAGAAATAACAATAATAATAAAATGTTTAATTAGGACCGACATGACTATGCATAATGATGACAAACAACATAAAGTCCACTCCAGCACTCATGCCTCAAGCTGAAAATACGACATTACTTTATTTTTATAAAATAACACTGGAAAAGCTCCAAAGCAACTGGAAACCACCATAAACAATATTCACAAGTTTTGAAAGAATATTAGAGTAGTTTTTTAACTAACCTAACCGTACTAACACTTATTTTTGCTTCGCTATAGTCGGGTAAAAATCAGCACATTCGATGACTCTGTTAGTGTCGAGAGTTTTTAAGCTGTGAGAATGTCCTGATGGTAAAACCCACTTTTTTTTTTTGAATGGCCTCTCGCAGCGCAACCACTCTACTAAGGTCGAAGCTTGCTTAACCGGACAATCCTGTGGAGGCCAAAAATTATTTTAAGGCCCCCAGCCAGGGCTTAGAAACTAAACAAAAACCCACTGCCAAACATGGGAATCCAACCCAGGACCTTATACTCAGCAATAGCGCTTACGACCGCTAGACTAACGTGACAATCAATGCAAAGAAACAAGCGGCAGTCTAGTTTAAATATTCGGAATAAATTATTTGAACTGCGTGACGTAGTACTTCAAGAAGAAGATTGCATTCGTGAATTATGTTTACGAGATCTACTAAGATGCTGTCAATTCTTACGTCGAGGACGTGACCTGTGTGACCCAGAACGTGTCTTGCTATGAGGCTCTGAACTGACATGAGAATTCAATGTACTTCGCATTCTTGATCGTAATTGTCTATCACATTCCATTGAGCACACAAAACGGTCTTAATAACAAAAATGTTGGTTAGTACTATAGTATTTTTGCTCGCTACGTCATCGATATAGTCATATCGATCAAACCATCTACACCAATAAAGATAATAACTTAAGCACTTACCAATAGATAAGGAACACTATTTTACATGGATCGACTGATTGTCCGACCATAACCCAGTTACTGAGTAATGATTACCCTTGGTAAGACTGATGACGTGTCTTTAACATATTCTTGGTCATCATTCTTCCATCCTTATCCCAATTTATTTGGGGTCGACGCAGCATGTGGTCTTCTTCCATATTTGTTTATTTGTCAGCATATCCATAGTAATCATAATATGAGCATCTATTGGATTATAATCTGGTATTGTTCCTGTGTCGTCCTTACAAGGAAGTACAGGTTCTACTCCATCGAAGTAAATCTTATTTTCCTTCTACACAATACACGAGGGACTCCCCCTAGTGTATTCTCGTGTATGTTTTTTTTTATTGAGTCGTGTTTACTCAGTTGCTTCCTTATCAATCGGGTTGCCAAGCGCGTTAATTGCAACTGTTCTGTTTTTTGTAAATTTATTTCAATGTGGTTTGTCAGTGTGAGAGAATGGGTAGGTTATTAAATCACGCCTATTATTCCCGAAAGGTACCGTAGAGATGTAACCGTAGTTCAGAGGTCTTGGATTCAATATCTAAATCGGGTGTATTCGTAATTCCCCCTCCAACTATAATGCAATTTAAAAATAGTGTAGTGTTAAATTGAATTGCGTATGCAATTTCATTACTAAACTTGACAAAGAACCATCTAGTAAATCTAAGGCTAAAGCAAGAATTAATAATGAACGAGTGAGTAAGACAAACTGTACGATATTAAACACCCTTATCACACTGACTGAGTGATTCATTCGCGTCGCGTTGTTCTAAATTATCGTTGTTTGTACTGATGTTTCAAATAAATAAATAAATCTATCAATCAACGCATCTGCTGGATATAGGCCTCTCCCAAACTGCGCCAAAATATGTATCTTGTCCTCCGCCTTTTGCATCTAGTCTTACCCAGCTATCATAAAAGCTTTTTACATAAAGTCTTTGGTTCATCTAACTGGGGACTTCCAACGCTACGTTTGCCGATACGAACGCGATCTCCACTCCAGGGCTCGTTTGCTCGGGAGGGGCCCGCAAGGGCCGATGCCTGCCAGGGCTGCGGGACTGTTCGAAAGAGATACCGCGGCCCTGGAACATAAAGTGCCAAAGAAGGAACATGGGTGGTTTTTAGTCAGTAAGAGTCTGACACTCCCTTCCGCTCCGCCCAGAGCGGGGGGGGGGGTCATTTGATGATTTCCCACCCACAAAAAAAAAAAAAAAAAAAAAGTGCTCGTTTGCTCCACCGGCCGTTGTCCTTCTGCAGACATGACCAGCCTACTGCCACTAACAGCAATAAGTCGATAATGATCAAAGTAATGGTACACAACCACAAGTCATCCCAGCTGTAGAAGTCAATACTTGCTTTCACCCCCACTTGACTTCTATTCGCTCAAGATTACGACCAGTTAAGGCTGAAGGTCCATTGAAGCGGAGAGCGATTTCACGAAATTCATATTATCTCCGCTCCTCGCCGTTTTAGGGAAATTTCACGGGCACGGGTGATGCCACTTGCGTGAAACACTTAATTATATCTTTCGTGAATATCGTCGCTCTGCAGTCGGTTCGCGGTGGCTCGTAACGAGTTCGAAACAACTTTTTTCATTCGTTTTCTCCTTAGAGCGATTTCAAACTAGCGGATTTTGTAGCGCGTATAAGCACATACCGGCTTATGCAGGGTTTACACGAGTCGATTTCAGCTGCACAGCTAGGCCGCACGGCGAATATCGACCGTCTAAATGGCAATTTGGCTAGGCAGCAAGTGACTTAAGTCGCAAGCCCCAAAGTAGAGTAGCATCCGACTTTGGCCGCGCGGCCACTGGCCGCATGCGGCTGGTGACTGAAATCGACCGTGTAAGTGGTCAGTAGCAGGCGATCGCCCGCGGCATGAGATGTGTTTTGAGCTCGTCATTTTCGAGGAAAATGACCTAGTCGCTTGCGATTCAGTCAACTGTCTAAATGGGCTAGCGATGCAGGTTTGTGAAGCGATTAGCTACAAAAATCGACCCGTGTAAATCAACGATTACGCGCGTACATGCGGATCACATTCCGCATATAAACAATCGCATGCACGCCCTCATTCCATGTTAACTTGAACCGGCGGGTTCTGTCTGTTCAGCAATATATCAGTATCTCTCGCGGCTCGCGTTTATACGAGCTCATAAGCGCGTCAACGCTCGTGCGAGTTGCGCGCCAAAAATACGCTAATCTGTAACCTCCCTTAGCTCACTGCTAAAAGATTAGAGGACATAGCTTTACAATGGAATACCTTTATGCACAGTTGTATCCAGTTTACACATTTTTAAATTAGGACACCTTTTCGCTCTTGCACTGAGCCAAATCGCTGATGACTGTTGCGCGAATGTAACATTCCATCAGAATTGTATCTAATAATAGAAAATTTTATGTTCCTATCTATGGGAAAGTTAGGAATTTATTGGGTTGATAAGAGCTACCGAAAAACTTATGATGATCCTGTTGGAAGTCGTTGTTTAAAAACGAAACATTTGCGATGGTCGCTTGATAAGGACCGTCTAGTTCCTCGCTGTGGGTCCTTCGACGTTAACTCGCCCCGCTCCAATGAACAAGCAACCTTAACACAAGTCCCCAACGCGATGTTATTTATTGGATTAATACGAGATTGTAACTATATTGTGTGCTGCCCGAGATTTGTATTGACACTCACTAATATTGGCAGGTTACGGTCCCGAGAGCTTAGCAAGTTGTGACTCAGAAATTGTTGCACAACTTAGAGATTGCATTAGTTTAGTAATTACTAAGTAGACTTTGTTATTCATTGGTCTTATAAATTTAATATTCGATAGCCACAAAATTTAATTTTACTAAGTATTCATTAACTGCTTTACAGTTTGACAGAAATAACATTTTTTGTAATGCTTAGGATTTCACCACGAATTAACGATTTTTCATTTTTAATATATAAGTACGTAACACTATGAGAAAACCGATAGGTTTCAAACCTACTTCTTGGACCAAACATACGAAGACCATATTCTACTAGCTTTGTATTTTTTTAAGACCCACTTAAAAAAATTAAAGCCCACTGTCTCTCACAGAAGAAACCCATGCCCCAGCATTGGGAACCATTATAGTCTGCTTTATATATGTAGGTATTCAATAAAAACATGAAATATTTTGGAGTTTGTAAAGATTCAGAAATCACTTAAGGCTTCAACATAACATCACGCTTGTAATGCCCGCAGGGTTAGGCAGAGGTTTACCTAATAGTACACCCACAAATGGCTAATATAATATGTTATGGGAATGGGATATGGATTCGAATGATTAATGATAAGAACTTTAATAGTAACTAAATTGCTATTAAGATGATCCATGAAAGCTATTATTATTTTAGTAGACAAACTCTTTCTATTTAGAAATTAAATTCAGAAATTTCCTCTAAGATTTCGTCCCATATTATCAAGGTCAGTGACGACACAAATTATACGGAACCTTTGAGCCAGGCCTAGCTGTGTCACGCTGCGGCCACGCGATCGACACATTTGTCACGCCTAATGCGCTCTGCACCTCTCATAGGGCTGGCAAAGATTGCGACAATTTTTCATGACAAATCAAATTATAAAACTGCTGTAGTGAAATAATAAATAGTTTAAATTAATGAGAAAAATAAGGCGAAATGTCTTCTTCAAGAGATGAACTTGCAATAGCAGTCGAGCCTAGTCCAAGTCTACTAATTAAGAGGTCCATCATAATATAATATTGTGATCAAATACTTACTCCTAATAAGAAAACGAAGTCATTACCAAGACGCGTATCTCTGACTAGTACTACAGTCAAATCCTTTTAAAAATCACTTCAAAAACTCATTAGCTCTCCCCATCCACATCCTCACAAAGCCATTCAAACAGTTTCCCTAAAAAGAAAACCTTTCTTCCTAAGACCAGGTAAAGAGTGTAACAACAAATAGGTGGAAGTAGTGGCACCCCTAACAACGTACAAATCGTCGGTCCGATACGATCGGAGCGGATACAATTAATTACGCGAACAATAGACGCCGCCGTGAAAACTACTGATGACGATCGCGTGAACAATCCCCTGTATGCGGGACTGTGGGAGTGCGGGTGTCGGCGAATTACTTGCTGTTTTACGCTTTCATGTAATTTGAGGGTGGACGTTGACGTGAGTTTTAATGAATAAAGGGTTTTTTGGGGTAATATTGAAGGTTCAATATAGGTAGTATTATTTTATTTTAAGCTCGTTTTGAGGGTTAGGATTGCGTACAATCGTATATTAGTCTAAAACGCCGGAAATATCTGTATAACACTGAAAAATTAACATTTTCCGTTTCTAGGTAGAGGCTTCTTCTCAAACAGATGGACTTTTATTGATTGAACAAGGGCTTTCTGTCATATGGAAATTGCCAATGTTAACAACCTGGGATTGAACCTGTAAGTAGAATTTCCCTTATGACATTTGATATTTCCACCTGTGCGCGGTGAAATGAAAAAGTATTTACTGGACTCACACAGGACAAACAATAAAAAATAAACTGCTTACAAACCCTGTATGAACAGACACATATCTTTTGTCACTGTATATGCATGACAAAGCCACCTAACCTATGACTCATTCCCTCTCAAAACACCCATACATACCGGACCCATTCCTCCAACTCGAAGAATACCATCGGCATTTACGAAGTGCTCAATAAACAGACCATTCCAGAGTATTCCCAGTTATTGTGCTGCCTTTTATCAAGAGATACGGCCGTGTACGGAGCTCGCTTGGGAAATAAAATAAAGAAATACGCGTGCACGCGACAGAACGGGCCCCGACATAAATATTAGAGTCGATACGGACTTTTATGAGACTTAAGCTTATGAAAATATATGTCCTGAGATGTATTGTGATTCGTGTTTTTGAGTTCTTGGGATTAATCTACAGATTTTTGTTGGGTCTTCTCTGTTGTGTGTCTTTGGCATCGTGAGTTATTTACTTGTTGCATGAAGAATCTCTGACTTTTGGCTTTTTATTTCAAAGTGAAAACACAATCCCGTATTTTAAACAACACAATGTTTTTACAATAAGTATTGTCAACTCAAAATACGAGTACAAGTACTAGTTCCATTTCGCTTAAGAAACAATTTTGCATATTTTATGGCCCTATAAAAAAGTATATCCACCCATCAAACAGGACCCAACCATAAAACAATAAAATCAGCGTTATAAAAGTGAAACAATCAATAAAAGTATAAAATTGAATTTAATGCCGACGGCCGTCGCGTTTGAGCGCCCATATCCAAATGACCGAAAACAATGAAACATGAGCTTAAGTGTGCGAGAAAGAGACGGTGCTATCCCCCTCTTTCTTTTTCGCCAGTTTATCGTTTAATCACGATTCGGTTTAAGTGCACACATAAATGTTTAGTGCCTGTATGTGTGTCTATTTACGTTTACAATAGTCGTATAATGTCCGATCATTGGCAATACTCGTAAAAGGTAATTGGTATTTTTGCTTCCTGATTTCAGCTTTGTCGTGACATAAAAATGTATAAATATACTCTAGTTTTATACATACTGTAAACTACCCTGAATGACTGAATATTGAAATAACTGCTGATACAAACGGGTAAATATTGACATGTGTCGAATATTCCGCTCGGAATAAATCATATCCTGTTTGTTACCTGCTTCATAAAATATTACTATCATGATATTGCAATATGTTTCATTTCCGGTAAAACAATAACAGAATCATTGCCCTTTTTTTTAAACATGGAAGTTTAACCATCATTGCCCTGGGTTAAACTTCCATGTTTACTAAAACCTCCGGGTCATGTTAATTCGACCGGCAATTTGAAGCAGAAGCGAATAAGCTGTGCACTATTCTATTCTAAACCTAATTTATTCACTACCTAGTAAAAGGGTGGCCACCTAATATAATGGGGGTAAAAATACCCTTACCGAAGTCGAATTAAAAGCACTCGTTCTCCCCGTCTTCTAATCATTTTTCTGTTTTAGATGTTTGGGGTGATTTTTCAGCTCAAAATAAAAGTCGTTTCCCAGCAATAATTTTGATGATGCACAGAATGCTTGGTTGATGGACACAGACACAGGGCAATACAGGCGTGATTTTACGTCATAGTGAAGCAGATAAAAACAAGCTACCAGTAACCTAACCTAGCCTGTGCCTATGATATCAAAATCATATAACATTCCCACTGCTGGGATACAGACCCCCTTTTTAGGGTGGATTGGTGGATGTCAAATACCTTATAATATAAGGCTCTGCTAGTAGGATATGCCAGTTTCCTGACGATATTCTCTTTCGCTGTTAAGAAAGCAGTGATAATGATGAGTGCCTGCTTGGATTCGTGCTCAAGACCTTCAACTCGTAGATCGTCACCACTAGCCCACCACTGAACAGCATCACGCCATTTTTTCAGAAGTATTAGACAGAGGTGTACCTCCTACCTACCAATTATAGTACATCCTCATTTTCACAGCGCTGTTCAGCAAAAGCAATAACACTACAAAAACACACTAAAAGCAAATAAAACAGCAAAGAAACCTTTACAAGATTCCTCGAGTTATAAGTCTTTGTTACGGCATCTATTGAATATTTCACCGCGGCGCGGAGCACAGCTATCAGAATAAAAAAGTGAAGAGCGTCCCCGGGGCGCGCAATTTGCCTACTTAGTTCACACATAAGGAAAGAAAACGAATACTGGCAACACTGCCATGAAGTAAACATTGGGTCCGTCTTATAATAATCATTAAAATTAGAAAAGTACTGTTTATTGACACATTGATAGTGAGGGACAGGACTTAAGTGCACAATTAGTGAGTGCTAGTGTTATTCGGTCAGGAAAATTAGTGAAACACATAATACTGGAACTGTGTTGTGTATGTTAACAGAGGACACAAAGTGAGATTCAAGCTAACTATTCGTCTTGTGAACTAATAAAACAGTGCTTGGCGAATGCTCAAATAGCATTTGGTATCAAGAACTAGCATGTTGAAATGATATTATTCGGAAAAGCTGGAATAAGAGGTTTGGTGAATCCGTTTTTTATTTAAATTCAATGTCAAATTTATCATGCTGATAGATAGCCAATGAAAATAATAAACAAACCTTTCCACTGGCTGACGCATCACCTATAGTGACCAATTGGGATACAGTAAAAGTAGGGACACAATCATTATCGTTCGGAAACATCATTCTCAATTTTGAATACGAGTCTTTTCAGACTGAAGAATATAATCGACTATTTTCCCAAAATCGACTAATTGGAAGAATAGTTCTGTATATTCAGCGGTTAACCAGTGTGCTTTTAAGCGCCTTATAATCCGTTGGTTCCGAGTTCGATCCCTACGAAGTGATTTTGGTCTCTTCAATATTTGTTAATGATTAGAAACAACACAAAATGAGTTTCTTTGAGAACGTTACTATGCGCACTCGACGACGTTCGGAATCAGCTATAGAAACATTTGAAGAATGTAGTTCTATCAATTCGACGATAGAGGGAGACACAAATAAAAGCGTACCAGTTGTTATGGATGATGATTATGAAGAGATGGAAGAACTAAAACGTCAAATAAGTGACCTTAATTCACAGTTGCAAGCTGCTCACCAAGAAATAAATAATCTTTCAATTGAAAATTCCGAATTAAAGAAAACAATGGAAATAATTAATAAAAAACATAAAATTATGGAAAAAGCAACTAAAAAGTTAGCCAGCGAGACTCCAAAAACCAGATCTAAATTGTTTTCACCTCTAAAAGTAGGCACACCTATAAAACAGAAATCTGATATCTCAAGATGCGGGACTCCGGAACTATTCACACCAACACAAGTCACTCTCAATCAGAAAACAGCAGAGTCAATGATACAAAGGACAGAGAAGAAGATACATGCACAGAAGAGAAAACTTTGTATAATAAGTAGCAATCGCATCAACAAAATACTACCTATTGCGGAAAATACTATACCGTCTAACCAAATTTGTCACTATCTTAAACAGAACTGTGGAATGAAAAATCTCTTAAGGGACATTCACAGTAAACTAACCGACTATACAATGAACGATAACTGCATTATATTTATAGGCGAAGAGGACTTCCGACAAACGAATAACTACTTTGACATAATAATGACCATACGTGAAATATTATCAGATATAAAACATACAAACATAATACTGTGCTTACCGACATACAAATTCAGTTATTATTCAACAATGTATAATTTTAGAATAGAAATGTTTAATAATCTACTTTATCAAGACATCCAAATGTACAACTATGCTATACTGTTTGACTCTAATTTAAACTTGACGAATGACTATAATATGTTTAAAAAAACTAATGGTCGGATAAATAATTATGGCATCAAAATTATTTTTGAATACCTTAAAACATATGTGGATTATACTAATTTTAACTTAGATACTCAAAAAATTGTACACGAAGAATCTTGTGGAAAAGAAAACTTATATTGTGATTCGCCTCTTTCCTTTAGTTCGTGCAACAATGAAATATTTAATCAAAAGTTTTTTCGAGTATAATAGTTTATCCGTATTGCATCAGAACATAAACGGACTACTATCTAAAGGTGATTTGATAACGGAACATTTAGACACGTTATCAAACAATGGGAAATGTGTTAATATTTTATGCTTTACGGAACACAATATGAAGCAGGATGACTATAACTTACTGAACATACCAAATTACACCTTAGCTGCATGTTTCACTAGACAAAGGCGAAATGGTGGTTCGTGTATCCTAGTTCATAGACACGTTAAATTCACAGAAGTAGAATCGGTAAAAAAGTTCAACATTCCTAACGTTTTTGAATGCTGTGCTGTGGAATTAACTGATCATAAAATTATAGTAGTGTGTATTTACAGAGTGCCAAATCCCAAGAAAATAAATACTTTCTTTGATAATTTAGCGCACATATTACGACAGTTTTGTTATAAAAGCAAGCAAAGAATAATGATTTGCGGTGACTTTAATATCGATGTTCTTCAAGAAACCAAAAATGCGACACTATTTAAGCTACTTTTAAACGAGTTTAATCTCAAATTAGAAATAAATGAACCTACGCGTCCAACCAGTGGTACATGTTTGGATAATATTCTCCACAATATGCGAGGGTGCAAAAGTGAGATTGTGGAACTAGGTGTATCTGACCACACAGCCCAACTTATGACATTCCCGGTACAACGAACGTGCTCTATGAAATATTACTATGTAAAAAAACGAGATTACAGCAAGGAAAATATTGATCTTTTTAGGAAATGTATCTCCAGTCTCAGTTTCTCTGATGTATACGAAGCGGATGACGTAAACAAAAGTTTTAATTCATTTTTTGATTTGTTTAAACTATTTTACGATCTATGTTTTCCAATAGTCAAAAGAAAAATGTATACAACTACTAGACCCAAGTGGATTACACGAGGAGTAAAACGTTGTAGCAGAACTAGGCGATCGTTATTGTGGAAGTATAGGCTAACACGAGATAATAATTCCAAAATCGCTTTTAAAAATTTCTCGAAAAGATACCAAAAAGTAATTAAATTAACACAGAAAGCGCAAAACAGCTATTTTATTGGAACGAGTACCAACAAATCTAGGGCTACTTGGAAGGTTATTAATTCAATAAAACCTAACTTTCCTAAAGCAGATATTAATTTCATTAATGTCAATAATAGGCGTGTTAAAAACCCAAAAAAGATAGCGCAACTCTTTAATGACTATTTCATAGACTCGGTTCAATCGAATAGTAGTACTCGTCAAGCAAATAATAAGTTTAGCGTGTCTGGTTCGAACAAATCTTTGTTTATGGCGCCAACCATACCGGAAGACATTATTTCAATAATAAACAGTCTGAAAAACACCAACAGCACAGGCTATGATGGCATTGATACCAGAGTAGTAAAAGCAGTTTCTCCTCATATAGCCCCCATATTAAGTAACATTATAAATAATTGTATTCAAAATGGTATTTTTCCCGAAAAGTTAAAAGTTTCTATAGTCAAGCCAGTACATAAAAAGGAAGACAAAACTGATATATCTAATTACAGGCCTGTAGCGCTAATACCAATTTTTTCTAAAATTTTTGAGAAAGTCTTTTATAATAGTATTTATAATTACTTGGAAAAGAATAACATATTTTGTAAGGAACAAATGGGCTTTAGGAAAACTAAAACCATTAATATGGCTGTATTTAATTTCCTTGAGAAAATACACCGTGACATGGACAGTAGAAAGCCAGTGATGGCTATGTATATGGATATGACCAGGGCTTTCGACTATGTGGATCATAAAATACTATTAGCTAAGCTTTATAAATATGGCATTAGAGGTAACGTGCTCAAACTCATCGAGTCTTATTTGGAAAATAGAAGGCAAATAACTCAGATCAGTCAAATCAACGCAAAGTCCAGAACTGAAGTAGTATACTCCTCTAGTTCCAGAATACTTGCTTGTGGTGTGCCGCAAGGTTCTGTATTAGGACCATTGCTGTTTATATGTTACATCAATGACTTTCCCCTAGTAATCAGACATCAAATGTCCCTTTTCGCTGACGACAGCACAGTTATCTATGACACGAACAACACGGAAGACATAGAAGAAGAGATAAACACTAGCCTTAATTCTATTATTAATTGGTTGACTGCTAATAACCTTATCATAAACCTTAATAAAACTAAATTTATGAATTTCAAACTAAGACAAAATGAAAAATCACGCATTCAAATAAATTATAATGAAACTCGAATACTTGAAACGAACGTAACAAAATTTCTGGGGCTTTTTATTGATAACGATATGTCATGGAGAACGCAAATAAGCAATGTATGTGGCAAACTTAGTAAGTTTTCCTATGCTCTTTATATGCTGGGTAAAATTGTAAATAAGACCGCACTACTGGCGGCTTATCACGGTTATGTTGCGTCTACTCTGCGGTATGGACTTATATTTTGGGGTAATGCCTATAAGGTTCATGATGTACTAATCGCACAGAAAAAGTGTATTAGAGCTATATGCAAAATAAAATCCACAGAGTCATGCAAGCAACATTTTAAAAATTTAAAAATATTAACAGTACCGTCACTTTATGTTTATGAATTATGTATTTTTGTCAAAAACAATATGTACTTGTATGAATCTGTTGAAAGTCTACGTCGCTCAGATAAATTGCACACATTGCCTACTAAAACAGAGTTTATGTATAAAAGTGTGTTTGCAATGGCACCCAGATTGTACAATAAAATTCCTAAGCAAATTAAAGAGTGTAAAAGCCTCAATGAATTTAAAAACAGACTTTCACAATTATTGATAGACAAAGTATACTACTCTGTTAGCGAATTTCTAAATGACAAACTGTTATAATTTTGACATTTTATTAATTAATTCTATTTGCCATTGACATTTCTTATATTGACATAACTGACATTTGATGCATAGAATTTTAATATTGACGTAGATGACATAAAATTTTTTAGTTTGTTGTTTTGTGTTATTTGATGATTTTAATTATTTAGTGAACCAAATTGCATTATTATTAATTGATTTTATTTTATTTATTTTGATTTTATTTATTAGATGACATAAAAATTTTTAGTTTGTTGTTTTGTGTTATTTGATGATTTTAATTATTTAGTGAACCAAATTGCATTGTTATTAATTGATTTGATTTTATTTATTTTGATTTTATTTATAGATTTTTTATTAGTTATTGTAATTTTTTGAAGCAATTTTTTTATGTACCTAATTGGAGAAACATTTTGTATGCCTAACGGCGGGACATAGACAGTTTCTGAATTTTATATATTATACCACCTAATGTTTACTTATGTTCACAAAATAAATGAATTTGAATTTGAATTTGAATTTGAACTGTGTTAAATAATGGATAAAGCGATTCTTTTGGTACGTACAGCCGTTTCGAAGTTTCTCTTTGTAATCTTTTATTTCTTGTTTTTGTGATTATTTGAATTTGCTGGGTTTATAATGGTCGTGAGGCGTGTGCTTTGTGAATCAATATTTTTCTAATGAAAAAAAGTTTTCTTCGTTCAGAAAATATTCACTGCCAACAGATTTTCTTTATAGACGCGTATTGTAATTATAGTTCTGTGGATCACTACTTGGCTACACCCTGTTGTGAAATACAAGCTGATGGGAATTGCGTACTTCCGACTGTTATTAATCTGACTATGACAATAATTTCGAGACATACAGATATATGTGCGCTACAACAGCCTGTCATACGCCTTCTTCATCCAGTCTAACCCAGGTACCATTTTAAAACAGTGGTCACAGTAGCCAGTGAGCCAAAACCCAGTTAAATACTTAAAATATTCGATGAGAAAACTAAAAACTACTCCTAAAATAGCGTTACATTACAATTTCTGAATATCACACGGTGTCGTATGAGTCGATAGCATATATTCATGTTTAAACTGAATCCATACTCCACTCGATATTTCCGGCCGTCAATATTTAAAATAGTGGAAACTATTTAGTCCACTAAAAGCAAACTGTAATAGAATATTGTATTCAATTTTACTTGCTGGGACGCAAACTACTGTATCATCCAGACAGCAGTGTGCAACATTTTTCGGGGTAAGTACATCATAAAAGAGTTTTTTTGTTGATGTGACTATCCGAAAAATTCATGTGAGCTTTCAGTAGCAAAAATACTTTCAATATCAATGTCAGTCAACATTTTCAAACAAAGGACTATTACCTGTCTAGTTTCATCCTGAAGGATGAAGAAGAATGGTTGAATTGTCATGATCACACGTAGATTCTATCTTCATTGAGTTTTGTGTTTTATATCTTGGGGAGACACACCTAAGTTTACCTAAAAAAAATGGTTTTTCACGAAAGACTAATTTAGTGGGTAAATACTTATAACAATAGCTGGATGCGAGAAGCACTGGACCGGTCGACGACGCGACGTGGTGACACTTGGTCCCAATCCTAAGTCCAGCTGTGGTCATCTTTCGGCTTATATGATGACTAGCTTATGCCCGTGGCTTCGTGTTCGAAAGAGATACCGCGGCCCTGGAACATAAAGGGCAAAAGAAGGAAAATGGATGGGTTTTAGTCAGTAAAAGTCTGACACTCCCTTCCGCTCCGCCCAGAGCGGGAGGAGACATTTGATGATTTCCCATCCGGAAAAAAAAAAAGGTTAAAAACTATCTGTGTGCAAAATTCATTCAAATCTGTTCAGTAGTTATTACGTGAAAGAGTAACAAACATCCATCCATCTATCCTCACAAACTTTCCCATCTACACTAATATTATAAAGAGGAAAAATTTATATTTTTGTGTGTGTGTATCAGCTAAATCCGGTTAGATTGGGAGCCTACCCCAGCATAGTTGGGAAAAGTTCGGACAGATGATTATATGAATGCGAAAAAAGACAGGAATAAATGAGTCCATAATGCACATATGAAACTCTAACACTAATATTATAAAGAGGAAAAATTTATATTTTTGTGTGTGTGTATGTTTGTAATGAATAAACTCAAAAACTACTGAGCCGATTTCAAAAATTCTTATAATATTGGAAAGCTACATTCACCCTGAGTAACATAGGCATGCAAAGCCGGGACGAGCCGCTAGTTTATAATATTAAGGAACCAGGATGATGGTGATGTGAACAGTAGCATATAAATACGAGAAAATAAAATACTGGTATTCAGCTAAATCCGGTTAGATTGGGAGCCTACCCCAGCATAGTTGGGAAAAGTTCGGACAGATGATTATATGAATGCGAAAAAAGACAGGAATAAATGAGTCCATAATGCACATATGAAACTCTGCATTAAAATGTTTACGGCGCCTGTCCCGGTCCAATGCATTAACGGGCGCAGTTCGACAGTTAGTCTAAAGGCTCTGAAATCGAGATGGTATTTTTATACTTACTTAATACCCATCGATGGCTGAGTGCATTATTTTCTACATGCACACCATTATCGCTTCTTACCCTATTAAATTAAAGTTGTCAACCAACGGTTATGAATTTTTAAGTGGGTATTTTAAAATTCAGACTAAAAAACATTAATGTTTTATTTTTGCTGTGCTTTGGGTGGCACAGTATGGATACCAGAAGCATCTAAACGGGCTACGCTGGGGGGAGACCTGTGTGCATTATTATTGTTTTTTATTTGGAATGATGATGATAGAGCCCATGCAGAGAAGAATCCCTACTTGCCTACTAATATTATAAATGCGAAAGTAACTCTGTCTATCTGTCTGTCTGTTACGCTTTCACGTCGATACCACTGAACTGATTTTAATGAAATTTGATACAGAGATAGAGTTGACCTTGAAAAAGAACATAGGATAGTTTTTATACCGGACTTTTGAAGAGTTCTCTTGGAAACGCGATATAATATAACCGCACTCGACGCGGGCGAAGCCGCGGGCGGAAAACTAGTTGATAATATACCACTTTACTCGAATACAATGTTAGCGTCTATGCTCCGAAACCCGGTAAGTAACATTATAAAAAGACGTGCAAACACTACCGGGATTGAAAATCCGGAAACTAAAATAACACTATTTAATTTTAACAAAAGGACATCTGTGCGTATTGTGTAATTATCACTTGCTTCGGTGGAGGAAAACACGGTGAGGATACTAAACAGCATCCCTGAGAGATATTTTTCAGGCATGTAAAGCCAAGTCAGAGGACTATGGACGGCATAATAACTCCGACACCAGGTTAGGCACTAACCACACGAAAAAGAAAGACTATGTAATTTGCTTTTACATTTATTTTGTATGCAAATAAAGGGAAACCACTAACGGCCGCGAAACATAAAACAAAATAGGCTATCAACAAGCCGTATGGGGTAGAAGTGGGTGAAACCATAAAATATAACAACGGGTAGTTTTTCACCGAACACTCGTAAATGTCAACGAAGCTCTAAAACCAGTGATAATTATAGGCCAGCGAATACTAAAAGTTTTTAAAACTTTAAGCTAGGAATACGTTGTCTTGTTTACTATACATATACTACGTCTTTACTTCTGTATATCAAGACCAAAAATAGAAACACCCTCTTGTACGACATTTAAAGGCGCAAATAAACGTATGTTTATTTATTTTATTTTATTTATTTATTTATGTACACACAGATAACAATACAACACACAACAACACAACAATACATGACAATATATTAACATATAAAAGAGCACAAAGGTAAAGCTTATTTCATAAGAAATTTCTTCCAGCAGACCTGCGAGAGGAAAGATGGATTAGAAATGTAGACACAGTGTGTAGAAAAGACAAAACTAGGAAATTTAACTTCACTTAAAATAAAAAGATATTATTTTTATGTATAAAGTAACTTTTGAACTACAGGTTGTAACTTGTTCTTCAGTATGAGCAGTAGAATAAATCATGCCCTGATAAAATTGTTCAGAATTGATAAGATTGTGAATTGGACACCGAACGAAATTTACCTCGCAGTAGACAACATTTAACCGATTGATCTAAGCTGAAGCTGAGCTACTATGCAATGATAAGCAGCCATATATCTCTCTGATAACCCAGATATTATAAGTCTTGTAGGCTCTTACAAAATATGAAAATATTTGCATTAGTGACAGTAGTAGCTCAATTATTAAAGAAAATTCTGAAATATAGATTTACGGTCATCCATGTTTTATTCCATCACCACCGTACTTCATTCACTATCCATAAATCACACACAGTCATAAAAAACTGATTAACAATAAAACGGGGCAGGAGTCTGATAGCATCGTAGTTTATTGTCAAAATGATTGATTCACGGGGGGAGCAATAAAATTAATTTACCCCTTTTTGATTCGGAACGCAGTCGTCGAGTAGACTCCGGATTAACGCGATACCGTGGACGCTATACTTTAATCATTACTACTGCTGATATACATACGGTTCTGTTTATACTGCCTTATGTAGTACAATGGTAAAGTTTAAATAAAATTGTACAGGAACGTGGACTGTATTGCCGCCTTTTATAGCAGTAATTATTTAATAATATATTTACGCCTAAACAGGGTGAAAGGGACACCGACACAAATGCTTACCAAGTTATCAGTACATCATTCTGAACGATGACAAATTTCTATGTGAAAATAGAAATTTTTCAGCAGTAATTAAAAAAAAAGCTGTTGTTCCATACATTTTGACCGTGTAGTTATTGCACTTTTGTTGGAAACAGCAGATTTATTTAAATAACCGAAAAAAAGCTATGTAGGGGGTTCAGAATGATGTACAGACGCCAGCAGGACAACCTATCCGAAACTGTCAGATTTCCCCAACCAACCTTGAACCGAATGCTTCAGAGATAAAGTTAAAAATCTATTAAAGAAATTTGACAGATTGTAGTAGCTTGATGTGCTGGCATCTGTACTAAATGCGTCGTAAGCGATTGTGCGTCGGTGCTTCCACCCTGTACGAGAATATCTTCATCTGTTCGACACACTGAAGTAAGATTAAAATACTTTCATGAGACAAATTCAAGTGTATTTCTGTTTCCGGTTTCATTCACGTGTCTGTTTCTGTATTTACCGACTAGTTTCAGACTTCTAATGAAGGGTTAAAATTGTGAACATTGTTTTTAAACACTCATTGAGATTTCTTGAGAACAGGGAAAATGACTCCAATGAAACTTCTGGGACACGCACAATTTCATGGCGCAAACAGGCTGGCTGATAAAACATCCAGGTACGTGTTTATTTTATTGGGAGAACTGCTTGATACTTTGACAATATGGGGAGACAACTTAAATACCAAGCAGTGGGTCAATATGGTTTAAAAATGATGATGGTGAGGAAACAAATGGCCACAAGATGCAAGCGTTTCTAGTACCTTACACGATGTAAGCTTTATTTCAAAGTTCCTAAAAATAACGAACGTCTGGAAAATGAACCAGATCTAGAGAATCAGATTAGGTTTCGAAAACCTTAAAAATAATAGACGATCGTCTTTATTCAAATAGCAGTCCTTTTTATCTTTTGTAAGAAAACAATATCGTTTCTTTCATTTTTGTTAGTGAAAAATACGTCGTATTCAGACTTCAAATAAAATCAATTATGTTCCAGATAGTTAGCTCCACAGATGTTCTCAAAAGCTCAGAGATTTATTCAATCTAGATTTTAATGGGTCTAGCCTATTATAGTTGATGATTGGTCTTTTCTTAGATTCTTTTGTAACGAAATTGAAACTGAAATTCTGTTATTTTATCGCCATTTTTAAGATCGTACTTTATTTGAACAAAGGTTTTCAAACAAGCCAATTGAATTAAAATATGGTACTTACGTAAATTACCTTTTCTTGGCGCTGCTGATGGACAAATGATTACTTGAATGTCTAGAAACTGATGTCTTTCATCCAGCCACTTTAAGCGAAAATGAGGACGGACAGGTTTTTGTTTTTGAAAACCAGATACTAAAATTGTGATCCGTCAGTTTCTACTTTTTCTGTCCTATTAAAGATTTTTTTGACAAATTGAAGCCTATAACTGACAAAAATATTATGGTTACATCAGGAAATCAACGCCTTAATCCAATTTTTTACCTTCTACTTTTTTCCAGATGGTTTTGGGCTCCAGCCTTGCTGATCCTCCTGGGTTTAGCCATCTCTCTGGTGCTAATGACCGTCGAGCGGTACCAAAAGAACCCCACGTACATGGTGCAGATAGAAAGGATACTCAGCGTCAAGAAGTTCCCCGCAGTGGTGCTGTGTCCTGAGATCAACTTCGTTGAGGAGAAAATGGATGTTTTTATGACTAAAGTGTATGTTACATAAGTTACATTTTTAATTGTAGTGCTTGTTGAACTTGACTGACATGGGAATACTCCAATAGTTACCATTCTAGACTAAAACATCAACTTCCTCCACGGCCTTTTTTCTATCCACTGCACAGTTCCACATTTCCTGGTTTAACGCCATTTTGTCACTGATTGGCTCCAATTTGGCCATAAACTCGGGAACTTCTGAAATTCATGTAAAATTACCTGGATAGGCCCAGAGCTTATCACATCATGTTGTTAGGTATTTATTGATTTTTTGGCTCTCCTCTTTGACCTCGACGCCTAAACAGGAAGAGGAAACCTATCTATGCCCAGTGGCTGATGAAAAAGGATTTATATTTTTTCAGACAAATTCCTCCACGCATGAACTCTACCAAAATGCGAGAAATCCTGCCACAACTAGCAGCATTCTATTCTCTCGACGTGTTGTACAATCTGCAAGACCTTCTGCAAATAGAGCAGCTCCTGGACTACAATGGTATAGACGTGGAGACTGCTGGGAAGTTCCTCACTGCTACCTGTGAGGAGACTGCGATCAAGTGAGAATTCGCAACGAGATCTAATGTCGGCTGTCACTGGCATTACTTTTACCTCTCTTCACTCAGCCCAGCATTGGAAATCGTACAGTGCACTATTACATTTAAATTGTTTGACATGAAACAATTTGAACAGCTGTCGTTAAGATTTCTTGTTTTCAAAAATCAAGCGATTTATGTAATCAACATCATCTGGTTAGCATTCACCTGACAATGTTGTTCAGTTTAACCAAATGCAACTGAAAAGTGAACACCAGTGTGCCATAAAATCTTCTTAGGTACCTGTAGCATAGAACCGGTCGTTGTTGCGATGTTAGGGAAAGCCTATTATATGTCTAGCAGTGAGATCTCGCGGGTTACATGATGATGACGTAAAAGTGATAATTTAAAGCGTGTATCCAAAACCGGCCAAGTGCGAGTCGGACTCGCGCATGAAGGGTTCCGTTCGTAGTAGTGGAGCCCCCTTTCATTTTCAATTCATTTTTATAATTTGTTGTTATAGTGGCAACAGAAATACACATTCTGTGAAAATTTCAACTGTCTACCTATTACGGAGCATGACATACAGCCCGCTGACAGACAGACGGACGGACGGACGGACAGCGGAGGCTTAGTATAATATCGTCCCGTTGGAACGGAACCCTGGAAAGTGTGGACGTGATGTTGGTTTTCGCGTTAATAAATAAATAAATAAATAATAAATATTACAGTTTTCTGGTGCACGCTGTATGTAGCTGGTCATACCCACCCACAGATGCCGTTGGAACCGCTATATGATTAACTGCTCAGAGTTATTCCGGATGGAAATGACTGGCGATGGATTCTGCTGCGTTTTCAATGGAAGATCCTTGAAAAGGTAAGTTGTTTCGGGTATTCCAACACCCATTTTTGTTCTCACGAATTACTTTGTGTAATTTATTTCATCACCACTGCTCTCAAAACGGTGAAGGATAACATTGTGAGGAAACCGGCATCTCCTATAACTAAAAATTTGCGGACATGTAACATCTACCAACCCGCACTGGGCGAGTGGATTATAGCCCATTCCCTGTCACACTATTCCATATATCCATTCCCTCCCACCTGTGTCCCAGCAGGGGAAACATTATAGGCTGATTATGCTTATGCATCATCTGCCTGCCTTTTCCCAACTATGTCGGGGTCGGCTTCCAGTCTAACTAGATGCAGCTGAAAACCAGTATTTTACACGGAGCAACTGCCTATCTGACCTCCACAACCCAGTTAGTACTGGATAATACGATATCCCTTGGTAGGACTGGTTGTCAGCTATTCAGATCTTTTGTGAAATGTTTATTTTTTTAGCTAATACTCACCATTTTCTCTTATTTTAGCCAGAGCATGCCATAAGTTGATATGCGTTTCACAAGTAAATATTTACTTCATGCGATATATACCAAGTTGTCGTAATGTACAGGCAGACTATCGCCACGATTTAAACTTACGAATATTAATATCTTCAATTTAGTTTCGTCTTGCTTAAATATTAATTTATCTGAAGTTACGAGTAACAACTCGGCAACTTCGCAAAGTAAGTACGCGGTACGCACATGTACAGAAAGTTAAACGTTTGTATTAATGGTGCAGATACGGGTTCAAGCAATAGTACTTTGTAAGATTTTAGTTATAAAGTTCTTAAGACCGTTTTCATTTAACACTAAGCGACAGCTAAATGAGTTCACTACACTGGCACTGGTGGGTTTTTTTAGAGTTACAATTGTAACAGTGCATTTTTGTTTATCCATTAATTTAGGTGCTACCTACTGTTAATGAAAACAGGAATTATTAACTTAATCTACAACTAAGTACAAAGGTACCAGATATCCAGAAATAAGGTATTAATTAACGCAAAAAGCCTGCTTTGGTGAGATCGATGCTATATCTTTTACCATGTTTACTTCAGAGAAATAGAAATACATGGACTAGACATAGAAGTAACCCCGACCGGACGACACACGTACACGAACTTGTTCGGCTACAGCAGCGGTCTGATGATAGCCGTTAACCAGAGCCAGATACCCACCATCGTCGACCTTTCTTATAAGTGGGTAAGTACGTACGTTTACCTGAACATCACGACATCAAGAATTACTCGTTGACGTATAACATTGAAAGGTCAGAGTGAAAGTAGGACAGCGTCCATGCAGTAAAAATAGTAGTCAACGATGTTTATCTGCCAATTGGTGTGGGAGTATTACAAATTAGAAGACCAACCTTTTTGAATCTTTAAAGGAGAATGTCCGTTGACTCTTGGGCACGAGTTAACCTCAAGAGGCACGCGTCTTAAGTCAGCGACGGCGGAGAAAACGGATAATATAAGTTGTTAAGACCATGTCACTGACGGTACTCTTGCGAGGGAAACATTAGTGACGACAAGGTCCACCTCAACCCTCATCAAACAACTAAAAGAAAACCCCACTCAAAGGAATTTCTCCATGACCCCTTGCAGGTGGCAACCCTCACAAGCCAGCATTTCGTGGACGTATCAATGAATGGCACGGCCCTCAACCCTGGCTCCGAGCAGTGGATCGCCTTCTACACCAGGGCCGTCCAAATAGCAGTCGGAGCGAGGTCACTTAGACCTGCGCTGAGGAAGTGTAATATGTCTACCGACAAGTTGAAGTACTTCCCTATGTATAGCAAGTAAGTTTTTAGTTGCTTTTGGAGTTACGAGTATGACAGAAGCTATAGTAAAGGTAAAACCCTCAAAGTCATCATCAGCCTACAGCAATCCACTGCTGGACAGGTCAGCTCGATTCTCGGCAACTCTCAATTAGTTGCTCATGTAGCCTGAGGGCGTTCTACCTTACACTTGCCGATTCACGGTCACCACAGGTGAATAATTTTTGATGGATGAATTCTGGCCAGAATATAAATTATGTATGACAATTATTATTATGATAGATAATTCTAATTAATATAGTTAGAAAAGTACTAAACACTAAAACGTCTGGTGATATAGATGCTATAGAAGAAATAGCGTAACATGCCGCGTCGATCTCAATCAAAATATAAGAATAAGCAGGCAGAAGATGACTGTCATATGAATGTACATTGGAAAGAAACGCTTAAAAGGTGCTGTGTGTGTATATTAGGTTATGCAAAATATAATTATTATGATTCCAGGAAATACTGTACATTAGAACAGGAGATAGCAAACCATATGGAGAAATGTAAGTGTGTTCGGCTGAACCATCCGAAACCGCCGGGCGCCAGCCAATGTCGAGCGGCGATGCTGCAGTGCTCCGCACAGGCTTTGAGTGAGTACTTTGGGTACATTTACTCCACAGCAGCCCACACATGACCCCTAGGCTAGCTACCTTCACTTTGTAAAATCGAGGGACATAGTACTGGCCAAATAGGGGCGATGGATGGGCCAAAGAAACCACGGCCGTCAAAAAGCGCACTGGGTTGACGATATCCTCAAAAACGCAAAACACTTAGACAAGAGGCGTAGAGAACCTAGAACTAGGGCCGAAGAAAGAGGACACCCTATATCCAGCAGTGGGCGGTTCCGGGTTGTAATGATGATCATGCTGATCCACTGGGACCCACAGCCACGCTTTACACGAATACGTGGCTGACAAACAATGATACATTCTAAGTAGCAGTAACGTCCGTAACGTCGACCAGGAGATAGCTAACCATGTCAGCTCAACTCTCAATCAGTAGTTGGTAGAGGTTCCTAGCAGCCCCTGTAACTAATGCAAAATTAAAAGTATGAGTGTACTTCTTCACAACGAACTGTTCGTCAATAACATTTTAAAACTTATGAGAAAAGAATCTGTTACCTCATAGGTTTTTTTTACCTTGCTCTTGTATGCTCTTATTTATCTCTGCTCTTATAATACCTTTTTCTAACTTGTATTTCCAGTCGCGTATGACGGTGCCAGCACCGACTGTCCTAACACATGTGACGTAGAGAAGACCACTGTTATAGCATCCAGTTTTGTGCTCGATGACTCTGTGAGGACTATAGAATCGTTTTAGTAAGTTACATTTCAGTTAACTTAGCGGGTCAACAGCAACAGTTGGCCCGAATTTTACGGACCAGTTGGATCATATCCATCCGGTAGAAATAATTGTATATAATCACTTTTATCTTCCTCGAGACCTTAGATATTAAACTCAGCAACAGGTAATGAAGCGTAGCACTCTTCGATCAATAATGTACTAGATACACAATCCCATGCAAAAGTTCACTTAAAAACTGGCACCAATCGTATTTACCTAAGCCTAGTTAAAAAAAAATATGCATTAATGTAAATTCAACCTTAAATACAACAACTTAAAGTTATGTTCACCAAGCTATACAAAAAAGCAATAAATTTTTACGACCGAAGCTCGCTGGTCAACATACAGCAAAAGAAATTCAACCTTACATGCATGATTTAAGGTCAGAATTACAAAGTGTCAGTGTGTTTGTTACAATAGTTGGCGCGTTGTAGCAAACATTGGTCAAACAATCATAATATTTGCTAAAAGACTTATATTTATTATTTAATTCAGTTTTTATTTTATGATAAAGACATATTGATATAAAATTACTGAAAAAAAGATATTCCTTCGAAAATCTTGGTGTTACGGTGATTATTAACACAATTTTTGAACGCGCACTGCGGCATTTTGACGTCTTAACGTTGGCTATGATTGGACCATACTAATTTGAAATAAGAGCACAACAGTATTTGTGCTCTTATTTTTCGGGCCGTTTTTGATGCGCTTATCGGGAATCTAGTACATTATTGATCGAAGGTAGCACTAGTTAAAAGCGCACTACACACCCATTAGTGTGTTGATCAAAAAACAGACAGGCTGAAGGGAGACTAGGCTGGCCACGTCGTAGGATATAAAGATCGATCCACAAGACGCCTGAGAGAGGATATGAGGGTTGGGGTCGAGGAAGGTGTTGTGGCGAGGTGATCTTGTTTGGCTTGAGATCGTACAAGACAGACAGGTTTGGTGGAAAATGGGAAGGGCTTTGCCCACCATGGCATAATGTAGGCTAACAAAAAATATGTAGTACTTGTTCAAACTCAAGCATTATTACAAATAGACCATTTACAGGTTCTTTTTGGAGTTCCAGTCACAGGGCATAATATAACTGTGAAAGTTCTGTAGTTGCCCATTTGAAAATGTAGATCTCTATGGAGAAGAACCTCTATATTGTTTCTGTTACCACAGCAAAGGCTTGGACTTCAAGAAAGTAAGCGTGGTGAGGGTGTTCATTCAGAGTCGCAAGCGGCCTACACTGGAGAGATGGTCGTACTTCGCCTACTTAGACCTGTTCTGTAAGTTTTATATCTTAAATTAAAGTTACGAAGATTTTACATTATGATCTAAATTACGTTGGAGAAAATTCGTGACTGCTGAGCATTATGTCCTAGGTTCGATACCCAGGGCAAAGTATAATTAGTCTTTCCATCAGAAATTGAATTTTGACATTAGGTTCGACCCTTATTACTGATATTTTAAACACGTGCATGTATAACTGGCGAAATGTGGGTGTAATATAAAGTACACCTCTGCCTAACCTCTCGAGGTTTACTAGCGTGATGTTTATATGTTATATTAAGTTTTTCATGTGCTTTCTTTTGAGTATACATTATTGTTTGTTGCAGCTCAAATTGGTGGAATGTTCAGCGTGTTCTTCGGCTGCAGTATCCTCACCTTGTTGGGGTTCGTGCACTTCGTCGGGCATATTATACTGAAACAGTGGCAGAAACCACGGAGTTGAGCCGAATATCGAGGATTTATTAGATTTATTGACACCTAGGTTTGTATAGCTGCTAGCACCACACTTGCGCTAAATTTTAATGATACTTATGGAACACTACACTGGAGGAGCTCGTGGCAAGATAATAACAACTAATTTGATCAACCTTCAGGTAAAGCCGCGCTTGCCTATGTTGATATGTGGATGGGTGACCACCCATTACATACCGAGTTTCCTCCGTGCCTCGAAAAGCACGTTAAGCCGTTGGTCCCGGCTGTCATTTGTAGATCTATGACGTTACAGGTAGTGGCCCGAAAGTCTAACAACTGGTCTTACCAAGGGGTATCGTAATACCTAGTACTAACTGGGTTGTGAAGGTACGATAGGCAATCGCTTCATGTAAAATACAGGTGTACAGCTACTCCGGTTAGACTGGAGGTCGACCCCAACAGTTGGGAAAAGTCTAGGCAGATGAAGACTTATGGGACACTACGCGTGCCCATCTTTTGTCTGTGTAACGTAATGGAGTTTCTCTAAAACATATATTTATTACTTTATTAGTGTAACAGCGCATTTACATGTGCATCTATACCAAGGCTAGCATCTATGACTTAGTAGTCATAGATAAACAGGACCATAAACAAGAGAACGTGACATACGTAACATAACGCAAATGATTATGTTATTACATTTTACTAATATTTTATTAAAATACAAAGTTTTTAGCAATATCAATGCCGTTCGGGGTCGTGTCAGACACAGAATAAATTAGTTTCAGAAATAAACGGCCTCTTGTTTATACGAGTACATAGTGCTCACAGAACTTCATGTGTGGTCACAATAACATTAATCTTACGTTATTATGAATTTATATTATTCGCTGCTTCGTAGCGTAGTCTCATAAATCGTGCTGTATTGTATTTTAGGGGCGCTTAAATAAATGTTTTCGAATTCAAGTTCCTTTCAGTGTTTTTTTTTTAATTATATGTAATTGTACGAGTATGTTCTTAGCGGCCCGTTCAAGATCTCAGACGATGCGATTTGCGACGCGACTTGGGTCAAGCGATACTAACGTATCACTAGTTTCCTTCACCTTTCGTGGCATGCTTAATGGCGCAATTATATTTGGTCGTTTGCCCGTAAAGAAGTAATTAAAAGATTTGACTCGAATTCGGGCACCCGATTCATTTACAATACAATAAATGCAATACAAGCATAAAGCCGGACAAGTCTGTCCGAAGACGGGCATGCTCGACCGCGTTCATTTACATCGTTGCCCGAATTCCATAGACAATCAAATTCGCTGTCGCAACACACGAGTATATCATGGCCAAGTGATTATTAAACTCATAGATTTGAGCTTCCTTTAACAAAAAGTATCGATCTAACGTATCATAACAGCCTGTGAAAGTAAATATAATATTAAAAATATCACCTCTCATATAGGTAAAAACTCATTAAACATTATACGCAAAAAAAACTTTAACAAAAGGTACTAAACTGATCGAAAGTATGTGTGTCACGGAAAGTTCCGCGACACTCCAAATTGTCACTGACAACCCTAATGAATAAAGTTACCCATCAGATTGGAACTCGCACCGTTTAATTAAAATACTCCAGATTATACTCCAAACTTAACTATTCCGATGGATTCTGGGTATACGTGGAGTTTTTGGGACCGCTAGGTAGGTGCGTATTATTTTTGGGTTTTAATTAGAATTCAAAACATGCTGATGACTTGACACAGGTCTGTGGTAGCCATGTTAGGTTACGATATGATTAACTTTCAAGTCAATTAAATACATTATTGGACGAGCTGGGTGATCGATGAGAAAAATAGTGTGATGACAGTATGTTTGGAACTTCGTCTTAAATGAATCTCATAACGGAGTTTTATCACTTTTTCTTTCTTTTCTTTTCTTCTTAATTTAGCGTTTTGAGAGAAGTGGAGATATTTTTGTCGTAATGTATATACCTAAGAAACCAGCCAATTGCGTGTCGGGCCACGCACAATGTAGGGTTCCGTAGTCTTGCAACGTTAATTTAATCCACTTCCTACGTTCCGATTAGCCTCCGAACGATGTTTTTTTTTATAGTGAAGCCTGCTTAGCTGTGATAGTTTTTCTTTTAACTTTGTTATATATACTACCGCTGTGATTTTTTTCACGCACCTAAACACAACCGTTTAGCTGGTAGAGGGGGGGGAGCGGGTGACACTTGAGTCTAACAAAAATTTAAGAACTTCCCTTAACCGATTTTTTTTAAACCAACTCATCTGTACCTATAGTCATGCCAAATTACAGATTTCTAGTACCAAGAGTCTTTGCTGCTTATAAGGGTTCCTTGTTGACTACGGAACCCTAAAAATTACTTAAGCAAGCGAAGCAACAAAAACACGCCAGTTCATCCACGAATCCTAATCCATTTAACATTTCGAAAAGTCACTCCGTATCAGGAACCTATTGCTCGCACAAATCGAATTATATTTTAGCTAAATCACGGTGGAGCAATATATTGCGTTCTCCTCGCCTTGCATTCTGTATCGCATCGCCGCCGCGCCGATTGATACCGATTGTAGCCCGAATCGATTCCGGGAGCAATGTGAATGTAGACATGTGAATTATTGTGCTCGTCCTGAAAGGCGAATAAAGACACTATACATTATAGTTTTGGGTTTGATTTTGATTGATATGTTTTTGATTTGTGGTCAAACAAATGAATATTCTCTTTATTGCACACAAAACGAAAAATATACATACAAATTGCAATAATATAGCTTATGTATGTAAAATGTTATGGCGAGTTTAACCCAGAATTGAATTCTACTGATTTCCACCCTTTTTAACCGACTGCCAAAAGGAGGATTATTGCTCGACTGTATGTATTTTCTTTTTAATGATTTACTGTTTTTCATCATGAATTTCACAGTAAGTAGATAGTGGGTGAATTATTTAGTACACCTCTGCCTAACCCTTCGGGGATTACAAGCATCATACTTGTTTTTTTTTTGTTTTTTTATAGCTTAGCTGAGCTTTGAATTATAATATCACTTGTGGAAGTAAGCTTATATAATAACATACCTAAATTGAAAAACCTGTTCGTAATTTAGACCAAAAATAAACGTATCCCACTCAAGGTTAACCAAAACCATTAGACGCTCACTGAAACCAACAAAAAAAAATAGCAGAACAAACAAGACGGACTCAAAGGGCTCGTATTTAATACCACGCATATTACCCTAAAAAAATAACCGCTGCTTCCGTTTATAAAGATTGCAGGACGCACGGAAGCGCGGGGCCAAGTTCATACAAAAATTATACAGTGGAGCCGTGCCCGGTTCCCGAGCATAAATTGTTCGTAACCGAGCCTGCCCCTTTTAAAGCTTATTGTTTTTACCTTGCCACGAATGTTTCCCTTATTGGTGTAAAATATTTGCTTGCCAGGCATTGTGGAGGCCTTTCCACCTTTTTGTGCGGTGTTTTGTCGTGTGTGCAAAAATCTGGGTCTTGCGTAACGGTGTTTACTTTAGAAATATGATAGGGTATAAAAAAATGGCGGTATGCACGTGTAATTCTTGTGGGTTCGCTGAGGTGGAAGGGGCTTTTGTGAAATAAAATGGTGTGGTTTTAAATGTCGGTTTTCTATCTTTTCATAACATATACCGAAATTGAAGTTTTAATTTTCTAGAAAACATTCTAAGGCCTACTTTTATATAACGTACTTATCTATTTCTAAATTTTACAACTAAATGACTTCTCGAAGTTTTGCTCAAGCATCCATTAAGAAGAATTTGCCATTTTATCGACACATAATTTCTTAAAATTCAAAATATTTTAGCTCACCTACACCACTTAAAGAAACCAACATTCTGGGATGGGAAAAATGTTTTTTCCTTATGAAACCCAGAAGCTCTAGAGCCGATGACCTTCATTTAAGAACTTGATTATTTAAAACCACGATCAAATTCAAAATTACAAACGATCCTCATAACCCTCCACAATTCCCACTAACTAAACAATTTAATAACAAAAAGCAACAAACCATATAAAATCTAAGCCCGGAACTTTGTCATCCCAACTTGTCCCATAGTTTCGCAAGAGTTAACTTGAAGAATAATTTGTTTCGCAAACTCGCCGACTCAAGAATGTACGGCCATGAATTCAGCGGAATATATCGCCGAAGTTATAATATCAACCCGGTAGGACCCGACGCGAATAATAATATTATAGGGATGGGACGAGCGGTGAGTGTAGCGGATCTCTTTAATAAAATGGCCGTTTGATAATGGAGTTTTGTTATTGGTTTTGAATAGTGTTTTAGACAGGCAGAGAAAAAAAGAACATACTTCGTCATTTTAAACCGACTACAAAAAAGGAGGAGGGTATGTAGTCCACCCGCATCTTTTTTTTTTCATGTATGTCCATCGATTACTCCGCGATTACTGGGCCGATTTACGTGATTCTGAGTGAGTTCATTAGATAGCTCTCTTTATTACGTACTTTTTCTTCATGGCATAAGTTGATGATATGATGGTCCCATAAATTCTAGTTACAATGTACAATTAATCCACGA
This sequence comes from Eurois occulta, assembly GCA_950022335.1. Taxonomy (NCBI): domain Eukaryota; kingdom Metazoa; phylum Arthropoda; class Insecta; order Lepidoptera; family Noctuidae; genus Eurois; species Eurois occulta. The sequence goes on along the minus strand of OX465486.1, from coordinate 20,029,332 downwards.
CAAATCAGAATTTGTGTGGACTACTTAAAAAAAAGGGTAAAATAAAAAACATTTTTGCAAAATAAAACCCAAAGACACACTATCTACTTTATAGGTACCTGAGCTACTACTGTGAAGCGCACAATATTTTTCACAAGCGTTTCTTTTTAACGTAGGCGAGCACTAAGAAAGGAATCTTAAGAGTTCATTCCCTGGAGGGATTAAATAGGGGATGAAAGTTTTCATGAAAGTTCGTAATTTTTTCAGAAGGGAAAACCCATAGGCGCAGGCTTGTTACTAACTAAATTATGGGTATGTTATTGTCTTTCTAACACAAACTAGATTTATAAGATTATACGGATCTAAGCCAATTTATGAACTCCTAGCTGACCCACGTAACTTCGTCTGCGTCACATAAGAAAGAGAGAGGAGTAAATTTTCCTCGTTTTTGCAACAGTTTTCATTGACGCTCCGCTTCTATTGGCCGTAGCGTGATGTTATATAGCCTATAGCCTTCCTCGATAAATGGGCTATCCAGTAGTTTCTAAGATTAGTGCATTCAACCAGATTTATAATATTAGTATTAAATGTGCCACCAATGTGGGCGTTAGTCCACAGATACTCATAAAGATTTAACTCACAGACAATAGTCTGTTCCAGGGAATGCATTAGCTATTGCATCCCCAAGTAGCAGAGATTTCCCAGCATCTTCAATCCCATCACTAAAGCTCTAAGGACTCCCGAATAGACTACACTACAAATCCTGACCTGCCTCACTGCTCGGAGTTCAGAACTTTCCGTACAAAAATGCTCGCATCGTATTCCAACCATAAATAAATGGATCCCACACTACATCCACAAACTGGATTTATACAGAACGACTTTGGGAAATCGTTTTCCTTCTTGTTACCGAAAGTGGGGAAGTTTTTTAGGCTGTGGCTTCATTAGGGTCTAAATCGACTTTCAAAGAATATTTTTTCGCCTCAGTATGTTTGAACATAGATCAATGAAGGTAGGAACGGGTTTTTATTTCTTTGATGTTGATTGACTTAGGAACTCGTATGTTAGATTCAATTTGTGTGAGGCAATTGAAATCCTACGAAAACAAGTTTACACGTAAATGCCTGGTAACATTTTTATAAATAAATACCTGTTTTTCATTTACATTCAATAAGAATATTTGCAACATTTTCGTCTATTTATTCAACACACAGAAAATACTCAAATCCTGAAAAACAGCAAAATATATATTTTCCGGACATTTATGACTAAAACATTTATTTTCAATTCACTGAAAGCATAGTTTGTGAAAAATGTATGGCTTAAAATTTTTCACAAACTATGCTTTCAGTGAATCACACTTTCATAATATTATACAAGCGAAGGGAAATCTGTCTGATACCTTTTCATGTCTGAATGGATGAACTGCTATGGATGAAATGAAGGTATACAGGTAGACCATGTCCTTGGTTATGACATAGGATACTATACAGTTCATCCCGGTACGACGACGTTCCCGTAGGATAATTCCCGATCTCCACGCAAGTGGCGCCGCAGGCCAAAGCTAGTTTAAAATAATTCTAACACAGATTGAGAACATTTGCATACGCGTCAGGTTCTCATACATAAATGATGTTCCAACTATATCTGCGTTCGCGATCGACTAGTTGAAACGTGCGGCTATTTCTGGAGTAGACTATTTTTTACATGCTTTTAGTAGAACACAGGCGGTGTGAGATATTTTAAAATTCAGTTGAATAATATACAAGATATTCCTGTCTGTTAGTCTGCATAGAAAAAAAAAAAAAAAATATTTTTCTTTTTTAATTCTATATCCACTAAATTCCGTATTCAAAGATATTATTAGCCCCATAATAGTAATCACAGCTCAAGTACCATTTTACAACTATTTAATTTGATGGTCAATGATAAGTGACTGCTCTAACTGGAGTAATAGGAGAATCTTTTATATGAGTAAGCATGAAAACAAAAAGCAATCGGCAATAAATCTGCATCATTCTATGAGCTTCTTTGGAAGCGATAACTGGCAAACCGACTGCAGTTCATTGGATCGAAGGGTACGTATTTTACTTGTTTTAGTGAAATAAAATCCTTAACGCCACTTGTTAAACTCTATAATTAAAAAAAATAACATTAACAATTTTAAATTAAAAAAGGTAAGACTTTATGGTAGATAAAAACAAAATATATAAATATTCATTCGCGAAAGAATCGGCAGAATTTGTACAAACAAATAAAGATGTATAAGGAAGTTGGAATTCTATTTTTTGTAGTAAAAAAATATTGTACATGCCTGAAGATACTCTTTAGGCACCTAAACCTAAAGAGTATCTTCAGGCATGTACAAGTAAAAGTAATGTTATTTACGAGTAGTTTATCGAGGAGCTCATTATTTCAGAACGAAACGACGACTGTCAGTATAAGACCCGACCCATTAAGATATACCAATGGAGACGTCATATTTTACTATAGAAAGAATAGTATATCTATACTATCGACACACACATGTGAGAAACAGTTTTGTTTCTTTTTAATAAATCAGTAGCTCCATAGGAAAAGAGAGACAACTACAGTTTGTCAAGTCTTGTGCTTATTTTGATAAAACTTTCGTGTGACTTCATAAGCTCAACAATGCGTGACCGCATCGCCATATTTTGTGCAGAGTTTTCTGGTAGATCTGCTGTCAAATGGTTGCGCGCTAAAAGTTTTTTTATAGTTTTCTTGAACAACATGAATGAAAGTGGCGGTCATTTTATGCGCCAGATTCTTGTAGGTAGTCACACCACGCTAATTCTGTAGTTATGCCCACTCCATAAGCTTGTAAGTCAGTGACAACGAGTCACATCACATGTCTGTCAGTTTGATAGAGCTGTTAATGTCACTTGTCACAACTTTTTTTTATAAGTACAAAATGGCCAACGAGAGGAAACGAAAAACTGATATTTTGATTTCGAAATAATTTAATTATGCGGGTTTTTAAAAATATGATTAGTATATCAATCTACTCCTGGTAATGTATTCTCAACATGTACAAATTAATGTAAGGATCTCGCCATGATTCTTTTGGTTTTAGGATTAGATGAAATTTGAACCAGAAGTTTCTTAAAAATATCCTTCTAATTTTTTATTACTAAGAGTCTAAATATATTTGACGACTTAAACTAAACCTAATTTGATTAGATAATTTAAAAATAAAATTTCAGTATACAATGTCGGATCCAATCATTGCTACGGACATAAAATGAATCGCAAGCACGCCAGTGGTGACATCACGCGACCTACCTAATGACAAGTGGTACCCACACCACTGTGTGCTTCTACAGAACCCTGATGTTTACAGCTCTAGGCGACGACGACAGTTGAAAGTCTGATTGCAGCGGAGTTGAGTCGTCTTGGAACTGTACCCGATTCATTGTGCCCCGTGTTATTGTGTTAACTTGTAATCTCAAGCAATTGTTAGTTTAATAGAAACAGTGTATCGCACCCAGTGTATTTTCCTTGCACGAAACCCATAGTCTGCCCACATGATGTACGAGCCTAACTCATCCTGACAATCCGACATAAATATCTTAAATTCGTTAATTTACATCATCATGTAATACGTGTCTTCATCTACGTGTCTTTGAATAAGATACTTCCCGAATCGCACCACCAGCGTGGTACAGCTCCGTATAATATTTCTCAAACCTCACGCTCGGTTTCTTGGCGAGTTGTAGCTCCATTATATCACACGAACTCCACGCTCGGTGGCTCGTGGAACTTGAGGGCTAAGGGTAAGGGCCAAAAATCAAATGCGGACTTGGACTGGTTTTATTACAAGTGGTAAATTTGGTTAAAAACCAACTTTGAGGACATTCCTATGTTAAGGGAAAATACGCCAAAACCAACATTCTGCCGTGCTAATTAGAAGTTTCGAGTAAATGGCGCCTAAACATTTTTACTTTGATTTGGTTTTTTTAGGTATTATTTTGAAGTTTCGCAAAAATGTTTTTAGCTACATGTATAGCTGAATATGCAGTGTTTCGTAAGAACTAACCCAATTTTCTATAAGTATAATACAACTATCATAAAACAAAAAAAAACTGTTTATGCTTAGCAGGGTCTTCATGACTAAACCCAATATTACAAGCTATAACAGCAGTAAGTTTGGAGTTACTGCGCTTTCTACTAGCAAATGCAGATTACTGCGCTTATTTCATTTAATTCAATTATTATTATCACTCCGACTACAAATTAAAAACGCAGTGCAGTAGTGAGAAAAAGCTATTTAAAATAGTATTTAAGTATACAAAAGTACACTTATTTGGTTATATTTATTCTAACCATTTCCTAATTAAATATAACGACATGAATATTAAAAAAATACGTTATTTGAAATGACAAATAAATCTTTCTTAACCATACACAATTACTGCATTTTTTACTAGTGTCATAATATTTTCTTAAAGGTATGCTTAGACTGACTACAAACCATAACTGCAGTAAAAAAATGACTTATAGCTTTTCAATTAGTGTACATACGTAAAAAAACACAATAACTTGGTTATATCTATAATATAATATCAAGAAGAGGTAAATGATACAACTATTTTATTAAAAAAATGTATTCCAAATAAATCTTAAAACAGAAAAAATTAAATAAAATCTTTAAAGTCGTAAACTTTTCCTTTCTTTTGTAAAGATTGCTCGACTCTGTGATGAAAACTGTCAGCAGACATAAATGTATGCCCTGGTTCAAAACATTTAACTGTGTGGAAATCAAGTTGCTGTTAATTATGTTAACTAAGAAAGACAATATCGCCCAATTTTTGTTTTGGGCTGAACAATTAGCCATCCACAAAATAACGTGATCTTTGTCGCGTTTGTTATCTAAAATTATTCACTAAACATTATTATTTATCATTATTACTAACAATCATAACATCAGCAAGTGTTCCTTACTGCGCTTCTTACTAGTGAAATAAATTATGTTCAAAAACATACTGGAAGGCAAAGAGCAGTAATGTGTCTTACTGCAGTTGTGCTTAGTAATTTACTTCTCAGCAAGAAACATACTGCAGTTTGGCTTACTAAAAGTCCCACTTCTGGGACAGCTATCAAAATAAGGATTAAATCGAGGATTCCGAATACATAAAAAACTCAATTTTCCAAAAATCCTTCCTTACTGCGTTTCTAATTAGCACGGCAGCATTGAAGTATGGAAATAATAGAAAATTCATAAATTTTATCAATACGTACCAGGAAAAACGTACAAATACGTCAGGAAAACACCTATAAGGCGACTTGTTTTAAAAGTATTCAACATCTTAACACGCACATGATGTTCACTACATCGCAGATTCTCTCTCTGTGAAATTTTCAATCATTTTCTCCAAATAAATTACCTACATAAGTTTACCGAACAAGATCAACTCACGAAAGACAAATTCCGTCTATCTAATGCCTAACTTTTTAATTACTATTCCAATTTCAAATTTGATATTTAAAAAAAACCTAAGGCTTTAAGGTTCCAAGCATAGAGGCTTAAATGCAGGGAAACACTGCATTATACAAACAAACGGTTGCATATTAGAAAATCAAAACTTTCTCGAGCAAATTTCAAAAGAACAATAAACGAAATAACAAAATTTAAATGACCAAATGTTTTATTTAGAAAAATTTTAAAATCCCAATGTATGTGACATCAAATGAACGACTGATCAAAAGTTGCTAGATATAATTTTAAATTATCAAATCATTACTTATCAAATTACATAATCACAAATGACGAATGATGGGATCCGTCGACCTGCTGACGGAAACGCTAACCCTAGACGGTCGACGTCAAGGGCACCCCGAGGTTTGGTTAGGTAGGTTCCTGTTAACCCTGCAGACAGAAATATCGAATGAATCGACGGAGCCGGCGGAGCGGTCGACGTCAGGGGCACCCCGAGGTTCGGTTAGTTAGGTTCCTGTTAACCCTGCATTAGTATAATGCCTATATTATTTGTATTAGCAAACCGGTCATGTTGTGCAAAGGCTTTCTGTATCAGACAGGCGCTATTCGCTAATATTAATATTATTTTTACATTTTTCAGTTAATCCATTTCATAATTAATAATTTATCCAGTAATCCATTTTGACCTTTAAACGATTTGGTCAATAGTGTAATAAATAATTTAATTATATATATTTTATTTTTAATTTCATTCCAGACTTTGGTCAGCTTAACTTTTGATCAAATGACCATCGTTATTTTAAACTTTGTTGATTTGTACGTTGTTCTTTTGAAATTTGCTCAGGAAAGTTTTGATTTTCTAATATGCAACCAAACAAACAGGTCGGATTGTTATTATTAGTAAGTAGCTATTGTGGTGTAGGTGGCAAGGCGTTGACATTTACTAAAATATTCTACGAAACTTGGAGGCGTATATTCTACTGTGTTACGTAACTTACTGTAATCAAAGTTACATTGATCATTGGTATACCTACTTTAAATATTAGATCACGTCTGGAATCCGCTAAGGGTTAAGCAGAGGTGTACCTGCAATACAACCGCATTTCACTAGTTATGTTCAAACTCCTTGTAATAGGGGGCTAGCTCACTGTCATCAACCGAGCACAAATCCAGACTCTGCGATACTATTGAGATAATCCTTATGAAAATTTCCAATAACACTTAGTCTGATCTCGCAATCGAACGCGGGACCATTTTGATCAGCAGTCGTGCTTATGGCCACTATACTAATGAGGAGCACAACTTCTCGCACACCAACTCCTATTCTGCTGACGTACATTCACTCCATTAACCAACCAGAAATGTAATCACCAAACAGCCATAGCCCTCTCGTAATCACAGGGAATCCGGCCCTAATCAGGCTGCTCCCATAATTCGGCCGAGGCAATCATCATACCGCCACTGAATATGTTATCAGCTAATATTTATGAGTTCGCTTTGTGGGTCGCGGTTAATTATCAACGAGAGTAATTGACGCAAGCGTGTGCTCTTGAATTAGTGAGAGGGGCTGGTTTCTTATGAGAGAAAGTATTTAATAAGGAAAGTAAAAAAGTGTTCGAATATTTATGTACAGTGCTGCAAGGATCTTTTGGGGCTCAACTGGAGTTAAAGAGGGCAATGATTTTAAATGGCGGCACATTATGGCCGTCATCGTCAGAGTCACACACATATTGGTTTCCACCAGGCGTGATCGAGGTCAAGAGAAAAAAAAATAAAAAAAAATACAGATAGTTACACAGCAAATCGGAAATAGCAAGAAATATCAGCACAAGTTTAAGTTAAGACCAGTTTGAAGACCTTACTACAGTTCAGGGTGTTTATTTCATGATAGGCGAACTAAGAACTTTCATATGTACGGCAATGGCTTTTATACACAGAAATTCAGACTGAGGTGTACCTCTGACAGACCCATTGAAATGTGTTTACTTTTCTTACAGCAACAATAAATAAAGATCCCTATATTGCAAAATTAAAGGTAAAAGAACTGTCTAGGGACTGTAACCTTTTACTTGGGTTTTATTTTATTTTTATGACAACGCCCACTAACGAAGGTGACATTACCACAGATTAAATAAATATTCGTCATACAGCCAGATGTTTACACATAATCAAGATTTTATTCAGCTCACTTCATTGTTCAATATTTTTCTTTTTTATATAAAAGGGGTTTTTATGCCATTAATGAATCTATATTGTTTTATAAACCTTTTGTTAACAAATATTTGAATTTAATACTAGGTTTGAATAAAATACGACTCCTCAGGTCTACAGCTGTGCCGGCTCCGCCTACCACTTAAATTTTCTGGGAATCCAATGTCTGTTTTCATTTACGTTTCAGTTTTTATTAAAGCTTTCATGTAGGTGTCACCTACGTAAATGAAGGCTTAAATATAAGTGTGCTGCTTGATTTTGAACTTTAGACGCTGAAAATAAATATTGTTGCGATGTTTTCGGTTAATATATTTCATTAGTCGTTCTCAACATACGAACCTACCTTCTTTTCTATAAGAACCTGTAACTCTGCTCACACCAAAACACATGTCAAGTTGACAACGCTAACTAATCTAGCGAACTAAGTTATGCAGCTTTGGGCCGGCAATGTTTTGATTTAATTTGACTACACATCCCGTGCTGTTGGTTCAACGCTAGTGTTCATCTAGCCTAAAATAAACCAACCTACCAGCTAGTTAACTGTATAGTAACGGATAATACGTACCTACTTGAATGCCTTGCCATGCCCTTTTCCCATGGGGGTAGGCAGAAAGTACAGAACGCCTCGCTACTACGATCCTTACACGCTCCTTCCATTTATTTCATCCACGTTCATGCGTGTGGCCATACATGCACATCGGATGCGAATATGGTTTCTTTTTTCGACGACCATAGAAATATTCTTATATCTTTTGTGTCTACGCTCTACAATGCAAACTTTTAGTTTTACTCCGGTACTGTTAGAAGATACACAGGCTGATAAACTATCCATAGACACACAGTTCCCGTTCTACCTTAAGATCCTCACTCATCAAAATCAGTACTAATTGTGTGTGATCGTTATGGCCCAAACATCTAGGCGACTAGGTTTAGATCTGTCTAGTTATGAAGGTCTTTGGACAGTATCAACTTGTCTATTTAACTCCAAGTAGGCTCTAACAATTTCAATTAATCACTAAGACAAAAACCTCAGAAAATCTTCAAAGGAATATTTTAGCAACCCTTTTCATGACACGTTGTAAAAAAATTCTCAATTTTATAAAACCCTTGGGAAAGACAATTAAGCCTGAAGAAAATTCTAGTACTTACGAAAAGAAAAAGTGGTTTATTTTTCGGTTTTTGCTAAGAACTGGGGTTGCGTTTAGAGGTTTCCGGGTAAATTAATTAGGGGTGTAAAGCGGGGGTATTAACCCTTAAAAACCTGACACCACCGCTTACGGGTGAAGATAACATGTGGAACGAGGCATTGTGGGTGAATCCAGTGGGTTGGGCAATTACAAACAGGTTAAAGCGTAATATTTCCAACTCATTAGGGGCCCAAAAATGATAAAATGTGTAAATCAATAATGGCGTTTAGTTCAATAATTTATCATCAACAACACGAAAAACAAAATGAGGAGGGCCGTTGTATTTCATCGACACGGTTTATTTTATTTTATTTTTTGTATTTTTTACACACAATGGTGATAACGATGTTTATTTCTGTAGGTTCCTAGATTTTCTGGAGAAGAAATGCCGAAACAAACTCAAAGACAAGAGTAGTATTATCAAAAATATATAGTTTTCTCAAACAAAATACGCTAAAGTATTGGCCACGTAGCGGGTCGAGTGGTCCATCTCCACCACACGCTGACTTCCTAATACTTCGGCTGGCCGCCTCAAGTTTGAACGAGCCCGTCCGAACGACTGTGACCATAAACGCTCTATGTTTGGAATCTTTGGCAAAATATACATATATACATTAAATTTCAGCATCTGATAAACCACCAAACATTGCGTTAAGTTAGTATTTGTCTATAAATCAATTAAATGATACACGGAATAACATTAGTATTTTTTTTAAATCTTACTGAGTATGGCAGATTATGCTGCAACAAAGGTTTTTACGAATTTGCCCGAAAATTTGCTGACGAACAGTCCCACTTTTCGCGCATTTTCGCCGGACCTAGTACATTTTACACAAGGTGATATAGATAACCTCGTTTTGAGCATGAATAATCACCTGTTTGATAAACATCAGTGGTGCTCTTGCAGTTTATTCATTTTTATTTTATACAAAACTAGCTGTGCCCGGCATGCGTTGCAATGCACCTTTTCCGACCCTACCCACCTACCCTACCGTACCTACCTACTCTACCTACCTATCTACCGGTAGGGTAGATAGGTAGAGTACGTACGTACTCTATATATCTACCCTACCCTACCTAACCTACCCTACCCTACCTAACCTACTTACCTACCCTACTTACCTACTCTACCTCTAAGATCCAAACCTAATTTATTTAAAAACACTTTTTTTCCTGTGTACTTTTCAGATATTTTAATGGTTATTCTGCTATTCGGGGCGGAGATGAATCAGAGATGATTAAAATCGGTCCAGCCGTTCTTGGCTTATAAACGGTGTAACTAACCCAAATTTCCTTTCCTGCTTCAATCACCGAAAAACAGTAATGTCAGCAAATTGGCCTATATTTAGCAATAAGTTTAACTTTTTTAAATTAAAAGCGCATTTTTGTTTAAATTTTCAGTAAGAGAATAAAGTTCTGCTTATTTTGATGTGAGGATGCTTTAACAAGTTCATTGTAGTTTTGTTGAAATATATGAATAACTTAAATATCCCAGGACTGTCTTCATGGCAACATTGGTAACATAACATCAGTTTAGAAACAATTTGAGCACGGAATAGCTCATAGAGCAACTGACAGTCATACAAAAGCCTATCTATAGTGCGCTTTGCAAAAAATCAATGCAGTACCTACCTACACACCTATTTCCCACCATATTAAGACTATCCCTCGGCCCACACACTTTATGGTGACCACCGAACAGTCCAGGATTCTAGTCACGCGCCCGGCCCGAATTGAAAGGTGGCGAAGATTGAATAAAGATGGCGGCCAGCCCTTATCAAATCATCCAGCCTGCGTTTGAAACGAATAAAAACTGATTTCGTTATCACCCATAATTTTGTGCGTATGTATCACACTGTCCTGACGGAATGCTGAGATTGTGAAGAATTTTTGGATGTTGTTCTGTACCTAAGGTGTTTGTCAAATGCGTTAAATTGAGCTTCAGATTTCCGACTCCTGAAAAAAAATTATACCTCTTCATACATGCATTGTTGCATAGGATTTTGTTGCTTTTACACGAATCGGATATGATTTTCTTTGGGAAAGTTGTTTAATACTAAATCGCCACCCTGTCATCATGATCTGTTAGCTTTCTCCCAACTATGTTAGAGTCGGGATATTTTACATGGAGCGACTGCCTATCTGACTTCCACAACCCAGTTAGTACTGGGTAATACGATACCCCTTGGTAAGAGTGCTTGTCAGACTTTCGGGCCACTACCTGTGACGACTATCAAAGATGTACATGTGGCAGCCGGGACCAACGGCTTAACGTGTTTTTCGAGGCACGGAGGAAACTGGATATGTTATGGGTACAGACCAACCTAAGCAAGCACGACTTAATCTGAAGATTGATCCAAGAGCCTGTTATTTGAGCCACGTGCTCCTCCTCAAAACACCACCCTATTACCTGTCATTTGGCATGAATATACAGATTAGTTACGCCGGCATATCATACATTTCCAGATGTCAAGTGAATGCGCAGTCCACTGTATTGTACCAATTCAGGCATGCAAAATTTATCATTAAAGTTATACAATTTTATAAATTCCAATTCCATAAACATTGTCAAAAATGAAATAAAGTGAATTCGAATTAATACATTGTACAAGAAATTCAAAAATAATACCTTGTACAATAAAATCAATTCAAATTCATAAGTAAGTAATGTCAGAGTATATAATGTCATAATAATTAAGAGAAATCTAATATAAGAATACATAAAATTTTCTGGTGTCTGATTAACATTTCAATTCAATTAAATTAATTTATTGCAAACACATAAACCACATGCAAACTCGAAACAAAATAGGTATCTTGTACGTTTCTGTAGTACAGTATTATCGTGTCCTTTTCACCTACATTCTCGTGTCTGTATTAACTGGAGTTCACGAGGGAATCCCGAGCGACGCTAAGTTGAAGCCATGTAAGCTATAGCAATAAACTGCTAAGTTTTATAATGCTGTGCTGGCAAACGATGTTATACGACCACTGCACTATGCCATTCTCCTATCAGCTTGCTTTACGATCACATACACTGTTTAATATTTCTACACACTAACCTATTGTTATGAGCCACTGTTGGGGCAAGCTCTATTTGATACAGATGCAAGATTTTAATAGAATTGCGCCCGCGAGGTGGAGAAGGGCCCACTGCCTCTATCTCATCAGTGGGAACATTATGGGCATATTATGTTATGTCCGGCAGTTACGCAGATAGCGATAGATTAACTCAAAGGTACAAAAACACATTGATTTATTTCATGACTTTTCATTAGTTACTCGAATTCAAACTAAAAATTTAATGACTAAGCTGTTTCTTCAATAATTTAAACAACAAAACAGCTGTGAAACCTTGAGGCAACGGCTACAATTCTTTGAAATGCCTTTCATTTGTTTTCTTGTAAAGGAAGGAACTATAAGTAAGGGCTGATGTGTACAGCAGTTAACTCAACATAGTGCGTAGGTACGTAGATGGATATAGGACGTGGCTACGAGGCTGTCGCTTTATCTAGGTAGACACAGTACGAACACTTGGGCTGCACTGCACTAACTAGCCGAGGTCGCGCAGGTAGGTCAAGTTACTTACTAAGATATTGTTCGGGAACCTTGTTACTTCAGTAAACTTTGAAGTTACTGAGGTTTCAAGAGATCTTCAGTTATTAATATTATTATAGCTTACTGTAGAAGTTAAGGTTCTGTCAAAAAGATACGGACAGGTTGCAGACGGGATGTGGACAGCGAGGACACCGACACAGAGTTTAGAATGTCCTTGTAGAATATCAGATTAAATACTCTTTTAGTGATAATAATGGTTTCAAATGTTTCTAATCTTTGCTGGAATTCTAATTATTGAACGAAATTATTTACTATAAAGCCTGTAACGAAAAATTACGGGTACTTCATCTTGTCTGCTATGTCATTTTCAACTTTTCATTAAACCCAAATGTTATCTATGAAAATTGGATGTTCCTGGTATTTTAATCACTTCATACAGATTCATATAAAACGGACACGTTAAATTATTTTAGTAAAGAGTTATTTGACTCTTGCTCAAGATCGATATCTAAAGAATTATCTGTTTAAACAATTTCATCTTTGAAAACCAAATATAAAGAAACTCAGCTAGGTCAAGTAAAAGCTACTGTAAAATTAAAAATACTCCGGCACTATGCATCATTTATGATATAAAACTTTTGCAGCAAAATAAAACAATAGCCACAACTGCACCTCAGTGAAAGCCATGGAAAAAAATGGCGGAAAAGCTCAATTCTAGCGCCACAGTACAGCACTTACAGTAGGACAGTACTTAAGATCACTGAACCCGGGCGTAAAAATAGAACACTCAAGTCTTGTACTTGGGTGTTCTTCAGGAGTCACACGTTATTGCTTAATATGTCAGGTACCTATGTTGTATGTATGGTAACACAAAACCGGAAAAAAGTACTCTTGTTTATACACTTTTAGTAGCCGTTTTTATTTTTCAACTTCATTTTTTATTTAAATTATTTTGAGTTGATTTAAATGTTGTACTTATTTATTTATTTAGTACACCAACAGCAGTAAATACTAAGAATTAATGTGAAACAATAAAAATGACATAAAAATGCTCACTATATTAATATACAGGATGGAATTTTTCAACGCCGCCTGGAGGGTAAGTACTCCAAAAAGATAGGAAAAAACCTTTATTTTTAAAAAGAAATAAATCTGCCGATGTTTTTCGAAGCTTCGCTTGCCACACTCGGGAAACGAACCGGCAAAATTCCAAAAAAAAAACACCATATACTTTTATGGCATTAATCGATAGGATCAATCATAAGGATCAAATCTCTCTAACAAACAGGAAAAATTAAATGAAAGCAAAACCATGAAATCTTTACTTAACATAGGCTACTACTATAGGCGGTTATTATGAACGAATCCATTGACACATCATTAATCAAAATCGGCTTAGTAGTCTAGGCGCTACGGTAGAACAAACAAATGTTACATACATACATTTATAGCCAGCTAAAACCATAGCCCTTCCTTTTAGCTATGCCGTAGTCGGGTCTGATTTAACCTACTGTTACTTATGTAACTACACTGCACCGCGCACGGCAGGCCGGCCGGGATTTGTCCCGGACACGGGCCGGACGCGAGCTCATCTGGCGCCGCTACGGCTAGTAAATAATGTATAATAATAATAAGCGCATAAAATATTACACGATCGCCTCATTGGTTAAGTCGCTTTTTAGTTGAAAAGTATTTTTATTTTTCTTGTTTAAGTTAGCAGGCGCTGCATGTAAAATACTGGCAGCTATTACGCTGCATTCGGTTAGACTGTCAGCTGGCTGCAACACAGTTACACAGACGGGCCAAGGCGAAGGCGAACGTGATGAGAGATAGCATAATTATCTTTACGCCACGCATTTTAGATTCAATTCATTTATTGCATCAAATATGGTAAGTACATGTAGTTCTTATTAAAATATTTAGCATGCAATAGTACAAGTTTTTACACTTAAGATATTAATTACTAAGTAACTACATTTTGTCAATTTATGTATTTACTTAACAGTAAAATATGTCTGTGCGTTAATGCATAAAATTTAAAGGGACACTATTGAAAGAACTCATCTATCGAATAAAAACACTCTTGTAACAACCACTTCAGCAGCGCAGCACAAAACTTATTGAAGGGTAGTTGAGTCAGTGACCTAGGCAAAGCATTGTAAATTAAAGGAGCCTAAACGCAGTTCCGCCGAAAAAGTTCTAGCTTTGGAACGGGCATTTCAAAATCCAAAAAAAACAAAAAAAAAAAAACAAATGTCCAAATGTGTGTGTGTGTTGTGTGTTTCAAATGTTGTTCCTTTTATTTGTGCTATCTTTCCGTTCAAATAGTTCAAGATTGGACCTCACAAACCTGGCAACTTCGTAAATATAAATGCACGGGACCGTCAATAGATTGTGCGTCTTGAATATAGACCTGCATGAGGCCTATACATATAGATCAAGGGGCCGTGGACCGAAAGTATTTTGACTGTCAGGTACGAATTAAAATTATTTCTCGCGGGTAGAACCTGGATGGGACAACCACAAACAGACAAGTGGTGTTTGGCGCGAACAAATAATTATATTTAAGCAGCAAGTGAAGATTGACTGTAGGTCCCCTACCCCTCATCCTGATACCTGGCATCCTATGCGGTCCGGTATCCTAGCATGGACGCCAGTCTCTCACAAAGGATACTATTATGGAGTTTTGTTAATATGTTATTCTTACATTTATATTATTTATATATATACCTCTTGTGAAGAGAGAAAATGTACCTATCCAGTTTTCACATGATCAGAAGATAGTATACATACTCATACACATATACCTATAACATAGAAGTTTCACTTACCGCACTCATTTTCTTTCTTTCTCAAGTCATCGATTGGCGCAGTAGGTAGTTAAGTTATTAGCTAGTGCGCGATTTGATTCCTGGTTCCTACCATGACGTCTTAAAGCAGGAGTAATTCAAGTGTGGGAAAGAGATGGCGCTAGATGACCTGTATAGCTCTGTCTCTTTCCCACACTGGAGTTACTCCTGCTTTAAGATGTCATAGTAACCCCCTGTACAGCACAAATTATTGTATTTGAAAAAACTTCTTTCAATGCAAATACAACCAAAATATACTACTTCTGCTTATCTCTTTCTGCAAGAAAGATGCACCGGAACGCTCCGTATGCGGCCAGGAAGCGAGGCTCATCTGCTGCACAGAACTAAATTGTTAACCCACAGCCTTTTAAAACATCCCAACTTTTGCCCGTCAAGAACTTGCCGCTATGTGGATACGATGACCGTGCTGTCGTGGCAAAAAAACGGGATAACCACTTGACCACGAACTACATTGTCAATCAGCACGTCTTGCAACAACGATTGCGGAGAAAACCAATTAAAGAAGTTGTATACGCGACTTGTATAATTGTACTTGATAAATGTACCAAGTTAGACATATTGATGCATTTTTCTTGACAAGAAAGTGGTCACACTGTAAGGACATCTCGCTAGACTGGCAAGTGGCAATCTGGTGTCGATATTTATGTCCACCAATGTATCATAATCATAATAGACATAAAAGGCAACAAGATTTAATTGAATGTACTTGTAGAAATGAATGAGGAGCTCGTGGCTAAATAAGAACAGCCGCTCGGGTCGATCTTTAGGTTAAGCCGTGCTTACCTAGGTTGGTTCGAGGGTGGGTGACCACCCATTACATACCGTGTTTCCTCCGTGCCTCGGAAAGTACGTTAAGGCGTTGGTCCCAACTGTCATTTCTGACAGTACATTGAATAAGTAACACGAATACATTTCCACTTCTGGCTTACATTTCATAAAAGCAGTATCTTTTTGTATTGTATTCAAATCAATTATTTAAGCCAATATTGATATCGTACAATAATTTGTCTGAAGGCTGTAATATTATAATTGTGTGTTGTAGGTAGATATTATCTATGTTGTAAGTGGGTAGACCTACCCACTCACCTACCCACTGTTATCGTTTTAATGCTAAACAAATATTGTTTAAGTTACATCATTAGGTACGTCATACATGATAACATTGATAATCCAATAAAAGACATTGTCTTAATAATAATTTGTGTCGTGCCTGGATCTGATCAGCTGGTCAGGCAGTGTTTTTAAGATTTTTTAGATTGGAACTTGGTTAATTCACTTTAAAATCAATCTCAAAGTCTAGATTTGTTTCCGATAAATGAAGAATGTCTTCCTTAGTCGCTAACTGACAGTCACCGTAGCTCAAAACTTGTAACAAAGTTACAGTAACCGAAGTACGAACTATGTGTCTAATTAATAGAATGCGCTCTCTAAGTGAATTGTTGATTCATTTGCTTGAACTTACTGCTCAAACTTCAATGTAAATGACTAGGAGCCGGCGGCTACGATTGTGTGGTACACGTTGTGACAGATGTTTATTTTGTAAAGTAAAATTACGATGCTTGAATAATGTTTGCGATGGACGTTGGTAGGGGTGCCAACCTTTAACAATGGACTATTCTTTCACCTGTGATGTAAAATCACTGACAACATTATATTTATCCTTATGACTATTGACTAAATAAGACTGACAAGCAGTCTTACCAAGGGGTATCGTATTACACAGTTAGTGGGGTGTGGAGGTCAGATGGGCAGTCACTCTACTACTGATGTTCAGCTGCATCCGGTTAGACCAGAAGCCGACCCCAACATAGTTTGATAAAAGGCTAGGCTGATGATGACGTTTCTTGACTACGTAAAGTTATTGCTAAGTTCTAGCTGTCAGAGGTAAAAAAAACGGGCCAAGTGCGTGTCGGGCCACGATCAATGTAGGGTTCCGTAGTTGCCCATCAAAATATGCGAACTTTTCTTTCGGTCCGAAATGCCTCCGAACGATAATTTTTATTGTGATAATAAAAAACAAACTTACATTTGCAGCTGAAAAACCTGTGCTCCCATACATTACCTTTGTTTAGGAAAATATGTTATCCAAGTACATTTTATAAGTTAGTCGATTACTCGTGAACTTGTAAAGCCTACTTAGCTGTGATAGTTTTCCTTCTAATTTCGTTGTACATATTATCAGTTATCACCGTGAATTTATTTCACTTGAGTCTTACAAAAATTTGCACTTTAAAGCTTAATATTTCACAAACGAATCCTTTAATCGAAAAATTGTTTGAATAAACTTGCAATATTTTTGAAAAACCTATCCAACGGCATCCCACACTATGGGGGACGCGAGAAAAAAATCCCCACTTTATGTGTAGGTACTGGAGATACCCTAAAAAAATACTTTTGGAGATTTTATTTTACCACTTTATCGGCGTAACTAATCTGTATATTCATGCCAAAATCCAGCTTTCTAGTACTAAGAGCCTTTGAGCTGCGGACAGACAGACAGACAGACGGATATGGCGAAACTATAAGGGTTCTATTCTATTCTTATTCTTTATTGCACACAAAATTAAAAGATATACACACAACATGGGTACAACAGGGTGGCAACAGGGTTCCTTGTTTGTTGACTACGGAACCCTAAATTCAAATTCAAATGTTTATTACTAAAAACTGTCAAAGTACTGTACCTACTAGAATTGGAACTAACCGACGTCATCTTGTATTATCAAACATTACACAAAAGAATTTCAGAAATGTTCGCCAAGAGATCCCTGTTTCTCCTTAGAAACAAGTTTTGGTGGTCACTATTCAGCCCATGCTGAACTCTTCACTCTCACTAGGTGGTACCTATGGCTTGGTACATTATAGTACCTAGTAAGAGAAGCTCAGAACCTACCTTTGACTATGCAATACCTAAACGTGGATCGAGACAGCACACTTCCTTGTAAAATTAAATTGGGGTCAGCTTCCAGTCTAACCGGAGGCAGCTGAACACCTGTATTTTACATGGAGCGACTGCCTATCGTACCTCCACAAACCAGTTAGTACTAGGTATTACGATACCCCTTGGTAAGACTAGTTGTCAGACTTTCGGGCCACTGACTTTGTACAAAAATCTACAAATTACAGCTAGGGACCAACGACGCACGGAGGAAATTCGGTATGAAATGGATGGTCACCCATCCACGGACCAACCTTGGCAAGCGCCGCTTAACCTAGAAGATTGACCCTTGCGGCTGTTATTATTTAGCCACGAAATTCTTACTTACCAAATAAGCAAAACAACTCGTAATGATCTCAGCACTTTATCAAACAGAAGTTCTCCATTCTTATACGCAAAGAAAATTCAACATTAAAATTACGAACACAAAAGCCCTATTATAAGTAATTCTAAAGCTATTTATTTCGCAGATTACATATAATTGAAGTGTATTGTCTGCGTCACAAAGGGGGCGGCCCACTTTCGAACTTGTACTGTAATCGTTTTATTCTGAACACTTGGCGAAGTGCGAACAATGAACGCTGCCCTTTTCAGCCTGTGAGTAAAAGAATACGCGCCACGGTTATTATCTGCGAAGGAAGTTTGGGAATTCTGGGAGATGTCTCGGTTGTATAGATAGAGGTACATAAATGTTTTAGCGCGTGGCAATAATCAAATCTAAGTCCGCCATCTTGTTTTTTCAATATAAATTCATGGATCATTTTTGCAAATGTTTACCAACAACGCTCTCGTGATTTCTCCGCGAAAATATTCTTGTAACACTACAGTCTATTAAATAGTTTCCTAAAAATTAACTAAAATACCACGTAAAATAACGTTTCATTAAATGCAGGAACTGCTATTTTGATATTTTAATTGGGTATCTAATCCTTTTTTATAAAATTTGTTAAATCAATCAGTTCAAATTGTAAAAGAAAATTAATATTTCGATCAGTCGATAGGTTACGCTGGTTTTAACAGACATAATGAAACGACGAACATGTTAATAAGGCGTCTCGGTATCGTAGTTATGTTTGCTTTTCACTGTAACGAGGTAGATATTACATATTGAAAGAGTACCTAAAAGACTTCAATCGGATTGTTCGTTACGCTGAACGCAAAACTTTTATAATTTCCCTTGTCACTGCCAGTCAAACGAAAAGATTGAGGAAAAAAGAGTTTTTCTTCAAAAATAAGCAATTCTTTTAATCAGTACCCGTCCGCGATAAAACTCTGTACGTACTGTGAAATTTTTCCAGAACTTATCCGACAGTTTCGACCCCGGGACCCCGGTCCCCTTAAAATGTGTTTCACGGGATGGAGACTCCGCCCCGGGACGTGTTTAGAGCGCTTTAAAACTTAGAATAGGTATCCTCCTTTTTGAATTTGTGCTAACGTACTGCTTCTGGCTATGGGAGGCGAAGTGATCCTGATATTGATTTCCACAACTACGCTATAATTTCAAGAGAATTACGACAATTATATCTACTAACCCATATCGCCTAATCTTATAAAACAACTAAACAGTCAATCACTGAAGAATTCATTGGAAAAGCAGACAGAAGGTTTAAAAAAAACACATACAAAAACACATTTTTAGAAACTTCTTTTTCCTCTGACTGTGTAAAATTAGAGCGTTATTTTAATAAAATCAAATAAACAAACGGCCATCTCAAGAGGTTCTTTTACAGACTCAAATTGAGTGGGTGGATCAAGGGTTTGATAAAGAAAGCCGTAGTACTTGATACGGCACCCACTGTCATTTCCGAAGCCTTTAAAAACACTGACATTTTTTAAAAGAAAATATGGTTTTAAATAAATATTTCTCATAAAAAACCAACTGCCATTAGAGTAAAAGGCTGATGATCGTCTTCTTTTTTATCGTCAATCACATACATCTTTGCAAAATAAGCACTCAGCAGTGTCTGCCTTGAATAAACATCTTTAGCTTTGAACAAAAACTGAAAAACTTCTTACGAAAGCACTTTTTCTTTCCGTAATATTCTTTAAAAATTGCCCTCTCTCTCAGTAACAAGAAGACGCAATCATTAACTTCGAATAATGTTAAGCAGACAGGAAAGTTGTTAAACGCCTGCACAAACACAATAGCAACAAGTTTCACCCCAGCGCTCTGTCAGCCATTGTCAGCAGGCGTCCGTCTTGTGCATAACTTAGTGCACCTCATAAAGTTCTTTGATTTCACGGCCATTGGTTTTATAGCTTTTACTATAATTATGTTTGACTTCTTTTGGATAGCAGACATGACTAGTCTCTGTTGATAAATATTGTAAACAAGATGTCGAACAAGTCATCACAGCAAGGAAAATGAAATTAATTTTGAAAAAAGTTTATCATTTAATTAAAGTTTTTACCTAACAAAAGAACCATGCTGTTTAAAGTTCTCTTGTTGGTTATTGTGAATATTTGCGACATCATTTGCGATGAGGAGGAAAAGCCTATCGGTGCCAAGAAAGAGATGGACTATACAGTTCTAGCGAGTGAAGCGGAGATGCATAAGAATGACATATTGGAGTTTTTGAATCAGACTCATGTGAGGGAACGATATAAAACGTTATATAACTGCCTGTTGTCGAAGTTAATCGAAGGTAAGCTGGGGCATATTGTTGATTGTGCCGACAATACGCGACACGGTTAGTTAAAGATTCGAAGAAACAAATTAAAAGTTACGAACATTCGTTCGCGAATCGATCACGATGTCAGTAATGTTTAATTTAACTTTTAGTACTTGTTAGAAGTTCCGTTTGTTGTTTTTTAGACTGTCTTATCTCTTTGCCAAAGATAACCAGCGCGATATTGGATTTCTAAATAACTTGGCTTCACAAAAGTCTTTTGTCTTATTTGTTTGATTGTATCTGCTGAATGTGGGCGACATGCGAACTATTAATATGAGGTCAATGATCGTTAAATAATGACGACTAAGTTTCTTTCATATCGGTTACCTACAAACGGATACAAACCAACCGTAGCTGAAACCTCATCTCTATCTCCACTCTAGAAATCGTACGACGAGACCCAAAACACAGGCTATCTGTCCAGTTTCGGGCTCACTCACTCGTTTTTAATATTTCAATTAACTGAATTAACTACAAAATCTTTGCCTACGAAGAGGCGCGCCTTCCGGGTTTACAGGAGAGACGATGTGTGAACAGAAAGAATATTACCAAACTCTGTGCACATTCTAATATTCAGTGTTAGTAAACAATAATTGCTTACTTCCAGATGACTCAAAACCAAAAAGACGAGGTAAGACGTTTTTATAATTTTAGGTACTTGTTGTGTTTGTATGTACGATGTGTACCGGGTGTAAACGGGCCCTTCACGAAGCTGTCAACCAAACATTATGCATCAAACTAAGTAACTTTACGCAAAAATGATTGCTCGGAAACGACTTTTTTTTTGGGAAGTAAAAAATCACGTTTTACAGTAGGTACAATATCTCCGTAACTAGAAGGTTCCCAGGTATGGTCTAGAATAAAAAAAATATCGCAACGACGGTAAGAATAAGTGCTTTTCGGTTTCGTTAAGGGTCTTGTTACACCCTTTATGCATAATAACAATAGTTCAATGTAATAGAAATGTAGCTTTTATTCGTAACACATGGAATAGTGACAGAGCATGAGAGCCGAGAGCACACAATGGCTTGGTTTAGGTGACAGACTTATGTGTCTGTATGACTCTCCTCAACTGATGTTATAAATGAAGATGATGTAATCATGCAGCTCTTCGACTGTACGAAATCTGTCCATGTAAGGTAGCCTTCACTATTGCGTTGCCAATGGGAAAACATGTTGTAAAGATTTTAATTAAGATAAGAGTGAGCTGTAGAGAATTAAACATGTTTCATGCGATTTTTTCGCCAGTGGCAACACAGAGTTGATCCTCATTCTCCTGTCCTTATCACCTTAAACTCAGTCATTTCATAAAACCGTGATATTGCACAGTTACGAAAACCCAAGAGACTCTCTTTTCTAGGGGCAGTTCCAGAGCTAATCATGCCCACCTCCACGCGGCGCATCGTGTCCGGGCGCAACACGTCCATCGCGGCGGTACCCTGGCAAGTCTCTCTGAGGGAGAAGACCTACCCCATCTGTGGAGGCTCGGTAGTCACCGATGTGTGGCTACTGACGGCTGCTCATTGCCTTTTGAGGTCATTTTAGTTACAGTTCAAGTTGCCAGACATTTTAAGTTTAAGTAACGATATTTTAATGTGACGATCTTAGCACCACCCGGTTTTTGCAAACCTAGACGTCTCTGCTGTTGTAAATCAAATCAAAAATCATTTATTTAAATTAGGCGTCAACCTAATGTCTAAATTACATACGACAGTCCCCAAAACGCCCGCTCTTCACTACTTCTGGGAAGAAGGAGTGGCGCTACAAACTCTCCAGCAACACCTGTCTGATCAAATCTAACGTTAGCTGTATAAATTGGTCTCGTTCATGGACCAGTAACTTGTGATATAAATCTTTTTAATACTACAATTTCGTTACGCATATTTTCAAAGTAAAATAGCAAATTTTATATGCAGAATTGATCGATCATCAAACATACACCTAGAACCCAAAACTAAACACACAAGAGGGAATAAAAGCAAAAACAATAAACAGCCAACAAAACCAGCGAACTAGAGGAGCCGCGAACTACTCGAAATAAATTCACGCAGTACCTACAGTTTTTATGACCCACCCCTAGCGAATTGCGTTCCTTTCGCCAATTTCAATTTATGCCCTAGTAGCGCTGTAGGGCTGAGTTTTTCCGATGCAAAATAGCAATCGCCAGAGGCCATGGAACAAAGCAGCCACAGTTTGCTAGTGAGGTAGTGTGTCTCGCGGGACTTTACGATTGCTCCGGAGAAATTTATTGTCACCCACTTGGAAAGCGATACGTTGCTGGCAAAATGTTGGGACATGTTCCAGTTCAATATCCTTCGTATTAGAATTGAGATGGTTGGTTCTTGTTATGTGTTTTGCGTAATGGGTTTATTGGAGATGGTTTCATTTGCTTTTGTGATATGTTCTGATCTGTGGTTCTGTTGGTGCTAATTATTGCTATAGATCGATATATGACTACCGAAAAGAAAAGAATGAGGGTTTCTTTAGTCCACACTTTATTTAACTGGCGCTACTTACACCAAATGTGACAAATGCTTTTCTGATTATATAGTCGGTTATAATCTACTAAAATTACGCCTTACAAGTCCTACGACACAAAACACTCATCCTAATTATTCTCAACTATCTGAATCCATATTCATCAATTACAAAAACAATTCAAATTCCTATTTAGTTCAATATTTCTTTATTTACACAATAACTCGTGCCTAATTACAAATTAAACGGGCACGTGAACGATTTCAGTTACGTTTTTACTGAAGGTCACCTTTTTTTACTACAACAGATGTTTTCGCAACGCTCTGTTCTCGATTGTTGTCGATTATTGCGACAATTATTATATTATTTGCATTGTTATAGGGAATGACGTCATAGCTAGATCATGTTCTGTTCACGACTGTAGCTGTAACGTTCTGAATGAACGTATTGTCTGATTCGTGGTTTGATTGTGGAATGGATTAGTAATCATTTTGACCAATACTCAGTCGGACGGTTCCTTGGGCTTCGAAGGCTGGGCGTTTTGGGCCACTATCATGTGTAATTGACGTTCAAAAAGTGCTGATCTTCAGCCTAGTTTGAATAAAGATTTTATTCCCCTTTTATCCGACTGTCCGCCACAATGTAAACACTTTTCAATCCAGTTCAGCATCCAGTCTACAACACCGGATCAGAAATACAGCAGGCACTCATTTCGATCCATTGCTACTGGATTCAAATACTGGATCAATGTAATATTCGTTTTAATCTGCAATCTCTATGTATAATAACATATGGAGAGATAAATTTTGTATGTTTGGATGTAGGGAGTAATCTTCGGATCTACTGATCCGATTTCGAAAATTATTTCACGGGATATTATAAATTGCATATCAAATAAATAATCGCCTATCAATACATACTCATCATTTAATATTCTTTTTTACATTAGTTAAATTTATTTTTGTACAAAAATACTACATACATATCATAAATACTGACTGCACAGCAAATTTTTGCTGACAGAAACCCTAACCCTAGACGGTCAACGTCAGGGGCACCCCGAGGTTCGGTTAGTTAGGTTCCTGTAAACCCTGCAGACAGAAATAGGAGCCCCGCGCAGCGGGGATTAAGATTATTAGCTGTGCATTGATGAAAAAGCTTTTGCTATTTTGAGTTGAATATTTTGCTGTGCAATCAGTAATTTTGATGGGAATTCGGAATCTTATTGCATAGAAAAAGGATATTTTTTGATTTGCGTTTAAATACTACCGTTATTTCACACATCCGTGTGTCATTGGCTACCAGAGGCGAAGGTTCCATACAACTCGATTCCTACCGGCTTCCCTTTGAAAAAGGACACAGTTAGTATATTCTATAGACAAACAATATAATCACATTAAAAATATGTACTCCGGCTTACCTCTTACAAAACTTGGCCCTTCGCCACTGGGCTACATTTAAAACGTTCCCGTGGGATGATTTTCGAACATAACGGGAGCGGACCCGTGGTCAAAAGCTAGTGTATAATAACTTTTCACCCAACCAGAGCTCGAGCGACCGAGCTGAGCGTCCGTCTCGGCTCATCATGGAAGACTCACGGTGGCGAGATGTACGACGTCAAAGAGTGCTACGTCCACCCCCGCTACGTCAGCAAGACGAAAACCAATGACGTCGGACTGGTGCGCCTCTACTCGCCGCTGCGATTCTCCGCCAGAGTCCTGCCCATCAGACTTGTGGCGAGGGAGGCGAGGTTACCGGCCAAGGAGCCCGCCATAGTCAGTGGGTGGGGCAAGCTTAGGGTACATAATTTGAGATACACCTTCAAAATGGTTCATCATCTGCCTAGCCTTTTCCCAACAATGTTTGGCTCAGCAGTCTAACCGAATGCAGCTATTATCAGTATTTTTACACTCGTCTCTGCTTTGGTGGAGTCCGGGCCTTATGCTGATGTTGATGATGATGAATACGCAATGTCGGATACGTAGATAAAATTTTCTTTTTTTTTCTCTTTTCTAACTAGCTTATGTTATGTTACTTAGAAGATGTACCTTGGAGACCTGGACTGGCTGGACGATGATACAAATTATCTGTATTTCTAAGCCCTCTTACCTATTATGCTTTTTCCAGGAAGGAGGTCCCTCTGCGACATATCTGCAGTCCTCAACCATCAAGACTATTGCCATGAAGCTGTGCCGTCGCTCCGGTCTGGACCGTAAGGCCATCGACCCCGCCTCCATGTTCTGTGCTGGTTCCTTCAGTCAAGCATCCCCTGATGCTTGCCAGGTAATGACGCATATTTCTGCGGTAATATCTCTTGTACTGACACGGGACCTAGGTACATCTATTGTATGTTTTTTGAGCAATAACTATCAAGTCACTTCTTCGGCGATGTTAGGTGTTGTATCTTGTAACTTCAAAAATAAAGATGTTCCTAACATTCATCTACGTATTTATGACCTCTGCGGAAATAGTGACAAAATAGTACAATATCAACATCGAAAAAACATACAATACACGGAGATACAGCCAGTTTCCTAGACAGCATGTCCTAGAACCGAAATTCCAAGTCATTATGACATCAACCAACACGCACTGAATTCCACGTGGTTGATGACTTTCAGGAGAAAGTGAAACTGACTGAACACAATCAGCATAAAACGTGGAAACGTTTTAAGCTGGTAATGTTCAGTCAGTTTCATTTAAGTAAATCTCCTCATTCCCAGGGCGACAGCGGCGGCCCCATCGTGTACGAAGGTGTCCTGATCGGCGTGGTGTCCTGGGGCCTGGGTTGCGCCCGAGGCAACTTCCCTGGCGTCTACACCCGCCTCTCCTATCCACTCATCTACGACTGGGTGCACAATCATATCAGCAAGAAAGATAACAGCACTACTTTATAAATTAAATGAATACATTATTCGTTGTCGTGTAGATGATTACCATTATTATTATTCAAGTTAAGTTAAGACTTCGACAAGAAATTAGACAACCTACATTTACAAATACATTTAACATTTGTGTGAGGGGCTCGTGGCAAAATAATAACAGCCGCCCAGATCGATTTTTAGGTTATGCCGTGCTTGCCTAGGTTGGTCTGTGGATGGGTGACCCATAACATAACGAGTTTCCTCCGTGTCTCGGAAACCACGTTAAGCCGTTGGTCCCGGCTGTCATTTGTAGATCTTTGACAGTCGTTACAGGTAGCCAGTGCCCCAAAAAGTCTGACAACCAGTCTTACCAAGGGGTATCGTAGGTATTACCCAGTACTCACTGGGTTATGGAGGTCAGATAGGCAGTCGCTCCATGTAAAATACTGGTGTTCAGTTGCCTCCGGTTAGACTGGAAGCCGACCCCAACATAGTTGGGAAAAGGCTAGGCAGATGATGATTTAACATTTTTGTGGCTCAACTCTGTATGATGCTGGAAGATTACCACCACACCTACACACGAAAGTCGACCTAGGAAAAATAATGTACTTGCTCGATATTTATATAAAAAAATCAAACGAAATAGCACGAGCGAAGACGTAAAGAATAACATTAATCCCCGAACTTTCGGAAAGAATTAAAGAAGATTCACAAATCGAAATCATCGGGAAAGGGAACCGATGAGGTTTACGTCCCGTCTGCCTGGACGTATTATGAATTGCAGTTTTTATCAAATGATGAACAACCAGTAAAGAAAACTATAGAGGTTTGTATTAAGATATTTTAATATAAGTTTATTAATAACTCTCAGTAGGTTGGTACAAAAAAACTTAGATTAGATACAAAAGTACTGACAATAATTGTCTCTTATTGTCTTAGCATTTATAATTGCATTTCTATTTTGAGTATACTGTAGATTAGTTATACTGACTGATGGTGATTCCTTTTCTTGGTTTCAATAAAAGGGCGCGTTTTCTTTAATTTAAAAAATAGTTGTTGTCATTTATAGCCTTTTGAAAAATACCAAAACGTTTAGCCAAGATACCAAAAGCACACTCAACCGTTGATCGATCCCTTGATCATAGTTTTTGATTGAATATCAGCTCATTAGAGCTGCAGTTTTTCTGTGAGTATGGTTTCATCAAATTCGGGCCAAAGCGAACGCTTCATCAGCCACAATAATATGTAAGGAAATAAGTGTGTCATGTTTGAAAGATTAATTGTTAGGCAAGTTAAGTAGACGTAAGACTGCCAAAATTTTGAATAGAACAGGATTCCACCATGAGATATCCGACCATTGATACCAACAGCAACCATCATAAATTCTTCACGAGCATTTACTAAAGTCAATCCCTACTAATATTATAAATGCGAAAGTAACTCTGTCTGTCTGTCTGTTACGCTTTCACGTCTAAGCCACTGAACTGATTTTAATGAAATTTGGTACAGAATAGAGTAGACCTTGAGAAAGAACATAGGATAGTTTTTATCCCGGACTTTTGAAGAGTTCTCTTGGAAACGCGATATAACCGAACTCGACGCGGGCGAGGCCGCGGGCGGAAAACTAGTATAATAATACTATGGTATCCTTTATAATTAAAGTAACGTGCTCCTGCATTTTCGGGCATAATAATCCCAATGTGCTTGCCATCCAGCGAGCCTAAGTATCCATGAATGCGTCCAAAATCATCTGCCACTTCTCTCCACTCTTGCTGTGTTGAAGGAGTCTAAATAATAATAATAATATGAGAATTTATGAGAATGAGATGTTAAGAGTTTATCTACATGATGCCTAAATGATTACGAGGGCGGCCTCCCGACGCGCACGCCTACCAACCCCGGATTCGTCGCTCAGCTCCGCCTCACCGCCGCCGGAATCCAGCCCCGTCGTGAGTGCTGTGACACCGGCCGTGGCAATTGCGTCGAGCTCGAGCGACGAATATTTCTCTGCCAACGTCGCCAACACCTGTGCGTCGGCAGGGGAGAGGCCGGCCACCGAGGAGTTTGGGACTTAGGGGCCATCCAGCCCCGAGCCGGGTCCCCGCTACCGGTGGTTGTGTGCAGCGAATGAGATGGACTCAATCAATGAACGAGAACGTCATGCGCGCATACTACGGGTCTACAGAGGGGGGAACTAACCTCACTGCGTACCGTGTTAGGATGTTGTCTCTGTTCCAGGAACTTGAACCAACTGTTAACGTCTCGGCCCAACGACTGTAGGATCAGGTGCGGGTCATCCAACGCAATCACATGTTGGACGATGCTGCACTTGATAGGCTGCGCTCAGAGGTACTGAGCAACCGTATCGTCTTTACTCAGTCACAAACCGCGGTGCAAGCGCCAGCTACTTACGCAACCCCATCGCGGTCCAACCCTGTTGTTGTAGAGGAAGATGATAGGGTTGCCATGGTAAGTAGCCAGTGCAACGACCGATTGAGGAGCGCACTGGAAGATGCGCTTCGCGAATGTCGATCCACTCCTACCGAACTTAGGCCCCGATTACCACGGTTACCCATGCATAAGAAAAATAGAGCGCTGGTGTGCCTTGGACTCGCAACTCAAGAATATATTCGAGAGTAGCGAGGACCTCGTTGATACGCAGTCGATTCTGTACTGTGGGGCTGTTGCAGCATGTCGCCTAGCTAATGTAAAATTCCCAAATTGTGACTTAGCTAGTCGACCAAAACCAGCCGTACCAGCCTGGCAGCGCAGGATCGAAAATCGTATCGACGGGGCCAGGGTACTCATCGGCAAACTATACTGCTTCAGGGAGGGCAATACATGACCACGTGTGATGCGCTTTGTGAGGCGGGCATTCTCGGGGACTGAAATCAGTCCTCAAGAATACATGTCCCGTGTCACAGAGCGCATCGACTTCCTGAAGCAGAAAGTTTATGCATGAGCGAACCATATTCGGCGGTATAAGCGGCGGGTTGATCGATACTCGCAGAATCGCATGTTCCAGAGCGATGAGAGGTGGGTATACAGAGCATGGGAGCAACCCGAGCAAAATATGACAGACTTTTGCCGCCCAGATGATACCGTCACGAGTTTTTTTTGGCGCAGCATCTGGTCGGTGCCCGTCTGCCATACTGAGGCTGACTGGATGCATGATATCGAGCGAGTGTGTGAACCTATCACAGAAATGGAGCCAATTTTAATAACAGCAATAGATGTAGCCAGAGCAGTTCGTTCGTTACCGAATTGGAAGTCACCAGGACCGGACGGACTGCATAACTTCTGGCTCAAATGGCTTAGTAGTTCACACACTTGCCTGGCATCCTAATTCCAGTCATCTTTAGAGTCTGGGTCGCTACCGCAATTTCTAACAACAGGTATTACCCACCTGCTCCATAAGTCAGGTAGTCCCGCGGAGCCCAAGAATTATAGACCGATCACGTGTTTGTCGACGGTCTATAAGCTTCTTACATCCATTTTGAGAGTGAAAATTAATACACACATTGACAAAAACTCTATTATGTCTGCCTCTCAAAATGGATGTAAGAACGGGTCCCGCGGTACTAAGGAGCTACTCCTCATCGACATGGCCATTAGCCAACAGGTCCGTCGATCCCGCAAGGATCTTTCGACATGTTGGATAGATTATAAGAAGGCCTACGATTCGGTGCCACATACATGGCTCATGAGGGTGCTGGAGTTGTACAAGATAGATGCAACTCTACGCGCCTTCCTTGAGTCGTGTATGGGGCAATGGAGGACGGTCCTTCGATATCCAGGATGTCGACAGATCCAGGGGAACGATGAGCCTGTATGGATTAAACGGGGAATATTCCAGGGCGACAGTCTGAGTCCACTTTGGTTCTGTCTAGCCCTGAATCCTCTAAGCACATTGTTGGAGGATTCAGGTCTAGGCTACCGGTTTAGGAGAGGTGGTCAGGTCATATCTCACCTTCTTTACATGGATGATCTGAAATTCTTTGCCCCCAACAAATTGCAACTGATGGAGCTACTGAAAGTAACTGAAACTTTTAGTAGCGCCATCAGGATGGAATTTGGTGTGGACAAATGTGCAGTCATGTAATGTAAAGTGAGGGGAGATTATGGAATCCGTGGGAATTCAGCTCTCGGATTCCATACACCTCAGATCTCTCTCCTCATCCGAAAGTTATAAGTATTTGGGTATGTCGGAAGCGTTAGGCATTAACGTACTAATTAACTGACATGAAGCAATCGTTGAGGGAGCGCTTCTTTGGACGCCTGAACAAGGTATTAAATAGCCTTCTTTCAGGCGGAAACAACGTGCGTGCCTTCAACGGTTGTGTCATGCCGGTTTTAATGTACTCTTTCGGCATACTCAAATGGACTCAGACCGAACTCGATGCCCTGGATAGGAGAGTTCGTACACTGCTGACCGCAAAACGAATGCGTCACCCACGATCATCGGTGATGAGGCTGTAAATCTCGCGGAAGTGTGGGGGTCGTGGCTTTTTAAACGCGAAGACCCTCCACAACTGCGAGGTGTGCAGTCTCAGAGAATATTTTTTAAAAGCCGAAGTGGGTATGCACCGAGATGTGGTCGCAGTGGACAAGGGACTCACCCCGCTGTCCATGGCTAAAGAGAACTAGCGCAAACCTGTGGTACTTACTAATGATGACCGCAAGGAAGTATGGCAAGGCAAGGAGCTTCACGGGCGCTTCTACCGGGCTCTTCATGGGCCGGATGTAGATTTTCTTGCGTCCGTCCAATGAGGTCGCCGAAACGTAGCCAGGAGGCTACGTTTCGGCGACCTCATTGGGGAAACTGAAGGTTTTGTCTGTGCGATTATGGATGAAGTTATGTTAACGAACAAATACCGGAAACATATTATGAAGGACGGAACGGTTGACGTGTGTCGGGCATGCCACCGTCCGGGTGAGTCCATCAGACATATTATTTCTGGTTGTTCTCGTCTAACTAACGGCGAGTACTTGCTCAGGCACAACCAAGTAGCCAGGATTATTCACCAGCAACTTGCCTTGAAATATAAACTTGTGGAATCTGAGGTACCGTACTACAAGTATGTGGCCGACACAGTTTTTTTTTTATATACTAAATGGGCCTACTCTTGACCTCAATCTAGTCCTGAGGACAGAGATGAGGTCGACGATGGAACGAGCTTACCCAGAAGAAGCCTATTAACTCGCGACTTAAATAGATTGGGGTCATATAAAATTGGGAAAGTTCTCGAGAAAGACCATGTCACGCTGTACTGGGATCAGTCTATCATTACTGACAGGACTATTGTCGCCAATAAGCCTGACCGGTGATAGACCGATCAGCACGCCGCGTAATGATAGTCGATGTTACCATCCCGCATGACAAGAACCTCGTGAAAGCTGAGAAAGAGAAACAAATAAAATATCTCGACTTGGCACACGAGGTTGTCGACATGTGGAATGTGAACTCGGCTATCATTGTGCCGATTGTCGTGACGGCCAATGGCCTTATGGCCAAGAGCCTCGATGACCATCTATCGAGGCTCTACTTAGGCGGTTGGATCAAGGGCCTGATTCAGAAGGCAGTACTCCTCGATACGGCTCGCATTGTGAGAAGGTTCCTGTCTCTGGAGCCCTAACCACCGGTAGCTTGGACCCTGCTCCCGGCACCGGCGGACCACTATTTTTTATATTTTTAAATGATTTTTTGAGAAAATATTTAAAAATATGTAAAATGTGTACATAAATAAATAAAGGAAATAATAATGTAACAATAAAGCTTTATTAATTCCACACAAACAATAATCAAATCACAATCAAATAATATAACAATAAATATTGGTAATAATCAAATTAAAAATTAGAAAATAACCTTAATACCAAAATCAATAAATAAATTTCGTTACAATTAAATAAAAACATTCATGATTACTTCGTTTTAAAAATACTTAAGATTTTTAATTTCATTTATGTAATAAAATTGTAAATTGATACTCGTATAGGTAATAGTGTTTCGATAATTATCATTATTAACAATAATTATAAAATAACATTATTGTGTGGACCCCCTTCGGGTAAAAGCCTCCTCCAAAGAATTCCACTCTTCTCTATTCGAAGCGGTGGCTAGCCAGTCCCGTCCAGCATTCGAAATGATCTCGTCGTGAAGGAGTCTAAAACAATAAAAGAAATAAACATTATCATATTTTGTAATTAACATTTTATTTACTTGTCTTTATATATTACAGGAAGACAAAGAAAATGATCAAGACCAATATAGATATTCGATTAGCTCACTGGATCCACCTCCAACTCCAGTATCGGAAAATAAGAAAAGAAAAATGAATAATGACCAGGAAAACCTTTTACAGAGAACTTTATCATTTTTGGAGAAGGATTCCTCTGAAAATCAAGAAGAATATCATCTTGCCAAAGTCTGGGCCACTAAAATGACAAAACTGGAGTCTAAGCAAAAACGCTTTGCGGAAAAGGCAATTAACGATATTTTATTTGAGGCACAACTTGGCTTGTTAAACAAAAACTCCGTCAAAATTAATGATGTACCATATACTTCATCGCCTTTGCCGCCTAGACACTCATTAGATCATTCCATCACCTACCTAGTCACTCACCAAGCACACAAGATTCAATTTTGACATACAGTTTAACTCCTTCGTCACATTCCTTAAATACCAATGAACATAATACGGATAATACTATTACTATGACACCTCCACAGACTTTGTCCAAGTTTCTAATTCACCATCAACAAATTGTAACCACCGGTGTTCCATCTCAAATAATATTAATGCCTCCACTGACACGATTGCAACAGTTTGAGTATGGTCCACAAGACACAATATTTCAACAAAATAATATTCCAATATAATAATAAATCTTCTAAGCAAATCAAGTATCTTGACTTGGCTCGCGAGGTTATCGACATGTGGCATGTGGACTCAGGACCTCAAATCAAAATCAAAGTGGATTTATTGCAAAAAACAGGTGTAAATAAAGATAATCATTTTTGGAAGCTGCTATCTCTCATTCTCATATAATTTTTGAAATCATTTTCTTCTGTGACTTGACCGGATACGGATCGGCCCGAGAACCCGTTTTCCCAGAGACAGTGGGATGAGCCGCTCTGCAGGTTGGTACGGAATAAACTTATTAATACGTCTACCAATACTGCTGAGCGTGCCCGCCTACTGGCTGTGGGTGAGTGGGAGTCGGGCCTCTGGCTTCAGGCACTACCGTCACCTAATATAGGCACTATGTTAGGTGACACTACCTTCCGGCTCGCTACGTGTTTGCGATTGGGCGCTCCTTGTGGGGCTCCACATCGCTGTCAATGTGGTAAAGCAGTCGACTGCCTCGGACACCATGGCCTTTCATGCAGTAAGAGTGCAGGTCGGATTACGCGGCACGCTAGCATTAATGATCTCATCCGTCGTGCTCTTGCCACCGCCGGGGTGCCAGCTGTCTTAGAACCCAATGGCTTGGCACGCGTCGATGGGAAGAGACCAGATGGTATGACCATAATGCCATGGAAGTTGGGTAGGCCTTTGGTGTGGGACGCAACTTGCGTCGACACCCTTGCGCCATCCCATCTTCCTAGCACAGTGGGCTGCGCTGGGGCGGCTGCTGCAGGTGCTGAAAACCTCAAACGGCGCAAATACAATAATTTAATTGGTAATTATGTGTTTGAGCCGTTTGGGGTTGAAACACTAGGGCCATGGGGTCCGAGTGCCCACCTAGTTTTTCGGGAAATCGCCAAGCGGTTGGTCGACTCTTCACGTGACCAGAGGGCGGGCCTTTGGCGATTTTTTGGCCAAAGAATCAGCATTGCCATCCAACGTGGTAATGCTGCCAGCCTTCTGGGCACTTTTCCTGTTGACAGCGATGCGGACGAATTTTTGCATGCCCTGTAACCCTTTTTATACTTGTACATATTTATTTCTATTATAGTTTTGTAGTTTGTAAATAATTAATATTTTGATTAAATAAAAAATATTTTATTCTGTAACTCGTAGTTCATATATTAGATTAAAGTGATTTATTGTTTTGTATTCTTGATTGCCTTTTTTAGTTAGTAAAATTATTGCTATACTCAATGCAACTACTTTTTTCTTTCTGTCCATTACATGCGCACATGAATCTAGCTGCGGAGCGACTGAGTCAGATTGTATCATGAAAAATTGCCAATAATATTGCGTAGTGTGCGGGACCTTATATTGATGAAGACTTTTGACAATCTTGCATTGACAATATTATGTTGTGTGTGTGCGGCTAGCCACAAGGTAACATTGAGATAGTTCCAATCCTTATGAAATTTCAATTTAGGTACTGGGAGGTTTTGTAAAAGAGGTAAAGGAATTAGGGTGTGCCCACTTAAATCTGCCGCCAACCTGGGGTGTTGTGTTCCGATGTGAAAGGTAAGTATGAGTCCGAGCCGGTGAAATCAGGGTGGCGCCTGTGAGCTGATGGTGCTAGTACAGCTAGTCCCAAGCATCGTCATTGGTGGAAAACCTGTTAATGTAATTTTATACAGCGTCGATGTACCTTCCACCTTGTCCAATATTTTCAAAAAAACTTGACCAGTAGTTCCAAAGACACGCCATCTATAATGAGACCTTCTTTATTACAGACAACTTTCAAACAATTTAGTTTTGTCTGTGCCAGGATGTGAACGCACCTGCAATGACTTTGACGGAGGTGACCACATACCATTAGAAGGAGTACCTACTCAGAATCAGGATCAGAATCAGAATGTTTATTTGTCAACATAGGTAATTACAGAGTGTGTGAGATGTTACATTTTCGTATGTGCTCTATGTTTTGCCATTTGGCGTACAAATATTTTTATCAATTTAAATTAAATTCAGTTAATTACTTGCATCAAATACCTGCATTATATAAAATTTTAACAATACATTAATTAAATTACAAAAATCAGAGCAAGTCCATGAATAAATATTCTCAGAATGTCAACAATAAAATTTAAGAAATAACAAATGATAAATGTCAGAAGATAGTGTCAATTATTAATAAAATTTAAAATTAATAAAGGAATGTCAAAGAAATTAATATAAATCAAGAAAATATTTCTACAATGTTAACAAAAAAATCTAAGGAAGTACTTAGATGTTAAATATCAATAAAAGTAGGTAAATGAGAATAATGTCAACTGATACTCCTTCAAATGGTATGTGGTCACCGTCATGGTTGCTTGTCATTGTTTTGTTTGCGAAAAACAAAATAACACTATGCAGTAATCCTGTAGTCATTCACCCAACTTGATGACTGCGTTATATAATTTTACTCGTGCCTCGGAAACCACGTTAAACCGTTGGTGGTGCGCCTGATCTCTCTCCGGTCGTGTCAGATTGCCGTCCCAGCAGACTATGAGAGTCGGGAAACAGAGACTGCAGTTGTGTCTGCGCACATACTTCATCAACTTCTGCTCCTATCAAAATTTATTTCGAGTTGGCGCAGCATGTCTTTTGTACAAGTTTTTATTTAACTTGCCTTGTTGTTAGTTTGTACTATAATGTATGGGATAAATCTTGAAACTGCATTCATCCTCCATACTTCCCTATTACCCGTCATCTCAGTAGTCACCTCCTTCCTCGCCATATCCTCCCTTAACTCCCTTTGGTCTCTCTACTCTTATAGCTACACATTTGTGCACTTGTGCAATATAATATCTCCCGTGTAAATGGCTAGTGTCCGCTGCAGTTGCCCACCATCACCATGGCTTTGCAAAATTATAGGGGGACAGTGAAAATGCAATGGTTTCCAGATCTGTTTATTGAAAATGGTTTCCACGTATATTTTTGATTGGAAATAAATAAAAGCTTTACAAAAAGTTCCTTAGAGCGTTCACATAATTAATCCCAACGAGTTTTTTAATTTAGTTTGATTTATAGAATTCACTTTGAAATACAAACAATTCCGTTAAAATATCGAATACCGAAGGTAGCATGATTTAAAACAATTAAATTCATGACATAAATTAGGCATAAAAGTAGGTACCAACATTTTATAACAACAAAAACGTTCAAGTTTCAACAAGATTTAAACACGATTCGTCTATTCTAATACAACACTACAAAATAATAATACTATATAGAATACTAACTACATTTCAGTGATTTAGTGACTATAAATAAATATCACACTTTCACAGGTCGGTAAAATGGTGCTTTGACATAATTCACTAAACAGAATTTAGGTGACAGCTCCACTTTCACCGCAGCTTCCATGCTTCCTTTAGCCGCACTGGTGGTCTGGCAAACCTCCTAAGAAAAGGTTTGGTCCAATTAAAACTATTGAGAGTTTATTCTAACTACTTGCAATGTATAAATCAAGTTAGAACCAACAAACAACATCGCGAAATATGCCAAAAGATTGACGATTTTATCTGTTTGTTACAACGCCATCTGTGGCCCAAAAGCGGAACTTCTATTGCACTCCATCTATGGATTATTATAAATGGAGACAAAAAGAGATTAATCGAAGCTCACTGATTGATCGAAGTTCACTTAGATCTTGTGAATTTAATATCGTGAATATAAAAGTTAATTAAAGCAAACATTATTTAATCGAATACCATATTTAGCTTATCAAAGTTATTCAACGACTGAATAAACATCCACGTTTAAAAAAAAACATGATACGAGGTAAACAAAACCATCGCCAGCATAAAATCTCGCAATTAGAGGCACCAAAAAGTATAGCCAAAGTTTGGTTCACAGTCTACAATATTCTAAATAAATAATATTTACATTGTGCTTAACTACTTCGTGCTTTTACAACTATAACATTTAGCACATAAATATGTAGGTTGAATCAAGACAACTCAGCATACTTTTTATTCTTGAGGCCTGATCATCAACCATTTCTAAAATAATGATTTATTGCCAAGAAAGAATATTTAAACTTTTTCTAATAGTAACAAGAACACAATCACTTAAACTTATTATCTAGGGGATCAATGATGATAAATCACATTATAAAATAGTCAGAACATCGCCTTTCATGAACTCAATTCAAATTATTCCTATTTGTGCTTAGTTTAAGGAAAATATGTAATTATATTATTATCTTTCGCAAAGTGTCCAACTTTGTCTTCAGATGTTATGATAATAACATTGAAACTATCTACAAGCTTGTGAAGTTATAAAGGCCAAGGCTTCTACTTATTTTAAAACAAAATACAAATTTGTTTTTACCTCGAAGAAAACAACAATGATTTAAAAATAGATACTTACTGGCACCATATTTGTTTATATTACAAAAAACGACAGCAAACGCCATTTTGTTACTCAATTTAAGCTCTCATGAAACGTTTTATTAAAATGGATAAATCTACATAATTATAAATTACTTACAACAGAATGTACAACAGTCATAGATACCTATTATATTACAACTATTGCCATACCAATATATACAAAGATACAATTACTTGTGTAATGTGTATGTCTATGTTTAATGTATACAGATTAAATAGATAAATTAAAAAGTTTACAATATCCACTTACTACTGGGTATCTACATAATAGGAACGTGTAACAAAATGTTTAAGCTTAAGTTCTAAAAGTATACATAATATTTCATAAGTTTTACTCTATAGATAGACTGCGAAATTATGCAAATCATGTAGAAACACGACACTTGACAAAATCATTCAAACATTAGTACCAGAAGTAATAAAACTTCGTTCCAGACGCACGACACTTTACAACACTGAACATCCTTCAAACATTCACATCTTCTGGTTATCAGAAGATAAAAAACATGTAACAGACACAAGCCAATACAACAGTCTAAGTCCATCCCTTCTTTTCTTACGTCAGAAGAGCCAAGAAGACGCTATAACTGTAAAGAATCCGAGGCCGGCGAAGATGGCGCGGCCTCGCGATGCCTATGTCTTCTTCCCTTGCTGAGGTCTTTTAAGCAAATGCAGAGGATCTTTCCGGTACCTCGCGAAAAGTTCCCTCTTGAAGGTTTCGAAATGCTTCCTGTTCTTCTCGTTTTGTTTCTCCCGCCAGAGGGGGCGGTTCCTTCTGGCTTGCAGGCCCCAGTGGATCGTGAAGATCGGGGATAGCACCTTGAATTGGTACCCGATTAAGAACATCTCGTATACCTGGAAACGAAATTGAATAGTTCAGAATTTTGCTTTAGACAGACCTGAAATATGTGGAATGTTTTTGAGATTTGCTTATTAGAAATATTAATATTGCTTATTAGAAATATTAATATTTATGCAAGGTTCTATTAAAACTCGAATAAAAACCCACACTCACTGTACAGGTTTTGTCTAACTTCAAATTACAAATAAGACAACATTATGTATAAAAACTTTATTAAAAAACTGTCTTTTACAAAAATAAATAAAACATAACACTTATAACAGTCTAGGCAGAGCTTCAGATCGCAAAAACAAAGCCTATAGCTTCCACGCTGCTGACATTTTATTATACACACTTAAATGTTTATTCTTCAAAAGCTATCTTGCTAGCTATGATACCAATATGCTTTTAAAAATAAAAAGCGTAATATAAAAACTTGGAAGAAGAACAAAAAGCCTCCATGCTACACAACAGTAAACGAACTTAATCGTGGGTACAAAATTACAAATACAATATTTCCTGGTAATCGAAAAAGCTGGCTCCAAGCCAGGATAACGCAAGTACTAAATTAACCAGGATAACTTCAGCTCTGCTGGATTCTACATACATATATCTATCACAGTGACGCTGAAATTTAAATCTATATGGTGGAAGATAGGGTTGAGTTTTGGTTAAACGCCGGTGTTGTCTGTGATCCAAGTTCTGAGGGAGGCTATGTTTGTGAAGACGGTCGGTGAGAGCGGTAAAGCGCATCCTCTGGCGAACGATACGACGCCGAATGCTGTGCCTCGGAATATCGCAGGACCTCCCGAGTCACCCTGGAAGTGTTACAGATAAGTGAGTTCGATGGAAATGGTAATTCACGTGGATATTAGACCATCGTGACAGAAATGTGAATTGTATGTCTAGTTTTGCTAAATGGCTTAGCAACCAAATACATTTTTGGACACACGTTATCGAGCAGCTTTTTACGAGACAATTTATAAATAGTAAAACGTGGGTATAGAGCTCTGCTTAGCCCATTGGAAATTAAGAATATTTTAATTTTATCAATACTTTCACAGCAGATGTTGCAACTACAAATATGTTGACATTTTCCATCACACAACCTTCCTCGCCACTCACCTGACAAGACGACACTCCTCCAATGAGGAAGTGTCCCCCACAGAACATGTGGTTGGTCAGCGAGTCCCCGTACGACAGGCGACAGAGCCAGTGCGGTACTACTGGTACGTTTGCCTCCATCATGATGCGTGGTATTCTGCGCCCGCCTACCTGTAGGATAGACACGGTTAAAATTCGTTATAGGATTTTCTCTGCAGCAGCCCAAAGTCTCGCTCCAAATCTAAATGAAAATGGAACACCGTTCTGCCTACAAGTGGAACAGAAATATCAATCAAATGGAAAAAAGTCTACTTTTGGTCCTCAGGATGTTTTTGTAGAGCAATCACCAGACCATTAACTAAGTATAATAAAATGGATCAATCTTATTGATATCTTAGTTCTGCTTTTCTCTTTCCTATTATTTTGGGGCCCTCACTTTTCTGCGTCAAGATAATTTGCCTTGGTCGAATCGAATCGGGCCTGCAAAAGGTCTCGACTAATTCGACTACCAAGTTAAAGGACGCGGCCTATACCTCTTATTTATACCGGTAGAACCCAAGTAACTTGGATGACATGATCTTCAGGGTTCATCTATTAAAATAAGTTCAAATATAGTTCTTATACTCACGGCAGTAAGCCCCCATCCAGTAACAGTGAGCCTCACAAGCGGAACGCCTTGTCCCCGCTGCGGCAGTCTAATAGCCCGTATATTATCATTGAAGGTCAATGGCCTGGCCAGCCTGAGGACGGCTATATCGTTGTCGAATTGTGGCCGTCCGTACTGCGGGTGAACGGTTACGTTGGAGACCCTCACTATCCGGCCACCGGAGTCGCGACGAGTACTGCCTACCCGCAGGCGGATGGCGCGGGGGGAGGTGCTAAAATGGGCGAAAAAAATATTAATCACACCTTTTAAGACTAAAAATTAAAATGCTACATTTTGTTTTTACCCGACTGCGGCAAAGACAAAAAAGGGTTTTGATTTTATTATTCTTTGTTTAGAATAAGTTTTACACCTGTATTCAACTATTCACGAGATATTCAAGAGCCCAGAAAAAGGTGGCGAAAAGACACACCACGAGGGCTGGTTCGAGATGACGAGGTGCCTGGAAGGATTTGGGGAGACCTTTGCTCAAAAGAGGGACAGGTTAATAAAAAAAATCGTGTAAGATCTTAGGTCACAGTGGATCCCATTCTCACAATGAAATCATTGAAAACTCTTGTGCCCGGCATGGGCTTCAATCATATTCATATAACATAATGAATCCCTTTACTGTACATTGAACAGGATAAATGAAACCGTGTGTCTGTATATTGATTTCTACCACTTATTAATTAATATATTACTACGCAACTATCTACATAATTCTCCACCATTCGCACGTCCCTAACAAATTATCTGCCAAGTACACAAATCTATATGCCTACTGCATACCATGTTACGTTCAATTGGTTGCTTGTACTGCTACTGACAAGCTGTCAAGTGCACGATCTGAAGCTAAGAGTTAACTAAAAATAAATCTCAGTAGAGGAACACAAACATACATAACCTCATGCCTGTTACCCATGGGAGTAGGCAGAGACGCCACCGGCTACGAGCCTCACATATTCCTTTTGCTTGATTCACGTTCATACATTTATGGTCATCACACCGGTTGCGAGTACTACACACCTGACCTTTCCGAAAAATATCACCATCAGAATGTCCTTCTAGGGCGATTCTTCTTCTTGTTTAAACCTTGTGTTAGTTGCCTTTCACTATCCTCTCAAAATGTCCAAACATCATGATCTAACTAAGTAGATATTTTTAGTTAATAAATTTTCTGAAAACTATTGCAAATAATCTTGCAGTGCGGAAACCAATAAAAACAGAATTAAAGAAATCTTAATCAGCGCTAATAAACTTGTTTCGAAAACATAATTAAAATCTAGCAATCTAGCTATACTAACAAGTCTGGGAAATCTAGAAACAGTAACTGCAAGGTTTTGTGCCTTTTTTTTGTCTAACCTTTTTATGGCTAGCAAATAAACAGACCGAGTCATTGGTCAAAAAATTAACCTGAATGTTAAAGTTTCAATATGTTTTAGAATATATATTAGGGCCTAAAAACAAAATATAAACAGAATTGTAACATCGAAGATCTTTCATCTCACAGTCGTTTAGGTTATTATTTATATTCGATTTGACAATATTTGCTGTCCCGATTGAAGTATTTGGATTTCATTGGATTCGTGCCGATCTGCAAACTCCGTCCGAGTTCTACCCCCGCGGAATCATGTCGGTGACCACTCGGCACTACTGCTCTTTCCCGAATCAATATCAAGATATATTCAATCTTACAGCCCGACAATACCGAGTCAAGCAAATTCCAAAAAGTGTATAAAATCCAGCCATTCATAAAGCTCAACGCTATACAAATCCTATATTTACTTTTTTAAGAACCCCTTCCAAACTATCTACTTCAAACTTACTGATCTGATTGCTCCACAAGACCTATTCAATCATCCTCTCCAGCTGTCCATCAAACCAAAATGAACCCTCAACGTCCATGAATATCCGAGGGACGAGCAAGAGCATTGCATCGTAAACTGGCGAACAAGCACTCGACCGAAACATTCGCAGTGGAGTACGGAGGGCACTTGAGCCCACGTTACACTGTGCTTCATAAAATATTCACGCAGAGAAAAACTAGCGGGTCATGGCTGGAACGACTGCGATTATACACTGACAATATTGCTTTACATGCTATTGAAGATAAAATAATTTGATATTTATTTCAGTAAGCAGATTTGTTCAAGCACTTTCGAAAGTATTTTAAAATTAAATGAGGTCGGTCTTTTATATCTGACTACTCGAGAAGAAATATCGAATCAAACTCAGTTTCTCAGATTCTGTTTTAAAATCCAGATATTGTCTTGGTCAGATCATGTGTGGGAACCAGGGTTGTTGCGAACATCAGCATCAGCATCAGCATCCGCTGAACTTCAGCATCATTTTCAACATCAGCTTCAGCATCAGCATCCGCATTGATCGATGCTGATTATTAATGCTGAAGTTCGAGTCCTGACATGACCGCAGAGGTGGTGGGACTTATATCACAAGTAGTTTTTGCTTGCAAGCTTTGACCAATCAAAGGGTCTACCGCGCGGGGATTGCGATTGCAAACAAACACAAGTCTCATTACGTTATTGCGC
The DNA here is from genome assembly GCA_950022335.1 of Eurois occulta. Taxonomy (NCBI): domain Eukaryota; kingdom Metazoa; phylum Arthropoda; class Insecta; order Lepidoptera; family Noctuidae; genus Eurois; species Eurois occulta. The sequence continues at coordinate 19,986,687 of OX465486.1, read as the reverse complement.
GTTAAAGTTTTGATTTTTTTTCGTAAACTGTTTAGTGTTGTGTGATAAATTGATAATATAATGGCGCCCCTGTTGAAAAGTGGAATATGGACGTATTTTAAATTAAGGAGTAAAGAACTGCAAACTGCAGCTTATGTAACAAGGATTATTCACGCAAAGGGCGTACAAATAACTAACTTAAAAATCTTCTAGGAACAGACTTGAAGCTGAAAAGCAGCACAGCTACTTTTTTTTTAAATACAACTTGCCTTTCTAAATACAACTTGCCTTTGATCTAATTCCAATATCAATTAAACGAAAGATAGCAGTGTTTGCACTAGGTAGTCTAGGTACTTAATTACTAATCTAGTACTAATTATTACTAAACAACTATGTTTGATTATATTTTTATTAAAATTCCCAAAATTATTGAAACAATCTTTTATATCAGATGTATTTTACAATGGTAAATACTTTTTGTTTGTTTTTTTTAAGAAAATAATTAAAATCAGCATCAGCATCAGCATCCGCTGATGTCAATGATAAAAGATCAGCATCAGCATCAGCATCCGCTGATGTGAAAAAAATATGCATCAGCAACAACCCTGGTGGGAACCACAGGGATTAGCTTCTTAGATGTTCATTTGAGGAAAAAGTAACACAGTTTTCCTGTCCAGTCAGTGGACGCGTGGAATGTGTGTCAAAAATGCAAAGTTTAACTCAGAACTTGAGGAGCTCCACGATTAGGTCACAGGAAATAGTTTCAGTCTATATTATTTATAGGGGCAATATTGAAGTATTTCATCTCAGAATCTAAATAAAAAATAAGCCGAGCGTTTCATTCGCAAAACTAAGAATCGTCAAAGAGAATAAATAATAACCGAAGAAGACTGACTAATTAGCTCATTAGAAATAATGAAACCCAAAGATACTGAGCAAATGATGGAAGACTTGCAAATCAGCATTAAGAATTTTAGTACCGCGCTTCGCACTATGGAAATGATCTACTATCCTTCGTGAAAATATTTCTTGGGCATAAATAATTTTCCTCGGCCTATATATTTAACGGAACCCTCGAAGTGATAAGCAACAATGTTAAAGAAGACCATAAACCCTAAGTCCCGCTCCTCTGGTCACAGTTTTATTATTACTAAAGTCGTAAAGTTAAGAAACGTTACGAGTCTGACCTTGACACCGGAGAGCCCAAAATGGTGTAGTCTACGAACAATATCTCCGAATTTACTGCGCCTAGTAAAAAGTATAACTATTTTTATGATTACTGATAAAATGGAACGTCAACAAAGCCCCATTTATGGTCGCATTAAATTCCTCTTTGATTTTTCCTGCCGAAATAATTTGGATTCAGAGGCTGACCGTAAAGTTTATGGGCTTTTAGATTCAATGTTTATAGATCTATCAGGCTATTCAATTACGGAAGAGGTAAAATCTTTACAGCAGATTTACTTTCTAATTCACAATATTGGAGAAAATATTTATATATTTTTTTATTCTGGTGATTAACTTACTGTTACTTTGCTGTCTGAACTTCTGAAGCCAGAACAGACAGTGGAAATCATGCTCAATATCTCAGCCTAAAAAGGGTAAACTTTCAAATAAAATATTCCGTCAAGCTCTGGATAGCGAGAAGTGGAAGTAGGGTTTGCCGGTTGCAGGCTAATAATAAATGAAATTAAATCTCACTTACTTCTGTACGCAATGAGCGGCAGTCAGCACATAATCCTGACTGATGATGAAGCCTCCACAAAAGGAGTTTCCATTTAGAACCATAGACACCTGGTAAGGATGCCTGTTCACCGACGTCGGTCTACCTCCTATGATCTGACCGCTCAGCTCTGGACAGGCTTCTTCTAACTCAACATCTAGTTCCTGTTGAGGATCCTGCGTCTCTTGAGGCTCGTCTGCTAATGGGTCTGCGCAACATTCTGCGTCTACTGCTTCTTGGAGGTCTGCAAATAGTTCACACTTTAAACTGCTTGAAAGAAAACATGCCTAGAGTGAATTAAAATTTAAATAAATGGAAGCACACTTGGAATTGATAATGAAAGAAATCATACATAATATAATAAAATTATAACAGGCCGATGTCTGTACATTGAAGATATATTAGAGCAACAGAAGCCAAAACAACAGTTTTAGAATTTTTGTCTGTCTGTCTGTATGTTTGTACGCGCAACACGCAAAAACTACTGCATGGATTTGAACGCAGTTTGCACCGCTCTACTGTTAGTTACTTAACTTATAATATAGGCTACATTAGATATAGTTTTGGACCCGATAGGTGGCGCCGTGCGAAGCAAGGGCGGGTACACAATAATAAAAAAGATATTCCAATCATTAAATGTCATAAAAAGGTGCCAATTTAAAAGACAAAGAAAAAGCCATATTCGCAATAGCACATGTAACAAACAAAAGATCACCACTCACCCACAACACTGACGAGGCACAACAAGAGCAGCCCAGCGGTGACCGCAACCATGATGCCAGGTAAACTCCACCTGCTTCAAGCACTGACTTAGCCGCCGACGCGGGCGCAGCAAACTGTCCCAAATCAAATTATTGCCAAATGTCTGGCGCTGGTAATTTCGCACGGTAAGTCCACGGTCGCGACCTTTTCACTGGCTTCCATTAAATCGAGTTAAGTCAAGGTTGGAGTGAAAAAACGATAAATTGACGAGGTGACTTAATATGCGTAACGTTGATACGACAATAGGACGAGGGCAAGATTAGTAGTTTTGGTGGTTGTGTGCTCTCATCAGTTAGTTCAAGATCCAATTCACGAGCGAGTATAGTAATAAATTGTTAGCTTTTTAGGGTTCCGTACCCAAAGGGTAAAACGGGACCCTATTACTAAGACTTCGCTGTCTGTCTGTCTGTCTCCAGGCTGTATCTCATAAACCGTGATAGCTAGAAAGCTGAAATTTTCACAAATGATGTATTCCTATTGCCGCTATAACAACAAATACTAAAAATTAAAAAAAAATATATATTAAGGGGGGCTCCCATACAACAGATATGATTTTTTTGCCGTTTTTATAGATAATTGTACGGAACCCTTCGTGCGCGAGTCCGACTCGCACTTGGCCGGTTTTTTAGGTAGAACAACAGTAATTTTCAACTTTGACGTCGAAAGTTTCGCGACGATTCTTATGAACTTTTGATGACTTCTAACAAAAAGTGTCAGGTATAAGTCAGAAAATGTTATCTGCAGTTCGGTAAAATGCAACCAAATTTATAAAGCCGTTCTTTCATAACGTCAAAAGACATCTGAAACTATTATATCTGACATTACAATACAAAACTGTAGTATCCGGGTGTCCACATCCACAACATGAAATCAAATTAAATCTACAAGTGTCTTAAACGTATTTACTATATTTTTAGGGTTCCGTAGTTAAGAAGGAACCCTTATATCTACTTTCGCCATGTCCGTCCGTCTGTCCGTCTTTCCGCAGCTTACCTCAAATACCTTTAGTACTAGAAAGTTGTAATTTGGAATGAATATACAAATTAGTTACACCGACAGAATGGTAAAACAATATCTCGAAAAGTATTTTTTTAAATACTTGTAGTCATTTATAAAATGTACTTGAATAACATATTTTCCTTAACATAATGTTTGGGAGCACAGGTTTTTCAATTTCAAATGTAAGTTTGTTTTTCATTATTACAATAAAAATCATCGTTCGGAGGCAAATCGGACCGTAGGAAGTGTCCGCATATTTTGATGGGCTACTACGGAAACATTATGCGTGGCCCGACACGCACTTGGCCGGTTTTTCCACTTTCAAGGAGCCAGCATGTCATATGGTAAACAACAAAGAATATTTCATATATAACAATTGTGTAGACTTGGCAATTAGTTTTTGGTCACGTATTCTTTTAACACAACACTTTCCGACTCAGTCTGCGAGTCAACACTTTTAAAAAATCAAAGTTACTACTGTGTATCCTTAATCACTTCTTTGAATTTAAGTTAAGAGGAAGAAGTGGTCAAAGTACCCGGCAAAACTTGCCTGAACTTCAAACCTACATAATATGATCACCCCGTAACTTTCCCATGGTGGGAAATAAACTCTCTTTACGAGTAATGCAACACGCGCCCGACAACAGCCCGGGTCGGTAGATGATCTTTGGTTCTAGGACATACCGTTGTTTCATCGATGTTTTCCTTCACCGTTTTGAGAATAGTAGGGATGAAATAAAATACAACAATACAGTAAGTAGTGGTGGTGGGAGGCTGGTGCTGTTGGTGGCTGGAGGTGCCTGGGTGCGAAGCCAAGATCTACGATCACGATCTCTGATCTTCAGTCTTGCTCCACTTCAATGGCATGGTAAACAAGACAGTAAACGTATCTTTAACAAACAAGACCTTCAGTAGATAATAAAGCATCATCCGCCGTTACGTCAATCGCAAATTAGCAGTAACAGCCATAAATCTAATATTGTTGACGAGTTGCTTGTTTTACGAGAAACATTAAAATATTCCCCAACTGTCGGCTCCCGAACCAACGAGTTGTTTATTTTTAAAACACTAACTTTTGCACACGACTTCGTTTGAATGGTTCACAAAAATTGACATGCGTGTTGACAATATCTCTTCACGTTCATGGTTCCGTGGAAAACATTTTATTTTGTTTTTCTGTTTTCTGTTGACGCTAAATGTTTGTACAAATAATACTTGTAGTATATACATGGGTTTGTGTACTTTTCAGTTTTGTGGTTTTTATCGCGAGTGAGTTTGATGGTAAGACTACTGTTTTTAAAAGTGTCACTCAATAAATTTGTGAAAAACTGCGACGAATCTGAGTGAATTTAATTTATAAAAATGAATGAAATTGGCAAATATAAACCACGCACAAGTCCCGTTAGTGTCATATTCAACAAGCAATGATGGTTCTTGAATTTGATATAAATATACTTAGGTTTGCAGGTGAATTTTCCGCCAAGTCACATCGTGGACACCTTTTTAATGACCATATCGTTGCCGAATAACATTATTTTAATATAATAACCAGTCAAAAAATATATGAAAATATGACTACAAGAATAACTAAAAATCAGCTAGTTGTAGCTAGTATTATGCCTCCTGTATTTAAAATAGCCAGAGAGGTGAAAACCGATTCGATATCGCGCAATATAATTCCGGTTAGCAGTGGAAGTGTTTCTGTTTTAAAATATGCTAAGGTTAATGCAATACTGATTATTTTTCTACTAGCATTTTCCTTATGCTTTGCTTGTAATGTTAAATGAACTAAAAAAATGATTTAATCGTACCTACAAACCCGACATGTTTATTTTGGAAATAAGTATTTTACTAGATCTTTTGTTAAAATAACAAGCGTAGATAATTTCCCCACTCTGTCTTAGTTAACGGATCAATGGGTTGTTTCTGTTGACTTTGCTCATCATACTCATTAATTATAAAAACTATAGACTGCACTAAACTTTAATTTAGATACATCCGGCTCGAAGGACCAAAGGTTTTGGTCATATTCCTGAAAACCAAACATCATGCTAAGAGGTGATTTTCAGAGTTTTCAATAGGGACTATTTAATTTAAATTATGTTCTCGATACAAAACCCCATCACATTTAAAGCTGCCCAGAATTCACTTAAAACCACTTCTCATTACTCGTTCAATGTAATAAGTAGTATATTTAAAACCGGCAAGATTAAAACATTCCACATGAACCAACAGACTCACTAACACACATACCTATTTCTACTAATTTTAGCCGTCAGCATCCGGCGACGTCTAAAAATAATTATAAATCTAACGCTTGCAACACCGAGCTTTATGAAATTTTAAAATACCTTGCGCTGCAGCAATCGTGCTGAAACCGATGATTGAATTATGTGTTATTTAGTTATTCAATAAAAGTATGAAACTTTTGCGTAAAATATTTATTACTTTTTACGGGTACCTATAAACAGATTTACAGAAAAATTGGTAAATTTAGTTCATTGTTGGTACCTATCGGCTTCAATCATATTTATTATGAAAGAATACCTGTCTCGACTTTCTTACTAAATTCATCACCACCATTGTATATTTCACAAAATAACATCATACCTGGGGGTCTAAAATGGCCGCTTTAGCAGAATCATAATAGGATAAATGAATAATGATAAATGGTCATAGACGTACCTATTAATATGAATTGTCACCTTGTGACCATTTTACGAATTTAAACGTAATTCATATTATTATCCTATTATGATTCTGCTAAAGCGGCCATTTTAGACCCCCAATAGTTCCCTGAACTGATTTCGCGAGTTTTAAATTTCAATTAAGTATTAAAAGCTTTAACAAACTAATACAGTGTGTACCAGAAAGGTGTATGCAGTCATATTTCAAATTCAGAACACACTGAACAACTTTCTCCATGGACCAACATCGTAATCGCGAAAAAAGAATCAGCTGGCCCTTACCTACATTTGGGTAGAGTAGGTATTAAAGTTGAAAGGGAATCGACAGTCTTGGTATGGACATGTGATGAGGAGGGACGAATCGCATGTGACTAAAAGAGTGATGAATATAAACGTTGATGGATGGAGAGGGAGAGGAAGACCAAAGAAACGATAGATGGATTGTGAGAGCATGATGGTTGACAGAAAAAAACGTGTTGCGCTGACCCCAAATAACATGGGACAAGGGCAGGAAGATGATGATGGTAGAGTAGGTATTAAAATGTTGTACGGGTGAGCTTTTTTTACCCTAAAAACATAAAAACACATAACAAAAAATCATTTCTAAAAACATTTTGAAACTAAAGTTAGCTAGTAAGCCGGTTCTCACTAGCACTAGGCGTCACCGAAATTAACGCTGACATGAGTTGGTTTCCAACTCTGAGCTCAACGCCGAATGTTCAATAACATTTAGGCATTCATTCACGCATGTAAATGGAACGCGCCGCCTAATTACACACCAGATTTTATCCCAATCAATTTCCCACAACCAGCGCCAAAAGTGAAACAATCAAAATATTTGGCGATCGATTCATTGACCAAGCTGATCGCTATTATTACAATACCTATCAGCCGATCAGGCGATGACTCACTGACCTTCCTTCCACTGGCGGTGGACCGCGACAAACCCAGATGTTACTGGACAAGGTATGAGAGGCAGCGAATAAATGTCAACAAATATTATAGCCGGTGGCGGAGTTCAGGTCAAAGGTCATTTAACTTAAACACGGAATCAACGACACGAAAAAGGATATTATAAAAGAATCTAAAAATAATAATTCAGAAAGCGGTACTTCTGGACACGGCTCGTATTGTTAGGAGGTTCCTCTCTCTGGAGCCCTGACTTCCGGTAGCTTGGACCCTGTTCCCGATACCGGTGGGTTACAATTTTTTATATTTTTAAATGTTTTTTTATGTATTTTTTTAAATTAATATTTAAAAATGTATCAAGTTTGAAAAAATATGAATAAAGGGAATAATAATAAATAAATATCTCGATCTGGCTCGCGAGGTTGTCGACATGTGGGACGTGACTACAGCAGTCATTGTGCCGATAATCGTGTCAGCCAATGGCTTAATAGCCAATAGCCTCGACCAACACCTGAGGAGGCTCTCGCTGGGCAACTGGATCAAGCGCTTGATTCTGAAGGCAGTTCTTCTGGACACGGCGCGTATTGTTAGGAGGTTCCTCTCTCAAGAGCCCTGACCACCGGTAGCTCGGACCCTGTTCCCGATGCCGGTGGGCTACTATTTTTAAATGTTTTTTTATAATTTTTATATTATAATATTTAAAAATGTAAATAATATGTGTAAAAGGACATAATAATAACATCTTGGGACAACCAACACACCGCCATCTGATCCCAAACTAGGCAGAACCTGTACTATGGCAACCAGACAACTGATAAACATACTTATATATTTCTAAATACATTCATATTATAGATAATTACACACCCATATACAGAACAAATAATCGTAGTTACTCATCGCACAAAGATTTGTCCTTTGTGGGAATCGAACCCACGACCTCCTTCCTAGCAGTCAGGGTCTATTCGGAAATACGGACTGTTCGGATTTCGGTGATTAGTGGCACACAGATATACATACCTACCACAGCATACAGAAGTATGTCAATCTCCATACTGGAGAAATCGCGGGCAAATGCAAGTTACTTATACAAATAGTTGGACATTGTCATCATATTACCTTCATGAAAATAATATCCCCAAAAATGTAAATGAATGAAATGACTCACAGGATCACCAGCAAACCCTAATCAAAATCGTCTCTAATTTAGCTCTAACCTCACTAAAGCGCGACTAGAATGCGGGCGAACATTCGAAACCGTTCGACATTGTCAACATTCCAAAACTGACGTAGTAGCGTTTATCCTCTACTAGCGATATTTTGGAAACTCGCCATACGGACAAACACATTAAGAAACAATACGGCTATGAGTTTATCGTGAATTACGGAATAAATAGGACTGCACATAATTTAGGGGGCGACCAGAATTACACGTACTAAAATATGGTGGGTTATGTGTGCACATGCAACTGCGCCTTCGCGTAGCATTTTTATTGAAACATACTGTTACTTAAAACATTGAACTAAAAGCATTGATTTATTGGACTATTTACAGATAATTTGAATTGTCAATAGTAGTAGTTAGTTAGTCAGAAAAGTAAAGTAGTCCCTGCCAAAATGTAGATCTCTATGGAGAAGAAAAAGAAAATGGACAAGAAATTCCATGGACAATGTTTTAAATCACGTTAAGTATTACCAAATAATGGGCAAAAACCACAGACATTCTTATTGTGTATATCTATGGTAGTCATCATCTTCCTGCCCTTGTCCCATGTTATTTGGGGTCGGCGAAACACGTTTTTTTTTTCCATTATCCCCTGTCAACAGTCACGCGATCATTTACACCTTTTTCCTATCATATCATTCCTCACACAATCTATCTATCGTTTCCTTAGTCTTTCTCTACCTCACCATCCATCAACATTTTATATTCATCACTCTTTAATTTATTTAATTACAACGGTTGTGTTTACAACCAAATTACAGCAACTAAAATTATAAAAATAAAAAAGGACAATTTTATTTATAACACATATTAAAATTTACAAAATAACAGAATAAAGCAAAATTTTAATTGAAAACATAAATAAAAGAACGTTAACAAAACTTTCATAAATTCCTTTCACAATACTTCTGACATACCAATTAAATCTTCATCCATCCACTTAGTCACATGCGATTCGTCCCTCCTCATCACATGTTACATCGCTCGGATCAACTGCACATACTTCCCAGGCATACCTTTCTTTTTCAGGGCCCATCACAAAACCGCACGAGGAACCCGGTCTTATGCCTTAAAACCATGTGCAAGTTTTTGGGCGCACTTCTGTATTTCTCGTACAGCTGGCAGATGGCAAAAATGGTGAAATTTTGCTCTCTTTCAGATTTGGGAGAAAGTTTTCTCCCAAATCTATGTGTAATGGCACTTCTGTATTTCTCGTACAGCTGGCAGATGGCAAAAATGGTGAAATTTTGCTCTCTTTCAGATTTGGGAGAAAGTTTTCTCCCAAATCTATGTGCCATTAGCTTTATTGAAAGACGCCTGAGAGAAGAGAGCGAAATTTCACGAAATCAATTCTGTATTGTACCTGCTTTATTCCTCTAGTTATTGCACTCCAGCACATCACCTTTGTTTTTAAAGATGAGCACTCGCGACCTGTTGCACCATTCTTCAGGTATGGCTTCTTCCAGCAACAACTTATTGAAGAATAAAGCAAACCACGTCCATCCATCCACCCATAATAATTTCCAAACTTCAACTGGTGTACCGTCAGGTCCTAATGCTTTACCATTCTTTATTCCATTTACAGTTATTCTTATTCTTACTATTCTCACTTCAACGTTCGCAAACAAAGAATCTACTTGGATTCGTTCATGTATTTCTACAGCGACTGGTAGTTTTGGGTGCGGCGGATTAAACTCATTAATCTAGTGTTGTTTCAATATCGGAACGATAGCGTCTATAAATTTCCCTGTGACCAATTACGTTCTGTCCTGAATGGATAAAAAAGCATGTTATTTATTACGAATACGTACGAATTCGGATGCTTTAAGAGCACGTACTTGGATAATTTTTCTTTTTGTTAATTAAAACAATACCTAATACTTGTTTCTTCTCATATTCGAAGGTTGCTTATGGAATGATGAATAAACGATGCCGTGACGTCTGACAGGGGAGAATGGAAGAATAATAATAATATCTAATTATATATCTTGGGACAACAAACACACCGCCATCTGGTCCCAAACTAGGCAGAGCCCGTACTGTGGCAACCAGACAACTGGTAGACATAGTTATATATTTCTAAATACACACATATAATAGATAAATTACACACCCAGATACAGAACAAATGATCGTACTCATCGCACAAAGATTTGTCCTGTGCGGGAATCGAACCCACGACCTCCGTCCTAGCAGTCAGGGTCACTAACCACTAGACCAACAGGCCAATCTTAAGAAGAAGAAAACATGTTGCGCTGACCCCAAGTAGAATGAGACAAGGGCAGGAAGATGACGATGATGGTTGCTTAAATATGCATAAGCATAAACATCCTTTAGCCGTAAGAGACAGAGTGGAGCCTGCACCACCATCCTTTATCCACCACCAGAATCCATTTCGGGTTGGGAGATGTCACAAATGTCTTCGAATGTATAGTCCCAAAACATTGCCGGTTTCTCCACGATGTTATCCTTCACTATTTTCACCATTTTAAGGCTCATACTAATAATAATCCTTTTGATTTGTTCTGAGGCATCAGCACTTCTATTTCGCAACTATCTGTTAAGTTCTTGTTCTTGGTAATGCTTTTGATTCGTAATTTGTGTTGTTGATAATAAATTAATTATCTTTGGTAATTGGTCGTGAAATTGGAAAGATACCGCTGTTAAAGATGAGTTAATCGCGATTCGCTGAATTGGGAAAGTTTAATTCTTTTTAGTATAGCAGACGATTTCCAACAAAATAATAAATTGATTGAACCGTTGCCGTTTAAAAGACAAACCGAATAAACAAACATGAAATCCATAAGTTTCTGAAACAAACCAGATGTAAAAATCCTAATGCAAAAATAAACAAACTGCAAACATGTTGTATGACTGACCGCTGTCTGTCGGAATATTTAGAAGATGCACTTTAGTTCTAAAATAAGTGACATTCAAAAGTTCACAAACTGGTAATTTTAGAATTATTTGAGTACCTCGTCGTTGACAGCTACGTTCAAATATGTTTGTATGTAGCTGCAATGTCAACAATAGCGTAGCTCAATTAAACAGTATCGGCCACGAAACACAAGTTGCAATTAGTGAGTTTGAACCTTAGCAAGTACTTTAATTTGCTGCTCACAAAACAGTAGCTTTTAGGGTTCCGTACCCGAAGGGTACCAGGTGTGGTTAACAGGACCCTATTACTAAACGTCCGCTGTCCGTCCGTCCGTCTCTCTGTCAGCGGAGCTATATCTCATGATCCGTGATAGTTACACAGTTGTTTACACAGAAGGTGTATTTCTGTTGCCGCTATAACAACAAATACTAAAAATAAATTAAAAAAATAAAGAAGTTGTTCTACGATGATACGGAACCCTTCAAGTGCGAGTTCCGACTCGAACTTGGCCGGTTTTTCTTAATAGTTTAGCGAGCAGTACACTAGTCACCCATACCAGTATATTCGATAACATAACGATGCTTGCGAGAAATGCAAGTCTCACTCAACATCCAAGATGCGTTTTTCGCAAGCAACGTTATTGCAACCGATTTTTTCTGTTATTAATAAGCGATCGAAAGTTTGCGACATTGTCGGTATCTATGTCGAGACTGCCGGGCCCTGGTGGGTTTAGAAAATTGTACTTATTCAGGGTAATAGGGTACGTTTCGATGTACCTCACACCCGTTATATTTTCAGAGCAGATACTTTGTGTCGATGATGCATTACAGCCCAAACCCCACTACTAGCACCTCTAGAAGTTTCCTCCTAAGTGTAGTGGGCGGTTTATAGCCTTCAAGAGGGTTTTATTTTTGTTCAGGAAACCCTATTTTTATTGCGGTCCTTAAACCCAACACGTAACTCTGTACAAGGGTCTACGCTTATACGGCGCTAGCTTTAGCTCCGGGCTTCGTCCGCGTTCAAGGTGGAAATAATACCATGATACCGTACTATTGGGATATAACTATATATACGCCTTCTCAGGTCTAGAGCAAAAGAGAATGCTCATGGAAGTATGGAAACCCGTACCATGCTGCATCAAAATCAAACCTTGTTTTTTATAGACTACACTGATCGTATTAACTCCTACAAAAATAATTTTTGAAAAAAAAACCCGCGTTTCAGAGTTATTTTATAAAATCGAAACTAACCTAAAAAGTAGGTCTATTTTTTCGACGCTACCAACGACGTATTTTAACACACATACATTACATTATTGCTCTAAAAACAGCGTAATACACTAATATTAGTAAGAATTACGAGTTAAAGTAACATCCACAGTATGCTTGACTGAAACTCGATTTTATTTTAGACCTTTACATTGCCAATAGTCAGTCAGTACAGTACAAATGTCAGATGCCACAGATAAGATAACTATAAACCATAGAGTATAGTAAGTGCTATAAACTAGTCGGGATTTAGGGATGTAATCGATAAATCAAAATCTTTAGGCTGAGAAAATCTATTTTGTTGCAAATAGCAATAAACCAAACTAAATCGATTTGGTGTACTGATCTTACTTAATTGTAATTAATTTTAGAGTCCCCTCGACAGACAAGGGTTTGTTCTATTGAAACGGAACGTCATTTATATTCAGTTGAAACGGAACGTCATATAAAGGGAGTAAAACAATATTCGTACTTTTAAACTCGAAAAGTATATTTCCAGTTCAAAAATCAAATCCCCGACGCGTAATGCCGTAAAAAAATATGAAACTAATTACTATAATATTTTGGTTTTGAGGCGCGAGACTTTTTGGTACCAACTTTGGTCATTGTCCTTTCATTCAAATCAGTACAGCCGGTAAGGTATGCAAACCAACAGACAATCAGATATAATCACTATCGCATTTCTGGATGTTGTTATTTGATTTAACGCTGTCTACTGTTATTTTGTTAAAGCCCTTGGTAATTTTCATTCTGAAATATGTAAACTTAAACGTCGAAAAGTTTCATTGAAAAGTTTTGACAAAACGATGAGCCAATAGAAATATTCGGATATATTTCTGAAACTTTCTGAAATTCCAGTAACCGGTTAAAAATTTGGGTTATTCACCAACTCGACACAAGAGACCGGACACACGTGTGTCCAGTTGGTGAAACTCAAAATTAGTAGCACTTATTATTTCGTCATCTGGACACGCCAAGATTTTTATTCGTGTCCACATAGTGAAACTTAAATTAAATCACTTTTATGTTTTCACCAACTGGACACATGTTCGCATTTTACCCGAATTCAAGATAAAGTACAGTCAAGCACATAAATGTTTTGTGTCACAATCATCATCGGCCATTAACATCCTACTGCTGAGAACGGGTAATTAAGTATGTAATATTAAAATTATTCACTATTTATGAATTTAAAGAATATTTTTGACACTGACAGTATTAGAAAGTCACTATCTCTATGCTTGTCTTATAATCTTCAACATGTAACCAGTTTTATTAGGCCCTTCGCACATGGAGCTACTCAAAAATGACTGAACCAATCAGTAATTACGATTACAAACCAGTTAGAAATTGTATGTCGCACACAACGCTACTCAAGTTGTAAGGTTTCAGTCACTTCTGTTATTTCTGTTTACAAAAGCACACGGTTAACAAGTGGTAACAACAACATGTCACCTGGATCGAGCGAGGACGACGACGATATTGTATTATACTATTATCATAATAGACGTCGAAGGAATATTCGCAGGTTTTGGGTTCATCCGTATATCCAAGCTGTTTCTGTTATATCCTTTCGTGGATATTCTGTTATTTTATAATTATATAAGCATGGGTATTTTTCCACCTCCTTCACAAATTGAATATTTAATGTTTGCTCATTCATTTTTATAACAAAAATCAAAGAAACTCGGGAAACCAGTAGCGTGGTGACCGGTACGACGCGTCGCGTGTGATCGGTTGCTAACGCGTTACTGACCAGTTTGTAACTAGTCGCGTCGTGTGCGAACCTCCATTGAACATGTATGGGCTGTGACGCACAGGCAACTCGTTAGTAATTTAAGTTTGTGACTAGTTCTTTTTAAGTAGCTCCATGTGCGAAGGGCCTTACACTTTTTTGTATTCCCGGCGGCCGGCGACTAACAATAACTAATAAATCATCATAACATTATTTAATTGTTATATATTTCTTTTATTTCAAAATTTGTTTGAAATAAAAGCTAATAAGGTTTTTCAAGTAAAAAAGTGAGGCAGCTTTTTCATGAAATCGAGGCGATTATTCACCTGACTGTACCCTTTTTTGCAAATAAACTGGGTGTGTCCAGTCGGCGAAAACATAAAAGTGATTTAATTTAAGTTTAGCTATGTGGACACGTGTAAAAATTTTGGCGTGTCCAGATGACGAAATAATAATTGTACTAATTCTGATTTTCACCAACTGGACACACGTGTGTCCAGTATCTTGTGTCGAGTTGGTGAATAACCCAAAAATTTATAGCAATAGTGGATGAAATCTCAGTACATAGGAAGGTAGAGCAAAACAGACCCTGAGCAGGGAAGGAAACCTTCAATAAAAAGACGGAAAGTGTTTGTGTAACATGGAAAAATTGTAGATCATAAAATTACAAGAAAATTCCTTGTTTTACGTATTCCAACGATTCGGTGTGGGCCAAGAGCGTCGGCGTTATATTTACACGACATAAATTACAACAGGTCTTTAAAAATAGCTACTTTGGCAACGCAACAGTAGCAGAAGACATTCATACGCTTCGGATTAACCGAATTTAAGTGCATACGGAACCTGGGACCAAGCCGATCGATCGGAAAGATTTATTCATCCAACCTACTCTACATTGCGTTTTTCCTTTAGAGTACTCGTTCGTAATGTTGCAGGCAATGTGCATTGGATTAGAAACGGTTTAAATTTTATTTTCTAATAATTACATAGTATGGTGATTTGCACACAGGTACAGATTTCGAAGCATTAATTGTAATACTAACTGCAATTTCGTCGTCCAGAATGCGTCTATAAAAAAACTTTTTTTACAAAAAGTAAAACCGACCTCAAAAACAATATTTCCTTATTTAGTTTTAATATCCTATACAAGCTCGTGGCTAAATAATAGCAGCCGCTCGGGTCGATCTTCAGGTTGAGCCGCGCTTGCATAGGTTGGTCCGTGGATGGGTGACCACCCATTACATACCGAGTTTCCTCCGTGCCTCGGAAGCACGTTTAGCCGTTGGTCCCGGCTGTCATTTGTAGGTCTTTGACAGTCGTTAAGGTTGTCAGTGGCTCGAAAGTCCGACAACCAGTATTACCAAAGGGTCTCGTGTGACCCAGTACTAGCTGGGTTGTGGAGGTCAGATAGGCAGTCGCTCCATGTGAAATACTGGTATTCAGCTGCATCCGGTTAGACTGGAAGCCGACCCCAACAGAGTTGGGAAAAGGCTACGCAGATGAGGATGACCTACTTATACAAATATTTGCAATGCATTTATTTAACATTGTTAACAAAACATGTCATGGTAAAAGTGGTTATATTCTCTATGGTAATAGGCTTATCCCCAATAAAAGAAAACATAACATACCTACCTAACTGTCGAAATGTGGGTGTACTTTAAACATCTGCGTACCCCCTCAGAGCATACAGGTGTGATGTTATGTTATGGTGTTGTGTAAACAATAAATATCCAAGCGATTGCAGCAATCACTACAGATTTGCTGTCTATTTTTGAAGAGTTCCGTTCCATATCTCCGAAGTCCATGATCAGATCATGACAATAATTCTATGCGACCAACTTGGGAG
Source organism: Eurois occulta (assembly GCA_950022335.1). NCBI lineage: Eukaryota > Metazoa > Arthropoda > Insecta > Lepidoptera > Noctuidae > Eurois > Eurois occulta. Next base: position 19,970,673 of record OX465486.1, on the reverse strand, counting down.
TATATTCTTTCAAACAAAAAAACTATTTTCAAAATCGATCCACAATTGACCGAGAAATCGGTGAACATACATAAAAAAACATACATTCGAACATAGAACCTCCTCCTTTTTGAATTCGGTTAAAAATGTTTGTGCATGCCAAATGGCTCTCTTAATTACTAAATGGATTCACTAATTTAATCTCTACGGTTTGTGTTACTGAACAATAATTGCTTTGTATAACAAATCCCGCAAATATTTCTATTTGTGGGATTTGTAAATGTAATTTAAGATGACACATCTAAAATGGTATGACGTCGGTAGTGCATCTTAGGGAATACTATAACTCAGACAGCTGTTGTTTATAGCACATACCCAGTGCTATAAACAGCTGCAGTCTGGGTTATTTTTTTTTTCCATTTGCATCTTTCGATCGGTTGTAAACCTTTAGCAGATTTTTTGTGCGGTTATTGACTGCTGAGGTTCATTCTTCCAGCGAAGAATCTGCCTCTCAAAACTATTTGCTTTATTCTATAAAGTCCCATATGTGGTGGCGTTTGAGCCTTTTCATAGTTATTGGATCACTTAGGGCTATGGATAAGATGCTGGTATAATATGACTTTATTCGGTTTTTGTATGTCTTTAGTCGGTGTTCTACTTCCTATTTTATGGTTCTGGTTTGTAGATGCTCGTGTAATTCTGAGGTTTTCATAAACCAAGTCTGGGTTAATTGATCGAGTATTTTCACATTTACAATACTGTAGACATAAGCATCAACACGTTTCCGGATGCCAGCGACGTGGAGGAGTTCTTAGACGCCTAAGCGCCTTGTTATTTATTTAGTTAGTTTATTTTGCCTTTTTTTTAATACTAACGACCCGCCCCGGATTGGCACGGGTGCATGTATTAAACATATAAACCTTCCTCTTGAATCACTCTATCTTTTAAAAAAAAACGCATCAAAATCCGTTGCGTAGTTTTAAATATTTAAGCATACATAGGGATTTAGGGACTGAGAAAGCGACTTTGTTTTATACTATGTAGTGATTTAGTTTTAACTAGGTGTTTTCCGCGGCTTCGCACGTGTGACAACAGCCAGAAAGTCCTAAGAGAAGGTAAATGGATTGTGTGAGGTATGTGTTATTTTTAATGTTTGTGTAGTATTTGCAGTAGGTACACCACCAGTCCATCCAAAGGTTGTCTGGAAGATATCGGTATCAGCGATAAGACCGCCACTGTAACCATGGAACTAGCAATATTATAAAACAGTTGTTTTTTTTTTTAATTTTGGTGTACAATAAAGTATATTCTATTCTATGTTACGGAAAAAAATCGGCCAAGTGCGAGTTGGACTCGCGCACCGAGGGTTCCGTATAAGCTTGTAGGTATTTTGCTAATGAACTACTTATTTACGGTTTTCAGACTTTTTCCCTTTACTTGTGCTATAAGACAATGCTTCTTGCCAAATTTCATGATTCTAGATCAATGGGAACTACCAGATAGGTGTTCGACCAAAAACCAATAGGGAACTTCCGGTTGACCTAGAATTGTCAATTTTGGTTAAAAGCAAGCACAAGTAAAGGGAAAATTACGAAAAAAAACAATGAGAATTAAGGTAAATTTTGGTACTTACAAGTTTTCGCGAAAATCTAAAAGAGAATGACCAAAGTTGGTACCAAAAAGTCTCGCGCCTCAAAACCAAAATATTATAGTAATTAGTTTCATATTTTTTTACGGCATTACGCGTCGGGGATTTGATTTTTGAACTGGAAATATACTTTTCGAGTTTAAAAGTACGAATATTGTTTTACTCCCTTTATATGACGTTCCGTTTCAACTGAATATAAATGACGTTCCGTTTCAATTGAACAAACCCTTGTCTGTCGAGCGGACTCTAAAATTAATTACAATTAAGTAAGATCAGTACACCAAATCGATTTAGTTTGGTTTATTGCTATTTGCAACAAAATAGATTTTCTCAGCCTAAAGATTTTGATTTATCGATTACATCCCTAAATCCCGACTAGTTTATAGCACTTACTATACTCTATGGTTTATAGTTATCTTATCTGTGGCATCTGACATTTGTACTGTACTGACTGACTATTGGCAATGTAAAGGTCTAAAATAAAATCGAGTTTCAGTCAAGCATACTGTGGATGTTACTTTAACTCGTAATTCTTACTAATATTAGTGTATTACGCTGTTTTTAGAGCAATAATGTAATGTATGTGTGTTAAAATACGTCGTTGGTAGCGTCAAAAAATAGACCTACTTTTTAGGTTAGTTTCGATTTTATAAAATAACTCTGAAACGCGGGTTTTTTTTTCAAAAATAATTTTTGTAGGAGTTAATACGATCAGTGTAGTCTACAAAAAACAAGGTTTGATGTTGATGCAGCATGGTACGGGATTCCATACTTTCATGAGCATTCTCTTTTGCCCATATCTTTTTATCGTGTTGACTCAGGACCTTTTATATACCTAATAGGGACTATAGACGATAGACCTCAGTATCTGGTATAAATTTCAACTTCACTAGGTCCACCCGTTCCTGAGAAAATCGGTGGTGCCACACGGACAGACGGACCAGAGAGTGATCTTATACCTAAGGGCTCTATGCGGGGATCTTGCGGTCCATGGCCCTTTACGGGGCCCCGGTGTGGGCGCGTTCGTTGAGGTTGCGTGCCAAGCACTACCTGAACGCGCCCCAAAAGGTGGTAGCCGTAAGGCTCATCCGTGGATACCGCACGATCTCCCGCGAGGCGGCGAGCCTCCTTGCCGTATTGCCGCCATGGGATCTGGAGGCCATAGTCCTCGCGCGCCTGCACGAGTGGCGCGCGGAGGTACAGAGCCGGGGGGTAACTCCGCTGCCGCGGCATATTGTCGCGCGGCGGACAGACTTTCGCCGTGATCTCATGGCGACATGGAGGGAGCGACTATCGCAACCCCGTTCAGGGCACGCCACGATAGTGGCGATAAGTCCCCTCTTTGAGGAGTGGCTTGAGAGGCGCCACGGCGCCCTCACCTTCCGCCTGACGCAGGTCCTCACCGGACACGGTTGTTTCGGGAGGTACCTGTACCGAATCGGGCGGGAGGAAACGCCCGGGTGCTACTATTGCGAGGATCGACCGGAGGACACGGTGGAGCACACCGTCGAGGTCTGCTCCGCTTGGGAGGAGCACCGCCGTGTCCTCGTAGCGGCGATTGGCGGCGGCGACCTCTCGCGCCCGGCCCTGGTTCAAGCCATGGTCCGGGGCGAGAGGGAATGGGAAGCCGTCGCCTCCTTCTGCGAAGCAGTCATGCTAGCGAAGGAGGCGGCGGAACGTGAGAGGGAGAGAACCTCCTCACGTCCCAGCCGCCGCGGGAGAAGCACCGGGCGTCGGGGGCCACGCCGTGATGGCTCTCGGCCACCGTAGGCGCGGGCCTGTGGACGGCGAGTAATGGGCTAGCTCGCCGTCCGTCCGTCGTATGACGACGGGCAGGCCGTGTCGACGGCGCGTTCGTGTTCCACGCGCGCCTCAAAGAGATGTCAGCAAACGGGAGGGGCCCGCAAGGGCCGGTGCCTGCCAGGGCTGCGGGACTGTTCGAAAGAGATACCGCGGCCCTGGAACATAAAGGGCCAATGAAGGAACATGGGTGTTTTTTAGTCAGTAAGAGTCTGACACTCCCTTCCGCTCCGCCCAGAGCGGGAGGAGTCATTTGATGATTTCTCACCCCCCCCAAAAAAAAAAAAAAAAAAAAAGTTTCCTTTTTTTACCTTTTGAGGTACGGAACCCTAAAATTGAGTAAATGATAGCGTGACGGTTGAAAACAAGGATGAAACAAAACGTTTTACGCCGACCCCAAGTAATATAGAATGGTAACGGCAGGAACGATGATGAAGATGGTAGGAATTCTTCAGTAAAGAAGTGGAATATAATCGAAATATATAATCATGCCAAACACTGCAATTTTGCATAGTAACCATTATTTATACTCAGAAGTATCAATAAAATATTTCATTGGGTCGATTAAAAACGTAATTCATTTAATTTTAGATGCGGCGGGACGTAAATAACTATTAAATAATCTGAGTTTCAGAGTGGTGGAAACTTATCAATGTCATGTTCTCCAGATTCCTTCGAAATAATTTATAGAAACAACATTACTGGGACGGGATTACTGAAATCTTAGAAAATATTTTTCACATTTTGTTCATTTAGTTAGGGTTAACAAAAATAACAAAGATAGTGCAAATAACCTACCCAGATGTTTTGAATTTAATCTTCAGAATGAAGAAGAATGAAATACATCGATAGTCCGCCTCATTGCCTCATTGATGAGCATGAGATCCTGGGATAGATTCCCAGGTCGGGCTAAATGTTACAAGGCTTTTCCGTTAGGAATTTCCCCAGTACCTTACCTTACCTGTATTACTTGACACTCAAACATAACTGGCAAAATGTGGACGTGCCATTGCTAAGTATACCCCTGCCTAACCCTTCGTAGATTACAGGCGTGAGTGTAAAAATATTTATCACATTTACTCAAGGACTGGGTAAGAAAGACAGAAAATAAACAAAGACAGTGCAATAACCTACTGAGATAATTCAAATTCCAAGCTGCGAGTGCAACATTCATTTTCAAACACACCGAAAACATTGAAAGTCTCCTAGAATTACATGCTTCTAATTATAATAAGGTAATTATACAGTTAACGGATGTACATAAAGCAACATTACATCTATAGTAGTTTACCTCCCATAACGAATCCCTTGAAACAATAGCGAGCGAGCAGCAACGTAAATAGACGCGCGGGTTATGAAAATACTCGCGCGGAATATTTCTGTACCGCGGTGTAATGCGATACTGATACCGCGCGGCGTGCGGGGGGGAGGTGGTCCTTTGTACTCAAAAGACCAGATAGTTTCATACTACTGTACTGGGATTTACCTACTGCAATGATGAAATTTGAGCCAGAGAATGCAATGCTTTATGTTTCTTTTGCAGCAAGACGTCGTAATTAATTACTCTTCGCAGATTAACGGTGAATTACTGCGCTTTAAATAAAGATATTTTAAATTCTACTGGGAGTCTTTCTGAATAAAAGTGATAGAAAAACTGTGAACACTTGTCCAAGTCAGATAAACATACACCAAAATGCTACAATTTCCTAGTTTGACACTTATAAAAACACCAACCCGCTTTCTTTTGCAGTTCTTTCAAACTTTAACTCAAAGCATTTATTTCAATTAGACCATTACCAGCACGTTTGTATGTCAAAAAAAAAACAAAAAAAGCGAAGCTAACGTCTTAGGCACAAGGCATAATAACTTGTGAAAGTACTGTAGTTGCCAAAGCTCTATGGAGAAGAATGGGCAAAATTCAACCGCCAGGGCAAATTCGAGTAAATGAAAGATGTAGGTACCCAGTAAATGGTAGCTTAATAGGTTTAAATAGCCTTATATGATGACGAGTAATAGAGAAGTATGGAAGAAGAAGACATGCTGCGCCGACCCCTAATGAGTTGGGACAAGGGCAAGAGAATGATGCTGATATATAGTACCTGGTACTCACACTTGTGCTACGCAATTATATAATACATTGGCTTTAAATACTATCACTTCATACTCAAAGATAGTAAGCGCAAAGGTATCAATTATCTTCGTAACTGCATCTTCAAACAAATAGTTGCAAATTCGCCAAAATTCTCAAAACTCTATAATTTTCTACAGTAGGAAAGCTTTTGGCACAATCCAACAACACTACATCAAGGGATTAACACTGAATTGTTGGCCAAAATTGTATTGTACAACAGTGCGCCACAATAGCAGGTGCATGACCCGTCATTATTGTTCTTGTCTCCTCAAGGCTGGACAAGGAGGAACATTGGGAATTGATGGCCAACCTTCAGTAATTGGAGAGGTACCAAGGAAGAGGACTTAGTACTGACGGTACTGTTCTTGAAAGCCTCACTTGACTAAGTATCAGGTCATCGTATCGATTCTCAGGTTGGGTAAAGTGTTATTGAGTTTTTCCGTCAAGATTTATTCAGTAGCAGCCCGGTGTAATGATTGGTGCCCGGTTGATGGCAATAGGCCCCCTTTTACAAGAGACTTGGGGTGGGAGCAGGCCTGTATCCCAGCAGTTGGTGCGTTTTAGGCTGATTATATTGTAGTAGGTATGCCAGTCAGCAAGTTAAACAAAGGCTGACTGCCCAGGATGCACTAGACGTCAAGTTTCGCCATGTGTGCTGGTTTATGTTTCTCGTTCTGGTTACTGGTCTGATGAGCAGTAACTCTTAGCTATATGTTTTCTATACTAATATTATACAGAGGTATTTGTAATTTTGGATGTAGGAGGTAATCTGCGAAACTCCTCATCCAGTTTCCATCCATCCAAATCTTTCAGTGATGTAAGCTACACATTCATCGATTGCTACGTTCGATCGATTTATGTTACGAGTACTTTGACGCGAATGAAGTCGCGAGCGGAAGTTTCTGTGATATGAAAATTATATATCTATTTTAATAGAAAATAGAGCATAAAATTGAAATGAATGACCCGATTTTCAGGAACTTACTAGTAGTTCAAAATAACTTGTTGTTTTTCTACATGCGACTTGAAAAATGTATTCGTATCTGTCACTCACTCCCAAAAACTAGAAATGCGACGATAGTTGGTAATTAGTTACACTGTAAAATACACTGACTAGACACAGCTGCCTGAAATAACAAGAATCGCATAATCAGGCAGTGACATGGAATTAATGGAAATGACACAAATTTGTTGTTTTTATACAGAACGAATAAGTGTCGCAACCAAAATTTCAAGCTTTTGTCAGGGAGTTGCCATGTTACCGTGGTATCCGCTTTAGATATTAATCGGGTCAAAACGCGGTAAAATGACCCTATTTTTATGGATACTATTAAAAGTCGATTTAGACCACACTTCCACAGAAACAGAGAAAGAGTAGACAACTGTATTACTTACTCGATGTAATAGTAGAATCTGACAGATTGGAGGCTGAATGAGCATCCGCTTTTGTCTAAACTCTAGACCTTAATACGAATTGTACTTAATAGCCTATACCTTGCTTGCTTGTGTGTTTAAATTGCTAAGCAATGGGCGATTCACGGCCTGCAAAACCCACACAGAACTCGAGCGATCAATATCTAAATATGTCAATTGTCGACCTTTAAGCAAGAAATGCATTTACTACACCGGCTGTTGCTCGTGACTTCACTCTCATACTATGTATTATGTATACAACCTCCCTTGCAACCGCTAGGGTGTCGAGTTGAGAAAATTCATAATCCTTTCTGTCCCCAGTAGTCTAGGCTGTGCAGGTATTGTATTGATTACAGTTACTTTGTTTTTACATTAAGAACAGTGGTAAGCCAGTATTAATGGCCCTGAATTACCTACGATAGTTCTTTGGTTCATAAGTACCAAGTCAGGCACTTCACTTTGTGTAATTTATTTCATCATCAATGATCCGAAAACAGTAAAGGAAATTTGTGACATCTGCCACTTCTGCCAGCATGCGCTAGACCCGTGGTGGATTACTTACGACACACTCTCTCTCTCCAAGAGACGTGTACTATGGTGTTCCAGCAATGGGAACTTAATATAATGCTGAGTTTTTACATAACCAACCATAACTTCAGCAAACTTCCACTTTTTCGTTGTTTATTTTACACAAAAAAAAACGTCGAGTGCCAACAGCTTCATGTTCTCGCATGTTTTTCCAGCGTGTACAAAAATCCGAGTACCGTAGTGAACAGCATATTCTTTGGGCGAACAACATAATATCCAACGTGGCGATTATGGAGAGGTGCCAAACGGGAGCATTTGGCAGGCGGCGCTACAAATCTATCAGTACCAGCTCGGCACTATGGGAGCCTGGTACATGCTGATTAACTTGCATTCGCGCTGGCGTTTTTGCAGGTTGGTTTATAATAGTCTTCCAGTCCCATGTATAAATTCAAGCGTTTTTCCCGAGGGGGCAGACTGAAATTACGAAACGCCGCCTTTTAACAATCTTTGCTTGGAATGAAAACTTATCAAAACGAGGAAAGATCAAGAACATTTTGTTCTAAGATTTTAACAGCAAACTTCTGAGAGAGAGTTTGTTAAACGTTCCCCCTGTTAAACGTTCGAGAATTCTTCTACATCTAAATGAAAAATCTGTATGTATTTTTAAAAAAGAAAGATTATTCAAAAAAAATTTTCGGTGGTTATTCTCTGATAGTCAAATACATCAACGGACCGCAATACAAGAACTAATTCGATAGGTCGTAGTTGTAGGTACCTACTTTTGAATGAGCACTATTAGATGTATCACAGATTCGTCACGTAGGAGGATTCTCGAACGTTTAACAGGGGGTCTAAAATGGCCGTTTTAGCAGAATCATAATAGGATAATAATATGAATTGCGTTTAAATTCTTAAAATGGTCATAGACGTAGGCTATGAATTATGAATTGTCACCTTGTGACCATTTTACGAATTTAAACATAATTCATATTATTATCCTATTATGATTCTGTTTAAGCGGCCATTTTAAACCCCCAGATCTCATAATACCCAATAAGTTTGACAGCAATCGTTCTACAAAATATAGATTCCCAATTATTGCCAAGGTTGTTCGAGCAAATGAACGCAAACGATGCGCTCACTGCGAAGACACGTGTAAATAACAACAATAAGATTTATTATGTTTACAAATATATTGGCCAAGTTTCGTTCTGCGTCATTTTTGTTGACCAAGTAAACTTAAACTGACTGATAAGAAGAGAGTGTCGAACTGACCTTCACAATTCAGTAAACTGGGCAACACGATACCCCTTGGTAAAACTAAGAAAGAAACAGCGTCGCGTTAAACTAGTTTACGTTTGAGCTTCAACGTGTTTTAGTCAATGTTTTATAACGAGACGTCTAAATAAAGACTACGGACTAGTGGGTTCAATTCCCAAGTCAAGAAAAATGTTATGCAGCCCGGAGGACGGATTAGTGTTCGTTTGATAGCAATAGGGTACTGCAAAATGTGGGGCTACAACAGTAGGTACACCGCTGCGTAACCCTTTGGAGATTGCGGGCGTGATGTCATATTTCATCAACATACAATCTGACACTGACCTGCAAATTGTAAAAAACGAATTTGAATTTAGCGGGCACCCTGGCCCTTCCCCCTTAATTTATAAAGTGCACTTCGACAACCCTGCTGTCAAAATAATTAAATTAATCGCTATTGAGTGTCTTCTTCTAATAACATAATTAGCAGGGCAAGGTTTTACTAAGTAGGTCTACTCTATTAACTATGAGACCAACCTTGTCTGACCTAGATTTGGTATTATTTATTAAATTGGTCACAAAAACCCATAACATTGACACAACTGATAAATAAAATAACTGTTTCAGTAGACATAGTTTCCTCAAAATGTGGAGGCTTTTTTTTTTTTTTTTTTTTTTTTATTACAAAATGGGCCTGCTCTTGACCTCGATCACGCCTGGTGGAAAGCGATGGATGAGGTCTATGATGAAACGAGCGTGCCCAGAAGATGCCTGTTCACTCTTGCTTTGAAGGCAGACGGGTTATATGTGGGAGGGAACACAGATGCCGGCAGAGAGTTCCACACTTTGGCTGTGCGCATAATAAACGTGGAGGAGAAGCGCCGAGTACGACTTGTCGGGATATCAACCAAGTAGGCTTTCATTTGCCCAACTGTGGGACGGTGAAAATTGCCACCAAAGTGATCTACCATGACGTCATAAAGCAATTTTGTTTTAGTTTATGGGAAAAAGATAGAGCTAGACGTCATATATCCATCTCTTTCACACACTGAATTATGTACATTTATTAACATTTTTCAAAAGTTAACTTGATGTGTGTATATTTACTATTTACGGATCTGGGCAATGTCTTTCACACAAGTGTCCTGATTTCGTATTTTTACTTACTCATATATTATCGAGATAGCCAAATAACATAGGTAAGTTAGTACACTTAAATTACAAATGTAATCTCTTTTTTCCAAGAAAGTGGGCGAGGTCGACGGTCACCATCAGTTACTGAACAAAAATAGCCGCTTTATATACCGACAGCTGTGCGCCGCGCCGCCTTCACAAGTAAATTGAAGAACACTTGTAGTTGTTGGCCGCGATTACATAGATAACAGACTAATTCTTGAATTACTAGTTGAAAGAAATGGTACAATAGAAAACTTTCGAGAAGGCTGATTCTCATTGTACTGACTGTCGACTGTCTACAGGGTGTAAACGGACCCTTCACAAAGCCGTCAACCAACCATATGTACATCAAACTAAGTAACTTTACGCAATAATTATTGCTGGGAAACGACTTTTTTGGGGTGAAAAATCACATTTTAGGCTAGGACTCAAAGTAACGCACTCAAAATATTGTGCTGATGAATGGATTGAATAGTACGGGGGTCGTGGAGGTTTTTAAAGTAAAAATTACTTACATTAAAAACATGTATTTAAAAAAAATACTTTTGATAAAGTTGGAACTTTGACCCCACTATCTCCGTAACTAGAAGGTTCCCAGGTATGGTCTAGAACAGATAAAATATCGCAATGACGGGAAGAACAAGCCTTCAAGTCGGCTTCGATAACTATCTTGTTACACCCTTTATATTACTATCTAGATATAAGGGTTTTCTTGTAAGGGTTATTTCACGGAGTAACCTAGTCGCTCTTAAAGCTTTTAGTGCAATTAAGGGACCACCTTTCGGTTTTCAGGTGAAAAGCTTAATTTTTTTTTAATATTGAATTAGGATAATCCAAAATCAAAATCAAAATCAAAGCATTTATTTCAAGTAGGCCAGTTACAGGCACTTTTGAATTGTCGAAACAAAGACAAAAATGAAATGTAGCTACAGTCCCAGTCACAAGGCATAAAAACTGTGAAAGTACTGTAGTTGCCCATTCCCTAACGTAGATCTGGAGAAGAACGGGCAAGAAACTCCATGGACACTCTTTTAAATCAGAATAATTCCAATCCAATTTGATTAATTCCAATTACACAGTAACGTTAATCTTTTGCAAAGCGATCAAGTGTCACTATGATAAAGACCAGCAAGGACTTTCTTTCCTAAAGACTTACTGCTTAAATAGGTGATTATACCATCACTTTGGGCATGGTTACTTTCATCCTTAAAATAAATAACGTCATCACGATGTTTTAGTAAGATTTAACGCCAACTAGTGACGTCAACGGTCAAAGTCAGAGCTATTACTCCAACTGCTCACCCACCACTGGTGTTAAAACACAGGATGTTCAATGTTGCTGGCTGATGTAATACATAACGTGTGCAATGTAACTAATGTAAGTAGTTATGGTCATTTGTTTATGCATAACTCAAGTGCACTTCGCCCGCCTTAGGATGTTATAAAACTCTCTTCACAAAATCATTCAAATCGATTTTTACATATTATACGAGTACCAAGCTCGCTCCTGAAATTTGTGTCGATTTTGTGAATAAAAACGTTATTTTTAAAACTTTGTCATTTTAACCCTTAATTGGTCGCGTGGGGTGTTACACATCCCAGCGCATCCTCCATCCTTATAGGCTTAGAACTTTTTAAATTATGATTTTTGAGCGCTGAAGTTCCCGTTAGCATCATAAAAACACGTGTCCTTTATGATCAAGTATCGAGCATAGTCGTGATTTTGCATGTATTTCGTATTTGATTTATATGATCGGGGTGTCACTTACCTCACGTGACCGTATACGTAACTTTTTAGGTGCGCCCAATTAAGTGTTAATTACTCACCCCTAAACTGGTAACCCCATTTCAAAGTTTGAATATTCCAGACAAAACGCCAGACATTTTACTTTTTAATAATAATATCCCTGGACATTTCACACAGCACCATCTAGTCCCAAGCTAAGCAACCTAATGCTTGTGTTATGGTAGCTAGATGGCTGATAAACTACATATGTACATTTTTTTTTTTGTAAATACATACATATTATAGATAGAAAAACACCCAGACCCAGAACAACTACTTGTAGGTCATACAAATATTTGTTCCGTACGGGAATCGAACCCGCGACATGCAGCGCAGCAGTCAATCGCTTGACCACTGCGCCAACCGTGCCGTCAAATTATTGATCGAATTATCTTTTAAGAAACCCTTAAAAGATAATTCGATCAATAATTTCGTAGCCAATTACAAAAAATGGAAACGTTATAATTTCCTCAAGTCCATCTGACCGTCTTCCCAGATGTCAAACAGTTATTTTTGTCAGTACTCATTTAAATTTTCATATTTTCTTAAAAAAAGTCCTCTTAAGTCAAAAAGTGCGAACAAATAGCCAGTCAAATCTGCACGGACAGTAACCGTTCCCTCTAAAACATATATCCGTCTCCGTCTCACCTGTGTATTCCGAGTAAACCCGTAGCCGAGGAACCTCTCGTCGTGCGCCGGGACGGTGTCGGGCGCGACGTAGAAGGGCTCGTACAGCAGCTCGAAGTTCGTCACGTTGTGGCTGATGTGCGTGTGTGTCGACTCGTTGCCGCCGCTCGCTTCCCATCTGGAACGTTCATGATAGTGGACAAACTGGCTGGTTTAGGCTTAGCCACGATTGGTTAGAATAACTGACCACACGTCTTTCGTTACGTCGTCGTTCAAAGAATATTCTGATTGTCGTACTACCTTGTCAGGCTTGTTTAGATAGTATCTTAGTCACTAATTCCTGTTAAGTACGGAAAACTATAAACCCGCGTGTGTGTATGTGCGTAACTTTTAGCGCACCGATACTTCGCCTACACACTTTATTGAATTTCAATAATGCACTATAATGGATTAATAACTTACCGCGAAAAATTTGAAGCGTACTGGTTATAAATGAACACTTTCCGATGAAATGGTATCGCTAGTTTGCCTCTCGAGAGCCGCACTAGCTCTGACTTGTTCGCTGGAAACTTAGCGACTCTTCGGTCGAGTTCATAAGTAGGCACAACATATGCACACAGCGGACATTTGGGAGTACTCGCCAAAAAACTATCTAAGGCTTCCGCCATTCCTTGAGAAGGTACTATATCAACATCCACTAAGAAAACAAAAGGTGTGTGGCAATTCTTCCGCGCTAAGTTCCTCATGTGATTCTGAGGGTAAGGATGCCTCGCTCTCCACGCGACTGTATCCGCTCTTCTCTCCCCGGGCGGTAAGGGACTGACGTTACAGTTCTTCGCCCACTCCGGCATCGAACCGTATAACCCTGGTCTCTCCGACGGCATAGTTATATGTAAAGCTAATCTTGAATATACTTCTGGTTTGCATGTACACAACCAAGTGGTGAAAGCTCTTAAAAGTCTCATTTCGTCTCCGGCCACGAAGACGGCTACAGAGATGGGTCCGGTCCAATGGGCCGCTATTCTGAGCAGTTCGTGGAGTCTTTCTATGGAGCTCTGTGTGGCGAGGCACACGCGGCTGTTACTGGACACTTCGGCGTACAGCTCCCCGACTGCTGCGTAGTCGAAGATTCGGTAAGAGCGGCTGCCATCCCATCGGCCCAGTCGCAAGTCAACTCTGGATATGGGATCGTCATCTATTGCGGAGTTGGGGGGTGTGCCGCCGATGCAGGGCTCGCAAGTTGGTGGGTCGGAGGGCGGCGCGGTGGGCTGCAGCGGGCAGGACGCCGGGTGAAGTAGCCACAGGTTGGCGACGGCGTTGTACGCCACCAGCGCCACCGCCGCGAACATCACCACGCTCCATTGGAACCGCCAGCTCCGCTGTACAAACAGTACACAGAAGTCAGTATGATTCGCATAAAAATATATACTACTGGCAATAAACCTTATTTTGGGCTTCGCCGCAATCGCATAAAAGTATAGTAGAGAAAGCGTTCGATTTCCAGGTCGCCCGGTCGGGCAAAGGTTTAGTGGGCTTTTTCATCAGGGATTTCTCAGTAACCGCCCGGAGTCTGGATTTCTGCCTCGTTTGAGCCCCATAGAGGGTGAGTTTTTGCCATCAACCGGTTGATGGCAAAAACTCACCCTCTATGGGGCTCAAAAACAACTGTCGAAATTTAGGCGTCCCTATCTACTGTAAATAGACCTCTACATAGCCCTTTGGCGATTACAGTCGTGATGTTATGTTAATTATTTTAATCTAGAAATAGGTAATCTGAGGACCTGTAATCTATGTATACATGTTGAATTAAGGATGGATAGCTCTATAATCCACATTGACCGAAATATCAGCTTGCTACAGGCACTTTCTTCATTTTTTGTTTCAACTCCGGTACTATTTTAAATTTCGCTTGCTTTAATTTATCCAAAAGGATAAATTAAATATATATACCTATATAAAAATATCATAACTATAAAAAATACCCTAACTATAAATTCATCATCGAGTATGAAATATGCAAATTCATTTTGATATCTGCCATCATGACGTAGCTTAAATATGGTTTATCAATGACTAGTATTTTAAACTCTTTCGATGTTTTAGAAAGAAGGTTAGCTAAATTCGTCAACATTTTTCATTACCGCACCCGAGTCTAGCCCTTAACCGTATTTATTCAAAGGTCGCATTCAGTAGTCACATCCATATTATATTATTATAACTTCTGACACAGTCCATCCACCATAATTACATTCATACTCGAAACGTTCCTCACAACTTTTTCTTCATCAGTCATTCCAAGCCCATACTATCATGTTGCCCTTATCCTTCATCCTTCACACAGTCCATCCATCGTTTCTTTGTTCTTCCTCTACTCTTATAGCCATCCACATTCATACCTTCTTCTCGTCTTTTAACTTTTCTTAAACTATTAACTCATCATCATTCTCTTGCCCCTATCCCAACTCATTTGGGGTCGGCGCAGCATGTCTTCTTCTTCCATACCTGTCTATTACTCGTCATCTCATCAGACGACATTTTCCTCATAAGAACCAATTTCCAAAATACTTATCAGTCACCGGTGCCCACTGATTTCTTATTCTAATGGAAAGAATAAAGTTACACATCCCTCTTAGAATTCTCATCACAACAAATGAAAAAAATTGCAAACAATTGCCTTTCAAAAAAAGTATTGAAATACCTATAACCCTTCCCTTCCCTCCCTTTCCTTGGAACCCTTGGACCATTGAATGGTCTAACCTGAAAGACTGCAATGAGCAAAACGTAAATGCTGGGGAGTTTGCTGCAGGTACTAAAAACCTCAAACGACGCAAATAGCATAGCATAATCTGCCTATAATATTCCCACTGCTGGGACACATGCCTCCTCTATACGAGAGGAAATGGGCTATAATCCACCACGCGGGTCCAATACAGGTTGGTAGATGTCACATGTCTTGGAATTTTTGATTCTAAGATATGCCTGCATTTCCTCACGATGTTTTTCCTTCACCGTTTTGAGAGCAATGGTTTATAATTATTACACTAAGTTCTGTGCCTGCCTGGGTTCGAACCGACGACTTACTGCTCGTAAGACGGGGCTGCCACCACTTGGCCACCACTGCACACGGCGCAAATGTGTTTGAACCATTTTGGGTTTAAACACTATACCTATAGCGGCATGGGGTGATCAACCGGTTGGTCGACTCTTCACGTGACTAGAGAGCTGGTCTTGTTTAAAGCCGAAGAATCATTGTCATCCTACCTGCCAGCCTTCTGGGCACTTTTCCCGCTGACGGCGATGCGGAAGAATTTTTTGACGCCCTGTAATTCTTTTCCTCTTTTGATACATGTTGATATACGTTGTACAAATAATAAAATAAATTCAATATTAAAGGGGGCTCCCCTACTTTGATGGTACGGAATCCTTCATGCGTGATTCCGACTCGCACGTGGCCAGTTTTTGTTGGCACCTTTCAATTTTGAATTATAAACGTGTAGCGACGGAATTTTAATTATTATTTTTATGAGTGTATGAAACTATTACGATCGTTTTGGCTGTAGCTATTTCTTGAGATGATGTGAGAATTAATTGTTAAAAAATCGAATAAAACGTTAACATGGATTTTACCCCAGTCTCCTTGGCCACAAAACGAACTCGCGCTTTACGAGTTCAGTGGCATACACACGTACAGAAAAAATAAACATAATTATGTGTAACAGTAGGATAAGCACCAAAGGGATAAAGCAGCGTCTTACGTCACGGGCGCTATTTTGAATCCCGAACACAGCGTGAGATTCTAGAGCTCCCAAGTGGAGCGAGGGAGCTTTGAGTTAACTAACTAAACACCTGAGAGCAGTGAGGGATTCTTGCTTGTCCAAGACGAAAACACTTTTATTCCCGAGGAGCATACATACTTTTTACAGTTTTTACACGTATACATTTTTATTTGAGGTTTTAAATTCCAATCATATTATTGACCAGCCAGTAATGAAATTCAGTACAATATTACTGCCTGGCGCCCTACCGGTACCTTAGGGCAATAATTCAATTAATTTATTTCAGATAAATTACATTGTAACTCTACTCTAAATGAGCTGCAGGAAGTTGTTAGGCGCATCAGAGACGCTATTCTTTTGCGACGTACCGCTTGAAAGCCATCTAGTTGAGCGTCTGAAAACATACCTGACCTGATGCTCTACAAAAGCGTGGCAACCTCTTACACATCCTGAACGCGTTATTGTATTGGACACGCAGGGCACTGTAAGTCTTCTGCGTATGCTTCACCCATAATTATGCTGCACGCATGAAAAGACTGACAGCACGCCTTTTTTTTGGGATGGGAAATCATCAAATGACTCCTCCCGCTCTGGGCGGAGCGGAAGGGAGTGACAGACTTTTACTGACTAAAACCCATCCATGTTCCTTCGTTGCCCTTTGTGTTCCAGGGCCGCGGTATCTCTTTCGAATAGTCCCGCAGCCTTGGCAAGCATCGGCCCTTGCGGGCCCCTCCTGTTTGCTGACATCTCTTTGAGGCGCGCGTGGAACACGAACGCGCCGTCGACACGGCCTGTCGTCATAAGACGGACAGACGGCGAGCTAACCTGAAAATAGCCTGTGCCAGTAATGTATGATAGAGTAAAAAAATAAGAATAATTACCACTTTATCTCTTCTCGCTTTGCCCATTTGTCTTCGTTTCAGGTTCTCATGGGTGCACTGGGCCTATAGTCTGACATCATCTGGACAACATCAGCATTTCATTAATTTTCTTCAATACTTCGTCGGTCTGGTGAAAGAATAAAAGAATATTTCATAAAAAATTTCAACCAGTTCACGGAAGTTTCAGTGAACACCTGCTTCAAGCTTAGTCTGTTCTCGACTGAAATTAGTGTGTTTGTACAAAAGAACGATTTTATATAGATTTGTCATACAGATGAGAAAGCCAAAGGTAAATTGAGACAACGAAACTATACAACAATAGAAATGAACAAATTATGCTGATCGGTTATCAAAGGAAATCGACAAATAATTGGTTACTATTCAATGATTTTGCTTTTGTATTCCGTTTTGAAAGCATTTCTGTAGGCATTCGAAATAGACCAAGCTTTAATTAAGGCGGCGTCTAATTCGTTGTCACTCACACCTAAATAAAAGCAAGTACCTAAGTTATTCCAACTTCTCTTCAACTCGTCGCTTGGCTTAGCACCGAAAGTTGAAAATTCAACAGCGCCCTTTAATTTTGATACTTACTCGTCTAGGTATCCTAGTACAGTCGCCAGCGTATCAAGTACCACAAACTGTCAAATTTTCTCACTCGATTTTGAACTTAACCATTTGAAGAAATTTTACAGTTTGTGGTAATTTGATGACTGTATTAGTGAAAATGGGCATTAATATTGTAAGAATATTATGAACCTATTATTATCAACCAAGTCGGCATAGGTACCTATTGTTATTCACGTTCGTATTATAATGAACCGATCGTTTGGTTTGATGGACGAGGACTGTTACTTTGTAGCCGTTAGATTAGACGGCTAACAAGTACTTAGGCAGATAAAACGTCGGCCAGTCGTGGCCGTGGCAGATTTCCAACTCTTTACCTAACCTATCCTAACGTCGCGCGTCGCGTCGTTTGTCATCTGGTTATACATGGCTATAATATATAATGTGTAAACGGACCCGTCACGAAGCCGGTAAGGTAAAAGTACGTATTCCCGTTAGTGTACCAGTACCCGTTAACAAGCCAGTTTTTTTATTATTGCACTTTTCTACCAATAATAAATTAAAGTTTGTGAAGGGCAATACCTTCTCGGTAATATTTTGTACATTTGTAATGGCATCACTGTCCAAAAAGTTCAATGGCGTCAAAACCATGCGATAACAAAAGTTTGCTGTAACTGAATATTATGAAAGTTCAAAGTTCTGTCAGTGAACTACGAAACCACCACGTCGCATTGATGAGCTAGCCATACTGCGACGGATAACATTAAAGTAAGAGTGTTAATTTTCTAAGATATTTAAGTATATTATTTTGCGATATAACTTATAAATCGAGGTGAATCACATCTATTGGTACTAACAAACTCCTACTTGACCTAGTAGGTACCCGTTAAAATCGTATTTTTTTTACCGGATATTGGTACACGATCAACCCGGTAATACACGTTGTACCGAAACCCGTTATTGTGTACTTATTGCCTTGAAATAGGTCTCATTTTCCTTTAAAACTCTTGAATACATTTTTGCCTGATATTGGGACTTCAAATAACAGTTGCATTTAAACCCGACAGCGTCCTTATTGCCTTGTGTTAAGCCCTCTTTTCTTTCGAATCAATATAATGTAGTTTCTTTGCTCCTTGTTTGTGTTGTAATCACTTGGATTCGATTTCCTCTTTAGTTTTTTTATGATTTTCAAATTTTTGCACGTTTCGCGTTACTGCTCTGCTGTTCTTAAACCAGGTTTTTCGATGCGCATCGTGTTGCGGGCTGCTTTTTTTAGTATGGATATTGATAACCACGCAGTAATTTGAAGCAAACTTCAGACCGGTAAACTTACATGACTCGATCTGTGGATAACCGACTAATTTTTTCGTTGTTCTTTTTTTTGGGATGGGAAATCATCAAATGACTCCTCCCGCTCTGGGCGGAGCGGAAGGGAGTGTCAGACTTTTACTGACTAAACCCATCCATGTTCCTTCTTTTGCCCTTTGTGTTCCAGGGTCGCGGTATCTCTTTCGAACAGTCCCGCAGCCCTGGCAGGCATCGGTCCTTGCGGGCCCCTCCTGTTTGCTGACATTTCTTGAGGCGCGCGTGGAACACGAACGCGCCGACGACACGGCCTGTCGTCATAAGACGGCCGGACGGCGAGCTAGCCCATTACTCACCGCCCACAGGCCCGCCCCTACGGTGGCCGAGAGCCACCACGTAGCCCCCGACGCCCGGGCGGTCTCCCACGGCGGCTGGGACGTGAGGTTATCTACCTCTCACGTTCCGCTACCTCCTTCGTTAGCATGACTGCTTCGCAAAAGGAGGTGACGGCTTCCCATTTCCTCTCGCCCGGGACCATGGCTTGAACCAGGGCAGGACGCGAGCCGCCAATCGCCGCTACGAGGACACGGCGGTGCTTCGCCCAAGCGGAGCAGCCGTTCACGGTGTCCTCCACCGTGTTCTCCAGGTGATCCTCACAATGATAACACCCGGGCGTTTCCTCCCGCCCGATTCGGTGCCGGTACCTCCCGAAACAACCGTGTCCGGTGAAGACCTGCGTCAGGCGGAATGTGAGGGCGTCGTGGCGCCTCTCTAGCCACTCCTCAAAGAGGGAACTTACCGCCACTATTGTGGCGTGCCCTGCACAGGGTTGCGACAGTCGCTCTCTCCATGTCGCCATGAGATAGCGCCGGAGGTCTGTCCGCTGCGCGACAATTTGCCGCGGCAGCTGAGTTTCCCCGTGACGTAGTGCCTCCGCGCGCCCCTCGTGCAGGTGCGCGAGGACTATCGCCTCCAGATCCCATGGTGGCAATCCGGCAAGGAGGCTCGCCGCCTCGTTGGAGATCGTACAGCCTTACGGCTACCACCTTTTGGGGTGCGTTCAGGTAGTGGGCGCCGCCTCAAGGATCGCGCCCGCACCGGGGCCCCGTAAATGGCCATGGACCGCACGACACCCGCGTAGAGCCTCCAGCAGGAGGCGTTTGGACCCCTCAGGTTGGGCAAGAGCCGCTTGAAGGCAACCCCGGCCCGTTCCACTTTGGGAGTCAAACGACGGAAATGCTCCACGAAGTTCCACCGGCTGTCGAGGATGAGTCCAAGGTACTTCAACGTCGACTCGACGCCGATGGGAACCCCTCCTACCGTCAGCATGGATCATGACGGTGGCGCATTCCAAGGTCCACGTAAGCACATGGCCGCGGACTTGTGCAATGCCACCTCGAGACCCAATTGCCGGATCCTATTTATGACTATCGCAATCCCGCGTGTCATAATTTCGGGCGCCACCTCGTGCAACCTCCCTTGTGCCAGCACCAGCGTTTCGTCAGGAGTGCCTCCCTAATGCAGCTCCAGGGCATGGTGTTGAAGGCGTTGACAATGTCAAGAGACACCGCCAAGACGACCCCACCCCGGGACACCGCATCCCCCGTCGGCGTCGTGAGGGCTCTCACGCGCATGATGGCGTCCACCGTCGAGCGCCCCTTGCGGAAACCAAACTGGTGGTCCGCAAGATCCAGCCCCATCCCCGCAAGGTGCCCGGCGAGGCGGTTTGCAATGACTATTTCAAAGAGCTTGCTCACCTCGTCGAGGAACACAATGGGCCAGTATGCGGACGGAGACTCCGCAGGGCGCCCCGGCTTCCGAATGAGGACCAGCTTCCCTCTGGCCTCTCTCCAAGCATGCGCTTAGGAGAACAAAAAATGTCTCTTCTTTGGATAAGCCGTTTTTTATTTATTTTACACCGTTCACAGAAATGCAAAAATAGCATTTCTGTGAACTTTAACGTGAAGCAATAGAGTTCAAATTCGTGGTGAAAATTACCGGATTCAGGGACAATTTAACGTTTACTAGTACAAATCTACCGGGTACTGGTACAATTAGCCCTTTGTTTTATTTTTTTGTATTATTGTTAAAGAAAATATAGACTAATAAAAAAAAGAACATTACACTAAAACTAGTTTAAATTATCTCTCTAGTCATGTAATTATTTTTTTTGTAAGTCTTATAGTTTTAGCATAGCAGACCTGCAAAGTCAGTGAAGTTCAAAACTTCACGGTTACTGGGCCCTTTACCTTAACCAAGCATTCTGTACATCAAACTAAGTAACTCTACGCAAAAATTATTGCTGGAAAAAGACTTTTTGGGGTCAAAAATTACGTTTTACAGTAGAACTCTAAGCACTCAAAACACTGTGCTGATGGATGTATTGAATGGTAGGGGGGTCGTAGAAGTGTTTAAAGTAAAAATCTTACTTAAAAAACATGTATTAAAAAAAAACTTGTTAAAAAGTTGTAACTTTGACCCTCAATATCTCCATAACTAGACTAAGTATGGTCTAGAACAAAAAAAAACCAGACAAGTGCGAGTTCGACTCGCGTGGAGAGGGTTCTGCACGTTAAATATCTTAATTCCGTAAGTTGTTTTAAATATAAGATTTTATAGGGTTTCCTGTAATCTATAGGCAAAGAACTATTTTTGTACCTTTTTCAAACTGGTAAATTTTCGCCTATTTTCTTAAATACGTTAAAAACTATTTATCTTAAAATTATAAAAATATATAATTATATATATATTTGAGATGCTCAAATTTAACCCTTTCATTTGTTATGTAACACGATATAGTAGTTTGCAAAACTTTGTTTTTCATTTTCTAATTTAAACCCCCAAAACTGGTTCACATGTGAATTCATTACTTTACGTTACACGTCTTTGGGTCATCGACTTACATATGTGTGTACCAAATTTCAATTCAATTGGTCTATTAGTTTCGGAGTAAATTCGCTGTGACAGACGGACAGATAGACAGACGCGAGTGATCTTATATGGGGTTCCGTTTTTCCTTTCGGCTTCGTTATAGGTCTATAATACCCATAATACAGTTCCTATTCCTAAGCAACAAGCCACATACCACGAAGCCATTTTCACCTTCGCTGGGTAATTCTTGACATTTCCCGACAGAAGCGTTATTGAACTTCTTTAGATCAAATCCAGGTTATTTAAACACCTGTTGGCCTTTGTCAACCATTGGTCCATTGTCACAAACAGATTTAAACCAGCAGCCTATTAAACTGACACTTCACCACTGCGCCAGTAATAAAATAAGTTAATTTCAAATAGAATGTGTAAACCTGTCCCATCATCAACCATTGCAACTGTTTAAACTTCTGGACCACTCGATATTCCTCGATCGTTTAATTCGATCAAACTTTTTTAATATTTCAAATCTTGGACGATCCACAGCTGATTACCCAGACTCATGGACGCCATCAATTCAATTGGTGATGAATCTTTATATACCTACAGGCCGACTAGTTCAATAGGCAACAGTGATGGAGAATAGTCTCTACTTGTATCTCCTGTCGATTTTTTTTTGTTTATCAAAAACACCGTGCTCACATATTGGCGAATCTTGTTGCAATTCCGTTCTTCTCTTCTCTTCTGTATTTGCGATTCGTATGTGCATGACTTTTCTTGATTTATTTGAATCGTTGCAATATGTGAATACCTAGTATATCTAATAATTATACTAAATGTAAATAGATAACATGTCCGTAAATGTACGCCATTTTTAGGGTTCCGTAGCCAAATGGCAAAAAAACGGAACCCTTATGGATTCGTCATGTCTGTCTGTCTGTCTATCTGTCTGTCCGTCCGTATGTCACAGCCACTTTTTTCCGAAACTATAAGAACTATACTGTTTAAACTTGGTAAGTAGATGTATTCTGTGAACCGCATTAAGATTATCAAACAAAAATAATAAAAAAACAATACATTTTGGGGGTTCTCCATACTTAGAAAGTTAGAACTGAAACTCAAAAAAAAATTTGTCATCAAACCCTTACGTGTGGGGTATCTATGGATAGGTCTTCAAAAATGATATCGAGGTTTCTAATACCATTTTTTACTAAACTGAATACTTTGCGCGAGAGACCCTTCTAAAGTGGTAAAATGTGTGTCCCCCTGTAACTTCTAAAATAAGGGAATGATAAAACTAAAAAAAATAAATGATGTACATTACCATGCAAACTTCCACCGAAAATTGGTTTGAACGAGATCTAGTAAGTAGTTTTTTTTTTAATACGTCATAAATCGTAAACCGCAGTTTACCTTTCATTCAATCAACTCAAATATAAAAATAAAACATTTAATTTCATAAACATAAACGGTACGGTCATAAACATAATGGTACGGAACCCTTCGTGCGTGAATCCGAGTCGCACTTGGCCGGTTTTTTCTCGTCTCAATTCAAAATAATTATTAGGTAGTCCTTTTCAGAACTCCCTTTTAAAATAAATTGCTTTAGAATAGTCAACGTTTCTATTTATGTTAAGAAATTTCCTAAGTAATTAGGATAAAATAAATCAAATGGTCTTTTAATTCAACAGCGCCCATACACTAAATGCCTGGAAGTTTTCTTTTACTATTTTGGTTGTTTCCTAGTATAAAGGCAGGTGGTCACCTGCATACCTTCTGAGCACTTAACAAGTCAAATGATCTGTCGTATTCCTGTTATAAGTAGGTTCCCTAATTAAAGAAAATTATATTCGTGCAGTTTTCAGAAAAAGATGACTTGACTTAACTCCAAAATACTTACATAGGTAGGTATATTATCTGAAACACTAAAAAAGCTCCTTATTTTCATGAATCCAAATGACACTTGCAAAAATACACACACGGAATTACTGATAATAATAACTGCATAGTCATAGAGGTTATTGTCTGAAAAAAAATCAACGAAATATCTTGGAAACACAACCGCACTTGAAGGGGAATATTTTCCATATATATAACGTTAGAAAAAGTGATGAAAATCTATTGTTTTAATTAGTAAATAACACAAACACTGATACCGTGGGTGGTTGAAATATGATCACGACTGCGCATGACTAGTTATCAAACATGCGCAGTGGGCCCCTCGCTAAATTCAGCACTATATAATAGGTGCCTACTTACCTATGTATGATGAAAACAGACTTACAGGTGGGAAGGTAGTTTGATACGTGTACACTTTCATGGGAGGCTTGAAACTTAATTAATTCCAATTTTAACAAACCCGCATGAAACTCAGAACCAATCATAACTGGTATGCTCATTTTAATAGGAATTAGGTACATAGCAAATAATTACACATTTGTTACGCTGTTAGGTATGTGCGTATGGAGGCGGTATTTGATAACCGTAACCGACTGCTGAATCAACTACCTTGAAACGCACAGGCATGGGCTAGCTAACCGGTCTTCTTCTTAACACCAGCAAGATAGAAAATCCAATCTCGGATAATTTACGAGAAAACCTGCCGGATCTTAAACTCGTTATTAAGAATGATCTTATCAGACACTGAAAACTTAAAAGAAAATAAACAAGCCTTTTTGACAATTGTCAAACAATACAGTTCATTTATTTATTTTTTATTTTATTTATTTGTTTAAGTTTCAGTTAAGGGGGAAGTACCAGGATAACCCGCGTAATTAAAATTCTTTCTCGTTAAACCCCATTGAATGACTAGTTCATGAGAAAGTCGTTCGATGCGATTAAATGAACCTAGAGGTTGTATTGATGATTTTAATTATTATAATTCTGTTAATACATGCATACCTATTACGGCCGCAAATCATATTTTGTTCAAAATACCTACAGCTTGACGCTGACCGGCAAATTGCAAAAAACGAAAGAAAAATTAAATTTCGCCCAAAACATAAAGGTAGAAGGACTGGAGGTGGTCAGAGAGTATATTAGATAATTTTAATTTTTTTTCGACACGTAATATCTACAATTTACCTAAGTGTTCAAAGAATGTTCCCTCACATGTAGTTCCCAAATCATTAGCTATTTATTTTCGTTAAGTTATAACTGTTATTTAATTGCAATAAAAACTATCTTTTTGCTCTCTAACTCCCTATGAGTTAGAGAGCAAAAAGATAGATCTAAGAACAGAAATCTAGGTGACAGGACAGTAGTAGTGCTCTGAGATAAACTAGTTAAGGTGAATGCTCCAACCAGCCCGCGAAATTCTAAATTTCTTGCGTTTTTTTGCAATTTGCAGGCCAGTGCTAGGTTGTATGTTGATTAAAATATTATTCGCGGCTGTAAGACGTATGTAGTTACAGAATTATAATCATCAAAATCACCAATACAACCCTCCAAGTTCATAAAGGTGTAGGAATAAAAAAAAAACAGAAAAAGTCATTCCTACAGCTTTATGAACTTAGAGCGTTTTATTGATGATTTTGATGATTATAATTCTGTAACTAGATATGTCTTACAGCCGCGAATAATATTTTAATCAACATACAACCTAGCACTGGCCTGCAAATTGCAAAAAACGTAAGAAAAATTGAATTTCGCGGGTTGGTTGGAGCATTCACCTTAAGCTAAGTACGAGTAGGTACTTAACGGTCTTTTATTTACATAAATCAACACTCCAACAGTCTAGACTCTGTTAGTAGACTCCTACTGGGAATAAACTCAACTGATAAAATGTACACTATAGTAGTCTGCTTACTTCTTCGATCAATAAATGCGTGATTTTATGATATTAATATGAATTTATGGGATCTGTGCTAAGGGTGAAAACCAGACCATTCTTGAGTCAAACCAACTAGACTGGACTTCGGACTTTAACAGATAATTCGGTCCATTATCTACGGTACGGTTCATATATAACATCACGCCTGAAATCCCTGAAGGATTAGAACATACACATTTCGTCAGTTTCTACTGAGATCCGGTGGCCCAAGTCCAGTCCGTACCTCTTTAACCACATCTTTTTAAATTAGGAGACTTTTAATATCAATACTATTAATAGGCAAAGAAAGAAATAAAAAAGTTTTGTAGTTCTTGCATAACTACAAAACTTTTTATATTGTTGATAGTACTGTATTTTAACTTGTAACACCGGTAATTCGAAACAATGTTAACTTGTCCAAGGTAGGTAAACTGTTATAATTTTCGAGCTCGCTTCGCTCGCTTACCCTGGCCAAGGCAAGGTGTAAAAATAAAAGTTCGAGCTCACTTCGCTCGCTATTGCAGCCAAGTTCCTCTTGAATCTTAACTTTGTAAGTCCACCAAGTAACTCCTTTATGAAGAGTTCAAATAATTGCAATCTATAAATCTGTTAACCGAGCTCGCTTCGCTCGCTGTTGGAGCCTTCGTTCCTTTTATTCTTAAAATTTTCTCCCTAAGTCGATTAAGTGACATCTATTTCTGAATAAAAGGACTAAACAAAAGCTAACTTGTTTGGAGTGGAGAGCTTAATTTTTCTTTTAGTTCCTAGACTTTTCAAAAACTCTTCAAAAAAGACTTCTAGTTCTATATAAACAAGTATGGAAAATCTAACAGTTCCGAAGTCACCGATGCGAGGTGCTAACATTTTTTAAGTGGCTATCCGTAAATAGTAAACTTAACCCTTACAAATTATTATTTAATAATATTTTTGTTTCAAAACGAAAAACAATATGTAATAAATGACATTACTGAGACTGTCAAACTGACAGCTAAAACTAACTGCGCGTGCGCGGTGTACACGTACAGACGTGCATGAAAAACATAACCTTACTTTAAGTAAAATAACTTATTTTAATAAACAGTGTATAGTTAAATTGGAACATCAATATGTTTAAAATACCCGCATGGGAGGATGACGGTCCTAAAACAGAATCAACGTTTACGCAAAAAGTAAAGGTATGTATTAAATATCTTGTTCTGCGTCTTATTGTCTTTATAATGTGGCCCCGCGTTGTTATTTTTCTGGAAATCGTACCTCATGGTTATATTCTGAAAAATAACAGCGTTGAGCTGTTAACTGCTGAACCATGGTAAATTTGCCGTATTTTCTTAAGTTTCTTAATATTTCCAAGTATTGAGAAACAAACATCAAGAACCATTGCAAATCAAAATGACACAAACCATTACCCTATTTTACAGAAAAAAGAAAAAATCATCGAGAATAAAACTAAATCACCTACAAGAAATCACGTTACAGAAAAAAACAATAATGTCAAAGTTAATGGTCTCAGCCACAAATCACGTAAACATAAAATAGAAAAAGACACAATCAAAAGTAAAAAAGATACAATATCAAGTACAATAAATAAGAAATCTGAAGAAACAGAGAGTATTCCAGAAACACAGAATTTTGATGAAGTACTTCTTAACGCCAAGAAGAAAAAGTTCAATGAAGTTATTGAAAATGATGATAAGGAAGACTTGTTGTTTGCGGAAAACAAAAAAGAAAATGGAAATAAAATCAAAGCTAAAATTAGTCCAAATAATTTAAGTATAAATAATAAGCCTAAGGAAGACGTAACTAAACAAAATAAGAAGAAACAAACAAATAGTACAATCAGTGAAGAAAATAAAAGTACTAAGACAAATAGTGAAGAAATTGAAACTATTCAACCTGTTAATAACAAGAAGGCTAGACTGAGATGTTTACTAAATACCACAAGTCACAGGACTCCTATCAATATCAGTAAAAGTGGTAATAACCTCAGAGATAGAATGTTGGAGAGGTTAAAAGGTAAGTGTTCTCCGCCTAATATTGCTAGTTCATTGTTAACTAGATTTTGCCTGCAGCTTTGCTCATATTATGGTTGGTAATTATCCCACAGAGTTTGAGTATCAAAATAATCATTGTTGTAAGCCCAGATATATTTTCCATTTTATTCTATTAGTCAACAGCAAAATTTGTATTCAGTTATTTAGCAGCAAAATTTTAAAGTTTAAGCAATTTTTTACATGTTTCTAGAAACTGAATAAAAATATTTATTCCACCCGACTAGCAGACGTTCTGCGGCGTACCATCCACACTTGGTTGATATTCCGACAAGTTGTACTCGGCGCTTCTCCTCCACGTTTATTATGCGCACAGCCAAAGTGTGGAACTGTGTTTCCTCCCACATATAACCCGTCTGCCTTCAAAGCAAGAGTGAAAAGGCATCTTCTGGGCACGCTCGTTTCATAATTGACCTCATCCATCACTTTCCACCAGGCATGGTCGAGGTCAAGAGCAGACCATTTTGTAAAAAAAAAAAATATTATTCTTAAGAATACTACATTTTATACATACACACTATATAATACTTATGATATACTTTCTTCCTGATTTTGTGGGATCACATAAAAAAATATTATATTTTTTATGAAATGGGGGGAAAACTTGGGGCGTCCCGACGTTAGGTTAAGTTACTTTAAACCCTGCAGACAGAAATGGGAGCCCTGTGTAGCGGGGCTATGTCGATTTTTTCATAGTACCCCATTTCGTATCCACTGACCGAGCAAAGGCCTCCCCCATAGCCTTCCTTCCACTCTTCTCTCAGTGCGGTTTTCTCTGCCCAGTCTCTCACAAACGCCTCTACGTCGTCACGCCAGCGTTTTCTAGGCCTCCCTCAGCGATGATGCCCGTCTTCTGGCACCCACTGCTTGTCAACTCTAGTTCTACAGTCCATCAGTCCTGATGCATTCTACAGAAAAATAATTTTACTTTTCTTTTTAGTCAGCGAATGTGAACTCAGTCACTCTTGTTAATATTATTGAAACAGTGCAGTATTGTTTTTGTTGGCTGGCAAAACCAAAAAGGCTAGTTATGACGATACTCAGTAAATGGGTTGAGGAGTTAAGTCACTTTATGTAAAATTCACCAGTATTTTACATAAAGCGACTGCCTATACAGGGTAGGGTGGAAGGGACACCTTCCGAAAACGGTGACCTCGTATTCAGTATATCATTGTGAGCCCCCCAAACAGACACTTTTCATCGGTTATTAAAAAAAAAACAGCTGTTTCCCACAAGTGCAATACCTACACGGTGAAAATGAAAATATACGGAACAGCTGATTTTTTAAGCGATGAAAAATTTCTATGTAGGGGGGCTCAGAATGATGTACTGAATATGTGGTAACCGTTTTCGCGTCGGTGTCCCTTCCACCATATAAAGCGAACCAATTCAGTTGCCTTCATCATAATATTCATAATTTCGAAAGGTCTACATTGACTGGTTATAAAAAGCAGTGATACTGGTAGGTATAAAGTTAGTAGTTCTGCATTTTCTGAGCATTTCAATTTTTTCCAGCTGCCCAGTTCAGGTACCTAAATGAGAAGCTGTACACCTCGTCAGGATCTGAAGCGCAGCAACTGTTCCAGAGTGACCCGACTGCCTTCGAGACATACCACCAGGGGTATCAACTGCAAGTCAAGAAGTGGCCTGTCAATCCACTTGATGTTATTGTTAAGAAAATCATGAAAATGTAAGTTGGTTTCTTTATACAACAGGAGATTTTGATAGAAAAATCGTTTCCCCTGTTTCTGCTTAAAATCTCAACCTTGTGTAATTAGGCTGGTTCTACATTACCTAACCTGCTTACCTGTAGGAAATTATTTACATGATGGAGATGATTGATGTATGGTGTGAAGTTATCTATGAGTATGTTTGGTGACACAGGCCACAAATCATTTTTATTAACCCTTAACTCTTTTTTTACTCACCAGGCCTAAAACCCATTTAATAGCAGACTTAGGTTGTGGAGAAGCAGCGCTATCTCGCCGAGTTCCACACAAGGTGCGCTCATTCGACCTGGTAGCGACCACGCCAGGAGTGGAAGCATGTGACATGGCCAGGACTCCCCTGCTGACTGCATCCATGGATGTCACTGTGTATTGTCTGGCACTCATGGGCACTGATCTTACTCGGTACCTTGTGGAAGCTAACAGGGTTTTGAAGATGGGGTGAGTAATTGAGTGTTGATATTAAGTTATCTGTATGAGTGTTGACTAGTATGGAGTGCGAGTCCGAGTATCAAAATAAGAATTGTAATAAGCCTAGTCATAATTTTATTCTATTTGAATATTCAGCAAAATTTAAATTCAGTTATTTAGCAGCAAAAAGTTGAAGTAATTTTTTACGTGTTTACACAATTGCCTATAGTTGCTGCCAGTTAAGATCGTAATAGCGGTCATTAGGTCAATGACCTACATTTATTTAAGTTAATAACTTTGAAATCCTAAAATAAGCCTGTTCATGTCTTGAATCGTCATCTACCGTGATCTTCAACTTTAACAAAACAAAAGTTAAAAAAAAAAAACGATTAATGGTTCATTTGTTTTGGTTCGTACGAAGAGATATTACGGAAAGGGCAATGACCGCTGTTGCGATCATAATTGACAGCAACTATAGTTACAGAATAAAAATATTTATTATTCATAGGAATACATTTTATACACACTATATTATTTTATGAAAATCTGCTAAATCGGGAAAAAATATATAAGAAGCGGCTTTGAAAAAACAAGCATTTTTACCTAAAAAATATGCATGTTTTTTTCAATAAAATGTCCACAATTACATATTATTTGATAAAAAAAATTGCGCCCGTCTGGTAAAGTCATTCGTTCACCGAAAGAACCTTGCCAGAGTCCAGAGTGAAACTGAAAACAACTTTGTTTAATGACTGTTCAACTCTGTTGGGAATTGAACCCAGGATCCCACTAGCAGTCGCGCCAGTTTTTACAATCACCCTTTTTTGTCCACAGCGGTCATCTCCTAATAGCCGAAGTAGAAAGTCGCTTCGACAAGGTAGAAGACTTCGCCAAGGAAGTCGAGCGACTGGGCTTCAAACTGAAGCAGCTAGACAAGAGCAACAACGTGTTCTTCTTCATGGAGTTCACCAAGATCAGGGACCCGCCCGTGAAGAAGGCGAAACTACCCGCGTTGACACTGAAACCTTGCTTGTATAAGAGACGGTGAATAAATCTGTTAGACGTTTTGGAGTTGTGTGTTCTTTAAAATCTCTTATCTTACCTCTCATTTTGTATCACTGACAAATGATAGTGATCTTTTTTTTCATCGCAATAATGTTGCTATTTGGTTGCAGCTGTCAAAAGTATAATAACTGTAAAAAGGACCTAATAGTTCCACGGCCACGACCAAGGATCCTTTTGTCGTGACCCGAGTTGATGCTTACAGGCATTTGATAGATTTGCCTTCGAAAATTCTACCTAAAATAAAACAGTTCATTATAATTTAAGTATTTAATTTATTTTATAATCAACAATGGTATTGATTGTCATACAGCGTTTCTTTAAAGCATTCACCTGATAGAGGTTCTATAACATTTGCTTACAAATAAATTATTATTATCACAATAATTTTACTATGCCCTTCACTTTGTTTCATTTCGATTTTACACTGTAAAACCCAAAGTTACATAATTCTTCTCTGAGCATTTTAATTCAGTCATCAAAAGAAGAACTATGATATAAATGCATCAATCAAGCCTAGTCAGAGGCCCATGGGGGGCATAAAAACTGACAGGTTACTAACCACACAATAAAAAAAAATGAATCAATTTTATCTTAGGTAATAATTCATTTGTGATTTGAAAGATTAATTACGGGTATTTTAGATTTATTTTGGAACATTTGGATCACAGCTGTCGCTATTCCTTACTATTAAATCTTATATTACTCTACTATTCTATTATAATTTATTTTATATATAATTTACTGTCCTGCTCTTCAATACACGGCAAATAAAGTTGCGCAACACTGTCTGCAGCAACATTATATTATTTGCAGACACATACTTCATGCAGTGTTGCCAGCAACAGAGACTCGAATTTAATCAAAAGTGACGTCATGCCGTTCGAGTTATTAAAAATATTATAATAATACAGACGCCAGCAGATCAAGCTACCCGAAACTGTCAAATTTTCCCGATCAACCTTGAACCTAATACTGTAGCGATAAAATTAAAAATAAATTTGACAGATTGTATTAACTTGATGTGCTGACGTCTGTACAATATTTAGACATTAAGTTCTTCCATAACATCCTCAGCTTCAGCTCGAAGATTCTCCACTTTTTCAATTAGTGTCATCTGTAACAGATAACATATATTTTATTAGAAAACTATAATCGTATACACAGCTCTATTAAAATGAATATTATCCAATCTTCTTTATCAGCCATGAAGGGTGGAAGCACCACGGTAATTCAGACTTTCTTAGGTTTTTTACAATTTGTTTTTTTTTTTACATTGAATTAATTTCATGAAATAGTTATTGAATGGGGTCAAATGAACTTAGAGGGTTGTATTAGTGGTTGTAATGATTATAATTTTGAAAATTGACACTGAATTGGGAAAAAACTTAAAACTACTTAATAAAAAATCTAATTTAATATCTTTCACTTTCGTAATATGCCAAAATACAATAGATTAATTTGATAGTTTGGTAATCTTTCTGTTATTTGCCACTGCTCCTTGCGGAAGTCGTTATTATGGCCTAAGGATGACGATTTCAATTAGCTATACGCATAATTTAAATGTATCTTACCCTGGCAGCACTGATGAGTTGGTTGGCGGCATTGCGCGACAGGTGAGACACGCCCGACATCAGGTCGTCCGCCGACGCTTTGGCGAGGTCTTCGACTCGCTTGTAGCCCGCCCGTAACAGTTGCATCGCACGCGCCTGGCAGGGAACAATGAGAGATGGTCATACAGATACTAGTTAGTACAGTAACTAGTTAGCCGACCAAGACAATGAGCCTCAGATATATAAAGCATACAACGAGCGGATTTTTCTGAAATTCGTATAAAATGCTTAATTAAAGATTAGAATAGATACAAAAAAAAATTGGTTGCCTGTAAAGTCGGTATACGGGCGAAAGTTTTACGTGACAACGACTTTGAGTGGTAAAACACTTTTTATGTCTGTCTCTCTCGCTCTTAGGCGGGCTAACCATGCCCGAGTGGAAGGGACGCGTGCCTCTCACTCGCTCTCATTGTGAGCGCATAACGTGAGCGGAGCGTAACGCAGTTTCTTGAAGTGTCACCCGGCAAACCAATTTATAAGACGTTGTCACGTCAAAACAACCTTTTTAACATTAGGCAGCTCCATCAGCTGCTGTAGCTCAGGCGCGGCGCAGTGCTGCAGCCTGCCGGCCAGCTCGCCCAGCAGCGCGCAGAAGCTCCACAGTCGCGGCAGCTCCGCGCAGAAGCGCGCCGCGCTCGACGCGAGGGACGCTGAGCTTGCCATGACGGACTGCACCGTGCCGCGGGCGAGGCTGTACCTAACAAGTTAACAAAACATAAAACTGTTGCGGCATCCGCAACGCCACAC
This sequence comes from Eurois occulta, assembly GCA_950022335.1. Taxonomy (NCBI): domain Eukaryota; kingdom Metazoa; phylum Arthropoda; class Insecta; order Lepidoptera; family Noctuidae; genus Eurois; species Eurois occulta. The sequence continues at coordinate 19,937,512 of OX465486.1, read as the reverse complement.
AAACTACGTCCAGCCCGCACCGGTCATGTCGTCACCCGATTAACTTATCATATACAGAAACCTGACACCAACTGTTGGACTGTAGCCAACCAGACACAAAAATCACCTGGTCGGCCCTCCGTTGAAAAAAAAAAGCAGACAAATGAGGGACTTTTCTCCTTGTTCGTCTTATAAGATCACTCCCGATTACTCTGAAAAAATAAGTTTAGAAAAACCCAAGTCAATGTGGTAGATTTTCATGGAATGAAACAACAACAAGAAGTAACAGATTTCGGAGTTTTAGGTAGAGGAGCGATTGACAAAGTTAAAGTTACCATACCCTATAGTTAAAAACCCAGTTACATCTTTTTGGGCCAATCAGGTGGCTATTTGCTCTTAAACCTACTTGTATGCGACTGCAGGGAAAGGCATTTGGTTCCATAGGTCCTGCAGCATCAGAGCCAAGTAGAAACGGCATAACACTATCTCAGGCACGTTCTGTGAGCAAATAAGTCAACGTTACCTTATAATATACATCACACGTAAATAAATCCTAACTTATTTATAATATTATAAATGCGAAAGTAAGTTTGTTTGTTACCTTTTCACGCCTAACCCACTGAAACGATCATCCTGAAATTTTGCATATACGTTGTCAGGTGTACAGAAACGGACATAGAGTACCATTTATCCCGAATAAAAGGACTCCGAATTGATTGTCAAATTCTAAATTAACGCGAGCGAAGCCGCGGGCAAAAGCTAGTTTTATTTTATTTAATTGTGTTTGGGTGACTTACAGCTAACAATACAAAAAATTATAGCGAGGCAAACAACGACAAGCTGTTTACAAACCTTCACAGTTAGCAATCATCATCAGTTAGTTATGTGAGTGTGACTTTTACAATCATTAAAATAGGTACGAAGAAGTAGATAAGTCACACAGTGCATGCTTGAAGACGGGCGTCGTAACTAAGGCAGGTTCAAAAAACGCTGGCGTTACGGTCTGGACTCACTCCTAACGGATTGGTCGGAGAAGGCTAAAGATGAAGAGAACTGGAAAGCCATGGGGGAGGCCTGTTCCCAGCAGTGGGACAGAACAGGCTGATAAAAAAATACTGCACTAGCACTTACTTTAATGGGCTTCCCAGTCATCATCCTTATCGCGTTATGTTCAGTGATTCCTAATATTTTAGCAGTCTGTACACCTTCCTCATCTAAGCTGCAATACTGAAAATGAAAGGCGGTCACTAAAACTACATGACAGGATTGACTATAATATAAATAATATGTCGATTGAAATTCCAGTTTATAAGCTTTTACTTACAGCTCAAATTGGTATAACGAAACTGTGAAATAAGCATGTAAATCAAACTGATGATTTTAATCAATCTTTAGCAATTTTTATCCTTACTTACTCGTTTGTTGTAAACGAGAGGTTTAATTCTATCCAAAAAAAATAGAACACGACGTAAAAATCTTGAATGTAGTTTTAATAAGCTTGAAAACTGTAGATGTGTTCCTAATATCAAATCTAATGCTAATTGTTGAAAATCTTAGTGATGCCAATATCCAGCAATTGACTGCGACGGGCTAAGCTAATTGAAGAGATACTTACCAAAGAATAGTAATGCGAGTAGTCAGGTCTAATTCCCGCAGCGTCATGCGGCGTTACCAAGTACAGCAGATGCAGACTACCCATAAGGACCAGACTTCTGGACGCTCGCTCCAGGTCCAGGAGGAGCTGCTTAGCCACTGACAGGTCCATGCAACCTTGAGGACGAAGTTTAACAACATGACGTAAAGACAGAAGTTTATTTAACGCGGCTATGATAATAACATTTTCAAGTCAAATTCAAAGTTAAATCATTTAATTTTCATTAAAAGTTAAATTCAAACAAATTATTAGGAAATCCCTGTAATGTTAGTAGTGTTTGTGATAAATAAATAAATAAATTATTAACACAGTTCTTAAGAGCCAAATTCTGGAAAATACACTTCTCATCAAAAAAATCGAAACACTTTCGTTTTTATTGTTTTTGTCCTAATTTTTTACAAAAGAGAATTAATTCCATGAAAAAAAAAAACATTATTGTGTAGCTGGCAGTTTGGTCATTACAGTAAGAAGAAAAAAATCAAAATTCGAAATTAGAATTTTATTTGTTTATCCTATAAATGAAATTAATCACTGTTTTGAGACAAATGTGTATTTAGGGTTGGAGTACGTTTCTCGTTTAAACACTAAAAATTAGCGCTTGTCTTTAAACTTTTTGTTTCTTATTTCATTTACTGTGACTTTGGGACGTCTGAAAAAACTTTTTTTTCTAAAACATATGGATACTTCGCACGAAATCGACGCCTTAAGGCTTTTCAACTGCAGCAGCAGCTTCGCGTTGTACGAAGAGTAGCTGTAAGTGACTCTACAATAAGAAGAAGGTTGAAGGAACGCGGATTGGCACCGCATAAGCCAGCGAATGGGCCGAAATTAACTGCAGACCATCGAAGAGCGCGCCTTAACTTTGCACGCGAGCACCTAACTTGGTCATACCTTCAGTGGAGCAAAGTACTGTTTTCTGATGAGTGTAAAATTATGCTGTATGGTAACGACGGAAGGAACAAGGTCTACAGAAGAGATGGAGAACGCTTTGCACAATGCTGCATTGAAGAAAAGGTCAGCTATGGTGGCGGTTCGTGGACGGTTTGGGGAGGAATCAGCGCCGACGGTAAGACAGAACTTGCCTTTGTGTCTGGGCCACGGCTGCCTGCACTAAACTCTCATCGGTACATCGAACAGTGTCTTGAACCTCATGTGATGCCCTATGCACATTTTATTGGCAACGACTTCATATTCATGCACGACAATGCTAGAGCTCACACCGCGGGCGTCGTACGAGATTATCTTACCGAAGTCGGTATCTCCATTATGGTATGGCCAGCAAGAAGCCCGGACATGAATCCCATTGAACATCTATGGGATGAATTAAAGAGACGAATTCGAGCAAGAGATCCAGCCCCAGAAACACTTAGCCAGCTGCAAAATGCAATCCAAGAGGAATGGGATAATATACCACAACATGTGATCGTGACTCTCATCCGATCGATGAAGAACCGTATGGAAGCAGTAATAAGAGCTCGCGGAGGGAATACAAGTTATTAAATAAACGTTTCTTACATTTTTTTTTCATTTACCCGTGTTGTTTTACCCATTTCCTTCATATTCCATACAGGGTAAAAATTACTCATTATACAAAATACGAAACCTATGAAGACTTAATTTGAATTTAGAACAATAACATTAGGATTTAAAAACCTCATACTACTCACTATTAAATGACATTTTACATTTATTCCTAAATATACACATTTTTCTGATAATCCTTATCAAATCATAAACTGCGAGGTGTTTCGATTTTTTTGATGAGAAGTGTAATTATTTTTATAATCATTTATACCAACAATTCGCCCCAATGCTTTAGTTCTGTATGTATAAATATGACTTTTGACCAATAATATTAAACCCGGAGTAATACGGACTGCCTCTTTGGTCTAGTGGTCGCAAGCGCGACTGCTAAACATGACGTCCTGGGTTCGATTCCCAGGTCGGGCAAAATGTTATTGGGTTTTTCCATCAGGAATTTCTCAGTAGCAGCCACGGATGCTGGATTTGTACCCGGTTGATGGTAATAGGCTCGCCCCCTATTACATCGGACTTAAACATAACTGGCGAAATGTAGGTGTACTATTAGGTACACCTCTGCCTATCCCTTCGGGGATTACAGGCGTGATGTTATGTTATGTAATATTGACTCGATAAAACAAACAAACATATTCAAACTGTTTCATATTCCGAATATGAACGCGTTCCGAGCCTAAACCTCTATACAAACTCTATCATTGACCCTACCTCTTCTATCCAATTGCCAAGCCTCGATAATACGTTACCTTTAATGGCCGCATTTCCCAGCGCGCTAACAACTAGTTCACTGTCATTATATATGAAGCAGTCTTGTTCCGCCACACGCGAGGCGTCGTCGTGCGCCTGAGCTTTGTTCCTCACCTCCAACGCGCCGGACTGTAGCAGCGAGCGGAGGGACTCGTCGCAAACTGATTTCATGTCCGAGGGACTGAGGAAAAACACATTTTTTTTAATTCTCAAAAACGTCCCGTGTTCATGCTAAATGTTGCATCATTTCAGCAACCTGTTTTGATGTTACCGGACATGTTTATGGTAACATTGCAGAAATTATGTTACAGCAACACAAATTTTGTTGTTGCAATAATCATATCTGAAACATTTTAATGACCGAAGGTTTTCAAATTAAACAATTCATGAAAATAAAATTATCTATAAAGCCTTATACTTTGAGACATAATTATAATTTCGACTCAAACATTAAGGTGTAGGCACTGACGTTAGATCTTATTTCGAGCATTCTGATCTGTTTTGAAACCAGGCTGGTTCTGGAATACCCACTTATGGGAAAAGATTCCGCTCCCATTGGCAAAAATGGCATAACTGGCAAAATGTGAAGTGCCGTGTTGGAACAGGCATGATATTATCCTCACGTGTCATCTCCAGTGACAGCTAGCAGGGTGCAGTCCAGCAAGGTCCTGAGCGTGGGTCGCGTGGTGGCCAGCCCGAGTGCGACTGCACTGAGCAGCAGCGCGCCCGCAGCGGGCCGCAGCACACTGCGCGCGGGAGCGATGCCGCCGCGTAGTACTGTCTGCAGCTGTGGCCATTCCCGGGACCCGCAGATTACTATGCTTTCACCTGGTAGCAGCAAAAACAAGTTCAGAAAAGTTTGATTCTTCTTAGTGTATCGATGGCATATAGTTCAAATATGTTTATTAATTCAGCTTTGCGAAATCAGCTTACAGGCGCAAGCGCACAGGTAATAAGGCATGCGGCGCAATATGGAAGGTGGGCCATTGTATGGTGTGAGACGCCGCACACGCACTTGCGATCTGTTGATCTTGACCGTGATGAACCCTTATTTGTGGACAGTCTTTGCCTCGGCCGTTAAGACTCGTGCCCAGTTATGAGGCTCTCAGATGTTTCGATAAAGTTTCACTAATTAACAAAAATACAAAATTACATTTAACTCATGTAGGTACACACAGCGTCAGTATGTGCTAACCCCTCAAGTTACACGGCTACAAAATTGAATTCGTTACGAACAATCTAAAGAATACTTCAAAAAGAGTTCATTGTTTCGACTTAGATTCGAACCATCGCATCACCAAACGTCGCCATATCAGTTTGACGAACTAGCCAGCGAACCCATATGAATTGCAATCAAATTATTATCTACTATCGTCTGAGTCACTTTATCTTTAGGTCTCTGTCTAATCGATGGATGTTATAATTTGAGGGTATTCATTAATTTTACTTACTTACGTTTTCTTTATAAAATTAATCCATACCCTCAAGTTAATACTACGCTTGATGTAAACGTTCACTTGAAACGACGACGACTAAATGACAACAATTTACTTACTTATTTTTTTTTATGATTTCTAATGTTATGAAAACAAAAATACAACTATTTTTGTTTTCATAACATTACAAATCCTACAGAATTTGAAACAAGAGTGATATTGTATGTCTCACCGGTGTCACAGACGCCCGCGCGGCCGGCTCTGCCTACCATCTGGCGGTAGGCGCCCAGCGTCAGGAACTCGCGGCCCACCAGCGGCGCGCGGATGACGACGCGCTGGGCGGGCAGGTTCACGCCGGCCGCTAGCGTCGATGTGCAGCACAGGACTGAGATCGCACCTGATCTGAGAGGCAATTCTCATATTTTTAGAATGCAACCGGAATTCTAAATCTCGGTCTCAATCAGTCAAAAATGGTTGTAGGGCTTTTGAGATATAATGGTCACTGACTCGAGGTCGTTGTTTGTTCCAGCTGAGAATAGATTAAGAGGGATTAAAAGAAAAACATGTTCTAAAATTTTAAGGTCTTTCAACTGGACTAACCCGAGATTGCGACTAGATTTTGAACGTTTATAACTACATGTTTCTGTTTAGAATTAGCAAATTCTAATGCAGAAACTTAGTCTACTTTTATTCATTACTTAGAAGATCAATCTGACATCGGCTCATTCGAGCTAACTTCCACATGATCAAAACAAAATACATAAGCCTTCGGTTACAAAAACACACAAGACAACGTATATTTAAACCGAGACAAGGAATTGCCTTCTTATGGGGTACCATATCTTTACTTAAGTACTTATCTACATATTAGCCTGTTCTAGCACAACCTTTCTAGCGCATGCCGTTCAACCTTTTTGTGCCAAGTAGTGTTCCTTAGTAGAGTGTGACGTACCGATAGGCCTGCTCCAGCAGGGCGCGCTCGTCGCTGGCGAGCCCCGCGTGGTGGTAGGCGATGCCGTAGCGCACGGCGGCCGCCAGCTCAGCGGTCGCTCCCTCTGCACGCAAAGCACTTTCAAGCGCTTGACGCTCAGCCTTCTTATGGCCTATCATTTCTCTGAATGAATAGAAGGGATTAATCATGTAGGTACTGTAAAATGGTGTGATGCAGCAGAGAATCGTGACAGAAATTTGAATAGGATTTCAACTACGACTTGAAGTCTGATACCAGTCAGGTTTCTAAATTGTTTACTATATATGAACACTGAATAAAAGAAAAGATCTACTCAGAGCATAGGGTGGAACAAGGCAGCCAATCATTACTATAATGATGACCAAAATTAAGAGTGCTTGTTGACCACAAACAAAATATTATAAACATGGAAATTCCTTTGATTTCTTTTCATTTTTATTTCACCACTGCCAACCCCCTTTTTTCATTTTAAAATAAAATACATTGTCTACTAACCGCCTCTGCAACTTGCACAGCAAAGCGGCAACATTCTCACAGTTGCGCTTGGTGGAACAGAAGACCAGACAGCTACCTTTAGGTACCACCTCGGAAACCAGACCTCCGAGGAGATCAGGGTCGAGGGTGGTTGCAGCTGATGAGTACTGTAACAAAACTTTTTGCTGGAAAAATCTTGAAAGGAGCTGGCAAGGTTGAGGGTTTTGGCGGATATACTTTCTAACTTTTAGCTTTGATGACCGTTACAGGGTGCATTTTGAAAGTTGGAATATCACTGTTTTGCACTAAAATATTATGAATCGGCTTGAGCCGATCACGTATCCGACGATTTTTGAATCGAAAAAAAACCATTATCCAATATAGCAAATTAGTTAAATTGTTTGCAACAAGCACCAACAGTATCATCCATAGATATGAATAAATTCTTAAAGTCGTGAAAATATTATTTTACACCAGTATTTTTAATTTTAAAATCGACGTGTTTACGTTACGTATACACCGTGCGATCGTGCTACGGCCTCTGCTCACCCGATTCCGCGTGAATAAGTGTAGTCCGTCCCTTATGTGCAAATTAATCGATAGCACCTTTGACAATTGGTGTACTACAAACTACAATAACATTAGAGGTAAAATTTTCTTTCGAAATCGTACAAACGAATCTGTGACATTTCTGTTATACTGACGTGCTTCTTGTACCACTTATCCCACATGCTTTCAAGTAACACCGTGCACCGGTATAATCTAGATACCACACTTACATCATACTTGAGCTCTCTATCCGGGACGAGCTCGACCCCCTGGGCGCCCCACACGATGCGGTGCAGCACATCTCCCAGCTTCACGTACTCCGTCAGTTCTACTGGACGGAACTGACGCGTGAACACGTCAGCCCGCAGGAACTTAGCGATTTCTGGCAGGTTACCTATGGTAGCCGACATGCCGACGATCTGGATGTCCTCTGGTTGATGAAAAGAGTAGTAAGGTCAGGAAAGATTTGGGTATGTGCTGTTCCTATTTCCTTAAATTTTAATTGTTTATGGAAATGTGACTATTTTATATATTATTGGACCAAAACTTCGCTACTTCCACAGCGTCACTCATTGCAGAACAAAGGTTACTTTGGCTACATGTTTTGGGGCTTAGAGAGTAGGACATGAGGTGGAACATGGTTTGCGACACAAATTCACATCCACACCTCGCTGTTCCGTCAAGGCCCCACTTCACGAGATTGGAATTACATCTTCCGATATGGGCCCGGATGGATTCGAGATTGTCAGGTGGGCCACTGGTTAGACTATTTATAACACTAGCTCTTGCCCGCAACCTTCGCCCGCGTGAAATTATTATAAAAATATTACTTCCCATTTGGGTTTACATTTTTTTGCATGGAACCCTAATCCTTTTTCTATTCAATTATTTGAATTCAGTAAAAAACTGTTACTTTGAAATTACAAACAGACACTTCAATTTTATTGATTTTAATTTTAGATGACATTTCCTCTCCAATTTAATTTAGAGCAATATATTGGTGATTTCCGTTTCTGAGTAAATGAAATCAAACTACTACAACGCTGCAAAAACGTAATAATTTTTGTATTTCACGGCCTAAATAAAGTGAGAGTGAAACTTACGATTGGTAAATATAACAGTTGATAATAATGTTTCAAGCGTACCGCCTCGACCTTTCTCGCCAATTAAATGTAATTCATCTACCTAAAAATAATACAAAAATCAACTTCATGCAATTGTAGAGCTTGTGTTGGAGATCCAATAAAAAAAATATCTAATGTAGATATTGCCGTGGAAAAATATTAAAATTAGAGTTTAGTTTATTTGAAAAATAAAAAAGAAAAGAATCATAAGTAACAAAGTAATATAAAGTATAAACAGATAGATAAAGATAGTCACACAGTGCCTCGGTTACGACGGCCGTCTACAGGCAGACGGCCCTCGTAACCGAGACAGGTCCAAGGAACGCTGGCGTGACGATCTGGACTCATTCTTAACGGATTGGTTCAAAAAGGCAAATATTAAACAAAATTGGAAAGCTTTGGGGGCCTTGGGGGGCCATGGCCTTTTTTTTTTTGGGGCCCATGGCCTTTACCCAGCAGTGGGGCAGAGAGAACTGATAAAAGAAAACAAAGTAATAGTAACAAATACCTGATAGAATTAGAGGCATGGTGATGTATCTTACCACAATCAATCCGATCTCATGAAGCCTGCCCAGTTCTATGAGGCTTCTTACTAGAGCCAGTCCCTTCTCAATGGTGGCTATGTAAATGCTGTTCTTTCTGCGCCGCTTTTTAGGCGGTATGTGACCCTTGCCTGCTGCATACTCTTCTACAAGAAACTCTAGTTGTACGGCAAATGTTGATAGAGCCCAGATCTGAGATAAAAGTTAGAACAAATAATGGTAATTTTTAGGGTTCCGTTTTTTGCCATTTGGCGACGACGGAACCCTAAAAATTGCCCTCATAGATCGTCCTGTTGTCTGTCTGCCCGTCCGTATGTCACAGCCAGTTTACTCCGAGACTGTTGACACCACACAATTGAAATTTAGAGAGCAGGTGTCTTTTATGAACTGCTACACAGGGAGCATTCAAGTATTACGTAACGCAATTTTTGAAGATTTTAGACTCCCCCTCCCCCCCTTGTAACGCACCGTAACATTTTTCTGTACCCCCCCACCCCCTCTCTAAACGTTACGTAACACTCAAGTGACCATTTTTACCCTAAAGGCGCTAAAAGTTATGTTATAGTTTTTGTCCTCGGTATAGTTTTAATTGCTTTTGCGGTAATCATACTAAATGAAGCAAGAGATTTTTAATCCGCAACACCTGCGTATTTTGTTTATTTTTCTATAAATTTTTGGCTTTACACACGCACAATTGTTTTTCTCCGTCTTTTCTATCCTATTTTAGCTTTTTTTACTAATAAACTCTTAAAATACATAACATGTTTATTTTAACCTTTGGGAATGCAATTATAAACAGAAACCCAACTGACATTAAACATTTTACTCGAAATAAAATCGTATTCTTAACAAAATTAAAAAATAATCAACTATTAACCAGGGTTGCCAATTTGGGAGTTTTAATTCCCTAAATTTTTATTAAAAAAAAGAAACAATGTTACGTAACGTCTTGTAAGAAAGACCCCCTCCCGTCCCTGTAACGCATCGTAACGTTTTACGAGACCCCCCTCCCCCCCAAATTGCGTTACGTAATACTTGAATGCTCCCACAAAAGTAGAGTGAAATTACGAAATAACATATGTACAGGGGAAGCTCTGCTCTCCATACATGTATGTAACTGAGGGTTGAAATTATAAATTTCTACATTTATAACCATGTGGGATGTCCTGAAATACTTTTTTTCTTAAGTTAATGGTTGATGAGATATTTGCTTAAAAAGAACTTTCAATGATTTGTTTGGATAAGATTTGATATTTAGTGTTTGAGATAGGTATGGGACTTTTCGTGGATGTTTTTTTTTTGTTTTACTATCCTTTTTTATCCTCTTTATAATGTGAAGAATGCAAAACCTAGATATAATAACCTAGATAGTTATTTAGTTTGATCCCTAAGATGAACAAAGTCTTTTTGAATTTTTTCTAACAAGTTCCTGAGAAAGAGTGAAAGTGAGTCTGGATTCGAACCAAGCTTTATATCAGTTACATAAAAGTTTTGGTTACAATTAAAATTGTAGATGCTATTTTAGACCTTTGTGTGTATTATTGATAATTAAGCAGCACTGAAGCTCCTACCTTCTCTTGCACTATAGCAACAAATGGCAATATGAAAAGTGCATTCTTCTTCCTGTTAAGTACTTCCCTAAGCATCAGAACCTCGGCCACCAGGGTCTTGCCTCCACTTGTAGGGAGAGCATATATTAAATTTCTTCTCTCACGTACTGAGTCTAGGTTTAAGCATTCCTCTTGCCACTCTAAAATTAAAATAGTAATGAAACATGGTACAACTATAGAATTACGGCTATATCTAATTCTATGCCCTGTATAGAATGGAAGATCCACAATGTTAAATTCTCCAGAGACAATTGAAAGAAAACTGAAACATCTCTAAAGGAGATGTATACTTTTGAATTTGAACTTACATCAGCTTTAAAGAACATGTTTCCAGGTGGGCTGGTTGGAATGGCCAACAAACCAATCCCATTAACATCTTACACTTATTCTAAACGTGAAAGATTGAGGATTGAGGATTTATTTGAGGATGAATGGAAGTTTGTTACTCTTTCATGCATAAACTACCTACTTGGATTAACCCATAGGATACTTTTTATCCTGGACTATTAGCTAACTCCACACATGCAAAGGATGTGGGCATAAGCTAGTAGAACATATAATTTATTAGTTGCCTTGACTAAACTGTAATTTTAGAGGTTCAGTTTCTCTCCTACACATTCTATCTAGAAATAAAACATCTGAGGGTAGGACATACTCACCATAAAACTTTTCAATATTTCGGTAAGTTTTGAACAAACCCTTAGCAATCATTGGCAAACCATAAAAAGTATTGAAAGGATTTACCACTGCCATTGTTTTCTTTTTAGTATCCTGTACAATTTGGTTAGGATGGACAAACTTTTCTATTGCATCTTCTTTGATATCAAGTAGAAAAGAATCTCTAGTTTCAAACAAGGAACTCTTATTCTTCACAGCATCATCAAGATTGCTAATTGACTGATTTACAAAATCAAAGGTCTTTTCTACTTTATCCTTAAAACTTTTATCAACATAGTTGGATTCAGATTGCTCTAATTTTGATTGAAACATGTCTTCGGAAATATCTTCCATCACTTCTGGTTCAGCTTGATTATTTGGAGTTTCATTATTTATTTCACAGATTTCGTTTATCTTACTGGTACACACATTTAAGGATTCCCATTCGTTTCTAGCTGAAGCCTGTAATATGTCAGGGGAGCATGGTATGTCGTACGATGAATTATTTGAATTGTTGTTGTCCGAATCGCAGATGCTTCGAAATTCGACTTGATTGCATGGAAGAAGCGGAGATTCACACCGATCTGCGTCGGACCCATTGCAGTTATATTTCGAAGTGATTGGACTGCAATCCGTAAGTAAATCACTATTCTGTGTAGCTTTGTTTAAACTTAAACCTGATCGAAATATTCTTCCAGTGCCCAGACGCCGGCGTTTCGGTGTCGAAGTATCCTTTATTTTACTTATAGATTGCATCATAATAGATTTTATACTTTGTTACAAAGGAATTGATTGTTGATTAGACATTAGCTTTGATATTTACATGATATTTTATTAAAAACACAAACGTAAACATAACCAAACACTTTTGACATTTCATTGACTTGACAAGTTGACAAGTCGTAACTTGTCGGTAGGTTTTTTTTTTTTTTTTTTTTAATTAATTTATTCATGACCATGGATACATGTCCTTCAGTCGTAATCATTAATCGGTTTGTTTTGTTTGTATGAAGTTGCCAACCATTGCTTTTTTCCTTTTTTCTTTACCGTGCCTCGAGTTATCAGAAATCGCAATATTTCAAATTAAACTGATTTCAAATACAGTTGTCGATTATTTAGTTTTATTAACTAAGAGTGCTGAAACGAGATAAGTACCTAAGGTGGCTGACTACCTACTCAGCAGCGTTGAGTAAAACACATTTATCTTGACTGTTTAACATAAAAATCCACCAATTCAGTGCATGTCTCATGTTTACACATCGGGTCGAGACGGATGGATCGTTTTCAGATCGTACCCTGGAGTGGTCGTATCTAATCTAGTCGAATTTTAAATGTACGGTAACACTTTTCTAACAAAATTGCAACATATTTTGCATATTTGTATAGCTATTAAATTGTAAATCCGTAATTGGCTGTAAGATTAGTTATATATTTTAAGATATAATTTCAAAGAGCTGTGGATTTTGTGATTAATAAATAAATAAATAAACGTTCAGAAATGTATAAATTACAATTATTCTCCAAAAAGGCAATTTGACCTATTTCTTAATAGTTTACATAAATTCTCATTCTTTAGAAACATGAAAAGATCTTTCTTTGAGTGTGGTCTAAAATAACGCCCCCATTTTATTTATTCAATAGAATTTCACGAAACCACTTTCCAAATGTTTTCCATCCACTGAAGACAAAATCATTCAAGCGCCAAAATATCCTGGCATTGTATTCTTGCCCTAATGCAGCACAGTAGCTCATAAATCTTTCTTCTCAGACAATTGGGCAAGTTACTATAGAGACGTGAATTCAGTACTCCTCCCATCTGCTGCCTGTCGCGTTTTTCATATTTCTGTATTAGAAAAATTAGCATGATAATTTTTCTAATACAGGGTGGAAGGGACACCGACGCGAAAACGGTTACGATGTATTCAGTACATCATTTTGAGCCCCCTACATAGATATTTTTCATCGTCGTTGTTGCTGCGATGTGGTATGGTTGTGGTAGGTACGTGTAAATGCCCTTAAGCGTAACAGACAACCGAGTTACTTTGGCATTTCTAATATTATGTATGCATTTATTATAATTAACCAATCTATTCTTATCACTCATTTTATTTCAATCATCGGCCTATCGCACTTGACATAATACATGAGGTCTATGTATTATAATGAAAATCCCAAAGTTTCAAATTGCGATACAAAATATAGGTAATTATCATCACTTTCTCCGCCATCCACATCTGTTCAGTTTATTCATTAGCTTTGGATAAAATCGGTTGAGCATAATTAAGCAAGAATCCACACCAATTGTATAGGTATTCATATAGGTACTTAAAATTTAGTTTATTCAAAAATAAAATGAATGGTATAAAATATTGCTTATTTCTAATAGGGTGCCACTGCCACAGGGAGCTATGTTTTGCTTCGTATTTTTTTGTATGTGTTTAGTTGTCCTCTACAATACAGACGACAACTATAGGTGCCGAAATCATCCTCATCAATAATATCAATCTACCTACAGCAGTTCACTGCTGGCCATAGACCTCTCCATTCCCAGGCCACGTAACTAGATTTTTGCAACTCTCATGCAACTGCTGCCACCCTGCGAAGTTCGTCGTTCCACCTAGCCTGAAGGCGTTCTACCTTACGCTTGCCGATTCGCGATCTCCACTTAAGAACACCTCTACCCCAACGATCATCTATATAACTGGGAGCTATGCCGACAACTTTTGTCCTCTAATGTTATGGTTTGTGAAAAAATCATTCTGTATGATTTTTAAATTTCCGAAGCATGGTTGAAACGCCATCCAGAGAAGCGAAGAGTTAAGAAATTCCCTGTTGGTTGTATACCCTACGTCACCAGCGTCTCGTTCCGTTCGCGTGGGCCACACCCCCGCTTCGCCTGAACGTCTCGTTACGCGGCCAAATAGCAGAGCTCATAATAAATGCATAGGAACAATATGACTCCCCACCAAATGCCAATCTACCGAAGCTATGTTAAAATATAAAAATGTAGCGATTCTATCGGTAAGCTTTTAGTCAGGCCTGCTCCTCTCCGCCGTCTTTGCCTTGACGGACAGACCGGTGTCGGCTCATACTCACACATAGGTACGTAAGTGAAGTTTACAGTTACAATTAAGTAATCATACGATTCAGTTATGTAGTAGTAGATAGTACGACCTAACTTATTTAAATAGTGGTCAACCGGGAAGTGTAGAGATTACAGACGTCCTTTTTCTCCCCACGACGCATTTCCTATGCTGAAATTTGAATGTGTGAAAGTTATGTTTGCATATGATTCGGATGTCCTATTCTACAAGTTTTTAATAACACTTAGTAGGCGCGGATAGAAGTTCGGACCATTGACCTTAAACGTGCCTGGGTTGAGCATGACAACAGTCGCCGTTGGCACCTGGTCGTAGGAGTGCGGTAGTAGCAGTCCAGCAACTGAAGCAGGTTGACTTCCTCCTCCTGTGGCCGTTGCACCTGCAGGCGTGTACGCGGGCCGGGCTAGCCAGTCAGTTTCTCTTTAGAAACCGGAGCTGGCTCGCAATCGTCGGCTCAAAAATGACCGGCGCTAAATATAGCGGCGGGCGCAGGGGGGGCGAGTGCGCGCGGCCGCTGCGCCGCCCGCCGCCGGCCAGAGCCGCCCCGGTCGCCGCGGACTCCACATTCCAACGTCGCTGTGCTGCCGGTTCAAGAACCAGTGCCGTGACTGAGTGACCGTCTTCCACCCGTGCGACGTAAGTGCCGTGCCGTGAGAGTGCCAGTGACGGGCCCAGCGGGCATATAGTGTGTAGGATAATGGTGTTACGGGAATCCTTGTGTATGTCGAGTTCGGAAACGTCGAAGATAAAAGACGGTTCGTAAGGAGGCTGGTCTAAAAATACGCGCGCGGTATGTGCCAAATGCGGACGGGCGCGGGCGTCGCCACGCTGAAATAGAAGCAACCGCCTTGTATAGTGCGCCGGATTACGTTACCGCCCGAGACTCGCGCGCAGCGAACGCGTCAAGTTTCAGCGAAAATCTCTACGTGGATGTATGAGAATCGCACTGAACACATGAAATGAATTTTTTTTGTGAAAAAAATCGCATATTTAAAAATCATACACAAATTTACACTACACACTATACCCGATAAAAAAAAACATTCTTAACTAACTATTTATTAAACTCCAGTGACACATCCTTTAACAAGGCCTTAAAACAAAGTTCGAACAGCAGCGGTTGATGTACCGCCAGCATTAATCATCAATAAGTGCCAAAGACATTAATATTAAAAAACCAAACCCTGAAGAAATCATAAACAAACTTCAGGGACAAAAAATGGTGCCTAATTTGAAAAAAAAAAAGATTCTGTGTAATTTTTATGCGCGAATCTTTATCTAACATGATTATGTTCCATCTTAGATAAATTAAGGATGCTTTGGTTACATAGTTATTAGTTTAAATAATTCCGATTAGCCAAAGCATTGAAAGTGACCATTCTAAAGATAGTCGCACATAGAAAGAATTTCAAGATCTATGAAAATAAAACTTTTTTAATAGTACCTAACCAGATGACAGATAGGTATTACATTATTACACGACTTTCAAATAGATATTGATAGGTAGCAACATTATTTAGGTACACTGATACACAAAAACATATTAGATGAAACTTTGTTAATGGACTTTTCTTTTTTTAGATTTACTTGAAAACTTGGAAGTTTTATAAAGTTCCCAAGAATTGGAACTTATTGATGAGGTCACGAAATGATTTAGAGTCGCAGATTTGTTTACCTAAATATTGTTTTAATTCAACCTTAAATTAATGTTTTTACTCAACCAATACATTATTGAAACTTTCATAAGGTTTCTGTACTTACTATTTACTTAGTTTATTGCAATTTGATTACCTTTCTCATACTTTCGTCTACAAATTCAAAGTTTTCAATTATTAAATCAATAGTGTCATTAATATGGATGCTTTCTCAATCGACTTTATCCAACGACTTCGACTTCTCGGTCGACTAAACGAATATACCACGCGGGTTTTTCTTAAATTCTTCATTATTATATCTATTGAGTTACAATAGTCGGGACTATTATATAGCACTTTATGACCGAAACCTTTCTTGACCTCCTTCGGAAAGTTACCGATGTGTTCATAGAAATTAGTTAAATTAGCTAAGTTAGGGACACTTTTTACATAAACAAATATACTCGAAACAACGATCAAACGAGAATAATATAAAGCGACTCTGGAAACGAAGTCAGTTCGGCAACAACTCTTGCATTTTTGCAGGACTGTCTTCGTTTTGTCAGGAAGAGATAAACATTTAACAAGAATCAAGAAAGATTAGGTACTTGCGGAAAAATCTGTAAAAATTCAAGGCTCATCGAAATCCGAATCCTAGGCAACATTGACTTGAACGCGAAATCCAATTTTACACTTTCTTTGAACAGTTGCCAGCACGTAGGTGTGCAAGAAGGCAGGAAAGATAAAACCGCTAAAAATAAAATAGACTTCATAAACAAAACGCACGCTTCCCGCGTTCGTTTCGCGCCCACGCCATTTTTTAAATGTTGGCACATAAGAAAAAGTTCGACGTTATTGATATTGCTATTGTCTATTTCGAGTTCATGTATGAGTTACGTGTTGGCTGACAGCAATTAGCTAAATGGAAGCAGTGATTCATCATTTTTAGGTAGTTACAATTAAACTCGTAATCATCGAACGCTTCCCACCAATTTTTTTTTTTTTTTGTAATACGGGTGCAAAAGTTGAAAGAGGCCATTCAATAAAAAAATAAATAGATTTGCACACGAACTAAATAAAACTGGGAAGAAGTAGAACTTTTTTCCTCTCAAAACTTTTTACTAAATAACATTCCAATTGCTAAATCGGATAAACTACATTGGTAACACTGTCAGGAACTGGAGGGGCACGTCGTAACAATATTCACATAAAACAGAACATAAATGTGTAGGTTTTAAACATTAAACGGTTACTTATGTGTGAAAAGTCAATAAACTATTTTGGGACCCAAATGTAAACAACACATGTGTATGCACTGATGAGAGATAAATATGCCCGTCGATAAATGTTAATAGATGCATCTATTGACGCGATGCCAATATCTGCTGCGTTATGCTATGACGGCATGTATCATGTAAACAGAACCGATAGTGATTTATCAACATTAGATCAAACTATTTTGATAATTGGATGGGATGAATTGGCAATCTGATACTGCTATAATGCAGTTGTGGTCTTGCACTCGGTACGTTACTACTGAATTTGTCTCCGAGAGGTGCCAACGAACTGTCAATCGTTCAACGAACCATTGACAACGCTTGACGTTTTTATTACCCGGAAAGAGATAATATAGAGTTGGCGAATCTTTCAAACAATTAACAGTTTCGAAAGGAATTCGGACCGTTAAATTCAACGAAACTTTTTGTTTTACAGATTAAATAAACTACCACCATGTCTGACGAAGAAGAATACTCGTAAGTATTGAACACATAAACACACACAGTCAGGATCTCAGGAAGTAAGATGTTTCTTTGCTTACACCACACAAACATACGATACTTATTGTTACACTCTTCCACAGTACATGCAATCTGTCCCTCCTGTCGACTGTAGTATAACCATGTATATTTATTGTGCTAACCACACAAAGACTGTTTGTCTGTTAGTCCTCCAAAGTCAACGTTAACCCCATTCCTATCTATTCCACAGTGGCTCCGAGGAGGAGGAAGTAGAAGAAGAAGTCCAAGAGACGTAAGTATGACAACTCGGCGGTCAGGCTCTACCGATTCCCGGAATTAGTTGGTTCTCTTAGAAACTGTTTGGTTTTGAAACACTTCAGCTTCTCTCGGCCTGATATCTTACTTTGCCTTGGCGATTCTATCATTTTCCAAAACTATTAGAACGGTGGAGTACACGTGGTTGTACAGACGCCAGCACATCAAGCTACTACAATCTGTCAAATTTCTTAAATGGATTTCAACTTTATTGCTAAAGCATTATTTAGGTTCAAGGTTGATTGGGAAAAATTGACAGGTAGCTTAATGTGCTGGCCTCAGTACGTTGATAGTCTTTACTCTTTTGGACATAAGCGTGAACTATTTGAGCATGATCGCAAGGTTTGATTCCCAGTTTCTTGGAACCCCCCAGTCTCGGGCTTGTTGCACGCCCTCACCAAACCCTGTTCTCTCTTTTGTTGCAGGAAGTAAGTGGCGTGCCATTTTGGTTGATCCGGCACTCACAATCGCTTCGCTCGTTTTAGGCTAAGTTTAGATGGCGACCATAACGCTTGTAGCGCTTACCTTATCGCTTTCGTTGCTTCCAGATATACAACTTACGCTAGGTGCTGCAACGCTGCCATCCGAGCTTTCTAACATTGAAATCTTTCATATAACAAACCAAACCATGAGTTTGATGCTATCGGAAAGGTCAGTGTAACAAGGACGAGTAAGTGCCTGATCTTTCCATGACGTATACAGAATGGAACCGTACCTACCAGAGTGTTGTCGAAGTTGTGAGTGAACATCAATTTGGCTTTAACCCCTAAGCTTCTGATTCTGAAAATCAAATGGAATATATACTTCTTCGCGGCTGCACAGTTTTTAATCGTGTTTTGTTTTTTTCTCTTTTCCCGTCGCTGCTCCTCTCGTCGTTGCAAACTGAAGACCCGCTCCTAAACCAGAGTAAGTAAACTCTAGTTACGAAATGCCCAACCGCTTCGCTTCTAGCCACTGAAACTGTTATGGCACTATGATTGATTGGCACAAAATTAACGAATCTTATACCAAGTAGAGATTTTCCTTTTGGCAAAATTCTAAAATGTTGATTACAACGGCTAGTGGCTTGTGATGCAGTGTTTGTATCGTGTATGCGCAGAATACACTAATTGTCACCGCTTCTTTGGTTACGAACAATGAATTTTACAATAAAGAAGTAGAATATTGTAAAAGATAAGTAGAAGGCTGATTGTTGTTTTCTGTTTCTAGGAGTAGACCATCGATCGCGTAAGTTGCACCGCTCTCTGTGGTGTCACTAACTATAATCCTATCATTAACTGAACAAGGCGCGGGCGCATGTTTTTACGATCGTTTCTCAAATTTATCGTATCCGACTTATTCCGACCAGATGATCGTTCGGCGAATGAACAACCGCACGCCGACGTCGGTCGCTATTTTTACATCGGTTGGTAGGCGTTCTATTTTAGAAAACCGTACTGTGCTGCGCCCGCGCCATTCTGCAAAGAAACAAAATGTCGGTCAACGGGCGACTGCTCGAGTTGCCCCGACTTATTTTTGATTTATTGCATGAAAGTAATAACAAGACATCGAAGCATGACTACCTTGTAATACATAATATAATATTGTCGTAATATGTGTATCTGTCCGTGTACCACAGTCATGGTAATTATAAATGTTGTCATAAACCCTCAACAAACAATAATATCATTTACAAATACAAAACTACACAACTATGAATATAAGTTAAGCATAAAGCCAGTATTAATGTATCTAAAAAAAATATGTTATACGGTTTTAGAGATTGAGGGATTATAAATCGTATAACAATAATAATGTTAACAAATGAATAATGTTGTCACGTAGTTGTTCAGTACACGAGTATTAAAGCTAAAACTTTAACAACATGTACAGTACCTGATGTCCCTGCTTACACAACGATATAAAAGCGTAACAGCGGAAATTTTAACTTTAACGAGTTATCGTAAGACTCAATCACCGTAACAGAAGTTATATGTATTGTAACATTAACACGAACTTATTTTGTGACATCGTAATTAATATGGCTATTTTGTATTTTCAGGGGTGAGGGAGACCCAGAATTCATCAAGGTAACTACAGCGAAAACAACACTTCCACTAACCGATTCCACTTTGCATAAATTATTCAAACAAAATACATTGAAATCTATCAACACAATTGCACTAGAGTTGGTGGTAATCTTAATATTTGTAAACAGCGTCAAGACCAGAAGCGGTCGGACTTGGACGAACAGTTGAAGGAATACATCAACGAATGGCGCAAACAGCGGGCCAAGGAGGAAGATGAGCTCAAACGCCTCAAGGAGAAGCAGGCTAAGCGCAAGGTGAGCCTCGTATAGCTCGATGATATGATATTTACAAAATGATGATGCTTCTTTTTATGATGGGTAAATTGAACGTTTGTGCTTAATGTTAGGTATCTCGCGCTGAAGAAGAGAAGCGCCTCGCCCAGAAGAAGAAGGAGGAGGAAGAAAGGAGAGTTCGCGAAGTTGAGGAGAAGAAACAGCGCGACATCGAAGAGAAGAGGCAGCGACTCGAGGAAGCCGAGAAGAAACGCCAGGCTATGCTCCAGGCTATGAAAGACTCCAGCAAAGTCGGACCCAACTTCACCATCCAAAAGAAGAGTGATAACGTAAGTCAATCAAAATTTCAATTACACCATTCCACGAACAGGTTCTTCTGTATTTCTTAGAAAACATAACCGTTTATTCCTCGATAAACACACAGTTTATTTAAACACAACTAATGTGTAAACAATTTATATCGAAATTTGAGCTGTTCTCGGATATACAAGTCTGAATCATCAAACAAAATTAAATCTTTTCTATTTTATGTTTACAGTTTGGCCTTAGCAACGCTCAACTGGAACGTAACAAGACCAAGGAGCAGTTGGAAGAGGAGAAGAAGATCTCCCTTTCCATCCGCATCAAGCCCCTGAACATCGAGAACCTCGGCACTGAAAAGCTCCGACTGAAGGCCACAGAACTCTGGGAATGCATCATCAAACTCGAGACAGAGAAATACGATCTTGAAGAGAGGCAAAAGAGGCAGGATTACGACGTAAGTATTATGCTAATTTGTTGTAAGTTAAAGTAAAGAATTTTTAACAGACTTTCAAAATGAGAGAGGAAGAAGAAGGAGTTACTCAATTCGTCTGTTTTTTTTTTAACATTGGTTTATAGACTTTTAAAGATTTGATTGCTTTTCAAGTTTATAAATGTTCAAGTTCATCTTGGCAACAGTACTTTAATATTATTTTTGTTAACAGTTAAAAGAGCTCAAAGAAAGACAGAAGCAACAGTTGAGGCACAAGGCCCTCAAGAAGGGTCTCGATCCTGAGGCACTCACAGGCAAGCACCCGGTAAGCATTTCATATACTCAAAAAGAAGGATTTGACTAAGAAGTGTTTGTGATGAGAGAAAAAAACTGAAGTGATGTTTTATTTTCAGCCCAAAATCCAAGTAGCGTCCAAGTACGAGCGACGTGTCGACACAAGGTCCTACGACGACAAAAAGAAGTTGTTCGAGGGCGTAAGTATTTCGTACAGACACACACCTACAGGCATACGCCTACCACAGAACTATTAGCTACTATGCAACGTCTAGAAATTAAAGACACATTAATTTTCGGAACACATTATTATTATCAAATCCTGCCCCACATAATTTGGACAACCGCCAAGATCTCGATTCAGGTCACTTTCACATCCATTTAATTTCCAGTCGTTATGTAGAAGCGATTCAAATTATAACACACGTCTTCGAGGAAATTTCAGTCGATGTAAAAGTAGCACACACAAAACGAAAATAATTTGTTTACATAACAGAAACAAAGACTCCAAGACATCAGGTCTAAAAGCAGATGCATGCGTAAATGTGTCTTTTAGGAATGTGAAAACTGATATTGATGATGACATTTAAACGCAGGGTTTGGATACTCAATTGGCAGAGATTATGGATAAAATGTGGAACGAGAAGATGAGCGAGTTCATGAATCGTACCAAAAGTAAGAGGCGAACGCAATGTTTGGCGATTGTGTTCCCAATGTGACCCCTCGACGCATGTCTTCACGGCATGTCCTGTTCCATTTGTGACCTAAATGAACCTTTGTACTGTTGAAAAAATTTGGACGTGTGGATTTACTGCTGAGTTTGATTCTGTCCCTTGAGAAAATAATAAATCAATGACTACCTGTAGTAAATCACCAGCCACATTCTTTGACAGTTATAAAAACATTATCCAAGTTCGATAAGCCCCGGTCGTGTGTTACTCCTATTGTACCACTGTCATTGTATTTACCCTGTGTTAACGATTCCTATAGGACCTTGAGAAACTCAACAAGGACTTCATCGAGAAGGTGTGGCAAGAGAGGGCCGACCAGTTCGGTGGCAGGCAGAAGGGTAAGTATTTTACAATCTGATTTTGCAGTTTATAAAACGGCGAGCATATAGTGTGAATGTGATTTGTCCATCTGCAAAGTTATGTTGGAGAAATGTAAGTCCAATTCATCTGACATTGAAGACTCTGTGCACAAGTTTTTGATGATATCTTGTTGCATGTCATTCGCCCTTCCATGTACATAACTGTTGTTTGTAAACGATTCGAATGTTGCTGTAGGTATACGAATTTTATATTTAGAGCATAACCTAAAATACTACGTATTTCTATATAATAGATTATGAATATATTTGTAGTTTTAGCTTTAGTGATGATGAGCGTGGTTGTTGTGCTTGAGTTTCTGGGTTCGACTCCCACTACATTACTACACTACTGTTTGCTTTTCGAATACTATTCGTGAGCTTTCTAGTTTCCCTATCTCACGACGACCTTAGAACATAAACTATAACCGTCATTGGTAACCATTTATTTGGGTATCTAAACATTTATGTGACCATTGTTTCACAAATACAAACGAGATTTGAACACCAATAAGAGGTGAGAGAGACCATAGATTTAAACTTTCGTCGAATAGTCAACAGCACAATAAGCCAATAATCCCTGAAAATCTTATTCCTTGATATTAATATATACCTACCAATCACAGCGAGGCTGCCCAAGTGGTTCGGTGAGAGGCCCGGCAAAAAGAAGGGCGACCTCGAGTCCCCCGAAGGCGAGGAGGACGTCAAGGCCGAAGTTGAGGAGGACGATGAGCCCGTGTACGAGCCTGAACCCGAAGAGGAGGAAGAGGTCGTAGAAGAGGAAGAGGAGGAGGAGGAAGAGGAAGAAGAAGAGGAAGAGGAAGAAGAGGAGGAAGAGGAATAAGTTAGTATTGAACCTCCAGTTTTACTTGTTTACTTTGAAATAATAGAGTGAATATGTCTAGGCAGGCGACCACATCAATGCTTACCATTAGAGTATTAGTGCAGAGCCCATTAATAAATTAGGGCGAGGGATGCCCATCGTCTAACTAGCGAAGAAAAATAGGAACACCAGGTTAACTGGAACCCACTACCACCGCTAAGTGGAACTAGCGAAGCTGTTCAAGGTCATTTTTTATTCGCTGACAGCGATTCTAAAATATGAACTGTCATACCACAAAATATAATAACAGTTCGTTCTTTAATGCGTTTCTTTTTTCGGAACAACTTGGCATTATGCATTGTCTCAACAAATGCCAACATTGTTGTAAAAACACTCTTACGTGGTCTTTATTATATATTTATTTTACTAAGCATTTTACTCAGACAATGTCTCAAAATTGTGGGTAGACTGATTTTCCAACTTGAGATTATTTGATATCTAATTAATTGTGTCATTTTGTTCCAGACGTACGCAGCACGATTGATCAGGGAAGCTAGATCGCCGACACTCACGGGTCGGACAGTACTGTTTTGTAACCAATCCATTAACTTATTACTATTATAAATTATTTTTATTATTTATACTGTTGAATCATTCGTTACGGAACATGGACATTTTTTGCACTTAGAACGTCGTGAACAACTATGGCGTAACAATAAACTAATTTATTTCATAAGGCTGTCGAGTTTTTTATTTTACCTAAAGAGATAAGAAAACCATGGAGATTCTTGCCAGTTCTTCTCCAAAGGAACCGTTTCATAAGTGCCCATGTAGGTTTATGTGCACTAAAACATTTTGAATTTAAATACAAAAAGTGTAAGGGTTATAGTTATAACATAATCTAAAACTTTTCTCTAGTCTTATAACTGCAAAAGTTGTTTAGTATGACGGCTAGGATCACCCCCTTCACGAATGTCGGTGAATAAATCGCCACCAAAAATAGTATATGTCGTAAGTATGTAAGAACAAAACTAGCAACGAAAATAAATAGCTTTTGTTTAGTCTGGAAACTGAACCTTGTGTACTTGGCTTAAGGCCAGGCCGTTCATAATAAGGAATCCGAAAACAGTATCAAAACCTCATCTAGCTTGCCCTGGTTCAATTTTTCAGTTCCATTGTCCCCTATAAGTTTTATATGATACCTTTTAGTTTACTTTGAGTTTAGAACATTCTCAATGCTTTTTGAGCGATTATCTGTATCGATGATACTTCTATGTCACTGTATTGAGGCCCACAATGGTCAATAAAATGATTTTATGTTAAACTGTTGTTGAGAGAAGTTGGGCACTAACTTGCCGCTATCGTAAATGATCATAAAATTGTAAAAATCTATATCTATTGAAATTCAGTGCACTACAACATAATCGACTATTTACGATAATGAAGCGTGAATAAGTATGGCAATAAGAATATGCAAGCCGAACTTATAAAGGCTTATAGATTGCCTCCGTTTAGTTGGACAATCGTTAAAATATGGTATTATATCATTAATGGTCGTCAAAATCGATCGATGAAAATGAGCACAGTTGTGCAGTTTTGGCTTTCGCTTTAAAATTCGAATTAACTTCAACAAACTTCAAGAAGGGAAAGTTTTTTTGCGTAAATAAAAGTATTAACATATATAATTGTTAAATGTTATATTCAATACAATAAATCTATAATAATAAATGTTTGTTACAACTAAATAGGGTAATACAGAAGGACTAACTAACAACTACACAATATGAGACACTTATTTCATCTACAATGCTTTGCATTCGAATTCGTAAAAATGAAAATATTTAGATAAACAAATTAAATTAAACTATCTAAAGTTGCCCGTACACTTACCCGCTTTGATCAAGATCGATGTTTCTCGACGACTCTAGAAAGTTCTGTCAGAAATCGTCGATGAACATTCTTTCGACCGACGAAATCGGGCAAGTCTATAGGTACCATTATACAAATACTAGCAATATTCGAAAGAATAACTAAATTCAAAACTAAAATGTGGATTCAAGATTCCATTAGAAATTATTATACCCATTTGATGTGGTCAAACATAGCTTAATGATAATTTTGGCAGACTACAGTACTGTGACAAGACAAATAACACAAGTTTTGTCATGCCTCTCTTATAAAAGTCCGGACTAAATCAGTGATATGTGTCGTGTCAAGTGTGAGATAGTCAGCTGGAGGGTCAAGACTCGACATAACCTACAATGAGGTTTAAGTCTTCTTCTTCTGCCTGGCGTTACTAATTCCGGCGTTTGCCAGGCCTCGCCTACATAAAACATAAAAGTTTCAGTAAGTAACAAAAATTTGTAAATGCAATAATGATTTATTAAAATAACTTAAACACAAATGCGGTTAGTTTTGTATAATTTAATTATAATTACTATCGATTTTTTTAAATACATTTTAGCGATGGCAAGGAAAATAAATTAATAATACCCGAAATATTTGAAAGACGTCATTTCCGATTCATTCAAAACAATATCCATGATACCGAGTATGGAGCTAACCGAAATCATTTGTTTACGAAAAGTAATTTCCTTTCGAAGCCAATTCATTCAAAAACAGTCCTTAAAACTGTTGCTTAAAGTCTAACTTTGTAAGTAGTAGTAGCCTTGGTGATTCTAATTTTAAACTTCCTACGAACCGGGTTATAGGATAAAAGATTTAATTTGGAATAATAACTTTAAACACTACAGAACAAGGTCTAATTTCACGTGCGGTCTTATGATGTTTATAAGATTTTAAATTCGATTCCTTCTCATACCATGTGCTGTTGTGTGTTGTAGTTTTAGATTATATTAAAATTTAAAATAATCTCAAACAGTCATTGAAAGCCTTTTTACTAAGATATTTAATATCTTAATAAAAAGGCTTTCAACGACTGTTTGATTGTACGCACGACGGCCGATCAAGCTATACAAAACCAGTTTATACGGATCTCTCATTGTATAGGAAATTTTATACAAAGCGAGGCCAAGTTATACTGGAAATGTACAGCTTCATGTGCCGCCGTGTGTACAATCTCTTTTTTTACATCAGTACTACCTGGTACAGTTGAACATCGATCTTTTGGCGTGTGAACATGGATGTTTATTCAAAATAATTTCCAGACTATTTCACAAATGTTTACCAACGGCGTCCTTTTAACAATGTCATAAGCGCTAAAAGATCCTTGTCACACTGTACCTACCTAGTACTACCATCTCAATTTAGTTCTTCCTGGCAACCTTATAAAACAAAAACATGCAAGCAATAATAAACCTTAAACATTTCTCGTCGATGACAGAACACGCTTTAATACTATTGCCCATTAGAACTATTTTCGTGTCACACAGTGTAGTTGTTAGGTAGTCAGTAGTACATATATGGTGATATATCTTACGCGGCGGGAATGGTGCTGGATGGCGGTTTCTGTTGAGGAGTCTTGTGCATCATGTTGATCTTGTCTCCGAGAGATAGCGCCATGCCCTAGAAAAGGTAAAGGTGTACAAGTTAGATAGAGAAGAGCTGAAATGTATAATTTAACTAGATTTCGGACACACATGTTTATGTAAAAAGGGACGAGCATATTGCTGTCCACTGCGCACAAGTCCAGACAGACTGTAACTGTTAACAACTTGCCCGACCTGGAAATCTAACCCAGGATGTAACAATCAGCAGTAGCGCCTGCGACAACGAAATCTAATGAAGAGACTTGCTATAAAAATATGCAGAGACATCTGTCACTTGCACATAAAACCTTGAACATTTAGCACAACTGTTGCGAAATGTACATTCTGCAAACAACAATAAGCTGTCTATAAGAAAAGTCGAATTAGGTTACAGCCAACTATGGCTTGCAATTCATTACATTGATTGATTGCTTCAGTCAATGATTGTCTTGCGTCGCGTTCGAGCTGAGCGTGAGCCTGGGTTGAACTGTTCGATCTCCCGCCAGTGCAAAGTTACTTTTGTATGGAAGGAGATCAGTCTCGATTTGTAAGTGGGGGCAAGGATCTGAAAATGAGTACATACCTGGCTCTTGGCCCGTATCCGCACATGTCCCACGACGGCCGAGCCGGGCTTGTGCAGCGGGGTCTCATGAGTACATACCTGGCTCTTGGCCCGTATCCGCACATGTCCCACGACGGCCGAGCCGGGCTTGTGCAGCGGGGTCTCATGAGTACATACCTGGCTCTTGGCCCGTATCCGCACATGTCCCACGACGGCCGAGCCGGGCTTGTGCAGCGGGGTCTCATGAGTACATACCTGGCTCTTGGCCCGTATCCGCACATGTCCCACGACGGCCGAGCCGGGCTTGTGCAGCGGGGTCTCATGAGTACATACCTGGCTCTTGGCCCGTATCCGCACATGTCCCACGACGGCCGAGCCGGGCTTGTGCAGCGGGGTCTCATGAGTACATACCTGGCTCTTGGCCCGTATCCGCACATGTCCCACGACGGCCGAGCCGGGCTTGTGCAGCGGGGTCTCATGAGTACATACCTGGCTCTTGGCCCGTATCCGCACATGTCCCACGACGGCCGAGCCGGGCTTGTGCAGCGGGGTCTCATGAGTACATACCTGGCTCTTGGCCCGTATCCGCACATGTCCCACGACGGCCGAGCCGGGCTTGTGCAGCGGGGTCTCATGAGTACATACCTGGCTCTTGGCCCGTATCCGCACATGTCCCACGACGGCCGAGCCGGGCTTGTGCAGCGGGGTCTCATGAGTACATACCTGGCTCTTGGCCCGTATCCGCACATGTCCCACGACGGCCGAGCCGGGCTTGTGCAGCGGGGTCTCATGAGTACATACCTGGCTCTTGGCCCGTATCCGCACATGTCCCACGACGGCCGAGCCGGGCTTGTGCAGCGGGGTCTCATGAGTACATACCTGGCTCTTGGCCCGTATCCGCACATGTCCCACGACGGCCGAGCCGGGCTTGTGCAGCGGGGTCTCATGAGTACATACCTGGCTCTTGGCCCGTATCCGCACATGTCCCACGACGGCCGAGCCGGGCTTGTGCAGCGGGGTCTCATGAGTACATACCTGGCTCTTGGCCCGTATCCGCACATGTCCCACGACGGCCGAGCCGGGCTTGTGCAGCGGGGTCTCATGAGTACATACCTGGCTCTTGGCCCGTATCCGCACATGTCCCACGACGGCCGAGCCGGGCTTGTGCAGCGGGGTCTCATGAGTACATACCTGGCTCTTGGCCCGTATCCGCACATGTCCCACGACGGCCGAGCCGGGCTTGTGCAGCGGGGTCTCATGAGTACATACCTGGCTCTTGGCCCGTATCCGCACATGTCCCACGACGGCCGAGCCGGGCTTGTGCAGCGGGGTCTCATGAGTACATACCTGGCTCTTGGCCCGTATCCGCACATGTCCCACGACGGCCGAGCCGGGCTTGTGCAGCGGGGTCTCATGAGTACATACCTGGCTCTTGGCCCGTATCCGCACATGTCCCACGACGGCCGAGCCGGGCTTGTGCAGCGGGGTCTCATGAGTACATACCTGGCTCTTGGCCCGTATCCGCACATGTCCCACGACGGCCGAGCCGGGCTTGTGCAGCGGGGTCTCATGAGTACATACCTGGCTCTTGGCCCGTATCCGCACATGTCCCACGACGGCCGAGCCGGGCTTGTGCAGCGGGGTCTCATGAGTACATACCTGGCTCTTGGCCCGTATCCGCACATGTCCCACGACGGCCGAGCCGGGCTTGTGCAGCGGGGTCTCATGAGTACATACCTGGCTCTTGGCCCGTATCCGCACATGTCCCACGACGGCCGAGCCGGGCTTGTGCAGCGGGGTCTCATGAGTACATACCTGGCTCTTGGCCCGTATCCGCACATGTCCCACGACGGCCGAGCCGGGCTTGTGCAGCGGGGTCTCATGAGTACATTCCTGGCTCTTGGCCCGTATCCGCACATGTCCCACGACGGCCGAGCCGGGCTTGTGCAGCGGGGTCTCATGAGTACATACCTGGCTCTTGGCCCGTATCCGCACATGTCCCACGACGGCCGAGCCGGGCTTGTGCAGCGGGGTCTCATGAGTACATACCTGGCTCTTGGCCCGTATCCGCACATGTCCCACGACGGCCGAGCCGGGCTTGTGCAGCGGGGTCTCATGAGTACATACCTGGCTCTTGGCCCGTATCCGCACATGTCCCACGACGGCCGAGCCGGGCTTGTGCAGCGGGGTCTCATGAGTACATACCTGGCTCTTGGCCCGTATCCGCACATGTCCCACGACGGCCGAGCCGGGCTTGTGCAGCGGGGTCTCATGAGTACATACCTGGCTCTTGGCCCGTATCCGCACATGTCCCACGACGGCCGAGCCGGGCTTGTGCAGCGGGGTCTCATGAGTACATACCTGGCTCTTGGCCCGTATCCGCACATGTCCCACGACGGCCGAGCCGGGCTTGTGCAGCGGGGTCTCATGAGTACATACCTGGCTCTTGGCCCGTATCCGCACATGTCCCACGACGGCCGAGCCGGGCTTGTGCAGCGGGGTCTCATGAGTACATACCTGGCTCTTGGCCCGTATCCGCACATGTCCCACGACGGCCGAGCCGGGCTTGTGCAGCGGGGTCTCATGAGTACATACCTGGCTCTTGGCCCGTATCCGCACATGTCCCACGACGGCCGAGCCGGGCTTGTGCAGCGGGGTCTCATGAGTACATACCTGGCTCTTGGCCCGTATCCGCACATGTCCCACGACGGCCGAGCCGGGCTTGTGCAGCGGGGTCTCGATGCTGAGGTTAGCGAGCGCGTCCTCGCCGAAGATGGAGCGCGCGTACAGGTTCGCGGCCATGAAGCCGCACTGCCCTGATAGTGCCTGCGGATCACACGTCTAGGTAATAAACGATCATTTATAAAGATAGTACAGCTACATTGCTAAGTTCAGGGTACCTGGTAAATTACAGAAATTCAACGTTCGATTCAGCACCAAGTTGAAACTCAACCACGCGGTCACGCACCCTATATCTTTTACGGCATCTCAAATTGCCACCGTCAATTTGAGATTTTAAAATAGATTTGATTGAAGTGTTTAAAGTCTTAAGATACCCCTTTGAAAGACCTATTTATTGTCCAAAATACCATATATGCGAGTAAGTAGAGTCAAACAATTACTTTCATCAATGAAGTAAAATAAAAAAATTGAATACTAAGAAAAAAAACATATAAAATATTGTCTTTTGTAAATATTAGCTTTTGAGTGTAGTATATTAGTGCTCTTGACTGTACACCAGCATCGAATTGTTCGATAGATAGAACGTTACTTAATATCTACCACATATGAGAACAGGCGAAATTCATTGTCTATAATGTATATTCAGTCTGAAATAATGCATTCGATAGACTAAGACGCCGTCATTCATTCTTTTGCCCGTGTAGGCCTATGTGAAAAATAAAAAAAAAAAATTTGATTTTGATTTTGCACGGAAGAAGGTTGAACGTATGATTCTATAAAATTATATTTTCGGTACTAGTATTATATTCGCTAAATTTTCAAAACGGCTTCGGGATTCCAGGGCTTTAAATGTCAAATACTTAGGGGCTCTGGGTCTCTAAGTCCGGGCCAGTTGTTCATGAAAACCTTTGAACCGTTATCCAGACGGAAGAAAGTGATCTCATAATGATTCTGTTTTACTATTTCTGTACTTAAAACTAGTTATTAAAAATGAACGAATAGAATTACCTTTTCAGGAGTGAGGCACTTCATATTGGTAGAAGACAGTAGATGTTGTAAGTACTCGCGCAGGTCTGTGATGTTCGTGTTCACGGACACCTGTGGGACAACAATCAATATTAATAAACTACTACAAACATAGCGCAGCCCGCGGCCGCTGTCCGTCCTGCAGCTGGACGCCAGCACTGCATGGCAACAGGCTAAGCTCATAGATTGAACGGAAATAAAATAATATACAGAACGTAGCAACATCTATGAGATTTCTATCATTGAATTGCATGTATACTCGTAGTTGCAATTGTTATTGCTTTACAGTTTTCTAATCAATTCTCGGTAAATTAAAATTTAAACGATCTAACTGTTACAGAGTGGAAGGCCTTTGTCCAGCAGTTTTTTGCCAGGGACAGAACAGGCATGGAAAAAAAAACTATCATAGACAAATAGGCCTAGTCGTTTTATGACGTGGCAGGGACAAATTAGATTAAATAGAATCTGTGCCAATATTTTTAATGGTTTTTACTTGACAGTATGTTCCACTAAAACCGTGAAACATTCACATAAACCATGTTGAAATCTCAATGAATTGTTTTTCCCCCATATGTGAATGTTTCGCCAGTTAGTACGCACAGTTATGTCAACAAAAAGTATCGTGCAGCATACAATTACCTTGTTCTCCCACTCGAACTCTGCCCACATCTGCCTGAAGTCGGCGTCCGTGCAGACAGCGGGCTGGATGTAGTCCACGATGTCGATGTGGATGTCGTTCAGTACGACGACGCCGCGGTCCATTGACGCGCCGGATACCTCGTATACTGCGGGCGAAGCGTTTAGTTAAACATAAATGAATACCACTGCATTTTACCTTCAAATTTTCAGAAGCAAAGAATAATACTGGACACACATATTCAACAAGCGGTGTGTGAACAATTGGGCAGAAATTATATTCAATCGTATTCATGAGAATTTTTGCATTCTAAATAGTGTTAATTTTGCAAAAAAAAACCGGCCAAGTGCAAATCGGACTCGTATTTTGTTATTAAACAACATATTTTCGGTTTTTTCCTTTACATGTGATGTAAGACATTGCTTCTTGCCAAATTTCATGATTCTAGGACACCGGGAAGTAGCCCATAAATTGAGTTGAGTGTCAAGATATACGACTTTTCGGCATATTTTTTTTACTTTAACTTAGAAGTTTGATTTTTTCACAGCTTCAAGAGACTGTAGACCTGAGTATATGGTAATTTCAACTCGATACCTCCACGCGTTCCCGAGATAAAGTCTTGACAGACAGACGGACGAACGGACAGATGACGGACAACAAAGTGATCCTATAAGGATCCCGTTTTTTCCTTTTCAGGTACAGAACCCTAAAAATAACTTTCAATTTGCCAAAATATTTCACAAATAATTATTACGTTTTTAAGTACGGAGAATTTATTGACTAAAGGCCAATAACAGTGGTTGTGACGTTTAGTCTGAAACACACAAAGGATACTCGTGTTTGTTGCATGCCCTGATACCCTCTGACTACATCAGTAAGTGAAGTTTTGGGCCAAACATATTAGAACTTTTTGTCATCATCGTACATCGAACATAAAATTATTTCTAACATAATGATGAAGCTGCGAGGTTGACTTACCGATGTTCCCAAAGATGATGCCATTCTCTGTGGAAGCCACTTTAACATGCGCCTTGATGGTGGCGTAGTCCCTCGGAGCTAGCACTACGGCCGCCGGCCGCTCTACCAGGCGCAGGTCGCCGAGAGTTGCCAGCTCTACTGTGCAGTTCTGTAGCGTGTCGTCTGTAATACGAAACGTCATTATTGAATCAGGAATAACGAGACTTGCAGGAAAGTAAACCTACTTATAAAACACCGAAGACTTTGTTTGCAGTGATATGCTTCGCTAAGCGGATCGTTGAAAGTTCGACAGTAGCCTGTGTTTACCGGATGCGGTAAAGCGTGTGGTACCTCCGAAGTTGGACAGATCACTACCACGTGCAGAATGACCACCAAAGAAACGAAAAAGAGGACAGATAGTAGAAAGATTTCTAGTTTAATTTTTAAAAATTAACCAAAAGATTTCTCTTTGAATTCGTAGAGTAACGATCGAGCTGCTCGTGTTTCACGCACAGTTAAACTTCACGCGCCTATATTATACCGACAAAACAGACGCTCACTTTTCATCCACATAGGGTAAAACCAGGATAGATGCCCCACTTTTTGAAAAAGCCTCCTAATTTTCAAACTGTACGTTTTTCATGAAGAATTTCCATGAATGTAATTAGTTTGATCTTTGTACTAGCAATACGACTCATTTTTGTTGATCTAACATTATTTGATTCTGCATAAATTGAGTTTTTGCAAACCCTTTTTTTTTGAGGATAGATGCCTACCATATGGATAGATGCCTCACTATGAAAATGCTAAGGAGGATAGATGCCTGTGATGTAGGATAGACGCCCTATAGATTAAAATAAGTATAACACATAGTTTTGATATGTTTTATTTGTAATCTTTAGGTACGTAATAGTATTAACGACGGTACTCTTAAAAATTATTAATTAAACTTAAACATTTGTTTAACAAAAAATAACTTCTATATTTTAATGTGCACTAGCTGTGCCCGGCATGCGTTGCAATGCATGTTTTCCTACCTACTACTTTCACTACCCTACCTACCCTACCTGATTTTCCTGAATTTTCTTTGCTATAAACCTCACGGAGCCCGAGACCTTTCCAACGAATGCAAAACCGTGGAAATCGGTTCGTGCGTTCTGGAGTTATAGCGTCAGGAAGGAAAACCCGACTTATTTTTATATTATAGATAATCGTAACTAATTGAACATTAGGTATGGCAGGCAAGATACCAATTTTTAAAATTTTCAAAAAATCAACCACAATTAAATGTTGTCCTTATTTTAGGTTGAATTGGAAAGTGCTTTCAGTTTGCCACATCTTGAGCAATAATTTCTAAAAAGTGTACATACTTCGTGCAGCCACTTCTGGCATGATATGCACCGAATCCAATCAGATTTTGACTTCGTATTTTGATAGTTATCAAAGCATTCTATGCAATAATAAAATTTTTATCAAAATAAAAATAATCATTTTAAAAATATGCTAACATGCATACAGCGTATGCCCCCATACGCTGTATGCATGTTAACATAGACGCCCCTAAGGGCACCTATACTGCAAAAAATCGGGGCGACTATCCTTTTTGCTATGGATAGATGCCCTTTTATTTTTTGACGTATCTAAATACAAAAGTGCAATTATTATTATGTAGTTATAAAGTTAACTAACCAATGTATGGATATAATTAAAATGGAACAGAATTTATTACTATATAAAAAGATATGTAACAGTAAATTCTTACGCTTGAAACTTTGAAGCGTTCGTCCTGTTCGTCGCGGAGATGATCGCATGCACCAGCTAAACACGTCAATCCCGTGCGATGGTCTGCAGGGCACATAGGTGTGGGGCACGTGCGCTCTATTTTTAAGACTATTAAATCTGTGTTGCGATTTTGGGAAGTTAGGTTTTTAGAAAATGGGGCACCTATCCAACTGCGGCATCTATCCGGGTTTTACCCTACGAGATGAAGGGAGCACGCAAGGCTCATGTGTTGTCGAAAGCTACTGAGGTTTCTGTGATTTCTACATGAAGCGCGTTCGTTCTTGTGAGGAATCGTGTTCTCGTTCCTTTGGCTATGGGTATTGATGAATTCCTTACGCTTTTGCAGGAAACAAAAATTGGTAGCAATATAACTCACCCGTCTGGTTAACCACGAGCACATCGAGCACTATATCGTACTGGTTGACGGCGACGATGGCCTCGGCGTACACGGGGTCCGAGAAGCCCGTCAGCTGCGTCACCTTCGACAGCTTGCCGCGCTCCTCGCTCACGCCGGAGCTGCGGCCTGCCAGGTACAACATGGATTCATACAAACTCAAAGCATTTCTTTAATTTGTCGATTACAGGCACTTTTGAATTGCCGAAACAAAAAGATACAGTCCACGTCACAAGTCTTAATACCAAAAATACTGTAGTTGGCTATTTCAAAGCGCAATCTCTTTGGAAATAATAGGCAAGTAATAAAGAAACTCCATGGACACTCTTTTAAATCAAAATATTGTTACTCAACATAACATCACCCCTCTAAACCCCGAAGGGTTAGGCAGAGGTGTACAACCACTTTTCGCCAATTATCTTTAAGTCCCATGAAACAGGGTGCGAGCCTAATTGCCATCAACAGGGCACAAATCCAGACTCCGTGGCTGCTACTGAGAAATTCCTGATGGAAAACCCAATAACACTTTACCTGACTTGGGACGATACCGATATCGAACCCAGGACCTCGTGCTCAGCAGCCACGCTTGCTATCTCTAGACCAACGAAGCAGGTCTTTAATCAATATTCAATCCTCCATAACCAAATACAAAATGTATAAAAAGGTATTTTGCAATTTCTGACTTTTCTACTACTGAAACCTCAGTCTGTTGGTCCCTCGAGAATTTATGATTCTTATAAGTAACAGGATCGATTGGCACCAAACATTTTTTTTTTGGGAAAATTTGCCATTTTATTGCTGAGTACATACATACACATTTTCCAGAATCTGTAAAAGTAGATTCTCAAAAAGTTAACTAACTACACGGTCAAGGTCCCTTTGCCGCCCCATTTCAAAATTCCACCAACTGAAATAACATTCGAATCGTCCGTACCTTGCAGCGCCTTAGTGAGCGACAACTCGAACATATCGTGGTGTGTGCTAGCGGTAGTGTTGCCAGCTAACTGCGCGAAGATAATACCAGCCTCCACGTCCACTTTGTTATCTGGACGCTTCGTCTCACGGTCCTGGGAACAAAAGTGGTAATGAATTGTGTGCATTTTATATTGAAAGATGTTTTAGGTATTGTTAAAAATTGCGCCATCTTCCATCAAAGTTTTTGACATTAGAACCGCTAAATGCAATTTACTTAGAACGAATTTGTCAGTTTTCTTCTACATTTTAGAGAGCAATGATGGCGACGACTTACGAATTCTAGTTCGTGGGTTCGAACCCCGGCAGGCACGTTACTTTGTGTAATTCATTTCATCACCACTGCTTTCAAAACAGTGAAGGAAAACATCGTGAGGCACACTGGGAACTGTTATGTCCTAGAACCAACCCGCGTAGTGGTTCATAGTCCACTCCCTCTATAGACAGAAGCCCTGTGTCCCAGCCATGGAACAGAAAAAGCAGTAACTACAAAGCGACGAAAGTATGGGAACCGCTGTCGCCAAACTTACACAAATAAACCAGTCATCATATACATTACAAATAAACAAGTCACAACTAGTTAAAGTCACAGATTCTACATTTTAAAATAAACCTTCGCACTCTAATTAGGATTTATTATGCTTTAGGGCAGAAAAAAACATACGACGTTTTGTAATCTAAAGACAAAGTAGAATCGATGGATGAGTAAATTCAGCTACTTGACCATAGATGACGGTATTCTTAGTGATCGCAATTATAAATGTCTTTAGAAATAAGGATGACATTCGCGTCATCGACACATGTAGCTTTGACCTATATTATTGATACCGATAGATACTCGATTTCTTGTTTAATTACGAAAAAATGTTGTAGTCTTATAAAAAAATATCATACGTAATAATACATGTAATACACAACAATACTTACAATATTGTATTACTTACGTAAATCTGACATAAAATAATTTATTATACAAATCAACCCCAAACAAATAATACTACTACAGTTTTTCTATGAGAAAATTCTAAGGAGTTAAAATAAAAGAGACATTATTTTGACTTTAATTGTCCTTGAAAAAAACGTATTAAATTTTCTTTAATCGATATCTATCGATCAAATCTGCATCCGGCCTAACTACATCACTAATTGAGTAGCATAAAATTTTGGAGAACGAAATAGATCATCAATCGATCCAAAAAGGTTGGTTGATTATAACTAGACATTATTTTAAATTACTAGTAAATTGATATAAACTAAGTTTTTAAAAACAAATAAAATCGTACTTTCCGATGATGGAAAAAACCTTAACTTTAAGATTTTTTCTCCTACTGTCATTTTTGCACTCCCAAATGGAACAATACGGCATTGCTACGGAAAAATAAAATTGTCGGGAGACTAGCGATTAGAAGCGATGTTAGAACACGACTAAGAACAAGAACCACCAAGCACCAAGTAAGCGTAACAACGCTTAATTTTGGCACGCGTGCCACGCCAACTTTGCACTTCCACTGTTCTGTTCTGTTTGCACGTTTTTTCTATTCCGCGGTCCCAGCATTCGGAAAATTATAGTCTGATTATGCTTACACTTCCCTATTTGCACTGTAATACTCATGGTAAACCAAATTAATTCATTTTTGAGACCAAATTATCGACGTCAAAAGCTTTGAGTGGAGTTATTGACGTCGTGCTCCAGGTCAGGGCGCCGCTGTGCTACACTCACCTTGTCGGCCTCGTCCAGCAGGTTGGCGGCGCGGTCGGGCAGGGCCAGCAGCGCGGCCAGCGCGGCGCTGGAGCCGCCTAGCAGCGCGTCGCGCACGACGTCGGGGCGGGAGCTCCCCGCGAGGACGCACATCGCGCCATGTTCCAGGTCGTCGGCGGTGAGGCCGGATGTGGCGCCGCTCGTGCCTAAGAAGAAAGAAAATTCATCTTACTACTATTCAAAATGTGAAAATTGAAGTTTGTTACTCACTCTCGCAAAAAACTTCTGAACGATGCCATAGGAATCTTCTGTGACCTCTCGAAAGCATTAGATTGCGTAAACCACGAAACCCTATTCTTTAAACTTGAACATTACGGTTTAGGGAAACTTGCGCTCAGTTTAGTGAAATCATATTTAAACGATAGACATCAGCAAGTACAAATAAATGATTTGAATTCAATGGGTTTAAAAGTAAGTATTGGTGTACCGCAAGGTTCGATATTAGGTGCTTTCCTCTTTTTAGTCCATATAAATGATCTACCCCATTTATTTAAAAACCAACCACAAATGGTGATGTTTGCTGACGATACTTCTTTAATAAAATTTATATATTGAAGATAAACTGACGTGCCACAAATATTGACGACGTAAATAACGCTCTACTGCAGGTCCATAATTAGTTCACCGCGAATAATTTAGCATTAAATGGGAAAAAAACGAATGTCAAAAGTAGTGATAGAAACATAGTATTGAATCAAGAGAATTCTAGTTTCTCTTGATTCGTCGAAAAAACTGTTTTCCTGGGGATCACGCTCGACAATGGGGCCCATATATAACTTCTCTTGCAGGACGTTTGAGCTCAGCAGCATATGCTGTTAGAAAAATCCGTCAATTTACTGACGTAGATACCGCGAAGCTAGTCTATTTTACTTATTTTCATAGTATTTTGTCATACGGTATTTTACTATGGGGACGGGCTGCAGACATCGAGTCTACATTTATTTAGCAGGAAAGAGCTATCAAAAAATTAACATTTTGACAGTACCTTGTCAATGCATCTATGAAAACATCATGTATGTTAGGAAAAATCTGCATTTATTTAGTAAAAGAAGTGACAGACACCACTATACTACTAGAAACAGGGGCCAACTAGTACAGCCAGGTTTCAGGCTAGCTAAAGTAGACTCATCTTTCATGGGGTACTGTTTGAAATGTTACAATAAAATACATCCCCACATTCTACAACTGAATGAGACGAAATTTCATCTTGTATAAAATAATAAAGAGGTAAAGTTTGTGACATGATGTCGGTGGGGCCATGGGAGGTGGTAGGTTTATCCTTACCCACTGTACTTATCTACTTAGCTAAACACTTGACTAATCTAAATCAGGCATAACAACAAGTACTCACCAGCATTCTGCTTATGATAGGCCAGCAGCTTGGCGGCCAGGTGTATGGCGGCGGTAGCGTCGCGCTTGTCCAGCTTGAGCGCCAGCTTGCACAGCGCGGAGCAGGCGCAAGCCGCCGTGAAGGACTCGCCCTCGCCCAGCGCGGCCCACAGCCCGGGGACTGAGCTGGCTGGGGTTGTGTTGCTACTGTGGGAGTAACAGATAATGGGGATTAAAGATCTTTCGGAACTCTTTGTGAATCAGCCTTTTAATATTCCCTCTGCTGGGACACAGGCCTTCTCTCTATGAAAAGAAAATGCTGTGCTCCATTGCCCGCTGCAAATCTCGAGTTTGGACTTCTGTTGTTCAGTAATTGACCAACTTTGTGCACCGTAGGTTAGGACGGGCAGGATGCACATGTCGATGAGTTTTCTTTTCAATTGTATTAATTAAGTGTATCTATTATACTATATAATATTTTAAAGGCAAAGAGTTTGTTTGTTTGAACGCGTTAATCTCAGGAACTTCTGGTTAGAATTGAAAAAATCTTTTACTGTTTGATAGCGCATTTATCGAGGAAGGCTATATATTACATCACGCTACGACAAACAGGAGCGTAGTATCACTGAAAAATGTTACAAATACGGGAAAATAATAATAATAATACAATATTGTTTCTTATGGAATAAGCAGTGTCCTGTTAAGTCTCTGTGTGTACATAAATTAATAAAATTTATTCCTTTTGAGAGTTACGCAACAATCGTGAATGACGGAATTGTCCCTCTTAAAATATTAAAAAAACAGTCCGCGATAGCATGTATCTTTTAAGGTTGACTTACTATAACCTTTTTTTACAGTAGTCAAATTTGTTCCGCTGCAAAATAATGATCAAGTATCGCACGCTCATTCTCACTCTCTCTCTCTTATGTGACGCAGACGAAGTTACGCGGGTCAGCTAGTAAAAATATAAACTTACGCTGGTAAGTTGAATGCGGACTGTGAGGCGTAGGTACCGTCGCTGGTGACCAGCTGTCGCGGGGCGGATGTGTCCTGAACCTTAGCTACCGCAGCCTCTGTTTCTTCCTACAACAAAAATACAGTGACAGCTATTACAAATTGTGGTGAATTTATATGCCAGACCGAAATCTTTAAAAATCGAAAGCCGTATAAATAATAATAATAATAATAATAAAATAATAATAAAATAAAATATCTTTATTTCCCAAAAATACAGATAATAAGTTTACAATTTTGAATTCATATTAGAGAACACTATACTTGTCATTTGGATGCTTCGGAAATCTGTACACAATAGATTAAACTCTGTCTCTTAAACTAGGGTATCCTGTATCTTAAGAGACAGTGTTTTGCAATGAGGTTCCAATTGATATAAGTATAAGTGGACTGTGTCGATTTACTTACAGAGGAATAAAAATTATAATTATATAAACTATCATAGGTAACTTAAGTTTTTAAATTATGTAGGTATGAGTATGTGGGAGGATGGTGGTGAGTGAATGTGATTGTGGGTGTGTAGGTGTTTGTGTGTGAGTGTGGATAAGTGGTGATGCGTTGTTGGTGTGTAAGTGAGTGAGGGAGTTGTATGTGCGAGTGTGTATGGATGCGAGGATAGGAGTATTCGTGTAAGCATGGAGATGGGTGTTTGCTTCTTAGGCAATGTAGGTAAGTAAAGTCTCCGTTGCGGCATAGTCCTGTTTAAGTAGCCATTCCGTCACTTTTAATTTTAGATTGTGCTTGTTGAGGTCTAAGATATTCAGTTTTTTATGAATCTTTTTGTAAATGTACGCGCTAATT
Source organism: Eurois occulta (assembly GCA_950022335.1). Classification (NCBI taxonomy): domain Eukaryota; kingdom Metazoa; phylum Arthropoda; class Insecta; order Lepidoptera; family Noctuidae; genus Eurois; species Eurois occulta. Next base: position 19,896,800 of record OX465486.1, on the reverse strand, counting down.
ACATAATACTGGTGTTGTGCAAACGTGGTTCTGTGTTGGGTGCCTGGGGGAAGGTTTGTACGCTTTTTTGGGTTAGACGGGGGAAGACTGCTATGTTTCCTAAGGACAGATTGAAGCACAAAGAGCTGACGGACTGTGAGAACCTTGCAGTCTGCGTACAGCCGTGTTGTTGGGTATCTCTGGGGCTTCCTTGTCATTACTTTTAGTACAGCTCTCTGCGCTCTCTCTGCCCTCAGGATGCAACCTTTCGTTGTGGCACCCCATACAGAGATGCAATATCCTATGACCGATTGGCATAGTGCATAATACACCATTTTCAATATATCGGCGTTTGCAGAGTTTCGGAGGGATTTAAAGATATGTATGAGGCGCAGAGTTCTCGTCGTGACAGCGCCTAGTTGTTTTTTCCATGTGAGTCCATCATCTATGAGGACTCCTAGATACTTTACGTTGTCACTTCTAGTCAGTGCTGGACAACTGCATGGTGCTGATCGGTTAGAGCATGAGTGGGCAGTAATTGAATAACTGTGTGACGGTGCGGTATTTCGCCTAATTGCAAAAGGGATGTAGCAAGTTTTGTTTATGTTTAAGGTAAGAAGATTTGAATTGAGCCATTTCATTATTTCCGCTACTGCCGACTCTGCTATAGATTTGATAATATCCCAAGAAGGACCGTGAACCACGATCGCGGTGTCATCAGCGTACGTATATATCTTAGTATTTGAGAGGTTCATTTTGCAGAGGTCGTTGACGTAAATTTGAAATAAGGTAGGGCCCAGTATGCTGCCTTGAGGGACGCCGAAAGTAACAAACTCCTCGTCACTGAGGTGGGTATCAATTTTGACTCTCTGGGTGCGATTCTTGAGATAATCTTTGAATATTTCTAGTGACATACCACGTATACCTAGGCGTTCTAATTTTGAGGTAAGGATGGGAACAGAAACTGTGTCAAATGCCTTAGAAAGGTCTAGGAATATACCTAAACATTTTGTCTTATTGTCTAGATTTTTAGCTACAACTTGTGTCAATCCCAGCACAGCATCTTCCGTTGAAACACCAGCTCGAAAGCCATACTGGTTGTCTGCTATAATTTTATGTTTTTCTAAAAAGGTCCTGAGACGATTGTTTAAGATCCTCTCAAGGATCTTAGAAAGTGTCGGCAAAACTGATATAGGCCTATAATTATTGACACAGATTCTGCTCCCTCCCTTGTGTATAGGATGGACTATCGCCTTTTTAAGAGCATCCGGGAATACGCCAGATTGTAGACAGCGGTTGTATATGAACGTAAGTGGTGGTACTAGTACTTGGCGACAGTTTTTCAATAAAAGTGGCGATATACCGTCCCACCCAATAGCACAGTCATTCCGTAACTGTAAGATAAGCGACTCTGTTTCAGCTTCATCAACTTCTAAGATCGCAAGAGAGTTTACAGGGGAGGGGTTTATGCTATTTAGATGGGACTGGTCGTTATTCTGAGGTGATGTGGTGTGGTGTTGTGATATAATGTTGTCAGCCAGCTTTTTCCCCACATTACTGAAAAAATTGCAGACCTCATTTACGGAAGACTTAGGATCATTGCATATTTTTAATAGCTCAACGGGGCTTGCACATATTTTCGTGGTGTTGCTTATTTCCTTTATTGTCTTCCATAAAAGCTTTGGTTTATTACTTGCTTTTTCAAGCTCACTCATTTCGTATGATATTTTTAGTTTTCGGAGTAGATTATTACAAAAATTTCGGTAGCGATTATAGGTAATTTTAAGTGTAATATTGTCTGGTGCTTTCTTGGAACGTATGTGTAACTTGTCTCGGTGTTTTATGCATTTTAGGAGACCAGGAGTTATCCAGGGTTTTAGAGTCCTTTTTTGTCTAGGGACTTTAACCTGAGTTGTGTGTTTGGACATGACCTTTGTTACGATGTCTATAAATTTGTACATAGAGATATTAGCATCCTCCTCTGAGTATATATTTGAAAAATCGGTATTTTCCAGTTCTAGCTTAATTGCTTCAAGGTTAAGGCGGGTGGACAGGTAACATGTACTGCGTGCAGGCTTTGCGTCCATGATGTCGAGGAGAATCGGCTTGTGGTCGGTAATATGGGACTCTAAAATAAGTGTGGTAGACAATAGTTTGGTCTTTATAAGAATGTGATCTAGGCTTTTTTCAAGGCGAGTGGGAAGTTCGTGGGTGGGCAGTAACCCTTGAGAAGCACTTAAGATGAGGTAGTCAAGACATTTGTTGTCCTCATTACGTTTGATTATATCAATGTTTAAGTCGCCTACTAATACTATATTTGGGCAGGCGGATATGGTTTCGTAGACATTGGTCAGGCTAGTCTTGAAGTAATCAAAATCGTCGTTGGACTTGTATGACGGAGAGCGGTAGATTGCCACTACTGCTAACTTATTGTCTATTTGACACATGAGGCAATTTCCGCCCCTGAAGGTGGGTTCCCATACATTAGTTTGCAGTCCCAGTTTAGTGTAGATGATATCTCCATCATTTTGATTTTTGTTTATTTTAGTTGATTGAGACTGAAACCCTTCCAATATAGGTAAATTATCAGCTTTACTCAACCAACATTCGGTCAGAACTATTATGTCAAAGTTAATTTTAGTTAAGCGCAATAGTACTAGAAGTTGATCAAAGTTTTTATTTACACTACGAATATTTAAATGCAGTAATTTAATATCGCTACCGGTAACGTTGACATACTTTAGACAGTCTTCTGGGTTACATGCAAAGGAATTGCCCACGGTAAATTTGTCAAGGTCGTTATTAATATTAATCAAATTAGCCATTTTTAATTAAGAAATAAATATCAGAGCGTGAGTTAGTTGTATGAGCAAGTAATATTTTATACATAAAGTTCGAATGGCAAGTGCATCGCACATATGTGTATTTTATGATATTAAGAAGTATGGCTAGGTACTCGTATGTGTATGTCGGAAGGGAGTGTCAGACTCTTACTGACTAAAAACCACCCATGTTCCTTCATTGGCCCTTTATGTTCCAGGGCCGCGGTATCTCTTTCGAACAGTCCCGCAGCCCTGGCAATGAAACCTGTACATTAATTATTCGCTTAAGGCCTAAATGTGTCTTTAGGTTTCGTTCAAGGCCTCGAGCGTCACAGGTCCCCGTCGCATGAGTACCGTGGCGGTGCCAGGCATGCTCAGGCGTAGTCACAAGGCGAGCGTCGCGAGCGTCACTAGTCTTGCGAAAGTGTCTCGTGGCTGAGAATATAACCAGTAGGCTGTAGCTGACGCCAAACAAGTTGTCCTCAAATGAAGCAACATACAGTGAATGGCGGCGGCGGGTAGCACGGCTGCGGCCTGCGCACGCGCCGGTGTGTCGGCGAACTGGTCCCCGTCGCATGAGTAGTGGTCAGGCTCACCTTGTCCCCCCCGGCGGCGGCGGGTAGCACGGCTGCGGCCTGCGCACGCGCCGGTGTGTCGGCGAACTGGTCCCCGTCGCATGAGTAGTGGTCAGGCTCACCTTGTCCCCCCCGGCGGCGGCGGGTAGCACGGCTGCGGCCTGCGCACGCGCCGGTGTGTCGGCGAACTGGTCCCCGTCGCATGAGTAGTGGTCAGGCTCACCTTGTCCCCCCCGGCGGCGGCGGGTAGCACGGCTGCGGCCTGCGCACGCGCCGGTGTGTCGGCGAACTGGTCCCCGTCGCATGAGTAGTGGTCAGGCTCACCTTGTCCCCCCCGGCGGCGGCGGGTAGCACGGCTGCGGCCTGCGCACGCGCCGGTGTGTCGGCGAACTGGTCCCCGTCGCATGAGTAGTGGTCAGGCTCACCTTGTCCCCCCCGGCGGCGGCGGGTAGCACGGCTGCGGCCTGCGCACGCGCCGGTGTGTCGGCGAACTGGTCCCCGTCGCATGAGTAGTGGTCAGGCTCACCTTGTCCCCCCCGGCGGCGGCGGGTAGCACGGCTGCGAGCGCGGCGAGCGCGGCCTGCGCACGCGCCGGTGTGTCGGCGAACTGCGCCAGCAGCCACAGCGCCGAGCGAGCTATCTTGCCCACTTTGATGCCCGGCACTGATTCTAGCAGTTTCTGGAAATTACACAATTGTATCAATTAATTTACAAGAACTGAAGGACTAAGAGAAACAAGGGCCTTTTTGTACAAACGTTGCTTAAAGTCGGTAATGGTTATCGCCAGTATTTCAAGCTTCTTTTAATTTTAAGTAAGGTTTATAAATGAAGGCCCCAAAGGAGACGGGCGAATCTGGGCCTAACGTTACACAAATGAAATATTTATCAATATTTTGTTTCAGTTTTTTTGTGGTTAATCATAAAATAATAAGCAGTTTTATCATGGCATAAGAAATTAAATATTTAATCAAAATAATACTGACTTCCCTTACTTTCACTTTGAAACAATGTTGCCAGATGAATTATAAAAGTTAATCAATATTATTACAAAAATAGAATAGTTAATTAATTATTTAAAATACTATAAAACGTGATTCAGTTTTGTTCTTTACATAAGTTTAAATAAAAAACACATTTATTTTTTAATGTTTCCTCGTGACACTTCAACGTTTCAAAAAAAGTCGTAAAATAAAATTGATAAATAAATCGATTTCACAATCGATTGTCAATGTTTTAATATACAGGCAACAAAGCGGAGCTCATGTCAATGTCAGGTCAAAAACTCAAACGTCAATCAAATAATTTGCTTCGTTCGTTGTCTTTGAATTTGTGGCGGTAAATTAGTGAATATTTTCTGTTGTGTTTTCGTGTGCTGTAATAATTATTATTCGATTAGTGTTCTTGAACGACTTTGACTTTTAACTGTCAATATCCAATAATTCTAGCTGGCTGTTCAGAGGTAGTATAAAATCGAGACATGTAAGCTTAAAAATATATTTTACTTTAGTTCACAGTTCTCTTAATGGTAGAGGCCATCAAACAATATTATTGTAATTGCTTGGCAGGAAAAGAACTGTAGGTTGCTGTTGTCATGTGATGTCCATAGTATGGTAAAACCTCTAGAATCTAGTTGAACGGCGTCTGAATCTTCAGTGTGTGAATGTCCTACAATGAGTTCAGGCTAATTCTAGTTTACAATAAAGTCAAATAATTATTTTCTTAAAGTAGGTATAGCGTGAGAGCTCGGCGTATGAATACCTTAGAGGTTATTTTGTACAAACCAATAACATCCTATATTTTTTTCTCCCATGGAGCAGTCGTAAATATTTTAGTATTTTTTAAATGGTATTAGTATATAAATTAAATAATGCAGTAATCGTTACTGTAACATCAGGCCCAACTTTCTATGAACTTTCGCCCGCCTCCTTAAAAAAAAAAAACAAGAATATTGAACCGTGGGGCGGTTTTTAAATTTTTAACCTTATTCCGAAAGTTCTTAAGGGGCCGGCGCACAATGAATTGTCCATACAAACGTAATACCAAAATCATTTTCAGTTTGAGCATATTTCCACCTGATTATGATGTTATTCGGAACAAGACAGTAATTACCTAGGTTCCCATTTGATTTTTTTTGCAAAATACTTACTTGGAAAGAATTGTAAGCCAATTGAATTTCTCACATTTTTACAGTATAAATAAGATGTTTTCATCTCATCTGTTCTATAATAAAAACGGTTATATTTTTAATATTGTTTATTTCGAAACATGTCTCATATTGTTAGGTTACAAAATATAAAAAAATAAATTGAAAAGCATTGATTTTTCATTCATCATTTTTGGTATTACGGCAAACATTCAAATTACTCACAAATGTGCAGCGGCTAGTCGTGCTATCGCATCAAACATTGTGTTTGAGCGGGCCGCGGGACAGATCTTTGGATGTGTTGACGTGGTGTAGTGACAAATATAAAAGTGTGCGTGGGCACGCACGACTAGGGCTAGGTGCCTACTCACACACTCAGCTCTCGCCCGCGAAAACAATTATTATACAGTAAAAAAGGCAATGATGCCACAAAATATGGGATCCAAAATGAACCCATCGCACTTGCAACTCAATTTTGAAGCAGATTTCTTCAACTGATTGAGCAGAAATTTTGCACACACCTTTGGTTCTGGTGACAATACATTTTTATGACAGATTTTACTTCATCCTGCAGCCAGGATCGTCTCCTAACGAGAGAACTCCTCAACGTATAATAGCGCGGACACGAAACTTTGTATACGCGTTCACTTTTAATAGATAAAGATGATTTCTATCATGAGCTCATCCTGCAGCCAGGATTGTCTTCTCACGAGGGAACTCCTCAACGGTTAGTAGCGCAGACACGAAACTTTGTATAAGCGTTCACTTTTGATAGATAAAGATGATTTCTATCATGAGCTCATCCTGCAGCCAGGATTGTCTTCTCACGAGGGAACTCCTCAACAGTTAATATTTAATTTACTTGTTTATCTACACAGGTAAATCTCGCGATAAGATTTTATATTATATAAATTGTGTAATGACGTTTTATGTTGATAGTAAAAGTTTTAAAGGAAACATTTATTTTATTCTTTTTAGCGCATTTAAATAAAAGCTAGTTTTAAAAAAAAGTTTTTTATTGCAATACAATTTGTTACTCACTAGCAGTGCAGCGCTGCAAGCAAACCGCCTGCCGTCCAGACCCGCGGGACCCGGCTTGAAAAATTGGCGGGCCCTGACCCCGAACCTGGGTACGCCCTTTTTTTTGGGATGGGAAATCATCAATGACTCATCCCGCTCTGGGCGGAGCGGGAGTGTCAGACTTTTACTGACTAAAACAGTAAAAACCATCCATGTTCCTTCTTTTGCCTTTTGTATTCCAGGGCCGCGGTATCTCTCTCGAATAGTTCCGCAGCCCTGGCAGGCATCGGCCCTTGCAGGCCCCTCCTGTTTGCTGACATCTCTTTGAGGCGCGCGTGGAACATGAACGCGCCGTCTACACGGCAACCTGGGTACGCCCATGGCTTCATATTGAACCATCTGGGTTGTTTATCGACGAAAAACTACATTTTCTCGGAGCAAGCCCAGATGGTTTGATAATTGATGACGCTATCGTCGAAATAAAGTGCCCTGCAAGCGCAGAAAACTTTACGCCAGCTGAATCAATAGATGTAAAAAAAATACCTTTTGCACTAAGGATCCGACTAATATACCTAAATAAAATAAAAAAGTCATAATTATTTTTATCAAATACAGGGACAGCTTCATATAACCAAACGTAAATACTGTATTTTTTATCGTGTGGAGATGAATTCTGGAATTCTATCGAATTCAAATTAGAAGAATGTTATTTTAAATGCAGATTGCCTAAATTAACAGATCCTCGTTTGCCTAGAAATCTGCCTAGTTTTGAGATATTCTAACACTTGAGATAAAAACATTGTAGACAAATTTCCTAAAAACGCATTACTATTCTGCACATAAACTAACGATTGCCCAAAGTAACTAAAAAAAATAAAGCAAATAATGAACATGATAACACAATGATAGTTACTAAAAAGAAATGCGTTTGTCGATACGAATGAATGGTAACCTATAGCTATAGGATAGTAGCGAGGTAAACAATATTCACACATGCTCACGCGCTGCTTCGAAACGCGCTAGGAAGTGTGAAACAGAGATAGCAATATTTCGACGGATTTTTGCCTTCGCTTCGAATTGCAGTTGCGAGCGGCCTCCGCCGGATTCTTAATATAATAAAACTGACGTTAAAATCGGGCCGGATTTGTCAGATTTTACTAAAAACTTTACTATAATTGAAATAAAATACGATGCGAAAACGTATACGAAGGTTTTTTCGTTTGAAGTAAAGTTAGAATTGTTTTGTAAATAAGACGGATGTTTGGTATCGGAGTGCAAAAATGCCGCATCCACTAGCTGCTACAATGCGAGGGATAGGGAGTTACCTGATAGATATGGTCCCTTAGGTCTACGAAGGTGTGCAGCGCCGAGCGCAGGAACAGCAGCACATCCTGCGCGGCCGGCTCGCTGCCGTCGCCCAGCAGCTCCAGCAGCGCCGGGGCCACGCTGCCGGCTACTTCCGGGAACTACGACAAATATTTTATAATATGTTTATCCTTGTTCTGAATAATAAAACTAAAATAAATTACAATTTCATCGGGTCCCGGCCAGAAGGGAATCCTTAACTAAGATTCATTACCGCACTTGAAGTCCGATAAATGGTCATAGACAAGAGACAGAACAAGTACAGTCAATGGAAAGTCTGTAATACTACTAAAATCGACCTTAGACGACGAAATAAAACTGTTTTCAAAGTCAAATGGTTCCCACGGATGAGATGAGAGATAATGAAAAATATCGACTGGTAAATTGGAGGGCATCACATACTGACTAAATTTAAGTACGGCAGAGATAAAAATCCAGTTCGTGATAAAAACGGGGGCTATTAAGTCAATGACATACCTTAAGTGCAGCTCTATGCAGTGCCCTCACAAGAAGCTGCCTGTACTTGGCAGCATCGTCATGGTCTGCGGACGTGGCGCGCGCAGCTTCCTTACGAAGCACCTGCACTAGTTCCTCTGCGTGGCGAGAGCTTACTAGCTCTAGGGCTGTAGACAAATAATACATGTAGCGGAACTTTGAGAACAACTGAAGATGGAAATGGAATGAATTAGGCGAGTTTTTGAACTAAAAATACGCTGATATTAGCCGAGTGGGCTAGGAGTGGGTCAGGGATCAAGCTTATGAATGTCTTATCAACATATGTTGTAGAAGAATGACATTAGTGCATACATTCTACAGGAAAGCCCCTTTGCATGATGTGCTGCGAATGGTCATCTTGATTCTTTAACAGGTAAGTTAAACTCTGTGACTTTCCTGGGAAAACCGTCGAGTTTCATAGGAAAGTCAGCTTCACAAATCAGTTTATCCCCAAACTGATTTGTGAAGTTAACCCCACAGCTGACTTTTGAGACTGATGACTGCTGACCATGAAGATTTGTTTACGAAAAAAAACCAAGTCGAAAACGACAGCCTCATGACTTACCTAGCTGCAAGGTGTGCTTCCTAACATCCAGATCAGAGGACGCGAGTACCCGCAGCACATCCATGGCGAGGTCGGGTAAGGCCCGCGCCGCCGCTTCGCCGCCCTCCTCGCGTAGAGCGGCCAGTCGGCCCACCACGATGAGTTTTACGTTATTGTCGCTTTCTTTTACGATAAGGTCGATGTAGCATGCTGCTGCCGCCTGTGGTGACATAACGAGAATTAAATAGGATGTGTCAGTGTCAGTGTGAGGAATGCACTCGGAATTGGACCGTTAGCTTCAAATAGCATGCTACAAAATTAAATGAAAAGTCATTTATTTAAACAAGTCTGAGAGAGAACTTTTTCTATGTCAACATAACATAAGAGAGTCCCCAAAACAACCAACTGTCGTAAAACAAAACGCAAAATCTGCGTTTCGGTTGAGCGTGGCTCGCACAGAGACATTGCGGGTTGCGGGTCCCTCCCATGTAAACCTCTCGTGAGCAAATTCGCATGAACTTTGCGATTTTTATGGTTCAAATTAACGTTTTAATATCATAGAGTAGGTCGACATACACATTAAACAGTGGTAAATGTGGTAATCGCCCCTAAGGCGACACTTGTCAATAATATACTGAACCACTGGTAAAAATAAAAAAGGCACATTACTGTGATTTTTATTTGGAAACTGAAAATAGAATTTAAGCAAAACAAAGACTACTTACTTTGATAGCAGCAGGAGCGTTAGACAGCGTGACGAGAGTACCAGCTGCTTCGTATCGCACGGCAGCGCTCGTTGCGTTCAGCAGTCCGTATACTGTGCGGATGAAGCGAGACCGCTCCGATGGGTTCGCGTGGCACACCTAGACGTAAAAGAAGATTAAAGTTGTTAGCAAAAAAAACTCGGACCTACTTAAATGTTGAAGTCATAATATGTATAATAATTCAAAGGAAGGGAAATGGCAATCTCGGAGTTAACTCTTCCAACTCTTGGCTATGTTGAAGGTGTCGTTACTTAAACTCTAACTACTATGTTACCGAAATACTTTGAAAAATAGACGGTCGTGAGCATACGGCTGCAGTCGCGATGTGACGTCATCGGTCATTGAAATCTCACATCAAAAGTAAACAAATGAGTAATCACAACATCTTCAAATCAATCTCACCTTATAAATCAGCTCCACGATGACCAACTGCAGGATATCTCCGAAGCCCTGCACGTTGTCAAGCCGTGACGCGAGGTAGGAAAGCGCCTTCTCCTGGTCAGCATGCAGTAGCATGAGGAAGGCGTTCCTCTTGCACGACATGTCTTGTTCCGTCTCCAGGAAGTTGGCAACCAGTTCTGGCGCGTCAGGGATTAGGAACTCGAAGTTTCTGGGTGAAAAACTTAGTCTCAGTCTTGAAAGTTTTTTTAATCGCCTAGTGGTCGACATTCGACCATAAGAAATTCTGGGGTGGGTAAATAGTTAACAATATATCTTTGAACAAAAAGTATGTCCATCAGGGCAATATCTTCACATTTATAAGAGTAGCCAAATTTTTTCTTGCAGTTCTTAAGCTCTTGTAGTTTGGTATAATTTATTCCCATTGAGAAGCTCAGTAATAAAAGTTCAATATGAAATAATAAACTTGTTGAACTGGGTTTTTCTAACAATGAACTGCCAGCTAGACACCAAAGGGAGGATTAAATCATCGTGCATTGGTGAAATTCCCTCTAAGACTCAACAGTGACAATCTGTGAAGATAATGATGCAGAATTAGTACAAACTAACCTGTAGATAGTGAATATGGCGAGCACAGCATTCCTCCTCACATAAGAGTGACGGTGGTCCAGACAAGCTCTGATGGCAGGCATCAGGGGCTCCAGGAGTTCTGGCTCCTTCAACTTGCAGAGAAACCGCAGGGTGGAGCCACGGAGGAACTCATTGGGGTGTTGCAGATCCTGGTTCATAATTTGTTTGTAGTTTTTTGTGGATTATTGTGTGATTAGACAGGGCATACGTTGTGTGGTGTGGTGGCTGTTGTGGGCTGATAATGATGTAAACTAATCGGGAATATATGGTGATATTTTGGAGGTCAGTTATGTCAGATGCCATTTAGACAAATAAATTATTTATTTGTGAAAATGGCTGTATAATGATAAGTTATAAACTACATAGAAAAAGATATCATCAAATTTACATTTAAATAATAAAATAAAAGTAATGTAATTAACAAACAGAACAAAAAAAAATCCTAGATGATGTACACTATAGAACTAAAAAGGTGGAAAGACAATTTAAAATTCACGCACCTTCCTGTATGCATCACACACAAGAATCATCTCCTGCATGAGCTTGCCATCAGGCGTGGTCTTAGGCACAATCTCCCAGAAGATCAGCAGCAGCTTCTTGATCATATGATCCTGCAGGGGCAGCACAAATCTGATGATGATCATGAGGAGACCAGGAATCTTTTCACCGGAGAGAATGATGCCGATTGTCTTCTTTAGTGCTTCTATCTTCTTCTTTATGTCACCTTTTTCTGTTTAGGAAGAGGACAGGAATAAAAATTTTAATTCTTTGGATAGGAGATGGTGTCTCTTCTATAGAAGTTTTGTTGTAGTGTCAGTTTATGTTATTACTAGAAGCTTAATAACAACAAACATTACGAACTCTGGTTTAATATGAAGTGTTAAGGCTATGTTTATTAATAGAGCCATTCCTCCACTTTAACTTTATGAAATGAGCATGGTTCTATTTGTAACATAGGGGTACCTGTATGGTCCAAAGCTTTTGTATATAAAATGAAACTTACCAAGGTCCAACTTGAGTTGCATCTCATTGTAAGGCTCTGAATCCGTTGGGAAGTTGATCAGAGTATAACATGGCTGTTCCACACCCGCCATGCTAAAAATGCATCAAAAGTTTGTATCTATACTTTGAAATATAGCAGTTATTCAAATACAAATTATTTATTTGTGAAGCATAGGTACAATATAATAAGATCTAATAAGTTAGGACATATTCAGTAAAGTAAAATAACAATCGAGCCACTGTTAGGTGATAAAAAGTTAAAAGCAATATAAATGAAAGTAGCTAGTGGAACATCTGATTCGGAGGTCGTTTGTTTCGATCATATTTCACCGATGACTTGTTCCACCCATTATCTTCAACGCAAACTCAGTAAACTTATGGGGATGTTAAATTCTTAAAGTCCTTTACTTTAAGAATTTAACATCCCCATAAGTGAGCGATATAGAATTTTCCTATAACCTGCATCTTAAGCCTGAAACACTGAAGATATTTGGTATTACAAGCGTCCGGTCGGTCCGTCAGTCATCAGTATTTACTTACCTTAATTAATGTTAGTAGTCGGTATTAAGTGTACAAAGGTATGTTTTATCACTTTTTGTATTAGAATGCTGAAAAAATCTGTAAATTACAAGACAATTGAGAATAATTTACAACCCAAACCTAAAATAATACGTGTCCACATCCACAACTACAAACGTCAATGTGACACAAGTAGTGGTGTCATGTCATCGTCCTAGTGTAGTGCACGCGTGTTTTTGTTTAACAGAGAACAGAAATTAGTCATACTAATGCAAACTTCACACCAATTTTGAAGTTTTTTCATTGGAAAACTAATGACTCCAACGCTGTCCACAGGCTGTGATAACGTGAGACGCTGCAACTCCTTTTAGCATAATTTAGATCCAGGTGCCCTGAGAAGCATCTTGTGTTCAGTTCCAGTCGCTCCCTAGACACCAGATAAACATATCCTGCCAAAGGGATCTTTTCTGTTCGGTAGAGGAACGGCAAACCTCCTTTCTCTTTTCTTAAACTGATGAATTTGACTTATTCTTACATAATGTTTCATTATATAAAAATATAATGAAATGATTAATTTAAGAGTCCTGAGTTCCTGACCATATTTTTTTAGGATCACGGCCCAAAAGATGTTCTTTCTTTCGTGTTTCATAAACACCAAGTGAGTGTGTTTTTAAACGTTGCCCCACACTAGGAGTTTACCAAGAAGTTTGTTTAGAGTTATAAAAAATAATTATAGAATTCATAATCATAAAAACAGTTTTTTTGTTGTTGTTTTAAATTAGTCGACTAATCGTATGATGTATTAAACATTATTGGATGGTTCACAGTGGGAAAATCAATACGTTACTCGATGTCAAAATAAATTATTATAACGTCAAACGGTCAAAACGACAAAAATATTTGGACGTTGCGTCGTCGCGTAGTAGGTACGTTTTCGTTTGTGTGTTTTAGAAATTAAAACAAATTGGAATTTGCAAAGAAATGTTTTAAAAGTTTAGATCAAAAAATGGATGTGTTAGTGACTTTATTTTACATTCTGTTCTCAATATGTGTCGTTTATCCGCCCACCGAGTTCGTGTCGGCCGGCTTCACAATAGCTCAGCTGTTCGAAAGTTTCCTCGGATCTGAAAATACTAATTTCATCGGATACCATATGAAGAGGACGACGATTACTGCCTTGATTCACAGCGCGTTGCCCCTGGGATATGTTTTCTGCCTATTGTTAGCTGGGGACCGCAACCCTTGGTTGCCTGCGGCGGCAGCAGCGACTGCCATAATTCCATTGCTGATGTGCTATAGGCTATTATGCTGGTGGGAGAACAGCCAGATTAAACATCCTGTTGTGAAGGCTCTGCTACCTTATGTGTCCCCTGGCATGGACTGGAGAATAGTAGCTGCTAACCTCAACATTGAGTTCAGGAAGTAAGTTAAAATAAATTGACCTCATTTCTGCATGTATTGTTGCTTTTAATAATTTATTATGACTAAACAAGGGGGAAACACTACTTAGGTACTCTAATAAAATCCCTTTCCCTTCTCCAATTAATTTGATGACCCCAAATAAATGCTGCACATATATTTCTGACATGAATTTTTGGTCATCATCTCTGACTTCACTTACTTCCTAGCCATGTCACTACTTTGCGTATGTAAGTGAAAACACAGTATCTTCAGCGAATGCAATTGGAATTTCAACTCTCAGTACCAAGCCGAGGGTTGAATATCTTACAGAATGCTCGCTATATTTTCAGTTACCAAGGGCAGTATTGAAACCTGTATCTACCTGCTTTCATAATTTTAACAGATAAAGTAAAATAATGAAGTAGTGTTTTAAAGGTCATAGTGTACATTTCAACTCTGAAAGGGATCGTCACCGTATCGCCGTGATTGAGCTTGTCCCGAGGTGAGGCGATTATGTTACAATTCTGACTAATGTGTGTTGCAGTTGGAAGTTTCATACAAAGAATGCTGACTGGTTCGAGTTGGTAAGACGATTCCTGTCTGAGTTGATATATGTCCTATTTCCTTTGAAACACTACTTCATTACTTTGATAAATATTGCCTATAAAAACAATCTAAGAATACAGAAATTCAAGCACTTAACCGTCAACCTGAAACATTGTTACAGTGTAGACAAAGTGGCGATCCAGCTGACCACAACCAACAGGTTTGTGGCTACGCAGACATGGCTGATCAAAGTGACGCAGTACAATCTCTATCTGGTCAAGCAAGAAGATTGCACTCTTGTGGCTACTGCAGTAAGTACTGACATATTTTGTTAAATTAAGGTAAATTTAAATGATTAAGGAAAACATTATAATGAAACTGCCATATTTTAGAAACTTGAAATCGCAGACATGACATTCAACAGCCCACATTAGGGCGGAACAGTCCAGTCCCGCCCACAGTGACGCGGCCTAGCTCTGAGTAGTAGGAATGTTACAGGCTAATTGAGCATTTTACTATCACACTCACTGATGGTTGACCACTTTTCAAGCTTATTAGTTAGGGCGTAATGGTGAAAAGTGGTTGATCGTCAGTGAACTCGGTGGTACATATTTTCTGAACAAACATTCCTTGAAGGTATGTTACAAAAATAAATTCTTATTTTATTTTCATCCTACAATCATCTATTTAGATTTGGAACAAATTCATTTTATTCAATTTAATTGTGAAGAGGCAACCAAGAAATAACACATTCAATGCGGCAAAATTAATTGGCTATTAAACCAAAGCTTGATAATGCTTATCAACTGAATTATTGGTTCAGCTGTAGGCATTCTTAATCAATCTTGCAATGAACTGGTAATTCTTATCTATTATTTTGTTTAGCTGTTTAAATTATACAATTGGCGGAATATAGTTCATTTTAAAGTACAACAGGCAGTTGAGAGACGATAAATAGAATCATTTTATTTAGGTTAAGGACAAACATCCTGTTCTTATGCGTATATTTCAAAATCAAAATACACTCCTTTGCAAAAAAACGGCACTTAAGGAAATTTGCATTCCAAAGCCGATTTTAGTTAATTAAATTGTATTTAAGTGTTTGATATAGATATACTTACAATTTTGTAAATTAGTATGTGTGAAGTCAATTCTGTCAATTTTATCATAATTTTTCGACATATATTGTTTGGATGTGTAGCATCAATTGTAATTAACAATCGATGCTACACATCCAAACAATACGAAGTGGTCAGCAATAAAGACAAGAAGATTTTCATTTAGTTTTTTTTATTTATTTAAAAAATTTAAATAAGCATGCTTTCCACAATATCTTAATAACGTCTTGCGGAATACCTTCCTACTCTTCTGCAATGACTCTTTTTAACTACCGGACCTACCTGATGTTTTGTGGAGCAGGTTGCACTGATCTTATCCGTATCTTTAGGATATTCTAGATGTATTGAGGTCGGGACTTGAGCTGGTCTAAACACCCATCACTCTTTGAATGTTATAGGCAATTAATGTCAAGTAAACATGTTGATTTAAAGATTTCAAGTGGTTTTTCTGCTAAACTACTTATACTTTAGTAGCAAGAATAAAAAATATGAATAAGCTGTAGTTCAATTCAGAAATAATGATATCTTAAGGATGATAGAAAGTTGAATATCTGGGACAATTCTCGAACTTTCTGCATTCATTAGCATTTTGCTGACTTTTACTTATGACCTTATTTTTTATTAAAGAGTATATTTGCTAATACCAAGTTATGTTTATATAATATGTTTTAGACTTGTTTATTTACATTAAGGACCGCTTTTAATTAACTAACAAAATTCTATTGAATAATTGGCGTTATGTATTTACTTTTGGTTTTAAAATTTTGTTTGGTTCCTTTATTGTATTATGTAGGTATCAACAAAATTAAAGTAATTTGAAATCAAAGAATGACGTAGTAGTGGCAGAGCGATTGGTTTGCTTTGCTTTAGGAATTCGATCTCTATACTCCCTGATTTGATCTCCGCACACAACAAATATTATATGATTATTGTTACAGATTCCTCTTCAGAATCTGGGTGTGTCTGTGTAGGATTATGTTTGTAATTACGATCAGGTTTAACATACAGTTAAAATGCCTAGCCGCAGCAGTCAATCAATCAGCAGTCAATTGGTACTGCTACTGCGACAACCGCCCCATCCGCGTGTATCCTCGTCCATATTTACCTCCTACTGTGTCTAAGGTCTTACAACGAATAACTAGCTAAAAAATATTCTTCATCAACAGACGGACAGCCACAACCTAGCCCCATCAGGCGAGGACGAAATCCAATACATTAACATAGAAGCCATCCCGACTCGCGATGACGTAAAACGCTTCACCTTCCGCATCTCCACTGCGGCACTGCGAGACTTGCAGCCCAGGCTGGCGCAGGCAGTGCGAGTGCCTGACCATATCTTCCTGTTGCCGACCCTTATTGAGAGATTCGTCACTGTCTTCAAGCAGTATGTAGATCAGAATCCTGTGTATTATGTTGATCAGGTTTGTGGTATTGAATATAATAGCAGATACATAACTATGTTTTAAATACTGCAAGCGTTCGTTACTACAATTCGTGACTTAGATTTAAGCCTTTAAGGTCCCTTAGAGGCTTAAATCTAAGTTACGAATTGTGGTAGCAGAGCTATTTGTTGAATGATCTCATTACAATGTGGCAGCTAGTCTTAAAATACGTTGTCTTCCCAGGAACTAGAGCTGTGCATCGGTTGCATGCAGTATCCCGCAGATGTTAAGCTGAACAAGCGATGTGTCGCCCCGCCCCCGCAACTAGAGGGAGGCCCGCCACCGTGCACGCAGTGCAATTGCCGGTAACTTGTTATTTTATGATTCATTATGTTTGCATCTGTCTCTGTTTCTTCACATTTTTGGTCAAGACGAAGCTTTTGATCAAGTTGATCACAAAATGGTTTGACTACCCTTCTCTGCTTGTTTCAAATGATATCTACTTTGAGGACTACGAGGACAGCGACAAATTAAAGCATGTATCATATTCGTAGAATGATAATAATAATTGTAAGCCGTTTGAATTATTTAATAATCTTTGATTTTAAATTGGTATGCTCCTGGGTTTAATTCTTGGTCCAGCTCTCTGCTACAATTGTTTCATCTGATTACTAGAAGTCGCACAATTTTTTTTGTTTGTCCCACCCGCAGCGTGCTCTGGTGCTGCTCGTGCATGGGCCGCTGGTGGGCGGCGCGCGCGCAGGGCCCGCCGGCGGGCTGGCTGGCGGGCCGCGCCACCTGCCCGGTGTGCCGCGCGCCCTTCTGCCTGCTGGACGTGTGCCCGGCGCGCCTGCCCGGCTCGTGAGGCACGCGCCCGCCGCACGTGCTGCTCAGCGTCATGTCCTGCCGGCGCTGAGCGACACGTGCGTGCGCGACACCCATGCCTACAGCGTGGGGTACACCTGCAAGCTTTTATTTCTGATTTCATTTAGAGATGATGACGATTGAAAGCGAATGTTTTAATTTAAGTAGAAATTATTGTTGACTCTATTTTCTGATGACGGCTATAAGGTTTATTCTTAAATGCTGATCGACGTTAAGAGTCGGTTAAATGGCAAAAAAATATTATTAACACATTCAGTGCGGCCAACACGCATGCGCGTTTTTCGGACGTTTACTATGTGCTGCGCGCCGCGTATGCGCGTCTATTCTATTCACATAACTTTGTTCGAGTGCGGCGCGCCGCGTCTGTGCGTTCATTGTGCATCTCTATTTTTTCGAAACCATCATAAAATAAGGGTCTGTAAGGGTGTCTTACACACTGTGACGTCACTCTGTCGGTTTGCTATCGCTACTGAACGCACAAGTTGAACGCGAGGTACCGCGCGGGTAGTCGGGCGGGTTGTAATAATATGTTACGAGTGTCAGGGTGGAATAATACGTTTCATTCCAGTACTTACCTACTACCAAAAAAAACTAGCTTATAATAAGTATGGGTCCGGATATTATTGCTGTACTACAAAAATCATAAAATTGTATACCACTAAATAGCAACACTAAGTGTCCAATTTCATTCCTTCATTCACTCTCTACGTTTACGTACAAACAACAAATGATGAGCAAAAGCAAACTGATAAGAGAAAAAAAATAACTGGTAACGATTGATCTGTGAGGTTACATTACGGCCTAATAAATTAACAAAAAAAATACATATGGTCGAACATAGAACCTCCTCCTTTTTGAAAGTCGGTAAAAAACAACTCTAGTGTGAAATAACCTTTACATGTAGCGTAATAATTATATAATTATTTTAGGACCGTCATAAAACTCGAAAATTTTCAAACGCACATAAGCGCCGTGCCGCACTAGTTCAAAGTATTGGACGCCGCACTGGGTAGACTTTCTTCAACCGCGCATACGCGTTCATAGCACCACACGAAATATTTATTGAACGCGCATGTGCGTTTGCCGCACCGGGTTAGTGAGCTAGGTATTTACTTAGCACCTGCAATTATTTCGCAAATCATTCAGAAGGCAACGTGTTAATCAATACTGTAAAAAGTAGTGCTTGGCGCTATGGTGACCTAACACTCCTTTCTCGTATTGATAGGATATGGTTTATGGTAAAATTTAAAGTCTCAAATTGTAAGGGAAATAGCTATATATTAAATCACTATAACACTTAATTACAAGACAATGGTAATGGTAATGGTTTTGAGCACGCGGTGTCTCTAATGAGATCTGAACACGAACTCGCCCACATTTTGGTGAACGAGCGAATGTGCATACTTGCTTTCAATGCAATTATGTATTTTCGCTTAGAGTTCGATTTAAACTCGAACATATTCCCGAGAGCGAGAAGAAATGCGGGATGAAAACTAAAAACTAGACTATAACATTTATAGTGTGTACAAAATATCAGACTACTTAAACACATTCGTTTCTAGTGATCTTAACTGGTAAGTATAAAAATAATGATCAAACAACATAAGGGTAAAACATAAAGGCTTATTGGTCTACTTAAATAATTATAAATTATTACACCGATTTGAAGTTACACTATTGTGTCTTCCACAGTAAAAGCAATATTCTGATTGCCTGTGTTCGTATATTTGTCCCGTTTGATCGCACTATAGTTCGCGCTAGGCCAGCGTTTGGCATAATTGTGTAAACGAAAACCGACTTCACTTTTATCCTTTAGAGCACTGGCACTGAGCACTTCACTATATGATTCGTGACTTCTGGTTGGTTTCGGTGTCGGCGGAGCCGCTGCCAACTCCTGTTGGCGGCAACTCTCGCTGCGGCGTCGAGGTCTCGGAGGCGGTGGGGTCACCGTGGTCTGCTGCGGGTCAGATCCTCCGCCACGGTGTCCAGCTGCGGCTTTACAGCACAGGCGACATCGCCCGGTCTGCCACAACCAGACTGCTGCTACGCATAGAGCGATTGACATCAACACGTAACATATTACGTATTGGTGGATATCATGCGGTGATATATCATCTATTTCTGCGTCGTTCTTCTTCAGTTTCTCTATCGCCTCCCCCAGACGGGTCATGGATATGTTGAGGTTTCCGTCATCAGTCTGGTTTTCGTCAGGGATTTTGATGTTGATCAAGTGATTTATTTGATCGAATTCTGGTACATAAATAGTTGGTGAAATATTCATTTGGTTGGACTGATGACGTATTGAATATAATGAGAAGTCCTTTCCTTTGATGACGCACTCTTGACCTATGCTTATGACCCCAGCTTGGCTCAGCTGACGAACTGTTACGTGATCGCCGCATATTATTTTTATTGTGTAGGTGTCACAACAAAAGTAAAAGTGCTGAGAAGTCAAATGTAATTCAAACCATACGTTGGTGCAGTTGGTTTTTTCTAGTTTACATTTATTGGTAGCCGAGTTCTTGTCGCAAAAACTTTCGTCATTTTGCAGGTCAGTTATTGGTTTTAGCAGCTGACACATGTATGTGGTTCCATGGTGTAGACATGCCGTCAGTTCCTGTGTGGACATGCTAAAGAAGGAATCCTTCTTCAGGTTGACGGCTACGTATTCGGAGACCGGTATGATGGTGGTCTTAATGGTGTTTGTTTGGTGCGGTATTGGTATTATCTTGTACAATTTGAAACTTTCTCTCGATACTAGTGGAAAAGTAACTTCAATTATGACAAATTTTGAGTCGCTCTGGCTTTAACTTTCAGTAGTTTGTAAAGATACTGAAGATCGGTGTCTAAATTGGCGATTGGTAGTGTGAGTTCGCTTGGCATCTGGCCATATATGGTTTGGAGCTCGCGTTTAAGTTGCTTTGGTGGCAGTAAATGTATGCTAATTTGACCGTGGTAGATGTCTGTTAGTGCATCGAGCAACGTATCTTGAAGTCGTCTTAATCCTTGCAGCAAGCTGTTTCCGGACATCGCTGACAATGTGAAGTCATTGACGAATGAAATATTTTGTATTTCGCGTTGGAGAGTGCTCGCGTTTTCTTGCAAATTCAAAAGCTTCTTGGTTATTAATTTGTGCTGTTTGTTTACAGTGATCTCCATTCTCTTCATGAGGTTGAACTCTGCTTCGATTATGGAAGTTTGGTTTTTCCATAAATTCGAAAGGTGTTTCTCATTGCGATGTATGGTTTCGATGTCTTTTTCATACTGGTCAGCGAAACGTGAGTCCAATACACCGAATAAGTCATTCGCTAGATACCCGATACCGTTGATTAGTCCTCGTCGGCGCCGAACCGTCTTCCCTGTCACGCGTCGCTGTCTGGCGTGGATATCAAAGTGCTGTGTTAGCAAAAGTTCATTGTAGTATTCGAGTTCCTGGTAGTCGTGTCGGGCTTGCTGCACGATCGTATTACAATGGCTTAGTGTTTCAATGGTTGCGCACAATTGTTCTTGATAATTTGATATTTTATTATAAGTGGTTATGCCTGTCCAATAAGGTCCCATGTCGTAGTACATGACTAATGTCCATTTATCCCTGATTAATTGTACCTTTGATATGGGGTCAAAATAAAGCGTTTGGTTGTTTGGTAATGGTTTTATGTCGTGTAACCCGTAAGATGGGAAAATCAGCATGAAAAAACTCAGTAAAACAGTCGCTACTGTTGCAATTTTTGATCTCGGTTTTCTTTTCCTCTCTTTCAATTTGGTTGTTGGTTTTATATCTGGTATGGGTGTCGTTACGCTGCTGTGGTTAACGGGCAAAATGGAGAGTTTCACAATAGGGCGTTTTAGGACTCCATTTTTGGTTTTTAATGAAACCGCTCTGGTAAGGCCATCATCTCCTGGGTGTGTGTCGACCACACGTCCAAGAGCCCATTTTCCTGGAGGCAGATTTTCATCGTGGATTACCACTAGATCTCCGATTTCGATGTTTTTTTGTGGTTCCAGCCATTTGCTTCTTGATGAGAGTTGTACCAAGTATTCGGTCTTCCAACGTTTCCAAAGATCTTGGAATAATTTGCTGGTTAGATGCCATCTGGTTCTAGCGTCTTGCTCGGTTTCTATTACAGTTGTTCCTGGTCTTCCTGATAAGAAATGAGCTGGTGTAAGGAAGTTTACATCGTCAGGATCTTCGGATATCGCGCAAAGAGGTCGCGAGTTGAGGCACGCTTCTAGTCTAGCTAACAATGTGGTGTACTCCTCGAAGGTTAGTCTTTGTTGACCGATAACCCTCTTGAGATGATGTTTTAGACTGCGTACTGCTCGTTCCCATAGGCCGCCGGCATTAGGCCAGCTAGGTACATTAAAGTGCCATTCTATGCCCATCTCTGTTATTTCGGTCGTAAAACTTTCACTGAATGCCTTGTGAAGCTGGTTAAATTGTTCCTGTATCATCCTGTTTGCTCCCACGAAGTTAGTGCCATTGTCACTGTACATATGTCGTGGCGCCCCTTTTCTGGCTGCCATTCTGGTTAGAGCTGCCAAAAAGGCGGAGCTGCTCAGGTCTGACACGAGTTCTAGGTGAACTGCTTTCGTGACCATACATACAAAAACTGCAATGTACCCCTTTGTGGTTTTGATTCCCCGTCCTTTATTTGCTTTGACCTCCACGAATCCCGTATAATCTACGCCGCAGTGATAAAATGCATGTTCTGGATTCACTCTTGGTTCTGGTAAATCTCCCATTAGCTGGTGCTGCCGTATGGGATTTTGTTTTCTGCATATGACACATTTTCTTATAAACTTTTTTGTGGCCATATATCCGCCGATAATCCAGTACTGTTGTCGTAGATTTGCTAATGTTAAGCGCGCTCCTCCATGGAAAGTCAGTTTATGAGCTTGATCAATGAGTAATGTGGTTAGCTGATGATCGTGTGGTAAGATGATGGGATGTTTCATCTCCGAACTCATGTTGGCGTTTTCTAATCTCCCACCCACACGTAACATTCCGCGTTCATCTATAATTGGATTCAAACTCAAAATCTTGCTTTTGGAGTGCACTCTTCCGTGTTTGTCTAATGAATCTAGGTCGTTTGCAAATTCTGCCTGCTGAACGTTTTTGATTATCAGCTGTTTAGCGCGTCGAAGTTCGTGTAATTCGAGGTAGGGACGGCGAACTTGTTTATTCAAAGTAGGCAATCGCAGTATCCACGCAAAAATACGTATGATTTTTGTAATGGAGCTGTGTTTGTTTATTAAATTCTTAATAATTGCGGTAGTCAGCGATTCTGTTGGTTGTTCAATGACTACCGCGTTGGTTTGTTTTAAAATAGACGGCTTTACTTCTAAATTCGTCTCAAAAATGGTATGTTGGTTTTCTTGATTTGTGTATGATGGCAGCCATGACGGCCCTTTCCACCATAACTTGTGGTCTTTGAGTTGCTTGACAGTCAAACCACGACTTGCACAGTCCGCTGGGTTATCTGTCGTCTTTACATATTGCCAATGTTTTGATGGTATGATTTTGGTAATTTTTGTTACTCGATTTGCTACAAATGGTTTCCATCGGGCTGGGTCTCCTTGTATCCATCCTAGTACTGCTGTTGAATCTGTCCAGCAGTAGACCTCCGTAGGGTAATCTGATAAGCAGCTTTGAACTTTTTGCATTAGCTGAGCTAGCAGATGAGCGCCCATTAACTCCAGTCTCGGTATAGATAAGACCTTGCTTATGGGTGCCAACCTGGCCTTCCCCGCAACTAATGTAATGGTTGTCCCTGCATTGTTTATTACTTTGCAATAGATTACACACGCGTATGCCTTGTTAGAGGCGTCGCAGAATCCGTACAATTCTATATTTTGGTTTTCTCCCATTCCTAACCATCTGCTGATTTCTATGCTGTTTATGTCCGGTAATTCTTGCTTCAGTTTAGCCCATTCCGAGTTCATTGCCTCTGGTAGCGCGTCATCCCATTTTATGTTAGACAACCAGACATTTTGAAACAGGATTTTCATGGTAGTGCTCAAGGGGGTTAACCACCCTAATGGATCAAACAGCTTGGATATGTCCGAAAGTAGAGCTCTTTTGGTTATAGTTGCAGGTGATTCGGGTTCTATTTTCGAGTTGAAGGTAAAATTATCTTTCTGTGGGTTCCAACGAAGACCCAATGTTTTGGTAGAATCGTTTTGCTTGAACTCGTATGTTGACTGGTCACATTGCTCTCTCTCCAAATCGGTTAATAACTCTGGTTTGTTCGAGGTCCATTTTCTGAGATTAAATCCACCCAATTGGCATAATTTTATGAGCTCGGATTTCAGTTTATTCGCTGCTTCCATTGAATGGCGTCCTCCGCAAAAATCATCCATATAGAAGCTTCCTTCCAATTCTTTTGCTGCGTCGGGAAATTTTTGTCTTTCATCAGATGCTAGTTGCTTTAAGCACATCATCGCTAAGAAGCCCGCTGGTTTGGTTCCGTATGTTAGCGTGACGAGTTGAAACGATTGTATAGGTTGGTTTTTTGATTCTCGCCATAGAATCTTTTGGTAAGCTTGGTCTTCTTGGTGCACTCGGATCATTCTGTACATCTTCTCGATATCGGAAGTATATACAAATTGAAATTGTCGCCATTTCAGGATAAGCTCTTGAATATCCTTTTGTATATTTGGACCCCTGTACATGACGTCATTTAGACTGTATCCTGATGATGACTTTGCCGAGGCGTTGAAAACTACTCTCAGTTTGGTAGTAGTAGATTCAGCCCGAATGACTGCATGGTGTGGTAAGTAGCATTCGGGTGCCTGGTTAATTCTGCATGGTGTCATGTGGTTTAATTCAAAATATTCGTCCATGAATTTTTTGTAGTCTGCTTTCAGTTCGCGGTTCTTTTCAAATTTCTTCTCTAAGTTCCTAAACTGAGCTAATGCTTGTGGTTTGGTATGACCCAACTTGTCGTTGTGTTCCGGCTTAAGCGGTAGCCGGACTTCATACCTTCCGTCCTCAAGTCTCTTTGTGGTTTTAATAAAGAACTGTAAACACTCATGGTCATCGTTGGTCATCTCTATCTTCTGGTTAATGTCTTCGTTCTCCCAATATTTCAGAAGGTCTTCTGAGTTGTTGAGAATTACGTTGCATTGGTAGTGTGGTTTCATGGCTCCACAGAGTAGCCATCCTAGTTGCGTCTGTTGAGCGATTGGTTGCTTGTCCTTGTCTCCTCTTAAGATTCCTCCTAACATTATCTTGCTATAAACATCTGCACCTAGAAGCATGTCTACGGGCCTGCTTATGTGGAACTCCGGATCAGCCAATTGTATCCCTTGAATATGGTTCCACGTTGTCGGTTTAGTAAAAGTGTTATTTGGCATAAAGAAAACTCTCTCGCTGCGAGGACTCCTCATAGCGAGACGACGACGTACCTGGTTGTGGCTGCGCCGCCTCATCTTCCTGTCGAAAATGGCCCGCACCTAGCTGTTGGCTAGCCCGGTTACCTGGTAATGGTTGTACCTCATCCGCTTTGGCTCTAGAGGGAGTTGCATCTTTCAGCTGCGTAGCACCTAACTGGCTCATGGTTTTGTCTATAATCTCCTTAGTTTTCAAATAAACTGCCTGGGCTGTTTCGAAACAACCCTTTTTAAAGTAAATGTGGTCAAAATCTGCCAACTCCATTATTTTCTTATGGTTTTCTTGATAATCGCGCCAGTATGCTTCCAACATATTAACCTTGCGCTTGTAATTATCGATGGTCTTCCTCTCGGATCCATCTTTCTTTATGTTGGTTAAAAACTTGTTCAGGATTTCATAGAGCTCCGTCTGGTTGATGAACAGAGTATCGGAATCCATTTTTTAAGTTGATTTGAAAATATTTGGTAATGGTTAGTATAAATAAATGGTTCGATCTGACCTTATGTGCTCCAACCAACCGTCTCTGCAATCCGTGGTTCTTCAAATCGCAGCGATCTTCTGGTTCGCGTGGCACTGTTTCACTTGGTAGTCACTGGTAAAAAATTCTCGAAGGACCATGTAAAAAGTAGTGCTTGGCGCTATGGTGACCTAACACTCCTTTCTCGTATTGATAGGATATGGTTTATGGTAGAATTTAAAGTCTCAAATTGTAAGGGAAATAGCTATATATTAAATCACTATAACACTTAATTACAAGACAATGGTAATGGTAATGGTTTTGAGCACGCGGTGTCTCTAATGAGATCTGAACACGAACTCGCCCACATTTTGGTGAACGAGCGAATGTGCATACTTGCTTTCAATGCAATTATGTATTTTCGCTTAGAGTTCGATTTAAACTCGAACAAATACTTAACTTTAATCAGCGTTCATGAAATGTCTTGACATAACCAAACATCAGGTTTTAAAATGTGATGCATGTTGAATTGACTTTGGTTTGAAAAGATTGTTTAAGAATTATGTAGTCTCATAATTTCAAACTAATTATTTGCACCTCTTTAAAGTAACAATATTTTATTTGACTTTTGCAATATTGACGATGGACGGAACAGAGTAACTTTATTTATTTTAAAACTTTGGCAAAAATGTTTTATTGTTGTATGTACTGTTATAGTTTTAAATATTGCCCAGAGGCCCGAGAGGCTCTGTACTGTATCAAATGTTAGGATTGATATAATCAATTCATTATACACGATATTGATGTCTATACATAATCATTATTATTATAACTTATATAAAACGCAAATATTAACCCAGTGTGTAGAAAATATAGGCTATATTTGAAGTGGGCTTGAACGAGATAATAGGGTCGAAACGTAAGACAATAAAGTTTTCTTGGTCAAGTATCTAAACTCGACTAAAGATATAGTTTAGATTGTTAGTATTTAATTATCGCGGGCAAGCTTGCTTGAAAATATACACCTTTGATGTATTTTTAATATGATGACATGATAATTTATAGTATTAACTGCAAATGTAAGGGGCCGTCGATATCATAGTGATCAGATAGTGATGCGTAAAATCGAATTTAAATCGATTTAGCACATCACTAATGTGTGTAGTTAGCTTAATTGCATTATATTGTAATAGGTATTTTTTATTACACAAAAATTCTCTAAAGGTATATATTTTATATTAATTCAATGCATTTAGAAAATCAGGTAGAAAGATTATTAAATAAAAACTTTATGTTGACATTATACACATATAAGTAATTTAATAATCACTTTATTGTAATGAAAAAAAAAATGACATAATAACTGTCTACTTATAAATGATCTGTTATGCTAATCAATTAATCAAATACAATATTAATGGGCATTGAGTTGTTGTATTAATTGCTGCAGTACCAGTAACAAATGAGGTCGGGTGACATTGAGTGGAGTACCTATTTAGATGGTATCACTGCGATCGCATGGAGCCCTGGTTAAGCCCTTGACCTTTCACTGAAGGTCACGAACCACACGTGGTAGTAGATCACGTGGCTGTTAACTTCGTGTTATTTCGACACTGGGAATATGTATTTATTTATTTGACAAAACATGTACAATATAACTGAGCGACCGCTTTGATAGCTGCAATAAATAAATAATAAATGTTTCTTTTAATCTAACCAAGATTAAAAGAAACATTTATTATTTATTTGTGCTTTGGATCGGTTCTCTACCAGATTGCAGCTGGACGGAATGAGATAAATCATTCACTGGCAGCTGTGTAAACTGTTAAACTTTTGTTGCGTCATATTTTATCAAAGCCGTCGCTTACGACCTCCTAAAACCTGGCTGTCTTTATCATCATACTTTGTTGCATTATGGATCTACTCCAGGGGTGGCGACTATATTTTAGGATTCTGTTTCATTTTCCAATGAAAATATGGAAATCAAAATCTAAATATTTTATTTCACATAGGCCCTACATGGGCACTTATGAAACGCTGAAATATGGAAATTGCTGATTTGTCCCTATTGTTGCCTTTATGATATTTTCAATTGGGTGGGACTGCTTGTCACAGTAATCTGATGGAGTTTGGAAAACAATGACTATTAAAAGTTGAACAAAATTGATTTTTAACCCACCTTAAAAATCAAGCCAAACAGCCAGTCCGTTCTTGACCATCAAATAACGCTTAAGTGATCAAATCTGAACCAATTTTGACAAAAAATATGTCGCGGCCGAAGAAAATTATAGGGATTACAGTAAACACGTTAATTATCCGTTTGACACTTAATTGTCGGTTAATATGTCTGCCGATGATAGGTATAATTAATCGCCTGACAAGGCCGCTAACCGCGCTAAATGCCACAGTTACCGCAGTGACCAACTGGTGGTCAAGTGCAATAGGTCGAGTTTAATTGAATATAGGTTTTTGATTAAGTTGAATTGTTAATGAACTTGGCGAATTTGGTGCAATAAACTGTACTTAGCAATGCGGCCATTCGATCTTACAAAAAATCTTGTTTGAGAAAGTGATCATAAAATTTTCTGTTATTTGTTATTTTTGTTTTGCAAATTGCGCCAGTACTGGGTTTCGCGATTTTTAATTAACTTTTCTTCAGACATCTTTCTTATTTGAGTTCTTAAAACTTGATGTAAGTATTCTTGCGTCGTATTTGGAGAAGACTGCTGAGTTATTAATCGAATTAAACATCAAAATATCAGTCATGAGAACGTCAAAAGTGAGTGAAACGATCCAGCATTATTTCAGAATCACAACCTTGCACGGTTTCAAATATTTGTGCTCGGTACACTGTGTCGATCGGTAAGTATGCTACTAATGTTTACTTATTTGTAATAGGTAGTATTTGTACGTAGGAAGATAGAAGAACTACTTGATACTATAGCTATGTCATTATTTCAATTTAAGTAACCTAGTCGAGTTAGTTATAGTTACATTGCTGAGACGACAAAAAAAGTTGAAATATAAAATCATTGTGCAAATTTCGGTAAAATATGGTTTTGCTCTGTTTCTTTGATGGTTTCCTTTTTATTGACACACACACAAAGACTTCGGTAACAGCTTTTACCTACACGTAATTAAGAAACTTTACAGAACCAAAGCTTAAGATGATTATTTTGTGTTTGTAACTTAACTGATGTAAAAAAAAAGTGTTACTTTTTTTCGTAAATAATATCTGCGAGGAGAGAGACCGTTGCCCTAAAGTGAGGCATTTAAGATTAAGAAGAACAGCCTATCTGCTACTTAAAGAATCTTCCTTGCTTTTTCAGTATCGGATGGCTAGTAGGGTGCTGTGCCAGTGCCTGCTGTGCGGGAGTGCTATGCGCAGTACTGTGGGCGCGCTTCCTAGAGGTACCGGCCCTCTTAGCGCTGAGTGACGACATCCGCACCGGCTCGTTTGTGGAGGACAGCGTGCCCGCTGTGGCGGTCTGCACACCCCCCGAGAGCGTCGCTGACATATTTCTGGAGAAATTGTAAGAAGTTGAACACTTTTCGTGTCAAGTGAGATGTATGTAGGTAACTTAGTGCCATCGACCATTAACGTTTTTGAAGCATCCATAGAACTGGATAACTTTATGTTTGGGAGTTTTATTCGCCACCACGCTGGCTAGTTAGCCCCGCTATCAAACTGCCATAATGGCTTACTACGACAGCATGAGCTATTGAAATTAGGTCTGCATCTTTCTTCCATTGTGCCAGCACGGGCAATGTGAGAATGTCGGCTTATGACAAGGCAAAAAATAAGCCAGGCAGCGGGCTAGTAGAGCAGGGGGACTAAAATGGCCGCACAATTCGTAAAATGGTCACAAAATTCATAATTATATTAACTACGTATGTGACAATTTAAGAATTTTAACCGGATTCATATTATTATCCTTTTAGGATCCTGCTTAAAAGTACATTTTAGGGCCCCAGGAAATCTTAGTACCTAACGTCAGCAATTGCTGGCTTTCTTTTAATGCATGTCAAGGTCTATTTTAAAGAAAAATAAACTTTTTTTTGTTAAAGTTCCCTAAAGTCACCCGAAACAAAACGGATCCCCATGACACTCGCCCGTCTTTTAACTGGAAAAACTACATCGAAAGACCAGCTCGTTTTATTGGACGAACTCCTGGCTTCCAACAACGTGACCCTGCCTGAAGTGATGATGAACTTCACTCCAGGTTGCGAGGAGCATACCAAGAGGTGTCGGTATCAAAGGACATTGGTGCCGTGTGAAGACCTGTTTGAAAAAGAGCTGACTTACTGGGGGATGTGTTGTGTTATGCGGCCGTATAAGTGAGTTTAGTGCTAAGATTTGGTTGTTTGATGTTTCACAGAGGTACATAGCATGGCGGTAGCTGGTGCACTCGCTATGTGCTATGTATGACTGCTATGACGCAGGGTCTAGCAGCTGAGTCTACAGAGACAAACATGATAATACTTTCATTCAATGATTTTAATGTGAATCCTTCAATAATGTGGTGATTCACCAACTCCACTGCCAGAAATTTTGTATGGTGGAAAATCCCCGCCAGACACCTTTTAAGTATGTTAAATTGTAAGTGAACTTGCGTCCTTTTATTAAATCAGAATTTTATATATGTATGTTACTTGGGCAACTATTAAAAGCGGTTTCCCAAGCCGCTACAGTTTTCCACCACACGAAGTGTCTGGCAGTGGAGGCGTAGATCTTCATACTCGTCCTTATTATGTCATCGTCATGATTCATTATGTAATAACAAATAATCACGCTTTATTGTAGTGTGACGTAACTTAGTAGCTATTTAGCACATTTTCTTTACCTGAAATCTGCCAAAGCCACCACGCACGACCGATTTTACATAAATATAATAACTTCCACAGAAAAATTTCAGCTTTTACAAAATGACGTAGTTCTGGCGTTCATGGGATCTTGGTCCATTATGTTATCGAATGATTACATTATCTCATCTTATCAAATGCAGCCGATATTGGTATCTTGCTATGTAATTAACATTAAATGTAACTTTTTCTAATCTACCATTAATCTTAATATTCTAAATAACCTCGCCTGATTTTCTTCCAAGAAAAAACAGAGGTGGTGAAATGAAGTGAACAATTCGCGTATGAAGTATAAGGATATAAATTTACCTATTCAGCTGAATCGATCAGACTAGAAGCCAAGCCCAAATTTCTTGAGAAAAGGCTACGCAGATGATCAGATGAAGAATACTAAACGATATTTCAGGTTATCCAACGTGAAAACGGGGCTGCTGGGTCGGTCTCACTCCACGCAGATGATAGACTTGGTGCTGCAGTGTACACATGGATCTACGCTCTATGGTTGCCAGGTGAACATTTATGGCAATGACCTAAGTTACCTACCAATAAATATAACAGCTATTTCTTTATTCAATTTTTTACACATTATTTACATTTTTAAATATTTTTAGTAACAAAAATTATAAAAAAACATTAAAAATATAAAAAATAGTAGCCCACCGGCATCGGGAACAGGGTCCGAGCTACCGGTGGTCAGGGCTCTTGAGAGAGGAACCTCCTAACAATACGCGCCGTGTCCAGAAGAACTGCCTTCTGAATGAAGCGCTTGATCCAGCTGCCCAGCGAGAGCCTCCTCAGAAGTTGGTCGAGGCTATTGGCTATCAAGCCATTGGCCGACACGACTATCGGCACAATGACTGCTGTACTCACGTCCCACATGTCGACAACCTCGCGAGCCAGATCTAGATATTTGAATTAACAGCTATCTTTATTAACAACAGCTGATCATTGGTGTCTACCACATAACAAACTTTCATGCAATTATCAAACTATTCGTTCTGTTTGCATTTATTTTTTTCTTTTATTAACCAGGCGGGAGTGTGGTAACAGAAGATGACATCGAGTATGTGGCGGGGTGTATATGCCCAGCCACAAAAATGACTGTATATTATTGTTACTAGCGAAAGTGCAGATAGAGAATATCAAACAGCTAACAATTTTAATATATTTTAATTATTTTTATCACCTAAGTTAAGGCACTAATATTTCGTTACAAAAATCACAACGCACATTGTAATGACTTAATTATCATTAATCTGTTTAAGAACATGAGATCTTCCATGAAATAAAAATATAAAAACCTAAAAAGAAGACGAAAATTAAATTATAGAAATTTAATTTTCGTCTTCTTTTTAGGTTTTTATATTTTTGCAAATAAACACAAAATAGCTTTGACACAAAACGCACACACGAGCTGTGTAGCGGGGTGTCACTTACCCCGCGGACGTATACGCGCGTATATCCCGAGCGTTGGCTGACGCAACGCTGTGCGATCATGCCACATGCCACTATCCCCCCGTGCACTACTTCAGCTCCAGCTACGCGAAGCCGCTAAAATATCGGTTTGACAAATAAAAATATCTCGACAAAAACAACGGGTGGGGTAGGTACCTAGGTATATCACACTCCCGCAGGGTTAAGAAGCATGATATGATGATATTTTGGTACGAGAGTTCTTTATACATGGTTAAATGAAATTAGATACAGAACCTCCACAGATGTGTTCAGCTAGCAAAAATGAGAACCAACAAAAACGGTTTTTTGAAAATTCGAATAGAGGATGGAAGTTGATCATTTTTGACGGGCAATCATATCGGGCATATGGCTCGTCGGGTCATAAGCTTGTTGATTCCTCCGCAGCTGGTAACATACTACAAAGGCGAGGAGTGGGTGCAGCCGCAGCCGCTGCGCGCCGGCTACTACTACGTGGCGCAGCTCCGCTTCACGGCCATCCCGGAGAACTCCAACGCCAACCCCAGCAGCCTGCTCGAGAACGCCTGTGTGCATGATAAGAATTATTCTAGAGCTATTTGCATGGTAAGTTTGTATTCAGTTTGTAAAATGGTTTATGAATAAAATGTCAAGTCTATCAAAAACACTGTATAGGTCGTTATTCTCCTATATTGAAATTGATCATTCAATTCGACATTATTTGTAACAGCAAAGCCGACACCGAAGCAATCACTACACACAATGGGCTTTTATTCAGCTTATTCCGATCGGCAGACTCCGTTCGGTATCTACCACCCCGGGTCGGCTCAATAACGTATAATCTACGTGTACCTATTTGATTGTTCCGGCCGGCTGTACCGCATCATACTGACCCGGACTTGTGTCTAGCACCTCCGAGATTACGTTATGCTATTTTCGCAGAAGAGATGTGCAGAAATAGCATGCGGTTGCAGCGACCCTCTGCAATTCAAGTATCACAGCACTAATAGTGGCCTCCCGGTGTGTCCTCTCACGCGGCTAAGCTGCATAAGAGCCAAAGGGTACAGTAAGTACCAGAAGTCAAAACCTTTGCTTGAAGTCGACTCTAATCAGTGATCACTGGCAACTTGCTGATTTCAGACAATGTAACCTGCCAGTGCATGCCGTCTTGCAAAAAGATCACCACTTTTATGGTCTTAGAGTCAAGTCCGATGACCGTCATCAAGGAAGCTATTGATCCTTTATAGTAAGTATTAGCATATACCGTTTTAAAAGTTAAATAGACCATAAAACATCATATGGTCGGTATTTGTGTGGCTTTCTACCAGTGAGAATCTTAGCAGTAGGTACTTCCAGAGATTACTTCACTCAATAATGTTAGATAGAGTTTTAGATATCTACAACCTATGTAGAAAGACTCAGTTGGCGCAGTGGCTGTGCTGCGCTGCATGTCGCGGGTTCGATTACCGCACGGAACAAGTGTTTGTGTATGGGCAACATTTGTAAGTAAAGAGTGTATTTCCGACTTTGAAATACTTCGTTTAAAATTGCTTCCAGCTCTGGACTAAACGTGACGCCAACTGTAGTAGTTACCTTGAGAGTCAACGTGGGCCATTCTCGAGTGTTTGTATTGAACCCCACGGAAACTTGGCTCACTTTGCTATGTAAGTATCTATTTACAGACCATCACCTAATCACATATCCTAACTTTTTATAAATGCGGAAGTAAGTTTGTTTGTTACCTTTTCACGCCTAAACCACTGAACCGATCATCCTGATTTTTTACATATACGTTGTCAGGTGTACAGAAACGGACATAGAGTACCTTTCATCCCGAAAAAAAGTACTGTTCACGAGGAAAACAACGATAACGTTCTTATGATAAATAATCGATGGCGCCACTTGTTTTTCAAAGCATGATTGTATTATTATAAACTTTAGTAGTGCGAATTGATTATCAAATTCTAAATGAACGCGAGCGAAGCCGCGACCAAAAGCTAGTCTCGTATAAATCGCTTTTCTTTTACACGAGACTAGCGTTACTGGAACGAAAGTTATGGGCATGTCGAAATTATACTCGAGTCAAGTGTTGCGATTGATAAATAATTCATTCAACCAAGCAGAGCACCGCGAGCTTAAAAATAAGCACATAAATGTTTTGTTAACTAGCAAATTAAGTTTTTATAAACATCACTTGACCAGTTTCAGTTCTTGAGAAAATATATCTCCCAAATTGCGCTACATTGCACTGCTTTCAAAATAGTTCAGTTAACGGTCAATGTTGTTTATTTATCAAAATAATTACAAATTCACATATAAAGAAAGCAAAAATATTTGCTTTATAAGGTTAGATAAAAATAAAATAAAGTACGTAAGTATCATAATACTTCGTGTTTTACTAACTTATACACATTGTTTGCTAATATAAAGGAGGCGGGGCCTGGCTTTAGACGTGATACATATTTGCAAAACAAGAACAATACAGAAGAAGGTAGTTTCTTCTAAGAAACAGAAGTTTTGAGCGATATTTTTAATCCTATTTCTTTGTTACAGCGTCCTTAGGCGGAGTTTTCAACATGTTTCTGGGTGTGGGACTGTTCAGCGCATTGGAATTCCTATACTTTTTGATAGTAAAGTTACCGGTAGCTATTAGAACATCGTCGGAAATAGACCCCACCAGGTATACCACCCCCGGACCTCTTCGGTAGACCTCAGCCGGTGATTGTAGTGGGTCCGACTCAGCAAGTGTTTTTTTTTGGTATAAAACAAAGTTTCGAAATATTATATCAGCAACTTGTTTATGTATTGCGGGAACCATGCAGCTGGTAACATGGGATGTTTCAGTGTTGCTAGCAACATGCTACTGTTCCGTATTAATGGTGCTTAAACAAAAGAAAACCTAGCAATTTCAAATGTTCACGCCCCACAATACCCGGTAGTTCGTATGATGTTCGTACAAGTGTTACAAGTTATAATGAATAAAACATGTTGGTAATCAATCCTGCTTCAGAAATTTTTCTACAGTCTTCGACATATTATAATTTCACATTTTTTAAACTAAAGTGCAAAAAAAACATTAAAAATATAATATGCCTACACATGTTTTTGTTGTTGCAGACTATTGTTCCTCTCAAATAAATTATTTTTAACAAACTGTATTTTTTGTTTTAACTCGACGGATACCATCATCATTCTCTTGCCCTTGTCCCAATTCATTTGGGGTCGGCGCAGCATGTCTTTTGTCTTCCATAATTCTCTATTACTCGTCATCTCATCAGACATCTTTAAAAGATACCAATAAGTTCGAATTCAGAAACTTTAATTCGTCCTAGACGTAATTTTCTATCCTGAAGGTGAAATTTCAAGTGAGACCACAGACCAGAACCACAGCAGCAAAGCCGTCCAACCGCTAAGACAGCTATGAAAACAGATTGATCTGCTTGAAACCGGTAACAACCTTTTTTTTTGCAGAGCAGTAATATGTTGTCCTGCTAACATAAACATGTTGTTTTATTCCAAACTAGCTGTGCCTTGCAATGCATGTTTTCCTACTTACTACTTTCACTACCCTACCTTCCCTACCTACCCTACCTGCCCTACCTGCCCTACCTGCCCTACCTACCCTACCTACCCTACCTACCTACCTACCCTACCTACCCTACCTACCTACCTACCTACCTACCCTACCTACCTAGGGTAGGTATATATATAGGGTAGATAGCAATAAAGTTCAAATTGACTACATTTTATTTAGAAAACGTTTGTATGGGAAATAGAAAAGGGCTGTTTTTACGGTTTTCCCGGAAATTATTCGATTTTTTTTCGCCTTTTAAACCTTTCCTAGACCTCCACGAACATTTCAAGACTAAGATAAGATAAGTCCGTTCAGCCGTTCTCGAGTTTTAGTGAGACTAACGAACAGCAATTCATTTTTATATATATAGATAGAAGATAGATAAACCACGATTTTGGATTACCAGAGAACAAGATTTTGGATGAAATTTGTCATTTACTCGTATATGATAGGTATACTGATACTGTTAGCCTGTGTCATCCCACTGCTGGACAAAGGCCTCTCCCCATGACTTCGAGTTGTTTCGATCCAGGGCTAATTACACAACAACTTAAATAGAATAAAAAAATAAGTTTAATGTTTGCTACGCGGAACGGCATCCAAAATTGTAAGATATTATTGTCCAACTTTTAACGCTTATAATTCCTAAACGGTATTACCCACTTTTAGCTACTTACGCTTAGAGGTGTAACAGGCGACATAATAGTCACGTCTCCTGTTACGCTAGTTTTGGTGAATGGTTTACCATCAACTGGGCACAAATCCAAACTCGGGCTGTTAATGAGTTAAATACCCTAGGAATCGAACATACGGTTACAGACTACTGCCATTGGGGTAGTACAATGTAATGTACGCTTTTTGCTCAAATATTTTGAGTGTTTAAGATTAAGAGTTTTTTTTTAAACAGTTTTATTTGAACATTTCATAAATTAATTAATGGAATGACTTTCAGTATAAAATTGCAACTTGACTTGGAAGTGCCGTGCTTGACCGACGCAGAGGTCGCCTGGAAAGTGACTTGCCCGGATACGGATCGGCCCGAGAACCCGTTTTCCCAGAGACAGTGG
Source organism: Eurois occulta (assembly GCA_950022335.1). Lineage (NCBI taxonomy): Eukaryota > Metazoa > Arthropoda > Insecta > Lepidoptera > Noctuidae > Eurois > Eurois occulta. Next base: position 19,860,426 of record OX465486.1, on the reverse strand, counting down.
GATGAGCCGCTCTGCAGGTTGGTACGGAATAAACTTATTAACACGTCTACCAATACTGCTGAGCGTGCCCGCCTACTGGCTGTGGGTGAGTGGGAGTCGGGCCTCTGGCTTCAGGCACTACCGTCACCTAATATAGGCACTATGTTAGGTGACACAACCTTCAGGCTCGCTACGTTTTTGCGATTGGGCGCTCCTTGTGGGGCTCCACATCGCTGTCAATGTGGTGAAGCAGTCGACTGGCTCGGACACCATGGCCTTTCTTGCAGTAAGAGTGCAGGTCGGATTGCGCGGCACGCTAGCATTAATGATCTCATCCGTCGTGCTCTTGCCACTTCTGGGCACTTTTCCTGTTGACAGCGATGCGGACGAATTTTTGAACGCCCTGTAACCCTTTTATACTTGTACATATTTATTTCTATTATAGTTTTGTAGTTTTTTAACAATTAAATGTTTCTTTAATCAAAATATTAATTATTTACAAACTACAAAACTATAATAGAAATAAATATGTACAAGTATAAAAGGGTTACAGGGCATCCAAAAATTCGTCCGCATCGCTGTCAACAGGAAAAGTGCCCAGAAGGCTGGCAGCATTACCACGTTGGATGGCAATGCTGATTCTTTGGCCAAAAAATAGGCCCGCCCTCTGGTCACGTGAAGAGTCGACCAACCGCTTGGCGATTTCCCGAAAAACTAGGTGGGCACTCAGACCCCATGGCCCTAGTGTTTCAACCCCAAACGGCTCAAAAACATAACTACCAATTAAATTATTGTATTTGCGCCGTTTGAGGTTTTCAGCACCTGCAGCAGCCGCCCCAGCGCAACCCACTGTGCTAGGAAGATGGGATGGCGCAAGGGTGTCGACGCAAGTTGCGTCCCACACCAAAGGCCTACCCAACTTCCATGGCATTATGGTCATACCATCTGGTCTCTTCCCATCGACGCGTGCCAAGCCATTGGGTTCTAAGAAAGCTGGCACCCCGGCGGTGGCAAGAGCACGACGGATGAGATCATTAATGCTAGCGTGCCGCGCAATCCGACCTGCACTCTTACTGTATGAAAGGCCATGGTGTCCGACTCCGAGGCAGTCGACTGCTTCACCACATTGACAGCGATGTGGAGCCCCACAAGGAGCGCCCAATCGCAAACACGTAGCGGTCCGGAATGTTGTGTCACCTAACATAGTGCCTATATTAGGTGACGGTAGTGCCTGAAGCCAGAGGCCCGACTCCCACTCACCCACAGCCAGTAGGCGGGCACGCTCAGCAGTATTGGTGGACGTATTAATAAGTTTTTTGTAGTTTGTAAATAATTTAATTATCTTGGAAATATTACAACTTGAGCGAATGCAACCGTATTGTACCTGACAACTTGTCAGTGAAGTGTCAACTACTCAACTGTCAATGTCAACCACACGTGGTGAGGTTAAATTGTCCATCAGTTTGTGTTGTTTTAGTTCTTACAAATTGAAATAATTAGTGAAACTTAAATCGTAAAACATGTCTTCATGGAAAAAGGCCGCGAAGGCCAACCAGAAGACGCACAAAGAGCGTCATCAACCAGAATCGCGAAAACATCTGGGTTTACTTGAAAAGAAGAAAGATTACAAGAAGCGGGCAGACGATTATCATGAGAAAGGGGAAACTCTGAAGTTATTGAGGAAACGGACGCTAGACAAGAATCCTGATGAGTTCTACTTTCATATGATCAATTCTAGAGTGAAAGATGGGGTGAGTTAAGTGACCTACAAGACCGCTTCTAAAAGCTTATTTTTGACAGAAAAATGAATTAAAAACAAGCGTTTCCATTTCTGATGACAAGAAATGTTGCTTGTTTTTAGTTTATTTTAGTATTTGTATGTCGTTCATAATCATTTCACTTTTATTTCACAGGCGAGAATCAAATTTAGTTTTTTAAGCATGACCTCTAAAAGATAAAAGTATATTTTTGTTTCGCACTTTACTCTGCACTCAATAATGTACTGGTAATAATTATATCGGTATTATCTGACATTCTTGAATAAACTATAAAGTTTATTCAAGGATGTCTACAACACAAGTACAAGTCTAGCTTATGAACAGGGAATTCATTCTTAAATGAGAATTACGGGTCAAACATTTATATCTTCTGTAATTTATGTGGTGTATACTAAAGAATAAAGAAAAACTAAAATAACAAGATCTGTACTAAATAATATTCAATGTGTTTATTGAGTTGATTAACAAGTCTTGTAATAACTTGGTAGGAGCATCATGAAGTTGAGAAGGTGGACGAGCACTCGACAGAACAGGTGAAGCTGATGCAGACGCAAGATATAAAATACATCAATATGAAGAGGACCATTGAGAGCCGGAGAATCAATAGACTACAGGTATGTTTTTAGTATTGGGTACTGAAAATAGTTTTTTTGCCCAATCCAGTCTTTTTATGACATCATACTATTTTTATGATATAAATAAAGCCCAAATTAATATCTGCTACATATAGAATAGAATATACTTTATTGCACACTAAAATTTGAACACAACTTTTACAATATTGCTAATTCTATGGTTACAATGGCGGTCTTTAGGGTATATTTTTAACTTTTCGAGGATGAATGCTCAATTTTGGGAATTGGGACACAAATGGTGATGAGATTTAAGGAATGTTTATGAATATAACTTTGTTGTTATAACAATAGGATGTTACAGGACAATACGTTATATACATCCCTATGTAGTGCTGGAACTATGTTTTATGAGAAATAAAAACAATCGGTTACTTTTTATCTCCCTAAGTATTTATTTGGGGACGGCCATGTAATATGCACATATTCAAAGAATCACCCTGGTAGTTTTCATTTTATTTCAAGTGCTTTACCCGCGGGCCGTGTCCGTATAAGCGATGGTCGCGTTTATAGTAATGTCATAGTATTTTGTTTTTTTTTTATTTGGAAAGCTTTAGGCTCAGCGTGCTATGGAACAAGCTATGCTTGGATCTCTGACCGATCTTTAATTTATGGACTACTGTCCAAACGGTGTACTGTGTGGTAGGTGTACTGTTTACTGGAAGTTCTGTCATGTCAGTATCCACGTTTCGGCCCCATGAGTCATAACAAGCAGGATGCACTGCCTTAGTATTTAGTCTATAAGAAATACGCAACGAAAAGACTCGTCAAAGCTTCTCAAACGTTGTCCAGCTCAGGGAGCATTCAAGTATTACGTAACGCAATTTGGGGGGGAGGGGGGTCTTGTAAAACGTTACGATGCGTTACAGGGACGGGAGGGGGTCTTTCTTACAAGACGTTACGTAACATTGCTTCTTTTTTTTAATAAAAACTTAAAACTTGGTTAATAGTTGATTATTTTTTAATTTTGTTAAGAATACGATTTTATTTCGAGTAAAATGTTTAATTTCAGTTGAGTTTCTGTTTATAATTGCATTCCCAAAGGTTAAAATAAACATGTTATGTATTTTAAGAGTTTATTAGTAAAAAAAGCTAAAATAGGATAGAAATGACGGAGAAAAACAATTGTGTGTGTGTAAAGCCAAAAAATTATAGAAAAATAAACAAAATACGCAGGTGTTGCGGATTAAAAATCTCTTGTTTCATTTAGTATGATTACCGCAAAAGCAATTAAAACTATACCGAGGACAAAAACTATAACATAACTTTTAGCGCCTTTAGGGTAAAAATGGTCACTTGAGTGTTACGTAACGTTTAGAGAGGGGGAGGGGGGGTACAGAAAACGTTACGGTGCGTTACAAGGGGGGAACGCAATTTTTGAAGATTTTAGACTCCCCCAGTCTAAAATCTTCAAAAATTGCGTTACGTAATACTTGAATGCTCCCTCAGCTGAATTCTTCTGTAAGCCTCCCTCTGTTGTTCTTACAAAACTGCAGTTTTCTAAAGACCTCGAAACGATTGATAGTAACTGAGCTCGAGTTGACGTGTTCGTTGAACATGGCCTGGGGTTTAGTTCAATTGTAGACCATTGGTATTGAAGAATCAACTTGGCCATCCAGCATCTGCTACAAGGCAGCCTGCAGCATTCAGCCAGTATGCTGATGTCATCTGCAAACCTCGAATGTGAGATGTACTCTCTCTGTTGATGTTAATGCTACGTCCTTACCGACGCGTCTTAAACACATCCCCAATGATCAATATAATAAGTGATCAATTTCCGGGAAACTACAGAAAAAGACGACTTTACCTCGGCCGACTCTATTATATGATCGCACTGTCATTTAATACAAAAAAAAAGCTAGATGTGGCGCGCCTCCTCGCCTGTGCGCCCGCGCCGCAACGATCTCTTGTGAGTGTGGGCGATGTGCCAGCCCTTAAGGTATTAGATTTTCATGACAGTATTCAGTATTAGACGTCCATGTTTTCTGCGGCATCCTTGATAAGAGACAATGCAATGGTCCATTGGTTCCAGTAGGCTTTCTAAATTCTAATTACGGAAACCTAAATGGCTTATACATAGTAGGCACGAGGTTTTAGTACCTACTTATTTCCCTTACCGCTCGTTGGCCTTGACTTGACGGTTAATCTAGGTTTAGATGTCCGATAAACAAGAATTAAAAGGCATTTCGTACGTTTATTTCAGTTTTAAATCTATTCACCGATAGCGTCACCAGTACCACTTTAATAGCTTATATTTCGGAAACGTGGCGCTTTAGAATATTGTGTCTCATACAATACTGTTGATGTTGAAAACAGCCATTGATTAATATAGGTTTTATGCGAACCTAATAAAATCAAATTTTTGATGATGGGTTTAACATTGATAGCTTATATCTCGGAAACGTGACACTTTAGAACTTTTTGCCTCATTCAAAACTTGTTTCTATTGATGCCAACTACCGATTGGTGATCGAATGGTTTTATGAGTGGCCGCTGTTTTGAAAATAAAAGAAAATGGCGGAAGTTAGGCCGGCCCGGCTCCATACAAAAATCTTCCAAGCACATTAAAAGCAATTTTCGCGAGAAATAACGATTGTAACTTGGAGATAAGATCTTTTTCATAGAAATATGAGTTCCAGAAGACTATGTTCGTAAGAACATGAACACTTTTAAAAGTTGTTAAGTGTTGACATATTAGTGCTTGTGACTGTACAAACACAACATAAAAATATATTAATCAAGGGCTAAATAGGGCAGTTATCAAAATCTTTTGATTTAGAGACCACCAAAATATTAGTTTTTATGATTATTTTGTGTAAGCTTTTAAATATGATTAATTTTATACACAGTTTTTTTATCATTTTGTTGCTCAAAAAGAAGTTTCAAATAGTATATCATACTTCTTCAAACTAATATCTTCGTTTTACTCCACAGGCACAGCTCCACATGACCGATGTAGCAGAAGCAATACCAAACACTCACACATTCTTTGTAGAAGAGGGAGAAGAGAAAGAGTTTGACCTGGCTAAGAGACTGGACACCCACCCAGCATTACTGGGCAGAAAGTCCAATAGGCCCAGGATGTCAGACTTAGATAAGATTGTACTGCCTGAGGTTAATGATGAGGTTGGTATTTCAATATAATGTAGATTACTATTACTTAGTACTATACTAAGACATTAGACTTCTTTTGAGTTTTAGTCATAGTCACAATAACACTTGCCGCCCGGATACGAACAGCAGTGGCCAATCTGGAAATCTCTTAACCGATTTCGAGCCCAGGTTGGACACTGTAGATAGAATCTGGCTAAATGGGGTATCCTCGATCCATCCCAAATAGATTGCCAGTGTGGAGCCCCCTCTGCAGGATATGCTCCACCTACTATCCTGCCCATCCTCCACAACCACTTGCACCTTTCAAGATTTAATTGAAGCATATGTTAGAGCTGTGCAGGTGACTAGTTGGCTACATACTGGTCTAACACAATTTGAGTTCAACGTAAAGAAGAAGAAGACTTCTTTTTCTTACTTAATATACCAAGATGTAAGAATTCGACAACATACAGCTAATTGCTTATGCTGGCACTAATAGATCTTCCTGTGGAATTTGAGATGAGAAACTAGCAAAGTAATATTAATTAATAAAAGAATAATTTTACCTAATTGCAACTTCTTTGTACCCTAGTGATCTTGATCATCCAGAGCCCTAATCCTTGTTGCTGTTAATAGGCCTCTCTTTGACTGTGCCAGTCATGTTTTCACTCTTGCGTTATCTGTACATATAAAATTCAAAGTCCTGACTGACTGACTGATATATCAACGCACAGCCAAAACCGTGTATTCTTTGTGAAGAGTTAGGTATCCACTCAGAAAGGGTTTTTCGAAATTCCACCCCTGATAGGGTGAACCTATGTTTCACAAACAATTCAACCCCCCCTGGTTGAATTGTTTGTGAAACTTAGGTTCTTTGGTTCGATTGACTCGAAAATTCAATTCGTATATTCAAAGAGAGGGAGTGATAGCGCTTGTAAAAAAAAAACATTTGTTTCATGTGTAGGCCACGCGGGCGAAGCCGCGGGCAGAAGCTAGTCTACTGATAAAATCACAACAGAAAAGCGTGCACAACTGTTTACATCATTTGGACAGAATTAATTTAAATTTGTCATTTCCAGACACTAGAATCAATGAAGAAGAAAAAACAGAAGATCTACAGCGAACTTTCAAAGAGGATCGACAGGGAAAAAGACTTGACAGTCATTCAGCAGAAGATGGAGTTGAAACGTCACCTGCAAGATGTAAAGATCATGAAGCCAAAGAGGTTAAAACTTGGCACCAAGAGTTCTGCGCCTGTGTATCAGTTCCAATATATGAGGAAGAAGTGACATAAGTGCCTTTCATTATTGTTTTAAGTAGAAGTTAAACACTTTACTAGCCTTGAGTAACATAAAAAACCGGCTAAATGCGAGTCGGACCCGCGCACGAAGGGTTCCAAACCATTATCTCTAAAAAAAGGGCGAAAAAATCGCATTTGTTGTATGGGAGCCCCGGGAGTTTTTAGTATTTGTTGTTATAGCGGCAACAGAAATACATAATTTATGAAAAATTCAACTGTCTAGCTATCGCGGTTCATGAGATACAACCTGGTGACAGACAGTCGGACGGGAAGACAGCGAAGTCTTAGTAATAGGGTCCCGTTTTTACCCTTTGGGAACAGAACCCTAAAAAGCAACAAAAATATTAAAACTATCTAATTTCTATAGGCTGAATAGAACACAGTGTTGCGTGGTTCCTTTGGAACTTGAATGACGTCAGGACGGATGCTGTTGGTAAGCATTTGGGATCCAAGGATTAAAAAATACAATTCCCTGGAAAGCATTTCCATTTTTTTAAATATTTTGTCCCTTTTCTCGGTCGTTTATTATAATAGACTAAGTAATAAGCGGCGTAAAAAGTAAGGAGGAAATAAAAAAAGCCTTTTCATGTTTAAATTCGTTTTAATTTTTTTCGTAATAAATAATTTTTGTTCATTACATTAAGAGATGCACTCAAGTTATTGCCCGATATAATGATATTAATTACAAATTCAAAATAGACATCGAATTAAATAATATCATTTGGAAAAAGATTACAAAATAGGTTTTAAACTTAAAATATTTTTTAACTACTGTTGAATGTAGTTAAAATATGTTTTAAGTTGGTTTAATTTAAATAGATTGTCCCTGATTAGTCAATATAATTCTAAAATATTACTTAAACCTAATTAGACATATACAATAGCTCAATGGGTAAGAAATCGACTGGTGATCAACAATTCCTAAGTTCACAAATTCTTCCCATTCAACTGTTAACACACATTAACCGACTCCTAATAATTGGAGGGCTTTATCACTCATTGTCAGGAACATTACATTACAACATAAACATAATAGCCAACCAAGTTAATAAGACAAGTATAATTTGTGTCGTCATCTACTGATATTTAGCTTTAGGTGGTATTCAAGATAGAAAGGAAGGTGTGAGCAAATGCACAATTTAAATTAAATACTTTACAAATACTAAAAAGATTGTTTATTCCTCTCCGATTAAGGCATAATTTATGATGGCAACACCAGGTGCACAGTATCATGATCTGCCTGTAAAGTTCCCATGGCTGGACACAGGCATCTTCCCTGTAGTCCTTCAGCCCCTCTGGCTGGACGGTAATCCACCGAATGCCCGAAAATGGGTCACATTCGCGTAATTGCCTAATTATCTTGGTCGACTACTATAATAGCATTTCTTCAAAACAAATGACTTCTTAAAAAATAAAGCTCCCATCGCATAATACCAAGAGTGCATCACAGTATAAAAGTTGTACGTAAACCCTAAGGCGGTAACTTTCAGTAAGGCATGCTACTTACCTCGGCTCGGCATGTCAGCCGGACGGCAAAATAAATGCCGACCCGAACATTATGTGTAGCTCCCTTAAGCTTATATAGTCTTTGGTAGTCCTATTCTAAATCACAGTGTCACCACAGCACGCACTTGTGTTCAGGGTTCATAGGCGAACCCGCGGGACAACTCCAAGCTTTTGCGAATTCGGCGGAGTTGCTGAGTGTTCCTATCACACGGATCTTGTTCGGACTGTGCACTCCTTCCACCATTTTGGATTTTAGAGCGCCCACTGTTGAGTTGCCGCACCATATCTGTTGGAAGGAGAAGGTTAATATTTGATTGGAATGTGGAAATGCCGTATGAACTTGAGCTCCGAAAATTTGGGTAACTATAGAGAAACCAAACATTCCGAAGCGGAATGGTAAAATTTTCTCGATCGTTTCGGCCGTTAATATATCTTAGGTATACTTTCTGAATTCTGTATAAGTTGATATTTACTCAAAATTTTCGTAATCTCTTATCCAAACAATTTTTTTTCCAAATATTTTTTGCATAGGTCGACAAAGTAATTACAAACTCCAAATTTTTGTATGAATTTTCAAAAGAAGATTTAACCTTGTAAAATTTTCAAAGCTCACTCTAATATTCTACTTTCTTTTTGGAAAATGTTTTTTTTTTATAATTTGACACAATTTCTGTATTTATAGACAAAAGAAAACTAGTAAAATTCGAGGTGGGTGCTAAATTTTTCGAGAACTCAGCACTCGCTCTTGAATCTTGACTTTTCTCAACAAACGAAAATCTAACATCCGTAACGGACACATTACTACTGGGGCTTAAATGTTGGCAGCTCAAACTCGTGTCGTACCTGCGCAAAGCCCAAGAAGAACAGCTGGTCCGGCGTGTAGATGGGCAGGCCGGGCAGCGCGGCGCGGTCGGCGGGCGCGCGCGCGGCTCGCAGGCGGTACGCGTGCAGCGCCGCGCGCAGCCCGCCGTTGTCCGCGATGTTCTCGCCCTGCGTGTTGAACCCGTGCACCTGCGGGTGCGCACAGATGGTAATTACTTCTATGACAACTGGCTGCACTACAATGTATTAAACATATATGGCAGCCAACAAAATCGCATTACTCATAAAGTTCTACCTTCAAAACAGAATAATTAAAAAAATCGAATCAGATCAAACGGTGAGATCCTATCATGAGAGATAAGTTCCTCTGATCAGACACTCTTGAAACAAGATCGATCGCCAATCGCTTTGAGTTTGTGCACACATCCGTTCAGATCGAACTACCTATCGCAAATTCGTTACTCCAGATTGATATGTCCGTGTACCTTAATATAGTAGTTCGTGTATCGTAAGTATTTTAATACTCTCAATAGCCTTTACATGAAGTAAAATGGACATTTCTACTACAACAAGTGATCAAATGATGTCAGTAAAGGAAAAATAACTCACGGTATAGTTGGGCAGCTGCGGCATGTGGTACTTGCTGTACTGGTCAATGATGCACTGCACTTTGCTGTGGTAATGCTCCAAGGTTGCTGCAGACCACCACTGCTTCAAGTTGCCCTCCTCGTCATAGCGACGACCTGTGGGTAGGATAATTCGAGATAAGCAAATATAGAACTTAGTAATAAAGCTTCTTTACTTATTTTGGCGGTTTCCACCAATTCGAACAAAATGAGAATGTTTTGGTGTTACTAGTACCTACAGCTCCCAACCCAAGGGACCATTACATACATTTTTGAAATCACTGTGATCCCATCCTACTGACGTCTACTTAAGAAGGAAAGAGTTTTAATTTACCTTGGTCGTCAAATCCGTGAGTGACTTCATGTCCCATTATGGCACCAATAGATCCATAGTTGATCGCTCTGAAACATAGTTTGCCTTAATTCTTCCGTTCCGAATATTTTTGGAAAGTACATGAAAACGTTTTATTTTGTTTTGTAAGTAGGGTAGGTGAAGAATACATCTTAAATTTGAAGGTACTCACTCAATTCCATTTCCGTAGAAAGGTGGCTGCAATATTCCGGCGGGGAAAGCTGAAAGGTAAAATATTTAAGTTAGTTACGATGACAATACGTAATAACAGTAGGTAGGTACCGAGGTACCTAGCACACTGTAGGAATTATGAAATTAGGGTCAGTCAGAGCCAATGTTGGACACCCAAGATTGGAACTTGTAGCTCAGTATGAAATTGCAAATCCAAATCTTTCAGCACTGAGTGAATGTGTGATGATGGAAGACCGTTTAGACGTTTCACGTCCAATTTTGCAAGAAGAGTAGGTAGTTTAAACAAATTCTTCCTTATCAGTTGGTATACTTACTGACAGAGTTGAGGGTAGCCGAGTAGAACGCGTTGACAGTGGTGGCGGTGGCGACCCATCGGTTCCTGTCGGGCTTCTCTCGCAGGGACTCGAGGGACTTCTTCACGGCCGCGAATGTCAGCTTCAGGTACGTCTCGAATAAGTTGCCTTCTACTACTTCCGCCTGGAATGGACACGAAGAATAAAGGGCTTGGAAGATTTTTGTATGAAGCTGAATAACTTCCGCCATTTTATTTAATTTTCAAAATAGTGGTCACGTTCAATACCTGTATTAATAGATAGCTGGTGGTATCAATACAAAAGAGTTATGTGTGAGACAAAATCTTCTAAATCGTCGCGTTTCCGAGATATAAGCTGTCAAAGTTAGAATCTATTCACCGATATCACAATCAGTACAACTTTGATTTTATTAGCCACGTATGAAACCTGTATCCATCAGGCCCGAAGGCACCCAAGAGGCCGATTCCTGCCGGCTTCCCTTCGGGAACAAGGCACTCAGACGTAGTGTCTATTGTAGTCAAATAGTATAATTATATTTAGTAGCTGGCATCAATACAAACAAGTATTGATATCTGGTTATGGTTTAGCCTAAACGTTCGTAACTAACAAGAACTCTCACGTGTTTATAATGCTTATCAAGCTGGTCATGCGTGAGCAGCCAGGCGGGGAAGCCCACGAAGTTCCGGATCGCCTTTAGCTTTTCCAGCGTCTTCAGCCGCGTGGTGGAGTCCATCCAGTCCAGCTCGTGTACTGCTGTTGCGAAGGCCGAGCGCACGTCTTCCACCATCTCGATAGCCTGGGGGAGGTCGACTTAGATGAAGTTTTGAAGAAATGGACCGGTTACTTAAATTGTATTAAATCAAAAAAATAATCTCTTGTTTTAAAACATGCGTAGTTAATTGTTGTTCAAAGATGTTGACAGAAGCATTTCATAGATGTCCATAAAGTCTTCTATCGTTCTATTTACAATGAATTAAATTAAATCACTGTGACGATTTATTGCATCTTGTTGTACATGTTGCAATGGATAGACATGATTTTTGCGAAAGCGTCATACTCGGCTCATAAAAAGTTTGCTACGGCGTAGCACGGGAATGGCTACGCTCGCTACGACAACCGGTAGCGTTAATCAATCTGCTACGCATTTAATCAATTCTCAAAATTGTATTTTGTTTGTACCTAAAATGGTTCAAGCATAAATCTTATGAGTCCAAAACAAAATTGGTGACAAACTGATCTACTTAAGCCAATATTTTCATCAAAAACTCACCTTTTGCCTCGACGTGTAGTCAAAGTGCTTCTTGACATAGAGGTAGCTGAGCGCGACGCCGAAGTTGGCGTTGACATTGGCGGTGCAGCTCTTCCAGCGCGGCGTGCGCTGCTGCAGCCCGAACACGGCGCGCGAGAACTCGAAGCCCAGCTCGCGGAATGTGCTGAGAGTCATCGGCGCTACCGTCGAGAACACACTCCACCAGAGGAAACGTTCTGGGGGAGAAGATGCTGGTTATTAGCTGGCTATTTTGGGTTCTCCGTTTGTAGAAACGATTATTGCAGTTGCTCTAATCTCTCTAATCGCTCTGCAATAGGTTTGGGTCGCTTTGTTTTTGAAAAAAAAGGTTGGTTTGCAGAAATAAAAAATTATTCAGTGACTACCGGTCAGGCCGTGTCTACTGAACTGAGCATACAAAAAATAAATAATTGTGATTCACTTTTATTAATTGTTGTTCTTTTTCTGGGGAAATTTTGCTAATTGTGATGCTTAAACTGCGATAACATTTTTGTCTTTCAGATGAAGGTAGCTTAAAATTCAAATACTTCATCTGTCTAGGTAAAGTTCCAGAAGACTCGTCGTAGGAGATACATTACCGCTCTGAAATCTAAAGAATCTCACCAATAATAACAGGCTTGGTGTCAGCCAGCAACACGGACAGCTTCTGAAGATAAGGCAGGTCCATGACGATGACGCGATCCTGATGCATCTGCAGCACCACGCTCGTGTTGGCGAACACCAGCTTCAAGTAGCGGTCCCAGTCGTGCTGAGGAGGAGAATGGGAGTAAGTTTTAAGGAATGGAAAAAGGAAAGATGGTATCTACAGACGCCAGCACATCATGCTAGTACAATCTGTCAAATTTCTTTAATAGATTTTCAACTTTATGACCAAATCATTAGTTTTAAGGTTGATTGAGAAAATTTGACAGTTTCGGGTGTCTTGAAGTGCTGGCTTTTGTACATGATTAAAGTTTTTAAAGGCCTGAAGCTTCGATCAACAAGACCTGAAGGGTTAATGCAAATCTGCTTGAAATTAAGCTTTCATTTGAGTGAAGATTTAAGTACCACAAAATTAAGAAAATTCACCAGTGGTGCCAGTCAACTTTTTTTTATTATCTTGTACTGTTCCACTGCTGGGCAAACGCATCCCTCAATTCCTTCCATGTGCTCTTTTCTCGTGCTTTCTCGAACCAGCCGTCGCGGTACGGTCGGTTAACTAAGGCTTTTGAAAAAAAAAACATCGCCCAATTCTAAAATATTTCTTGTTGGAATGGTTTAGTTATCTGGACGAAATTTGTTAATTATACCAGTAGGTATATAATTCTTCTTCTTAGCGTGTCAATGGTAATTTGAATTAAATCGGCCCATCTGGGGACTAGTTTGGTATTTTGAGTAGCGTCCATTAGGTCTTGGACTGTGCAAGCAACAGGACAAGTAGGACTGTAGGACACGATATTAAGGGCAGGTTTGAACCAGGCAGTTTGAAAGAGCAGGTGAACAACTTTTCCTTGCATCGGCCAACCTGGCAAGCGAGGTACGTAATTGTTTCATATGATGAAGTGATCTGAAAGATATCTGTTAGTCGTCCAAGTGCCCACCTACGTGGTTGTTTCATTGCAGATGGAGTTTGCAGTTCAAGTAATTTCCTTTTAAAGAATATAACATTGTTGTAACCTGGAAATAACAGAATAGGTATATACCAGTTTCCACTGCGCGGGTCCCCCGCTGGAGCCCTGCAGCAGCTGCTGCACGCTGACCTCGTGGAACAAGTGGGTGCCGCTGCGACGCACCTCCACTGGGGTCATTATCTGTCAAAAGTATTTTGGGCTTAGACTCTGGAACTTTACCGAGAATTGATAAGTGAACGAGAAGCAAAAACTCGTTTGACAGATTGTCCAATTATTCTTTCGGGACGTAAAACTACGGGTTTATTGTTCGGATAAATAAGAAATAAACCCGTTTTTGTTACTTAATTAAATCTTAGTAAAGGATAATTGGCAATTACACGAAAAGCTTCCTAGCTAAAAGCTTAAAACAAGATGGGTAACTTTGTATATCAACGAGAGAATATGATCCACTGACCTGAGCCAATTTCTTGCTGAACTCCACAATATCAACGGCGAACTGTTCGGCATCAGTCTCGTTGTCTGCGATGCTGATCATGGACCTGATATACTTGTGGTATTGTTCTAACTCATGAGAGAACTGCTCCGGCTGCAGCAGGTAGCGGTCACTGAACCCTGGGGAGACCTGCTCGATCTGGAACGAGAATTTTGTTTTAATGTTATAAATATGCCAAGAAAATTGATAGTTGTTGTGGACTTTGGAAAGCAGCATATAGACTTTACTTTTACGTTTAAAAATAGTGTGGTTTCTGCAATCTACAGTTACTGCTAAAAAAAATTAATCAAACCATAGTAAGTAAGGGTCATGGTAGCATGCACCATTATCTTTGACTGACTTCTCTCCTTCATAGCTTTTTGACTCTTTGCATTTTTTGCAACAACTTTATCTATGTGGCACTATCTGTATCTATACATATAAAAAACGAAGGTATGACCGTAATTATGATAGGATCTTGACGTCTAAAAAACGTTTCTCATGGTCTTACAGTAAGTAAGTACCACAGGTCAAAAAGGTAGATTTAGCAAATAATACTTATAGGTATGATCCAATCAAACTCACCACCACACGATTCCTGCTGGTATTCCTGACATCCTCAGCCACCTGCACGCTTAGCAGCACGTTAAGTCCGAGCATCCTCCTGCCTGTTCCTGCCACCTCTTCCCATGTGAAGTTTGTGCTGACATCTGTGGGTGGGCGGGGAGGCAGGCCCAGTTTCTGCAGGAGCTTCTTGATCGGCTTGATGCCATCTTCTTCTAGTTTTTCTGGAGTATGAAGAATGGGATATATTTATAGATGTTTTGGTTTTCCTAGCCTAGCCCAGCACAGAAACAACATATCTGGCACCGGAAGCCAGGAGAGTGTAACAAAGATCTTTCAATGAGGATTGTTGCGGCAGAGTTGCAGACGTCTTAGCTTTATCAGAATAATAATGTGATAATTTAACGCACTGAGCAAATACTGTATCTAACACTGTTTTAAACTTTCACAGTTTTACTGTCACTTGCAGGATATCTTCAGTGATTGTTTATTATTTTGAGCTCCCAATAATAAACAATGACGGAAGATCCCGTAAGTGACAGTATTTTAAATACTGTATCTTTTCCAAAACACGTCAGATGTGAACTAAAAGACGTATGCTACCTATCTATGCAGTAATCCAAAGCTGTAAAGCAGCTGTGTGTGAGCGTGTGTGTGTTTTTTTATATTTATTATAATAATATAATATGCCTATGATAACCCAATATAACGTGTAGGTACCTAGTCTCGAAAGTAGGTACCTACCGAACACTAACATTTCACCAGCAGGGATGTTGAAGGCACTCACCAGTATTAATACAAGTCCTATACAGACTCTTCGCTTTGATCACGCTGTCAGGCAGTCCCTCGTCCTCCTTGGCCTCCAAGAGTTCCCTCAGGTCATTTACCAGCTGCTCCCTTAGCCTCGCCAGCTGGTCCCAGGATGTCGCCCAGTCTGGCACCGGGTTCTGTTTGATCCAGCCACCACACGCGAACTCGTAGAAGTCTGTGCAGGGGTCCACGTCTTTGTTTAAGGCTTGCAGGATTCTTGACGCTGCGGATGAGACATATTTATGAATTAACTAGTTACCCGGTCGCTCGGTTTTGTCGAATTAACTTAACACTAATATTTTAACACATAAAACTTTCGATTAGAATATATTCTCTAAATGATGGAGAAAACTAACGTTTTACGTAACGTTCGTTCGTGTTACTAACTAAACGTTTGAGAGTTTGAGAAGAACAACGTGATTACAAAAAAACCGGATAAGTTCGAGTACAACGCGCATGGAGAGGGTTCCGTACGTTAATTATCTAAATTGCGTAAGTTGTTTTAAATCTAAGATTTCCTATAGGTTTTCCTACTTTTTTCAAAATTCTCGGCTCTGTAGTTTCGGAGTTAAGAGGGAAGAGGGCAGGGGGAATGGTAAATTTTGGCCTATTTTCTTAATAACTTCAAAACTATTTGTCTTAAAATTATATAAAAAAAATATTTGAGATTCTCACAATGAGCCCTTTCATTTGATATGTAATACGTTTTTTTTTTCATTTTCTAATTTACCCCTAAAAGTGGCCCCCATGTTTCAAATTCATTAATTTACGTTACACGTCCGCATATTAGGGACACCGTATCATATGTGTACCAAATTTCAACACAATCGGCCCAGTAGTTTCGGAGTAAATTGGCTATGACAGACGGATAGACAGACACGCGAGTGATGTAAGGGTTCCGTTTTTTCCTTTTGAGGTACGGAACCCTAAAAACAAGATACGAAAAGCGATTATGATTTATAATATTAATTATTTATTATTATTTATTTACCACCAATTGTAACATCATAACAGACTCGTCGAATACGATGCTTTAAGACACAAAATAGAACAATATAAAATAAGTAAAATTACACCCAGTAAAAATAATTAGGTACCTAAAAAACCATCTCTCTATGTACCCATATTTAGCAGAATTCTTGGTAGTGGTCAGAATAATGGCACGGTACGGACGGACGTGTCCGTCAATTCCAATCCGAGACAAATGTTTCGAACGAAAATAGAAATTTATTGTTTGAAAGGTGGAGTGAAACAAGCAGGCTCTTGAAAAGAAAAATAAAATTTAACACGCAACTACTGATAAGTTACCTCCTCCCATGTGCGGATGGTGACCACCGGGGTGGTTTTAGTGAGGTAGAAGCCCCACACTCCCCGTTCTTATCCCCAAAGAACGGTCGCCTTTTGAAGTGTTACCCCCCGTGAACAAAAAAGGTAACATAACTTATCAGTAATTGCGATTGGAGTAAAAAAGTAATGCAATTTAATATGTTTACATTATTGAATAAGTTATTTAACATAAATCTACAAAAAAAATCACAAAGCAGCCTATATTTCGCACGCCTCGAGGAGAGAGGGGAAAACAGGAAACTCGCGAGCTTTCTCTACGAATGCATAAAATATGCGCGCAATATCTTAATAAATAACGGCTTTATGTAACTCGATGCGTAATAATCCAGTAAAAATATGCAATTGATGAGTTAAATATTTGTTAATTATTATCTTGATGATGATGATGTTAACGAAGTTATTGCAAAATAATGAAACATAAAGGTAAGTAATTCAATAATAACGATGTTATCTTATTTGGCATTTGTTCCTAATATTATAATTGGTAAAAGAAAATAAAATTCAATTCTAAAGTATGTAACGCTAAATTAAAGCAACCTCAAGAAGAATAGTTTTTATAACAATTATCTGTAGGGATCTAATTATTGTTATTATTTAATTGGTATTCAGTTAAGTTGTAAAATAAAAGCGATGCTATCTTATTTGTCTCTGTGAACTTTTTTCCTAATCACGGTAAAAGAAAAAAAAAAAAAAAAAACAAATTAAACAGACCTGTTTCCTCGAGAGCGCTTTTGGTGATAGTATTATCATTGTTAACTGCCGAGGCAATACGGCCATCAACAATCCCAAAATCAGACAAAACACCAATAAACACTGGGTATAATAAAAATATTTCAAAAGTGAAACTAAACGTAAACAAATAAGAACGCATTATGTAATCTTCCTTGTCCAAACGACAGCAAAACACTGTCTAACGAATGCATCGAATGGATCGGTGTTTTTATTGATGTATGAAAATAATTTAAATTCAATAACAAATGACACAATTATCAACACGTGTATAAAAATAAAAACTACGTACAAATCTAGTATCAATATCCCTACAAAATGCGTCTCACTCAATCCTTTAAAGAAAAACATAGCCACAAACAAACAGGTAGGTGTGAGTGTGTGACTCAAAAGAGTTCATTTGTAAAACAATTTTCTCGCTAAAGTGTCGCAGTTATCCCTTGCATAGAGAAAACACGTGGATTGTAAAATAAGTGATGTAAGAATACTGGGGGTTAAATCAGAACATGCGTTTTATTTCGAAACATATGCGATAATTTATATTTTAATTGGAGCATTATAGGATATCAATATAGCATTATACCTGCGAACGGGTCTAATGCGCTGTTTCTTTGAAAACATATAGTTACTTACATAAGTGGGGTAAACATTACAAATAGACACAGAAGCTATCTGTATATGTCACCGTCGCGTCGGTGTCGTCTCAGGAAAAAGATCAACATCATTTGTATTCGGATTCAGTTTACCTAAGTAATTACAAATTCTAATACAAAAATAGTTTAATATTTTTTATTCACAAGCACAGTCGAGATAAATAGCTCGGAAAAAGCTGCAGCTCAATTAAAATAATTAGTTATGCAACACATTCGTAGTAAACTAGTTATAGAAAGTGATACTGGGAACAATTTTCCCCTAAACACTCTTACAAGTTACAAGCATGTAAGTTAATACCTATATTACAACATTTTGTACTTGCATGGAAAGAAAATTTGGTGGAACTGTTTTGTTTTATAGCCAATGCTATCGAAATATGAATCATGAAGTATAGATGCTGAAGCAGCTAACAATAAAAATGAACCTTACAGTTTTTTGTTGCCATTTTTTGTCCATTGAGCTGTAATTATTTTTCACCCATTGTTAAGATTCCTCTCACATAAGAACAAGAGTACAAATGAGTAGTACCTACCTACTTATTAAAAGTACCTAATCTGCATATCCACAGCCTGACACGGCATTTCTAGACAAAGCCTTGTAATACTAATTACTCGATAGAGATCCAATCTAAAAAGATGAGTCAACACGATTTGCATCATATGCAAATGCTACATTACTGTCATTGAATGAAACGCCTAATTACTATAACATGGCAATAAAATGTCCATTCGTAATTAAAAGTGTGATACAAAAAACTATGAGGAATCCTTCCGTGGCAGACATTCCCATGGAGATACCATAGTGTTTATAGTTGATATGTTAAATAGCTAAAGACAGTCATTACAATATTTACATACCACCGATAAATTACCCGTTAATTACGATCGCGCGAATCTGCACGTGTGGTAGTATCTAATTGTTATGGCGAGCTTATGGTAACCTGTGGTAATCTCTGCATTTTACCATTTTACCATAAAATATTTTTATTTACTTGTGGCTTTTTTAGGGTTCCGTAGCCGAATGACAAAAAACGGAACCCTTAAAGATTCGTCATGTCTGTCTGTCCGTCCGTATGTCACAGCTACTTTATTCCGAATAGGACTACACAATTGAAACTTGGTAGGTAGATGTATTCTCTGAACCGCTTTACGATATTTATACAAAAAAAAAAGATTAAGGGGGGCTCCCAAAACAATTAACTGAAACTTACTACGGTCCAATTTGCCTCCGAACGGTGATTTTTATTGTAATAATAATAAAAAACAAAAACACAAACTTTTAGCTGGTAGAGACGGGGTTCACTTGAGTCTAACAAAAATTTGCACTTTAAAGCTTAATATTTATTTTACCACTTTGTCGGCGTAACTCATCTGTATATTCATGCCAAATTACAACTTTCTAGTACTAAAAGTCTTTAAGCTAAGCTGCGGACAGACAGACAGACAGTCAGACGGACATGGCGAGACTATAAGGGTTCCTTGTTGACTTCGAAACCATAAAATTGACATTGAGGTTTCTAAAACCATTTTTTTCTCAAAGTTGATCGTTTCAAAGATAGACACTTCCAAAGTGGCAAAATGTGTCGTCCTCTAATTTCTAAATTAAGAGGAGGAAAAGTCTGAAAAAATGTAGGTTTGTTAAACGTAAAAAATACTTTCAACGAAAATTGGTTTAAATAAGATTTGATGTTTAGTTTTTGAGATACGGGACTGTTTCATCAAACTGCAGCAGTAACTTTGTTTTTCATTAAGATACTATCAAAAACGAATTTAGTTTTGCTGTTGAATGTAATACAATACAACATAATGAATGAGCCTTCAAAATATTTTTATTATATTGTTTGGTGCTACGGAACCCCGTGTGCGTGTGAGTGCGACTCGCACTTGGCCAGTTTTTTTTTGTAATTAATTATGGTGGGATGCTTGCGTGATGTTTGTTTGTTATTCAGCATAATTAGCGCACGGGTAGAATTAATTACTTAGATGTGAACTACACCGTAGTAAACAGGTTCTACAAATACTAAGGGTGTTACCACACCAATCGATCGATCGCCGATCACAAATCCAATATTTTTAAGAGCTGTTTTCCGAGCGGATTCACTTCGTGAATGCAGAATGCCCTTGTAAGCGGCAAATAACTGCAGTGCCTTTAATATTACAGGACCGCGGTGAGACCTACCCATACCAGATACCAGTAAGACCATGGCAAGGAAAAAAAACACCTACCGGTTCCAACACACTGTTCGCTGATGCATGGTCGAGGGCTTCGGTACTCAGTGAGCACCAGTACTGCTGTGTACACGGCCAGAGCTATCAGTGAGATGCCCAGCGCTCCGATCAGGACTGAGGAACATCTGACTGTGCGTTCTCTGGAAAAAAAGAAAGGAAAATTATCAAAACAAGGTACTTGTTTATACTGAACAGGTTGCTTGCTTGCAAGTTACAAAAACAGAATTTCTGCGGAAATCGAATTTTTGGTTTTAATATCAGTAGTTCAGGAACCCTTCAGGAATTCAGTAGTTTTTGATGTATTTTAATATTAAACCTGTAAAAATGTTGGCACATATTACAGAGTAAGATCACTTTCTCCACTTGATAGATAATGCATAGTACAGTGTTTCCTATATCTTAGATTCGTATCGGACACGCGACGTGACTTATGTAAATTGTGTTCTGAAATATTTTGATGGAAAAGACGCCGTTCTGGTCCCGATATATGCATTCTATATCATTTTGATCTCGCTTTTGTGTGTCTAAAGAAACCCGTGGTTCAACACCATTAATTATTTAAAAAATATATAATATTACGAGTCGGTTCTTTATTGCAATTTCTCCTGCTTGCGTTTAGTGATTGTAAAAACCACGAGTGCTGTCTCATTTCCGCTAGTAATGCAATCTGTATGGAAATTTTACCATCATTATGTGCTCATAACGTTGAGTATTATTGTCATAAACTGTCTAAAATTGTTTTAAATAGAGAGAAATGATGGTGTGTTGTAAATATTATAGGGTATTTGATGTTGCATTACACAACTGATTGAATTACAAACACAATTTTAGTATGGTTATGATGTACACTAACGAAAACGAATGATATATGTTCGGCAGATAACATAACATTACGACTGTTTCTCCGAAAGGTTAGGCAAAGGTATAGCTCACCTACATTTCGCTAGTTAGGTTTGAGTTCCATGTTATACAGGACGAGTCTATTGACATCAACCGGGCAAGTCCCGACTTTTAATTGAGATTCCTGATGAAAAACTCAATACAATTTGCCGGCAGTTAACAGTAAGGAGGGTCTTTATGCTGACAGACACGCTCTTCATAGTACTTACACCATTACACAAATAGGAACTTTAAGGGAGCGAACTAGTTTAACAACATTAAGTTTTCTTTGCTATTTATCGACAGATATAATCAATTTCCCTGTTAGGAAAGTTCTTTCCCTCACCAAGTAAGAATAACATGAGAGCAATGTAAGTGTGCCACACAAGCGTGACGAGTGTCGAGTATACATATAATTAATCTATAATCTATCTTATCACACAGATAATACATCTCATAATTATACTATACCCAATACAAAGCAAGATAACACGTTGTTCAGAAATCGAAACTGAATTCAACGAACCGTGGACGCTTATTCACACTTGTATTACGACTTCTTCGGAAACTCATTGACACAATGAATGACATCAAAAGTATTGCAGATAGTCCCTCGTGTACGAAAATGGCTTTGGCAAGCTAGTGGAAAAGAAAGAAAAAAAAGCAAATCGTCATTTTGGCCGATGGGAAATGGAAATGACGTAAAAGATGAAATTAACTCCACCTGCAATTTGCGAACTCCGTAAACCATGTATAAACGACGTCGTCGGCACTCGATACTCTTCCGGCCCGCCCGCAGGCGCGGAACTCTCAACAAATAACAATTGCCATCGCGCATCGCAACGGTTTCACTTTCCTCCTCAATCAGCACCGAGTGAAGTGGGCGACGAGGAACTTCTAGTAAATGTGGCAATTGATAGTGTGTAATTGACAATGAATGACGTGTCAGCGTTTCTTGTTTCTTTCCAAAGATTGGGTGCCTATGTTGTATTGTTGGCGACATTTTATACAGAGTAATGAAAAATTCGAAGGAAACTTAAAATTATTTCGAAATAAGTATTAAAGATGACACAGGTTTTGCAATTGTAACTTAAAAAGTAAAAGTGGAAAAAATTTGCGATTATCTTCCATTTTTCTTTTGACTATCTCAATGAATAATGAGCCCAGACTTTCAGAAGCACTCAAAAGTTTTCATTCATCGAGACATGCGAAACACTGACCAAACATAATGACTTAACTGCAAACAGTTCTCAAGCTAATCAATGCTAATTAGTTAGCCGACTTCGGTTAACAGTTACCTTGTAAACAAAAGAAGTTAACACAGTCGTGACAAAGACCCCTTACAGACAACAACATAGATACTTTATGTTTGGTTAACATGAATCTGAATTACTTTGAAATTTTCCATTAAGAGCTTAATACAGAATGATTCTAAGTTGTTTATCGAAAGTTTGTGTGTTCGTTTGTGTTTTCTATACTAAACCGTTTAATTCTAACTTTTTACCTGGAGACCGGTATATTATGAGTATACTGTAATAGGTTGATGGCTGAAGGTGTTTTCAAACTGGATGGATTAGGCTGCAGACTGCCTGGGGACTTTGACAAATATTCCAGTACATTGTTTACCAAAGTCCACTTTCCACAGTCCGGTCCAGTACGGTCGGTTTTACCGCACTTTTTACCACACAGAATTTCCACAAAAGAACAAAGTAAAGGAATACAAAGTCAACATTCCCATTTTTATAACCTTTCCTCAAAACTCTGCCCTAACTCGATATTAATCTGAAATTCCTCCACATACTATCCACAGCAAAAAATATAATAATTTACGACCATTGTCTGTCGGAGTTGAAGCAAGGCATTGACATTATTGACTTGTAAAAATAAGAGGTAACGGTAAAACCTCCGTGCTTTCCGCCCCGGTTAGGTCATTAGGTATTCTGCTCATGACCTACGAGACATCGTCGCGAAGATTTACAGTTTGGCCAAAATCGTGAGTAAGCCGTGTAGCCGCAAAGTGATAGACGTTTTTTTGTTTTTTTGGATGACCATAAAGGTAAAAGTGATTGATGATTATTTAGGCATGGTGACACATGTAGTCAATTACTTCGGAACTGCATTGTTAGTCACAATTTTCAAAGGCATTTAATGTCATGTGTAGTTAAAGTATTTTGCTACAACTACTAACATGATTACCTACTCTCTTCCTCGTCAAAACACGTTAGATAGATTACGCAATTTGTCCCTCAAACAGGTTCTATTAAACTCTAGTAACTCTTTTAACATCCTATTTTATAAGGTAATTATTTATTTATAGGTACTTAATGCTCAACAGTGATAAGGATTGAATGCCTTTATAATTTTACTTGATAAATATCTGGCATTGATTTTAGTTCGAGGAACGGTAATTTATTTTTGTTCAAATTAGAAAACGAATTTATTAAATAAATAAAAATTAAGCGTTAACCTCTAGCAAACGTAATTAGTCTATAACATTCTCACTATTTCCCACTGCTGGGATACAGGACTCCTCACTGTAGGAGGGAGTGGACCGTAATACACCAAGCGGGACCAGAGTGGCTGGCTTGATGTCCTAAGTCGGGTTTTAGAATTTTCGGTTCTCAGACAGCTCACGATGTTCTCCTTCACCTTTTGAGAGCAATGGTGATGAAATCATTAATAAGTAAAGTGCTACCACAGGACTGTGGCGATTGGCACAATTAAAGCGAGGCCTGTGCTCCGCAGTGAAGTCGGGTTGTGGATGATGATAATGAAAGTGCCAGGTTTGAATCCATGACCGCTCTGTACTTCTAGATATATTAAGGGTTAACCCAACCACAGTATACCTCACTAACGACGAAAGTTTAGGGAATGACAGTGTCATCATGATTTCAAAGGAAAACTGATAGCATCTAATAATTCTCGGACAAGACAATAAAAGCTTGGTATTTCCAAGCGACGCATTGTCGTGTGACACATTATGTAAAGCGCTTTTCCGGTTTATTGTGAAGACATCGATGACAGACTTTTGTGATGTAAAAACTACCTATTAAACAAAAGTCTGTCATCGTTATTTATGCTATTAGTTTTCTCACATAAACAAATTTAAGATAGCTAGATGGGACAATGACAAATCGTAATCTGCTTATAAGAGCCAACCGGCTATTGCACGCTCATCTAGTGCTAGTAACTAATGTGGCAAAATTGGCAATTTTATGTTGGTTTGTTTCAAGGTGCCTGAGACATGGGTCTTTCATCTTTCTATATAGCATTTTTTCTGATAGCCTGGCTACAGTAGATACTTAAAATAATCTCTTTTGCTCATATACGGGTTGGAAGGGACACCGATGAGAAAACGATTACCACGTATTCAGTACTTCATTCTGAGCTAGAATTTCTCATCGTTAATTAAAAAAAAAACAGCAGTTTCCTACAAAAGTGCAATACCTACACCTACACGCTCAAAATGTATGCCTTCCGCCCCGTATTTTTATTTATTAATTTCGCAACAGTCAACTAAAATTAACCAATCTGACTCTTCTTTCTAATAACAAGAAATTAAGAGTGAAAACAAAAATGATGTTTTAATCTTTCGTTTTATTTTTCAGGTCATGAACACATCATTGGCAGTGCAGATTGACATTACGAGAACTATGCCGTGCTCTTCCACATTATATCATTAATGCATACTCTTATGTAATCATAATATTACTGCCAAGTTCATCAATGCAAGCCTACCCAGGTCATTGCAACAACAGTTTTTACATACCTATATAAACTCACGCCTTTTCTCATAGGGTAGGCAGAAATAGAACCGCACCAACTGCTAAGATCCTTATAATACACCTTTTGCTTCCTCTACGTTCGAAATCGTAATTTCACGAGAAAATCGCGTTTGAATTTTGCTAAGTGTTAATAATAAATAAATCAATAATTAATTATCATTTATTTCAGATTCAATTATAGCTAATATAATTACTCATAGCTCGTGATGATTGTATACGATCATACACGCAAGCCCGTTGCAAGTTCTACGCACCTGATCTTTCTGAAAAACTTCACCAATAACTCAATGTATGTTCTACAGTTTTTACTACGGAAAAATATATACGAATCAGCTGCAGCCTGCAAGTTCCATGGAGTTTCTTGCCCATTCTTCTCCATAGAGATCTACGCTTTGGAATGTGCAACTGCAGTACTTTCTCAAGTTATTATGCCTTGTGACTGGGACTGTAGCTTCGCTTCTTTTAGTGTTTTTTTTTACATTCATAAGTGCCGTAATGGTCTAATTGAAATAAATGCTTTGAGTTTGAAGTAACGTTAACCCATTAATAGTGACCGCATGACACAGTACAGTTTCCATTGAATCATTGTGTTTGTGTTGTACACGCGATTTGCATAACTATGGCACGAAACAATTGCCGAATGTGTGTGAACAGTTGAACGCCATATTGAACACTTTCTAGTAAACTGTCTGCGTTAGTTCCGGTGCAGTGATGTTCGTTGTAAAAATGAAAAATTCTGCCTCTTTCGTGTAAATAGCCGAACTTTGTTATTGTTGAGTAAGTAAATATTTAATAAAATCTAGTAGTTAAAGCTTTTGTCAAGATTTGAGTATGTATATTCTAGTTCTTAGGGTGTATACTTTCTATTTATTAAATCTCAATTTGAGCTACGTGTCTTTAGCTGAAACAAGATTTTCACTGAAAGTCTTAGGATTCGATACTAAACAAAAATTCTTAAATTGCAGACAAAATATAATGTGGAACAAGATATTTAGAAACTAAATACGAAAATATCATTTGATCAGGCATAGTGAAATATAGTACTTAGCCCGGAAATATATGAGTAGGACATAGATTAATCGTGTTACTAAACTACCAACAGTTACAGCCAACTTTCATTAGCTTCCGTTTCAATATTATCTAAATGAATGTAGCTACAAGTAATTAAGATTAGTCACTGATAAGTTAGAAATGTCCTTTAGTTAGGCTTGGTATTATTTTTTTATGTTTCCTGGCTAGGTTATATTTTTCATGAGTATATATGTCCGTAGGTACCTACATTAGTTTTGTTGTAAAACATTTTTACGTGTTACTAAATTTGTGATTAAATAACGTGTATGTAAAACTGTTCTTCTACGCGTTAATTAATCACAAATTTTAAAATTAGATGAGAGCGATGTTGTCTATCCGACTACTTAGGTACAGACATTATCTTGATTATGGGGACTTAGAAGGACCATGCAGATACCATAGTGCCTCAGTTAGTCTTTTCAGTTATTATTTTTTAGAAATGAGTATTTACTTTACACTTCCAATTTATCAATTTTTGTAAAATGCCTTTTACAGTCCAAATGATTTTCACACGTATGATACGTGTGAAAATCATTTGGACTGTACTGTATGGTCTCATGTTTATGGAAAGGTTTCGTGTAAAATGTGTTGAACGAATAGTGATGGACACAGACACAATAACCCTTTCACCGCTCCAATGGTGTAGCTATCATATTTAGCGCCGGATAAGCTCTTAAAATAAGAAAACTGTTCAACACAAACACAGAATTTTCAAGCTCACAACTTCTTAAAAGAAAGTATTCATCCCAATTTAACATGTCTGTAATATCAAAGGGTTAGGCGAAGATGCAGTCTACCACCCAAGCACCAATTTAAACTTCCATTAACCACAGTCAAGCAAGTTCATCATAACCCATAACCACCTCATCGGAAGCCTCGACACCTGATTATTAATAGAAAGCCAATTACGAGCACATTTAAGTCACTTAATGGCACATAAAATCGCTTCCTAAACACTGGCAAGTGGCAATACTGGCAGTTCAAGGCGGTTCAATGCCACACGGACCTGCGCGCGCGCTGATATAATTTAATTAAGGCGAGGCACGTCCGTAGCTTTCCATTGGTAGGGAAGTGTTAAGGTAGAAGAGGTTAGCGAACTTGGTGGGTATATTAAGGTTCTTATAGATGGTACCGGGTAAAACCATCGAATTGATTGATAATCATATATCATATATATATATCAGATATCATTATCAAAAAGATAAAAGATCTTTATCATCATCATTATTTTTTTTCTGATCTTCATCTTTTGATTGAGTGGGTTGAATTGAATTTAAAATGGGGTGAATATATATATAGGTTCCGTTTAGGAATTTTCATTGCTTTTTAAAGGGATCCCTTCTTTTCGCAAAATGTTCTTTGTCCTAATATACTTCGGCATAACGATTTTGGCACAATTTTTTTTGGCATAATAATACTTCGGCATAATTTTTTTAGGCATACATTTTATGTTAGCATAATCATCTTAAAAACTAATTTGTTTTGGCATAAATTTGATTCGCATAACGTTAGTAGGCCTAATGACTATTAGCATAATAATATTTAGGCATACAAAATATTGTTGGTTAAAAATTTAATATGCTGTGTAACAAAAGTTAGTGACAGAACCGAATTGCTGCAAAGCTTTGCTGCGAGCGAGCCGCCGCGGCTGAGGCTGGCCGGCGAAGCCGGCCAAAAAGCCGAAGCTGCGGTGGTGAGCGAAAGCCGTCTGCGACGATTAGCACGCGTGGGGCCGCCGGAGGCCCGCAGCGCCGGAGCCGTGACAGAAACCCTGCCTGCTGCATGTTGCATGCTCGCTTGAATGCTGCATGCTGCATGCTTGCTTGCATGCTGCATGCTTGCTTGTTTGCTGCATGCTTGCTTGCATGCTTGCTTGCATGCTGTATGCTTGCTTGCATGCTGTATGCTTGCTTGCTTCATGCTTCCTACAGCGAAAAAAAAACCCACATAATTGTTCAATACGGTATATTATATTAATATGTTATTTATTACCTGATTCAGGAGATATGGCTTTTTTCCAATCGTCGAAATAAATTAACTACTACTACTACTACTACTACTGTTATTTGCTTTTTACTAGGGCGTATAAAAAAGTTATGCTTTAGAACTTTATGCTTAATAAATTTATGCTTTAGAATATTATGCTTCATCATTATTATGGTTAGAGAAATTATGCTTAAAAAATTATGCGTAAGCTGTTATGCGTAATTATATTATGCGAAAATATAATTATGCCAAACAAAATTATGTTAAGTTATATTAGGTCTTAACATTTTATGCAAATGGATAGTGAACCCTCTTTAAACTATTTGTGGTCTGTTGAAAATCAATTTCAAAATAATTTACTTTGAATCGAAGCCGCTTTTTGACTTGGCCACATGCTTTTTCTATACCGCTGACACTAACAACTTGCGCCCTCCTCGTGGGTTCAAACGCTCGCGCTCTATCCTAATGAACCGTATCGTTGTGAGTTCACTACGTTGACTATAATAGTTCCGAAAATGGATGTCACTTTCGCTTTTAATTGTTGTGTGTGACAAGCGATAAGCTTTCATCGAGGATAGTACGTAATATCTATGATTATTATTTTATAGTCATTAGGTTTTCGTGAGTCTAGTAAGTGGTAGGCGGGCGTTTTGGGGGACTATCTGTAATTTTGACGTTCAAAAAGTGTTCATTCTCAAACTATGCCATAAATGACTTTAGATTTTGATTTGGCATACAAGTTAAAAAAAAACTAACAAAATGACAATCTTATACCTACTAAAACGAGTGGCCTTCTTTTTAAGGACATACAGCACACATCGCATGTCCTATATAAACTATCATAACACAAACATATTAGGTTTTATATAATGCTGCACTCAACTACTTCAATTATACATAGTCTATAATTTAAAAAAAAAACTGTCATAGTGTACTGCGAAAATAAGTCATACATTTTATATTTTATTCTTGGTAATTTTCGATACTATTGCACCTACTGTTTTGTCTCTGCATTACCCTAAGGTAGACTAGTAGAAAATGCCCAAGGCATTAAGTCCGCCTTTGTACATTATGTGCATGAAGTTTTAATAAATAAATAAATATGTTAAAATTCGGTCTGAAAATATGTACTCTCCTATCGTAGGTCTGCTGGAAGAAATATTCAATTAAAATTATCATTCTGTACCTTTGTGCTGTTCTATCTGTATGTCATTACTTTAACGTATTGTGTGTGCATATCAATAAATAATTAAGAAATAAATACTACAAAAAAATGCGAAAATTAAAGAATAAATACTACAGAAAAATGCGAAAATTCAATAACATAATTTGCGAAATCACTACCAACAACACCAGTGGTCACAAATAATAGTAGTGAAAACGAGATTAAAAATAACACAATAGAAATAGTTTGACCAGTTACCCGGTAAACCTCAAACCACAACAAAAAATATGTTCGCAGAGATATCGTTGACGGAGCATGGATGTCAAGGCTCAAGGCGAACAAAACGAGGCTCTATCTAATGCACTATCAGCCAGTACTATCAGTCGACACGAAGAGATGGCAGATTGGGATATTTTGTTGTGCATGTTATCAAAGTGAATCATCGCTTTGTGCATACAAGTACCTACTTTTGTTTTTTACATTAGTTACAGAATTACAATCACCTGGGTTATGTTATGAGGTTAACCAAACCCAAACCAACGTTTTGCTTGTAGACGAAAATAATAGACTACAAACAGAATTTATTAGCTTGAAATGGAAAATAAATATATGAAAAAGCTCTAACATAACATAACATCACACCCACACCTATATCTGCGAAGGTAGAAGATAGACGTGAAACGGACTTAGATTTATTGATGGAACTTTACTACGGTTTATTAATTAAATTATAGATATTTATTGACCTATTAAACTGTTGCACAAAAACAAGATCATTTCATGATCAAACCAATCAATTAATTAAACTTGCAATTACAAAAATTGATTAATAACTCAATGTTTTTAACCTAGAACTTGCCAATAAATCATTTGTTTTAAAACAAAGATGCATCACATGACGCGAATAATTATAATTTATTTTCCTAATTATCAGATTAGTAACTATTCATGATTTATTATCTGTTACGTAATCAGGTTAACAATAATACAATAGATGGATATCTGTCGGGGCAATTGCTTAATAAATTGTGCAATTACTTGAACGAAATCGAGCGAATACCTACAAAAAAATGGCAAAATACCTACTTCAATATTTAAATAGATGACCTAGGTACAGAAATAATGTCGTTATTTTATTTTTCTTTAGAATTTACGATGCACAAGCGGTGCGCGCCACTGGTACGCAGAGTGCGGGCAGCACCAACACCGTCCTGGCGATGATCGTCAACAGACTGGATGCCCTTAGATCCAGCAATACTGCAGCAGACATATTGTTACCTGCTTTTTGTCTGCGCTTGTTATGCTGTCTGTATCCTTTTATGTATCTGTTTGTATTACTTAAATTAAACTATTTTTTTTAAATAATATTAATGGCCTTTTCTTTTGGCAAACCAAATTGTATGGGTGAACATAGATCCAGTTTCTATTATAGGGCTTAGTTACATTTTCCGCGACTACTAGTAGGTTTGCAAACGACTAGGTTTTATTTTAACTGGTGAAACTGAGACGAGACCCTCACGTGAGTCGGGATGCGTCAAAATGATTAGGAAGACGCAATTTGCTTGTTAGTGGACGCAACCGGCGCGATAGAATTTTCGAATTTCGTGTCCCTCGCAATTTGTCTCAGCGTGGATAGGGCTTCAACTTCTTTGACGAGCGTGTTTGTGCGATTATTGTTTTCATAGAACCTGGTTAAATCTGTTTATATGTCTAGCCTTGCCCTACCGTTAAATGACACGAAAGATTAAGATTTTTCCTTAAATAACCACGCTTTATTAGATCAAACAACTACTTAATGTCTCTATTACAAGTTTAAATACCTACCTATCTGTGCCCAATGAGTTACTTACAATAGACATACTTTTATGAATGAAACCACGTTTATGCGAGTAATCTTTGCGTGAGCTGTCACTATTCATTATTCTAAGCCAGTAGATTCAATTGAGGCAAACGCTATGATTTCCTGCGCGTGAGTGATCCTCTGGCCACAAATTACGTTCGTATGTGACTTTGAACTATATTCAGATAACTACAAATATCAAGTGAAAAGGACTTTTCTAACAGCTACAACATAATGATTTTCATGAAATCATGGTTTGATTGATTGAATCCGAGGAGAATCGTAAGGAAATCTTCGTTAAAAATATCTGTGTTCTAAGGACATCTTCTATTCTTTTGCGTTTTTCAAGGTTTCATTTTGTTGAATAACTTTATCATGCAATAGATAAGTTAAATTAAAAACAGTAGACTTAGAAATTATCTAAACAGGAGATACACCTACAGTCATTTGTAATTTCCATCGTGACTTTGTCGATGTATGTATGAAGTCATTCTGATTTTAGAAAATATGAGTGGTTGTTTTGGAATTATTTTGAAGGAAAAATTATTGAGGGAAATCCCAGAATTACAAAATGGAATGCACATCGTTTTATCCTTAATACACTTCGGTACTTGCTTATATTGTAATATTTGGACGATATCGCTGAAGAATTGTTTAGTTTGCATAAGCTGAATTCTGATTGGTGATGACATATTTACAGAGGCAGGCAGTGACTACAGAACGCCGTCTGCTACGATCTTTACATAGAACTTTGCTTCGTCAACGTTCATACATCAGGCCATAATCGCAGACTGGTTGCGAGACACTGTCAGTTTTTAGGAAAAACTTCCTTCACATACCGTTGTATTTTTTCATCGAAGATCAAAGAACAAAAAACGATCAAAGATCAAGCCTAAGATCAACAAAAACCTTTTCCGTTACCTAGGTAGTTAATTATTGAGTTCTTAAGTACCAAATTACTGCTTAAAGTACCGTTAATTATCGTCCATATTAGCTAACTATTGACCAACACATCACGCACAAACTTAATCATCAAACAAATCCGCATAATTTCCATCAGAACAATATGCAGATAGCATCTGCTGAATACGGAAGTGTGCAGACTCGATGCTCAATTCTTTGTGTCATCCCACAACAAAGGGTATAAAACTGAATATAACAATAAACATAATTACCCAAAGCTTTCTTTGTTAAGTGACTTATAGGTTATTATTATAAGGAGGAAGGGCAGAAGACAATGTGTCGTCCATTCTACGCATACATAAACGCTTCGTCATCATTACTTAGTACCTAATTGAATGTTAATTACGCGATTTGTTTGCAATGAAAAGGAATTTTCTATCAATGTGTGAAGCTGTGGTGAATATCTTAGTTTATTGTTAAGGAAATGTGTTGTATTGACATCATTTAATGGCTATAAAATAGGATAGTTTACTGCAGAAGATATAGGCGTCAATGTTAGTTCAGGTGATTAATAGCAGATAAGAAACAACAGGTAAGTAAGAATCAATAGTTTACTAACGACTTCCTGCTGAAGATACACATTTTGATATAAGTGGGGAAACTTTGTAATTGTATTCGAGGCGGAATTAACACCCGAGCAGCAGGCGAGGGTGTTATGGAGCCGAGAACTGCAGTAACAAATCCCCACGCGTATCAAACGACGTTTTTCAATACACTTTCGAAGAAATAAAATATTAGAACGGAAAGTATTCTTGTCAGGAATTATAAGGAAACTATGATTTAATTTGCTTTTTTCCGCGCTTTGCTTTCGCCAGGTTGAAGAAAAAGCAAAGGTATGATGTCACTAAACAGCCTAACATGAAAATAGAAAATTAAAATATTTTTTAATTTAGACACAAATAAATATTAATTTGTTCAGAAAAGAAAATATTTGTTTTAAATGTTTATCTATGATATTCTATTTATAAACACAATTTAAATACTCAAAAAATATTTACGCCGTAAAGACGCATATCTCTTTGCCGAGATATAAAAACAAAACAAACACCGCCGACTATAGTCATTGAACCCATTTGGACAAAGTATAAGTATAGTTATCTGTGGAAATATTATTTCCGCACGTGTGCGGAAAAATATTAAAAATCCACGCGTGTGAAATACATTGCATGTTGAACCTAATCGTAGTGCAATAAGAACCAGTTTTCGAGAAAGTGTATTGAAAAATTTCTGAAATGTGTTAACAATTTGGGAACTCATAGTACTTCAGTAGCTTAAAGAGAAAAGATTTCGATGAAAAGTGCACAGATAAGCAATCTTTATTAAAACATAGGATGGGGTGGGATGTAGTACACCTGTGATAATCTCCAACCAAAACAACGAGGGGCAACGCCACGGGCGAAAGCTAGTTGAAATAAAATTACAGCTAACTGTACTAGCAATAATTATCTGAAGAACAGTATGACTACTAAGCAGATTATAAATATTATATTATTTAAATAAATATTATTAAGTTTATAATATTTATTTGTTAAAATAATAATAACTATTATGTATATTATTTAATTATTTGCAGATTATATTAGGACTGCCTCGTTGGTCTAATGGTAGCATGCGCGACTGCTGAGCATGAAGTCCTGGGTTCGATTCCCGGGTCATGCAAAGTGTTATTGGGGTTTTCCATAAAAAATTCTGTGTGGAGTCTGGATTTGTGACCCGTTGATGTCAATAGACCTATTACATGGGACTTGAACATAACTGGCGAAATGTAGTTATGTTCTTGTTATACTTCTGTCTTGTTAGGTACAGCTCTGTCTAACCCTTCAGGGATTCCAAGGCGTGATATTATGTTATTTTATCACAAAAATTGTTATGATAGGAAAACATACTGACGTGAAAGGATAGCACAGTTCAGAACTTTCTAAAATACAATGTAAAGAAAGATATTTATAATTACTAATCGATTTGTTCTTTAGTTTTAACGCAAATGTACCAAACATTTTGTTTGTTGATTAATTAACCACATGTTTGGAGTTTACACTAAACACGTTTGGGTACGCGTGGAAGCGGAACATCGCATTCAGATACACGTGAAGTTCATTAATTATAGTTTTATGATATCACTGACAATTTTATCACTTCGACGCCTGCTCCGGAATAACTATGGTAAATAACTGTCTGTAGCGAGAAATTTCCGTATTCGATGCTTAGAACAATAAAACAAAGCCATTTTCGCTGTTATTTATAAATGGAAATTGATGGAATATCTAACAGCTAATGTTAAAACATCACACCACGAGAATTTTATTTATTTATTTATTATTTGGCTTCTCAACAATGAGTACGCTGTTACATTATAATTTGTACATTGCTAACTTAAGTCTAAGCGCCTCATCACTTACAGAAAAGCACAGCATGCACTACATTATGCGCACTAATTAATTAGAATTTCACAAGAATAATTAATTAATTAGAATTTAATGAAATATTTAAAACATGAAATACACAATTAGAAAAATACAAACTTTTATAAATTAAATTGACTACACTGAATTAAATTAAGTAACATGGATTACATTAAATTAGAATAGATTAAATTCAATTAGAATAGATTAAATTAAATTAGAATAGATGAATGAGTACCTATAGTAGAAATACTAGTTACATAGTAATATACCTAGTATTTCTTTAGGTCCTCTGAATTAGGCCAACAAAATAACACAATTTAAGTTTATGTACCTCTTTTTTTATTAACTACAGAATTACTGCATTAATCATTGGTACTTAACACATTTATAACTGAACCAATGACATTCAATAACTTTTAGACACATCAAACAGCAGTTCCAATTAAATTCAAAACCCTAAACAATATTGTTTAGCAAAAAAGTTAATGGATTCAAAGTATACTGCGCACGTTTTATACTTAGAATCGGAAAGTTCCTTACCCACAAAAACAATGATTATCCCACAAAAACAATGATTGATCGATTATAATGAATAACAACATGTAAATGTGCACGAACTGTATAGTTATGGATCATTTAGATAAAACCACAACAGGACAATCCTTTTCTGTTTCGATGATCAAAGGACATTATCGTACGTCCACCTTTTACAGTACTCCTTGGTTCTTTTGGCGCTCGACTGACATTGACAAGAGAGTGCTATTGATAATAATCATCTGTAAAAGATGGCGCCATCAGTTCCAATTTTGTCTACAAGTCAAATGTATGCAACTACACCATAATCTCCTTCAAATACTCCATGTTCATAAAAAACATAAGATTTTAAATAAAAAAAACCATTGCTATCTGAATGGCGGCCTTCTTTCAACTACGGAAGAGTTCAGAGGCCACCTCTCAAGTGCAGCGAGATGAACGACACTGATGACATAAGAAACTTAAATTATTTCTTATTAAGTAGCATTGCATGGCTAATTCGTTATTACCAAGGTCCAGCTGAGTAGGGGAGGCCTAGCCTATGCCCAGTAAGTCTGATGCTGGAAGCTGTCACCTGGTGAAGGTAAGTTAGGAAGCTTAGTTAAGTTTCCTAACTTCTTCTTCTGTCTTTTTAAAGCCAAAAGTCTAATCCATAAGCCTGTAATCCCCGAAGTGTTAGGCAGAGGTGTACCTTATTAGGTACTAGTCTTGTTTAAGTTCCATGTACCTAGTAGGGGCCCAGGCTGTTACCATCAACTGGGGTACAAATCCAGATTCCGAGGCTGCTACTGAGAAATTCCTAATGGTAAAAACCACACTGCCCGATCTGGGAATAGAACCCCGGACTCCATGTTCACTAGTAGCGGTTGCGACCACTAGATCAACAGGCAGTATGTATTGTGTCTGTATTTCTCTTGTCGTGTTGTGATCCCTGGGAAGTGTTAATTCCTACCACCTTGCTGGGCTTGTTGACTGGCTGATTTTACCTTAATATGGCGGTTTGAACTAAACTTATTTTATTTTATTCTGATAGGAAATTAGATAAGGAGATAAGAAAGGTGAGTTTCTGGTTCATAAACCAAAGGGAAATGTTATTATTTAGAATAAATTCTACACGATAACACAATTAAGTAAATGTGGTGATTCGCTTTTAGGTTAAAAACTCTATGACTTTCTTACTCTACTACTTTTTTATATTTTTGGATGATGTGAAATATCCTAAACACAAATCTCATTAGAGCAAGTGTCATTGACCCCAACTTTATTGCTCTGAACAACACAACTTCTTATATAACAACAATAGCATTAAATCCAAGCACGTAAATAAGTTATTGTTCATAAAATGTGATATACAAGCTTATATAGTAACATTTTCGAGTCACGTGACCAACCGCCAAATCTCGCCGTGGAAAAGACATCAACGCGCTGAACTGTATTTTTCCACGACTATTATGTGCTTCGCGGATATTCTTCTTTGAAGTCTTTTAAAAGACTGTTTTTATGACCTGCATATCTTCTAAATCTATACTAACATAATAAAGCTGAAGATTTTATTTATTTGATAGTGCTAATCTCACAGGAACTAACACCCGAATTTAAAAACATATTTTTGCATGTTAAAGGTTAAGCTATAATAGTATAATATTAAGTGATAGCTTAGTGTAATTATTATAATAAACTATCACGTTATGGCCCTTGAGTGGGTGGGTGAAACTGCGGGGTCCAGATTTAATTTTCTAAGAACGATTGCTAAAACATTATAATCCCTAATAATATAGATAGATACTGTAAACCGCATAATTATACGGGGTGGAAGGGACACCGACGCGAAAACAGTTACCACGTATTTAGTACATCATCCTGAGCCCCTCAAATTGATTTTTTCCAAAAAAAATCTGCTGTTTCCTACAGAAGTGCAATACCTATACGGTCAAGATGTAAGATTTTTTTTTGATAACCGATGATATATTTATATTTGCGTGTATATTTACTGAATACGTGGTAACCGTTTTTGCGTCGGTGTCCCTTCCACCCCGTATCATTACATGCATCCTTAATAATCTGTGGTTGAAAATGATCTCCAATAGCATCCCGTCAATCAACACAGTCACCTCAAAGTACCATAACCCGACATACCAACGAAATAACATAGGAAATCAGTGAACACCATTGTGTTTCGTTACATAACAATAACATCGTTGATACAGTCGCAAGCATCAATACGTATACAATTAAATTAATAAACAGTGATTTTTCCCGTGGAATAACAATTGCAACTTTGATATAAGACTAATTTCATAAATATAGGGTCGAAATTACTATGCTCGCGCCGTACGTTCGGTTCCAAAACATGGACACTGATAGTCGGGTTGGTCGACAAAAAAAAAGATGAGATACAAAATTAAATTATCCGGAAAAGAACTGGTGTTACTGATATAAACAGCAGACTAAGCAAGCTGAAGTGGCAATGGCCATGTGTAATGAAAGACCAACGGCCGATGGAGCATACCAGTCCCGGTGTGAAGACCGCGTATCGCAATTCGCAAGCATAACGTTGAACGCACCACAACTGCGGATGTGACATCAAAAAATAATGGACCGTCAAAGACTAAGGATAAATTGTTACGGCACAGCTTCGGCCTATGTTCAACAATGGACTGCTATAAGTTTAGTTGATTAAAGTGTTTTGCATATTGTTGTTCGTGACTGTACAAGTCATAACAGTAACATCGGTCACACAAGTCGTACACATCAATCTTACAGACGCACAAAGGCGAAGTGTTCGGTGCAATTTATGCAATTGTATGCAATCGTGGTATTAGCATAACGCTATATCATGAGGGGGTTGGGAGATGTATGACAAATGACAGATTTTTTGTTATTAAATATCTGATGAGACGCTATTTTGAAGCTGTGATTGATTATTAATGAGATACCAAAAGATCAGGCTTTGGCAATGACATATTTTATTATTTTTTGCTCATAAATATATCACCAATCACCATAATTATTTTGTACCAATATTTTAATGCCAAATTATTCCGTCTGTTTTTCTGTAGGGCTGTGTTGTGAAACCACTGAACCGATACTGATAGTTACGAAAAACAAGTAGGTACCTGATTTGAGTGATATTATCTGCCTGATACCTGTTGTTATATCCTGAATATTTTTAATAAAATTTAAACAAACATACTTGAAGAAAGTTTTAAAATAGCGAGAACTTAACGCGGTTATAAAATCTGCATCAAAATCTAAATAGATACTCGTACGTTCGGGAACTGTACTACTTTTAAAAGAATCTGTGTGATAAGAAAGAATGTTCCAGACACACGTTTTTGTGATAAGAGATAAGCTGCCTAAAGCTAGCTGTAGGTATACTAGGTATGGTAAGCAAAAGTAGACTGTTGCAGCGAAATACTTCTTAAATATGTTTTAACTTGTTATGTCAAAATAAATATCAAAAACTTGTCATCATTATAAATTGACTCACACAGTTTAAACAAAATATTATTACAATTACAAAACTTTTCCTCTTATTCAATACGATTTCAAGTCATTATTGTGCGCTCAGCATTCAAAGTCTGCTTAAAGTTTCGCATAATTACACGCAATATGGAACATTAAGATCCGCACATATTATTATACATATAGTCAACCACACAAGAGGTTCCAATTTCACGTTGACAGCACTTTTATATCGCAGCAGCAAGGGTGTTTTTTTGTCGAACAAATGACGTTGGGTTGACTGTATTTATTGTACTTACATGCTTATTATTGCACGCACTTTTGCTTTTTCTTTTGTCTTTCGTTGTGTGTCGAAACCATTTGTTCATCAAAAAAATCAGATGAGATTGCGAAATGCCAATGCAAAAGTATTAAGAGGGGACAAGGGCAAATTTCTCCATACAAATTTTGACGCAATCGACGTTTCATATTCCCAAAGAGAATACAGTTATAGAGCGGACATTGAGAATATTTTCATACAATAATTTTCATCCCGAACTTTTTCGATTTTGACTCACGAATGCTACCTGACAAGCGGGCGTATGACACTAGACAGAGCGACGTGTTACTACGAGTAAGTGGTAACAAGTTTTAGATTACGATTTTCTTCGTCTTGTCCCGTCTATCGCTCATAAATATTTGAATGTCTTTGCGTATTCCCCATTTTTCCCCAGCTGTAGCAGACATATTGTTACTTTGTGAGTGTTCGTTTTTGTCTGTGCTATATCGTTTTAAGGATCTTTTGTATATGAGTCTTGTTACTTGAAATAAACTATTTTTATTTATTTTTCTTCCTGACACCTGACACCTTTCTTAAAATTTTAATGTAAAAAATAAATAAAAATAGAAACTGCTCAGATTTCGAGGATATAATCGGTCTAAGCTGCAGCTGTCCCTATCGCACTCTACTGGTGCAGGTTTGACGCGACGGCAACAGGTTCTTCAAATACCTATTTTTCAACTTCCTCGCAGACCATATCTCCTCTTAACATAGGATTAATTCTGAAGTGTCATACTTAGTTATGAATGCAACTGCGTGACAATGATATCGTGTTATTGTGTCGTTTACTTTAGCCTTGGAGCTAAAGTGGTTAGTTAGCAAAGTAAAGTAAGCTTCTGCAACTTACAGGTGGCTGATACAAATCATTAAACGATCATGGGTGTTTTTCATGATTTGCAACAGCCTTCTAGCCTTATTAGTCGGCTAGCTCATCAAAGTAAAAACTTAACAAGACCTTAAAATAATATATAAATCGTTATTTTATCCCTAATTTCTAAAAGAGGACTTTAGGCACTACTAGGCTTATCTTATGTTTACTTTTTTTATATATTTTGTTTTATTGTTAACTAGATGCTGCCCGCGACCTTCGTTCGCGTGAAATTATTATAAAAAAATACTACTTCTCTTTTTTAATCGAATTTTGTTACCAATTTCATGGGTTTTAATTTTTTTGCACGGAACCCTAATTATTTTTCTAAAATAAAAGTAAGCCTATGTGAGACTATAATATCAGCTATCTGCCAGTAAAAGTCCCGTCAAAATCGATCCAGCCGTTTCGGAGATAAGCCAGAACAAACAGACAGACAAAAATTGAAAAAATGTGTTTTTGTTACAAAATACTGAATATTATATTTATGTACTTTCATATGCATTCCGTAAAAAGCTGTTATTTTAATATTACAAACAGACACTTCAATTTTATCTCTTTATTATATAGATTTTAATCATTTTGTTTTGTCCTGTGCGTGACAAATAAATACTTTCTTTCTTTCACTATAGTTAGGTGATGTAACGCTTTATTAATAACAAAATAAGGTTTTGTTGAGAATAGAAAATGTAATAAACCTAAATAGACAGCACATCAAGGTACTACAATCTGTCAATTTCTTAAATAGATTTTCAACTTTATCGCTAAAGCATTAGGGTCAAGGTTGATTGGGAAAATTTGCCAGTTTTGAGTAACTTGATGTGCTGGCGTCTGTAGATACTTCAGACTCAGTAGTGGCCTAGCCCACGGCG
The DNA here is from genome assembly GCA_950022335.1 of Eurois occulta. Lineage (NCBI taxonomy): Eukaryota > Metazoa > Arthropoda > Insecta > Lepidoptera > Noctuidae > Eurois > Eurois occulta. The sequence continues at coordinate 19,819,978 of OX465486.1, read as the reverse complement.
ACTTTTATCGCGCACGTGTATCGATACAGCCGCGATGCTGTCGATGGCTGTGTTCCTTCGCCTAATTAGTAACGATGCAGAAGCGTGTTTACCAAACGCGCGACAGCATCGCTACAAAAAGTCGCCGTGGTCGATGGGCCTAGGGTGGAGCACGCTTGCTTAGAAGAAACCGATTCACTCATTTGGAGAGATCTAGATAAAAAAGATCTGAAAACAGGGAAACGGGCAGTGAATAACTGAAACTGGCGATTCGCGCAATAAATGTATAATAGCGCTTCGTTCGGATTCGTGGAACTTCACCAGCTCTATGATATCTAAACAATTGGCGTGTTGTTCTTTAATCTTACAAATAACATGTAACACGCATGACATAATAAATATAACTGTATTGTTAACTGTTTGTTATTCAATCGTTGCGTTATTATTTTAACTGGTTTATGGTTATTTTTATTTCAGTCACAGATAATATATTTTAGTGTCTGTATTAGATAGCTAATTAAGATTGTATTTTAACTGTTGATTAATTATTTATTATTGCTTTAAATCTCTTTAATTTAATCGTATGTTATGCATTTTTATAGTAAAAGTACGTGTTCTGAAATTGCATTAAAATATAGTTACGCAAAAATGTATCGTCTGTTGAAAGTCGTATACAAACTCACACCTTTTACCCATGTGGGTAAAAGGCAGAAAATATATCTTTTATCTTTTGCCCTATAAATGGCAGCTTAACAGTGGTCCTGCAAGAAGTTCCACCAGTGGTAGTTCTATTCGTTCTTCTCCATAAGAAACGACCAATCCGTACCGTGCGTCTAGTCTGAATTTTGAATTGAAAGGACCCAACCCTCTTTCTGACGCAGCCGAGTAAAAACAACAGAACTCAACGATACACCATCGGATAAATGACGAATAACAATCGGAACCGAAGCGTATGCTTCGGCGTATGCCAACAACAAAGGTTTAAACACCGCCATTGTTTGTAGCCGTCCACGCGCACGCATCTATAATAATAATAATCGTTTATTTCTCTCATGTTGAGATGTGCCACTGATTTGAAAGATTCTTTACATTTCTGTGGAAAACGTAAAGAATCTTTCATTCTACGTCACTGTGTCATCTATAAAAATAAATAAGATGGAAGTGTCTGTTTGTAATTTCAAAATAACAGCTTTTTACTGAATGCACATGAAAGTATATAATTATGTACTTATAAAAAATCTTCTTAGAATTTCCTAACTCATAAGATACTTGAAACTACGGTACTCACAGTATTATTCAACAAATTGAAAGATACGTCTGAAGCAAAACCAGTAAACCACGACAAAGTTATGTAGTTAACAGACTATCAATCTTGAAGCATTTCTCAATTTGAGTAAACTGCAATAAACATTCCGGTATTAAGTATTATATTATTAGTTATATTACAGTTATATAAGACGAAACGGTGCGTTGTGCTCTGGCACAACCTCAGCGGATACGACTTGCATTGCGACTTACGTCAGGTGTTTTTTTTTTTGTGAATGGCGTCTCGCAGGTTAACCTAAGAAGTGGTCGTCTGCATCGTGTGAGTGCCTTGAGTGTAAGGTCTCCAGCCAGAGGCTTAAAACTAAGCAACCGCACGCTTCTATGGTCGCTGGGGGAGGATAACAGGGGACAGGCTGGATCGGAACAAGATCATTATTTAGGGACGAATTTAAAACTACAGGCTCCGCATCGCGGGCTGGTCGCGGACATCGCGGCCTCGACGGTGAAGACGGAATGACTGCATCAGGCGACCCGCGCGCTTTTCTATTGTTTCTTTCAGGTGAGTACCGTCTCGAACTTCTTTCATTAGTTTTCTCCTCAGTAGTTTATCTTGTGGCCAAGCGGTTATGTCTGCGGTCGACCCCACGGTCTTCCTATATTTCAGCATCGTAAGTTGTTTCAGATAACGTTTAATTAAATTATGTGAAGTCTTCGAAGAGCATGTGAAGTAATAGATGAATTGGTTTATTTTTAGTTGAATAAGATGTTGTTGTGTGATTATTTTATTATTAAATGCGCGTGTACATTCAATTAATTTAAATTGGTAAACATTTATTTGGTACGAAAAATGTATGCAAGGATCGTAGCAAGACATTGTAAAAATGAGCTTATGTATGTATATTTTGGAACATGACTTAATAAGCAAAAAAAATTGCATTTAGTTTAAATAGGCGAATTAAATAGTTATTACACACATGAGACATCATCGGATAGGCATTTTATAAGTACATAAATATATAACACATATACACACACATGTACATATTGAATTAAATTAAAAAGAATCGTTAGGGTGTAGACTATATCCAATTAAGTGTAGAAATTTATGTAAAGAATTGTAATTATTTTTTTAACTGTATCTATGAAAGCTATGAAATTATTACTACTAACATAGTTCTTAAGCAACCCATGGACTTGGTTGTTCGAAATAAAGTATTTGAATAAATATGTTTATTTTATTATTAAATGACTAGCTGTGCCCGGCATGCGTTGCAATGCATGTTTTCCTACCTACTACTTTCACTACCCTACCTATCTACCCTATCTACCTACCCTACCTACCTACCTACCCTACCTACCTACCTACCCTACCTACCTACCTACCTACCTACCCTACCTACCTACCTACCTACCTACCCTACCTACCTACCCTACCTACCTACCTACCTACCCTACCTACCCTACCTACCTACCTACCCTACCTACCTACGTACCCTACCTCCCTACCTACCTACCTACCCTACCTACCCTACGTACCCTACCTCCCTACCTACCTACCTACCCTACCTACCCTACCTACCGTACCTACCTACCTACCTACCCTACCTACCTTAGGTAGGAAATGATGCTCGAATTTAATTAAGTAACCACGTTTCCGAACAAACAATGCTCTTTCAATATAGTCTATGGCTGTGAATGACATTGACATTCGTTACGCGCGTTTTTTTAAATATGCAAAATTAAATGTATATTTTTCAATATTTCTGAGAGATTTTCTTAATATTTTTTTCCGTAAGAACCTTCTCCTAATAATAACAAATACAACAAAAAAAGAATTAGTGAAATCGGTCCAGCCATTCACGCGTGATGCCATGACCAAGGAAAACGGGTTTCATTTTTATATATATAGATTATTTATTTATTTTTATTTTATTATCTTTGTGGTCATTGAGTTGGCAGAATTACCGGAAATCTTTACAGTCACTATTCTAACAACAAAAACAGTAAATCGTTAAGGATTTATTCATCCACCAGACAAGCAGCTACTGAAATCTAAAGTGTCAGTCAAGCTGGTACGGACAAATAGCGAACCGGTTGCGTTACCGAACGCTAACATATACTTCAGTATTTGTCTGAAGGTGTCCGATTTGTTCATAAAGTTAGACCGAACCTTTTGTAGATACTTTCGTATCCAAGGATAGCATAATCAGCCTGTAATGATCCCGGTCCTGGGACAAAGGCCTCCTCTCTTTGAGATGTGTAATCCACCACGCGGGCCCAGTGTGGGCTGATAGATGTCTTTGAACTTTTGGTTGAAAGACATGCTGGTTTGCTCACGATGTTTTTTTTCACCTTTGACAGCAGTGGTAGTGAAATAAATTAAACATAGTTATGAGCCTGGATGGTTTCCAAGACCTATCTCGTAAGTCAGGGCCGTAGTACCTACTAAAATTTCAGCTATTCGTCTTGAGAAAACATGAAGGAACCGATGACATTATTCACAAGTCTTGAAACAATAGATATTTGCTTCAAATAACACTTTAAGTTTAGTCAATCTGACAAACGACTTTCTGAGTCAGCCAGTCGTTTTGCTTACAAAGGACAGAGCTGCGATGAATTTCCTTTGTCTAGCTATCTTTAGTGCTTAGGTAACTGACTGACTATTAACTGAGATTTATGTAATTTTTCATAAAGTTTACATTATAGGAATCAAACGCCTTATGCGTTTGATTCCTGTAATGTAATGGGTAATTTTGTTCCTGATTATGTAAAGAGGGTTGAACGCACCATTCGGGAAACCTACGGTCGGTAAAAAGCCGGCTTAGCTCGAATTGTGCCGAACCGACTCGAACATGAAGCAGCAAACTAAAAACCCAACAAAGTTTCCCGATCAGCCCGAGTCGAATATTAAACATAAACATCATTTATTTCAGGCTACAGTGGCACATAGATATACGGGGCGACGCGTGTGCCCGCGTGGAGTTCGGGAATTGCCCACGGGATCTTACTTCTGAGTTAATAAATAATCTATAATCTATCTCTGTGCCAAGTTTAATCCAGATCTGTTCAGCCGTTCTGACGTGATTGAGTAACAAACATCCATCCATCCAAACTTTCGCATTTATGATAGTTTATGTAAGATATATAATTATGTAACATTGATTTTTACGTTTAAAGTTGAATAGGTAATAAAGAATGGTTAGTGTAAGTATTTAATTTTATTTGAGTAATACAGACACACTCGCGTTTTTTTACGTGTGGTACTTACTTATAACTTGCAAATATTTGTCCATATTAATATCAATTACATTACATTGTTAAATATTCATACCGTGGTTTGAGATTGGACACCGATGACAATAATCAAATGATTCATTAGGAATCTATTTATAGATATAATACTTTCATTTATAATTATGTATTTAATATCAATGTCGCGTATCACGCGCCAATGCGAATATCGGGATTTCAAATATATTTACAAACACGCCAACCTCACAAAAATGCTACACAATTACAAAAAAAAAAACTGTGATATACGCTTCTCATACTGAAGAGTATGTACATTTTTCAAGTCAATTGACCCCAAGGATAAAAAGTTTCACAGAAAATTCAACACCCCATTTCACCCTCTTAGGGGTGGAATTTCGAAAAACCCTTTCTTAGTGGATACCTGCTTTTCACAAAGAATACACCCTCTAAATTTCATGTCTCTAGGACCAGCGGTTTGGGCTGTGCGTTAATATATCAGTCAATCAGGACTTTGAATTTTATACAGTATAGATTTGTAGTCGGATATTAACTGGTGCATTAGTAGAACCTTTGTAATAATTATACTGTGCCTAATTTTAATTAGGTAAGTAAAAATTTTGTTCACAATTTTCAATGTTGTAACAAGAAAGCACCTTATCTTAATCTTAATAACGAAGGTCATTTTATAAAACATCGTTTTCAGGGTTCCGTCCACCTCAATATAAAAACCGGACCTACGGTAGCTTGTTCATCAAGATAACTCTAAAATTATCACCTTGGGATGTCACCTACAGTTGCTTAGACAATACTAAACCTTCGGTGACAGAGGGTCGTGGGTTCTGAAGTTAGTTGCATTGAATCTATTGAAATTGAATGAATTGTTGAAGAAAAGTTTTATTATTGAGTGTTGTAAGGTCACTCAACTTTGATATAGAAAAGTTACTTTACGCAACTGTCACAATTATCTTTATAGTTATAAATCTATCATAACATCACGCCTGTAATTGGTAAAGGATTAGGCAGAGGTGTGCCTATAGTATATTTCGTCAGTTATGTTTAAATCCCATGTGCGAGCCTATTGCCATTAACCGGGCACAAATCTAAACTGCTCCTGCTCCTAAGAAATCTAATCCGCCATCTTTAGGAGTCCACCATATTGGATTTAGAATGACGTCACTTAGCTAACCATGCATTGTCATTCAAACTAAACATGTATGTAAAATTTCAGCTCATTTGGAAACCAGGAAGTGGGTCAAATTTATCTTCTAAGATTTTTTACATGGTTAGTTAGTTACAGGCGTAGCTAATAAAGCGTGTTAAAAATATAAATTAATACAGAACCTCACGCACTTTCGAAAGGCGCTTTTCTTTAAATACCAGCCTCTTAGGACTTTTTTTATTTTGTACACCATTTCTTTGGGCAACTCTTGTATATGCTAACATAACTATTGAGTTTACGTAACGTCATAGTGTTGCAGCTTTAATCAGATGTTGCAAGACTCAGCACTCTGTTGACTGCGTTTTGTAACCTTTATTAGGTAGCTAATGACAGTTGTACTGTGTGTAAGAATAATGCACTACTTTGGTGTTATGTGGACATGTTGGTGGATATGAATGGATGTAAACGTGAAAGGTTTTGTACACAGTGGCCCATATTTTAAACTATGACTAGTCATGAGTGTATTTCTCACATAAAGTTATAATCAGCCCAGTGAAATCACAGCCCTAAGTTTCATAAAGATTTGAAAAGCTACTTCAAAGTGAAAATTAACTTTATTTTCAGTAGTCCAATGGCTATAGAACTTTCGGTCGAGTCGAATATTCGGCCGAAATTGAAACTGCGGCCGATACCGAAACTTCGGTCGGACACTACTAGTCATATATCCGAGAAGATTATTATCTATGCTACATACCTACCGGAGATTGTCATTGAGATGCAATTTAAATTGACCTACTGTCCAGCGAGCGCTCTGTTTAGACTTTCCAGAGGATCGTTATATGAATCGTATGAAGTTACATAAATCTAATATTGTAGAATATTAACTGCCTATTTTGGGCGTCCAATATTAGGGATAACAGGAGTCTACAATAGATTAAGGCTGCGTTTCCACCAGAGATGTGCGAGGATGTGCAGCGAGCTAGCTTGGCTCAAAATGTGAAAAAGAAGCTTTACTAATGGTTAGTTGCATACACATCCCTCGCTACGCATCCCCGCTCATCTTATTTGGTAACACAGCCTATGATGGTCCTGCCAGGGCTGCGGGACTGTTCGAAAGAGATACCGCGGCCCTGGAACATAAAGGGCCAATGAAGGAACATGGGTGGTTTTTAGTCAGTAAGAGTCTGACACTCCCTTCCGCTCCGCCCGGAGCGGGAGGAGTCATTTGATGATTTCCCACCCCCAACAACAAGAACAACAACTTACAATTTTTCTTCGATGGAGCTCGCCGTTACCTTCCCGGAGTTATGGCTCTCCGCATCAATGTCCTTGACCTGTAAAGATGAAAAAACATACAATTAAAACATATTCAGATTTTTAAAAAGTCTCGATTCAATACCCAAAAGGTTGGTAGGTTTAAAGTTAGTCAAACAATCACCATCTCACCAATCTAGAGGCATATAGGTACTGACATATCAAATAAAATAAGCTAGTTAAATGCCAAAAGACGTGATGAATATGGATGGGGAAAAAAACGATAAAAAAGAAGAAGGAAAAAAGCTGATTTTCTTAACTCATGTTTCAAGTAACCACACAACCTGCGGTCATTAGTACAAGTTATTTTTTATCGTGTTTAGTTATTGATATGAATGTCGTTGTAGGAGCGCTGACAAAGCATTTTTCATTCGTCGTACGCGCTGCGGTCGGCGACACGAGTTCGTCCTTAACCGCCATAAGCTATAGACGCGCTTTCAACCCAAATAAGTACTGCATTGAGGGAAATACACATATATACAAAACAACTATGACTGCAAAAAATCTTTAATTAATTGGATAAAACTTTTAAATTATGATGAAACAGAAGCACTGTTATGCCTTTAAGTTTAAGCACTTATATCATGATGATTGGTTCTGTCCACTTGGACGGTATGCAATGGAGTGCAACAGTTTGCAGTAATTTAAAAGAGTAATCATGGAGTTTCTTGCCGGTTGTTCTTCATAGGAAATGACTAACCCGAACCGTGCGCCTTTTTGTCGACGTTATAAGTGCCCATGTAGGCCTTTGTGAAATAAGAAAATATTTTGATTTTGTTTAAGTGTTGTAGATATAGTGGAAGTACGGTGGCCACCTCACATCACTTTTTGTCACACTTATTTTACACACAAAACTGCTCACACATTCACAAACATACACACACATACACATATACTCACACACTCACACATGATTGTATGCTAATCTAATAATATTTGATATGGAAGAGCGGTGTCTCCCAATAAAGGCATTACTTGCTTAAAAAAAATGTTTATGAAATAAATGACTTTTGGATTGATTGTAATACGTTTTGTGAGTAAAGAAATATTCAAGTTCCAGCGTATTTAATTTCTCCGTACACACACACCTAAAAGAAATTATATACAAGCACAGACAAAATATCATAAGCAACGTAGCCAAGTTGCATTGGCAATGTTGCTTATGATTGCCTCTGTACTTCCCCTGCATCTTTCAGTTCATGACACAGCACAAGTGTTAAGCTTTAAAGCTAAATAGATACCACAAAATTCAGCAATATACTACATTCATAAAAGGGACTATAACTTAGACAACATCCGAAAATTTAAGGAATGCTTGCAAAACCTTTCTTGGTACGACATTTATCTAAAGACTGAACGAACTCCACATTTGATGACTTTCATGAACTGGGGGTCTAAAATGGCCGCTTTAGCAGAATCCCTAGACGAGATCCCTATAAATTAGTGTTGAATGATTTACCTAGGCTAGCTAAATACAATAATAACTGCCTAGCAATATGTGTGCGCATTTATAATAAAATACCGAGGAATTTTATTTTTATTTAAAACTAAATTTTATAAATGGTTACTTGAATAGAGATTTTATAGTTTAAAAGAATTATTTATAGATAAAAAATTGATGTTCTTATAAACTCTTCATTGTTGAAACATGTTTGTGCCATTTAAATTTGTAGTTACCACCTTTCTGTACCATGTTTTACGCAAATAAATATACTATTACTATTAATAATACCAATTTAGCGCTAATAAAAATTAATCATCATTAGATTAGATAAAGATTTGGACGTTCGTGTTAAAGTTAACAAGTTAATCGGCGATTTACTAACTTTATTAACATCGATTAAGTATCCAATGTTCAATGCCAGGCTACCTTACACAAAGTTAACTAAATCAAAGACTAGGATTCGGCCACAACTAAATTATGGTTTACAAACAAACAGTGATTTATTCTATGACCAAAGGGTTGGATTTAGTCTTCGAATACTGCCACTAAAAATGGAAGAACAATGTAAGCAATTAAAATATAAGTGTTTTATTCTAAACGACAGGCTTACCAAAACCCAGTTACTAGTAAACACGGGGTCTTTCCAAGGAATATATTGGTTGTCAGAGTTTTGGTCACCTTACTACACGTAACGACGATGATGGGACCTCAATACTGCTCGTAAATCATTAAATACGAGTAATATTATTGCGCCGTGATGTAATAGTGATCTAAATATCGGCGCCAGTAGTAACGGCCCAAACAATGAGCCAGCATCACGCATTGTGATACTGGAAGTAACGTAAACACTGCCGCTAGTACTCGCCTTTACTTCAATAAACATATTAAAATGCGTTTCCATCTTTATCGATTTAAATCGGTGCGATAGCTGGAAGTGTTTTGAAATACACGACAGTAGGCCTCACGTCAGATTCAACACTTTGATCTTGAGCTGGCCTAGCGATAAACGGAGTTTCAAACGAATAAGAGGCCCGCTTATACTGGTATTATTACAAATGAAGTGTGGCCTATCGTACGGTAGAAGAATGGTTAGGAAATACATCATTTATTATCGGGCCACATAGTTAATTGATTTACTTTGGACAATAATTCCAATTGCCATTAAATTAAAACTTCAGTACACTAAGGTAAGGAAACTATTTTTAACTGTCCCAAAATAAATAGACCTTGTCGTTTTTGTGGTAAAGCAATTTCGAGGTCAACTTTATACATCAAAGTGACAGCAAAATTAGTGAACCGTTCGTGATTCCTTTCTTTTTCCTGCAACTTTTAGATCCGAAGAAGCTCCTCTTGCATTGCCCTGAAATGCCCATGAATCGTCAGGGCAATGCATCAACATAGTAATATTTGAGGTTATGTACTTTTTTCCTGGATTCCTTTCAACTATTTCCGTTTGATGAAGATTCTTTAGCATTGAGAATATTTAAATGTTAAAATAATACCTATCTCCTACTTGCACCTTCTTAATTTGAACAAGAATCCGTCACGGTGAATTAATGTTCAATGTTAATTCCTAATCAAAGATACCTAGTTAAATTATTCATAACATCATGACCTAAAAACAGACATCATTATCTTATTCTTATCATAAGGTGAATTTCCTTCTGTAAATTCGTGCAACTGCAATATAGTAGTTAAGATAGGTAGGTAAACCTTTATCTATGCTAAGTGTAAAATTGACACTTCACATTGTAAGCGATACCAGTGTGACTTGTTGCTGAATGTTATTTAGGGCAGAAGAATAATTTTGCGAAGAACAACACATAATGTAACATCATTCTATGTTGAGGCCTGTTCTAGTCTAACCAGATGCAGCTGAGTAGTTGAGTACTAGTATTTTACATGGAGTGGCTGCATATCCTGCCACTACAATCCCTGCAGTTCCTCGGTAAGACGATAGCGATAAGTAACTTGATAATAATTACACCCAACGGAAATGTAACGGAATTCTTAATAAAAGATTTACTGGATACCTAACTGTGACGACTATAAGAATTCTAAAATAAGAGAAATAGCTGTAAGCGACTACAATCGTACCACCAAAACTACTCGATCAAAAAAATATTGAAATATTCATTTCCAGTAGAGTAAACACTAAATATAAATAGGTACAAATACAATAAAACAGTGAAACTATAACATTGCAATTGCAAAAGTGATCGAAACACAATTGATCTGAGTAAAGTTGCAAAAGAAATAAATAACGGCAGACAGTGTCCCAACGTGGGACTAATTAATTTAACAGATGGAAAATAACAAACATACAGACCGGACAGCGTTTAATGATAAAGACTTTTTTTTCAATTACAAACACAACCAAGGTTAACAGCGAAGCAACAAATTATACACCCATATGGAATAAGGATGAGGAAAGATGAAAGCTGATATGGTTAGAAAGGGATGACTGAGGATTTAGGAAAATATCGTGAGGACAGTTTTGAGTATCAATCGTCAGGCTGAAAGATTAGGGGCAGACCAAGGAAATTATGGTTAGACTGTGTGGAAGATTTATGGCTAGAAAGGGGGTGAGTACTGAGATGACGACTATCGAAGAAGCGCTGATCCTAAATAAATTGGAATAAGGGCAGGTGAATGATGACAAAAATGATAAGGATGCCATAAAAGACAATGAGGAAAAAAAATATCACCAGTAGCACCCTATTTTACTACCATCATAAGATATTCTAGCAAAACAAACTTCCCTTAATGTGAATGAAGGAACTAACGCATTAGCTAATGAGCCTAACCATTTCCTCAAAACAAATAAAACCTTGACAATGGTTTAAAAACTATGGATGTACATTATTTCCCATCAAATCGTCTTCCTTGCTTGTTCATCTCTATTCCTACCTTGATTTCAAAACCTGGTTTCTTCACTTCCATATCTAAACTCTTTAAAACAATTATCTTGATACGGGTCAATGGTCAGCTCTTCCATTAAAATTATAAACTTCTTTCATCACTGGACCTAACTTCTGAGTTGATTGCATATTGATCGAAGTCAAGTCATCAGCTGAGAGTAACTTTGAAGTTACAAATCAATCTGGTGATCAGATGGTCCTCATTGAAGCGTTGTGGTGCGAATTGGTTTTCGCAACGTAGGCCAGTGTTTGTCCAAGCTCCAGTGCACAGCTAGTAACCTCATTCTGAGATGAACAATAGATATTTTTTTCGGTATAGTTAGGTTCTAGGTATTGTACTACTTGGTCTTTGTTTTTCTGCGGTGTTATGGCACACCTACAGTTGCATCAATGTTCCTGTATTTAGAGCATTTTATTTTCATTAAGATTTTTGATTGTTTATCAAAAGGCATTGCACTTTCTAGTCAAGAGAGAGAGAGTGGAGACGGAGAAGATGTTACTTATTTTAAATTGAGGTCTACAGTTAACAATTTAATTAACTATCCATCAGCATTCTTCTTCCCGAATACAGATTTATTTGTGGTTTTATCCGTCCCTCTGTTGGTATTTAGATTTTCCTGGGTCATTAGAACTCGTTCCAAGGTTAGACTCAAGACATGATGGGTTGAACAACTATGATTATCATCCGAAAAAGATTGGAGTCGTTAATCTTGTCTTTTTTAATGTAGGAAGTCATGTAGTGCATGTTATGTTATTTGGGTCATTAGTTCATAACTCTTTGTGATGAAGAACTATAACATAATAGGTATATTCAGTCTACGTCGTCCTCATATTTAATGGACGCAAAAACCCCTTAATAAATATGAATGAAGTAAATCATATTTCAAACTCGATGTAAATTTTATCTCAAAGCTGTATAATCTAAAGAGCTGTATTTACTAAATTGTTTTCAAAATATCACGTAGAATATAAACTTGTGAGAACTTTATTGTATCTGCAGTACGTGATCTTCCTATTGTTTAGGGCAATACTAAAGATACAAATTACCTCATAATAATATTTCCCGGATAAGAATACCTACCTAATATGAAAACTTCTCAATGTTCTCAAGTAATAGAAAAAGTCGTGTTTAAACATAAATACATCGAGCAATTGTTCCACTGTTCTAGTACACAGTAGGTAGGAAGTTAGATAATTGGATCGAATCCGACGCTATGCGCGATATCCGATCGCGTGCAGTCAATGCTTCGTCCAATGTCGTCTATACCCGCACCGGTATTACGTGTGATTTAAGAGCCTGTGACCACGTTATTTACATCTACATAGGCCGCGGCCCCATGTCCACGGCGCGGCGCCGGCCGCCGTGTGACGTTGCGGCGCCGCCGCCGTAACACGGCACGACGTCGTGCCGCACCACGGTACCGCGAACGGTGCGCCATCCATTGCCCCTTTCAGTCGATATTTCGCAGTTGATTCGATCGACTGAGGGGCAATGGATGGCGCACCGTCCGCGGCACCGTGCTGCGGCACGACGTCGTGCCGTGTTACGGCGGCGGCGCCGCAACGTCACACGGCGGCCGGCGCCGCGCCGTGGACATGGGGCCGCGGCCATAGACGTAACTAAAGGAATAATAGGAAGAATTAATAAAGTCGTCAAAAAAGAGTGTAAATACACCAATAATGATAGGCCGTCTCGTGGCCGGCAAGGACTGATTTGAAGCGACACGGAGGAGTACCCGAAAGAAATTGAGGGAGGACTTTTGCCTGACAGTGGGACAGCAGGTGCCTGTGGCCTAGAAAATAAAAACACAAAATACTTAGCAAGAAGGTCGAGGAGTATTTCATGTTGATAATGATAAAGTTACCGGTAGAAATCTTACAATACCATATCAGGCTAATGCACCAACCTCAATTAAGTATAAAATTATATTCAAGTGGTAGAAATGCTGCATCATAGGTAATTTGTAGGTAAACGAAGGTTGCTAAAGTTCAGTAGAAAACTAATAGGCGTTTTCGCTCTCCAAATAAGTACCTACAAAAAAAATAACCCATTAACAGATATCATAGAAAAAACAGATCGAAATGCACGATTCAATACAAAACAAAGCTAGGTGATCGTAAGTGCAGCGCAGTAGCGGTCACTGGCTCTCGGCTCATAGAATGGGCGCTATTATGTCATAGCGTTCTACTTTGAGTGTGTTGGCCCAATTGGCGTGCAGACCGTTTTTGTCTATTTTGTGTTGCAGGCTCGCAGGTCGCTCCGATCCGATTTGAAAGGTCTGCCGGTGCATTCTGTTCTGATCATCTTTTGTAGACTGTTCGTATGTTACTAGATTTTGGTATTATGTTCTTTGTTTACTGTGTTCAGTTTTATAAACAGTTAGCTATGCTGCTGCTAGTTTCTTGTGTTGGATTTTTCCAGACTAAGTATATTTAGATATTTTTTTGCTGTTTTGGTCATTTTTACACATTTAATTGTGTTACTGGTTCCTTAATTTATGTATTATTTTGTGTATCCGCTGCAAATTGTTCTATTGTTGCGTATTCTTGTGTTGTTGAGTTTCGAAACAAATTTGTTTTTTATGGTTTCTTTCCTTGGTAATGTTGGAACCGCGTTACCAAAAAGAACATTTTACAAGTTAGCCCGTATTGTCCCACTCCTCCCACGAGCAAAGCAACCATTCCTTCCACTTCTCACGATGGTGTGCTTCTTGTCGCCAATTCGCGAGGAAGCCATCCAAGACTAGGGATTTCGGTCTCGGAAGCATTTTCAGTCCCGGGACCAGTCTCGAACCTCGGAAGCTAGTCCCGGGACTCCCGGGAAATTCGAGACCCACGTGTTTTTTTATATTAGAATGGTTTTTTACGGATACGTTACGTTATGGATGGAGGTATTGCAGGTGTGCAAGAAAATGGTGATTTTAATATTGTTTTGGAAGGTAAACTAGACTTATTTTGGTAAAAATAAAAGAAATGGCAATGACATAGTTTGACTTAGTAAATGATAAACTATAAGAGGGTGAGGGTAGTAGTGAAACTGACTGAAGTGAGTGGTGGTGAACTGTGAAGTAAATGATAATTACGATTGTAACTGTTTATAAATCACATTTATTACAAATTTACTCTTTGATCAATCTGACCAACACCAAACTAAACATTACAATAGAATATTATAACAAATAGAAAAAAATAAGATAGCAATATTTGAAGTACCTAATTCAGACTTTCAGGTTATTACTTAATTCTTTATTCTTAATTCTAATGTTTAGTCTTTTTTAATTAGGAACTTTGGTAAAAAAAGCTTATATCTAAGTAGTCGTTTTATCTAGTAAAATATTAAAAATATACCCTTTCCTTAAGTTTCGGTAATTTAGGTATAAATAAACTTATAAATGTCGATTGACCTGACCAAACATTTAAACAAAACAAAACGAAAACTCTATAATTCTTGCACTAGAATCTTATGACTTATTAATAACTATAATTACTCTGTTTATACAAAACAAAATTCAAATTAAAACAAAACTTCTCATAAAAATCAACCAATCGAAAAGTTACACTCAAACAAAACAAAACGAAAATTTAAAATCAGTTCTTTCGACTTATTAATATTAATTAGTCTGTTTAAACAAAACAAAATTTAAAACAAAAATAATAATGTTATATAAGTTCGGGTCTCGCTCGGGCATTGTCGGGACGCATTCGGCAAGCGGCAGTGTCACTAGGCGCCACTAGGCGGTACATAGTGCGCGGCGGAGAATTTATAAGTATAAAATGTACAAATAAATTCTGGTGTTAAGAATATTTTAATGTTTTTCTACCGAAACATTTGGTCTCGAAATTCCCGGGAATTTTTATTAAGTCTCGGTCTCGGTCTCGATGATAAAAGTGGCGAGACTCCCGGGATTTCGAGAATCGAGACTCCCGGGGCGAAATCCCTCAAGACGTCCCGCCATCTTCTCCTCGGTCAGCCGCGACCCCGTGTAACTGTCTCCTGTCTTGCGATGTTTGGGCCCACAGCAGTGCCGTTAGACAATTATTTTTACATACAGTATGCTGCGCTCCATAGCTCGTTGGTAAACCTTGAGTTTGAACTTCTGGGTGTTAGTCCAGAACATTATTGTAGAAAATTAATTTCGTTGTTGTTATCTCTGTAATATTTCTTGCTTCATAACATCGATATAGTGTTAATGCGCAAAACAGCAAATTCCATTTCAATCACTTAATCCAAGTTGTCAGAAAGCACTCAAAAACTTCGTTTACCTCATATGACGAGATTACGACACAATGTGGGAGCGCTGTGCGACAATATTGCAACTGCAAGGTTTCACCGCGTGGGACGGAGCAGCCATTTCTTATTGATTCACTTTCCCTTTAGCTCAGTATTGTCTGGCCTAGCCTTAGCCTTTACATTTTTCTGAGCATTTTAAGCGCAAATCTTAGATGTTTTCTTTTGACGGAATCCAAATTAAATGCAAATTAATCAAATCATAATATTCATTTTGTCATCATCTTAATCATAAAATTATTCAACTTTTTGAACGTCAAAATTCCTGACAGTCCCACAAAACTCGGCCTTCTTGCTACTGTTTTAGTTGGGGAGAAGTTGCAAAACAAACTCTCCAGCAATACATCTGTATGCCATTGAATGTAGGTACTGCTGAGGCGCATAAAAAAGTTCTAAACAAAATATTGATTGCTTATTTTTAAAATGAGTTTATTCTCAGAAATTAGGATAGCTTAAAACATTATGGTCGATGACGGAATCCTAAGCTTTGGGGCCGTGCAGGGTTTATTAAGTTAGTCACACTTAAAAATAATTAGCTGATGTGCAAATGCCTTAAATAATGACAGACTATTAGGTAGTAGCATTATTGGTAGCCGGTGTTTATGTGAATAGCCTCTTACTAACAATTAACACCTAAGGTATGCCTGCGTGGGAAGCTCTTTTGTTGTTTTGTTTAATCATTTACTACATGGCTGTTATTTACATAATACGAACTGCATAGCAGCAAACCCTCGAAATTATTTATGACCCTCGGTAAATATCAGAATGGTCGCCAAACAGACTCCAGCAGGTCAACCTACCCGAAACTGTCAGATTTTCCCAACCAACCTTGAACCCAATGCTTTAGAGATAAAGTTGAAAATCTTGATCAGATGTGCTGGCGTCTGTAGGTACGTAGGGACCACAAAATGGTAATTAATTGTGAAGTTCGATTATTCAAAATGTGAAATTGCATACTAGTTTCAGTCAAAAGAACCTCAGCTTCCAAGTTCTCGGTCCGTTCGTTCGTGACCTCCAAATTCGCGGCAATGCAATCGTCCGCCATACGCAACGCAACTACCATAAATTTTCCACGTTTTCGCGCCAAATTACGTTTCGTTCGATCGCTCCATTGACTTCAGCAAGAAACAGTGGAAACCGCAATTTAGAATAGTAAAGTTTTCCAAAAGAAACCTCAAGTTCATGATAAATGTAATATTATTGTAATAATGTTGAAAATATTTGTGGGTGTTTAAAAATGGCGGCGGGTCACTGACTGGATAGTGCAAAAGGGCCTTTGAACAAGCAGTTTTTGTTTCTTTTCTATCAATAAGTATTATTATTTATTTATTTTTATTTGGCTATATTGCAACATAATATCTGTTATTATAGAAACAACAGAGTACCTACGAAATTAAATTGATGTTCTTTTGCTATACCACTTACGAAATGCGAATAACTATGTTCATCTTTTCCCGCGGTGATTACGTGTTGCTAATGACAAAATAGTAAAGCGATAAATTGTAATCTCACGTACGGTAAACTTTAGTTTCTTCAGGTCAAATTATTCAAATTAGTTGAATAAATTAATCATTCTTTGAATATATCCATTCTTATATTTTAAATGCGAAATTAACCCTGTCCGTTACCTTTTTATGCCTTTAAACTTGAATAGATAATTATCGTTCGGTACTCAAGTAGACATAGGATAGTTTTTATACCGGCAATAACTGCCCTTTGGATAATTTCGATCAATAACTGCCCTTTGGATAATTTCGATCTTGACGTGAACAATGGCAAGTTTACCATCATCCTAATTTAAATACTAACTAGGTGCATCTATGTTCCTTGTATCGTGAACTCACTAAACACGTTTCTATCGTTAGGTGTTTGCATGCGTAATTACATAGTGCTCGCATTAAACAACATATTATGTAAACCAGGACTGAAGACGCTACTGCCTCCTTGGCACACTTGCATTCTATTGTGAATACTGTCCATGTTATTGTTCGAAACATTTACTGAGATATTATTTGTGGGTTATTAAAATGCTGTGCATTTGTCTGTAAAGCGTTCGATTTCAAATATTTTGAGCAACTGCATGCTGTTATAACTTATAACGTAACTAAACATTTCGCTCATGGTTTGATTATTAAGAAACTATAAAGGTTTAAAGGTTTGTTGTGGAAAGTTATTTAGGGAAAAAAGAAAATTGCCAGCGTTCGCTAATTACGGAAATAATACTTCAAAATATTATTTAAGGACCAAGGATAATCTCGCATAGAAAAAAGTAAACAATTAGGTATTTGTGTGGAGTTTTCTCTAATTTAAAATTCTAATGAATTTTGCGATCTACATCCTAACTACAAAACCATTTAAAGCATCTTTTGTAAACGAGCAAACGCAAATATCCTGGACCCGGAATCAACAATAGCATAGACAAGCGGAAGCTGACGCAACAGGCTCATAACAAGACCATAGACACAAAACGGTAACACACAGCTTATCTTTGGAGGGAAAGCGACGGGCTCAAACTCAATGGCTCATACTTATGATTCGTGCTATTATAGCATGACGCAATGGAGATGGGTCTTACTTAGATCGAAAGTTTGGATAAAAAGTAATGTTGTGGATTAAATATAGTAATGATGTTTCTAAACTCGGGTTTGTAAAGACATACTTTAGTGCGTGTAATAAACAGTCTTGAAAATGAACAATTTTTATTATGGCTCCATGAAATCCTCCTGACCGGAAAAAAAACCAAACAGCTTTTTCCCCTTAGTAAATTAAAAAATATTAATCAATCTAAAGTATGTCCTTCGTTTAATGAATCACCCGTAGAATTTGAACTCAACGAATTTGCATCGAAACGAAGAAGAGTTTAATTAAAGACGATCTATTAAATTCTAAGAAACGGAGGTCAACTTGAACTTTGTACCTATATCAATTACGATGTTTGTAGATTGGAAGCCTATACCTAACCTACCTCAATAAAGGATAGTAAAAACTTTAATTTCCAATACTTAAGTAATTTTCGATTGACGAACGTAAAAAATTCTTTGAAGAGTCAGCTAGACTGTAGGTATGACTCATCGTGAAATCCAAGATCTTTATCACAACACAACACTTAGTTTAGTGTTAGTATATAAATAGATATATTACTGGAAAAATCTGGTTGGCACGGTAAACTTGAGTACCATCACAAACGGTCGATGGGTCATGCTGATCATGCATGTTCTATCTGTCTACAGCAATACCTACCTACCTATCCATCATCGGGAGTTGGAATTTCCAGCATTTGCGATTGAACACGCGTCTTCAGTCACAATTAATCAATCTCAGTGTTTGACGAATAAAAA
Organism: Eurois occulta; assembly: GCA_950022335.1. Taxonomy (NCBI): domain Eukaryota; kingdom Metazoa; phylum Arthropoda; class Insecta; order Lepidoptera; family Noctuidae; genus Eurois; species Eurois occulta. The sequence continues at coordinate 19,801,017 of OX465486.1, read as the reverse complement.
TATAAAGAAATTCGTAATAAAAATCTTAATGGAGAATGTCTTTATTTAGAATGTGGCAATAAAACAAAGGCGTGATGAGAATAATACATAAACTGTCATGTATTTGTTGCTATGTTTGATGAAGTACCTACTTAGAATAAAAAGAAGAAATAAAATTCCAGTCATGTTCTCTTAGGTTTAGAATACTTATAAAGTGATATTTTTATTATTATAATGATGTTTCATGCAAATCTTACGTCAAGAAACACATAACAGAAAATGCAATATAAATATTTCTGCTTAGCAATTTCTTCAAGCATCGGAAAAATAATCAATTACATAAATATAGCAAGTCCAATAAAATTCCTTAACAATTTATAGCTAATTGATACTTATTACCGCATTGTATAAATATATTTTCCACGTTCTAGAATATTCTAGAATAATGAATTCTAAACAAACAACTTAAAACAGTGAGATTGCACGTCACTTAGATAATAAACTAACCTCATAAATAAAGATAAGTTCGTGTCTTATTCAGTTTAGGTACATCTTCATTGTTTCATTAACACTATGGAAGATAAAAAAACCGTGAGATAGAACCGTTTTGCTAAAAGCTTGTGCAGTTTTTATTTCATGTTTAGATTCTCGCGTCATTTGTTTTTATGAACATCTCGTTCTAATTGTTTTCTTGTATCTTTATGGCGTTCATTATTATGGTGTAGTTCTGTACACGTACATATTTTGTATATACAAAATTGGTTGTTTATGAAGTGATAATTTTAATTAGTTGGGCGTTTTAATGTAGCTCGATAATTAACGCTACATCGGTGATTTAAAATAACGACTCCTCAAAACAAAGACAAAAAATGTAGGTAACCATGTAAATCGGAGAAACCAAATACATAACTATGACCATGATATCTGTAATATTTTTCTTTTCGTCTGTATGACTATTATTGTTCTTAAATTTAAATGGTGGATCATTTAGGAACCATCTTAAGAATATCATAACCCGAACACCGTATCTATGCCAAGAAAGCATCATAACTACCATAAATCATGTCAAAAAGACCCTTGATCCCAACGAAGGCAAACGAGGCACAATATTACGTCGTCATATTCTGCAGGAAGTTGCACATTCACGGTTGCGACCCGTCGTAGCTAGAAGCCAGTAGCACGACTGTCGACTAGCATATGGATAGTGAAATTTTAGCTTTAATTATACTGTATTAATGATGTAGCATTAGACACGGCTTCCCTATCGATGCGTTTAGGTGTGCGCTTCCAATTATATCAGTTTAGTGGCGGAAAGTAGCTAGCTTGTTTTATATCGGTTTCGTAGGAAACTCTGCACATATGAAAGTTTTTTCTTAGATCCATCCAATCCAATACATTAACATTTATTTGAATCTCAAGTATTTTGAGGTATCGAGGTAGACAAACAGCAACCATTTTTAAAGAGATGGAAGGACATTGCTGTTGTAAATATTACCGACCTAACAAGAAACAAAATCATCAACATTTAACGTTCAATACCAGACATTTCTTGAATGTGTAAACTTTTAAATCCTTAAAATGCCATTTGCATCTTCCGGGCCGAAAACAATAAAATACCAAGAACACTATACGAGATCCCTAATCTAGAACAGTTCTAAATCGTGCCAGCTTAGACCTCCTATAGCTCGTGATGTAGGAAACGTGCTTGTTAGCCACAAATCTACGAATACAGGTAGGTAGGTAAGTGAGTGTCGGGCGCTGCGGGGCGCAAGCGCATCCGTTATGCAAGGACAAGAGATTTTATTAGGGCTGCTGAGCAATAGCCAATAACAAACATTGTCATGACAATCATGAAGAAGAAAGATGAACAAACAAAAAAAGCATTCTTCTAGAAATAAATTTATAGCGATAATATCATTCTCTCCTCGTGTAAGATAATCCCGGTCGAACACAATGTTATAGATTTTTTCATCCGGAATTTCTCAGCAGCAGCTACGGAGATGGATCTGTGCCCGGTTGGTGGCCATAGGTTCGTCCCTATTACATTGGACTCAAAACATAACTGATGAAAAGTTGGTAAACAATTAGGTACACCTCTGTCTAAGCCTTTATGGTTAACGGGATCACTACAGTTGTGATGAGAAGTGAATCAAATTTGAAGACCCTACTTAGGAATTTTCCCACGACTCTAAAGATACACCTGTGCAAACACTAAAACATTACTTAATAATAAATATTTAATAGCAAGGTCTCAAAATTCTCAGCTTACCGAGGTGGTGACCCTAGTACTAGGATCGTCTGCTGCACCTTCGCCCAGCTATTTGGAAAACTATTGAGGTTTTATATTAAACTATAGAATGATTTTGTAAGAGCTAAGAGCAGTATAAGATCTTACATTGTGTTGTGTTAAACAGTCGGAATGTGGAATGTTTGAGACGAGGAAAGTTAGATGGGTAATAACTAATAAAGTACTAAATAAGCTAAGTATTGGATTGTATTGATTGAAAGCACGACTTAGGAAAACACATATCTGATTGATTAGCCAATTATGCAGAAAATACTGTGTCTCTAATTGAAGTTTATAGCCTGCACATTACTACGAAGAAAAGCTTCTAATTCCTACGTAACAAATTGGCAAACTATGGAAGTCGCAGGAACTTCAATCATCATCATCAATCCATCAGGTGATTAGATCTAACTCAAGGCGACTTAGTTAGCAGCCGTCAAAAGGTACCTATCCAACAATCAAAAAGTGACATTATTACATTCAAATAACCCACGATCATAAAAAGTGTTATGTGCATAACTACGACTGGTTAAACGGTATTTAACAATGAACACCCATTCATATACTCTATGGATAGCAAGCACCATGGTCATAATATCTGCGCAAAAAAAACAATAGGATAATTCGGTCAAGACGACATACGATTCATAACGGTACAGTCAAACACCCATTGTAGCAGTCGCACGGGTGAATGACCGATCAGATCTTGTCAAAAATGACGGATGACAATTGACCGAACCATTGTTTGACAATTTCCTAGGTCCTAACGGTGCTTAAACTGTGATACATTTAAAACGGGACCAGATTGATAAAGGATAAATAAGGTACCGTTAAGTACTTTGGGTGGTAGTAAATTGTGCGTGACCTGGTCATTCCTATTGTGGTGTCCGCAGAAAGATGATAAGAAGAGATACCTACATAGGCAATAACGGACATAATTAGGTTCAATAACTGTGAATCAATTCTAAGGTTGCTTTTCAGCGAGACCTTATCTGTTTGAGCAGTTAAGATAGGTAACTGCTAACATTGGATGAGCAAACCATATATTTTCATCGCTTACACACTGACAGAGTGCTAGCAATAGAAATGATAAAGCATTATGTTAAAGGCTATATGTATAAATAATAAATACCCATAGTAACTAAGCCGGAAGGCACTACTGTCAAAGTTCCAACGTTTTCACAAGTACTTTTCCGGATTAACGAGTGCTTTTCAAATAACTTGGACAGAGGCAGTATATCTCTCTTGTTCTTTCTCCTAGACTCTGTGAAAGTTTTGAGCCAGATAGATGCAGTTTTGATAAGCAAATTTATGACATAACTGATGACAGTGACAGATGGGCCTTACAAGGTTTATCAACATCGATCAAACATTTGAAAATGGACCTTAGAGGCCCACTCAACATCGCAAAAGTTATATAATTTAACTTTAAATACCTTCGTGAACTATTCAATGCATTCATTAGCACAATGCTTTGAGTTCGTTACATTGAATCCCACCGTAAATCGTGATTTCCCACCCCAAAAAAAAATGTCGTTTCCCAGCAATAATTTTTGCGTAGCTACTTAGTTTGATGTACAGAATGCTTGGTTGACGGCTTCGTTAAGGGTCCATTTACACCTTGTAAACCTAACTACCTATCTACCTTGTATAACCTATGTCGAATGTTGGCGCGATTACCATTATCTACAATCAATCTACGTAACGTGTACTCATATTTGTAAAGGCTTATTGACAAACACGCTTCCCGTAGGCCGTAGAATTGAAGTGATGTCATTTTACTACAATACTATACTAGATATAGTAAGTAGTTACTGTATCCAGTATAGTATTTATTGTAGTCCGATAAAAATAAGCGCACTGCGCCTACCGCCTACCTAAACCTATATTGTTACGAGCTCAGCGAATCAAATAAAAATATACTCGAACAAACTCACAATGACGACGATGGGACGATGGTTATATCACTTAAGGATCGTTTTAACTATAAGGGGTCAAGAGCAGAAACGCATGTTCAACGATAACAATCAAAGATAATGATATAAGTAGAATTGATAGTCGCTCTTCGGGCATTTTCGTATGTGACCGGCATGGCTTAGTCAAGTGTTGGAAAAACGTCAAAACGGTGAAGGAAAATATCGTAAGGAAACCTGCATGTCCCAGAACTAAAGAGATATATTGTGGTGTTCACCAACCGAGAAGAGTATGTGTCCCAGCAGTGGGATGAGAGCGTTATAGCAATATCCTATGTCATGCTCACTCATGTCCCAAGTTTATATGCAACTTTATATGCACCTCATATTCATTGTTTTGATTTCATACCGAGTTGCGACTGTTAGATATTTCGTAACTGAATGGAGTTTTTTAACATTGTGATGTTGTTCCGTGATGTTACTTTAGTGACAATGCATCATGCACCAGTTAGGTATAAGTATTTTCACAACTACATCTTCAGTCCACTTGCTTGCAAAACACGGAAACCTCGTAAGATATTCGTTCACTACATTGTCATCAGTACTTTATTGTTTCAAAATAACAAATCATTTTAAAAATTAAATACAAAGAGTTTCTTTTCCTTCCTGTTTATGAAAAACATCTAAAAGTTGAATACGCTTACAATGGTCGATGCAGCATATTTTTGAAAAACATTCACACACGTTACGTTTGCACACATGGTACATTGCTATATAATGTAATTTTGTGTACCTATATCTTTTAATGTTGTGTGCAATAAAGAATAAGAATTACATTTGTTTCGATCAATACCTAGGTAGGTACAAGATTTTACTATGGTACAAGAAGAAACATTATATGGATCTAGCTTTTGCCCGCGGCTTCGCTCGCGTTAATTTAAAATTTGACAATCAATTCGGGTTGTATACTACTTTAATAATATAATTCAATCATGATTCAAAAGACACGTGGCGCCATCTATTATCATAAGAACGTTATTATTGTTGCATACAGTACTTTTTTTCGGAATGAAAGGTATGCAAAACTTCAGGATGATCGGTTCAGTTTGGGTTCAGTGGTTAAGGCGTGACCTTTATTCATTTCATCATCTTATTTTATATATTTTTAAATATTTCTTTAAAAAAAACTATTAAAAAAACATTTTAAAATATAAAAAATAGTGGTCTGCCGGTGTCGGGAGCTGAGTCCAAGCTACCGATGGTTAGGGCTCCAGAGGCAGGAACCTCCTCACAACGCGGGCCGTATCGAGGAGGACTGTATTCTGAATCAGGCCCTTGATCCAACCGCCTAAGGAAAGCCTCGACAGATGTTCGTCGAGGCTCGTGGCCATCAGGCCATTGCCCGTTACGACGATCGGCACAATGATAGCAGAGTTCACATTCCACATGTTCCAACCAAACGAGAACCTCGTGTGCCAAGGGGAGATATTTTATTTGTTTCTCTTTCTCAGCTTTCACGAGGTTCTCGTCATGCGGGATGGTAACATCGATATCATTACGCGGCGCGCTGATCGGTCTATCACCACTATGTCAGGCTTATTGGCGACAATAGTCCTGTCAGTGATGTTAGGCTGGCATGTAACCAGTACAGCGTGACATGGTCTTTCTCGAGAACTGGGTCGGGCACATACAAGACTTGTAGTCGGTACCTCAGATTCAAGGCAAGTTGCTGGTGAATAATCCTGGCTACTTGGTTGTGCCTGTGCAAGTACTCGCCGTTAGCCAGACGAGTACAACCAGAAATAATATGTCTGATGGACACACCCGGATGGTGGCATGCCCGACACGTCAACTGTCCCGTCCTTCATAATATGTTTCCAGTAGTTGTTCGTCAACATAAATTCGTCGGTCGTCTGTATTCGTCGTACCATCAGTAGCTTGGACTCAGCTCCCGACACCGGCGGGCGGCAGACCACTATTTTTTATATTTTAATTTTTTTTTAATGGTTTTTTTTTTGAAGAAATATTTAAAAATATATAAAATAAGATGATGATATGAATATAGCCAGAAGTTGTGCAGTCCGTCGGGTCCCGGTGATTTCTAGTTCGGTAACGGATGAACTGCTCTGGCTACATCTAATGGTGTTATTAAAATTGGTCCCATGTCTGGAATAGATTCACACATTCGCTCGACTTGTCGTATCCAGTCGTCTTCAGTATGACAGACGGCCGCCGACCAGATGCTGCGCCAGAAAGAACTCGTGGTGGCATCATCCGGGCAACCCACGTCCGTCATATTTTGATCAGGTCGCTCCCAAGCTCTCTATGCCCACCTCTCATCGCTCTGGAACATGCGATTTTGCGAGTACCGATCATCCCACCGCTTAAACCGCCGAATACAGTGCGCCCATACACAAACTTTCTATATTATTATTTCCTTTATTTGTTTTCACACATATTCATTACATCCACCTCTTTGTGTAATCTATGCCAATGCTGTACTCAACCTTAAATTAATTATCATCATCGTCATCTGCCTAGCCTTTACCCAACTATTTTGGGGTCGTCTTCCAGTCTAACCGGATGCAGCTGAATACCCGTATTTTACGTGGAGCGACTGCCTATCTGACCTCCGCAACCCAGTTAGTCCTCGATACCCTTAGGTAAAACTGATTGACAGACTTTCGGGCCACTGACTACCTCGGTGTGGGCGCGTTCCCTGAGGCGGCGAGCCGCCCACTACCTGAATGCGCCCCAAAAGGTGGTGGTCCGTGGGTAGGGGTACCGCACGATCTGAGGAGAGGCGGCGAGCCTCCTTGCCAGATTGTCGCCATGGGATCTGGAGGCGATAGTCCTCGCGCGCCTGCCCGAGTGGCGCGCGGAGGCACTACGCCGGGGGGTAACTCCGCTGCCGCGGCAAATTGTCGCTCAGCGGACAGACCTCCAGCGCGATCTCATGGCGACATGGAGAGAGCAACTGTCGCAACCCCGTGCAGGACACGCCACAATAGTGGCGGTAAGTCCCCTCTTTGAGGAGTGGCTAGAGAGGCGCCACGGCGCCCTCACCTTCCACCTGACGCAAGTCCTCACCGGACACGATTGTTTCGGGAGGTACCTGCACCGAATCGGGTGGGAGGAAACGCCCGGGGGCTATCATTGTGAGGATCGCCCGGAGGATATGGTGGAGCACACCGCCGTGTCCTCGTAGCGGCGATTGGCGGTGACCTCTGGCGTCTGGCCCTGGTTCAAGCCATGGTCCGGGGTGAGAGGGAATGGGAAGCCGTCACCTCCTTCTGCGAAGCAGTAATGCTAGCGAAGGAGGTGACGGAACGTGAGAAGGAGATAACCTCACGTCCCAGACGCCGCGGGAGACGCCCCGGGCGTCGGGGGCCACATGGCTCTCGACCACCGTAGGCGCGGGCCTGTGGACGGTGAGTAATGAGCTAGCTTGCCGTCCGTCCGTCTTATGACGACAGGCGTGTCGACGGCCTATGTTGATAACATAGGGCCGCGGGTGGCGACACTCCTCTGAGTTTCCTAATTTTAGTATGTAAGTACGTTTTATTTAATTTTTATAGGGTATTTTTTATCACTTATTATCAGCCAAATAGAATTTATATAGCACACACAGAATTACAGGGACATTGTAATCTGGAGACCTAATAATATTCTTACGGATCGGACAGGATTTTTTTTAACATATTGTATAGTCTTTAGTCGCGGATAACTTTCATAGCGCGATTCAGAATTTTGATGTTAGTTCTTCCTTTGTATCATAGATGGCGCTGTAGTTCATTTTGAACTGTCCGTTACAAATTTGTCAGAAGCACGAATGTACGTACTTACGTATAAGCAAAGCAGCAGCAGCAGCCTATAAAGCTCCCCACTGCTGGGACTCAGTCCTCCTCCCCGGGTTAACCATTGTACACTTGAACACATCTTCTTATTCGATAATGCATAATAAAATAAGACTATTGAAAGAAAGAAAGTAAAAATATTTATTTGTCGCAAGGACATGACGTGCATACAAAAAAATAATAATAACAATAATCACAAGGTGCATTAAATGTTATAAATACAACAGCACAGAAACAGAAAAAGAAAAGTTAACAGCTTGACTGCGACAAGCAAGCTACCACTCAGCATGATGCTGTGCTATGGAGGGCCCACAGCACAGCACAGCGCTGGTTTTCAGTGGTCACCTGTGAGAAGGAAAAAAACGTACGGAAATCAAGACAGCATAAATATTTGATTGCATGAATTAGGAGAAAAAAAACAATTAAATAAACAGTATTTGGATTATAATATAAAACAACTATAGGGAATATAACTGACTATACTACACTGACTACACTACTACCACTCACTACTACCGACTATATTTGTCTGATATTGATTGCAGAGAAGGAATGAGTACAATGTGGTGAGGAAAGTCTTGAACACGAATGTGGACGGCTATAAGAGAAGAGGAAGACCAAAGAAACGGTGGATGGACTGTGTGAAGGATGATATAGCTGGAAATGAGGTGAGTGCTGAGAAGGCGAGTAGAGAAGTATGGAAGAAGAAGACAGCTGCGCCGACCCCAAATGAATTGGATTTTCCCAATTCATTGATGGGAATGATGATGATGATTGCAGAGAAGTCAACCTAAGGCGGGTATCTAACTGGTGGAGGGCCTCAAATTCTCCTTGTTCCAATTTTCCATTACCAGCTGATAATATACAGGATGAATTTTCCAAGTGGGCGTGAATGGTCAAATTCGAAACTATGAGGAATAGCGAAAAATGCTCAAAGGAGTATCGAGCCCGATTTTGATGAAAACTAATAATATGCTTCATTAGATTTCTGAAAAAACAATATTCCTAGCCAGGAATTTGATTTTGAAAAAAAACACACTGTATTATTACACCATTCGATAGTATCGCTAATAAGGCTCTGCTCTACGCTCATTACTATGACCTTTAGGCGCGTAGAGTCAATAAGACTGAAATTAGAACAATGATGAATCAACAAATGATTTGAAGATCGACTGCGCTGCGACACTATCGAATGGCGTAATAATACAGTGTGTGGTTTTTTTCCAAAATCAATGGGGTCGATTCCTGGCTAGGAATATTGATTTTTCAAAAATGTAATGATTCAGTTTTAGTTTTCATAAAAATCGGGCTCGAGACTCTTTTGAATATTTTTCGCTTTTCCTCATAGTTTCGAATTTGGCCATTCGGAAAATTCAACCTGTATATGGCATGAAAAGAAATAGCCGACTTCATTATCATAAGAAATATTCATAAAGTTCAGGTGAGTAGTAATGCTTGTACTCGCAACCGGCGTGCGTGTATGACCAGATGTATGAACATGGACGAGGCGCAAGGAGTAGTATACATAAGGACCGTAGCACAGTGGGCAGTGGCGTTTAGGACTTGATTATGAAGTAACGGAAAAACTGCTATCTTATCCTGGTCTAGTATTTTTCATAAATACATACCTACTGCCACCACCCCCTAAACGCACACATCCATCATTAAACGTAAACACACACCTACACCATCTTACACACACACACAATACCACACCAAACAGTGCACACACACGACACCTTCCGCATCACTCACACTTCACACACTAACAAACACAAACACGATTTTTTATTTTATTTTGTTACTTTTTTTTGTTTTCTTTTCTTACAATAGTCCAAACATGTATCTACAAATTGTGCTAATTCCAATCTCGGCGAGGGGGGCCCGGAGTCTATCGGACAGGGTATCCTAGTTAGGATTCCTGACTACCACAAACCTTTGTATCTCCAGTATATGTAATACCTGTGTCTTGTAATTGTACTTTGTGGGAGAAAATAAATTGTTATTTTAAGGGCTTTATTTGTTCTTTCTAAAAACAGTTACTGTCTTGTGAATATTGCAGTCATAGCTAAACCTAAGTACTTACCGTATTATTTTGAAACCCCATAAATTATAATGAGCCCATTACGCGAAAAAAAAACATTTGTTAACCGTGAAATTGGTGTAGAGGAAAATGATTCGGTTTTTAAGGTTCCGTAGTCAAATAGTTTCGCCATGTCCGTCTGTCTGTCTGTCTGTCCGCAGCTTAGCTCAAAGACTCTTAGTACTACAAATCTGTAATTTGGCATGAATATACAAATCTCACGACATAGTTGCCATCGAGGGAAAAACCTGGATGAGGCTGGCACAGGAACGTGGAGATTGGCAGAAGAAACGAGAGGCCTATACTCAGCAGTGGGTGAATTCAAGCTGTGGATGATGATGATGATGATACAAATCTGTATAGTTACTTTACGCCGATGGTGTAATAAAAGAGGTAAAATAAAATCTCGAAAAGTATTTTTTTTAGGGTATCTCCAGCTCCAGTACACGTAAACGCGGGGGGATTTTTTTTCTCGCGTACGCCATAGTGATGTGGGAAGTCGTTGGATAGGTCATTAAATAATTTTTCGATTAAGGGATTCGTTTGTGAAATATTAAGCTATAAAGTGCAAATTTTTGTTAGACTCAAGTGTCGTAGTCGTCCCCTACCAGCTAAACGGTTGTGTTTGGGTGGAAAACTATCACAGCTAAGTAGGCTTTACAAGTTTACGAGTAATAGTCGACCAACGTATAAAATGTACTTAGATAACATATTTTCCTAAACATAATGTAATGGGAGCACAGGTTTTTCAACCACAAATGTAATTTTTTTTTATTATTTCAATAATCAGCAGCATCGCTGATGCGAAGGGTGAGGGGCGGTCCCAACAGCTACCTGAATGTTATTGCAGACTACATCCATAGTCCTATTTGGAGGCATTGGATTGGGCTGCACATATTATAGGCTGACTGGCGCCTTTTCCTCTTATTTGTTGTGTTTGTGTAATTACTAACATAGTTTTAAGTCATCTTATTGTACTACTAACACTCTATGGACCTAATTAGTCTGAAATAAATGTTTTGAATTTGAATTTGAATAAAAATCACCGTTCGGAGGCAAATTGGACCGTAGGAAGGTAGGAAGTGTCCGCATACATCGACGGGCAACTACGGAACCCTACGTTGTGCGTGGCCCGACACGCACTTGGCTTTTTTTTCTTTTTCTACGATTTTATTGGAGCAGCTATGGATTTGCCCTACTTTATGCGTGGTCGCACAGGTGGGTAACTCTAACTTCAAAAATGGCTCACCAAAAAATATTGTGTAATCCATACTTACTGTATTAAACCTTGAATTAATTATCATCATCGTCATCTGCCTAGCTTTTTCCCAACTATGTTGGGGTCGGCTTCTAGTCTAACCGGATGCAGCTGAATATCAGTATTTTACATGAAGGTCAGATAAGCAGTCTGACCTCCGCAACCCATTTACTTTACTACTGGGTAACATGATACTCCTAAGACTGGTTGTCAGACTTTCGGGCCACTGACTTCCTATAACGACTGTCAAAGATCTACAAATGACAGCCGGCACCAACGGCTTAGCGTGCTTTCCGAGGCACGGAGGAAACTTGGCTTAATCTGAAGATTGATACGAGCGGCTGTTATTATTTAGCCACGAGCTCCTCCATTATGTACCAAGATTTTTCCTTCATACTGATGCACTGCGCGGTCCGTCAGTGTTTGCAGTCATTTGAAATATTATTACGAAATAATTACAAATAAATGCTCGGTTATACAACCCACCTATTGTATTATCTGCGAGTGTACAGGTACTAGCTGATCGTGAATAATTATCATTTGCAGTAATGAAGGTAGCAGTAAACTTTTATGAAATGAATCTGAAATGAAGGACATTCGAAATCAAAAGTAATTTATTCAAAGTAGACGGAGAATTAATATTTTGTGACCGTCAAAACTTACTTAATGTTCTGCATTCTAGGTTCCTCAATTTTAGTGCTGTAGGCAATTTCTAAAGTGGAATGTGCATTACTCTTCCCTCCCCAAGTCAATCACCATATACCAGGCTGGTTTTAATAAGATTCACACTTATCGTTCGCTTCTTGTTGAAGATTTTGACATTCACCAGCTTATGTTAGTAAATTAAACCGTCACTGAAAAATTCTCCTCATATTTGCCCAATGGGTTAGATTCATTCATTTAGTATACAAGACATTAAGTCGGAAGCTCAGGGTGATTCAAATCCCGCGAAATTCAAACCTTCTTACGTTTCTGGCAATAAGCAGTGTCATGTCATGTTTCGCGATCTTAAACACAAACGGTGACATATTACCTACGGTACAGACAGACGATAAATTACTCGTGATTACATAATGGTTATTCTTACTGCTTTTGTTTACTACTTCGTTTTCAATCGATAACAATAACACAACCGTATTTTGTTCCTAGTACCTATAATAGGTGCTAACTAGCTAATAAAAAGCATTGCTTTATCAGCCCATAACTTTCCCACTGCTGGAACACACCAGCATGGATTGGTGGATATCACACGTCTTCGAATTTTTGGTTCTAGAACAAGCCGGTTTCCTCCCGAAGTCACCTTTTTGAGAGCAGTACTTTTGGAATTGCGGAACCCTTCACCGTTTTGAGAGCAGTACTTTTGGAATTGCGGAACAGAGAGAGTTTATTCTACAGTCGCAACATCTACAACTAATTCTGCATCAAATTGAACTTGATTCTGAAGATCGATCTATCGAAGATATGAAGATGTTTACGTACTAGGTAAGTCACCTGATTTCCATTCATTCGGCCATCTAAACAACTACTCAATTACTACAACCAATTGGCGTGCGCTTGCGACCCGACACTTCCGATATGAATGAATGACACATAAAGTAAACTCAAAAAGTACAATAAAACATGCTCTAATTTTACGTTATACAAGGTGTTTCGATTACCTACACATTCAACGATAGATGTTTTGACCAGACTAACATAACCTGTAAACAACTGACAACGAATCAATGTCAGGGTTTTCAGCACTTTGTCGAGGTCGAGGAGATCGCGTGGCTGCTGGCTAGGTGGTGGTGAATATGGCCCATTGACCATTATTGTGAAGGAACTGTAGCCTTAGTTACCTAATCTTTGGTGTTTATCTCGAGTGCCTTATGATCTCAATAGAATCATAATAAACAAATGAGATTAAATATAATGGCCACCAAAAAATTCTCACCAAATCTTAGCGAGCAAATATAATAAATGACATTAAAAATAATATAGTTTTATTTGTACTCTAAAAATAACGTGCGTAACGAAATGTAATCGGTTGTAAGCGACTAATGTTTGACAGTTCCGCAAGGAAATAAGTACCTATATGTTACTCTAATACACTTCACACCACATCAACATAGAAAAAGGCATTGCGGCAAGGAGAACTCAGGAACTTGCATCCTGAGTTCCTTGCCTTGGGGCACCCCGACTCAGACAGGTTAGGTTCGAAGGGGATGCTCCCACCCCCCACACCCTTCCCCCCATCGTGCTAAGTTACTTTAAGCCCCTGCAGGCAAAAATACGAGACGCGCGTAGCGATGCTACCGCGACTGCGCCTTAGTTCGGCGTAATTTGCTTAATATGATAGCAAAACGTAAAATTTTTGGTTATAATTTAAAATTAAAATGGGGTTTTAATATTTTTGGCAGTATAAAAATGTTTTTAAAGTCATTTTTTACTATATCTAGTGTTAAGTAAGCCTAAACAAATAGGTAACGGTACTTATTGAAGACACAAAACACTAAAAAGTGGAAATAGTACATTTTGATATAAGTGGTGAGTGGTGACACAAAAACAAATTACTGTTTATTCTAAATTACAAAAATATTTTAATTTTCTATTTTTCATATTAGACTGTTTAGCGGGTTCATACCTTTGTTTCTTCTTCAACCTGGCGAAAGCAATGCGCGGAAAAAACCCACATTCAATCATAGTTTCCTAATAATTGAAGACAAAAAAACTTTTCGTGTTATTATTTTATTTCTTCGAAAATGTATTGAAAAACGTCGTTTGATACACGCGGGCATTTCTTACTGCAGTTCTCGGCTCCATAACAACCTCGCCTGCGGCTTGGGTGTGAAATCCGCCTCAAATGCAATAACAAAGTTTACCCACTTATATTAAAATGTACTACTTCTTTCGGTGACTTTTGTTTGTTTCGTTGACTTTTTTACTACCGACTTCCGAAAGTAAAGTTATTTTCCACTTTTAAGTGTTTGTACTGGAAGTCGGTTGTTTTTTTTTATTTTACCCTTTTTGGTTGTGGTATCTCACACAAATCCTTGCCAAGTATCAATTTGACATTGTAACTAGATGTTTTTATTATTACCACATCCACATAGACGAAGAAGAAAAAAAAATGCATACCTATTATAAAAGACAACTCTTATAGTACCGAAGCAAGTTAATATTTATAAGGGACCTTCGCGCGAGCTTCTTCTACCAAATAAAAGTAGTATCACTTAAATCGGACCCGTAATAACGGAAAAATCGGTGAAAACATATGAAAAAAAGAAGATGCTGTTAGAATACATAATGTACTCCTTTTTTAAAAGTCGGTTAAAAGGGAGGTATAGATAGGTACCTACTTCTTACAGACCTACCTACTAACAGGCCGCCTGTGCAGTGTGCAGTGTGCATCACGGTACCCAGTGGCGTAGCGCTACATGATTTTTAAGCATCCTTATCGTATTTTCGAAATCTACTTTTCTGGTGAGATTATGAGAATATTGTTTCTTCTAATTTCATTGTTGCGGGTATTAAAATATTTGGTCAGTGGGTAGCCTTAGGGGTTTAATGCCACGTCGATAAACTGTTTCAAAATATAATAATTGCTTTTGTAAATTATTGCTTTGTTTGCTGCAAATTAACGAATATTAGATAGTTTATTAAAAGTGTAGGTAAATATGACAGATAATTATGACAGACTTAAAACACGACAATTCGGGTTGTCATGCAGTTTCAATTTTCAAATCAATACTTAGTGAATATAAATTAAGATTTTCTACTTCAAATAAACTTAACCTAGATTGTAAATGTAATTGATAAAGTCTTCACGGATTTATGAATATTTCATGAATTGGTCAAGTGAGAAAACGTGTAATTGTCTGATGAACCAACAAAACAAATGCATTGTATTTTATCTATTTCCCTTGATTTAACTTTTGCAGGCAAGTTTTACTTGGTAGTAGGTAGGAATATTTAGATTTATTGCAATTAATTAACTGAAATGATATTTCAATAAGCTGATAGATTATCTACACACTTTTAAAACTTTCGTTTTATTTAGACAACAAACATAAAAATAACTGTTCGAAAAACATAAAATAAATTAAGCTTACCTTATATTTCATTTTGAATAAAATACGTCTTCTTTCAACAAAATCACAACACTAACAATGACAAAAAATAACAATCAATATTTCTACGTTAAACAATAATATTCTTCGTTTATAAAATTGTAAATAAATAAATAATCGTCAAAGTTTTCGATCGCGAAATATTTTGGCGCGCAATTCGCAATATCCGCGCATGCGTTCTGTGCGGCTGCGCGGTAATGGCTGCGCTTTGCGAGACGCGACGGTTTTGCTTCCCCGCCGGCGAAGTGCAACGACCCAGTACTGCCCGCGCTAACACTTCCTCGCGCCGATGCAATGAAGGTGAAGGTAAAAGGTGAAGTGCGAAACTGTTGCCGAAATGGCCAGTTAGTAGGTACCTAGGTACTACAACGAGTTTAACCCAGCCCAGTCGACCGATAATGCGTTTCACGCAGTTTTCACACTTTTCACGGTTTGATATTGCAAACTGTTGTACTATTGAGACAGTGACCCACGTTTTTGGGCAATTGTTAAAGACAGCGCGTAACTTTGTTTGACCACGATTTTACGATTGATGTGTCACCGTGAAACCTCGGGTTATTCGAGGGTAGATTGAAATCAGATGCTAAAATAAATCGATTTGCAAATACATGAAATCATGAAATGACGATTGCTTAGTAAGTATCTACCAATGCAAAATTGTATCAATACTTCTGCAAGACTTCTCATGCTGCTACTACTTAATTTACATTTATTTTTATAAAACTGTTTATTGTTGATAGGTAGTACTTTCGGGGGCTCTCGTTTGTTCTTAGAATAAGTATTCAAAAAGTACATAAGTACCTAGTCAGTAAGTCGATTCACTCACAGGCACAATCCGCCCACCCAGGTTTTCTTGATTTTTGCAGAATTATTGTAAACTAGTGTTAGTGGAGTTGCGGACACCAGCCCGTTATACAATAAGTACAATACAATACAAACTAGTGTTACCTAGGTTCGAGCCCGGGCAGGCCGCATTAGTTTCTGTAATTTATTTTCTTTCATCACCGCTGCTCTCAAAATCGTGAAGGAAAACATCGTGAGGAAACCGGCATGTCCTAGAACCACATTCGAACACATTTGTGACCTCTACCAACCCGCACTGGGCCAGCGTGGTGGATTATACTTAGCCCACTCCCTCTTATAGAGAGGAGGCGTATGTCCTAGCAGTGGGAACATTATAAGCTGTTTATTCAAAAAAAAAAACAAAATCATTTATTTCAGGTACGTAACCCATATTGCAAAAAAAATTATACAAATACAAAAACAGCAAATAACATAGTTCTCAATTCACAATTAATTAATAAAAATAATAATTAATTACAATTTTGTTAGTCTCTTACGGGCGACACAAGTGTGCTTATGCTAGGTGTTACCTAGCTGGTACTATTTAACAAATAAAAAGGTATATAATAAAATAAACTATTGAAGTGTTGATAAAATTGATTTAATGATATTTTATCCCTAAAAACGTCTTTTTAAAATGTTGACAAAAATCCTTTTTTTTTACTTATCATTATTTGGAAGAGCCTACTTAAAAAACTTTAGTGATGAATGAGTGTTACTTCCTCGGGGTCTAATGACTTCCTGAAGCCTGTTTGGAAGCTTATCTATATTATTATACTGCACCGACGCGAAAACGGTTACCACGTAGGTATACAGTAGGTACCTACATCATTCTGAGCCCCGGGCCCTCTCATAGAAATTTTTCATCGGTTATTAAAAAAAAAATCAGCCGTTCCATACATTTTGACCGTGTAGGTATTGTACTTTTGTAGGAAACAGCAGATTTTTTTTTATTAACCGATGAAAAATTTCGTATGATGTACTGAATACGTGCCTACGTGGTGCCCGTTTTCACGTCAGTGTCCCTTCCAACCCGTACAGTGTCTTTAATATCCGATTGAGGGATGTTATGCCATCCATATAAAAAGTTGTCTTACATTCTTTTATGATTGTCAATGCTATATGTAACCCTAGCCTTAAACCAACGTTTCAGGTTGTCCCATACGAGTTCTTTGGGATTAAGGTTAGGATTACGCGTTGGCCATGGCTAAGGTTTGAATTCGGACCTCTTCGAGGTAGTGGGCGACGGGTCTAGCGACAAGGCAACGTGCGTTATCAAGGGTTATGAAGTTATCCCAAATAAATGACGCGAACGATACGTCATGATCTTGGAGAACTTACCACGTACCTGAGAGCACGTATCACACTGCCTCTATCGAATCGAAGACAACCAGTTCGGTCGGAGTCTCACTCAGTGATGCTTTCCCGATATCATTATCGACCCTCCCTGATGAACCACTATATTTCTACTGTAGCACATGGAGTAGAACTGGCGCTTGTTTATATACGCGCTGAGGTCCATCTGGACCTCTTATTGTTGTATTTCAAACTTGAACTGTTTGAACTGTGATGGACTTTATTTAAAGTATTTTAAAAAAAGCTGCTTACAATAGTTCATTCTTCCACTGCTCAGACAGAAGTCCAATCAGCAACTTCCCTCGCAAAACGAAACCTAGCTCTACGGTGGAGTGGGAGAAGCTGGGTAAAATGCACTAAGAATCCTTTCTCCAGTCGTTCCTTCACCCACACTAACATTTTTCACCTCGAAGAGACGATTAAGACCTTCATTAGCTGAATTAAAACGATCACTTTACATACTGGTGACAACAAAGCCGTCGTCTCGAGCCAAAGTGCATCTTCATCATCATATACTTAGTGTCCGTTTTATACAAGACTAGCACTTCGCCCGCGACTTCGCAAAAATTGTAATAGCTCGGCTAATTTGCATGATAAAAATATAATTTAGCCTATGTTACAACTGATAATTTAGCTTTCTATTGGTGAAAAAATTGTGAAAATCGGTCCAGTAGTTTCGGAGCTCATTCGGTACAATCAAACAAAAAAATCTTTCCTCTATAATTTTATTATTATAGTATAGATAGAAGTAAGATTTACGTCTCATTCAGGTGTAGGAAAAGTTGTATGTGAGGAGGTATTTTATTGTAACATTATAAACAGTACCCCATGAAAGATGAGTCTACGTTAGCTATCCTGAAAACTGGCAAATAATTGATCCCTATTTCTAGTATTATACTTGTCTTGTGTCTGTCTGTCACGACTCACGTCCTTTACCCAATAGATGCAGATTTTTTTGCATGATGTTCATAGATGTATTGACAAGCCACGTCCACATTAATAGAGATGTAATTTAATGAATTTCTTAAAACTAGCGTGCTGCTATTTTATTTTTAAGAAACGATCCCACAATCCGATATGGCATTCTATCCGATACCTCTGCGCATAGAATTAGCACTTTAAAAAATCATTATGTCAAGTTTTTAGTATGTCTGACTGACATAATGTGTGATGGATGATGGGTAATTTATAGGTATCTTAGCATTGTATGCAATTTTCTCTGTCCGTCTCATTAACAAAAACTGAAGTGCCATCTCTATCTCACACCGTTGTTAAACAGAATGAGCGAGTGCTCGAAATGTCGAATGCACTTTTTATTGTGTATGACAGTGTATGTTTTATTGATTTGATTTTGATCGACCGGTGAAGAATAGCGCGCTTCCGCGTTATTTTGTTTTTGTGGCGAATGTTGTCTATTTAAGTGTTTTATTTTAGTGTGAACTGCAATGGATATTATTCTTTGTGTTTGTGATACATAATAAGGTTTGTTGTAGCCTAGTTTTAACCTATTTCTAACAGTTTTACTCGGCGTCCATTAAGGACGCCCAAACCTTCGTGGATTTCTCTTCCCGACGACAATGTGCAACTAAACATGGACTTCGAATCTGCTAGCAGTAAAAGAATCGCTACTTCTCCCCCGACAAACTTAAAGAACCTTCCAAAATTATAAAAAAATGAAACTGGAGGGACAATCCACCAGTAGTGGTACCTACATGTTGGCAAGACCCCATACAATGTATAGTTGCACGGAATGTTTTGACGAAACGTAACTAAACATTCTCCTAGGTAATGTCAACCGGGTGAAAGTTGAGTTTAAATATCACCAAGATTTTAACAGCTTCCGAATTAGCCCTATTTTATTTTAGTTAAAAATAATTTCGTTGCGTCAATCCCCCGATCACTCGTTATAGTAAGAGACATTCCTTCAAAATGCACTGAAGACGAAGTAATAGAGAATATCGAGGTTTCCACTGGATGCTGTCCTGTTATTAAGGCTAGGAGAATGAGCTATAAGGGAACTGCTCTTTGTAGTTATCAAATGGAAACCCACTCAAACAGTAGTACTAAACTTTGGCAGTGTAATTTTACCCAAACATAACTATTGTTTCTATTCTGCTTGTTCTGTTGAAACATATGTACCTGAGTATGCAATGCTACAATTGTTGCCGATTTGGCTACACACATACTGTATGTCTTTCCAAATCCTTTTTTTTTTGGATGGGAAATTATCAAGTGACTCCTCCCGCTCTGGGCGGAGTGGAAGGGAGTGTCAGACTTTTACTGACTAAAACCCATCCATGTTCCTTCTTTTGCCCTTTAGTGCTCCAGGGCCGCGGTATCTCTTCCGAACAGCCTGTCGTCATAAGACAGACGGACGGCGAGCTAGACGTCTTTCCAAACCCTGCTGTTTCAAATTTGGTCAAGCTGGGAGAGATAAATGCCAAGTTTCTTGTAGTTATTGTGTTTTCTGTTCTAGCAATAACTATGCCAATGATAAAGCTCGTTTTGGATTGGGTTGGCAGAAGGCCATAAAAACCTTTAAGCCTGAGAAGTCAATTTCATATCCTGAAGCAAGCCAGCTATTCCCCGTTTAAGATTGTATGCTGAAGTCTCTCCAGAGAATAAACCAGTACCCAGACATCTCATGCTCCCAGTTCAGTTCCCCAAATTCCAAAATCTTACTATAAAATGATATTCCTTGAACCTAAATCGCAAGCCCCAGCTTCACCTATTTATGATAAGCAGGCTCATCAAACTCTTACTCAGAACTACTCCCCTTCCCAAAATACTCCTGAACAATCCAGGATGCATTGCCTCTATTAGCCAATCCTACCCAGCCCCTACCTACCCATGTCAATAAATTGACATCAATTGTTAATGATATCCCTAATGCTTCATCTTCTGACATTGATTCAATGGAACTAACAGACAGATTTGTTGCTGGATAGATTGTTCCACTTCTTCTCCCAGCTAACACACTAGGAAGTGGCGACGGGTGGGCGTCTTATGTAATTGTTTCAAAATGTGCTGGCTTTCAGCCTAGTTTGAATAAAAGATTTTGATTTTTTATTTTATGAGAAGTGTTTCTCCCTGAACCCTGACATACTCAATCTCATTAAAAAGTTTACTGTTCTGCGGAATTGCTGAGACATGGCTTCTCTCTGGAACTAATTTCAGGACTCCATGGATTCAGTCCTCAGTCAGTCCTCACCCATGTAAATGATTCTCCTGGACTTGAGGGATTCCCTTACTCCTTCATTACTAAAGCTGGTGATATAACCCACCAATACTATCTGGACTTAGTCAATTATAGTTTTAGTTTGGGTTCTGGTAAAGATCCTAGTGATTGACCTTCATACAGACCAGTTGCTATATCATCTGTACTTCTCCAAATAGAACATCTGATTAAAAACTGCTCTCTACGACTCAATTTTGCTTTAGGAAAGACACAGGGGCACTTTGGGTATAGCTGATAGTGCTAGTACCCTAACATCAGGGGTCCGGCAGGCCCTTGTAGAAATGAGTCTGTGGTAGCGGTTTTCCTCGACACTTCAGCTACCTATGATTCTGCTCACCTTCCAGTTCTCAGGCAGAAAATGCAAGAGCTGGGAATAGTGTGCAACTCAGGTTTCTCAGGAACTCTCGTTTGAGGGACCTCATGGATCTCTACTTAGTGTCCTTTCTACAATATTTATTTATTTATTTTATTAAGTACTGTAGATACCGCTCACCAACATCACTCTGTCCTCATTAAACTAATGGTTCTTAGATCACGGGGTACCTAAGTAGCGAATTGACGGTCAAACTATCCCAATTTAAGAGAAGGCTAAGTTCGTGATAGTAACTAAACTCCAAATTGTCGGGAGTGGATCACATTAATATAATACAGGAAATGTGAGCACTCAGATTCGATTCTTAAGCCTTTGTCAGGTGTGTGGTGGGGAGCTCACACATACACCTTAAAAAAAAACTACCTACAATGTTCTTGTCAGAAGTGTTGGACTATTACAAGGCTCTATATGGTAACTGCTACCTTATAGAGCCTTGTAACAAAGAATCCTGCACAGATCACTTTCTGTCCCAGTCCAGGCCAAGTGATGTATGAGAATCCTTATTGGTCCCATGGAACCATAAAACCCTATCCCATAAAAGCTCTCCAGGTTGAATGTGCAGAACCTCCCCTTAACCTTCAAAGACAATACTTACCAGATGTTTTGTTACAACTTTTTTTTGTAATCTTAACTAACTAAAATTGTTTTGTCCTAACAGCTTGCTGTGCTGCCGTCACTAAAGGTGCCAAAGAGGGGAAAAATAATATGATGATGATTTTCTTCAAAAAATACTTAGAAAACAATTTACTAGTGTAATTGTGATATTTTATAAGAATAAAATTCGTCATCAAAGATGATGGAACATATTTTAATGCATGATTGGTAAGCATTGTTCTTTAAATTTACTGATTTCAGATCTACGTTTAAAAAGTTATTATAGTAACGCTAATGCACTACTGTAGAGTTAGTTCTTGGTTTAATTAGATTCTGTTGGTACACACCGGTTGGTTATCCACCGACAGTCACAACTCTTGAACGCCTAATGTTCCAGTAAACCTAATGTCACCATTAAACATGCTTCTAATCTCAACAACAATAAACCAGACAGCAAAAACTAAGACATTACAAAACATTTTTGATCATGACATTTTTCAGGTATGATAATAAAAGCTCAGATGATGCCCATTTCGTGAAAGAGGAAGACATAGACAACTGTGCCACGGAGAGGATACTTAGAAACGAGTTCCATGACCCCCTGGTGTCCAGCGAATCTGAGGATGAAGACAGGCCTAACAATATAAACTGGGATCGAATATTCAAGAAAATAAATCAGGTACCTACGCAGAATATGAGACAGCTAAAGTTCACTTAGTAATTTATTTAGACATTATATTTACAATTATAAATGACCAATTGTGATTAATTGAATACTACTATGACGATTAATGAATCATTAGTCAGTTATGGTGACTAATGATTGATTAGTCATCAATCGTGATTGACGTATTTAATCATTAGTGAACTAAATTTTGCCCAACATTGATTATTAGTTTAAATGTTTTGCAAAATACAGAAAAAGGTGACTTATTTCACCTATTTCTGTTCACCGGCAACTAAGGTACTTATTGTTTTAGTATGAATTGTAGTCTTAATTAGCTACTATTTTAGATAGTATCTCAATTTTGTTAGTCTGACGCCCACATTTCATATGAAATGACTAGGGTATGAAAATTATGATGATGATGCCATGTTTTGTGAAGAAACCAGCATGCTCCAGAACCAAAAGTTCTCCAAACTTGTAACTTGCAAAACTGTTAGCTTAGAATGTATTTCTGAATAAATAAACTTGTGAGCTAGTCATCTGGTATCACACTATTGATTTCACCCAAAAGTTGACTGATGATCCTAAACCTGTCATGTGTTATAATATTAAATAAACAATAATAGATATCGGCATGTTCTTTTTCAGCCATCAACAAATAAATTATATGTGGCTTGCGTCCGACGATCACCTCCATACCCAAGGGTATCAGAACTGAACCCCGACCAACACAAACAGTTTTTAAAGATTATAAGTGCTAAATACCCCAATGTTTTGAAAGATCTGTTCCTAGGCAAACCCAACAAACAGGATGTAAAAGCATTTGAAGTAAGTTTTTGTTTTTTATATTTTAATCAGTTGTTGTTAAATTTTGTTATTCCAAGGTCAGATTTTGAAATAATGAGCATGCACATATAATATAGTTAAGTTTAAAGGAACCGTTATAGCCACGAAAATTGCATCATATTGCCCAGCATTTGTTTTGCATGGTTCTATGTATCCAATTCAGGGATCTTGAAGAGATAATCTAGTTTATTCTGAAATGTTGTGTTTCGAATTAAAAGAAGAACAACTATTTAATTTGGTACAGTGCGTGAGGTAGCCGTGTAGTGCGGAAAGCATGGTGATGCCTGCCAGTGTGAATGACAGCGTCACTACACTGCGCGGCGCAACGCGCAGCTACTTCTAGCACTGTCTTGGTTAAATGGTAGACCTGTTCCTAATTTGGATACTACCCACTTGGTTGCAAGATCTGTAAAGATTTACAAATTTACCAAAAAGGTATTCTCTGATGGTTTACAAATTCCAGGCTGCAAAAGAAACATACCTAAAAGAACAGAAAGAGTACCAAAAGTGGGCCAAAACGCTTTGGGTGACAGACCACTGTATCCGAACACTACGTCCAGGACGCGTTGTAGAGAGAATGTATTTGGCTGAATGCCAAATGAAGGCACAACGGATGCACGGTTTCCCGAAACACTATAATGTAGCGGCTCATATAACGTTAGAGAATCCAATGAACAACTGTGATGCTGTACTTAAACAGGATTTGATCAAAGTAAGTATACTGTTAATAATAATAATAAATAAATCATTTATTCTCCAGATAATACAATCCAATTTGTTAGTAAAAAATCATACATACACATCTTAAACACTAGTGTTAGTACATAATTATATTTGGAAAATTTTGATAATAGTTACTTACTAATAATGTCAAAATAATTAATAATAATAATGTCAAAATCATTAAAAATAAGTAATGTCAAAATCACCATTAATCATGTCAAAATTATTAATACTACAATAATCAGAAGATAAAAATAAATAAATCAAACACAATAATCAAATTAGCAAAAATATAAAAATAAACCTTACTTCAAGGCACGATTTGACGGCAATACTTGTGTTGTGGTCCAGTGCCTGAGTATTAGGCCTTCCGCCCTGTCGGCCACAGTGACCAAGAGGCTGTTGGCGCTGCCCCGCACCCGCCGCATCAAGGAGGCGACACGCTTTCGCATGATTGCGTAAAAGTCGTCTATACGTGCCTCTGCGAACATTCCCGATGCGCTACAGCAGCGTGGCAACCCCAACAACGCCCTGTATGCGTTAATTGTTCTTAATTTTTAGCTTACTTGGATGTGCCCGACAGGTTCCAAAATGATCATTATGCTTTTTGTCTATCATCTAAGTTCTTAATGTGAACTAATTGTCACTTACAGGATAGCTTCCGTGATATCGGGAGCTCAAAATTATGAACAATCACGGACGATATCCCGTAAGTGACAGTATAAGTTTAATTTTAAACCGTGAAAGCTTCAAACAGTCTAAAGTTCACATTGTGTATTGCAATAAATATATTGAGCAACAATGTCTATGCACACGTAATTTACCAAAAAAGTGGTCTAGTATCTGAATATGCAAGGATCATGCAAAGTGTAATTTTATATAGGTACATGTAATGTATGATTGATATTCATCAAAGAATAATATTAAAAAATCCTATTTGCTAAACAAATTCTATGACAGTTAACGCAATCCTTATTCTAGCAAGATATTCTACTTTCAGGTGAGTCTGGCAGAGATGCCAAATGTTCAGATTCCTGTCAAGATCGATAAGCAGATAAGCATCGTCAAACCTTGGATAGCACCACAGCCTTGCCAGAAACATCAATATCAGATTGTGTTGCCAAGTAAATATACTATTAATATATTTTATTTTACTTTGTACATCTGTACAAAGACATCACTTCAGCCAGCACATCAAGCTACTACAACCTGTCAAATTTCTTTAATAGATTTTCAACTTTATCTCTAAAGCATTAGGTTCAAGGTTGGTTGGGAAAATCTGACAGTTTCGGGTAGGTTGACCTGCTGGCGTCTGTCCATAACAATAATGGCTCTGACAATTCAAAAGTGCCTGTAAAAGTTTGAATTGAATGACATGCTCTGAGTATTGAATGAATCACAAAACTTAATATCAGCTTTTTTCTTTACCTTTTTATAATGTATAGTTTCTAGTATAATTGATAGAATGCGTACACTAGCAAGCTTTTTAAAAAATAATAGAGAAAACTTATTGAAGAAGTTAAAAATATTTGTTAATATTTGAACATTAAATTAAGAACCAAGCACGATTTTTAAATCGTAAAAAATATAACATTTCCTTTCTCTACTTACAGACGAAGACGCACTATCAATGCTACCAATCACAGAGATACACCATGTACTGGCAACATTCGCTCTGAGGAACAACACACGTTTCATAGCAAGTGAGAATGCACTCAAGTGCCTCACGCAGTGGAACAGACACTGGCTGCTACCACTCTCTGTTTGTGACACTATTGGACCAGGTAAATTCTAACTTACTAGATACATGCTTCTCTCGGAAAATTTAAGTATAAATTATGGCAAACCCTATTGCGTCAAAAAATGATCACATTTAAATAGTATTTGTCTTGCCCACTCATACTGGAATCTGTTTGTATCTCATGGGGGATGTGCCAAATGCAATATAAACAAAGCTTTGCAAATATAAAACTTGTATGAGTTCTGAAGAACAGTGGTGGCCCAGTGGTGGCGGCCCCGACTTACGAACAGTACTTTGTGTAAATTATTTCATCACCATTGCTCTCAAAAACGGTGAAGAAAAACATCAGGAAACCGGCATGTCCTAGAACCAAAAATTCGAAGACATGTGACATCTACCAACCCGCACTGGGACCGCGTGGTGAATTATAGCCCATTCCCTCTCATAGAGAGGAGGCCGTGTGTCCCAGCAGTGGGAACATTATAGGCTGATTATGCTATTACTTCTGATGTCCCTTTGTTTCTTTAAACATACAACATCACTTTGTTTTATCCCCAGATGGTAACAGAGTGAAAGTGTTGGTACTGGACAGCGAGTTTTCTGTGCACAAGGAAGCTGCGCATATGAGGACGTACAGGGCGTTTCGACATTTGCTAGAACTTGCGCTGATACCGTGAGTATTTAAATGCACGCCTGTGATCCCTGAAGGACTAGGCAGAGGTGTACGTATAGTGCACCCATATGCAAGGGGGTAAAATGGGCCCGTGTTAATAATAAAACTTTGATCACACAGGTTGTCAGAAAAACAGAGGATATGGGAAATTGGGAAGAATAGAGAAACAAAGAAAGAAGGAAAGGTATCACTTACTTCTCCTAAATTGAATGTGAGTGCCAAACCAGCATGGCAAGATGTGGATGTGAGCAGCGATGATGAGGGCCACTTGTTAATTGACACAGGTATGTGTGATCTCTTTTGCGCATTAAGCTGTTGTATAGCGTTGTCTCTTTCTGTCATTCTGGGCATTGATTATTCCTTAACTTTTTGTAGTAGTAAATCTTGCCCTAAACATAATAACATAAATACTTATTTTACCACAAAATCTATGTTCCCTGTAAGACTTCCATAACCTATTTCAAAACTCGCAATATTATAGTTATACCATACCGTTAATATTGTACTTACTTTACTTTTTTCAGGTGAAGAGTCAGTAGAGTCGTTTGAACCAGAATTCACAGGTTTTAGTTCACCCAAAGCAGGATCAGGACCCAGTACAAGTGGTATTTCTCCTAAAGTAGAATTTGATGAGCCAAGTGCAAGTTTTGGCCCATCACCTGCCAAACAAAAGAGAGTTTCGATTGAGTGCAATCCGCGCAAATTGGTGCGGATATCCGGTAGCAGTACCGAAAGTCCGTCGCGGATATCTAGTCACGTGACCGAGAGTCCGACGCGGGTATATAGTCTGTCCAAGAAAGTCAGTCAGGAGAGCCCCACAGAGCCTGAGATTGGTGTTTACAGCTGTACATGTAAAGGTATGTGAAAAGCATGTTACTTTAATACACGCTAGTATTAGCTAGTAAGATCGTGACGCTAGTCTTGAAAGTATTCTCTATCTACCTTAAATGCATTCAAAAAAGCTTAAACTGCTAGGTATTGATGCATGAAAGAGCTTTCAATGATTTGGCCGGGCCGGCCTAACTTCCATCTTATTTTATTTTCAAAATAGCGACCATGCATTAAACCTGTATTAATCAATCGCCGACATCAATACAAACAAGTTTATATTAAAAAAAAATGAATAATAACCCATCAAAGTTACAATGTTCGCCATCAGTACATTGATTTTATTAGCCACTCAAAAGAGAATGCTCATGGAAGTATGGAATCCCGTACCATGCTGCATCAAAATCAAACCTTGTTTTTTATAGACTACACTGATCGTATTAACTCCTACAAAAATTATTTTTGAAAAAAAAACCCGCGTTTCAGAGTTATTTTATAAAATCGAAACTAACCTAAAAAGTAGGTCTATTTTTTCGATGCTACCAACGACGTATTTTAACACACATACATTATATTATTGCTCTAAAAACAGCGTAATACACTAATATTAGTAAGAATTACGAGTTAAAGTAACATCCACAGTATGCTTGACTGAAACTCGATTTTATTTTAGACCTTTAAATTGCCAATAGTCAGTCAGTACAGTACAAATGTCAGATGCCACAGATAAGATAACTATAAACCATAGAGTATAGTAAGTGCTATAAACTAGTCGGGATTTAGGGATGTAATCGATAAATCAAAATCTTTAGGCTGAGAAAATCTATTTTGTTGCAAATAGCAATAAACCAAACTAAATCGATTTGGTGTACTGATCTTACTTAATTGTAATTAATTTTAGAGTCCGCTCGACAGACAAGGGTTTGTTCAATTGAAACGGAACGTCATTTATATTCAGTTGAAACGGAACGTCATATAAAGGGAGTAAAACAATATTCGTACTTTTAAACTCGAAAAGTATATTTCCAGTTCAAAAATCAAATCCCCGACGCGTAATGCCATAAAAAAATATGAAACTAATTACTATAATATTTTGGTTTTGAGGCGCGAGACTTTTTGGTACCAACTTTGGTCATTGTCCTTTAAAGCTATATAAATATACGCTAACAAAGTTGTTCTGATGTTAATCAGGCCGCCCTTCATACAAAAAATCATGTAATAGGGGCCGAGCCTATTGCCATCAACCAAGTCCAGACTCCGTAGCTGCTACTGAGAAATTCCCCGAACCCAGTAACATGACACTGTAACATAGTTTCTTAGCAATTTTATAAGTTCTGTGCATAATTTGATCCACAGGCACGCTATACGAGAAGCCTCCACGTCGCTCGTTCAAGAAGTGGCAATTCAGCAATGAGGGTAGTAATGAGAAGCTTGACATCATTATTCATTGCCCACATAAAGCTAAGGTGAGTCAAAATATCATAATGTTCCTGCACAAGTTTGCCTCGATTCACATTATTATAATATGTATAACCTTACGCATTAATCCTCTATTCCTGGGAGGGTTGGGCAGAAGTACATAGTACATAGCATTTCGCCAGTTATTTTATGTCCCAAGCAATAGGGGGTGACCCTAATGCCATCAACCGAGAACAAATCCTGACGTGTCTACTACTGAGAAATTCCACCCACATTTCGCCAGTTATTTTGCAATAGGGGGTGATCCTAATGCCATCAACCGAGAACAAATCCTGACTTGTCTACTACTGAGAAATTCCACCCACATTTCGCCAGTTATTTTATGTCCCAAGCAATAGGGGGTGATCCTAATGCCATCAACCGAGAACAAATCCAGACTTGTCTACTACTGAGAAATTTCTAAATAGCCGCCCAGATTCACAGCGTTAGTTTATTTTGTTTTACAGGATAAAACAGGCGAGCTGCTACTAGAACCGATACCCGAGTACCAGCTGGACTTGGGGGCTAGCGAACAGACACCTGACGTTGTGCGAAGTGTGGCACTGGCGCTCGCGCTAAGGAAAAACGCGTCTTTATTAAATGGTATGGATATTTAGTATAGTACTTCTTTAAATACTGTTGCTTTTAGCCTGTGCCATCCCAATATTTGAATATTTAACACAAATAATTTCACGATTATAGTGTCATGACCATTATTGCTACAATTTCACTTACGTACGCCTTTTATGGGATTCCTTAACTGGTTTGTATCTAACCAAACTGTTAGTCTCGGTTTGGTATGTCAAATTTTCAACGACTATACAGACAATACCTGGTGTTGTCTGAACATAGCTTTAGATTTTCGCATTTTTCGATTACTATACTGACAATTTTCCAACAGTTCGCGTAGACGGGCCTACGGGTGAAGTGGTGACCTTCGAGAAGCTAACCTCAGAAGCATTCGCTAAGAGACACCCTGGTGTGATGCGGCAGGTCATCAGCACAGTATACACCGCGCTCAACCAGCTGCAGGCGCTCAAGCCTGGACACTATGTGCTGCAGCATGAGGTAAGAAAAAAAGGGAAACATAGCACAGACGAAACACATAACTTAATACAGATACTGCAAGATGTAAAGAGATATCCAGAAAAATACCTGTCATTTTTAATACCTAGCTTTTTCTTTAGGGATCGGCTTCTACGCTAGCCAGACACTCGGCCATCCTTCTGACCAGTAGTCCCGAATGACAACCAGCGTGTTTTTGAGGCATGGAATCCTCGGTATGAAATGATAATGAATGGCACTCGTCCACGGACCGATCGCAAAAACCGTAGTTTGACGTTGATCGATCGAACGTTGCGGCTATTATTTAGGGATCTCTGCTAGTGACGCAGCCACAACCAAGACGAATTGTCGCACGAACAGTCGTACGACCGACGAATTTTGGTTAAGATAGCCCGTCGTAGGGCAAGTCGGCGTCATCACCTCGTGTGCACATCCTGGCTTACCCTCGAAACCCAAATAACGGTTTAGGTGTATGAGGAAAAGGGTATAGAGTTCCTCAGTACCCGGGAGGATCCTCCGACCAGACAGTCTTGTCTGGTGGGTTACTGCCTGACGGTTATAGTCGGGTTTTTTTTTTAACTCACAGAGAACTCTAATATCGCTATGCAGGATTTTAATTTTACTTCTTCATTTGCGTCATAGATGTCGCCAGCGTTCTTTTTTTTCCTTTATTATATCCGCCACAACGTTTAGGATAGATAACCCTAAACGTTGTAGCGAACTTCGACTTATTTAAATTTTGAATGCTCTTTTTCAGCCAATCCACGGTCCGAACGCCATGCTGATGTGTCCGCTGTCCCCGGGGCAGAAGCACACGCTGGAGCTGAACTTTGACCCCGATGAGCTGATCCGGGTGGATGAGGCGGACATTGCCAAGATGCCGCCCACCATCACGACTGCTCTGCTGCCTTATCACAAGTAAGTTACATAACTGCAAAGTGCACCAAAGATGTAAAGAAAACTATGCAGAACTTACTGCTTGGCAATGTGTGTACATGACAACTTTGATGCAAATTCCCAAAAAAAACGTACAGTTCATTAAGGGTTCAGTACAATGATGCTCACCGAACCCTTATGAAACTGCCAAGGTATTGCAGTGCCTCGAGCTTGTTTGCCGAAGCGAGGGTCCCGGACTTTTACACCGTCGTGAGTTCAAGGGTGACGTCTTTTTGGCAATGTTTGAGACGCTCCAGAAATAGCATTTTGAGAGTTGTATCATGCACCCTAACAAGCCCTATATTTGTGCACTGGATTTCTGTTCACCTAAACGAGAACAAATAATGACTAGGTACCTAAACATACCTCCATGTTGTTATTTAAATATAATTACTATTTATGCTATTTTTTGTATTATATGGGTATTTAGCTTGCAATAAAACACTATTTTTTGTTTTATAACACAAATATCACGCCTATTTTTCCCCGAAGAGTTAGGCAAAAGTACACCCACATTTCGCCATTTGCGAACTGCCTCGTTGATTTAGTGACCGCACGCGCCACTGTTAATAAGCATGAGGTACTGGGTCCGAATCCCAGGTCGGGCGGGTGGGGTTTGGATTAGGAATTTCTCGGTAGAAGTTTGCAGTTTGGGTTTGTGCCAGCGTTGATGGCAATAGCCTCGTTCCCATAGGTTTCCCTGACATTTTGTTTGTGTAGGTGTCACTAGGCGTTGTTCTATTATTTTTCGAAAACATGATCAACGCTGGTGTATCTAGACTCATGTACTGAATAAAAGTTTTCATTACGATGTTCCTTTAACATGTGTACGGTCACAATCATGTATGTAGCTTATCAGGTAGCCTCTTTCAAAGTATTCTTTATTTTATTTTATAGGTTGTAATTTTATGTTGAAAATCAACGATAAACTAACATACAGGGTGTAAACAGACCCTTAACGAAGCCGTCAACAAAGCATTATGTACACCAAACTAAGTAATCCTACGCAAAAATTATGGGAAACGACTTTTTTTTGGGGTGAAAAATCACGCTTTACAATAAAGCTCAATGTAGCACACTTAAAACATTGCATTGTGCTGATGGATGCTTTGAATAGTAAATGGGTCATGGAGGTTATTAAAGTAAAGTTATTACATTAAAAACTTTTATTTCAAAAAAAGCTTGTGAAAAATTTGGAAATTTGACCTCCAATATCTCCATAACTAGAAGGTTTCCAGGTATGATCCAGCACAATAAAATATCGCTATTACGGGGAGAAGGTGCCTTTCGGCTTCGTTAAGGGTATTTTTACACCCTTTATTTTATAAGACGACATCTAACACAATTTGATTTTTTTTATATAAATATAAGTATGTTTTTGTTCTACTTATTCAACTGCGTGTCTCAAAAGTATGTCGACCCTACCTGCTAACATTGTACAATATGATGTTGCGCAGTGTTACTTAAAACAACCAACAGGGTCACACGATGTAAATCTATGCCAATATTCTTCTCTATGGTCTGCATTTTTGTAATAATCAGTACTTTTATAACCAGTTTTATTATTGGTTCATTTCATTTATTAAAAATCTACTACAATATAATATAGTCAAGTTCATTACACACCACCTTGACCATCAGTACAAAACATGCTCACACACATACATTTTCCTTCCTTTACATTTACACGATCATTTGCAGCCACAGCACTGCCTCTCCATCCCTTAGCTATCAAAGAGCACTATCACATTGAAATTTTGGCGAGCGTGTGCATTCCTCACCAAATTTTAATGTGAGAGGGGTCTTAGCGTATAGGGATGGCTGTAAGGACGCAGAGCAAGAAGAACTGGCGAAGACATAAGAAGCTATTTTGTGTATTTGGGACTTTGGATTTGGCTCTCTCTTCATCATATTATGCTCTTCATTTATTTTTTTGTTTACGCTTGTATATTATTGTATTTAAAAAAGTCATATTTCACATCTTAGGGAGTGAAAACATGCTGCGGGACTGTTCGAAAGAGATACCGCGGCCCTGGAACATAAAGGGCCAAAGAAGGAACATGGGTGGTTTTTAGTCAGTAAGAGTCTGACACTCCCTTCCGCTCCGCCCAGAGCGGGAGGGGTCATTTGATGATTTACCACCATCCAAAAAAAAAAAGAAAAAAAAGGGAGTGAAAACATTTATCTACGCGGAATCTACGTAAGGGGGAAGCGCTAGGGAAGCCCGCGAAATTTAAATATTCTTACGTTTTTTTGCAATTAGCAGGTCAGTGTCAGGTTGTATGTTGATTAAAATATAATTCGCGGGCTACCCTAGCGCTTCCTTAAGTCGATCACGTTAACATTTCGGCGCAGTGTCGAGACGTGTGGCGTGCGAATGACATCTTTTTGGCGTTTATTGCATAGACTTAAACCTCAGTCTGACCGACTCGGCCGATTCAACGTTGATAAATGTGCGAGTGTTTGAACTGTTGATATGTATCGCAGATAGATTTTCCTGACTCGGATTGGGATATTTTTGTTAATTTCTGTGACTGGTATTATTTGTGTTTCACATTGAATTTATTCAAAATTAAGAGCTTACATTGCTAGCTTTACTACTAGTATCACTTATTTACGATGCATTTTGTATTGCTGCAAAAGGTCGCTGTGTGTACAGACGCCAGCACATCGAGCTACCCGATACTGTCAAAATTTCACAATCAACCATGAACCTAATGCTTCAGCGATAAAGTTGAAAATCTATTAAAGAAATTTGACAGATTGTAGTAGCTTGATGTGCTATTCTGTACATACGTACGCAAAACAGGCTTACTCTCTGGAGTCGTCGCTCACTGTCATAGTCCGATGGGAGGATAGTGTGCTAACTTATACAAAGATTCCTAACATACTTTAACTCCTCTCATAGACACCGAAGAGTGTTACCCTGCGCTTTCACTCCGTACGCGAACGCGGTGTCCAAACAAACTAAGAAACCGTGCGAGAACACGGTGGCCAAACAAACTAAGAAGCCGCCACCGCCGCAGCCCAAGAAGAAAGCGCCACCGCCGCAGCCCAAAAAGAAAGCACCACCGCCACCACAAGCCATCAAGGTAAGATATCAGATGAAAAAACGTAAATAACGCATTCCTTTTTGTCATCAGAAGTGGGCTAAGTTCTTCGTATACCGGGAATTTTACAGTTCTATCCCGGTGTGGTGAATTAATTTCAGGTTGTAATGACTAATAAGTTCGGGTTGATTTATTTAGTACAATCATAGAAACCAGAATGGTAGGGAATAGCTGTTCCCTGTGATTCTTGTTGTTTTTTCACGTATTAAAAGTTGGTCTCGTATTAGCGGTTTACAGTGAACCCGTTTCAGATTTGAGTTTTCCTATTTCAATACACCTGTTATCGATATATAAATGTTATATTTTTGTGTTAGAATGCTGTGCGCTTGTACTTCTGCAATAAATTCACCACACAGATGATAGCTGAAAAATTACTCGATTAAAAGCATTGCACTCTATCATATTCGCTTTGTAGCATATTCCAAAAGCGATTCTATAATTGGGTGTAAAAGTACCCTTAACGAAGCTGAAGCACTTGTTCTCACCGTCGTCATTGCGTTTTTTTTTTGTACTAAACCATACCTGGGATCCTTCTAGTTCCCATATTGGGGGTCAAAGTTCCAACTTTTCACAAGTTTTCTTTTTAAATACAAGTTTTTAATGTTATAACTTTACTTTAAATACTTCCACGACCCTACTATTCAACGCATCCATTAGCACAATGTTTTGAATGCATTACTTTGAGTCCAACCGTAGTAAGTGATTTCACTCCAAAAAAAAAGTAGTTTCCCAGCAATCATTTTTGCGTAGAGTTATTTAGTTTGATAAACAGAATATGCTTGGTTGACGGTTTCGTGAAGGGTCCGTTTACACCTTGTATACTTAATGTGTTTATGTTTGAATATACAGCGACATCTATCGTACTGAGTATGAACTAAAGACATAACGTGGATATTAACGTGGATATGTTGTTTCACTCACAACATTTTTTTCGGGTATAATTTATGTATACTTTGATTGAAATATTTATTACAGGTAGATTATTAAGCGATGCTGAAAGCCTAGTTTTTATTTAGTTATCCTTAAGTGTTTCTTATGTGGAAAACTTCCATTCTTATATCATTAAGTAGTGGAGAAAAAATTGTAAAAAGTTGCCGCTCACAAATTAGTATGGTATTTCGTTAAAATCTTACAAACTAATAACGCGTGTCTTTGACCTTCAAAAAGTCCAAATATGCTATATTAAATTGTACTGCTATTACATTTTAACAAATTATAGGTTTCATTGCAAAAAAGAGATTATCAGGGTTTGTTCATATTTCACGCCATATGCTAATCATCTCTTTCTGTCATGGCAGGTAAATGTATCGCTAAATAATAACCCTGTAATAAAAACAACTTTCTTTCTCACTCTTAACAAATCTCTAATAATCCTTGCGCCCTGAAATACTGCTAATTTTTCAGGTATTTCTTCAGGAACTTCAGAAATGGATGAACTGGGTCAGTGTTTAAAATGTGCCTCTAAAAAGATCCGCGAACGCGAACCTGTGCCCATGTAGTGTCTTCCCGGACACAATTATGGTTTTTTGTATTTTGTACAGGTAGTTGATCCGGGTCTGGCTGTTTGTGCATATGAGTTTAAATGTTTGTAAACGCGCCCACGAAACAAGAGAAATTCCTAGTGTGGGGCAAACTGAGCAGGCAAGATTAAGTTTGTTAAATACTAATATTTAACTAGATTCTAGCTAAGCTGATTTATGATTATTTCTCAAACCAAGCTCGAGTGTTTGGGAAACTCTCTTCATGTATAGGAATGTTCTATTATTATATTACAGTGTAAAATTATGTATTATTCTGTGACCATTTTACACCTTTAGGCATTGCAGTTATTAATAGAAAAAAAATAAACTACTCACGAAAACTCATCACGCGCGCGAATCTGCGTGCAAAACTAGTTCGTCAACAAATGGTAACACGTAGGCAAATTTTAAACGACAGCTGTCTCAGTTCTCCTCTAGTACCTATAAGAAACATTCCTGAGAATAATACTTGAATGTTCGTTTGTTTCAAATGTGGAAATCTACTTGTTTAGTTGCCAGCGGAGCAGCCGGAGAACGAGCCTCGTCAAAAGGTATCCACCGAATTAGACAATGTACCGCCGTAAAGTATGGACATGTGGAGCTTGACGCCTTACAGGGATTAGAAGAATAGTTCCACTGGGTTCTGTGATATTATTCTTAGTTAGCTTAGCGACAAGTTTCGTTTTAAACGCTTTTATACAAATTATGTTCTTAAATAAATATTACTCAATATATATTTTTTTATGTTTTGGCCAGTTTGTGTTTTCAAAATTGATTTGAGCATGTTCAAATTTGGTTGTTTTATGTTTTTGATGTATTTATTTTTTCACCTGTTGATGGCTTTATTTATTTTTTATTTCAACATTTCGAACTGCTTGCCTGGAATTATACGATATGTATATTATAATGCCTTTCATTTTACCCGAGTCGAACTATCGAACTAATCTCTGGATGTATGTCACAACAATCAACGGAGGATTAAATATCAGAAGTGGTCTACTATTTAGTTAGAAAAGCAACCAGGAACTTTTTTTTAGACATATTTTATCGGTATTTTATCCTGTACTGTTTTGGTTTAGCTCGTCATCAATATCTCGCATCATGCATGAGGTGTAATGAAATTAAATCAATTTCGGGATCCGTATTAAGTCTTTATTTCTTCAAAACTAATCTATCAAGCGATAGAACCCTTGGGAGTCTATATTTGCATTCTGAATGGTCAAAAAGGATATTCCTTATCATAAAAACATCTTGTCTTGTCTTGTCTCGTATATATTCATTTCTTACGCACGTTACGTTGTGGACTAACGCTATTTGGAACAGAAGTAGTAATAAATGATCATAAAGTTTTCACTGCAATTCCTCCGTTGATTGCATAGTTTCTATGAATTTCTATATTATGCAGTCAATGACCTACACCCTGAAACATAAACATCAGAGATATTTATCCAAATATTTTTTTTACAATTAATCATTTCTATTTAAAATAAGTATATTGAAATGATTAATTGTAAAATTTGAAGAAAGATCTCGGGAGTTTAGGCGAAGAAAATTAAAACATCATCTCATCGTTAAAAGTGAGTTATCCGTGGCGAATCAAATGATAGTTACCAGTAGCGAAGGTTCCATACAACTCGATTCCTATCGGCTTCCCTATGAAAAATGGCACAGTCAGTATTCTATACAAATAATACAATCACATTAAAGATTTATATACTCCGGCTTAATTCTTACAAAAATGTACCCTTCGCTACTGATAGTTACCATGGTGCCTTGGCGACTTTTCTTTTTGATTTGGTAAAGTTAAGATTGATTTTTAAGATCTGGTCATGTGTGTCTCCTTTATTTAATAATAATTAAACATTTGATTTATCAAGGTTTGATTATTGAGAGGGCAAGGGGGAGGGGAGAGGGCAATATAATGATGATATCAAGATTGTCCACCTGGTGGGACGGACGTGGTTTTTTTTTCGGTAGCCTATTCTGTCCCCCTGTGGGCAAAGGCCTCCCTCCCCCATTCCTTTCCAACTCTTCCGGTGTTTTGCCTTAATTCACAAAATGAATATTAAATTTGTTCCTGATCGTCCCACTCGGGATTTTAGTGGGACGAATGGGAATATATTCGATGATTAGTGCCATTCGTCCCATTAAATAATATGGTGGTTTTCCAACGAGTCACACCCAATCGTGTTACACTGGGTGTGACATTTTGGGAACCCTCCTGGAAAAAAGGTTGAAATGAGTCACAGTGTGACTCCATTGGAACCCACCTTTTAGACATGTAAGAACTAAATGTTTTTGGGCGTGCTGGAAACAAACTATGTAATTGTAAGTTGAAGATTAAACTTTGACTTGTTCGCGTTAAATATTTAATTAAATAATAAAAAAATACATAGTATTTATGTTGCAGCAAGCAGTTTTCTGTTGAATTTATTAATATTAGGCATTATATAAAACTATGTGTTTTAGAAATTTTTAGGTTCATGTTATGTTTATATTCCTTCGCACGCCCTTTAGGCGTGTACGTTACCCCAGCAAGAAAGTATCTCCTAGAGTTATATGAGTCGAACGTATAGTTGGTGCCTTATCTGCTGTAAATGTGCCCCCACATAAAAATGTGTGCCGCCTGTCGTTTTGGAAAAAAACGGAAAAAACGATTCTTGCTGGGGTAACGTTTTTCTAGCAGGAAAATTCTAAACGAATGATCGGAGAGAGAAAAATTGTGCATGGCCAGAGAGCTTATATGTGTGCCTTAATGTGCCCCCAAAAATAAAATCTGTGCCCCTTCAGGTTTCCGTTATATTGCATTTCCTGCTGGAGTAACGTTTTGATGAATCGTATATCTCTAAAACCATTGCATGTGCCCCTGTAGAATAAACATACACAAGTAGCTCTTAAGGGGCACACCTTAGTGCCCCAATTAGATTTAAGAAAATATTTATAGTTTTCAAGTTATCGTGGTTTTATGAAAACCCGAAAAAACATCGCAGCGCTTAAATGAGACAAGGTAAAGGTTCGCTGAAAACTGTATTCGGTCCTTCTTGACGCTAATAATAACCATACAAAGTTTCAAAACTGTTCATGCATGCGTTTTTGAATAATCTTGCTAAAAGTCAAAACGACTTTTGACGGCAAAATACAAGGAACCGGCTCAATCCCAGATGTGTAGGTGTAAACCAAAATCATGTGCCTTTAGTCAAAAATATATGGTGAAAATATTCAGCTTGGAATGTTTCGCATTAAGTAAATATTAACAAAAAACCAAAATATGTAAACAACGGCTGGTTATCCGACCAAATTCCAATGACTACTAAAAAGCGACGGATTCATACATATCGATGACCTTCTTTATTGGACGTATTATACCTATGCTGTTGTCCGTACAGTCGCGTTCAAAAGTTTTGGAGGCTAATTAAAAATATATTAAATGCACTTTGTGACTATAATAAATGAAACAGCTTGTTGATGTGGAAATTATTATTTTTATTCCCTTAATTTGATGATTATAATTCTGTAACTACATACGTCTTACAGCCGCGAATATTTTAATCAACATACAACCTAGCACTGGCCTGCAAATTGCAAAAAACGCAAGAAATTTTGAATTTCGTGGGCTGGTTGGAGCATTCCCCTTAATGATGAAAAACTTACTGTTAATTTATCTAACCTACGGCTTAACAATAAATATATATATAAAAAGACAAATACGGGTTTTTTATTTATGTACAAAAAAAAGAGCTACCTCTTTTTAGTAGTAGGTATTCATCACACATTTCATGAACTATATTTTTTTAAACATCAAATTTTGGTTCAAAGACCTGGCAAATGGCAAATATCTGGATGTATTTCTTTCGTTCACACATATATTACTGGATGTATTTTAATGAAATTTAGAATGGAGAAGATAGCTTACCTTGGAATAGCAACTATTTATAATGTACTTAATCATGTGTAAGGTCATAGAAACAGCTAGTAGAATATTATAATCCAATAACAACTTTATTTTATTACTTTTCTACTTCAGTGTACTCAGGCACAACACGTGTGAACCGGTTAGTGAGTAAAGTAAAGAAGGTCATCGATATGTATGAATCCGTCGCTTTTTAGTAGTCATTCAAATTTGGTCGGATAACCAGCCGTTGTTCACATATTTTGGTTTTTTGTTAATATTTACTTAATGCGAAACATTCCAAGCTGAATATTTTCACCATATATTTTTGACTTAAGGCACATGATTTTGGTTTACACCTACACATCTGGGATTGAGCCGGTTCCTTGTATTTTGCCGTCAAAAGTCGTTTTGACTTTTAGCAAGATTATTCAAAAACGCATGCATGAACAGTTTTGAAACTTTGTATGGTTATTATTAGCGTCAAGAAGGACCGAATACAGTTTTCAGCGAACCTTTACCTTGTCTCATTTAAGCGCTGCGATGTTTTTTCGGGTTTTCATAAAACCACGATAACTTGAAAACTATAAATATTTTCTTAAATCTAATTGGGGCACTAAGGTGTGCCCCTTAAGAGCTACTTGTGTATGTTTATTCTACAGGGGCACATGCAATGGTTTTAGAGATATACGATTCATCAAAACGTTACTCCAGCAGGAAATGCAATATAACGGAAACCTGAAGGGGCACAGATTTTATTTTTGGGGGCACATTAAGGCACACATAAGCTCTCTGGCCATGCACAATTTTTCTCTCTCCGATCATTCGTTTAGAATTTTCCTGCTAGAAAAACGTTACCCCAGCAAGAATCGTTTTTTCCGTTTTTTTCCAAAACGACAGGGGGCACACATTTTTTATGTGGGGGCACATTTACAGCAGATAAGGCACCAACTATACGTTCGACTCATATAACTCTAGGAGACACTTTCTTGCTGGGGTAACGTACACCCTTTAGGCCGTTGCTTTTCACAAATAAATAATATATTCATAAGTAAGATTTAAAAAAACATGCTGTGTGTGTGTAATTATGTATTCGAGAAGTATCAAGGATACCAGTGTGATTACATTAGTGCAAGATACTGTAATGTCTAATATTTTGGCTGTAACATCTGTACTCAATAATGTGACTCAGGTTGGCTGGACAAATCTTCAAAATAGCTTGCATTTAACTAGGTCAATAGGTCACTTTATGTGACGGCTAAACACCCTTATTTCAGAATTAGTGACGCTACAGAATCTTAGATAATCGATCGAAAACGTGTCCAGCCATCGTGAAAAACCACTTTTCGCTGGTCTCTCAATCTCGGTAACGGAAGTGATTTTGACGACTTTTTGCATATCAACGGGTGTCACATAAATTTGTGACGGGCACCGAGCTAAAAGTTTTGTGATAAGTACAGTGGTCTAGTAGAAAAATGCAAAAATCTGTGTCCAGCCATCTTGAATTTACGTATAAAACTTATGGCTGGCACTTCCGAATCTCAATAACGGGGGCGTTTGCGAATATGGTTCCTTTACTAATACTTGGTGACGCAATGTGTGACAGTAATAATGTTTGATTTATGGCGTCACATGTAAGGGTTTACGAGAAATCAATAAAAACTTAATGTCTAGCCAACCTGAGTTCAAGATGGCTGGACACATGTATCTCCACTGCCTGATGATCTACGACCTTCGAAATGTGTTCAAAATGTTGTGACGGGGACGATAATGATAACCTGAAATTGTGACGGAGAAACTTTGCGTAGTTTTAAAGATTTTGACCATTTAAATTTTCCCATACAAACATCCATTAATATTGTGAGGTGACCATAATTTTAAATAAATAAAGGATTTCTTTTTAATCGATTAATTGGCCGGTAGCATCCACGCCTGCTTTGTATTTGATTTCCCCGTGGGAATAAAAGGTTTTCCTGCAGTGAAAAGAGTAAGTATGTGTTAATTCAAAATAATAATTGACCACCAGCGCTGCAAGAGAGATCCCACTTGTATTTCGCGTTTAGTAATTCATTATCTTATGTAACTGAAAATTAGAACTAAACTCGACAGCCGGCAGTGTATGTACTTTTAGAAGTGTTATTATCACTAATCAGAGTACTAGTAACTATTAATTAATCTGCGGTAAGATATATGTTATATCCAATAACATAAAGTTGAAAATCTATTAAAGACTACTGAGAGTTTACGTTTATCGTTTGTGACTTGGCTAGGGGGGCTGGCTTGTTCTCGGTTTCGCTCAGTTTGTCGCGGTGAGAGATCTACCAAATGTACGAACGGGCCAGTTTACGCGTGTCGCCGCCCGCCGCCTCGCCCGCGCCCGCCGTCGTCCGGTACGCGGCCTTAGGACGGCGGTAAAACAACGGTGTGGTACAGGGCGGGGGTTATGGAAGTGCAAATGCGAGTTGATCATCGTCATTTTCGCCATTTGAAACGCTGTATAAGTACAAATAAATAAATGTGATTTTATTTACAGCAAACATTATTTTTTCATTTAAATACCTTCAGAGCATTAGTTTAGTTCTCCTCACATAATATATACCTACTAAAAAGAATAGATATCTGCACGTAAATAATCAATAACATTTAAAAATTACACCCCCCCCCCTTCCTCACTTCTACATTTTTGTCTTCTATTGATTTAAATATCTACAGTTGTTCGTAAAAGTATCACCAATACACGGATTTTCGTCCATTAAAGAAAACACCTTAAAATATACTTGTCCTACATAAAACCTACAATATTGGTTACCCTACTGCAGTGTTTGTATGGGGAAATTTAAATGATCAATATCTTTGAAACTACGCAAAGTTTCTCCGTCACAATTTCAGGTTATCATTATCGTCCCCGTCACAACATTTTGAACACATTTCGAAGGTCGTAGATCATCAGGCAGTGGAGATACATGTGTCCAGCCATCTTGAACTCAGGTTGGCTGGACATTAAGTTTTTATTGATTTCTCGTAAACCCTTACATGTGACGCCATAAATCAAACGTTATTACTGTCACACATTGCGTCACCAAATATTAGTAAAGGAACCATATTCGAAAACGCCCCCGTTATTGAGATTCGGAAGTGTCAGCCATATGTTTTATACGTAAATTCAAGATGGCTGGACACAGATTTCTGCATTTTTCTACTAAACCACTGTACTTATCACAAAACTTTTAGCTCGGTGCCCTTCACAAATTTATGTGACGCCCGTTGATATGCAAAAAGTCGTCAAAATCACTTCCGTTACCGAGATTGAGAGACCAGCGAAAAGTGGTTTTTCAAGATGGCTGGACACGTTTTCGATCGATTATCTAAGATTCTGTAGCGTCACAAATTCTGAAATAAGGGTGTTTAGCCGTCACATAAAGTGACCTATTGACCTAGTTAAATGCAAGCTATTTTGAAGATTTGTCCAGCCAACCTGAGTCACATTACTCAATAGCTGAGCAAATAAAATAACAAATTACGCTCTTTAAATTGAGTATGCAAGTCAGAGTTTATCTTTGTTTTTGTAACTAAATACGTTTGTTACGGAATTGTTCTTGTTTCAGTATATCAAGAAGAAGCGCAGGAAGAACAATAGGTGGTGAACTAACATCATTCAAACTTAATTTATATCTCGTAATAATAAGACTCTCACTTGCATAGAGACGACCTCGTTGCCAGGATTATCCACCAGCAACTTACTTTGCAGTACAACCTTGTGGAATCAGAAGTGCTTAGTAAGCGCCCGACCCAGTTCTCGATGATGGTAATATCACGTTGTACTGGGATCAACCTATCGTCACTGACAGGACTATTGGCATAAGCCTGACATTGTGGTTATAGATCGATTGGACCGTCGTGCAATGATTGTTGATATAACGGTCCCGCATGACGAGAACCTCGTGAAAGCAGAGAAAGATAAACAATTCAAATATCTAGATCTAGTTTGCGAGGTTGTCGGCATGTAGGACGTGAGTACAGCAGTCATTGTGCCGATAGTCGTGTCGGCCAATAGCTTAATAGCCAATAGCCTCGACCAACTTTTAAGGAGGCTCTGGCTTGGCAGCTTGATCAAGGGCTTGTTTCAGAAAGCAGTACCTCTGGACACGGCAGGTATTGTTAGGAGGTTCCTCTCTCTAGAGCCCTGACCACTGGTAGCTCGGACCCTGTTCCCGATGCTGGTAGGCTACTATTTTTAAATGTTTTTTTTTTATATTGGAATATTTAAAAATGTAATTCATATGTGTAAAAATGAATTAAGGAAATAATAAACTCATTTACTCATGCATAATAATACATATATTCCGTGTCTGATATAATCA
This sequence comes from Eurois occulta, assembly GCA_950022335.1. NCBI lineage: Eukaryota > Metazoa > Arthropoda > Insecta > Lepidoptera > Noctuidae > Eurois > Eurois occulta. Next base: position 19,757,310 of record OX465486.1, on the reverse strand, counting down.
TTTAATAATAAATCGTGCGATTAAATAAATACTGTGTTTCTGCCTATTCTAGTACATTCTCCTCTATAATACAAATAGTGTAGCTATTATTAAGCAGCTTCGTCAAAGTATCCCTCCAGTTGAGTAGCAATCTGGAAATAAATAATGGCTACTGTTAGAAAAACATAATTTAGATTAAATGTTCTACCGCGCTCACTGCCGGTCGACCACTTTTCAACCTTATTACTAAGGATATAAGGGCGAAAAGTGGTCGACCGGCAGTGAACGCGGTAGTATAGCCAGGGACATTAGTTTTATCAAATACTAAACACTATAGCCATTTCATACAACTGTCAAAAAATCACAGTATTACAAAATTTGATAAAACAATAACATACCCTGATTCCATAAATCATACCAGGGTTAGACTATCATCAAAAATCTAGCCTGGAACTCAAGCCTCTGGATGCAAAATTGCAAATGACTGAGAGTTGTATCTAGGACTATAGTTCTGAATCTTATTCAGAGTCGCATAACGGGCTTATGACCATACCCTTGGTGTCTCCCTCTAACACTATCGTGTTCTGACCTGCACGGGACTGTACTTGACATATTTGTCAGGGTTCTTGGAGAACGGCAGCGACGCGTAGTGGTCGTAGAACGTGGTGTATGGCGGCAACAAGGCTTGCTTGTTGTCCCTCTTGAGAGCTTCTCGTAGTTCCGCATCCGGCACGCTGTAGGTACGCTGCACGCGGGAACATTCCTCCCATTCGCGGTTGAACGACTGAGGGTTTAAAGTTTACATTATAGCCAATCTATACAAATAAATAAAATTGAAGTGTCTGTAATATTAAAATAACCGCTTTTTACTACAAACATATAAAATTATGAATGTATATACGGTACAGGTACCAAAATATCATTTTATTTTTATTTTTGTCTGTCTGCCTGTCTGTCTGTTTGCCTCGGCTAATCTCTGGAACGGCTGGATCAATTTTGACGGGACTTTCACTGGCAGATAGCTGATGTAATAAGGAGTAACTTAGGCTACTTCTATTTTACGAAACATAATTAGGGTTCCGTGCAAAAAATTAAAACCTTTGAAATTTTGGTAATAAAATCGGATTAAAAAAGGGGAGTCATTTTTTTTTATTGTACAATAATTTCACGCGAACGAAGCTCGCGGGCATCAACTAGTCTTTACAATACAAGTGACAGAGCTGCAAGGTTACAGCTAAAGCAAAGAAATTATCAATACACCGATATTATAATGGCTACTATGACCATTCAAGAGCATCCTTTTCGTAGAATAATAATCTATCGAAATAGTACTTACGGCAAACTTATCCTTGAGTATCTGCCTGTCTTTGTCTCGTAACTTTGCAGGTAGAGGCTCGTCTAGCACTGTATGGGCTAGTAGTTTGTTCCAGCTGTAATAATGATGCGTCGATCAATACTTGATTAATATACCTTCAATAAGCTTCCGTAGTGTAATAGACAAAATACACAGGCAAAGTTGCAATTTCAGAAGGACAGTTTGTACAAACCTAATATGAAATTACTTAAAAGGATATTAAGAATGCGAGATGAAATGCTACTGGGAAAATAGCACAAAAAATTTCCAAGAACTACCTCGTTATTTGCCTTTACATCATTCTTCGACAAACTATACCTCTGCAAGTAGGAATTCTTGTGTTCCTGTATCATATCCCTGTAGTTAGCTTCGCACTCCGGCTCGGCCAACATCAGCACGTCTAGAAGACCGCTGCGCTGCAGACCCTGGAATACGATGCACTCTGTTTAGCTGGTACAGAAGTAGCTCAAAACACCTCCTAAACATAATGTGAGCTTATCACATTGTCCTACGGACAGTGAAACTTGTTGTTTCAGTAACTCGACCCAAAGGAAATCATTCAAATTTCAGCTTTATATTGTGTCTCTTTAGGTGACAATAATTCCATCAGGGCTGCGGGACTGTTCGAAAGAAATACCGCGGCCCTGGAACATAAAGGGCAAATGAAGGAACATGGGTGGTTTTTAGTCAGTAAAAGTCTGGACACTCCCTTCCGCTCCGCCCAGAGCGGGAGGAGTCGTTTGAAAAAAAAAAGGTGACAATTCCAAAATAAAATGTCCACCACAGAGTTAAAAATATAGATTTAAGTATATCAAATATCACTCATTTACTTATGTGATGCCCGTTTTCACTAACATTAATCAACATCTAAATCAGTGCCTAAATACTATTGCACTGGTGGAATTTCAAATCTCAAAGCATTAACCTTTGACCGCTAGAGCATAAAAGCACGCGCGTGCCCTCCACGCCAAGCCACAATTTCACTTACCATTTTGTCTAGTGTAAGTGAATATTTCAATGCTTTACTTTGAGTTAAATTGTACCGATATGTAACTATGCACAATTCATTAGTGGGGAAGTATTGAATAACGTTACCTGTAGTAAGTATAACGTATTGTTCAGCAAAAATATTGCTTTTAACGCATCGGGATACTGTTCACTCTTGTTTCTTAGTGCGAAGTTCAGCTGGGCTAGTACTTTGCCTGAAACAAACATTTTACAGCTTTAGCAAAACGCTGCAACAAATATCACAAAACCTGAGACGTAAGCAGACTAACTAAACGTGTCGGATAACATGCCGTGCCTGCTCTTTTAAATTCTATAATAATCATGAATACATACGATGCCACGAGAATACTTACGCATGTATATAGCCAACATGACTGCATTCCTGTCATGCACGCCTGACAACTGACTGACTGCGCGGTTGTATGATGGTTCCGTAGCGAGCGCTGGACCTGTAAGAGACGTTAAACCATGACATAATTCTTTCACAAGTTTTTATTTGAAATGCGCGTTATTTTGTTCGTCCTGGAATTTTCACATTTATTCATACTTAAGTCAAATGTGAGCCTTTGAACTTGCTTCATTTGCTTCGAAGTGGCCGGCATATAATGCAATTTTGCCAGCATTTATACATATATTTGACAGTAAGTTTCTCAATACAAGACAAAACCTGATCTTTTACGTTCTGAGTTTCCCTTTTTTAAGGTTTTTTTTTTTTGTAATGACTTATTTTTATTCTTTATTTATATTTATACAAAATGCAGTAATATAGCTTATGTACAAAGGTTGCTTAACCCAGAGTTGGGTAGTTGAGTAGTAGTAAGCTCACCGATGGTGATGATGTGCTGCGCCAGCGCCATGGCGTGCGCCAGCGCGGCGGCGGCCAGCTGGTGCACGGTGCCGTCCACCGGGCCCGCCGCCGCGTCCGAGCGCACGCCCTCCACCCACTCCTCCAGCGACTTCACGCACTGACACAAACATTACGAGTATTACTTTAATAGTATGAAATGTATAAACCAGTGGAACTACCAATTATTTGGGAACCAGTCACACATCTCCAATAAAAAGCTGCTATTGCTTAGACGAGCTTTCCAAGGCATGGAGTCAAAGATGTACAAATGCCAGCAAAGACCAAAGGGTCTCGACTTTTATTGGGAGATCTTTAACAGTCGTTACGAATAGTTAGAAGTTGCCAGTTGTAGTCCAGTTCCAGTCGTGTCAGACCAAGGAGTCTCGTGTTAATAACTAGACTGGAGATCAGATAGGCAGTCGCCAAATGTAAAATAACGGTTGTATTCTGTTAGACTGGAAGTCGAATAGATTAGACTGGTAAGTAAGATAGACGACGATTAAGGAATAATTGTGGTACTCACATTCTGCTGACACAGCTGCACTATAGCCGCGTAAGGCTGCGGCGAGGCCGGGGCCAGGGCCCGCTCCAGCTCGGGCTGCAGGCGCAGCAGACGCGCCAGCTTGTGGTACTCACATTCTGCTGACACAGCTGCACTATAGCCGCGTAAGGCTGCGGCGAGGCCGGGGCCAGGGCCCGCTCCAGCTCGGGCTGCAGGCGCAGCAGACGCGCCAGCTTGTGGTACTCACATTCTGCTGACACAGCTGCACTATAGCCGCGTAAGGCTGCGGCGAGGCCGGGGCCAGGGCCCGCTCCAGCTCGGGCTGCAGGCGCAGCAGACGCGCCAGCTTGTGGTACTCACATTCTGCTGACACAGCTGCACTATAGCCGCGTAAGGCTGCGGCGAGGCCGGGGCCAGGGCCCGCTCCAGCTCGGGCTGCAGGCGCAGCAGACGCGCCAGCTTGTGGTACTCACATTCTGCTGACACAGCTGCACTATAGCCGCGTAAGGCTGCGGCGAGGCCGGGGCCAGGGCCCGCTCCAGCTCGGGCTGCAGGCGCAGCAGACGCGCCAGCTTGTGGTACTCACATTCTGCTGACACAGCTGCACTATAGCCGCGTAAGGCTGCGGCGAGGCCGGGGCCAGGGCCCGCTCCAGCTCGGGCTGCAGGCGCAGCAGACGCGCCAGCTTGTGGTACTCACATTCTGCTGACACAGCTGCACTATAGCCGCGTAAGGCTGCGGCGAGGCCGGGGCCAGGGCCCGCTCCAGCTCGGGCTGCAGGCGCAGCAGACGCGCCAGCACGGTCCAGGCGCCTGCCGCCGCCCCGCAGCGGGTCGCCGCGCGTCGCGAGCGCATGCAGGCGCGCTAGGGGACATACTAAACGTGTTATATAACAAAACATAGCCATACGATAAACAAGCCGAACTAATGATAGATATTTATCGCTCACGAAACGTTCAAAAGATGGTTAAACACCACAGGCGAGAACTCTGTCAAACAGACAATTCATTTATAGATGTTAGCTTTACTCGTTAATCGCGGTGGGAGGACACGTATTCAAGGTTATTTTTCCATCTATGTTAAGTCATGTTTTCGAACTACCCACAATGAGTCGACCTGTACATATAAGTATCAGTAGCCTCACCTCAACGTCACTAGCAAGTATAGTAAAGCAGTCCTTCAGCACCGCAGCCAACAGCGGCGGCAACCTCGGCAGCGGCACCAGGCCCAGCAGGTGCCTCTGCTCGTGCCGCGCCAGGCGACACACGGCCGCGGCCACGTTGCCCGCTATCTCCGCCTCCCACTCGTCTAGGGCTTCGCTACTGTCTTCTGTGTCTGGAGAAGGATCATTTTGAACTCAACATTACTAAACTGCACGTTGACAAAGGCCACAAACAAAAGCGTTGCGACTTGGCATCACAAAAAAGAGCTAAATCACCCGAAGTTACGTAAAATCAGCGTGCGTTATGACGTCACACTGCTTTGATGTGTGTCAGCACTCCGAAACTAAGTACACCATTCAGCTCAGTTCGGAAATTAGTCGAGCGGTCGAGCAAAACCCCAGTAAAGCAGTATAAAATAACACATGATAAAATGTTGGGAGTGCCTCTGTTGCCGGTTTTTTTATCGACCAAAGAGCATGGACATGAGTAGGTATAATCAAATCAAACTGACAATCGACCGGTAACGCTATACGCCCCCAAACAGACAACCACCAGCGTACCCAAAACAACCAACAATACGAATCAATAGCAACAAAATTCAGTTACCGCTGGTTACCAATCCTTCAAAAAATTCAGGTTTTCTTGGATGTCGGAGCCGGCTGAGAAGGCACTCCCTAAAATCTTTGAAATTCAGTCTGAAGTGTACCTCCGATCGCAATGCTAGACGAAAACAAAATCAAGAAGACTCCAAGTTAGAAAAAGGACATGACGAAGAGTCAGAGCCTGCAGGTAAATGTTAATTATTATAAGTAATCACAATCCGATACAGACATTGTTTTTCCCCATCTGCTGTCAGTCATCCCTGACTATGATCAGATGTGTGGAAAGATGCATCACATTTTACAGAATCAGGACCAGTGTCCAAATGCTACTTAGTCACGCAGCACAATATCAGCATTCTTGAGTATCTTAGCATGATTTGGCATCAATAGTGAACGTGAAAGGGGACTTGGATGGTTGGTTAATCTATCTTTGTATTTCTCTAGGTAGCACTTCGCTTCTTCTAGGATCGTTGGGATTTCCAGGTGCTCATGGATTTCCGAGTTGCGAGCGTACCAGGGCGCCGCCGCTAAGACTCTCAGCATTTTGACTTCTTTGAATGCACATGATGTTTATGCCATACTCGGTCAAAGGCTTGTTGGACGTCGAGAAGGGCTGCCGAGCAATACTTCTTTTTTTCTAGGCATTGTCGTATGGTGCGGTAGACTCGGTGTACCTGATCTACATTGGAGTGTTGTTCGCGAAATCTGAACTGGTAATCAGGTACAACTTGGTTTTCTTGTAGATGAGGTTTTCAGTCTGTTCAGGACGACCCTTTCCCGATACAGATATATTACTAAGATTTTTTTTCAACACATGAGTTTGCCTTTGGCCGCAACTCGCCTGATGTGAAGCAATGATGTGGCCTAGGGTGGAGCACGCTTGCCTAGAAGGAACTGACTCACTTGAACTTTGAAGAGATCCAGATTATGAAGACCGGGACCATATGTACTTTATTACTCTTAGTAACAAATATGAACGAGGATTCGTACTTACAAGCTTCAGATATAGACTTCCTGGGTCCTATAGCAAAACCAGTCGACTGCTCCAAAGTCTGGGACGCTTTCATCATTATCTTGTTCGCGCGTTTCTCGATACTAAACATAAAACATCCATTTATTATAAACTTCACAGTCTCACCTTATATATGTATAATAAACCTAACTAAAAAATGTAATATAATAATATCTTGGGACAACCACCGCCATCTGATCCCAAACTAGGCAGAGCCTGTACTATGGCAACCAGACAACTGATCATACTTATAAATGTCTAAATATGTAGTTAGATATTATAGATAAATTACACACCCAGATACAGAACAAATAATCGTACTCATCGCACAAAGATTTGTCCTGTGTGGGAATCGAACCCACGACCTCCGTCCTAGCAGTCAAGGTCACTAACCACTAGATCAACAGGTCAATCATATGTTGTCCACTTACTGCAATCAAAGTAAAATCATAGGGACAGGTAGAATTTAATATAAATAAAAACCTTTTGAAGGTGAGCCTAGGTATAGACTAAGTAAAGTAGTATATCAAATGAAAAAATAAGAATAAAAAAAATATGTGTGTAAATTAATTATTACTAACACTAGTTTGTAAGCTTGCAATTCTACTAACAAATATGGATGTAATGAATCTGAAATAAACGATTATTTATTTATTTATATCTTCAAAACTTACACTTTCTGTAGTTTACTAGTCCTTCTCTGAGTGCTGTCTGAACGATGTAATAAGTTTTTGGCTCTCTGAAAAAAAAAATCTTTTTCAAACTCAAACTCAAAGCATTTAATTCAATTATACCATTACGGCACTTTTGAATGTCAAAAAAAACAAAAAGAAGCGAAGCTAGAGTCCCAGTCACAAGGCATAATAACTTGAGAGAGTACTGTAGTTGCACATTCCAAACCGTAGATCTCTATGGAGAAGAATGGGCAAGAAACTCCATGGACACTCTTTTCAATCAAAATATTGTTACAAAATCTTGGTTACATCTATCATGTTGATATTATACATATATGTGAGAACGACGTAGAAAGACGTGCACATTAAGAGCCTCCAGAGTAAAAGATTAAATCAACAATTTGAAAATAAAGTAATTAAAATAAACCGTGGCAGCTAAGAGATGACCAGTCACAACTGACAGCGCCCGTTGGTGTTCACGAACATGACGCATGGATCAGCGCCATTCAACTAAAACATATTGAAGGGAACTAAATGACCCGACACACCCGCTACCACCAGCGGGACATTTGACTTAGCATTATCTGATCACACGGCTCAGATACTGAGATGCCAGGTCAAAAAGATATGCCTGATAAAAAGCTGGAAAATTAAACGTAGAGATTACTGTGAGGAAAATCTTAAGAAGTTTAGAAATTGTATAGAGAAATTGTCTTTTTCGGAAATGTACTCAGCCTCTGATCCAAATATAGCCTATAATGCTTTCATTGATTCTTTCAAGTTATTTTATGAGCTTTGCTTTCCATTTAAATATATCACCATTAATACACATCGTAAAGCTAAATGGATAACGCGAGGAATCAAGACCTGTAGTATCAAAAAACGTCAGCTTTTATGGCAATACAGGAAAAAACCTAGCCAGATAAATAAAGCTAAACTGACAGAATTTTCAAAAAGGTACAAAAAAGTAATCAAATTCACACAACGCGCACAAAATAATCATTTAATTAACGCGTCGGATAATAAAAGTAGAACAGCATGGAAAATTATAAACGAATCTAAACAAAATCTACCAAATGATGCTATAACTAACATTAAAATAAATAACAAAATAATAACTGACCCTTGTGAGATATCTAATGCTTTTAATAATTATTTCATCGATAAAATAGTACCTAAGGATGATTCACTTAATATGCAGTATAAATTGTATATGTCTACTAGGCAAAAATCCATGTTTCTGAAGCCATGCTTACCGCATGATGTATTGCAGATTATTAGGAGTTTAAAAAATACGAGCAGTGTAGGTCATGATACCATATCAACTAAAGTCTTGAAATATATAGCTACAAATATTTCTGCTCATCTTTCTTACCTGATAAATCTATCTATTGAGGCTGGAATCTACCCTGACAAATTAAAAATTTCTGTCATAAAACCAGTCTACAAAAAAGATAATAGAGAATGTCTAGTGAACTATAGACCCATTGCCTTAGTTTCAGTTATTTCCAAAGTATTCGAGAAATATATTTACAAAGAGCTTAATAACTATTTAGAGAGTAACAATATTCTAGCAAAAGAACAAAAAGGTTTTAGACATAATAAATCTATAAATATGGCCATATATGATTTTCTGGATTTTGTTATGGTAAATGTTGACAAAAAAATACCTGTCTGCTCTATCTTCATGGATATGACACAGGCTTTTGATCACGTTGAACATGATACATTGCTAGGTAAACTTAATGATTATGGAATGAGAGGTAATGTACTAAAATTATTTGAATCATACCTCAAAGGCCGTCACCAATACACTGAATTGACCAGAGTGAATACTCTAACAAAAAAAGAAGAAACTTTTAGATCGTGTGAACGTCAACTAAACTACGGCGTTCCTCAAGGAACCGTTTTAGGACCACAATTTTTTATTTTGTACATCAATGACTTACCCAATGCCACTGATAATCCCATAGCTCTTTTTGCGGATGACAGTACAGTAACAATAAAATGTAAAGACATAAATACTTATGAAGATGACATAAACAACACATTGAGGTCAGTCATGAATTGGCTTAATATTAATAATCTCAAAGCTAACTTAAGTAAAACTAAAATAATGTACTTTAGACAACGTTTGCCGGCACCGAATAACCTAAATGTAAAATTTAACATGCAATCAATAGATGAAGTAGACAATTGTAAATTCTTAGGCTTATATATTGACGACAAAATGACCTGGAAGCCTCACATTGAACAGCTATGCAAGCGAGTTAGTAGATCTGTCTATGCCCTACATACACTTGCACGCAAAATAAACTCCAGTGCACTTTTAATTGCGTATCATGGGCTGGTGGCATCTATTCTTAGATACGGCATAATTTTTTGGGGGAACTCTACTGATAAAGATCTTGCCTTTAAGGCACAGAAACGATGCATTCGGGCTATGTTTGGTCTAAAATCAACAGAAAGTTGTGTGCCTTTCTTTAAAAAGCACAGTTTATTACCACTGCCGTCACTATACATATTTGAAGTGGCAGTTTTTGTTAAACAGAATCCTCATTTATTTACATTAGCATCTACAGTTTCTAATCGGACCCAAAGGGACAAAAGTCGTCTGTATATTCCAAAAACTAATACTGCCTTAATGTATAAAAGTGTCTTTCACATGGCACCAGTTATATTTAATAAATTGCCAGCAGAGTTAAGAAACCTACATTTTAATTTATTTAAACAAAAACTGAGAAGTATGCTGTGCCAAAAATGTTATTATAGTCTATCAGACTTTTTATTAGACAAATTTTGACATCATCTCCTAATTGTAATTATTGTAATAAGTAATCCGCTTCTATGGCATTATTGTAATAATTCAAACTGTAATTAATTATAATTTATCTTGACATTTACTTAAAAATATTTTGACTTTTTGACTTGATTGTTGTATAAATTGTAACTCGTAATGTTTGTATGCCTATAATAGGCTGATCATAGCGCACTATTACCTTTTAAACCATGACCAACCACTGTACCTATGTTTCACAAATAAATATTTCTGATTTCTGATTTCTGATTTCATGACATTCTTTCAGCCACTAGGGTACATTCAAGTCAATTTAAGATAAATAAATGTAAAAGGTAGCTTTACAGTATATAGTACTCACACATGTGCTATTCAATTATATGTATAATACAATGAGATGGAATCTATGCAATGCAAGGATATTTTTACAATCTTCTGCAGCTTCCAAAGTAAATTAACATGGTAATCAATTAGTTCGCCCCTATAGTTGTGGAGCAGGACCAGCATTTAGCCAAGCATTTTTATCATCAATGTAATCCCCCAACTTATAATATGCTTGCCTATATAGTGTGCGTTTTATACAAGATCTAAATTTCGTTTCATTCAATTGTAGAATGTGGGGAGGTATTTTATTGTAACATTTTAAACAGTACCCCATGAAAGATGAGTTTACTTTAGCTAGCCTGAACCCTGGTAGAATTAGTTGGTTCCTATTTCTAGTATTATAGTGGTGTCTGTCACCTCTTTTACTAAATAATTGCAGATTTTTCCTAACGTACATGATGTTAATTTCCTTAAACAGTTCTCTTAGTGAATCGCGTCTACGTAGATCATAAATGGCTCTGATGGCTCTTTTCTACAGAATAAATATAGACTCGGGAGTGCAGCCCGTCCCCATAGTAAAATACCGTATGACATAATACTATGAAAATAACTAAAATAGACTAGCCTCGCGGTATCTACATCAGTAAATTGACGGATTTTTCTAACAGCATATGCTGCTGAACTCAGCCGTCCTGCAAGAGATGTTAAATGAGAACCCCATTGTAGTCTCGAGTCGAGCGTGATTCCCAAGAAAATAGTTTTATCGACCAATTCTAGTTTTTCTTGATTCAAACTATGTCACAATCACTACTTTTGACATTTGGTAGAGCAAATCTTATGCACTTAGTTTTTTTGCCATTTAGTACTAAATTATTAGCGGTCAACCAATTATGGACCTGCAGTAGGGCATTATTTACGTCGTCAAGATTTGTGGCACGTCTGTTTATCTTAAATATTAAAGAAGTATATATGTCAGCAAACAACACCATTTGCGGTTGGTTGTTAAATAAATGGGGTAGGTATTAATGTATACTTAAGAGGAAAGGACCCAATATCGAACCTTGTGGTACACCCATTTTTACTTTTAAAGCCATTGAATATTGACACCATTTACTTGGGCTTGCTGCTGCCTATCATTCAAATACGATTTTACTAAACTGATCGCAAGTTTGCCTAAACCGTAATGCTCAAGTTTCAAGAGCAGGGTTTCGTGATTTACGCAATCATATGCCTTTGAAAGGTCACAGAAGATTCCTATGGCATCTTGTGCCTCTTCCCACGCAGTAAATATGTGTTTTAATAAAGCCACACCGGCGTCACTCGTACAACGTCCTTTGGTGAAACCATATTGTTGTTCTTGTAAGATTTTGGTGTTAAAATGGTTAAGCATTTGATTGAGCATTATCTTCTCAAACACCTTGCTGAAAACCGGCAACACTGATACGGGCATAAAGTTATTGGTGTTTTTACTGTCCCCGGATTTAAAGAGCGGTATTACTTTACTGTATTTCATTAGATCCGGGAAGGTCCCTTGATCCACGCACAAATTAAATATTGAGGCTAAATATGGTGCAATAGTCTCAATAATTGAGGTACAAGCTTTGGCTAAATATGGTGCAATAGTCTCAATAATTGAGGTACAAGCTTTGGCTAAATATGGTGCAATAGTCTCAATAATTGAGGTACAAGCTTTGATAGTCATACCCCATAGATCTTCGTTTAATTTGATTTTGATTTGCTTAAAAGCTTTTATGACTGCTATGGGGTTTATATGCTAAAATTAACAAACATTCACACAATCGAATGTTTCAGCCTGTCCGAATGAATTTACGGACAGGCTGAAACGTTCGCTTTCTATAATTCAATAGAAAGCAAAGGTGAGGAATTTAAGGATCCTGTAGTTTTAAGCTTATACCAGTCACTCACCATAAGCGGCGACGCAGCCATGGACCTGGAGCGCAGATAGTCCTTGAAGGCGACGAGCGAGGTCTTGGCCGCGGGCGCGCGGATGGCGCGCAGCTGTGCGGCGGGCGGCACGCCGGCGCCCGACAGCCAGGCGGCCGCGCTGCGCATGCACTCCAGCGCCGCGCCGTGAGCGCTGCCGCTGCCGCTCACGGACACGCTGTCCACGCTCGAGTCTGGGTAATAAGGAGCTTGTAAATGGCACTACTTGGCATTGCATGACATTTCATTTAAAGAGGCGTAAATGCTAGGCTCCAAGACCAGCAACATCGCGTAGAGCGCGAATTTCACTGTGTAGTTTTTTTTAAATGCCACTCTCTGACGATGAAGAAAAGCTGTGATGTCACACAAAATGTAAAAAGAATTCTTCACGTAAATTCTGTTTTATGTGTAAAAACCTAAAAACCCTAAAAACAAAAGTAAATTCAGTAGGTATATGAAAACATGACTTCTAAACAGAAAATGAGCATTTTGCGCACGCACATTTTCTGCGCCGAAAACGTGTGAATATTTGAGTTTAAAAACCAGTTGTGAATATAATTGCGTTTTAGTTCCGCGCGCCTCTTCTGCTTCTACGTCACGGCATCATAAAAGACTATTCTAGTTAGTCGATGAAAATAACTGTACTTGCCTTCTTCCAAAGCAATCATGTCCATGAGAGTAGTAGGTGATAAAGGCCTCGTGTTACGACTCAACAGCTCCTCAAACGCATTTTCCAGTTTAGACACACCAGTATTGTACAGCTGATTCTATTGAACAAATGAAGTTTGTATATTTATTTCAATTTACGAGTGCGAGTCATATCACTTACATCATTGTTTTAAGGTATAAATTGCAATGATTTACGTGCATTCATGAAATGTAACAACTGATAAAATGTACTCACAATGTTTTCCAGTTCAACACTCTGTGGATTGTTCTTATTGAAATATCCCTGTGCATCTGATAGTTTGTCTAGGGCCTGTGAAAGAGGTTTCATTCAAGATATGTACTAACTGTACTTAGAATATTATGATGCAAAATGGTGTCATAAAATGTGACGAGTCACCAAAAGTGATCAAGCCGACGTGAGGTGACGTTTTCGTAAAATAATAATTTGAAAAGAAAGACAACATGTAAGTGACAGCCAAATTTAAGGGTGGTAACAGTCGAGATTTACTATACTTAGTGTATTAGTCCTAGACCTAATCGTCTAGCCTAGTAGTAGGTCAACCTTGAAATTTTGTTACCTCTGGTAACTTCATCATCATCATCAGCCTATAGCAGTCCACTGCTGGACATAGGCCTCCTCAATCGCACGCAATTCAACTCGATTCGCAGCAACTCTCATCCAGTTGCTACCAGCCACCCCGCGAAGATCGTCACTCCACCGAGCCTAAGGGCGTCCGACCTTACGTTTGCCGATTCACGGTCTCCACTCAAGAACACTTCTACCCCAACGGTCATCGGTCCTACGGCTAATATGACCGGCCCATTGCCACTTCAGCTTACTTATTCTGTGGGCTATGTCGACAACTCTGGTAACTTACCTCAAGATAAACATTAAGAGACTCGGTAGTGCTGGTGTGAGGCCCGGCTTGTATCAGGTCAGCTAGCTCTCTGCTCACCATGTAGTAGTTAATCACATGGTCCAGTGAGCGCACTGTACGCTCCATGTCTGGAAATACACAACTTTATCAATATGTGTCCTGACTAACACACTAAGTGACTCATCAATGCCCAGCCTTTGGACTTAGACTTCTCAAATATTCTACTGTAACCATCCACCTATAATTATGATGCAGACGAAGAAGGCTGGAATTTTTAAAATTCCCCTAAAATAGAAAATATAGGGCAGACTAAGTTACAGCCAAAATGCTATCTATACATACAAATTAATAACATTGAAGTGTCTGTTTGTAATATCAAAATAACAGCTTTTTACTGAATGCGTAGGAATAAAAAAAAGGGTGTAACAAGACCCTTAACAAAGTCGAAAGGCACTTATTCTCCCTGTCATTCGATTTTTTTTTGTTTTATACGATTCCTGTGAACCTTTTATTTACGGATATAAAAAGTTGGAACTGTCCCCAGTTCCAACTTTTTCACAAGTTTTTTTTACATTTTTGTTTTTAATGTATGAACTTTACTTTTAAACACCTCCATGACCCCCCCGTGCTATCCGATCCATCTATCAGTACAATGTTTTGAGTATGTTACATTGAATCCTACCGTAAAACGTTAAGTATCACCCTAAAAAAAAAAGTTGTGTCCCAGCAATAATTTTTGCATAAAGTTATTTAATTTGATGTACATAATGCATATACACCCTGTATGGCACTTATAACAAAAAACACATTTTTATCAGTTTTTGTCCATCTGTCCGTCTGTGGCTCTGTCTGTCTGTCTGTTTGTTCCGGTTAATCTCCGAAACAGCTGGACCGATTTTGACGGGACTTATATTGGCAGATAGCTGATGTTATAAAGTCTAACCACTGAACTAACAACTGAATACTATCTTTATTTTAATAGTAGCTGTTGCCCCCGACCTTTGTTTGTGTGATATAATTATTATAAAAAATATTACTTCTCTATTTGAATTCAATTTTGTTTTGAACCAATTTCAAGGCTTTTAATTTTTTTACACGGAACCCTAATTCTTATTCTAAAATAAGAGTAGCCTATGTTAGACCTTATAACATCAGCTATCTGCCAAAAAAAGTCCCGTCAAGATTGGTCCAAACAACAAACATTAGCCTGATCAAACAGACAGACAACAATTGAAAAAAATGTGTTTTTGTTATTAAACTGCCGTATACACTTTAACAAAGCTGTTATTTTGATATTACAAACAGACACTTCAATTTTATTTATGTGTATAGATAAACAATACTCAACACAACACACATGTTTTGTTTTTTGTTATTGTTGGTTTACTTTTTAAATCATAGATAGCATCAGACTATAATCACATGTGACAAGAAGACCTGACCTTTTTGACTACTACTACTAGGTCTTTTTAACAGAAGTTCACTTGCCGTTTGCCTTGCTGCATTCTTGTTAGCCCCAGTAATATACATTAAAACATAAACTACATGGTATTCCCTTACTTTGATGAATATGTTGGAGTCTAGCAGTATCTCCATAGAGAGGCAGCACAGCTGATTCCAGCTGCTGCAGCCGCTGTTCACACGCGCCCAGCACGTTGCACACGTCACTGGCGAGAGTGGAGCCGCGCTTGGCAGCTGCCTTTAACTCGAGGATATTCGTCATCTCCTGGAATGTGGAATATTTAAGTAATAATTGCGAGAGAGTTGTGAGAGTATTTTATAGCACAGCACCCTCACCAAAGACGACCCTCTGATCCCGTATTTATCAAAATAACGGATGATAAGCACATTATAGCACAACAAACAAAAAATATGACCCGCCCCCAAATATGTTAAAGCGTCTTGAGGTCATTCCAGAAATGCATAAGCATATTATTACAATAAAGCTAGGTTTTTGGTAATAACATAGCAAGTCTTGTATAACAATTCAAGTGGATTAAGAAAGATAAATAACTGAAATTTCAATGCGTAAACTTACCTTCCGTAACTTCATTTCTATTTCGAATTTCTTCTCTACCGCATACATCTTGGATGATTTTATTAGGTTCTAAGAAATACTTAATCTTCTAATCAACTTTATATAACAGTAAATTAGTTTCATAGCCCATAGACCACAAAATATAAATTGATAGCAATCTTGAAAATATTGTCGAGTTTTCAACAAATCGTCAAGAAAATGCCAAACTTGAAACTCAAATTGTCAATGTCAAAAACAAAATTGTCAAATTGTGTTGCGTTTAGTTGCGTTCTATTAGGACTTTGTTCCCATAACATTTCAACAGCTGCCAGCAGTTTTTCCACAGAGCACGAAGACTCCTCGGTGGCCGCTGCCAAATGTGGACAAAATTTTCACCAGTGTTCACAGTGCCAGAATTGGATTGGTGAATATTTTCCACCCAAACCAAGCGGCACAAGCGTGTCACCGTTTTTCACACTGAACTTCTAAATAGAACAACACTCTTGAATATGCGATCTGTAAGCTCTATAATTATACGTTCTCACTGCTGCGGCTGGGAGTCCGGGATTCAGGCGGACAGGCCTCTAATGGGGGTTATCGCACATGAATCTGCCGCTAGAGGCGTTCTTGTACGCTTAGAGTAAGGTCTCCAGAAATGTCAGATAATTCATAGTGAGTTCGCGCGTTGCGCGGTTTTATCACGTATTTTGACTAATATTCACGATTGTGGTCAAGATTGAGCCATTCCTGATTAATTATAACTTAAAGATTTTTGGTAGCAAGTTAAGATTAATTTTTTTAGTACTTGGAAGAAGATTGATTTTTAAACGTGTCATGCTTGCAAATGTTATGAATAATATTGTTAATATGTATCTGAAGTTTACACATGTTGTTATACGTAATAAAATGAAGTTTTTTTTAAAGAAGTTATTAGTACTCAGTAACAGTAAAAATCGGTAAAAATAGAATAATTAATGACAGGACCTTACTCGCCAGTGGCGCCATCTGGTGAGCTCGAAAACGATAGCCCTCATTGTGTGAATAAAAGTAGACCAAACGTAAACCATTACGCTCCCGCTGGCCCAGTGCGGCTTGGTGAATATTCATATCTTTAATTGCATTTCATAATGTGTGAACATCATTCTTACAATGGTCTTTAAATAATTATAAAGCTAAAGTATGTACAATTACGTACCCGGTAGGTCATAGTGATTACATGTTTTCTGTTTTTGTTATTAAAATCAAATACCTAATGGAGGATGCCTTTAGCCAGCAGTTGAACAGAATAGGGTAATCAAAAAAAAGCTAAATATCCTAAACTCTAGAGTAGTCTAGAGGATGCCGGTTTCCTAGGCCTAGCGATGTTTATCTTCGCTGTTTGTGACCAGGGGGTCTAAAATGGCCGCTTTAGCAGAATCATAATAGGATAATAATATGAATTACGTTTAAATTTGTGAAATGGTCACAAGGCGACAATTCATAATAGTAGGTACGCCTACGACCATTTTAAGAATTTAAACGTAATTCATATTATTATCCTATTATGATTCTGCTAAAGCGGCCATTTTAGACCCCCAGTAATGACCAAATCACGGGCTTGAGTTGAAACCTCTCTGTGTTTTAGGCCGCGACCATTCTGAACAGTCAACAGAGGGTAGATATTAATGGATTTGACAAAATTAGAACGTATGGACTCTGTGGGTCAAATATCCGAACGCGCAATGTGTGGTGACGTGCCGTGAATCTCGAAACGTGGCTGACGTTTGCGTTGTTTTGTCAGTTTTCTGGCTTTGATTTCCAATATCGGCCGCCGCTAATACTACGCTAAAATTGCGCTGTGCATAGTATTAATTAAAAACCATTAATTTAATTATTACAAGTAAGTAATTGTGTTTTCTTAAGCGTTATTCCATGAAAATCCAATTGGAAAGGCGAGTTTTATCTAACAGTACCGTGTCCTATTTCTAGAATAATGGATCAAATCGCTAAGTTCGTCGAGCCTGGCAAGCAATTCGCCAAGGACTCCATCAGACTGGTCAGGAGATGCACAAAGCCAGACAGGAAAGGTGAGTTTATCATGTGAATATTTTACTATGATTGTGTACAGTTACGATGTTGGCAGTGTTCCACCGAGGCCCCGTTGTTTCTAGACGCGACATTTTGTCTCATATACTATAGTAATTAAGCTTCATAAAATAACAGAAAGTTTCACTTATTTGGTTTTACTTTCACTGTAATAATAATTTTAGTCAGTTTCCTTGTTAATAAGTGAAACAGTCTAGCTTCTGGACATATGTTACAAGAATACATTGGATGGCTAAGCTAGTACCCTTGAATGGAAAGTAGTTGTCTAGAAGTGTCTTATATTGAATGACAACTTTAATAATAATAAGAAATATCTATTACTTAGTTTTAGTTTTGTAGGATAAAAGATTTAAAAGTTGACACCTCATCATTGTAGTGATGACATTTGTCTCATCTACTAGCACCCAGACAGCCTACTTTGAGTGATGTTGTGTGCTAGAAAGTGTACCTTTGTAATATGGCTTGGATTGACCTGTCTATTATAACAGTTATATTACTAGATTTCTTTGTCATCTAATAAATCAGCTGATTGTTGTTTTTTTGCTACTCTTCCAAGCCATTCTCATCTGTGTCCAAAGATTTATAGAAGCAGGACTTAAATGGTCAGCTAGTTCTTGTTTTTTATGTAAGCTTTTTTTTTAAGCCATATCCCATCCTAATACAAAATGTAATAGAAATAGGACTGAATGCCTATAATATTGCAATTTTGTTATTAAGTAATTTTTGAAGGAGTTCCCAATATTTCGGTGCTGTTGCAAGTACCATGATCATGGATAAACTGAAGTTATACACAGCGCTGAAATATCGAGAACTCAAAACAAACAGTAAACATGGTAAATATCCGGTTTCTAGTGTAAATGATAGTTTTTGAAGTGTTTAGTCGGAATGGCAGTTGTGAGTGTTCAGAAACTTGCTTTGTTTCATTGAAATAATTGATAAGACCTACTAATGCAGTCTAGGGTAGTTTACTACTGGCCAAAGGCTTCTCTGTGTTTCACAAAATTACATTCATCCAGTGTGCCTCTGGAATTAGATTTGCTGTCCGTCAAAAAGTTTTATTACAAGAACTTCTGCAGTATCTATAATGTCCAACTTGTTTGTGAATGGTATGTTGGTGTCTTCCATGGCGTCATCATTGGCAACGAGAGGTCATTCAGCTGCATGCTGACATTTCAATACTACCCTACCTTTTTGTGAAGGGTTAATGAATTGCTTATTTAGTTATTACCTTTAAAGATATTGATAAAACACCACAATATCAAAAAATACAATTTTGTCTTTATAGATGGGATTATCTCAGGGTATTCTGTTTTGTTGGAAAATGTTTTCTGTTGAAAGTAACTAAATTGAAAGTAACACCTGCTTTCCAAATTGAGAACTTGTCAAACTCTACTATTATGCAATACTTGGTGCTTCGATTTCCAGGCAATTAGCTTAAGTAAGTCAGCTCAGTAACTGGCTGTTTGAGTTAATAGGCACACAAAAAGCATCAAGCCTTTAAGACAAGTCTTCCCCACAATACTCTTTGTATTGTGAACTAAGCTATCTCATCATCATTCTCTTGCCTTTATCCCAGTTAACTAACCCATACTTATTTTTTATTTCCAGAATTCCAAAAGATCGCAATCGCCACAGCTATTGGTTTCTGCATCATGGGTTTCATCGGGTTCTTCGTCAAACTGATACACATTCCTATCAACAACATCATCGTCGGATCATAGACTGCCTAGCTTAGTTTTAGACGTAATTCTACATGTAAGACCCTCAACAACTCTATAAGTTAACTGTTCGTCAATTTCATTTATAAATGTTTCTTAAAAAATAAATTATTCTTTCCATACATCTTTATTTTTTTCCCACTGGCAACTTCATAATGTTTAATTTATTCCTATGTGCATGAATTAATGAATGGTTAAATATTTGAATTTGTAATGTATCTTATTGATTTGTTTATGTGTAATATATTACAATAAATTCTATATTTATTCAAATATATTAGATCTATAATTTACTGGATTTTTCTATTACACTCTCTAAAAACTTTTTTCAATTAAAATTAGTCCCTATTGAAGAGGAGGATATGGATTTAGGAGTATGTATGAAAGAATCATAGTAGGTGAACTTCAATACGTTAGCCCATGCCACCATGTGTTATAGACGTAAGTTAAAATCAGTATGTAACCCTGTGAACCTAATAAATTATGGAGTACCTACTTCAGCTTAGATTTTAACGAGTTGTATGTACCTACTTGCTAGGTAAATATATTATAATCAGAAAAACAAATCAACAGTTTTATTTCATCACAATTTTTTTGTCATTTAAGAAAAATGTAATTTTCACATAAAAACATTTTAGATCAAAACATAAAAATAATTTTATTACTAAATAATTAAAAAAAGAGGTTCTCAATATATTTCGGGATTCACTAGAAATATTTAACGACTAAGGACTTGGCCCTAACTTACATTCTAATTTTGAGACGTTTGTGTCATTATTATGTAAAAAACTAAAACTGTAAAGTAAAATATAAAATTATAATCTTTCTATTAAATACGACTATCAATTTGAGGCTTTCTCCAGTACGTGAATGTAAAAGCTGGGCACAGCCACTTCGTTCAACGGCTTGAAGTCAGCGTAGATGGAATGTTTGGCGCGGTTGTCGAACGCCTCGTCCAACATTTTCGTGAACTTTTCCAATTTGTGAGGGAAGTAGCACAGACGGAACTCGCTGAAATTACAAAGAAAAGTTAGTTAACTACCTATTGGGATAGCTCAGTAGAGGGTTTGATTCCCGCTTGAAAGAAATTGGGAATAAACTTTTTTTTTGCTCAATGTTACATGCAGCATAAAAATAGTCGTAGGGTAATTATTACAGATGCTAGACATGAATGTGTAACTTTTTACGACGATATAGGTACGAGTATGACAGCCTCCACAAAACGTATGTTTTACTCAACAGCAGATAGATGGCGTTGAGTGTAGAACCCTGAATATAGATCTATGCTCCTGAATGACCGTAGCCGTAGAATTCCATCGGTGCAATCATGTTAGGTGCCGATAAGTGTTACTTTTTCCAACTATAATGAGGTCGGCATTCTTCCTGTCTTACCGAATTAAGCTGCATACCAGTATTTAACATGGAGCGACTACCTATCTTACCATTCTTACCCCCACAACCCAGTTAGTACTGGGTAATGCAAGACAGACAGACTGATATCCTTATCAGACTAGATGTCAGACGGCCACCGGAACCATAGGCTTAGCGTGCTTTTCGAGGCATTGAGGAAACTGTAAGTAATGGATGATCACCCATCCACGGACCCACATAGGCAAGCGCTGCTTAATGTTATAGATCGACCCGTGCTGATTCGATGTTATTATTGAGCCACGAGCTCGTATTTTACTCTAACCTTTATGTAAATAAAAACATACTAAAATATAGCTCACCTCTTTTCATTGGTGGTGTTGTCCGTGGTTATGCAGTAGTCTAACGCGACCAGCTGAGCTTTGCCGCCAACCACTAACACTGATGTCCTAATGTCTACTGGGTATTTACTCTGGAATTTTAATAAATAATACATTAGTATAAAAGGTACCTACATACATTCAATATCAAGGAAAGTAATTTTGAAGGCAAATTTCGGTACAATCACGAAAACCGATATATATGTATACCTACCCCTCTCAAAAGAGATTGCTGCTCGTGACTGTACTTATTCTTGAAAAAAATCTAGCTCAGTTCCTAATATGTACCTAATCATATTTTTTAAACGTTGCCCACACTATAATGTTCGTAAGTAAAGTATACAAATATTATTTCACCAACTACGGCAACTACAAAATATTTGTTCTTTGCGGGAATCGAACACGCACGCAACAGTGTGTCGCAAGCGCCAACCGTCCACGCATAGCGTAGGTACACGTGATGTTATTGAACACGAACGAAACCCTTGAACTCGCTTGATTTAACATAATGAATGTATTTGTCATCGTCTGAACTTATTTATCATCTCACACAGACAATATTGAAAACTCTACGTAGAACTGTTATTTAATATATTCCTATCGTACGTATAAAGCGATAAACATGCTATTACCATGTAATATGGTTCATTTTATCAAAGAAATGTAAGTAAACAATTCTGATTACGAAATTGTTGACGAAACTTGCCTAGAAACAGAAATATCGGGTGGGAACGGTATCTTTCTGTCGTATCGATGAATGAAAACATTTCATTTAAACGCATAAAGTACCTCCTGATTTTAACCGGTGGAAACTGGATTCCGACCAAGAATACCGATAAGATTACACGTTTATATAAACATTAAAACATAGTTTTAGTCACAGTTGTTAATTTAGTTATAAAGACGCTGAAGAAAATTGGCTAAATTGTTTTCATTTGTTTCTGTTAAAACGAGTGTTTCAGTCCATAACAAGAGGCGAGCCAACAACTAGGCTGATTATTCCGGGCTCCTAATAGCTGTAACTTCTAGTCAAAACACCATTAAGAATGGCCAAACCTGGAAATGTAACCAGGAACTCATGCGCAGCAGTAGCACCTGCGACCACTAGACCAACGAGGCAATCAAACCAAGGACGTCGCTATAGATTTTGGGCCGGGGGGGGGGGAGGTGGGTGCGGGTCAAAACCGATTTGTAAGGGTTAAGTTTGCTATTTACGGATGCAGCTGAAGTGCTTCTAAAAATCTAAAATGCAATAGCCACTTCAAAAATGTTAGCACCTCGGTGACCTCGGATTGGTTAGACTTTCCGTACCTACTTGTTCATAAAGAAGTACCTAGACGGCGTTACAAATTTTGAACAGTTATTTGAAAGTTCTGTGAAGAAAATTTAAGCTCTCAATTTCAGACAAGTTAGCTTTTCTTTACTCCTTTTATTCAGAAATACCTACTTAGATGTTACTTAATCGACTTAGAGAGACAATTTAAGAACAAAATCAAAATCTTTTTAAGTTGCGAGTTAATTGGCTTCTTTTGGGTTAGCTCGTTCCATCGTCGTCCTCAGGACTAGATTGAGGTCAAAAGTAGGCCCATTTAATATTAAAAAAAAAACAAAAGGATCTAAGTAAAGCTCCAAAAGCGGGCGAAGCGAGCTAGAAAATATTAACACCTGGACAGACAATTGTTTCGTCCCTTCATAAAGGAGTTACAGATAAAGCAAGAGCGAGCGAAGCGAGTTAGAAAAAATTTTGACACCTTGCCTTGGACAAGTTAGAATTGTTACGATCCTTCAAACAGGAGTTACTTGGTCGATTTTTTGACAAAGTCAAGAGAAAGTTTTCTGAAGAGCGAGCTCGAAAATTTAACACTAAACGTAGGTACCTTGGACAGGTTAGAATAATTGTTACTTGGGCGACTTAAAGATAAAGTTAAGATTCAATAGAAGTTAAGCCTGCAAGAGCGAGCGAAGCGAGCTCGAAAATATTTACATTCCTCGAATAAATTCAGATAATTATGTAATTTGAGATCGAAATGTTTACATGCTCCATTTTTTGCAACCTTGTGTATGTATGCCATAATTGCCTATTAAGGCCTCGGAGCAAGGGGCTCCTAATTTATTTCAACCTCTGTTAATACCGGTCGATGATGTGAAAATCCAAGAGGACTGCCAATCCAGAGGCAGAAAAAGGAGCCTTTGTGATACAAGTTTTTCGCAGGGTTCAAAGTACGAACTGCGCTCGTTGGTTTAAAGAAGTAATTTTGTAGCGGTAGTTCAAAGACTCATTTGTAACCTTAAAATATTTTAGTGTGAGAGTGATTCTACTGTACCTACAATTTATTACATACCTAGGTACTACTTCTGTGGCAGCAGGCAACAAAAGTTATAACTTTAAAAAATCCTGAGCCCTAGAGGGGGGGGGGGCAGCTACCCCCCCTCGGCGACGCCGATGAATCAAACAAACCATAGCTACTCATACTCGGAAAACAATCATAACTTACATTGTAATAAATAGAGTGTCCTGGAGTGGCGCCACCTTCGATCATCGCATCGTAATTCCTATGGTCAATGAACAGCAGACCACCAGGCTTCAGGCAAGTAGCGAAGTTCCTCAGGCACATCTTCTGGACTCTGTTGTCTCCGAACTCGTCCAATAGATGGGCAAAGGAGTTTCCAAGGCAAATGACTGCGTCGAACTGTGTGCCAGGGAGGAAGGCTTCGATGTCACGAGGTAACGTTTCCCAGTTTGCTTCTTCTATAACTGAAATTGTAAAGATAATTATAAAGTAGCCATTATGATTCGCACTCGGTGAATGACAAATTGTTGGTCGTCGGGCAGCGAGATGGGCACACAATAGTGTTGCCATTATGGATAAATCCTGGCTGGCACAAGAGCGCGGACCTGAGCATAAAAAAATAGGGGCCAATACCCAGTGCTCAGTGACTGAAGTCGGGTGGTGGATGGATAGATGAGATTCTTCTAGATTTTACCTATCTATTCCTCCCAACCCAAGTCCCACTTCATGGAGGGATATTCATATTTTCTCATTTTTGTCCTGTTGTTTTAAATATCTAGTACCAAGTGCCTACCTGCCTATACAATTAAACTAATTGCACCGCATGTATGAATCACGGGATATTCATTCGTGAGCTTTTGTTTTTGTTTTCCTTGTAATCAATGCAGTGCAGTTTAAGAAATAAGGAAAATCACAACATTTGTCTCTATGGTAGCTGATTGAATACCACAGATCGTAACAGCTCACAGCTGTTTGTATTATACTATGACACCCGATAAAATCAGTATCAAAATATAAACAGACGAGACCTTCTTGACCTCAAGGAATCAACCATAATAAGTAAAAGCCCTGATCTAATAAAAACAATAGCATTTTTCCGAACCGAGATTAGAATCCAGGAGCCAGCAGGCAATTTAAGTAAGATCAGCGTACATCAACGGCACTGAATAGTTGCTTAAAATCAGTTCAGTAAATTCTATAAATCTATTTGATTTTGTGATATAAATCGTCACTAGATATCAATACTCGTTACATCTGTGAACTTGCGCAAGCTAATTTAATTTAACCCTATACAAGAGCTTTTGGTACGTACTCCATTCGTCGTATTTGGAGTTTTTCCTCTTGTCCCAACGCGCCTTGAGTGCGTGCTTCAACATCTTGTCGGAGGCGTCCACCGACACCAAATTGAAGCCTTCGTCCACCAGCATCATGGAGTCTATTCTGAAATGCATTCGTTAGGAAACTTAAGGATAGTGTTGGTACATAACGGTAAAGCTTATGGATTAGACCGGACGATGCAAACAACTTCGACTTTGATGTGCTTATGGTCATATCAAAATGACCAAGTACCTGACTATTCATTCACTATTTCTATCTGGGTTATAATATACCTTCTTAAGTGAAACTAATTGGGAAAGCCCCGCTTGTAAAATAAATTTTAATAAAAATCGGTCAAGTGCGTGTCGGGCCACGCACAATGTGGGGTTCCGTAGTTGCCCATCAAAATATGCGAACTTCCTACTTTCCGATTTACCTCCGAACTATGATTTTATTGTAATAATAAAAAAACAAACTTACATTTGCAGTGGAAACACCTGTGCTCCCATACATTAAGACTATATTTTTAATCATACAACCCGCACTCCTCAGTGCCATTTTACTTTCACTAACATTCATAAATTGGCCGCCATGCAAATTCGGTGTTGAAACCATGCTAAGGTCATAGAACTTAGTAGATACTATAACCTAACTGATTCTTCGTCACATTCTAAAAGTAGGTATTTCGTAAAGCACCATCATTATAGGTGAGCAAAACTGTGTTGCATAGTGATGGCAGTACATTTCTTCATAGAAAATGAATTTCCCATGATGAATAAATTATTATTCCGGAACTGTGAGATAAGAATGATTATGTGATAACAATACCAGATTTCGTCAGTAAAATCTTGTGTCAAATGACTTTAAAGTTCAAAAGATAACAAGTGTTTAGTATAACATAACATCGATATACATACATAGATAAGTATACCTACATACTTAAGTATTTGCTGATTTAATCGGGAATTTACCTAATAGCAAATAGGTAAAAAATAACTGTAATGGTAGTCTGCGATGGGTGATGATAATAGGAAAGTTTTTCGAGCTTTCCATCAGAAAAAGCCACACATTTCGTTCAGGAAATGAAAATGAGTGAAAATCTTTTCTTTCAGAATAGATGCCGTTTCACTATAACTGTTTACACAAATTAATTTACCTACTTTGCCAAAAGTAACAAATTCTTATTTTAACATACCCTGTACCACATGCGGTGTCAAGCACTTTCTTGCAGTTATTCTTCCTGAGGAGTCCGATCAAGAAGTCCTTGTAGATCCGTGTCCTCTGGTTGCTGTCTCCTATGAACTTGTTCCATGTCCTGGCAGCCTTGCCGTCTGCGTACTGATCTTTTACTCCCTCCGAAGGAATACCTTCAGATCTTGAGTGGAACACTTGATCGGCTGACATTGTTTACTGGAGAAAGAGGAGAACTTGTGTGAGGTACAGAGCATTAGAAATAGGTCCCATACGAAGAAAATTGATTGTTTTTTTACCTATAAAACGTCAAACGTCAATTTAAATAAAGAATCAGCGAGACTGCTGACGTGTGGGTATTGATTTCTATACACTTAAAACCACAAGTGAAGCTAATGCAAAACAACTGTCAATTAAAGTAATAACAGTAACTACGGGAAATTTATAAAGGTCGCAAAAATTAATGTCCAGTTTATGTATCGACCGACCTAAGTGGATAAAGGAATTCTGAATCAAAAGCTCTTTTCAGCAAGTAGGAACAGTACCCACTCCTTTAGCGGATTCCAACAAACAGCCTCTATATAGCTTCATTTCATTCAACTCACAGATGACGCAATTAAGATGATGTAACGAGCATAATATTATGTTTTTCTCTCTTATCAGCATGATATTGATAACAGATTCACCGCTCGAACGTTGATATTACTCGATAAATATTAAATTGTGATACTATTATGGTTTTGGATTTATATTTCCTGTTCATAACAACCTATATTTGAAGGCACATAATGTCTGGTTTCCACGACTCTTTAAAGTGTACCGGTATTTTCAAATACTTAAGTAGTTGCCGAATTGTTTTTGAAAGTGGCTAAAGACTTTGCCCTATTGCTATAGCTGGACCACAGAGCTGGACAGTTTCTGGAATTGAATTTGTCAGTAAAGAAGTTTCATGTTGTATCTTGTATTTTTGATTATAATAATTAGGTATTTCTTTCAAACTACACATTTATTTTTTATGTGTTAAGATACTCAATGGTTCAACGGCGGGCGGCTCGCCAAGCTGGTGAAAGGTTCGAAGTTCGAATCCCGCCTGCATAAACCAGGCGGCGCGCGGCGATGTATAGATAGGGTTATTGTAAGTGTGAAATAATTGATAGTGCCTTTAGACTAGGTACGTCTACCTACCTATCACAAGGAACCTCGTTTATTTATTGGTTCCAGAAATTTTCCTGCTAATCATTAATCAATCACTTTGTTAGATGAATTTCTGCTCAGCCACCTGAATAAAACTATGAATTTACTATTTTTTTTTATCAACATCAACATAGGTAGAGACGTTATAAGAGTCTTCTAAATTACAACTTGAATTTAATCTTGTTGCCGAAAAAAAATTGTATTTATGTAAATCTATAAACTGGAAATTCTAATTTATTTTTTTACAGATTTCTAATACTTGTTAAAATTAACCTACATACAATAATGCGTAGTTTCATTCTGGTCAATGATCAACATAATTGTTTACACCATAACTACCAGTCATAAGGTCACAGGTTCAATTCTTGGTAGAAGTAAATATTAATTATCAGCATGACCATATAACTGTCATTTATGGGGATACCCCATACGCGGCTCATGTAAACTCGCTACACATTACATCAGTTTATAAAACTCTTGTCGACAGGT
Source organism: Eurois occulta (assembly GCA_950022335.1). NCBI lineage: Eukaryota > Metazoa > Arthropoda > Insecta > Lepidoptera > Noctuidae > Eurois > Eurois occulta. Next base: position 19,729,507 of record OX465486.1, on the reverse strand, counting down.
AAATTCAAAGAAAAAAATCTCCACAGGAGAGGTAGAAAGAATAGGTGTCATACCATACCTCTATCAAAATTCAAAACAGCCGCTCTTTGTTAAAAAATTCAGAACTTTGCACTTTGTGTCGTGTTTATTAAGTCACGTAATTTGATGAGTAACTTACAAGGTTGGCTACCGCTCGCGGAGACGTCGCGAATCTGACTGATCGAGTTCCTCAGACGACGCGAATTATAACCGTCTTACGTCCACACTTGAACGCTTTCTTAAGACACTAGTAGAAACCGAACGTGTAACGAAAATTAATATTGTACGTACATACATAGCTAACGTTCGCATACGATTAGATGAAGTCTAGCCAGGTTTTTACGGATGTTGCTGTAGGATATAACAATGACAACGGGTCAAGGTAAGATTTGCTGTGTGGCAATTAGATCACTGGTTTAGGTTTTCGACGTCACTTAGGTATGCTAAATCAAAGAAAATGGATAAGTTTTCCTGTTTCAGCATGCTGGTCAAAGATTGGAGGTCAACTACCTAAGCATAATTTCTCTTCTGATTAGGAGTTACAACTTCTATAAAGATGCTTAGTGGACTATATTAGTTGGATAGATAAGTACCTACACTGTCTTTGTCAGCCTGAATCATCCGGCAGCTGCAGATGAGAAATTGACGTTTTAAGTTGAAACGTGGATTATATCCTAACGTGGATGAAGATCAGTCAGAAAATGCATGGTTCCTAATAATCAGGGGCCCTACCATGACCTTTAACAAAACAATCTTATTGCAGGAACGTTTTTTTTCTTGCTTATAATAATATTACTTTGTTTGGTACCATGACCTCCACAATACCATAATTATTCTACCTACTCCTGCTTTGTACGGGGAAAGAACGAACGATTTATAATACCTATTTGTCTATTCCCTGCTATAACATAGAAGAAACAACTAGCAATATTAACTGTATAGCGCTGTCTCTTTCACAAATAAGCGGTCCGAATCGTATTGCGAAGTCATGGTCTTGAAGCAAAATATAACTTTAATAACATAAATAATATTATTTCGCATCAAAATTGATGCGAAACTTACTTTGCGATACGGCACTTATAAACTGTCTGTTTGTTCCGGCTAACCTCCGAAATGCCTGAACCGACTTTGACGGGAATTTTACTGGCAGATAGTCAGCTATCTGCCAGTTATAAGGTCTAACATAGGCTACTTTTATTTTAGAAAAATAATAAGGGTTCCGTGCAAAAAAAAAAATGTTTTAACTGACGAAACAATAGGAGGAGGTTCTCAATTCGACGCGTATGTATTTTATTATGTATGCGTAACTTTTTACAGAGAAGTACGTTATGCGTGATTATTTTGCTTTGCGAAATATCTCAAAGTTGGTCGCATTTAAAATTGAAAAATCGTGTTTGGGCTCATTTCATGCACCTTGATGAGAACTTTAGACCTAGCTGGAGTATGACGTCATCGAGTGTCTAAATATTTCCAAGAAATGAAATGAAGTTAGATTTTTGGTTGGTTGAAAGAACGCCCTTATTTCAGGAACTACTGGATTTAAAAAATCTTTTGTGTTGGATAGCCCATTTATCGATGAAGTCTATAGGTTATATAACAACAATAACGCTACAACCAATAGGAGCGGAGCATCAATGAAAAATGTTGGAAAAACCGGGAAATATATTGCTTTTGAGAGCTTTCAGTTGCGTGCGCTACGTAAACGGTTAAAGTTACACAATAATGTAAGACGGAATCGTTCCTGTTAAAATATTAAAAAAAAAGTCCACGATGGCATGTCTGTCTTTTAAGGTTGGCTCATACCCTCTCTAACCCTCTCTCTCTTATGTGACGCAGACGAAGTTGCGCGGGTCAGCTAGATGTACATCATGATAACATACTCGTATTATTGCGTGTTAACTAATAACAACAATGATAGATACAGTTTTGGACAATTCATGATGAATAAAATAGCATGACAGTGCAACTTTTTAAGATGACAGAAGTAGATATGGTCCAGATCATAAGCTGAAAGCGGAATTTAGAGAAGTGCGTTGAAACAAAAAATATTCTATGTGAGAATTTTCAGAACTTTACAGGGTCAAATGACAATATAGCAATCGAAATTCAACACTTTGACTTAGCGCAGTGTGGAAAATACAACAGTGCGAAATATTTAGGGTTTAAATTTAGATGACCGCGGTTTTTTCCGTACCTCAAAAGATTTAAAGATTTGACTAATCACGAGGAAATGTAGATAACAACCATTGTTTCCGCTCGTCTCTGTTTTGGTGGAGTCCGCGCCTTATCTCTGATATACTTGCTTCCTCCACCCGATTACCGCGAGTCGTGGACACTCGTAGCATGCTCTAAGTAATTTCCCTTTTCTCCACAGTCCTTCCCCAACACGCGTGACGCTTGAGCTTGTAACTTGTGACCATGCGGTAGCCCGTCTTGAATTTGAATCAGTCATCACAAAATCTGGGGAATCTTAAAACAAGGTGGTGTATTTTTGGTTCCCATGTTCGTATAGCTATCTATACTAACCATACCGAGGAGTATAGTGTTACCAGTCACTTGTGGAGGTCAGGTTTCAAAATCACGCCTGTAATTTCCAAAATGTTAGGCAGAGGTGTACCTAATAGTACACTCACATTTCGCCAGATAAGTACCATGTAAAACCATCAACCAGGCATAAATCCAGACTACGTGGCTGCTATTGAGAAATTCCTGATGGAAAAACCCAGTAACACTGCTCGACCTGGGAATCGACCCCACCCCAGGACCTCATTCTGAGCAGTCGCGCTTGGCAACCACTAGACCAACGAGGCAGTCGGAGAGTCGCTCAAAGTATACTGAAACTGACCCCAACATGGTCGTTATGAATTATGATAATTGTACGTTGTCATCGCGATGACGTAACATATAGATGATGTTGCCGAGATGTTATTATGTTATCGTCAAATATTAGGTCACGCTCACGATAGCGTTGTTATGTTACACCGGGGATGCGTGAACTACGCCTTATCATTATATAACAAGTTTTTGTTCCGAACTTAGAAGATTTTGTGTGAATAATCCGTGTCGATGTTCGCTGTATTAACTTTTTGGGTGACTGTCTGGTGTTCTGAAAGTTGATTACTTACTTCTAAATGGGTATAGGTACGATTATTCGTTTTGCCTCTTGAAGCTATGAAGTAGGTATGGGCGTTAGTGAGAAGTGTATTTTACGTTGGGTCCACTTTCTTTGCGTCAGTTTTCACAAAGCGGACAAACCAATGCTCGCGCTTTTTTTTGATGTCATTCAGGCAGTTGTCCCACCAACGACGAGAAAACGACTAACTATCGGCTATTTCCTCGCTCAAGAAACGTACAATAGATATACTTTCCGAGTGAACAAAAGAGATGCATATACAAACAGTTGATAGCTGACTGTTCACACTGCCGGCGAGCACTCGCTTCACTAGTTTGTCGCTGAGCGACAAGAGCTATGAAAGATAACACTCGCTCGGCGACACTCGCCAAGCGATTAGAACTCATGCCGAGAGAGCAACCAGTGGTCATTTCTCTACAGTGCGTAGGTATCTAAGAGTATCGGATATTGTCGGACACATTCAATAAAAAACTCATCCATTCTTATTGGAAAAAATAAAATAAAATTGGGAACACGTTTATCGCGTATGAGGCCGCAAGACTGACTGTACGCTTGACTGCCGCGAACGAGTGATGCGAGTAATCGCCCGCCTCACTCGCACACTCGCTTATAGCCGAGCTACACAGATATCGGAACTACGCACTCGCTCCCCGCGTCTCGCTAACTCGTTTCTAGTTCTAGCTGTACTCGTTACTCGTTAATCGTTGCCGGTGAGACAAGTGCCTAAGTAAATAAATGTATCAGTATTGCCTTGAAAGTATAAAATTACGCTTGCATGTGAAAGGAGACTCTTACTGCATAGAATTTCCTTTATTCAGTGACATCAAAACAAGTGCGCGAGGATTTTCCCGTGGAAACTGCCCTTAGTGTTAAGTACCTAATGTGCAAATCGACTTAGCTCTCCCTGTCGAACATAAAGGTCTCTGTTTAGTGTTTATCCATTAAGGAGTTTTGTACATCTTCTTGGGGAAAAGAGGGTTTATTATTAAGTAACATTTTCTTGTAAAGATAAGCGCAACTGAGCGGCACTACAGTGGTTCAACACACCACGCCGCCTCGTGATCAATTAATTACCCAGTCTGTGTTCCTAGATATAGCCTTGCGACATACACACAGAAGTCTACAGGTTGCGCCTTGCGTGTGCGATAGCACTATCGCTGTGTTGCTCGCTCTAGCAAATGCGACTCCGTGCAACCTCATATTGGTATCGGTTAGGTAAAAAATTACAAAATAATGATGGAAAGGTGAAAATAAATACGCACCAATATTTTAACATGACATTTTAATTATTATCATGAAAACATGGTCTCAACTTAATTAAAATGATTGTAAGAAGTTTGGACCTTATTCCGACGTAACACAATTAGTTAAATTGATATTTCACATAGCCTTTAGTCAATTAAAGAGAATTACTAAAACTATGTATTACAAATGCAGATTACAATAGACGAAAATAATAGTAAATACCATTCGGTATGCATAAATATGTTTTAAAAGGTTTCCTCATTTCAATCCTATCCTAACTAAACAGTGTAAAAGTACCCTTAACGAAGTCGAAACGTACTTTTGCTCCCCGTCATTGCGATCATTTTTTTTTCTAGACCATATTTTTGCGATCATTTTTTTTCTAGACCATACCTGGAGGTTTCCAGGTCTTTCTATTTCTGGAGATATTGGGGGTCAAAGTAACAACTTTTTCACAACTTGCTTAGAGTTACTTAGTTTAACGTACAACTACAGTACTTTCGCAAGTTATTATGCCTTGTGTCTGTAACTGTAGCTTAGCTTTTTTGTTTTTGACTTTAAAAAGTGCCTGTAATGGTCTAATTGAAATAAATACTTTGACTTTGACTTTGTACATAATGCTTGGTTGACGGCTTCGAGAAGGGTTCGTTTACAGCCTGTAAACTAACGTGTAAGACAGATTTCGGTGAAATTTTGGGTTAAAACAAGGTAACTAGGAAACTGGGTGGGTTCCCGGAAGGACGTTCTCGTGGGATAATTTCTGACCGCCACGCGAGTTACATATTGTATGATGAAGGGACTAAATGCTAAGGTGTGTGTGTGTGTAATTGTGACGGTATAAAATGTTACTAATGTATTGTAACCCCAAGTAAACGCAGCGAAATATCCTAATACAAGCTATAATACATAGTTTTGACACATAACTGAAATACCTACACTGCGTCTACAGTTTACAGTAAATTATCAATAATGCAATAGGTATGATAACTGTGAAACTAATGGCGCTAGCATACCAAGTGACAATACGACGATAAACCAATGGCGACGATTGGAGCGTCGTCATTGGTTGAAAATCTGTTAATGTAATTTTACTATTAAATATAGCTTGACATCATTGGTGAGTTTGGGACTTAGCTATGGTAACGCCATCTACCATGAGCTTCGACAGGCTTTCTCAATTGAAATACCTACACATAAAATCATGAATGTCAAATAGTTAAAGACTTCATAGAGTTAATAAAAGAGCACTATTCATTAAGATCTAAGAACTAGTTTCCCCGAGTATAATTGATAACACAAATCTATATTATTTAGCTTCTTAAAATCAAAGCTTGTTTTACCATAGAAAAATAACATGTACATAATACTAAATACTCTGATCCCTTCGAAGGCGTTAATGCGCATTTTCAGTTACACTAAGCGTCATCTGAATGTCTAAATATTATTTAACTTTTCGAATTTCAGCTCTCGCCGCTGAGTCGAACCTTAAAAATGAAATATTATTTAGGTGACGCTTATTGTTACTGAGAATGGGTATAATATTGCTATTTTTGAACTATACATTCCGTCAATAAAATGTAATTAGGCATATTGAGAGCCCTATGTCCTGCAATGGACTGCAATAGGACCAGTTAATTGGTTGAAGTACATTATTGTCTGTCCTATCCTAACCAACCCACTTAGGTTTGGTTATATATTTATATAACAAAAGGAAGTTCTAGCAAAATTTGGCGTCAATGTGAATGCTATGTGCAACGTGCACCAAACATGAGGACCGGCATAGAAAAATAAATAATACTTCGTATGGAAAAGAAACTACTGTTTCGCCTGGCAAAAATACGCTATAGCTTTGGGGCTAAGTAAAGTATAGCCCAGTTTCCCATCTAAATGAGAAGACGAAGTACTATTGCTTTTTCTACTGCTCGTCCTAGATGCACCCCACATCCGAAGCATCGATGCCCAACATCGCCAGGTCATCCATTTCCTCCTTCTTCCGTGCAACATTCCCATTCTCTCTCTCTTCCTCCTCTTTAGTTTTCTGTGGTTGTTTTGGCGCAGGTTCTACTTTCGGCCTGTTATCATGTTTCTGTTTATTTCTGTTCTTGTTGTGTTGCTGCCTGGGTTTGGGGCTGGGTACCAGGGGCACATGAGTGTCGTAGAGCTGTGTGCGCGGTTGGAAGAGCGGCCCGTTGAGGTCGAAGCCGAACATCTGCGTCATCTGTTGTTGCATGAGGGGGAGGGGCGGGAAGGGCGGCATGACTCCGCCCAGGCCGGGCACGAAGCCGGGCGGGAGCGGGAACAGGCCGTCGCCCTGCGAGAGGTCGGGCTTCACCTCGGTGGGGAAGATGATGTCGAGTGCGTCCTGGAAGTCTTTAGGCAGCGCGGGCTGCTGCGGCGGGGCCGGAGTCGGAGGTCTGGAACAGACATGATGGGCGTTAGCGCAGTTCTTATTTAGGTAAGAGAAAGACAGTAGAGAAACTGATGGTGACGGTACAATTGGGTGTTATGTAGGGTATTGGGTGTTACGTGAACATTTCGAAATTTGGTAATTGCAAGTTTAGTTAAAAATAGCCTTTACACATCTTAAATAAAGCTTATTTTCAACTTATTGAAGATTTTTCCCGAATCACGGGAAAAAAAATATAGTCGTAAGGAAGTCTCCACTTTCTGTCTCTGTTCTCCGAAGTTTAGGCAAATATAGTCAGCCTATTCCGATCACTGGTGATACTGGCGGCCAGCTGCGGGTCTGTATGTGTGATACTGGCGGCCAGCTGCGGGTCTGTATGTGTGATACTGGCGGCCAGCTGCGGGTCTGTATGTGTGATACTGGCGGCCAGCTGCGGGTCTGTATGTGTGATACTGGCGGCCAGCTGCGGGTCTGTATGTGTGATACTGGCAGCCAGCTGCGGGTCTGTATGTGTGATACTGGCAGCCAGCTGCGGGTCTGTATGTGTGATACTGGCGGCCAGCTGCGGGTCTGTATGTGTGATACTGGCAGCCAGCTGCGGGTCTGTATGTGTGATACTGGCAGCCAGCTGCGGGTCTGTATGTGTGATACTGGCAGCCAGCTGCGGGTCTGTATGTGTGATACTGGCGGCCAGCTGCGGGTCTGTATGTGTGATACTGGCGGCCAGCTGCGGGTCTGTATGTGTGATACTGGCGGCCAGCTGCGGGTCTGTATGTGTGATACTGGCGGCCAGCTGCGGGTCTGTATGTGTGATACTGGCGGCCAGCTGCGGGTCTGTATGTGTGATACTGGCGGCCAGCTGCGGGTCTGTATGTGTGATACTGGCGGCCAGCTGCGGGTCTGTATGTGTGATACTGGCGGCCAGCTGCGGGTCTGTATGTGTGATACTGGCGGCCAGCTGCGGGTCTGTATGTGTGATACTGGCGGCCAGCTGCGGGTCTGTATGTGTGATACTGGCGGCCAGCTGCGGGTCTGTATGTGTGATACTGGCGGCCAGCTGCGGGTCTGTATGTGTGATACTGGCGGCCAGCTGCGGGTCTGTATGTGTGATACTGGCGGCCAGCTGCGGGTCTGTATGTGTGATACTGGCGGCCAGCTGCGGGTCTGTATGTGTGATACTGGCGGCCAGCTGCGGGTCTGTATGTGTGATATTGGCGGCCAGCTGCGGGTCTGTATGTGTGATACTGGCGGCCAGCTGCGGGTCTGTATGTGTGATACTGGCGGCCAGCTGCGGGTCTGTATGTGTGATACTGGCGGCCAGCTGCGGGTCTGTATGTGTGATACTGGCGGCCAGCTGCGGGTCTGTATGTGTGATACTGGCGGCCAGCTGCGGGTCTGTATGTGTGATACTGGCGGCCAGCTGCGGGTCTGTATGTGTGATACTGGCGGCCAGCTGCGGGTCTGTATGTGTGATACTGGCGGCCAGCTGCGGGTCTGTATGTGTGATATTGGCGGCCAGCTGCGGGTCTGTATGTGTGATACTGGCGGCCAGCTGCGGGTCTGTATGTGTGATACTGGCGGCCAGCTGCGGGTCTGTATGTGTGATACTGGCGGCCAGCTGCGGGTCTGTATGTGTGATACTCACGGCATGAGCTGCGGGGGCGGAGGGTGCGGCGCCTGCGTGGCGGGCACGTAGGTGATGGTGGGCGGCGCGTGGCTGGCGGCCAGCTGCGTGGGCAGCGCGAGGGGCGGCGGGCCCAGCTCCACCTGCGCCTGACGCTCCAGCTGCGCGCGTGCTATCTTCTCCTTGAACTCCGCCACCTTAGGTTGGGCAGTAAGAACCAGTCTTAGTATATTTACGAAGTTAATAGACAAATAATAGTCCGCTCAAAATAGACATTTCAAATAACAAAAACTCTGACAGAGATGAATTTTGGTAGAGACCTTGGGTACACTGGTAGAAATAAAGGGCCAAAAGTTCTTATCGATCCCATGTGTGCTAAAAAAGTTATTCAAGGTCAAAGGTCAAAATTTTCGGTATTTTAGATTTTTCTCAAAAACGGTAAGTTTTATCAAAAATACTAGTCCAGACAAAAATTGTAGATATTAAAATTATCTACAATTTTTTTTAATAAAAAAAACCGAAAATTTTGGCCTTTGACCTTGAACAACTCTGTCGGAGTTTTTTTTATTTGATAACTATCTTTATGTCTAATTCGACTGGACTATAAGAAGTTTGAGGATGAAGGGGACCCATGTAAATAGACAACACTATGAGGGAAAAGGATAATGGTCATGGATGCATGGAATCCCGTACCATGCTGCATCAAAATCAAACTTTTTTTTTTATAATTTACACTTATCATTATTTACTCCTATAAAAGTTCTTTTTGTAAACAAAACCCAAGTTTCGAAGTAACTAGAAAATAAACAATTGATACTTCGGTTTTGCCGGGTGACTGCCGGCGTCATTCGGTTGACCCCATGACTCGACATATTAGCACAATTAAATACACAGAAATAAGTTCCCAAATACAAACAAGTCCTACTTCTCAACATCCAATACAATAATTAATTAAACTCAACTCTAAAAACACAGACGGACGTAAACGTCAGATCAAATGTCAGAAATGTTCTTGCCGGGATTTAGGTATGAGATGGAATAAATCAAAATCATTAGTAAGAAAATCGATTTTGTGTCATTTAGTAATTCCAAATCGATTTGGTGTGCTTTTACTTAATTTTTACTGTTACTCAACAAAAAGAAAGCAAAGGTAATACACATAATTCATAAAATGTTTTTGAAGCAAATGTTAAAGGATCACTACATATTATTATTGAACAAAGTTCTCCGCCGCGTCTGTCTGTTCGCGATAAACTCAAAAACTACAGCACCGATTTTCATGCTGCATTTACCAGTGGATAAAGTGGTTCTCGAGGAAGGTTTTAGTATATAATTTGTTAAGTTTTTGTAAACACTGGCTAAAATATAATGATATTTGTTGGAGGTGTCGGAAAAAAAAAAAAGTCGTCTGGGAACTTTCATCTATCTCAAAGGATAACATACTATATCCATTTTAATACTTAACAAAGAGCCGAAAATTGGCTGAAATTTGGTACAGAGATAGATTACAGCCTGGAATAAGACATAGGTTACTTTGTTATCCCCGGAATAGGATCCCATGGGTTGCGGGAACGGGATCAAAATTTCATGATAACTTTGGTCGCGATAACCGACATCCACGCGGGAGAAGCCGCGGGTAACAGCTAGTAAACTATGAACAAGAAATAAACACCTACCTTCTTCTGTATCTCAGCATCCATCTCCTCTCGCCTCTTCTTGCTGACTTCCTCCTCCTCCTTCTTCTTCTGCTCCTCCTTTTTCTGTTCCTCGGTTTTGGAATTTTTTCCCAAATGCTTGTAAACAGGCATTTTTCCTATAGCAAATATATTATACAGACACATTCATATTAGATGGGAAGTCAAGAGTCGCCATGGTGGAAACAGAATAATCTATACAAACAAAAAAAATTGAAGGGTCTGTTTGTGATATCAAAATACTTTTGCTTTTTATTTACTGAATGTATTTCAAAATATATACGGCAAATATAACAAAATCTCATTTTTTTAAATTTTTTGCCTGTCTGTCTGTTTGTCGGCTAATCTCCGAAACGGCTGGACCCATTTTGACGTGACTTATACTGGCAGATAGCTGATGTTATAAGGTCTAACATACTACTACTTACTACTAAGGCTACTTTTATTTTAGAAAAATAATTAGGGTTCCGTGCAATAAATTAAAACCCTTGAAATTGGTAACAAAATCAAGATTCAAAAGGGAAGTACTATTTTTTTTTGTAATAATTTCACGCGAACGATGGTCTCGGACAATAGCTAGTTTTAAATAAGACTATCTATACGCGCGCGTTAATACGACACAGATTTTAAGATTAAAGTTTAGCGTTGTATATTTTTATTTCTATAGCAATACCTTTCGAGTCCTGCCGTAAAACGTGATATTTCACCCCAAATTGTATCTGTCTCGTTTACTATTGCTACTGTCCTTAAAAGTGTGCCCTGTGTCTCAAGTTTATTATTGATGTTTAGGGACTTGTCAACTGTTATTATTCATCTATTTACGATACACCCACTTCGCATTTGTGTAAATCAGTATTGTACTTCTACACTTGATTCATCTTACCTATAAAAGGCATCTTCCTGATCTCAGGTTTCTTGGTGGTGGGAGTGGTCTCTCTGTCTCGCTGGTCGTCTCGTCTCTCGTCCCGACGTCTCTCGTCGCGTCGGTCGCGGTCTCTCTCTTCGCGGGACCGAGACTCGCGCCGTTCACTCTCTCTATACGTGGGGAGATTATTGATAAGCGTGTAGGTAGGCCTGAATACTTTTGTATCGGCAATTTTTCGATGAGTAGGCAATCGAAACATGCAAAAAAAGTAATTTTATATGTTGCTTGCACATTCCGTTTTATGATAGTGTGACATAATGTGAACATAAAATGTCTATTAGTGCACTAGCATGAAATGACAATCACGTCAAAGAAATTAATGAGGCGCTGGACTAGTAGAAAACTACACTAAAAAGCTTTATAAAGCTTGCTTGCTATACAGTAGTAGGGTAGTTGAACATCATCAGCTGCCTAGCCTTTTCCCAACTATCTTGGGGTCGGCTCCCAGTCTAACCGGATGCAGCTGAATACTAGTATTTTACATGGAGCGACTGCCTATCGAATACGTGGTAACCGTTTTCGCATCGGTGTCCCTTCCCGTATTGTCACTTACCTCACTTTCCTAGATATTTCAGCTGCTCGCTCTCTGTCACCCCGGTCTGGTGATCTGTGCTTATCATCATTCACCTTGTCTTTCTTCATCCTAGATAACAGATAACAAAAATAAATATTAAATCATGGGGTTTATCGATTCAAACTGTTACAAGTGGTGCAAACTGATGCAAATGGAATATTTTTTGGACAGAATTTTTCACACATTTTTTTAAAAGATCAAGTTTTGAATCGGCATAAACGAATAATTAAAAAAAAAAAATGAAGAAAAAAACGAAAAAAATTAATAAAAATAAAATGAGAATGAATGAATGATGATAAATGTTTTGACTTTGACTTTAGATAGTTATCTGATATTTATCCGATAATTATCAAAGTCAATAATTACCTAGAATTCATTAATAGTTACCTGCTCTTGAGCGTGTCCAGAAGTTTCCTGTCATTGTCGTTGAGCCTGTCCATCTGGATGTTCGACATCCATTCTGTGAGGGACTTGTCTTCTCGACTGTCCGCCTTGTTTCTTTGTTTTTTAGCTACGAAGAAAAATATCAAACAACTTGTTAATAATTAATACTAGCTTCTGTACGTGACTTCTGTTACTTCTATCTCACTTCATGTTACTTCCATAGATTCCCTCTTATTAACAACCTCTTCTAAAGTATTTGATGATTGCATAGAATAGTGTGGGTAAAGCAGTTGAGGAGGGTAAGCCTTTAGGAAAGCTGGTTCACTGATAAGTTAGAAACTTTTATTTTTAAATGATAAGAATGACGTTTTAAATAGAAAAGTGAAATTATTTGCTAAATCTACAACATTATTATTTATTTGAGAAAAACATGTGCAACATAACCGTCGTAAATCCAAGCTGTTGCACAGTTAAATGAAACATAAAATATCTTCTATAAAAATAAATAAAATTAAAGTGTCTGTTTGTAACATCAAAATAACAGCTTTTTACTGAAAATATAAACGGCACTAATAACAAAAAACACATTTTTTTTTTCAATTTTTGTCTGTCTTTCGGTCTGCCTGTTTGTTTGTTGAGGCTAATCTCCGAAACGGCTGAACCGATTTTGACGGGACTTTTACTGGCAGATAACTGATGTTAGGTATAACATAGGCTACTTTGAGAAAAATTATTAGGGCTCCGTGCAGAAAAATCAAAACCCTTGAAATTAGTAACAAAATTCGATTCAAATAGAGAAGTGCCTTTAATAATGGGGATTTTTATAATTTCACGCAAACGACAACAGCTAGTTTACAATAAGGAATGATAAAAAGCTAGCATTATAAAGCCCCGAGTAGTTCACTAATTACAACAAACGATTCAAAAATGAAACCTATTCAATGGCCGATCTACTTTAAAAGTCAAACATACTTTTACTAGTCTTCTTCTTCTTGACAGGCTCACTATCAGAGCTGCTAGAGTCACTGGACGAGCTGCTACTACTCTTTCTCTTTTTCTTCTTTTTATCTTTCTTCTTCTTCTTATCATCGGACGCGGGAGTAGGTGACTCCTTTCTCTTGGTGTGGAAACCATCTTTGTTAAAAGTGATGGTGTGGGAGGTGTATTGAGCTGGCTTCTCTGAATCGGATTTGCCTTTGTTTGTGCGGTTCTTCTCGAAGGCTTTCTGACGGTCTGACATCCAGTCCGTCTCCCAGTGTGGGTTCTGTTCTACGAAGTTCTGGAGAGAAACAGAATTTATAAGTTAAAACGATTAATGCCGCTTTGAATTGGAGGTTCGCAGGAAACTTAGCTAGATTCCACATCTAGCCATGGTAGGTGGATCAACGGAAAATGACACGTAAGTACATGACTATCATTCATCATAATAGAACAGGACATAGACCTCACCAATCCACTCCACATGATTAACCACCTCCACCAGCTGCTCATTGCCAGTTTGCCACGCTTTAATGAACTTTCCGTGGTTATAAAGCGCTTTTCCCTTCACTCTGTTGTCTTCAATAGGAATATCATTGCCTTGCAAATCATTTATCTTTTGTAGTATCCATACAATTGATTAATTATAACTCACAGTGTAATTCTTGGAATGTACGACAGATTTGAGATGCGCAGACGCACAGTGCAGGTCTCCGATGAACTGATCGCACAATTTGCAGTACCATGCGGTGGAGGGCACGAAGAACTGAAGACCTTGAAGAAGAATTTTTGAGATATAATAGAACGAATTAAATCGAGATTAGCAGAACATCTCGCTGTTTTCTAATAAGCAATCGTCGCGATCATTTGGTCAGAAATATCCCGAACGCGTTCTCTGTCGGTGTGATGACGCGTTTAAGGTTTGCCGAACAAAATGAACGCGACATTCCCGTATTATACAAAGCGATGTACAGTTTGAGGTTCTGTTTAGAAATCAGTGCATTGTGGCATGATTTATTTGCTGTATTTTAGGCTGATATCCATAGAGCGAATATTGGCATTGCTCAAGCTAAAAACAGTAGTATAAATGATGCTAATCTCTATGCATAAAATGTTAATGTTCTTATACGTATGAAACGATTAATATCAGTCGCTTATAGGAATATGAACATTAAGGCCAAACGAATAATGATCGTTTTCGTAAAAACAGCTACTTAGGTGGATTAAATCGTATATACCTATCACTTTTAAAGAATTTTAAACACAAACCACCAAGTAAACGACAAATAGCCCAGTGTGTACAAGGTTGCAATGCAAGGTTATAACATAAAGGGTGAACGAACAAACCTTTAATGGGCGTCCGTTTAGTAGGCGCGGCAGGGAAGCTAGGGAACCCTTCGTTGACGCCGGAAACAGAGTGCCAAGGCGCTTCCATATGCGCTGCAGCCATCCTTCAACACGATTTATAGTTTTCTATGCAATTACTTATTTAAAATCAGTTTGGTTTTATTAGATTGTGGATTTTGATCTTATCATCTTTTAGAAAAATCATCAGTCAAAATTGTTTTTAGAAAATCAGCTGCATTTGAATTGGGCCTATGAGATCAAAATTACATAATACTGTAAAGTGCGTTGTTTAGTTTGCTCTTCTTACTGTGAGTTCTCATTGGCGAAAAAATTACACAAAACATGTTGAAATCTCTATTTCTCACACTCTCTCTTCTATCATTTCATATTTTATCTCATCATGCAACATGTTTTCATGCGATTGCTTCGCCAGGAAAACGAATTTACCGCAGCAACTGATCAGCGTATGTTTTGCGTAGAGACAGTTCAAGGGCCGGAAAGTGACATAGCCTATGTCACTTTCCAGCCGTTTGACAAATTCAAAAAATGGATGGTGACTTTGGGACTCAATATGGGTGAAACAGAGGGGCGTAGATACCTTTGTATAAAAATACTTACTTATGATGAGCAGGCGAGTGTAAATGGTTCAAATAATCCTTAGCAGTCGGCGGGAACTCATTGCAGACTCGACACCAATGCATCTCAGGGTCGTAGTACACATAGTTGAACTTGATTGATGGAGACCTGCAGAATGTCCAGCAATGTTATAGATACGTGTCAAAAATTATAAAAGATGTCAACAGGATGTTATATTTTGCTCACGGTTGAATATTCTCGCGTTGTATGGTTCCAAAGGGTGTAATTTGGTTGGTTAAGAAATATTGTTATTAAATTGCATTGGTAAATGACAGCTTTTTGTTTTTATACAGCGTGTATCAGCAGATCATCAAATTAAACAATGTTTTCCATGGGACCAACATGGCTAATGTGGAAGCGCTAGGGTAGCCCGCGAAATTCCAATTTTCTTACGTGTTTTGCAATTTGGAGGTCAGTGTCAGGTTGTATGTTGATTAAAATATGATTCGCGCCAGTAACAAATATGGCTTCACAGAGTTATAATCATTCAAATCATCAATACAACCCTCTAAGTTAATTTAATCCAACTGAATGAATTTTTAATGAATACTCATTCAATAGGATAAAGGAGATGGAAAACGGTGGGCCCAAATATAATAAGTTGAGATATGATGTAAAACATTTGTCATATTTTTGTATCTTAGAATATGAAAAATCACCTAAAATCTCAACCTGGAAGCGTAGAAATATGAGAAAATAGTTTTCGTGAGATTATCGATTGAGTAATCGATTACACAGTTACGAAAATAAAACATTTGCAGTAAATAATTAACTCAAAGTAATTAAATGCACAAGCAATATAGTGCATATAATTACAGTCATATTATTAAATCAAATAACAATTAATTACTGAAAAACCAATATTAATGATTATCGATTTCATATCGATTCAAATCTCTCTTATATTTTTAGTCTATGTCTCTGACATAACAGCTGACTGACATTGACACTAGACAGTTGCCGACTGTTTTTGTTTGCTCACTCGTTTCGTGTTTTCCGATGCGTTTTGAGTGCTTTCCCGATTATTCGTCATTTTTTACGACCACTGCTTTGTATTTTACGGATTCTGACCCTGCCTACCTTGTACGACCCTTGCTTTCACCTTGGACACCGAAGATAGCTCACTCGTTTGACTTGGAATTGTTATTTTGGATTTTACCGCCGGCTTGTGGATTGGATATTATTGAAACTATGAATCGCTGTGTGAATTGTGGGATATCCACTGGTCACTGCAATACACTGGGCCGACGACCCTTACACGATGAAACAATTCTGTCAGTGATTCGGCAATGGCTTGCACCTCAGTCTGTAAGTAAATATAACCTCATCTAACCAGCTACCATCCTGGCAGGTTTAAAATACATATAATTGCCTATGGAGATTGTTTACAGTTATGGCAAAGAATTATTTATTTATCAAACAATGTTTTATTACCCTAATACACAACAGTTAATTATGTATTGTTTATGTAGCTGAAGATTAATAAAAATGTTCCATTTTTAGGTAAGCAGTAGTGACTGTGTTTGTCAAGCGTGCTGGGACTTGGCTCAAAGCCCACATGTCGATAACCAAAGAAGACCACTAGGCCACCGTAATATTTTTCTCCGCTGCGGACGCTCTCTTGCATCGCGAACCCATCACCTGCTTCATACCAACACAACCCGTGAATCAAGAATTTATAATGTTATACAAGAGTGGATTATACCTCGAGCTGTAAGTTAAATCAGATTACAATGTGGTTTGGTTTCTAGACGACATTTTAATTACAAGAGAAGGCGAATAAAACACTATATTAAATGATTTTTTATTTTATTTTAGACATCCTTTCCCTATCTCCTTACCTGTTACCTACCTATCGCTTGAAGTCGTTGACGTTCATTCATATGATTTTTCAAACATTTTCTAGTAAATATAATAACTATTAGTGCAAAAGAACACATTTTGCACTTCAGGAATCAGCTGTTACTTAAAGATTGTAACATAACCTCACTTTTACATAATCTCTTATATCTCTGTTCTCAGATTGACAAAATCCGCAGAATTTTCAGTGAAAGGTTGATAATATATAAGCTATTAATTAACACCACTTTCATCTTCTTACAACTAGGCCCAAGATTGTATGTAATCATTTCAGTCTCCTTTGTTAAGTGCCAAAAACGTAAGAACATTTAGCACGAAAAAATTATCTGCTGTCCCATACTTTTTTTTTTGCCCCACACTAAGAATTAAGCCTAGGATTGAGTCTAGTAACTATTGAAATTTTGTTTAGAACAGCTGATTATTTTTTCGTGATAGGTATAACTACATATTTTTTAATACATGCTGCATAAAATGTCTCATGTTTTTACAAAATAAACATATCTTTAAAAGCAAATGACATTTTTTTCGTACTTATTTAAAATTTTCACTCGCGGGTTTTTAACGTGTTAATAAAAAAAAAAAAAAAATCTTCGTTTTCTTCTTCCTTGTCGTGTAGAATAATGAAACCGTTGACACTGCTTAAAGATGTTTCACTTGTTTTTATAAGGTAGGTTCTATACTCCTGGAAATTATATTCTTAATTGTATAATATTTTTTCTTCTTCTGCGAGTCTCCAATTCAATAAAACAACAATACTATAAACCATATTTAATGTATACAGAAGATAAAACAAAAACATACATGGAAAAGATTTATTCGTATAAAAAATGGCGACGCCTCTATTAGTATTTTTTTCTCGCTCACACGCAGTCAACTCGAGTGAGAGAGGAGAAGCATCGTAAAGATTTAGCATACAAGTTTCTCTTTAGTATGTCAACGACAATTTATCTTAATGTATAACAGCAATGACATGTTATAAAAGCTTACATTGCACAAAATAATTCAAGTATTTTCTTTAGCATTTCATATAATTTTTACCTGTCCATGCCACCAGATTGTGAACCATATGTCCAAAACAATAAACTAAATGCATTAGAAAATGTCACGTAGAAGCAGATTCCATCGGTGAACACTTCAAGCGTTTTCCTTCTTGAGGTAGGCAGATCACTAATATGTCAAAGCGATTAGCTCGCAAGGGCACGCGAAAGCGGTGCAGTCCTGCTTTTGGGAGAGAAGTATAGAAACTAAAAACTATTTTGTTTGTACACACATTCTCATAAAAATCAAATGCTTGCTATGAAAGTTTATCCCTATGTACTTAAATATTTTCTTTAACAATTATTTTTAATACAAATAAATTAAAGTTTAAGAACTTTCTAGAAAGAAATAAACTTTCAAATGTTTAATAATCAATTAAAAGGAAAATAAAATTAGGACAGCCACGCACCTAGATTTACGTTTGCTGTTGCGATCCGTCGAGTCGGCCTCGTCGACGATAATCTCGTGCGCTTCTTCTCCGATGATGCCGTTCAGCATGTCCACTACATTGTAGATCGTCTTCAACTTATTCTGTATCTCCAACTATAAGTAACGCATCGATGCCAAACATTATAGATCCACGTAGTTAGAATAAGCCTTATAATAAAGCAGAAGTATAGACAAAAATGAGCTGTAGGTCTTAAAACATAAGACATGTTTTTTGTATTGCAAGTCAAACCTGTAACTTGGTGTTTTCCTTCAAAAACCTCTTGGTGTCTGGGCTCGGCGATCGCTTGGCGTCACCGCGCAGTTCGTTCCGTTGATCCTTCAATGTATCCATCTCTTTCTTGAGTATGTTTGCTTTCTTTATGTAGTCTTCCCTCTGTTTGGACAGTGCCGCTTTCTGTTGACGCATTTCTGATTCGATGGCAGCTGCGAAAATATTTTGTTATTTTATAAACTATATTAGGTTAGCAGATTAAGTGTGCTGTCGTATTGTGAACAGGTGACGAGAAATCTTAATTTTTTTTTATAATCTTGCCACGAGAATTCCATACAACAATACACTTAATTAAAGCAAATGTATGTAAACAAGACTTCTCTTAGCTGTCATGGACCCAATTCTGCTTATAAATCTCTAGAGGCAGTTCCAAGTAGCATTTTGGAACATTTGGACTCAGTATAAAGTCATGCAGGGATCGCAAGAAATAGCAGAATGTGGTTGTAGGCGGAACAGTAATTATAATATTATTAGTTAAAGCAGTGACAATATTTCTTCTGCCTTTTTCTACTGGTTTCTTCACACTGGTATTTATTTAATAATGTAACTTGTAGGAGCACTTGTCTATAAATGTTTACAAACTAAGTGGTAACAGGTAAATTTACAGGTCCTGGAATAGAACAGTTTAACATGCAATGATAAGTATATAAAATATTTGAAGTACATACTATTAAGCTTAAGAGGGCATTGAAACCCTTTGTTTTCTAGAAAGAGAGATCTATCCTAATTACATTAAAATAGACTTTGTTCACTGCTAGTCTAACAACTGTGCAGAAATAACACATATATAACTGGTTATGTATCAAAAAGCAATTAGTAATTGCTTGTTGTGCACTTGATTAAACATGTGTCAGTATTATTTTATATATTATAGCTTTGTCAATTTGGTCAGCATCTAGAAACAATAGTTTGCAATGCCCCCCAAGTATTAAGTTGTTTTAAAGCAAGTTATAGTATAAGAATTCATGTCAATATAATTTATAAATGTCAGAATTAAGGTTAGTTCTTGATGTGAATGACGAACATGTCAAAATAATAAACATTAGTTAGAATGAACAATAGATAATTTGAATACAATACAAATAACAATTCAAACATGTCTTTCAATGTTTTAGTTAAACCTGATTCTACATGGCAGTAAGTTAAATAATTTATGCCCTTAATACATAACATAAAAACACAGCTTTCAAAAAGTTCTTTCTCTAGTAAAATAAAACATTATCGACCTTTTTTCTCCTATGGTAGGAAAAAAACAATATAAACTTCTTGCAGATCTGTAAAGAAAAGGAAAGGTTACAGATGGAAAAAGGAAACAAAAGCATACCTTCTTTCTTGATCTGGTCTTCAACATTATTCAGGAAGGGTGCAGGTGGAGCTGCCTGCGGTGGAGGAGGTGGCAATGACATTTGATTCCACGCTGACATGTCTGGAGGAAGTGGTGCTTGGGGCACTCCACCCACCGATGGGAAGTCATCGTAGATACCGGAGTATGATGGCTGGTAATTGGTTGCGTAGTTAGCTGGGGCCGGTAGTGTCACACCCTTTAAATAAGAAGGTTTTATTGTATTAAATATTATTGTGATGATGTCTGTATGTTTCTTTCTCTATCTTTACAATTTAATAAAATTGGAGTGTCTGTATATAATTTCAAAATACCAGGTTTTTACTGAATGCATAAGAAGGTACATACGGTGCTTAAAACAAAAAAGCATTTTGTTATTTTTTTGTCTGTCTGTCGGTCTGATTGTTCCGGCTAATCTCCGAAACGGCTGGATAAGCTACTGTTATTTTCGAAAAAGAATTAGAGTTCTGTGCAAAAAAATCAAAACCCTTCAAATGGTTAGCAAAAATTCGATTCAAACAGGGAAGTCATATTTTTATATTAATTTCATGCAGACAAAGATCAACAAGGCTGTTTAAAAAAAATATCATAGGATTCTAAGCATTATTAAGCAATGAGCATGTTGTAATGTGACAATACAACAGCATGTTAAACATTCATCAAGGCATTCTATTTCAAATCAGAGAATGCTGAAAGTCTTGCTTATGTACAACAATAATACCTGTTTATAGTTTACTGATATACCAAGTGTTTTCAATTTACTTCACTTTGACGGAACTGTTTGTTTTACAGTCCAATCAATACAATACTTATGTATTTACAAATTGAGTCACTAAAATTTATTTCTATGGATGTTGTATTTAGGTAAGCAAACAATGAAGAATAACTTTGAATGTATTGATTCACTCGCACATCTGCTGGTATTATACTCCCCAATATAGAGGTGCAGGCGACCATCCCGGGATGGCAGAGAGGTGTTAATACCTTAATAACTTAAACCTACACTAAATTGAAATGTGATAGCGATAAGAATAAAGTGTATTGGCAGTTCATTTGTTCTTCTTCTTCTTAGCGTATCGATGGCAAAAAATAAATAAATCAAATATGTTTAGCCCAAAATTCAGCCACGTTAACCCCGCTCTCTGATGCAGTAATTAAATCATCAAGAGCGCAGGTGATAGGGCATGTTAGTTCATTTGTTATAAAACTTCGATAACATTACTTTTAGCTGGACTAGAAATGCATTTAATACAACAAGCCATTCAATGTATAGTAAGGTTTACACCAAACATTTCGTAAATAAGTCTGTTTAACTAGATTTTCTTATACAAAATCATTGTTTACTGATAAAGCTAGCTATTAGCTATAAGTATACATAATTACAACAAAGTGCAACAGTGCAGTGTTATACAGTACCTCTTGTGGCGCGAAGCCAGGGGGCGGCTGTGCAGGGAACCCTACAGACTCTTGAAACTGTTGGTTGTCCCACAGCTCACTAGGTTCTGGCAGCTTAGATATCTCACTCAAAATGTTCTCGTCAAGAAGGTCTTTATCATTTTTACGGGGTGACCGGCTCCTTCGCTTGTCATTGTCATCTCTTCGGGGAGGTGTGCGGCTTCTCTTCCGAAGTGGCCGGTTTCTATAATCGTTACGATCCCTGTCACGGTCCCGGTCGCGATCTCTTTCCCTATCACGTTCACGCTCGCGATCGCGCTCCCTCTCCCTGTCCCACTCTCTATCTCTGTTGTAAAACGATCTAGGGTCTTTTCTGTGGTCACGAGACATCATTAATAGTTATTATCAATGAAATGCGCAAAAATTGATTCGTTTTACAAAAAAACACACGCTTTGTTTGACGACTTTGACGTTTGTGCCGCCATTTTAGAGTTGGCAGCATAGAAAATTCAAAATGATGCTTTGACAGGGTTGCCATAAATATCATTTTAAATAATTCGTTTTTGAAACAAATATCATTTGAAAGAGAAGTTCCTTGTTGCAACGCAGTGCCGGCGTAAGGGCCACTGACACCCCGGGCGAAAATATCAAGTGTTAGTTTTTTGCTGATCCCAAGGAAAATTATATTAAGAATTTCATCTTTCCTTTAGCGTTACCCAGAGCTAACGACCTCAAACCACAAACCCTCAGAAAATCCATCTAATAAAAATCTCAATAAAAAATATGCTTATAAGCACAGAGCGTAGAGCGCAGTTTTGAGGGTTTGCACCAGGGGAGGCCAGAGACTCCAACTCCAGACCTTGGCGCCCCCCAGAATTTGTCGCCCTGTCGCGCCCCCCCTAACGCCGGCACTGTTGCAACGCATGAACGATGATAATTATACTGAGCATTCTTTAATAGTACAAAAACGATGGTATTAGGTTGTCAAGTAAAATCGGTCATACTCACAGTCTTCGTAATTTAAAATAGTCTTAATTTCATTAGGGCTGTCTAATATTCGCAATAATTATATTTTTGTTTATCTTGTATAATCTCAACATGAATGATGTAACCAAGATTTTGTAACAATATCTTGATTTAAAAGAGTGTCCATGGAGTTTCTTGCCCATTCATCTCCATAGAGATCTACGATTTGGAATGTGCAACTACAGTACTTTCGCAAGTTATTATGCCTTGTGACTGTGACTTATCTTTTCTGGTTTTGAATTTCAAAAGTGCCTGTAATGGTCTAATTGAAATAAATGCTTTGACTTTGACTTGTAAAGGTACACATTTTTTCATAAAATAACATAAAAAAATATGAAAAATACTGGTCCGCTGGTGTTGGGAGCAGGGTTCAGGCTACCGGTGGTTAGGGCTCCAGAGACAGGACCCTCCTCACAATGCGGCCATAAGCGGACCGTATCGAGGAGTACTGCCTTCTGAATCAGCTCCTTGATCCAACCTCCTAAGTAAAGCCTCGACTGATGTTAATCGGGGTTCTTGGCTATCAGGCCATTATTTTTTTCTTTATTTAGAAAAATAGTACCTATATATTATGTACATACACAAGGTCCCATTAAAATCGATGAACAAAGTTTGACCTAAAATAATAAACTGCCGGCACTCTAGAATAAACAATCCACACAACAGTCAAAACAAAATCACTTTAATCAGTGTTTTTTTGCTTGTATATCTTTGGTCAGACGTACTGAACGCTGTGTGAAAATTTGTCCATCTATTTTAATGGGACCTTATGTATGTATACAACCAGGTACCGAATTATCGGTATTTTTGTACAACGTTTTGGTAACTATAAAAAAGTAACGATATTAATAACGATACCCATAAATCCGTTAACGTTATCTAATAACTAATATTGGGATCCGTAAAAGTAACAATACTTATACCGGAAATTTATTCACCTGTCTTCTTTTCTCACGATGTCGGTGGGGAGTCTAGCATCTTTCGATATTAGTACAACCAGCTTCGGCGTATAATAGATATTGTTTCTGCGCTGCATCTGCGACGTTTACTTGAACACACTTTTAGGTACCGGGGGCGCGGGCGTAGAGGACACATCGTCTCGACTGTCACTCGCAGCACACTTCCGAACCTCCTGTAATGAAAGATTAATATTGTTACAAACTTAGTAGGCACCAACTTAGCCACTTCAATGCCGGTCAACCTATGAGGCTACTTTCTGCTTAGCCGGAATATCCTGTGGATGCCTTGAGTGTAAGACTTCGCGCTAAGGGCACCCCCTGTAGGGTACGAGCCTCTGTTTAGGGCGTCAAAATGCAATATTAGTGTGCTAGGAGAATTTAGGGTGCAAGAGCGAGCAAAGCGAACTCGGGACTTGGGGCACCCCGACTCGGACATGTTCACTCGCTTCGCTCGCTCACTAGACCCTGCCATCCCTTGTATTAGGTTACTTTAAACACTACAAATAGAAATGGCTACTTCGACTACACCTTATTATTATTCCCATTCAGAAATAGGAGGCCTCGCCTTAACTTGCTAGTCTTTTCATTATTTTTGCGATAGGACACACGTTTTTCGAGATATAAGCAAATTTAGAAGAAAAACGAAATACTGCTTTTGCACTCCAAGTCAAGGGGTCGGTATGGTCAGGGTACTGGAATTACAGACACTCCAAAGGTCACTTGACCATGACCACCAAGGTCACACGACCTTGACCTCCAAGGTATCATGACCTCCGGGATCACTTGATCTTGACTTCAGTCACTTGTTCTTGACCCTAAGGTCACTAACCATGAATATTGTCCTGTTACTGCTCCTGAGAATCGCGACTCTTGATCTCAAGGTCAATGTCCCTGACGTCAAGGTCAATGCCCTTGAGGTGTCCCATGATGTTCCCCCTCTCTACTACTCCCACATCCCACGGGTCCCGAAAACTTTATTAAGCGATGGATTATGGTGAAATTTTTCGAAGTCTTTTTTTCATATTGCCCCGTTACGTATCCACTGACCTAGCTTGTTGTGGTAACGGTAACCGTCCCTGTATACAACAAGTGAAAAAAAAGGGAATTTAATTCGGGGGATTATCTTGAATCCCGAGAGTAGCGAAGGATTATAGAGTAGAATCCTGAGCGGAGCGATTGATACAACCGAGATGATTTTTTTTTTCACGACTTGTGTACTCTACTTTTTACCATTGACTGCGAGAAAATAAATAGAAGTATATTATTTAATATTTCTCGTGAGTTAATAGTAACAGCCACTCGGGTCGATCTTCAAGGTTAAGCCGCGTTTACCAAGGTCGGTCTGTGGATGGGTGACCACTAATTCATTACATACCAAGTTTCCTCCGTGCCTCGGAAAGTGCGTAAAGCCGTTGGTTGGTCCCGGCTGTCATTTGTATTTCTTTGACAGTCGTTACAGGAAATCAGTGTCCCGAAAGTCTGACAACCAATCTTACCAAGGGGTTCCGTATTACCCACCCAGTACTAACTGGGTTATCTCACTCTCACTCACTCAGAGGAATAGGTGGACCTTGATGGTAAAAACACATTTCGACAGTACAGTACTTACTTTGTCGGATGTTTAAGTTTCATTACACATACGTAAATGTACGCGGATGGCACATAACTAATGCTGGAGTCGCAATCAAGCTGCGCGATCAAAACTCACTGTAACGTGGTAGGTACTCACTGGTTTATATCCATTTACAACTTATTTATATAAAGGACAGCAATTACCAGTAACACTTAAGAGCTGTAGGAAACTTCAAAGCGCGCCCGTTTGTCGTTCAATGGTGCTAAAGCGGAAGTTTGTATAACAATTTTGTTTACATTTCAAATACGTCATACTCACTGATCTCCATTAAATCGTTCAACGGAGCGGAATAGACTTTTAACAAATGAAGTGTACGACAGCAAACGTTGTGTTTGGGGGGGACGTCACATCCAATGTTCCACTTGGTTTCATCTTATTTGACGGCTTAAGTGCGCCCCAGATTGGAATTCGCGCCAGTACGACGCCATAGTAAAATTGGAGCATTAAGGCTTCAGGACACCTGATGTATTTGCTACATTTATTTAGACTATGCGATTGAATATGGATGCGAAAAAAGCAATACACTAATGCATTGCTTTTTTCAGACAATTTGGGGGATGTGGGGAATTCGCTGTTGCTATGTGGTTGTGTCATATCCGATGTGTTGGTAACTTAAGTTTTGATTTTGTACTAACTAATTTTTTTACGGTTTCAAAGAAATCCCGAATAAATCCAAAGCTACCGAAATAAAACTTTTGCCGAATTTACTCCGTAAATAAATTTTCTGCTATCGCGAAAAATTGCCTCGACCTAAATGTGAATAGACCTAAATCCTGAACAATCTTAATGGATACTTTGATATAGGGTCATTTGGCGATGACAGTTCCACTCCAAGCACCTTCGAGTCAGTGGCCATGCGTCTTCAGATACGAGCCGATGATGTGTAGGCACTTGCGTGATAGATAGAGCCCTTGCCGTGACTAATGTTCATGGCTCCCTGTTCAGGCAATGTAGCAAAATGTAAAATTATGTATAAACTTTATACATAATTTTGATGTTGATGGACCGTTGTTAAATGCAGGTATGCGTAATTACAGGCAAGGACCAAACTAGCAGTTTATTAGTGTCAAGTTTATAACAAGAAAAGTCATAACGTGGTATTTATTTTCGGAAAAAAGACGAAATTACGTAAGTACTTTCACTGTGCTTCCTATTTAGCCCCAGTCGGTGATGATTTTCGTTACACCATCGTTATATCTGTTTGTGCAAAATTTAAAGTCTTTAAGATTTTCATCAATTTCTTTGAGATTTGATCTGATAGTGACAGTATTTTCTGGTTCGAAGGGTGTTTTCGCCATTTTCTTAGTACACCTAGTTTTACACCAATGAATGTGGCGACACGTTTCTAGTTTTCTTTGTGAGCCTTGTCAACCTCCATGACCGCGCACAAAGGTAAAGGAGCCCGTCGACACCTCCACCAAACACAAGGTCACACATCAAATTTCATTATTCACAGTAATTTAATCATTGACATGTTAGAATATTAATTATTATCGGGGAACATGTTACAGGGGTATAAAATGGGAACATCTTGCTTCAGGCTTCCATATTCGAGCAAGGTGTGGTCTGAGATACAAAGGTGAGAAAAGTTAATTGTTTTTTTCTTTAATAATGCATACTACAATGATTGGAAATATGGATAGTAATATTGTGATAAGTTTTTGACTAATTTACATTAATTAAGGGGTGTAGATATATTTAACTTATTAAAGTCTTTAGGGGTGGGCATTATTTCGAATATGAATTTCAGAACATTATAATTATGATACTCTACAAACTTATTTTCTAAACTGTATTTTCAGTGATTGATTTTATTTATGTTTGTCTTTTGTCTGAACTCAATAAAACGGTCACTAAACTGTTCTATGATGACAAGAAACATAAAATAATTTAGGAGGTTTATTAAATGTTTTATTCAAACTCCACGTCCAAGCGCGTATTTTGCGTGCGATATTTTAATGCATATCATTGAACTATGCTACAACAACGTGGTGCAGACGTGCGCCAGCACATCTAGCTACTACAATCTGTCAAATTTCTTTAATAGACTTTCAACTTTATCGTATTAGGTTCAAGATTGATTGGGAAAATTTGTCAGTTTCGGGTCCTGTACATGGAAAGAATACTTAAGCTCCTTATAAGTTTATTTGCTCATAGTTGTTGTGTCCTTTCCCGTTCCGATATTTCGTTTTAATCTTGTACATGTGCTTTGCCAGTTGGCTGCTCGCCTCTATTTGTAAATCAATGAGAATTTATTGCGTTTGATATCATGTACAACTTATTGTAGTAATACAACCAGGGCATCGCTGAAAATTATCCGAATTCTGTGTACCTACGCATTAATATTTAAAACTGATCAATTGTGGAGATATATAAACGAAACAAATATTTAAATATGTTCAACAGTATTAATGTCGGTATCATGTGATTTCACTGAGCGCTTATTTAAAGGGATCATAACAATAAGAGATCAACGTTTCTCAGAAAAAATTAACATGATGATGTTTACAGATATAAAACTTGCAATTGACCGTGTCGATTTCCTAGGATCCCTGTAAATTAAGTAGGTTAAAGGGAAACGTAGGATAGATAGTCATATTTATTTAACAAACAGTTCTTAGAAACCTTCGTTTCGGGGAAACTGTTCAATTTGATTTTATAAATATAACGAAGCGTTTACAACCAATTACAGTAACTAAAATTATAAATATATAATAATTACATAATTAATTAAAAATAAAAGTGACAATTTATTATAACGCATAAAACGCAAACATAAAATATCCAAAAACAAAGTAAAGAAAAATTTGAAGTGAAAACATAAAAAACCGGCCAAGTGCGAGTCGGACTCGCGGTACTCGGACTCGGTTCCGTACCATTATCTATACATAAAAACGGCAAAAAAATCATGTATGGGAACCCCACTTAAATATTTTTTTAATTCGGTTTCTTAGTATTTGTTGTTATAGTGGCAACAGAAATTATCATCTGTGAAAATTTCAACTGTCTAACTATCACGGTTCATGAGATACAGCCTAGTGACAGACAGACAGCGGAGTCTTAGTAATAGGGTCCCGTTTTACCCTTTGGGTACGGAACCCTAATAAAAGAAGGTCAATGCCCAATGGTTGTATATTCCTCGAAGGGTCAGGCAGAGCTGTAGGTGACCTACATTTCCTCAGTTAAATGCAAGTTCCATGTAATAGTGGCCAGATAGTCTGACAATCAGTCTTGCCAAGGGATATCGTACTCGTACAACCAGTAATTGGGTTATGAATTGCAGATAGGCAGTCGCTCCATGTAAAATACTGGTATTCAACTGCATCCGGTTAAGCCGGTGTTTTAGGCGTTTTACGTTTGTGTACTTAAAGAATTTAATAGATATACATGATGTAATAGCGGCGAGTCTTTTGTGGATGGAGAAACCCAGAACACCTAGCTGATAAGGTCAGTAGTGGTGCTCGTGACCACTGACCACTAGACCAACGAGCGAGTCAATTTCATCTTAAAAATATAATCAATCCATCAATTAACTCTGACTATAATAATAATAGTTACTGAAAAGATGAATAAAGGAAATAATAATAATATATCATTTATTTCAGGTAACAAAGACCCATAACATATATACCTTATAGACTATCATACATATTTATAAAAACCAGAAAATATATGCAATTATTGTACACGAAGTGACGGCGTCGTGTTGCGCTGCGTGATGTCGCGTAGCCTTCCGCGGAAACGCCGATACATGACACCCTTCGGCCGAAACTTTTGCTTGAAGAAGGTCTCAATATGATGAGTCGGAACTCGCACCACGAACGACTTGAAATTCGTGTTGTGGCGCGACTCCAACTTCTCAACTCTCAAGGTCCAGCTGGTCTTCGCTCGGAAATACTCCACGATCTTCTCAACCTTCGTGGTGTGATGTAGCCGGGACACATAAAGCTGCGTCGTTGGTATTGCCGGACGCAGCACATTGGGTCCAGCCAGCGCGGTCCCGCACTAGTTCCGACTAGGGGCTTCTTTCTCTTCTTCCTCTCCACCTTCACGAAGCCTTCCTTGTCACACGTGCTCGTAGCTGGGCCTTGCTGTTTCGAACCCCTGTTGGCAGGTACACTGCTCTTCTTTTCCTCCTTCTGAAAAGAAGAGCAGTGTACCTTGGTTTGAGACACAGGTTAGCACCAGGCGCCAGGTGGTTGGTGCTATGGCAGTTCACTGTCGCAAATAGGCTTCTCCCAAGCAGTATGCTGTCTACACTACAAGACTGTCCTCCGCCTTTTGCATCCATTCTGACCCAGCCACCTATTTAATGTCATTGG
This sequence comes from Eurois occulta, assembly GCA_950022335.1. Classification (NCBI taxonomy): domain Eukaryota; kingdom Metazoa; phylum Arthropoda; class Insecta; order Lepidoptera; family Noctuidae; genus Eurois; species Eurois occulta. The sequence goes on along the minus strand of OX465486.1, from coordinate 19,700,246 downwards.
CCTACTTAGCAGGAAAACAAAATTAAATAACGAAAACACACACTAACTTCAATTGTTACAGATGAATCCTCAACAGTCAATCTTGCTTGTAACGCTGTGTACCATCACACTATGTTCCGCACACATTGGCGGTGGGACCCCCTACCAGGACTCGAACCCTCAGGTCTACTGCGGCAGGTCACTCGCTAGAGCTCTGGCGTTCTTGTGCATGGAAGACAATGCCTCGGAGAACAAGCGGTCGGACTCTGGAACTATGTATAGTAAGTTCAGTTTTCTAGTCTTTTTTGGCATAGTTATTGTGTTACTTGAAGAGCTCTCTGTAAATGAGCTCGCCAGAGTAAATATACCTTCCATTACACCTATATCTGCCGCAAAAAACTATTTCTTTGTTCTAAGAGACATTTCTGCTTATTCACTGAAATGGTGACAAAACTTCTATTTTAGCATTTGTGTACTACCTCGGACCGGTTTGTATGCTATCCAATTATAACATACAAAAGTTTTATGAAGTATATTTGACGGTAATCAATTTCCAAGGGTACCTTCTTGACGACTGATCGTACAATGCTTGCGCTCGCGTTTACACTTACCTAACAAACTAATGTATCAGTACCTGGGGCCTGGGCGACCGAGCTCGGCTCGGCTGAAAATAAAGAAAACGAATTTTCCCAGGTATGAGGCCTAGCTAGATCGATTTGTCGCCCCCGTAAATCCCCATATTGCAACTTTCATCGAAATCATTGGAGCCGTTTTCTAGAACGTGATTACAAATATATATACAAATATTGCGCATTTAATAGCATATATAGGAGCATCCATGTAAGCATGTAGTTTTAGAGAAGTTTTCTAGAAGTTTTGCCTTTAACTATTACTTACATATTGTTTTGCTTGTAAACCACTAACGAAACTAGTAGACAAAATACTTACATGCTTTGATGTAAGCACAGGGTTGCAACAACAATCAATATGAAGATTATTACGATATCCTCTCGAGTCTGAACCGAGCGCATTTCACAATAAAAGAAAGCTCTCTTATAGCGTACCAGCTGCTTATCTACTGCTGCAATTTGTAAAAGTCGGCTAAGAGGAACGATTTATTACGCAAGTAGTCTACCGATCCGTCAGAATTTAATGCAATCTGAATGTATCTCCATGGTTTGTGGGAATTTATCTCACTATTGAGTGCATTGAGTAAGAGTAATTGTTTTGATGCTCATTCGGGAAGGAAGGTAGTTGGTATTGTTTTAGTTTAAGTTGTAATTTACCACGGCAAGATAGTCAAACTTATGTGGAGCTAATTAAATATATTGGACCTTAGAAGGGACCTTGACATACTTATTAAATATCAGAGATTTTACTAGCATTTCATTTATTTTAGTTCTCGATTAGGATGAACAAATATTTCCGTCTATTTTCTCAACTCTCATATCAACCTGTAGGTATTACGTAACAGCAAAAATAGGAGCCGAGTCAAAACGAATTAGGTACTCAAAAATTAGATTTAGGAAACTGTGGATCACTGGTTGCACTTTTTTACACAATTCTTCAACTTAGACTGTCAAAATTAAAGTCCCCGAACTTCACGATTCTCCTAAGCTCTTAACATTATTTTACCCCAAACATCTTAATTAACAATCACCACATCGAGCTATGATTGCAATAATACCAAAAACTCTATTTCCAGATGCAATCTTGTCCCCATACTACAAAGACCAAGAAGGCCAGTTCGGCTGGCCATGGATGGCTTCTCACAAGGCCAGGGGCATGTCCCTACCCTCCAGAGGCAAGAGGTTCGTCGTCAACGAGTGCTGCGACAAAGCCTGTAGCCTCAGCGAGCTGCTTTCCTACTGTTAAATAGTATTTAGATGCTGTGTTGCTGATACTATGCTGATACTGGTGTTTTTGTGTTTAGAATGTTAACGATTTTGGTAGATGCGATGTCGATGCTCGGGGACATACTCCCGATGATTCGAGTTTGAATTATATCGAATTTGATACGAACTCGTGTCAGCTTGATACTGATTTGAATTTATTCTGATACGATTTGGAACTCGACGCGTACAGTTCACTTAGTCATTCGAATATTTTTTATATACAAAGACAAGCTGATTTGCCCTAAAAAAACAATTTCTCTGTGTTCAAAGGGACTACGTTTTATTTTTATGATCTTATTTCATAACATTAAAACCTCTTTAATAATAAATGTCCCACGTTGGCAACACAGCGAGAGCACTATTTTTCTATATTATTATTTCATCTCGATGGATGATCATAAATCATTATAAAACGGGTAATCCCCTGATAGTGGATCGTTCTTCAGACAGTCGTTTATGTGGACTTTTTACTTTTTATCGTAGATAAATGTTGTTTATGAGTGAAAATATTTTATGTGATAATAAATTTATTGTTGTTGCAATTCGGTTTTATTTTATAAAGACCATATAAGGCTTATCTTTTAAGCTGTCATTGATATTTACTATCATAGATGTAATGTAACAATACAATTCTGACTTTGTTTTCAGCCCAGCCTGGTAGAGCGAAAAGTACGATTTATTCATATACTTACCTAAAAAAAAAACTATAGGTATAAAAATTTACTTTACATTTACTTACGAAAATATTGCTATTATTGCTCCGAAAAAATACCAAAATGTATGGGATATTTCAGTTTATTAAGACTAACATTAGTCTTTTGCAACACATATTTTACCTACAATTAAGCGTTAAAACCTGTTATTTTGAGAGCAAATATATATTATAATATATATTTGCTCCAAGAAAATAACAAAGTATCCTAAATGAGATATGCAAGTTAATTAAGGCCAAAATTAGACCATTCTCCAATACATTTCTTACTCACAATCTTGAAATAGCATAAGCACTTCGTCGCTCTAATTTCGCCTGCTTCGTTTTTATAGCGGTATTTACTCATAAAAGTTTTAAAGCCTGGCTTCTTTCATTGTATCTTTTTGATGTTAATTGCATCTGCTCGTAATAATCTCTTTGTTTACGCCCATTACGGGCTAGGAATTCGAAATGGGATCTCATCCTTCATAACGAGACGTCAGGACGTGTATAAAACGAGCATATCGATATTTTCGTTAACCATTGCTGGTTTTGCACAGACATTATGCTCGAAAAATGTAACTTAGCTAGCAATGGATGTGTTAATGTTGGGAGGTGTGAATATGGAATGTGTTTTTGCGGTGGCATAGTGTTGCAATATGGTAGTAGGGATGCATTTGCTGGTGATTCTGTATTCAAGTCACGGCGTACTCTAGGCGTTTGCCGGGGACGGCGAGTGCATTCGGTTTAGCATAAAGTTTCTTTACTGTATCTGGTTATTGTATACGGGCGGTTGAAACGTTCTTGTATAGACGCTAGCACATCAATCTACTACAATCTGTGAAATTTATTTATTTATTTATTTAATAATGGCACTCCAACGACTTATTCACTAATACATTATCTGGGGTAATGTAACAATTAAACTTAAAATCTAGAGTGAATTTATCACTTACAGGTGTGCACACCACTTACATAGGTATTTCAAGTTTAATAATATTACATTGAGTACATATAGGCTACATAAAATATAAAAAAAAACAAAACTACATGTAAACAGAATTAAAAAATAAAAATTAAATTTCTGTAAATAGATTTTCGGATTTATCGCTATAGCATTAGGTTCAAGGTTGATTGGGAAAATTTGATAGTTTCGGATAGCTTTATGTGCTGGCGTCTGTACAGCTGTTTAATAAGCTGTGAAGATCCTGAAATTATTTATTAATTATTTATTTATTTAAACTTCATGTTCAATACTTACTTCACGGACTTAATGCCACAAGGCATTCTCTACCAGTCAACCTTTGGGTTAAATAAGAAAACATTGTGATGGGGTACAAAATAAATCTCTAAAAAATAATTTATTGTTAAACAAAAAAATCAAAATATAAGTAGTAATTACTTAGGAGAAGTATCTTTTAAAGTGTCTTGAATATGCAACTTTTATAAAGAGAACCTGCCTTAATAGTATCAACATAAAAGCGAGAATAGAAATGATTAGAAGTCCATTTTGAAGAGCATAACAAAGAGGCCAATAATTGTGTTACCTACGCCACTCTACAAGCCTACCGGCTCTCTTGCTATCAAAATGAGTTAAGTATATAAAAACAAAGAAAATTATGAATACGGAACAATATATCATGAGTTCTCCAATCTTACTCAAAACAGGGCTCCAAATAATAATAAAAAAACAAATATAATTATTTGGTATTTACCATGAACTTAAACAAGAAATAAACCTTTTAGACGGTTTAAAATGAAAGGGACTGTAATTAAAATGTTAATCTTTCCGTCAAGCGTCTTGTTTGTCGTTTTTTTTCCTTTTGCAGTAAAGGAGACATTGCGTAGAGCTTGAATAAAATCCACCCACACAATTTTTTCGGTTAGATAGAATGCTTACTTCCAAACCAAGAGATAAACAGCTCAACCTGACGACATATGCTGCAAATAGATCCAAGGGGCTACAATGAAAATACCAAGAACTAACCCCACAAGGGTATTTTAAACACATCAGTGATAAGGATGTGTTATTAACTTGAAAAAAAAAAAACACAAGGTAAAGAAATCAAAATACTAGTCCAACACCCCAATTGCGTTACACCCTTTCTTTTATGTATATTAGAATAAGAAGGATTTTGTTGAAATTCTTATTGCATTGCTCCATGTAATAATCATTCTACTAATATTCCTACCCTTATCCAAAGATAAGGGTAGGAGAATGATGATTATATTTGGGGTCGGCGCAGCATGTCTTTTTCTTCCATACTTCTATATTTCTCGTCATCTCATCAGACAACTCCTTTTTCGCCATACCATCCTTCACACAGTCCATTCATCGTTTCTTTGGCCATTCATAAATAGCGAGAATGAGAGCCATTGGCAATGTAAGTACATTACGCAATTACCTGTAAAACTGGGCTACTTTAACACTTTGAGGTAAGTGGTGGCTCCTAGGTGTGAAAATTGTCGGGTCGTTTCCCCCGCAGGTCTGCAACTCTTAACAATAACAAGACAACATTTCCCCCGTTTCCTTTTTGAAAGAAAACTCTTCAAACTCCGCAGCAAGGACTCGACTCGATGTTGCACTCGACATATAAATTAGACTGTAGCTGGCCAATATTTTACACTTCTCCAGCACTTTGCAATGATTTAAATAGTAGATTTAAAGATGACGTAGCTTTGATCTCTCTCTGATTTTTCTCACATGTTTCTCCGCATGCCATAATTAAAATAGAATAGCAAAAACTCAGAGCTTTCTTTTAATCTTTCTTTTGCGTGTGGATAGAGCCTAGCCTGGTGTCAGAGTTTTTATGCCACCCATGGGCCTCTGACTTGGCTTTACATGCTGTTGAGAAATATCTCTCAGGCATGTTGGTTTCCTCACGATGTTATCCTTCACCGAAGCAAGTGATAATTATACAATACGCAAATGAATCCGAAAAATCAGCGGTGCGTGTATTGGGTTATCACTGTTTGGCAATCACTCTGTTTTCTTTTAATGCAGTTGTTATAAGCACCAAGTTTGCCACGAGTCAAAGCAGTGCATCTGATAGACAGCGTGTGTATGTCAGAACATAGCAATTCTGGAGAAATAAGTATGTTGACAGTATTTTAACAAAGGCATCAGAAGGACGGTTAACTCATCCCAGCGATACTGAACGTCTAGTATTAAAAAAAAATGTAAGACACCCAATAGACCCTCTGCTAAGAAATCTCTTTGCTCAAATTATAAACAAAACACTTAAATTCCACGCCATTATTTTCTTAACAAGTTCTTTATAAAAATATGAGAGCAAATCAAGGCATGGGTTGAGTAACTTGGCTATTACATATTCTTTCACAAATAAATTATCATCTACTAAAAGTTTTCTGACTTGTTCGTTCTTCTTTATTTATTGTTTAGAAAAATACCATATTATTAGTCCTCTTGTTTTTGGTTCGAAGAATTTTTCACAAAAAATGTGGTTTTAAAACATTTTGGTTTAGTTTATTAAAATTATTTGCGCTTAATTATATGTTGCGAAGAAACCTATTAAAAATATTTGTGGGAAATGTGATAAACGATATTTTATTTCTGTAAATTAGTTAAAAAAAACACTTGTGCACGTCTGAAATTGATGTGTCTTAAAACTAGATAATGTGGGTGTTTCCTATCCTACTACACTGAAAACAAACACCGAAATAAAATCAGCGGTCATTGTCTATTTTGAAGACTAGACATACTCGTAGTCGTCAGGTTTTGGGGTATGAAGAACAGGGTGTAAAGTTCCTCCGACCAGACGGGTGTTATGTCTGGTGGGCTACTGCCCGACAGTTGTTGTCGGGTTCTTCTATATAGTCTCAAGTCGTGGCTAACTTTATTTGCGCGATGCAGAATTTAGATGTATTTCGATATTTAGTTTATCCTCTGCGCTGTAGTACTTTTTGTAGTGCCGCTACAAGGTCATTCAAATCAGGGTCTGATGGAAAACGAATAAACTTGAGAATTAAGGCACTCGTACATTTTGTAATGTGGCTAAAGACCTTTGACTTAATTTTATTTGAGTTCAAAAGATTTCATTCGATTGGTTTGGACACTTCACCTATGTGATATCTTCCTAACGCAGGCGTCCTTGTTTTATCAAATAATACCCCTTTTATGTCCCCAAAGTCAAGACAAACACGAAATTCAACAGATATATAGGCAAATAGTCCTTACAAGGCTATCCTTAGAAATAATGGTCAAAGGATGGATGGTGGGCAATAAAGTGGGGGTTGGTTGAAGCCTCACGGTGGACGTATAAAGTGCTTCCTCGATGCACCGTCAGGGATCGAACCTGTATCTGATGTCTGCGATCACATCGGCATTCGTGTACAAGAGGCTAGAGGATGATGGATATGGCAATATTTAAATTAAAGGTAAATTTCAACTAGGTTCCACCTTGGTTTATAAGAAGAACTTGTAATATTTCATTATTATCAGAATGGGAAACTATTTGATACTCTGTATAGTATCGTAATGTAGTAATGTATCGATAATACGGCGTGTACCAGAAAGGTGTGCTCATATTTAATGGATTTCAGGGTGTGATTTAGATCATCAAACTGAAGAACTTTTTTGACGACGATGACGAACATCCCTAATGGGCCGAGTAGAGAAACCTTGTACAGCTGTTTTTTTGCGATTATTGAGTATTGACTACTCCCACAGAGAAAGTTGTTTAGTTTTACGGTCTGAATCACACTCTGGAATATGAACATACCTTTCTGATTCACGCTGTAAAGGTTATTCAAATATACTCCCAAGTGATTTGAAAATTATTAAGCGCAGTCCACACCACCAGCTGGCGGGCGAGCGAGCGACGCGAACGCCGCGTCTTTTCACCTCTTTTCATACTTCAGTTCACACTGCGAACTATCGAAAGATACGAACAAATTATGAAAAGGGCGTCGTCGTTCGCATCGCTCGCCCGCTCGCCAGCTAGCCGTGTGGCCTGCGCTTCTTCCGTAAACGTGTACGGGCGCGTACTCGCATAGCAGTGCTACGTTCTCGTAGCACTGCTACGTTTTCGTAGCACTGCTACGAAAGCATAGCGCTGCTACAATACCGTAGCAGTCGTGTGGACTTTGGACTAGCTTCGTATATAGCAACGATTCTTTCTATGGCCACTTCCTCACCAAGAGCCGCGTGTGTGAGCAGCGTGTTATTGTCGGTCGCCGACTGAGAAATTGTAAGAAAAACAAAGGACAGTCACTGGCTTGATGGCTGAATTATTTTTAATACATTTTGTGCTGGACGCTCACAGTCGGCAGTTCACTCATACGCTTAAGTTTAAACATGGTCTAAATCTCTATCTGTAGTCAGATTAATATGAGATAGACAATTATCAAGACCTAATAATCCTGTTACCACATCCACATCATCTCACCGCTTGTGTACCCCTAGCTAGGTAAATCCTGAACGTCTACAGGCTGAAGTGTTGTCACTGGCCGCCGGGCCACTTAGGGCCGTGCCTTATCTATAGATTGACGGAGCCTCTAGACACAGCCACAGGTATAGACAGGTATCGATATTGGTTGTTGAAGTACCGCCAATGTTGGGGCCAATTTAATGGGCGCTAATTGCCAAGTTTTAGAGACTATTATAAGAATTTAAAGACTATAAAAATAAGTTGAATTTTTCGTGTAGACAAACCTTACTGAAATATTTTAAAAATTCGGCTAAAAATTGATGAAAATTATGCCGCAAATGAGCTAGTTGGGCTGATCCAATTTTGTTTACAGGTCAGCATTCGGTGAAGCCGTATTCATCTAAAAACGTTACTTAGCACATGTCTAGCTCAACTGTCAAACTCTTGCAACAAAGCAAGGCTCAGGAACATTTCTAACACCCGTAAAGTGATTACTTATGCAACCATTTTTATGCAATACAAAAGGACTTAAACGAAGTAATAACCGTCAAAAAAAACAAAGCTAAGAATTCTAACTTTTGACAGTTCTAACTTCAAGCAATTAATAAAACTACAGAACGAAATTCGTATCTTGAATAATTAGTTTTACTTAAGTAATCAGTTTGACTTGTTTATAGATACGGGTGTGAGTCATAGCATGTGATCATGATGATCGTGGCCTATTTCTTGGTAACGTTTTACATATTCTCACAAAGGAGCCTTTTTTTTGTGGGATGGGAAATCATCAAATGCCCCCTCCCGCTCTGGGCGAAGCGGAAGGGAGTGTCAGACTTGTACTGACTAAAACCCATCCATGTTCCTTCTTTTGCCCTTTGTGTTCCAGGGCCGCGGTATCTCTTTCGAACAGTCCCGCAGCCCTGGCGTGCCCCTCCGGTTTGCTGACATACGGACAAACACAAACAAAACCAAACATAAAGGAGCCTCAGTCTAAGATATACCATTCCCTTAGAACATACAGTAAGCAATGTAACTAAATTGCAGAAATTCATATCAGTGTACGCCTCGACTCAATCTTGATACATTGAGTATATTCCGCGCTACGCTTCATCGGACCAAGTAATCTTGATACACAATAACACAGTATTGAATTCACTGAAATGTGTAGCGTGTGTTTTGATAAAGTTGTTTAAAAAGAAACGTTGTTCCACTGTAGGATTTCTTGGGAATCGTAGGTGTGTCTGTAAATGAAGATCTTACGAAGAAATTCCAAATGGTTCCAATAGAAAAAACACAAAGTTATTTTACTTAACTTGTCATTTAATAAGCTTGACAACATCGTAAAAAATAATTTTGTCCGTCAGTTAGATCACCAAAAACTGTTGGACACTTATTTTTTTCAGGCCGTTACCAAGGCCGAGATCTATAAGTGTTACTTTACACGAACTTTAACTTAGTGTTGTTGAGTGCCTCGTTGGTCTAGTAGTCGGAAACGCGACTGCTGAGCATGAGGTCCTGGGTTCAATTACCGGGTCGGGCAAAGTGGTGGTTTTGCCATTAGTCATTTCTCAGTAGCAGCCACGGAATCTGGATTTGTGCCCGGTTGATGGCAACAGACTCCCCCCAATAATGTCCCCTATTGCATGGGAGTTCAAAGAAAATACATTAATGGCGAAATGTGGGTGTACTCTTAGGAAAGCGTGATGTTATGTTTATGTAAATTTAGTGTTATTTATTTATTTAAACTTCATGTACAAGAGTGGTACATAGGCGGACTTAATGCCACAAGGCATTAGGTATTTCTGTCGGAAACATGTCTAATTCAAAGCACGCGCGTGTTGAGCGTGTAGCGGTTGATGCATTCAGTGTAACTTATTAATTCCTCCTAACTGACTTATCTTCCCTCGAATCTCCACGGAATGAGGGTTTTACGTTATGGTGTTTGATGAATAACTGCTTCGTTTGTCTAGTGGTCGGAAAAGCGACTGCTGAGCATGAGGTCCTGGGTTCGATTCCCAGGTCGGGTAGAATGTTACTGGGTGTTTCCGTCAGGAATTTCTCAGTAGCTGTCTGAGTATGAATTTGTGTCCGGTTGATGGCAATAGGCGCGCACCTTATTATATGCTGGCAAAATGTGGATGTACCTACTATTAGGCACACCTCTGCCTAATCCTTCGCGGATAACAGGCATGATGTTATGTTTATGCGTTTGATGAATGATGATTTAGAATATGTAAAATTATGAATTATTTTGTGTTCATCATATCCTCATGCAGAAACAAACGGTGTATAAAATATATCTTCCCTAAACAAAATATTCAATTCCAATTTCCCCGACAAAAGCGGAGGAATAACCCTCGCAAACCAGATGCATCCATCGGATATCGTTTGAGAGCAATCTCTCCTATGTTTTACCGTTCGATTCGTATCAAACGTGTTGTATTGGATTACTGAACATTGCAAGATATACGGAATCCTTGCAGAACTATGTGCACTACTATACTATTTCAGCAACCACAAATCAGGTATTCATCGTAAATGTATAAGTTTCCTTTACGTGCTACATATCGAATGAAAAATTATATTATTTCCCCTTTAAAATGGTATCATTAATTAATAAAGTTGTTAATGCGCTGTCGTAAAATAACAATATATTACTATATATCTATCTCACTAATTAATCAGAAATGAATAGTGGCATAATTTATAAACTCCTCACATTTGTGTTTTTTTCCATATTTAAAAGTATAGTACTAAAGCTTTACTCAAACCTAACCGAGAAGCGGATATTTATTGATCCAAAAACTTTATCAAGAATTACAAAATATCTCTTAACCAAAACTTAGTTAATTCCGAATATACCAATTTTCTCGACGCCATATTTTCTCTTAGGACATTGAAAGCGCGAAAAAAACACGTAAAACTGTTAAGATAAACAGAATGCGGATGATTGATCACAGCAGCCGGTACTTAAGATCCTGGGAGGACATTAATCAAAACTTCTTAAGCGCTATTAAAATAACAACCCTTTTCTCTGATGGTTACCGGTCACCTAAGCCCCTACGGTTGGAGGTAAACTCACTAAGTTATCGCTTTCATGGAAAGCGATGAGAGATAGTATAGCATGAAAGTGTTCTCAATTGTTAGAAGGGGTGTAGTGGTGAAAAGTACAGTACACCCACATTTCGCCAGTTTTGTTGTGGTGCGAGACAATTGCCAACACTTAGGCAGATATCTAGAAAGACCACTCCAGATTGCTTTTTTTATCATAGCTTAAAATGCTTAAAAAATTGTACATTTTAAATATTATTCCCTGAAAACACTGGAAAAGTTAATTCCGGACAAAACATTTTATAAATTGATAATACCAGTTTATCTATTATCGTAAAATTATCGTTGTCCAAACCCCGAATTTTAAATAATATGTGCCATAATATCAATGAATACTAAATTACATGACTGACATATTATTTGAGTGAACCTATTCTCCAATTTTTCACTCACTTTCATTACGTCTTTTTTTTTCATTCGTTGTTTTTCTCAAAACCATCGGAGAGATATAACTCTCATATGGTTTTGTGAAAATAAACAGCAACGTTAGTAGTAATTCTAACGTTTTTCTTTCAGCACACAACATATAATAAATCATTGTCAGCTGGGGCTCAGTTGCAGGAGTTCTGTCCATCTTCTTAATGCCAACCCTTTTTTTCAAACTACCTAAGTTAATTAATTTCCGAGAAACGAAGGTACGTTTTACTTACCCTTTGGAGCTGCTTAAATGTCGACTTTACTTCTTTTTAGGGGTCCGTCGCCAAATGGTAAAAATATAACCCTGTCGAGAATTTTAGTACTAAATGACGATGTTTGGGATCGCTGAAAAAATTAAAATTCATATACCTAGCGAACCATCCATTTACTATATAATATTAGGGGTGGCATTCCCTATACATGTAACTGCAGTCCCAAAAACCCAAAAACGTTGAAAGCAATCATCGTTAAAAAACTTACAATAAAAAATAGGTAAAAAACTAAAACCGGTAACATAGACCAGAAATCTGATTCCAGTTTTGATCTGCGATTGAGTCACTATGTTATGTAACATGATCATTGATCGTAGATTATTCAGAGAATGATGCGGGCGTTCTTTAGTTTCTGGCTACGCGCATGGTAAAAATTCGTCAAAATAGTCATTAAAAGTGGCGTCATTGCATTTAGCGTAAAAAAATCCCTAAAGTTCTTCATAAATATTCATCCAAAACAGAGCAGCGTAAAAAAACTAACGCAGGCTCAGTGCGAATCGCTTCCTATTACATTATTCAGATATTATACATTCGGCAACTGTAACAGGGTGCCCATCTAATTCTAGATGTAAAATAACTTTCAGAATTCAATATTCCCAAAACAATATAGCAACACCTGTGGTATATTTCCATTTGGGCTCGGGGTCCTGTATAAATATTCAATTTAGACACTTCCCCATACACTGCTGTATATATTGATGGGATATTTAAACGGTGCTGATATTGATAAGGTTTCATTCTGGATCATGGTTCGGGAAGTTCTGCTGAAGTATTCTTGTGACTGGTTGAATGTACCTGCGATCATTTTTGATTGAGGAGTGGGTTATGAATGTTTTGATTTAATTTGAAGGATTTCCTGATTTCAGGGTGAAGACGTAATTCTTAAGAGTGAATAATAAATTAAATACACAATGCCAAATAAACGAAGATCCTTTACCGACTCCCATAACGAGGAGGTTAAATACTTACCTGAAAAAAAAAATTGGTTATGTTTAGCCATAATTAATAAGGATTTGTGTAAGATTGGCGGAGTATTCTTCCGAGGAAGTCCTGTTTAAGTTTTGTGAAGATCTGATGAACACCTTTGGAGATAGACAATGGAACTCTTTAATAAATGACAGCAAATGTGCCGTGATTGCAGCAACCACATGTATAAAGGGTGTAACAAGACCCTTAACGAAGTCGAAAGACACTTGTTCTCCCCTTCATTGCGATAACTTTTTTGTTCTAGACCATTCCTGAGAACCATCTAGTTACGGAGATATTGGGGGTCAAAGTTCCAACTTGTTCACAAGTTTTTTTAAATACTTGTTTGAAATGTAAAAAAAATACTTTAAACACCTCCATGACACCCGTACTATTCAATGCATCAATCAGCACAATGTTTTGAGTGCGTTACATTGAGTCCTACTGTAAAACGTGATTTTTCACCCCAAAAAAAAAAAGTCGTTTCCTAGCAATAATTTTTGCGTAAAGTTACTTAGTTTAATGTACATAATGCTTGGTTGTCGGCTTCGTTAAGGGTCTTGTTATAAACCTGTATGTATTGTTAACAGAATTCCTTTACACAACTTCAGCAGACGTGTAAAGTACACCGACATTTCTCAACTTATGTATAAGTTCCATGTTAATAATTATACAAGGACATGTGTTGTAAAATGACTTCTAAAATAGGAGAAGCTTCTCAATTCGTGGCAATCTTTTATCTAAAGGGAAGGTGGCACGTTCTTTAGGGGTCCATAAATGGTCCAGTTCTGACGAGTGATTTTCATCTTTAAATACGTATTTTATATACTTCATTTATGTTGATGATGCTACTAGATACAATGTGTGGTACATTGTAGCTAGTAGTACCATCAACATATAGCTAAAAATGGAAAATTAAAAAACTTTTTACTAAAAAAATACAAGCGACTCGGTGCCAAAAAAAAATCAATTAAACTAACAAAAGTCACAGACTTCCGAGATTGAGGTTATTTTGCACTTTTTTGTGTTATTTTTTTTATAAATAAGGAAGTTTTTCATTTGTCAAAACTTTGGTTTCGTCTAATGATATTCATCATCATTCAATTCCAAATGACTCATGGGATGGTTGAAATAATGCCCACAGGAAATAAACGCCTATACATAAACAGTAACGGATAATAAATCATACCATTTATTTATTTATTTAAGGACAACCAACAAAGCATATACCAAAAATACATATTGAAGTACTCATAGTATTTTTACATTTTATAGTGTAGCCTTAATTAAAGGCTGCCACGGCATTCATTTAACATAGGAGTAGAAAATGCAGTTACAAAACAGATTTTACTTATTTTCATACAAAGCTCTTCAGTAACTTTTCAGGCGACACTGACGTAACTCAAAGTCAGAACATTTCCATTAGTTCATTCATTTCATTGGCCTATTGCGGTCACCCTTTATAATTCCACAATTTAGCAATACAATCCTATTTCACACCCCATTCACGACCTCAAGCGACGCGACCCGCGTCAAGTGTCACGTGAGTGTGCCACTTGTTTCCTTCGCGTGAATACCAGAGCGTCGCGTCGGCGTCGCAGTGGTGGTGACTCGTGGCAAGCTCTAAGTAATTTCTTTCATTTGTTTTTTCCGCAGTCATTGCCGCAACACGCGTGCTGCTTGAACGCGTATCTCGTGGCCAAGCGGTTAGACAATATTCCAACATTTGCGGCTTTTTGTTCAACCTTAAATATTTACCTGAGAACAGTTATTATTTATACCGAGCCCTCAAAAACCTTTTGATGGTAACAAAACGTTATTCGAAAGTTTTAATATTGTTTACTGTGGTTACACTTTCGTTTTAATAGTTTAGGATGGTTATTATTGTGTGAGTCATATTTTATTCAGATTGTTAATCGGTTTTCGTGGTTACAGACTGTTTTGTTGAAGTTTGTGGTGATAGTCATATGAAGAGAAATGAATGTCAAAGATGAGTAGACGAGAAAATGGGAGGAAAGTTTTCAATTTCTAATGTGGATGAATACATACTGCAAACGAACCCTTCATGAAGCCGCCAACCAAGCATTAGGTACATCAAACTAAGTAACTTTACGCAAAAATTATTGCTAGAAAACGAACGAACTTTGTTTTAGAAAAATCACGTTGGCCTCTATGTAACGCAATCAAAACATTGTGCTGATGGATGGATTGAATAGTAGGGGTTCGTGGAGGTATTTCAAGTAGAAATCTTACAAAAAAACATGTATTAAAAAAAAAAAAACTAGCACTCCGGGAGTGCCGGCAGAAGTGAAAACTTGATTATTAACGTTGAGCATGTTTGATATTTTGGAATGGTTAGGGAATAATTTTGCACCAATTGCTTTATCAGTATAAAAGTACTATCATTTATGGAAGTGCCCTTAGACTGCCTTAGTACGGGAACCAGTGTCGCCAAACTCATACACTAGCAAATTAAAATGAACATTCCAATACACAGAAAACGATAAAACATAGCAATGATGCAACTGTAATATTTTATTTATAAACAAATTACTGTCCTTGAAAAAGCACTAACTTATTATGTATAATTCTTATTTTCGATTGTGGTTCAAAACATTGTTTGGTACTATGGTGAATACGGGTTTCGAAGTAATGCATTGCGATTGATTTAATGAGGAGAGTTCTGTGATTCCCTATAAAACTGCTGACTGTCGAAATGGTCATTAATAAATATATTAATATTGGTACGTGTGCATTCCTTGTAACACGATAATATAAGTGTTGACATCACATTTTTCTCATTAAAAAATGAATTTCCTTTATGTGAACGCGCTCGAAATATCTTTTCTGCCAATTCACAGACTTTATTTAAGTCAGTAGAAGGATAAATAAGGCCTCCTTTGTCTCTTCTAGCAATGATTCCGTGATTTTTTTTTTTAATTTATTCATGACCATGGATACATGTCCTTCAGTCGTAATGATTCCGTGATACTTATCTGTGATCAAAGCCAAAAGACAATCCTCACATTTAATAACTTTCCTCAACTTTCTTGCAATAAAACCAGCAATATAGGTTATTATTTCTTTAGAATAAAGAGTAAGCCTAGAAGGATCTGTTAAATAATCATGATCTATGTTGATCATAGGATCACATCCTAAAGATTCATGCGGTAGCAGCAATCCACAAGTTTCTTATTTCGGGTTTATTCGGAAATCTGAAAATTTAATAAGATTTTTTATTATCTTTCATTTTTTGCGTCAGGTGAGTGCAGTTATACGAATTAAAATCGTATAATACGTGTGTTACTAACATAGATTTTAAGTAGTGCGTATTACTAATATCATATGAATCAAGGTCGGAAGAGTATTTTTTTATAGACATTGCATTATTCGGTATTACCCATATTAAAGGGTAAATTCCCCGTCAAAAAGTGGCAACACTGAATTTTGAGGTAAGATAATAAAATTATTGCAAAAATCACGATTATACGAGATTTATCCATTAAACGAATTAGTTGGTACATTACTGCGACTATTTTATGAGAAATAATAGGACACAAAGCGATTGAATACTTAAAAAGATCTAATACTTACGAGTGAAAGGACAGTCCAGCAATCTTCATCAAACTATCACTTTTACAGTTTATTACACTGCACCTTACCATTTTGCACAGTTGCACAAATGTACTGTTGTCGAATTAAGCTCGAAAAGATCATATAATGTGTATAATTTCGATGCAATTGTTAATAAACAAATTGGATGTCAATCTGGCACCGCCACAAACGTCAAACTTGTTGTGCACTGACAATGATGTGCTCAGCCGACACGCGATAAGGGACAGAAATATTTATACTCTGTCTCTTTTCTTTGCTAGTGACGTTTATATGTTCTTCTTTTTCTTGTGCGAATGCAAAGGAAGATATCCAGCAGTCTATAGAATACTCTGTCTACGGTTTTTTCTATTCCGTGTTTATCCCTAAAGCATTAGGTTCAAAGTTGATTGGAAACATTTAAAAATTTCTTTAAATGATTTTAAACCATAAAATGTTGAAGGTTAAGTTCAAAATCGTCTACTCTCCATCCGTCTTACGCTTTTTCCAAATTTCTTTAAATGATTTTAAACCATAAAATGTTGAAGGTTAAGTTCAAAATCGTCTACTCTCCATCCGTCTTACGCTTTTTCCAAATTTCTTTAAATGATTTTAAACCATAAAATGTTGAAGGTTAAGTTCAAAATCGTCTACTCTCCATCCGTCTTACGCTTTTTCCAAATTTCTTTAAATAATTTTAAACCATAAAATGTTGAAGGTTAAGTTCAAAATCGTCTACTCTCCATCCGTCTTACGCTTTGTCACGTGTCCTGACGCGAGTGTCCTGACGCGAGTTTAAGATTTTATACCCATTACAGAACAATTTTTTTAAAGTGCTCAACGCCGCTAAAGAAGTTTTCACTTCAAAAAAAACTAGTTAAAAAAGTTGGAACTTTGACCCCCAATATCTCCGTAACTAGAAGGTTCCCAGGTATGGGCTAGAACCAAAAAATAATCGTAATAACGGGGAGATCAAGTGCCTTTCGGCTTCGTTAAGGGTCTTGTTACACCCTTTATAAGAGTAAGGGAAGACCAAAGAAATATATGGACGGACTAAGTGAAAGATGGTGTGACTAGAAAGGGCATAACTACTAAGATGACCAGTATAAAGAAGTATGGGACAAGAAGACTGCGCCGACCCCCAGATATAGTATGATGATCCCAAATTTTCGCAGGAACTCTCGGATATTAAATTGTGTCTGCTTTTTAACATCCCTAAAACGCCATCCTATCTGCGATCTGTGGGAATGCTTTTCTTACTCCCGTGCTTCTGATCAATTAACCTTGCAGGTCGCATCTAAGGAACTTCCTTAAAACCCCTCCCTCCTCCCCACTCACCGACTTCTTCTCCTACTTCTTCACTGAACACGCTGTGAGGTTGTGGATATTTACATTTCATCATTATTACATGGGTATTTATTAGTATTCATTATATTTTATTTATATTTGTGTTATTTATTTGGTCTTTGTATTAATCTATACAAATAAATAAAACTGAAGTGTCTATTTGTGATATAGAAATGACAGCTTTTTACTGAATGCATATGAAAATGTTTACGGCTAAGTGCCGTAAACATTAACAAAAACACATTTTTTCAATTTTTGTCAGTCTGTTTGTTCCGGCCGGAACGGCTGAGCCGATTTTGACTAGACTTACTGGCAGATAGCTGAGCTATAAGGTCCGACATACACTGCTTCTATTTTAGAAAAATAATTAGGGTTCCGTGCCAAAAAAAACCCTTGAAATTGTTAACAAAATCCGATTCAAACGGCTAATCTCCGAAACGGCTGGACCGATTTTGACGGGACTTTTACTGGCAGATAGCATAAAGAGTAACTAATGCTACTTTTATTTAAGAATAAAAATAAGAGTTCCGTGCCAAAAAATAAAACCCTTGAAATTGATAACAAAATTCGATTCAAAAGGGAAGTAATATATTTTTTATAATAATTTTACTCGAACGAAGGTCGCGGGCAGCACCTAGTATGTACTAAATTAAATCGGCAAAGGTATCGTTTTCTTTATCAGTGGGAAACCGATCGCTAAACTCAACTCTATAAACGAGGGGGATGTTGTGAGCCCTTTTCATATCTTCATGATTTTAGTTGACCTGTTTCTATAGCGAACTGAGCAAAGCCTTGGGCAATCGTTTTCATCATTCACGCTTCTTCGCATAAAGGTAAAAAAAAAAAACTTTCAGTTTTTCATCGGAGTAAAATGTTTTATCAAACGATATCAACAAACAAGCCAGGTAAATATCAGTTGAATTATACAGAGAACCTAATATGCACACCATCTTTCTGAAGTCGTGTGGGACTTTCCATACATTTTGACTTTTCTATCATCGTTAACACTGCTAACCATACATTAGCTCCCGAACATACCATAACATAACGCCTGTAAACCCTGAAGGGTTAGTCAGAGGTGTACCCAATTAAAGTACACCCATTTCACCAGATAAGTTTTAAGTCATATGTAAATACGAGCCTATTGCCATCAACCGGCACGAATCCAGACTCCTATTCTGCTACTGAGAAAATTTCTGATGAAAAACCCAAATCACACTTTGCTCGACCCGGGTATCGTACCCAGGATCTCATGCTCAGCAGTCGCGCTTGCGACCACTCGCCCAACGAGGCAGTCCCGAAAATCTTATCAATTTTGTTGAAAATCGTAGAAAAACGATTCTTTTTAAAGTGATTGCCACTTTCCTTCACGCCTCGTTTGCGGTCAGACTGCCTTCCCTAGCCTTCTCTAAGCACTTAATTTCATCGCCACAATTCCCACCGAACCGAAATGATCGAATTTGTTAAGCAAAGCGATCCGGTAAGCAACTTATTAATTACTCAAAAGTGATTAATAAGTGAGAAGTAAGTTAATAAATGAATAGCAACGGATCAGATGTCCATGGCGGCTTGTTAACGACTGCAAAATGATAAATCAACTTTAGGAAAACAATATCAGGGAGCCAGTTTGAGGTTAGGGATGTGCGATAGACGGAGATAAGCGATAGTTGAAAGATACTCAATTAAGGAGTGAGTGCTGTACTTGTTTTAAATAAATATATGCGTTAATTTGTTACCAACTGAAACCACTTTGATGAGAATGATTTCTCATCAAAGTGGTTTCAGTTGGTGTCACAAATGTGTCAAATTGTTGAAGACATAAAGAGCTAAGTCAAAGCTAATAAATACTGCAGCTACAAATGTATCTGTGTAAAAGGACTAATATTGTCTACACGCAAATTCGTGGGTGTTAACCCTGCATGCATTGAAAAAAATTTGATATTAGGGCCAGCTTTTATGAAGGTCTTAATTGGGCCCCTAACGTGCCCCTACCCAGAACCTAAATAAAATACGGTAGCCACAGATAAAACTCACACGTCACTCTAATTCGTCTTGCCACAGATTAAATATATTTTATGAGATGCAGATAATATTACAAGTTTAGATGGTCACTACGGCCAGTCACATTTATTTTGATACAACAACATGAAGACTAAATCGTGTAGAAGAAGCTAAAGCGAAGCAGTATGTGAAGCGTTTTTTTTTATTTCTTTCATTTTGTTTATTTTCAGAAGCACTACTATCTTAAAGCAATCACATCGCTTATCAATTTCTACGTCACAACCTCAAGTATTCTGTAGCTTTGAAATTAATCAAATAGTCTGTAGACTCTATAGTTATGACTCTGCGGACATTTCGTAGTAGATTGATGGGCCCAGGGGAATAGTTGGGTAGCCAGTTCAGTGCCCGGCTGAGGCATTGTGCCTTGTTTCAGTATTAATTGATTAACTGTTTACTTTGGAATTAGGTATTGTTGCTTGCTTGTTTCTTGAGATTAGGTGTTGTAATCTCGTTGGAAGTGGAGTAAGAAGGTTGGTGATCAAGCCAAGTCATTTGGAATAACAAGAGTGAACTTTGTAGCTATTAGGGCCCTCGCTCACGGCGACTTTTTGTAGCGATGCTGTCGCGCGTCCGCATCGATGCAGTCGCGAAGCGGTCGCTAGCTGCCCACGGGCCCAGATTCAGTCGCGATGCAAACGCGTTACTGGTGCGCTTCTGTCGCGATGCAAACGCGATTCAGTAACGACTCTCGACCTGTCTGTATTGCACTGATGCTCGGTTCTCCACTCACGCGCCACCGTCCCTCCGTTCTCTCCCCGATGTCGTCCGACACGGTCGCGATACTGTAGCGCGTTAGTAGCGCGTTGGCATCGCTTCTGTAGCGTGTTGCAAATGCGACCACGCATTTCGTAAACGCGCGACAGTATCGCTACAAAAAGTCGCCGTGAGCGAGGGGCCTTAGAATAAGATCCATGTTCAGAGTCATCATTCTCAGCCGCTGGCCCTATTGGCCACAAAAAATGGTGATTTGGACACCTTCATTTCAAATTTCATAATTCTTGCAACCAGCGTGCGTGTATGGCCACTTGCAAATGTAGGTATGTACATGTAAGGATTGAAGCGAGTGGCGTTTTGTTTTATCAGATGCACTCTAATACGAAAAAGGTGTACGAAGTAATGTTTGTGTTTATTGCTAAAATTGGATTTTTGTTACATAATCATCAAGATTGGATTTTTTAGATAAAATAAATAAATAAATATCCCTGGACATTTTCACACAGCACCATCTAGCCCCAAGCTAAGCAACTTAATGCTTGTGTTATGGTAGCTAGATGGCTGATAAACTACATATATACTTTTTTTTTTTGTAAATACATACATATTATAGATAGAAAAACACCCAGACCCGGAACAACTACTTGTAGGTCATACAAATATTTGTCCCGTACGGGAATCGAACCCGCGACATGCAGCGCAGCAGTCAATCGCTTGACCACTGCGCCAACCGTGTCGTCATAGATAGGTAGTCTAGACCAAAATAAATAGTTACGAAACGGCACATTTGTTGTGGTGTGTTGAATCAGAAAAGAGGCGAAACGGCAAGTAGCCAATTCCATGTTGAATTGACGAAATTACCACTTCTTAAAACAGTATTGTTGTCACCACGGATTCACGAAATACTTCCTAACACCCACTAAAACCCAAGTCATACGACGTTATCCTGTACTTTAACATCTTCAAAAATAGCCACATCATCAAACCGACACTAAATTTCTCCAGGATCTTGCCGTGCATGTTAGAAGACGTTCAAGATGCTCTCGGTTGCACATTTGGCCGTGTTTGAGATCGTAATTGGCTCCTAAAGTAGTGGCTACACGGAGCTACATCACCTCGAGCCACGCCCCTTCGCTGTTCTGTCCCCGGCTTATACAGTAGGATGATGTTCTATTACGGGTATCATCTGACACAGTAGACATATTAGTATTAACTTACAGTATTTCAACTACGAACAAAAGGAAACTACTAAAACGCAATCCAGGACAATTGAAAACCAGCGATGGCTACTAGCTGCTCGGCAGTTTGCCGAACTGGCCCTATTTTAAGTTTTTTGTTGTGGAATGTGTCAAATAATATGTTTTCTTGTTTTTGTTTTAGGTTTAAGTTTTTTGTTGTATAATGTGTCAAATAATATGTTTTCTTATCTTTTAATCTTCTGAATGGTCAAAACAAAAAGAGGAAGCTAAAACCCTGCCACAAATAAACTGAATGGAAAGACATTTTTTGAAAAGCACACATGCAAACCGTTCACTCGAATTCTAACACTCGTATCTATAGATAAGTTAAAGTAATTACTTGTATTGAAGTGATTACTTATGCAACAATTGTTATGCAATAGACAAGAACTTTAACTGAGTAAGAACCGTCAAAGAAAGCAAAGCTAAGAATTCAAACTTTTGAATATAATACAATTTATGAGATATAATAAAATTGTTATTGTATATTATATAATTAATCCCTTTGTATTGTTTTTAGATACGGGTGTAAGTATGCTTCAAGTAACAGGTTACTTGTGAGTGAGTCGGCCGTCGGAGCGGTTGCGACAAGTAGTTGTGTTTTATGTGTATAGTGCAATATAACAGAAAGACAACCCTACACCCGGGTTTTATTTCACAAAAGGGCCTAGTTAGTTTACTGATTAACCTCATACAGTGTCTAAGGTACCTATAGATGTGTATAAGTACTGGAAAATGGAAATTACATATCCATACCAGCTGTTACTTTCAATCATTTTATCGAAACTTAACTTTCCATGTTTTTTTAGTTTAATACTTTTTCAAGTGAATTTCGTAATGATTGTTATCGTCGAATGAGTACCTACCGTCAGATTTTCTCGTTTTTAACGGAATTCGAAGAAGTAATATTTTGTAGAAATAGATTATTATTATTTTTACACGACATATAAGAGTACCTTTCCTATAAACCCTTATGCTCTTAATAAGATTTCAAGAAATGTATTTACCAGGCTGAGTGGATCTGTCAAAGTTTGGAGTATTTGCGGCAGAACCATTTCTAGTACTTATGTTTTTCCGTACCTTCAGAAAAATAGACCTTACTTATTAATATGTATTTTTTTTGTATTTTGTCTCACTTATGGTCTTTTCAATTGATTTTTTTTTGTTTAACCTTCTCGCGGGCAATATGTTAGCAACAAATTCGAAATCGCCACGCCCTAGGCCTGTCCCGAAGTCGATATTCTACTACCAAAAAAATATCGATAGCACCAAAATCAAAAACATTCACAATCCGTTTTTACTCGACTGCGTCAGAAGGAGGGTAAAGTTTTTAGAGCGTGTGTGTGTGTATGTATGCCCATTTCTTTGGCACGGCCTACGCCCAAGCGGCTGAACGATTTTTGACATAAAATAAAATATGAGGTTTGGTAGAATTCGTCAAAATTGTGGTAGTGACATAGGCTATATGAATTTTGATTATGACGCCCAGAAATGAAAAAAAAAGGGGGGGAGGTGTTTGTTTTTTTTACCATATTAATATGGGTATCAAATGAAAGCTAGTGAAAATACCATTTCAAAAATATATGGATCATAATCACTTATTACAAATTATACGTTAATTCAAATTCTTAAAAAACTAAAAAAGTCTGAAATAAAATTATAATTAATAAAACAAAAAACCCGACTGCTTAAAAATAATGAACTGCAAAGCAAAAAACAAGCACATTTTAAATGAAACAAAAGTTGGAAGCAGGCGGGGCAGAATATAAAATTAGGAAAATTATGAATTGGGTTTTTTGTTTTTATAATAATTTAAATCACGGGACGTACCCAGAAAATCTATTACATTTAAAACTCACACCTTTTTTTCATGGAGGTAGAAAGAAACTGCAGATGCCACCAGCTACTATCCTTACAAACTTCTTTTGTTTCATCCACTAGGTATTCTTCATGCACTCTAAATACGAATAATTGAGAGCACAACGCACAAAAACATACAATAAACAAAAGAAATTCGCCAATGATCATCGTTCCCCGCATCACTCCGCTTCACGCCGCACCGCACCGTAAACGCGACGGCCACGCATCGATCACGCCACCCAGCGTACCGTGGCTGACTGATTCCTCCATTCAATACACAAATTGTCTCCTCTATCATATGGGGTGGAGTCACGCCGCTTAAGTGCAACTATTCGTCAAGTATCGTGGAATGTTAAGTCAGGCTTTTTTTCGATTTAGTACTGTCGTTTATAGGGATTGTTTTGGTTAAATGGGACACTTTCTTTGGTACACTTTTGTCAGGCTGAGTTTGTTTTTTGTTTAAAAGAAGGTGTTAGGGCCTGTTTCACCACGTACGATTATGTTCCCGTTAGCTTACTTGGCAGATAATTTCATAAAAATTCTGTTCCATTTTTAGGGTTCCGTACCTCAAAAGGTAAAAACGGAACCCTTATAGGATCACTTTGTTGTCCGTCTGTCTGTCTGTCTGTCTGTCTGTCAAGACCTTTTTTCTCAGGAACGCGTGGAGGTATCAAGCTGAAATTCATATCAAATACTCAAGTCTATGGTCTCTTGGAGCTGTGAAAAAATCAAACTTCTAAGTCAACGCGATCAAAAGATACTCCCGTTTATGCCGCAAATTTTCGACACTCGCAAGGGAATCAAAACCTACAGGGTACTTCTTGTGAACTCAGAATCTTGAAATTTGGTATGAAGCAACGTCTTATAGCAGAGATATAGGAAAAATTGCGAAAAGTATACATTTTTAGTTAAATCATATAATAAAAATATTTTTAATAATTTTAAACTTACTACCCCTTTCCTCATGAACGCGTAGTGGTATTATATTGAAATTCATATCAAATACTCAAATCTATAATACCTTTAAGCTGTAACAAAATCAAACTTCTATGTCAACGCAATCAAAAGAAACAGGAATTAAAACCGCATATTTTGAAACTCGCCACTACTCGCAAGGGAATCAAAACCTACAGGGTACTTCCCGTGAACTCAGAATCTTGAAATTTGGTACGAAGCAACGTCTTATAACACAGATAAAGGAAAAATTGCGAAAAACATAAATTTTTAGTTACATCATATAATAAAAATATTTTTAATAATTTTAAACTTATTACCCCTTTACTCATGAACGCGTAGTGGTATTATATTGAAATTCTTAACAAATACTCAAGTCTATAATATCTTTAAGCTGTAACAAAATCAAACTTCTACGTCAACGCAATCAAAAGATACAGCAATTAAAGCCGCATAAAGAGATGAAGATTTTTCCGAACATACATAATGTTTTCATATATGTATTGACAAGGTACCGTCAGCTTTCCACATTGTTATGTTATGGATTTCATTTAGCAATAAAAATACCATAACTTTTACTTATATACCTACAGGTTTGTACGGAACCCTCGGTGCGCGAGTCTGACTCGCACTTTGCCGGTTTTTTAATTTATTTGGTAAGTAGCTACTCGGACATCGTGAAATAGGCCCTAAGTGTTTTGTAGAATGACGGGTCCAACACTGACTAAAGCTTAGGTTACGATAGCGTGATGATTTATGGCGAATGTCACCAGTGAAGCTGACGCCGCCGGTCTGTGGGTCCATCTAAACTGCGTTCATGAATTTCCAATGTCGATATTCCGTAGCAATGACTGACAGCTCTTGAACGCCGTTTACATGTCATAGAATATGAGTCATATATATTCTAATTAACAAAGCGAGAGCAGCGGTCGGTTATGGCAAGAGGGTTATAAAACTGTCCTGTCAATCTCATTGTTGGCATTTTATGTCATTTTATCGTGGACTTCTGGGCCTGCAAGCTATCTGCAAAATGATCCTTGTGACCGTATAACCTAAGTTGAACTCTAGTGTCCAACAAAAGGCAGGTAGTTCGGAACATCACTTAACGAAGTAAAATCGTATAACACTAAAAGCTGTTTTGGCGAAGTCGTTGTCGGGCGCGGAGTGTGTAAGTAATTCATAGTAAGCGAGTTAGGCGGACCGGGAACTTCCTCGAGCTTCACTAAAAACTTCAGATGAATTGCACCACGGCTGTAACCGTGGGTTACTGACCGGCTTTGATTTTTATAATAATTATAGTTCTGGTTAAGGTGCTTGTTTAAGTGCTAAGTGCGAAGACTACCTATCGCCAAACCATTTTATTATCAGAGGAAAAGGTTCACCAAGTTATTCTAGGGTTAGACGTAAATACAAAATTAAGAACGAACAAGAATTATGAGATGGAGGGTACAAAGACTTGCTTTTTAAACGATTCACTTACAAATTTATAATTTTAAATATAGCTCGATATGTATTTGGGCTAACAAAGAATGTAGATTAAGTGTGTTCTGTGTATAACAGTGTGGAGTACATACTTAGACACCCACAACTGAATGTATTTAACCTCAATGTACGCACGACGACCAATCAAGTTACACATAACCCAATTAAGCTGATCTCTCATTGTACGGGAAGCTCATACAAAGCGAGGTCAGGTTATACTGGATATGTATAGCTTGATGCGTCGCCGTGTGTACTAAGGAGCAAAATTCAAGAGCAAAATTATGCCTCTTAACATTCACATAATCTCAGAGAAGTCTCTGAGATTATGTGAATGTTAAGAGGCATAATTTTGACACAAAGGATTAAAGCCTAACAGACATAATAAAATCAATTATATTCTACGAGGGCCTAGTACTACTTCAGTGATGATGGGAGGCCTGGGCTTAAGATGGAAGTTCTAAAGACTAAGCTAAAAATGGAACCGTCAAAGAATGTTTTTTCGTATGTGTAAGGACTGTCGAAACTCACTAGCTCTCATTAGCGTAATGAAAGATGCAGGATGTGAGTATGTTTTTTTTAAATAAAACATCTCGTATTGTAAGGCTTTTCTTTATAATGTCTGTCATTTACAATGCACAAAGCTGGGCTGAAACGATGAACGTTGTACCATTTTTTGAATTATGATGAGACGGGTTCTGTACTAAATAAGATACAACATCCAACATTGCTTGTGTCTCAATTGCAATTTCTGTCTCGTTGAAAATGACGTTTGAATAGTGTTGACACTATATTGAAAATTGTATCTGCTGTTCCATGGGGGATGGGACAAGCGAGCTCAGTCTTCCCACTTTCGGGCGACGTAAGTTGTATGTGTTGTCTTCGAAAATTTAACGACTTCTGGCTGACATAGAATCACAGTTACTTTAAACATGTGTCCAGGTCTTATATATGTACCTGACTGGCACCAAGCCAGCTCAAAAAGCTTTGAGAAAATGTTTGAGCTTTCATATACCTACCTACTTGTGAAGGTGGGTAGGTATATGTTCCCAAGCGTGCTTTGATACTTCCAGACATCGCACTCCTTTGGGAAACTGTGCGAAAGCAAGTAAATACACAGATCTTTTAAGTGTATTCAAGTATCTTGGAAATTCGAAGTGAACGAATTCAGTAGGGAACAGTTGACATTTGCACGTCATATTGAAATTACTTATTTTAAGAAGAGGCCATTATGTCTCCCCATTTTGGCGTAGGATTGGCGATGGTACGAATTTTTATTCAAAACATTTTTAAAGATGCTATTCCGTGATAAAATTCAAGGTATAACGGAATGACATTAGCCTGTCAAGTAAATTTTCTTGTAACTTGGGGTCGGCGCAACACTTTTTTTTTCCATTCTTCCCTGTCAACCGTCACGGTAACATTTTTTCCTTTTTCATCAAAAAATGCCTCATACAACTTCTTCTCCCTTTCTATGCATCTACATTTATATTTATCGCTCTTTTAGTAACTTATACGCAATAAATGTTTTGACTTTGACTTACCTCATCATATTTTTACATACCAATATATTCCCTCATCATCTGCCTAGCCTTTGCCCAGCTATGGTCGGCTTCCAGTCTAACCGGAAGCAGCTGAATATCAGTATTTTACATGGAACGACTGCCTATCAGACCTCCACAACCCAGTTAGTGCTAGGTAATACGATACTCCTTGGTAAGACTGGTTGTCAGATTTTCGGGCCACTGACTAGCTGTAGCGACAGTCAAAGATCTACAAAAAATGACAGCCGGGACCAACGGCTTAACGTGCTTTCCGAGGTACGGTGGAAACTCAGTATGTAATGGGGGGTCACCCATCCACGGACCATCCTAGGTAAGCGCGGATTAATCTAAAGATCGGCCCAAGGGGCTGTTATTATTTAACCACGAGCCTCGCCACGAACCTCGTGGACAATATCGATACGTACCATCGATTATAATATTTATTCATGTAAATTAGACAGTGACAGCTGTAGCTAAATCTATCTAATTTAGCGCGGATTTAGCCACGAGCTCCTACCAATGTATTCCTTGATTAGTAAAAATTAAAATCAAAGTAAAACTAAGATTAACCCATCCCAAACTGACGCCAGATCAACAAACGTCGCACGGTGCCACCTAAACAATTGGTTAACGAATTTATCAAGAGTTAGCGACCGGACAGCTGGTACAACCAGCGCACTTTGTTTTACTTACTGCACACGCATGTGTAGTTACAGTTCAGTACTAAGTTTACACAACCTTTTTAAAGGTGAAGAGAGTTTGTTTGAGGAAATTGTTTTAGATAATCGATGTTTGTTTTTACTCGACTGGTTTAGACGGATGAGGTCAGAGAATGTTGTTTCTAGAAACACTGTGTGAGAAATAGGAATATATCGGGTGTTATCTTGTTGTATGGTCCCTTTTGTAAATGTTTATGACCAATGGTTGAATGTCATTTGAAAGTCATAAAATATCAAGGACTTTTATACTCGTACCCTCAGTGTTCATTAGTTCCATGCATGTTTGAGGACCATTGTGACAGTAAGATAGTTATAGTTTGTCATGGGACAGTTGCCGCTTCAGTGACCTTCACACGACCGTGCTGTTGGTAAACGTTTGTGAAATTCTCTGAAGAAATTGTATAGAAAAAACAAGATGGCGGCGTTAGTTCTGACTAAGGCCAGTCGCCACAACAATCATGTAGGACTAAACAACCTTTGTGATTCATCATTTGCCTAACATTTTTCCTACTATGTTGGGGTCGGCTTCCAATCTAACCAGAGGCAGCTGAATACCAGTATTTTACATGGAGCGACTGAGTATCTGACCTCCACAAACCAATTAGTAATGGGTAATACGATATTCCTTGGTAAGACTGATAGTCACTGTGACGACTGTCAAACATCTACAATTTACAGCCGGGACCAACGGCTTAACGTGCTTTCCGAGGCACGGAGGAAACTCGGTATGTAACGGGTAGTCACCCATCCACAGACCAACCTAGGCAAACGCGGCTTAACCTAAAGATCAGCCCAAGGGGCTGTTATTATTTAACCACGAGCCTCGCTACGAACCTCGTGGACAATATCGATACGTACCATCGATTATAATATTTATTCATTTAAATTAGACAGTGACAGCTGTGGCTAAATCTATTTAACCTTTTAAAGCTTATATCGTAGCTAATACGAACAATTGTTCAACTCTAAACGCCAATTAATTAAACCCATCGTCAGCAACTCGTTTACACAAGTGACGGCAATCTATCGGAATACATCCCGCGACGCCGAGGGATCTGAATAAGCACGCATGCATGTAGTTAATCAGGGAAGCGTGTAGTAGATGGCTGAGTCCCCGCGGAGCACGACTGTCGTTGTATACTGACGTGCTATGTGTCGCTTAACCGATAGTTAGGCGTGAAAAATGAGGCAGTCAGCCCTAGTAACCAATTTATTAAATTGATTTATCTTCGTGGACAAATGAGTTAAACAAATCAAGAGAATATACGCAATCGCATGAGAGCGGGTTGTAATCATCTATGGTTGCCGTAAGGGACATAAACAGACTGATCTGATAAATACTGGGATGAGAGTGTAGCGTGGCGAATGTGTTATCGTTCACTTGTTATGCCTGCCTTTACTTGATTGCCTAGCGGTTGAGCAGCGAAAATGGTACAAGAAAACATGCTGCGCCAACCCCAAGTAACATGCAGAAAATAATGTTGATGAGGAAACGAAGAGCACTTTGCCTGAGAAAGAACTAGAGCAAAAGTAATGCTAGCAGGATGATGAAAAAATATGAGAACCCCTGCATTATACTGTCATGGTTAAGTGCATTTACTTATTTACTGACGCTCCAAATCTGCTTCTACGGGTTTAAAATTTTAGAAAAGTAAAAGCCAATGGCGGACATTGAACCCATCATGACACAAAATCTTCTAGAGTAGTTAAAATGTTTAATATCTTAGATTTAATTTGATGTGGCCATTAAGACGATACCTAGACTGAAACATTAGCTGTTTCACTCACTACAACGTACTCGTAACTCAAGTAATTCAAAAGTGTTGTAGTAAAATATTCAAACTAACGGCGAATGCTAATTGCATTACCGTTTTAAATGCTGCAGCGTTTATAGTTCCACGATATTTAACTATTTTATTTTATATGGCTACGTTAGGGTTGTCAAGAAAATAAGTCATCAATTAAATTAAATGACTTAATTGTCTTTGGCTCAGACACTAACAAATTAAATGCTGTAATATAACCTGAATTTTGTTAGTAGTTTATTTAACTTATTTACAATATTATGTTAAAAAAGCCTATCCGACCCGTGAGGGTATTATTAGGTATCGAGATTAGATTCTATTTAAGTATGTACCTAATCCTTTTTGGAGAACAAGTAAAATAAAAATACCCCGATGAAAATTAAACTAAATTTACTAAAATGAGAAAACTTCTATGGCAACACGCGGGCGCGAGTGGTCTTTTCTCGGGAAGTAACGTCATAAAAAAAAAATTGACTATCGAAAATACTTATGCCGAAGATGGTGTGGTCACATTTTAAAAGTTCGTTTAAATTTAGGGAGACGGTGGTAATTTAGGACGAAAATCATGCATTTTATAATTCATTCATATTTTTTACTTTCATGAATATTTTATGTTTCTTAGTATATGTAAATGGCAATGTCATTGGTATACCTATATACCCCTTTCAGATCGGATAGGGTTTTTTAACCAATTGTATAATATTCAGGGCAAAAACCTTCAGCGGGCAGAAACCGTTGCAGCTACACGAAAATGGTCCTAAGTGACCATATACATAACTATTCGTGAAATTTTTAATCCCATTAACAGATTTAAAAAAATGTACAATTAGCAAGAAAATAGCCATTTTACAGTTTTTTTTATTGATATCAATCGATCATGTTTCTAATACTGATCAAAAATTTCTATGGGACCAACCCAGGTTGGAGTTGTAAAAAGTCAGAAACTGCAAAAAACTTTTTCCATACATTATGGATGTGTATGTTTTACATTGACATACTTGTTACCAACTTAATTTGAGTACAGAGTACCTACTCGCAAGATATTATTATTAAAGAATGGGTGGATGCTATTAAAAGAGTTTGGGAACCCTAAATGTCCTCATTCGCTTGGTAGTTCAACGTTATTGGTATATTCAATAATGTTTTTATTGCAGTCTAGTCGATGTTATTGTCTGAGCATAGAGGTTTAAATTAATAGCGTTTGCGATTGTATGTGAAAGTTTACTGTAGAAGTGTACATTCAATTGGGTGTTTAATTATCCCATATGGCACAAGAAATAGGTTTATTTCTAGAGAGAACGCTTAATTCTGTAGAATGAACATGGCCGATTCATTTGAAACTTTTATTTTTTTTGATAACATCCTGACTGTTGACAGAATCTTCTTACAGTTTCACCCTTATTGGTCTCTCTATTGGAGACGACCGATGGAGCAAGGCTTTGACCGAGTGGTGGCCAAGGTTAGTCAAAAGAAACCAGGGCCGTCCTCGTTGCGTCGTCAGTAGTCGCGGGAAACACCTGGATAAAGGACGCACAGGACCGGGAAGTCTGGCAGAAGAAAGGGGAGGCCTATTTCCAGCAGTGGGTGATTCTGGGCTGATATGATGAGGATGATTGTTTTCTCAGTCTTCCTTATCCTTAACCAACTACTTAAGTCTTAATCCGCACAAAGAACACAACAAATCGAAGAACTAAAAGCGTGGGTAAACTATCTTTCACCAAACACTAACAAACCGAGGTGTTAATAGCAAAGAAGTGCAGCACTGAACATTAATGCATTATACATCGCACTATCCAAGCGCAAAGCCACAAGACCGCAACCCTTTCTCTCCGCAGTCGGGTAGACGTGTTGTAAATCTCATAAAACTCATGGGCCTTCGCGCAGTTAAATGATATTAAATCTAAAATGCAAATGTTACAGCTTCGATACTGACTCGCTCTTTTGTAAGTAACAAGGAGATAGGACGCAGACGTCAGGTTACTAGATGTGAATACGACATGTTCTACTTGCATTTAGACTGCTCAAATTGAGCTTTTTCTGAGAAGATTTCCAACTGTATCGTTGTGTAGTGGTCGCAAGTGTTACTGCTGAGGTTTTAGGTCCGATTTTCAGATCTGGCTAAGTGTTATTGGGTTTTTCCATCAGGAATTTCTTAGTAGCAGCCACGGAGCCTGGATTTGTGCCCGGTTGATGCCAATAGGCTCGCCTCCTATTACATGGGACTTAAAACATAACTGCCGAAATGCGGGTGTTACTATTTGGTACACCTACCATAACCCTTCGAGGATTACAGCTTATGTTATGATTTCCAAAGAGCCTTTTTGATGCTTGCTGTGTTCGCCCTTCAGACTTACAACAAGTGACACAAGAATACCCATTCCGATTCCAACTACTGAAAGTGGAATTCAGTTCAGAGGGTCGTCTTAATTCTACCTGTAAGCTGTCTTCGGTAAAAAGCATTCTGAAGCTAGTTTCTTGCTTCCTTCAGTGCAGTGTCTCCATTTTTAGGGTTCCGTAGTCAACAAAAAACGCTTATAGTTTCGCCATGTCCGTCCGTCTATCTGTCCGCAGCTTAGCTCAAAGACTCTTAGTACTACAAAGCTGTAATTTGGCATGAATACTAGTAAACAAATTAGTTACGCCAATCTGTAATAAAATCTCGATAAGTATAGTTTATAATATATATAAGTAGTAAGTGGGGGTTTTTTTCTCGCGTACCCCATAGTGAGGGATGTCGTTGGATAGGTCTTTCAAAATATTGCGAGTTTGTTTTAATAATTTTTCGATTAAGGGATTCGTTTGTGAAATATAGACTCAAGTGTCCTCCCCCCCCCGTCTACTAGCCAAACGGTTGTGTTTGGGTGAGTGAAAAATTCACGGTGGTAGTATATATTACGAAGTTAAAAGGAAAATTATTAAAGTACAACTTATAAAAGTACTTGGATAACATATTTTCCTAAACATAATGGTTCGGAGTACAGATTTTTCAACTGCAAATGTAAGTTTGTTTTGTTTTTACAATAAAAATCATCTTTTGGAGGCAAATTGGACCGTAAGAAGTGTCCGCATATTACTTTGATGGGCAACTACGGAACGCTACATTGTGCGTGACTCGACACGCATTTGGCCGGTTTTTTCTTTCTATCAGAGCAGCGGTGGCCCAGTGGTGGCAGCCAATCCAAACAGTAAGTCGTGGGTTCGAGCCCAGGCAGGCGCATTACTTTGTGTAATTTATTATCGCCACTGCTCTCAAAAACGGTGAAAGAAAACATCGTGAGGAAACTGGCATGTCCTAGAACCAAAAATTCGAAGACATGTGACACCTACCAACCCGCAATGGGCCCGCGTGGTGGATTAAAGCCCATTCCCTCTCATAGAGAGAAGGCCGTGTGTCCCAGCAGTGGGAACATTATAGACTGATTATGCTTATGCTTTTCTTTCTATTATGCAAATTCTGATAAAGCCGTTTATCATGGTGGCATTTCACCGTCAGACAGTGACAGAACTTTCTTCGACCAGCTTACATGAACTTTTAATACAGTGTTGCCGTATACATAGATTTGAGAGGTCACCTGAAAAACTCGTCACCAATAGAGTAATCATCTGCCTCGCCTTTTACAACTATATTGGGCTCGGCTTTTAGTTTTACCAGATGCAGCTGAATACTAGTATGCATGGAGCGACTGCCTATTTGATCTCCACAACCCAGTTAGTACTGGGTTAAACGATATCCCTTGGTAAGACTGGTTGTCAGAAATTCGGGCCACTGACCATCTGTAACGACTGTCAAAGCTATCTATAAATCTACAAATAACAGGCGTGACCAACGGCTTAACGTGCGTTCCGAGGCATGGAGGAAACTCGGTATGTAATGAGTGTTCACCCATCCATAGACCAACTTAGGCAAGCGCGGCTTAACTTGCAGATTGATCCGAGTGGCTGTCATTATTTAGTCACGAGCTCCTCCCCGTTGGCCTCACTAATTGAGTGTACTTGAATAATCACAAAGAACCAGAACAAGTTCTCACTAAAACCACTTCCATTACCCCATACATCCGAGGACTGCATTTATTCCTTGTGCACACGGTAGAACTAATCTGCTAATGCATCTATACTTACTGCGGATCGGACCTCCATTTACTGGGTTTTGGGATCCGTTTTATTGCACCCGACTTTGGTTTCAGTCGTATGACAGATTCATGTTTGATGGTACGAGAGGACGAACTTGTGATACGAATGCTAGGATTAGTTCGGAGTGAAGTGCAGTGGATATTTTTCTGGTTGCATCCATTTCTTGATGAGAAGCTACCCTGTGTAATAAGAATGAACGAATGAATGGAGAGGTCGAAGGCTTTCATTCAACAGTTTCGTCCACCGAGTCCATTTGGCCCATTTGATGCATGAACAAAAGAAAATGCATTCCTAGCAATTTTTTGAATCCTTTTTTTATTTCAAGGTTTAAAAAAAAAAAAAAAAAAAAATCAAAGCATTTATTTCAAGTAGGCCCGTTACAGGCACTTTTGAACTGTCGAAACAAAGACAACAATGAAATTTAGCTACAGTCCCAGTAACAAGGCATAAAAACTGTGAAAGTACTGTAGTTGCCCATTCCCTAACGTAGATCT
This sequence comes from Eurois occulta, assembly GCA_950022335.1. Classification (NCBI taxonomy): domain Eukaryota; kingdom Metazoa; phylum Arthropoda; class Insecta; order Lepidoptera; family Noctuidae; genus Eurois; species Eurois occulta. The sequence continues at coordinate 19,665,591 of OX465486.1, read as the reverse complement.
CTATGGAGAAGAACGGGCAAGAAACTCCATGGACACTCTTTTAAATCAGAATATTTTTACAAAACCTTGGTTACATCATTCATGTTTAGATGGTACATTATGTGAGAGCGATGTAGCAAGATGTGCACGTTAAAAGTGTCCATAGTAAAAACAAGGAAAAGAACAATTCAAAATATAAAATAATTAATTCAAATAAGCCGTGGCAACCAAGAGATGACCAGTCACAACTGACAGCGCCCGTTCACGAACATGACGCATGTATCAGCACCATTCAACTCAACCATTTTGAAGGGAACTAACTGATCCGACACACGCGCCACCATCAGCGAGACATTTGAGTGAGCATGACATACACTTAACCGCCAGGGCAAATTCAAGTCAAAAAAAAAAAAAATGACGTAGGTTTCCAACGAAGGATAGCTTTCTATTACATAGTACTCACATAATATGGGCTATGCGGTTATATAATACCAAAAGAAATTGAATCTATACAATGCAAAGATAGTTGTACAATCTTCAGCAGCTCCAACAATACTATTTAATGCTATCCATTAATCAGTTTATGCACCCCTGTCCATGTGGAGCAGGACCGGCATTGAGCCAAGCATTTTTATCAGAGATATAATCGTCCAACTTGTAATATGCTTGCTTACATAGTGTGCGTTTAATGCATGATTTAAATTTCGTCTCATTCAGTTCAAGAATACTTTGTGGTTTTTAAACACATGCGAGGAATTTTTTGTTTTCACCGATTGGTGGCCTCAAAAACCAGGGCCGTTAAAAAGCGCGTTGGGTTGACGATATTGTCAAGATCGCAAAGAACAGATAAGAGTGGCAGAAAAAAGGGGAGGCCGATGATGCGAGAAAAGCAAAGATGTTAATCTCATCGAAACTTTTACAAAATAGCAACTTACTCAGAAACAAATTTCAACAAAAAAACTCTGAACTTAATAATACCTTACCTAGCAAGATCTTGTCTTGAAGTAACCTGCAATCAAAAGAGGTTGTTCGGGGAAATCTTTTATCCTTTTACCTTTGACATGTATTTAAATAGAAGTCCCTATATTTAGATTTCCAGCAATCAAGAAAAAAAGCCTTTAAAAGCAAAAATTTATTCTTAGAAGCCACTTTAGTGCCTCGGAAATAACTAGAAAATTAGCAGTGCACGGGTTTAAATGTCACTTCTAACGATCTAATGGGAAGCGGATGTCCGGTGGCGCCGCCTCTAGACGTTATAGGTTATGAAATTGATCGACCTACGCCTTTAGAGGAAGAGGAGTTAGAAATAAAGATAGAGTTCATAAAATAACAGCTATGGTTTATGTAAAGTTTAATCGCATATAGACTGGGATGTTAACTGCTCCTGGAAAAACTAAGTACACACAGCGTCAGTATGTGCTAACCTCTCAAGTTTTAAAATGTTACACAGCTACAACATTGAATTCATTACGAATAATCTAAAGAATACTTCAAAAACAGTTCATTTTTTCGACTTGGATTCGAACCATTGCATCACTGAACGTCGTCATTAGGGGTCGCAATACCGGTCCCTCTCTCCGAAACCGGTATTCTCGGTATTGAGTCTAGGAGAATACCGGGATTCCGGTATTTCCGGTATTTTCGATATTTAGAGAAATTTTATTTATTTTATTAGTTTTTCTTTCCGTTTATGTCATTATAATATAGTGAAATCTCTAATTTAAAAGGTATTATAAGTTTAATATAATAATAAACTCTTTGCCCCCAATAATTTGCAACTGATGAAGCTACTGAAGGTAACAGAAGAATTATTCAGGATTATTCAGGACGGAATTTGGTGTGGACAAATGTGCAGTCATGCATGTGAAGCGAGGGGAGATTATGAAATCCGTGGGAACTCAACTCTCTCCTCAAAATAATGCTACAAGTATTTGGGTATGTCGCAAGCATTAGGTATCAATACTGTCGATATGAAACAATCGTTAAGGGAGCGCTTCATTGGCCGCCTGAATAATGTGCTAAACAGTATTTTGTGTGGGTCGTGGCTTCTTAAATGCTAAGACCCTGCATAACCGTGAGATAAGCACTTTCAGGGAATACTTCCTAGAAGCCGACGTGAGCATGCACCGAGATGTGGTTTCAGTGCACAAGGACCTCACCCCGCTCTCCCTGGCTAACGAGAATTGGCGCAAGCCTAGAGAATTAGACACTAATGACCGCAAGGAGGTATGGCATGGCAAGGAGTTTCACGATAACGCTTTTAACGGGTACTACATGGGCCGTATATAGACTTCTTAGCGTCCGTATCTTGACTGCGCTTCGGTGACCTATTCGGGGAAACCGAAGGTTTTATCTGTGCAATAATGGACGAAGTTATGATGACGAATAACTACCGGAACCACATTGTGAAGGATGGCACGGTTGACATATGTCGGGCATGCGACCGTCCGGGAAAATCGATCCTACAATTTTTTCTGGGTGTTCTCGTCTGGCTAACGGAGAGTACTTTCATAGACACAACCTCGTTGCCAGGATTATCCATCAGCAACTTGCTTTGAAATACAACCTTGTGGAATCAGAAGTACCATACTATAAGTATGTGCCCGACCCAGTTCTCGATGATGGTAATATCATGTTGTATTGGGATCGACCTATCGTCACTGACAGAACTATTGTTGCTAATAAGCCTGACATTGTGGTGATAGATCGATTGGAGCGTTGCGCATTGATTGTTGATATTACGGTTTCGCACGAGGAGAACCTCGTGAAAGCAGAGAAAGATAAACAATTCAAATATCTAGATCATATCTAGATAGTACAGCAGTCATTCTGCCGATAGTCGTGTCGGCCAATGTCTTAATAGCCAATAGCCTCGACCAACATCTGAGGAGGCTTTCGCTGGGCAGCTGGATCAAGGGCTTGATTCAGAAGGTAGTTCTTCTGGACGCGGTGCATAATATTAGGAGGTTCCTTTCTCAAGAGCCCTGACCAGCGGTAGCTAGGAACCTCTTTCCGATACCAGTGGGCTACTATTTTCTATATTTTTTCATGTTTTTTATATAATTTTTGTTAGTAAAAATATTTAAAAATGTAATAATATGTTAAAAAATTAATAAAGGAAATAATACGTATATCACATGAATAGAAAGCAGCAACTATATTTAGTGGAACTTTTACTGTAGGGGCAGAAATAACCTTAAACTATGCTGTTTAGGTTAGTATCCTTTCATTTTATAAATAAGAGACTCATAATAACATAAAAACGTGTTAAAAACCATCACGTTGAAAATGAATGCTGTGTTTGAAACGTGTTTGCTCCCGATTGCAGCAACGCGTTAGAGCTCGTACAGGAAAAGCGGCGGCGGTGTCGCCACCACTCGCATGGAGGATTTGCGATTTGCATCGTTCTGTGATGAATACCGAAAATATCGTAAATACCGGTATTCAAAAATTCAATACCGGTATTGTGAGGACTTCTATTCGGTCCGGTATCCCGGTATTTTCGGTATCCGGGATCCCGGTTTGCGACCCCTAGTCGTCATACCATACCCGGCAGTTTGACGAACTAGCCAGCAAGCTCATACGAATTGCTATGAAATGGTCATCTACTATCGTCCGATTTACATTATCTTTAGGTCTCTGTCTAATCGATAGATGTTTTAATTTGTGGGTATTCATTAATTTACTTAATAATGTTTTGTTCATAAAATTAATCCATACCCTCAAGTTATAAGTAAAACGTTTGATATATAAGTTTACTTAAAACGACGAAGACTAAACGACTACGATTTATCCATTATTTTTTAAAATTATTTCTTATTTTATGAGAACAAAAATAGTTATTCTGTATGAATGATAACTGTAAATTATTATCAAAACAATGTAAAATATAAATCTTTGTATAAAAATAGTTTTGTTAAATAATAGCAATAATAAATATTATTAAATGATTATTATAGTTTTGTTTAGTTTAGTGCGCCTTATCGCCGACCCTCTCACCTTCCGCTTATAAAGTTAGTGTTACTTAACGCGATTGAGTCGTCCCACTCGTTATTACGTGCACCCACTAATGGCCATTTTATTGAACCCTGGGCCCCTGCTACCCGCTTATTCTGATGATAGCGATCAATAATGGACGCACGTATCTTTGATTAACAGCTTTTAATGTATTGCCTTCTGTTTTATTGGCTTTCAGGGTATTCACTTTATTGGTTCCGCAGGCTGGCTGGGTGAAAATATCGTCAACTTCACGTTTTAAGTTTTTACAAGAAGGCGAGATGAACAGATGAATGAGACTTTAGTATTTACCGCTTTTAGGTGGTTTTAGCCTCCAGTAGGATACAAACGGCAATCTATAGTTGCTAAACCTTGAACAAAACCAGCTTTCACCTGTCTGAAAAGCTGAAATGTGGAACATAGAAGTCGTTTCAGAAAAGCCGACACAAATAACAGTCCTCGTAAAACCTAAGAATTTATTCTGTCCCCCTTAAATCTAATCCTATACAAACAAAAAAAAAAATTTGCACACCCATTCTAAAAGCGTCAACTAATCCTAAACACACATCTTTCTTTTTTATTTGTCGAACAATAAAAAGAGACAAAAGCTCACACGGGCGACAGACGGGAGCGAAAGTATCAGGCTCACAGTAACACTCGGAGATGTTTAACAATTCAACTGGCCGCCTTTGTGCGCCGTCACGGTGCGTTGTTTGCTTACAATTAGACAGTGCAATTGCACAGCATCCATGATTCCCTAGTCCCTCTGTGAATTGGTTTCGATTAATTGGGGGCAAATCGATCAAGCTGCATATTTTGATTTTCAACAATTTAGAAAATGACTTTTAAGTAATTTAGCAGCTTTCAAAACTTGGAGTAAAATAGCGCCTGTTTTTAGTTGTTTCTTTTTATTAACGCGGAAACTCATTGTATTTTAGGTGGTCAACATTTGTGAAGTAGCAAAAAGTCGTAAAAATAGATCCGTTCAATGTCCAATGTCTCTCTTACAATCATGCATTGTAAGAAGAGTTCCTTGTTTATCGCTCTAAGGTATTCGTACGTTTGCTGCCAGAGCTTTGTGTGCCCATAGCCACTTGATGTTAGCTTTCAATTAAACAGCGGAATTGCGTCGCATCCATGGTCTGGGATGGTACTCGTGAATTTAGGTTCTAATTGGAGCAAAGCGATCAATGATGAATCGAAAGCCGAGATGTTTGGGTAGATTTTCGAATTCATAGGGGACGGACTATGTGGATGTGATTGATTTTTGGTGTCTACGAATGTACACAAGATGCGTTATCTAATCTATTCTATTTATTTATATACACCATTAATTTTAGGTCGTTCTGGAGCCGAATACCATGAACTCGATCATCGAACTCGAAACGATAGGGACTATTTTTTTTCAAAAAATTACAATAAAAAAAAAATACGAAAGAATAAATTTAATGTTTTTTTTTTTAATAATGAGAACTCAAATGCGTGTAAAACGTATCCACGATCGGCAACACATGCGAACGATACCCATTGAAAAATTCATTCATCGATCGATTCTCATTATTTCAAAAAAAAAAAACATTAAATTTATTCTTTCGTATTTTTTTTATTGTTATTTTTTGAAAAAATTAGTCCCAATTGTTTCGAGTTCGATGATCGAGTTCATGGTATTCGGCTCCAGAACGACCTAAAAATAATGGTGTATAGATTTTATTTTGTGAATATTTTTATCTTCTATAAACATATAATAAAATCGTAAGAGTCCAAATCGATGTTCCGGGATGGCTCAAAAACTACTGCATAGATCATGTACAATTTTTGCACAAATGTTCCTTAAAGGCTTCTTCAAATGTTAGGCTATATGTTATCACGCTACTTGTTTAAGAGGGTGAGCAATATTGAATAACTAGATGAAAACCCGGCTTCGCTCGGGTGAAATGTGACTCATAATACACATGTAGGTACAAAATGTAGGTAGATATTTCTGTCGTTATCGGTTCTCAAGGAATATTAAAGGCAAAGCAAGGATAGAGCATAGATACGTATAGCATCGTTCATTGTGTTTAATAAATATAGTAAATTAAAACTGCAAAAGTTTTTACATATTTTTTTTTTGAATCAACTTTCAAAATAAATTAACATAAATTTACAAAACAAATAATAATAAATAAATAAAGAAGCCAAGTAAAACAATTGCAATTTTCATAAATCTTATCGGCGCCATCTTGGATCTTCATTTTGACCTCATTTTCGTTATCAGCGACCATGAACACCAAGAAAATGACACAATGAATGTATTTGATTTTGTATTCTGACACCCGAGCATCGGCTTATTTGGCGCCACCTGTTGCTTTGTTATATATTTGTTGAAAAAAAAATGTTTTCAATCATAGGATTGAAAACATTTGCAAAGACATGCTGCGCCGACCTAAAATAAATTGGGATAAATCCAGAAGAATGATGATGACGATTATGATTTCTCCAGAAAGTACCTTAACGAATAGAAGTCTTTTAAGTTCACAAGTTCTTGACGTGCTAGAAGTCTTTTTCCTTCTCTATTTGAAAATTATCAATAATCCATACCACGCGCGCCTCAAAGAGATGTCAGCAAACATGAGGGACCCGTAAGGCCGATGCCTGCCAGGGCTGCGGGACTGTTCGAAAGAGATACCGCGGCCCTGGAACGTAAAGGGCAAAAGAACAATGATGGTTTTTAGTTAGCAAAAGTCAGACACTCCCTTCCGCTCCACCCCGAGCGGCAGGAGTCATTTGATGATTTCCTATCCGAAAAAAAAGGGCTTGCTTCGACAGAATTTGTTACATCGATCTGCGTCTACGAATCAATTTTATTTTTGCCCGTCCATTAGATTCCTTAGATAAGTATACGCTTCGGCAATCGTGGTCTATCATCAGAAATACGAGATCTAATATGATGGTACGTTTTATCAAATTATTAACACTCAGGTGGCTACGTTAATCGCGGCGTCAGTAGCGACTTTGACAGTAAGTCCTCTAAAACGCAGGTGTGGGAATACTTTGGACACTCCAGCAATTCGGTCATGGTCTGGTCGGAAGCCGCGTATGCACATTCAGCTGCTACAATTATGAAAGTACATGCCTAAAATCTTTTCAACACTTTTGAGCAACATAAATAAGACTAAGTGCGACCTAAGTGGAGACTTCATAAGTGCACAATAAATGCACTACAATACGTTAAAAAACTAAATTTAGAATTTTGCATATGTGGGGATCACATTGCGGCCGGCGTTCGTGTTAATTCGGAAACATGAAGATTACCGAAGCGCATACTCTTTCTGGTTCCATTACTAAATAAATTAAATTCAAGCGTTTACAATTTGCATATTCTCACTTTTGATTTCCATCGGCTGATTAAGCTCTCAGAGTTGAAAGATTTTTTTAAATTTTCATCGTCGGGACCAAGAAAGATCATGAAGTTCATCTATTTGTTTTGTCCATAAACTTCTTCTTAGTAGACACTAACGATGGCAATCTAAATTGATTCCCCCCAGAAATTGACTAAGTTTATTTAGTACTTAAGACAAAGATGTACTAACAGGTTTTAGTAAGTCAGTCTATTAGTATATTACTTTATAGACGATGTTAGGAATATACTAGGACTTCACGTTCCCATGTAATGTTCCCTGATAATGCCAAAAGAATACCTGCTCACGTGAGCGAAGCCGCGGGCACAGCTAGTTTTGATGATAAATAAATTCATTCTATTGGTTTAAGTCATTATGCTCCTACCGCATTTGAGCCCCCAATTAATCTTTTCTTCTTTACAACTTCCTCTATTTTTTTATTATTTTTCCTCAGTACTAATACCAACGGTTGCTGCGTCGATAATTCCGACAAATTAGTCCCAAAAATAACAACATAATATCACACCGGTGCGCGGTGATCCCCGGAGAGTTAGACAGAGGTTCTAATATTGTCATCAACCGGACACAAATCCAGATTCCAGGATATTACAGAGAAATTCTTGGTGGAAAAAACCCGATAGCGCTGCACTCGGGAATTAGGACCTCTTTCTCAGCAAAAGCCCTTACGACCACTAGACTAACAGTTCTGAGCTGCTGATAAAATCGCAATTTCCATTCTCCTCCTTCATCACGCCATCTACCAGCAATACATTACCATCCACACAGAATAAAAACTGTCCCTCATGTCATATCCCCTTCCAGAGGATATAGGAGTAACTTTTAATTGCGTTGGATGTTAGTAGACGTCAAAGCGAGCGAGCTTACTATCCCCAGGGCAGAGACGTGAGTAGCTTAAACGACTATAGATGAACCGATGTTTTTTCACACAAAGTTAGCTACATGCTGTAACTGTTTTTATTGGCCAGTCAAGGGAATGGTCAGTAGTTATTCTAGTTATGTATTTTAGTACTTTGTGAACGTGGTTTGGACTTGTGATGTTGATATTGCTAGGGTAGTGTGTGGAACTGTTGGAAGGTCAATGGACGTGAGTATTAAGTAAATGAATTGCTCTACATTTGCTTAGTTAGTTCTTATGTTAAGTAAGTGCGAAATCATGCATGGAGTTTGCTTAATAATTTCTTCTTTTCGAAAACTATTGAATATTAAATTAGTCAGGCCACGACAATCGCAGCTTCAATGGCGTCATTTGGTTCCCAAAAGTGTGTGTTATGTTTGTTAAGACACTTTAAACTCTTCAGAATTATGGGACATGGTTTAGTCAGGAGCACACAGGATTGGACAATGAGTTAGTCACTAAATCATGGAAACGCGTTACGAAAATAACCTAGTATCACGTGCAAGATATTCAATTATTTATTTATTTATTTTATTTTAAAGAAGACTTACAGACTAACAAAAAAAATGATATAAAAAGTGTAATATTTTCAATTCGCTAATTACAAGCCTCGACACGTAGACAAAAAAAAAATACATATATATATCAATAAAAAAAAATAAAGAAGTACAGACGACAATTAATTACTAACGAGAGAAGTTGTTAATTATCGAAAAAGTTCTGTGCCATTTGCCGTCGCAAGGACGCCACACTGGAGCAGAACAAGTCAATATCAAGGTCCCTAGAAAGTCTATTAAAAACAAGTGCACTCCTTATTGAAAAAACATTTTTCACATAATTGGTCGTTGTGAAAGGTACACTTAATATTGGTCGCTGACGTAATCCCATAAGGTTCGTGCGTAATGCTAAACTTGCAACAAGTTCAGAACAGTCGATATGGCCACTTGCGACACCCATAAGCAGAGTCATGTCTCCAATATGACGCCTCATCTCCAGAGGAAGGAAGTGGTACCGTTTACAGCGGTGCTCATAGTCAACTGAGTATTGCTGTGCTCTATAATCTAGGTAACGTAGAAATTCTCTTTGGACGCCTTCAATACGGGACTTATAAATCTCATACTGCTCAATGTGTTATGTTTGTTTGCTTGTTATATTTTCGTCAGTTTTATTATATTTGATACCATCGTCTCGATCTGTGGGTGGTTCTATGTCTATCAAACTTATTTATAGAATCTCCGTACTTAAATTAACAACAAAATTAAATCGACGAACCCCTGAGCTATTTCGAACCAATTGTCAAGTAATGAATAACGATCAAGTAAAAACAAGACGTTTACCAAAGTGGGACTGTAAGCATCTCCTAATTGTAGCCTCAGGCCGCGCGGACCAAGGCTGACGGTCCATTGGAAGTAAGCGAGGTAGCAAAGCGGAGCGAGGTACCAAAGCGGAGCGAGGTAGCAAAGCGGAGTCGGGTAGCAAAGCGGAGCGAGGTAGCAAAGCGGAGGGAGGTAGCAAAGCGGAGCGAGGTAGCAAAGCGGAGGGAGGTAGCAAAGCGGAGCGGGGTAGCAAAGCGGAGCGAGGTAGCAAAGCGGAGTCGGGTAGAAAAGCAGAGCGGAGTTCGGAAGTGAAGTGGTGTGGAGCGAGGTAGCGTAGTAGAACGGAGAACAGAAGCGAAGCGCTGCGAAGCTAAATAAAAGGACACTTAAATATTTTGTTTGTTGCTTCAGTTCCTCGCTTTGATACACAGCTTAGCATGCATTACACGGTTAAACTTTTTAAAAAACTTCTTCCAACAGCGCCGAAATATCGGGAACTCGAAACAAATAGTAAACATAGTAAATATCCCGTTTTATGTGATAATGGAAACTGGTTAAAAAAGTCTAACTGAGTGGAGTGTTCATTGAAACTTGAAACGCATTCGTTAAATTCCATGAGTTAGTTTTCCTAACTTCGTACCGCTCCGCTACGTTTTGCGCCAATGGATAGACAGCCTAAAAATAGCGCCGCAAATGCAGATCGCTCAGTTGAGCCATTATGATGTTTGTAAATGAGTTACAGCTTGTTTACCTTGAGTTTACTGTTGATTTCAGTGAAAGATGTATGGCTGTTGACGTTTTGAACTCTTTGGTTTCACGAAGCTGCCTTTCAACTGTGATTGGAAATTAGTTACATTATGATAACATTACGTTTGTTATCCCCGAAGGGTCAGGCAGAGGTGTATCCTTCAGTACACCCGCATTTCTTCACTCATGTTTTAAGTTCCATGTAATAGCGGACAAGCCTATTGCCATCAACCGGACACTAAATCCATAGGGTTGCTTCTGAGGTGGGCTTTGACTGTCGTATAAGTATTCTCTTTTTGTACCTTTCTCCATGTCTTGCATTTTAATGACCTATTTCAACTTTTTTTTACATTGATAAATATTATGAAATCCGTGTTCAGTCAAGAATCACAAAAGTTGTTCCCATAGCTCGATAGATGGCGTTGTGCGGTTTAAATTCGCACTATCGTTTGCTTCACATGATTTGGCTCTAAGGAACGAACGTTTAAATTCACAGTTTTTACTTCGAAAGAACATCAATCCCTCTTACGATTGTATGAATACATAAGGCTGGTTTTATAGTCACGCCGCTAGACGCGCCGTTGGGCAGCGCGCTGTTGAACAGGAACACCGAACGGCGCTGCTCAAGCGCGCGAATTTGAAACGCTACTACTACCCCAATACATATCCGAGCGCGCGCACTCCGACGGCGCTGCTGAAACGCGTGACTATAAAATCAGCCTAACGTTATTTTATTCTATTTTCAACTTCACAACGTGACAATAAAAAACCGTTAAAAATACAATTTCATCAGAACATTTCACAGTAAATTCAGACAAAAGAAGCCTGAAAACTTGATAATTACTCAGTAGGTGGTCCAACAATACATTACGGGGAAACTTTTAAAACATTCTCCCATTGTCAATTCATTTCCCCTCAATTTACAACATAAAGGAAGCTATATAAACAAAAAGTCGTCAAGTGCGAGCGTCAATTTTTTTTAGACAGATGTTACATAACACAGAAATGTTGCGTAACCATTTTATTTTTTTATTATGAAAATGGATCATACGGCAGTAGCTTTGTTTTGTAGTCTAGTCAGGTGAAATTACCATACCAACGCGGTTCTAACTGTATAATGCGTGACTGAAACCCCATTAAACCATCATCTATCTAGCTTTTTCCCAATTACATTGGGGTCGTCACCTTCCAGTCTAACCAGATGCAGCTGACTACCAGTATTTTACATGGAGCGACTACCTTTCTGACCTGCACCACCCAGTTAGTACTGGGTAATACGATACTGAGCCGATAGTCAGACCACTGACTACCAGGAACAACTGTCAAAGATCTATGAACGACAGCCGGCACCAACGGCTTAACGTGCTTTCTGCACACATGGTGAAACCCTATTAAACCAATATAAACTAATTAAATTGGCTCTTGCTGCTTCGGCCAGCTATTGAATAAGTAAAGCAAATACCAAAATATGGTAGTACTGCTTAGAGGGATAATCAATCCAAAGAAAACAGAAATCATGATAAATCTGAATAGAATCTGTTACAGACTTATGTTACTGAGATATGGTAGTACTGTTTTACTTCGCACATGGATCTCCAAAACTGGAACAAACTTAGAGAGAGTGTAACAAAAACATCGCTGTATCCCATTGTGGAAGGACCCACAAAAACTTCGCCAACTAAGTTTTTAATTGCGTTTTTAACTAACGACCCGTTCAGCCACTGTAGCGCTTTGTAATCCAATTTATACAAATTCTGAGGTTCGCTGTCATTTAGGCCTTTGTATTGTGGGGTTATTGATTTTAATAATGATCGGAGTTGATAAATGTAAAGCGTTTTAAGGCGATTTGGTTATGAAAAGGTTGGTTTTTGGTCCAATTACAGTGGAGTTCAATCACATCAGAGATTTAGTCATAATTCATATTCAAAATTAAAAGCAGTGACATGGGCACACCAACAGGCTACTAATGTTGTGCCCATCGGACTGCCAAGACATAGGCCATGAGTTCAAACCCAAGGACTCTGACACCTCTAATTTTTCGGATTCATTTGCGTATTGTATAAATATCGCTTGCTTCAGTGAAGGCAAACATCGTGAGGAAACCAGATATTTCTACGACGGTATGTACAGCCTGGCCAGAGGCCCATAGACGGCATAATAACACTGACACCAGGTTAGGCACTACTAGGCACACACGAAAAAGAAACAAGTTTTTTATTTTATTTTTATTGTAAGAGTGTTTTCGCTAATGCGAATATGACACTCTGTATGTATAAAAAAGTTAGTTTACGGTTAACTTAACGGGAAGAATAAACAAACAAAACACAATCAATCGGAACTATGTTCTGGACATGTTCTTCAAAGCGGACTTAACCATATTTTAGTATGGGAATTATTTTATCTGATAAAGGGTTAGATAAATGACAATGCCAGGAACTCTATAGAGCTTTGACCCATCAAATAAAAGTTGATTTACAAGCATGCCAAATGTAGCATTCTATTAGTGCTTTATTAGTGCTAATTAAAAACATGTTTAAATGCCTTTAGAACTTACGGTTTCAGGAAAAAATATTACAGTTAGGTTAGGTACCTTATGCAATACTATCCTTGGATGTTTGGATATGAAAGGAAGGAAAGATACTCGTGTAACACCGACATCAACCTTAGTAATACTTTGACTTAGGTCATAACGTCCTGACTGATGATCGGTAGATCACACAAAGAGATTAGGGAGCGTTAAAAACAAACAACAATGCAAACAGAACAGAGCGAATGTCAATGAATGATTTTTTGACTAATTTTGACACAGTGTTGCCAGATGAACCATCTCGCGTTCTCTCCAAACCGTTCTTGAATTCCCCCCAAAAACACAAACGGTAAAATATTTTTTTACTTATAAAATATGTAATTTTATACTATTTCAGCAATAGCTTTCATTACAGAATCTCTTTAGCATAATTGAACTGGGTTTAAAATGAATATCTTACCTCAAGATAGATTTGTTAGTGTGAATGGCTAATGTATTTTATTTTTTTTCTACTGTATTGAAGCTTGTCTTTAATATTTGCTACTTGTGAGAAGACTCTTTCCACAAATGCGTTAGAAAAACGCTACGACAAAATTCCTAATGCCAATTTGCTAACAAAAACATCATATAAATACCCCAATTCATTGTCTTCATTTTGCCTTGCGGATTATCACATCGACTGATCATGAAAAAATATATTATCAAAGCATTAACATGTAAACAGAGAAGCTCCACACATAACGATGGATAACAACACAACAGCTACGCAGAATTCAATAATGCAAGCTCAAGGAAGACGTTAGGCAACGTAAGGAACCCTCGATATCACCGTGATAACCGTACCCTCCGTTTGATCGTACTCTATACGCATGTTTTAAATAGGTTACGTTTACGCAGCCTGAACGCTGTTAATCTGAGTGTATTTCATGGAAGTTTTGAAAGAAACATTTTTTAATATGTGTTATAATAGTCTCTTTTATTTTTATTATAATTTTAGTTGCTGTAATTGTTTTGTAACACAACCGTTGTAATTTAATAAATAAATACCTGCAATAATTACAATCAGTAAATCTCTAAAGGCACTATCGTTTTTGGTACAGACAGATGAGTACAGTATAAACTGAACTCTGCTGCATTGTCTAGTTGGACATTGAATCATCATCATCTAGCGTTTTACCAACCACGTTGGGGTCAGCTTCCAGTACCGGATGCAGCTGAATACAAGTATTTTATATGGAGCGACTGCTTATCTGACCACCACAGGCCAGTTAGTACTGGGTAATACGATACTCCTTGGTAAGACTGGTTGTCAGACTTTCGGGCCACTGACCACAGTGGACAATGAATCACAAACGAAATAATAATATTTGGTAAGAGTGAGATCCATTGAACAACTACACTTTATGGCATTAGCTTAACACAATCCGAGGTGGAGTAAGCGCTCTTTTCATCAACATTAAAGCTGTTTTCCCAAAATCAGGTGAAACCTGTATCGAGGCACATTTCCGTCCTGCCCTGGCGTAGCATGAAATATAAATGGAGTGGGCATGATTCAACGGGTCCTGGCTATGCGTTATTCACGACCCGCTTCCTATACTTTTGATTTTTTGATAGCATTCTCATGTACCGTACTTTCTTATTTGTTCGCACTTAGTTGAAAATGTGTTTTTTCGTAGTTTTTGTAACATTTTTGTTTTGGGATTTTGGCTGTGAAAGGGTCTAAATAGTGTTGATAAAATAAAACTGTGATCGTGATGAAACTCTACTTTTAAAGGCTTTTATTTCTATTTTTGACTGTCTTGTTGGTCCAGTGTTCGCAAGCGCTACTGCTGAGCATGAGGTCCTGGATTCGATTCTCGGGTCGGGCAAAGTGTTTTTCGATCAGGAATTTCTCAGTAGTAGCCACGGAGCCTGGATTTGCACCCGGTTGATGGCAATAGGCCCGCCTTCTATTACAAGGGACTTAAACATAACTGGTGAAATGTGGTTGCTCTATTAGGTACACCTCTGCCTAACACTTTGGGGATACAGGCGTGATGTTATGTTGTGTGATTTTTATGTTATATGCGCTAAAATGGAATTCTCAATGGAAATACTAACAGGAATTCTAAGCTTTACTTATGTAATAATATAGATGAAAAGTACTCTAAAATAAAATTGAATCGGGTTACATGTTTTGATTTTTGCTGACAGGTAAATGGTTGAGTTAACTCATGTAGCGCTCCTTTATTTGATGCAAGTGTCCCTGAAAAATTGTAAAAACGAGTGCTATACGGAGAATTTATTTATAACCTATCTGTTTTTAAATCTTACCAGTCTTACCAAGGGGTATCTTATTACCCAGTACTAACTGGGTTGTGGAGGTCAGATAGCCAGCCCCTCCATTTAAAATACGGGTATACAGCTGCATCCGGTTAGACTGGGAACCGACCCCAATAGAGTTGGAAAAAAGCTAGTCGCAGTTTCCGTTTTAAAATATGAGACATGGCTCTGTAATCCGTACGGACTCTTTTACTCTATATTAGCGACCCGCCCCGGCTTCGTACGGGTGAATGTATTATACATATAAACCTTCCTCTTGAATCACTCTATCTATTAAAAAAAACGCATCAAAATCCGTTGCGTAGTTTTAAAGATTTAAGCATACATAGGAATATAGGGACAGAGAAAGCGACTTTGTTTTATACTATGTAGTGATTTAACACAATAATAAACAATCGTTCTCCATCTAGCTGTTTATAGGCGGATCAAGCATGTAACCCTACATATTTACAATGTTATTTTGGGAATAAAGCCCCGAAACACAAACAAACGTTTAAAAGATTTATAAACATCACAGGCTCCTAGATCAAAAGACCTGCATGGTTGTGTAATTACAGAAATTGGGCAATCAATTGATTAGCACGGCTTTGAACGGAGCGTGGGTTGTGTGAGTACCTACTTGTTGCTGGTTTTAGATGTCGTGGTACTTTATAATGCCATGATCATACGATCCACCCCAGCTCCTCGAGCCAGCAACGCCTTTTGTGTTACTGACAATCTCTCGGAGAATACCTGGGTTACCGAAGTACTTTGTATGAGGCAACCTCTGGGCTTAGACTATGTTTATAATATGTATCTATACGGGTGGACGGAACACCGACGCGATAACGTTTACCACGTATTCAATACATCATTCTGAGCCCCCCCCCCCACATAGAAATTTTTCATCGGTTATTTAAAAAAAAAACAGCTGTTTGATACATTTTCACCGTGTAGGTATTACACTTTTATAGGAAACAGCAGATTTTTTTTTGAATAACCGATGGAAAAAAAATCTAGTTTAGAATGATGTATTGATTGCTACTTGTTCAGGTCCTCCTACCCGGGAATTTAATGCAATAGGTAGCTAAGTCGAAAGAAGCTTCTTTAGTTATATTTAACTAGTTTTGATCCGCGGCTTCGCTCGCGTTAATTTTGAATTTGACAATCAATTCGGCTTGTAATATAATTCAATTATGATTCGAATGACTCGAGGCGCCATCTATAATCATGAGAATGTTATTGTGGTTTTCCTCGGGAACAGTACTTTTGTTGGGATGAAAGGTACTCTATGTCCGTTTCTGTACACCTAATAACGTACGTATGCAAAATTTCAGGACGATCGGTTCAGTGGTTTAGGCGTGAAGAGGTAACAAACCAACAATCTTACTTTCGCATTTATAATATTGAAGCATTGATAGGTAAAGCTTGTACCTCCGACCTATTTAAATGCAATGGCCCCGTTCAAGCTCAGCGACTTTTTAACAGTCCCATTGTCCTTTAAAAGTCACATTGAACTCCGTCAAATTAATAAAATATAAACGTGAATAAATTGTAAAATAAAAGTTGAATAAAAAATGACAAATCGCTCAAGTACACGATTCTGCTTTAAAAATCTTTTTTGACACAGAATCGTGATTTCGTTTCATAAAATTATAAGTTTTTCAATATTCTGGGTTTCTTTTAAGTCGTAAAAGTGAGCGTCTAGTTATTAAATGCAAATATTGCAATAGTGAGGGTAATAAAAGATTGATTACCTATTGCTAGGAGCTGGAGCAATCCATTTTCCCAAGGTAACTTTAAAATTATACGTAGAACTTTACTCATGCCAGATTTGCATAAAAAACTATGTGAGTACCTAGTCAAAATGCATAGTAGGTGGGTCTGATTAGTTATATATGTATTTTCATTAAAAGATTTTGTTTATCTATTAACATTGAACGCGAATCCAAAGTTTCGCGTCCGTGCTACGAGTATTAACCGTTGAGGATCCGAGTTCTCTTGTGAGGAGGCGATTCTAGCAGCAGGATCAAGTTATGACATAAAAATGTATTGTCAACTAAATCAAAGGTGTGTGCAAAATTTCAGCTCAATCAGTTATGGGGAACTGGTTTGAGATTCAGTTGTTAGATTTGACTAATACCAAACAACAAGCAAGCAAACTACCAAGGAAACTAACAAGGCAAGTTCAGAAGAAGCTTATAAAAGGTTATTCAACCATCGATGCACAAATTCATTAAAGTTATGCTTATAAAAGTCCCTGCAGACTGCAGACTTTTTATCGGCCGATAGTTTAGTCGGGTTGCGCTGCTAGCGCGCACACTAGGCCAACTAAGCGGTTGGGTTGGTGACGAATGCGGAAACCAGACTAACAGTCTGTCGACTGAGTTCGAATAATTTCGGCAAATAAGCGCGCGGGATAAAAGTGTCATACTGATCTAGCAGTTGGCCGATAATTTAGTTTGAAGGCAATCGTGTTGCTCATCAAACTGATTTACCGGCCGATACCAAACCACTTACCATTGTAATATGCGCACTAGCATACATGTTCATACTTATTAAAAGGCCGACTAAACAATCGTTAGAAAGAAACTCCGATCGAAAGTCTGCAGTTTGCAGTCTAAGTATGATGTGCTTGTCTCCGCTGGTTTAGTAAAAAAATATAAAACGCCCGTTTTTTTTTCTATAAAGACATTACACTTTATTAGATTTTTTTTTGTTTGTTTAACAGATTTATAAAGGGACAATTCTTAGAATAAACAAAAAAACCAGAACCGTTAGAAGAAAAGGCCACAATGGGCTGCCTAATCAACTTATTTTATTCTTCGCACTGCTGGGACTCAGGCCTTCCTTATGAGTGGGAATGCTCCGAACTCTACCACGCGGGCCCGGTGTAGGTTCGAAGATGTCACATGTTTTCGAATATTTGATTCTAGGGCAAGCCGGTTGCCTCATGATGTTTTCCTATACTGTTTTGAGCAGATTTTTCCTTTATTTTCTTTCAGATTATAACAAACAAAAAGTATTCTTACGCCTGTAACTAAATATTGTAAGGACAGTTCAAAACACGATAAATGCGTGCACAAACTATGTGTTAACTGTTAACACACGTGCCATCCAACAAGCAAAACTATCTCCTCTAGGGGGTGAGCAGAACTAAAAGCAGTATTGACACGATTCGGTGCCATATGCTGCGGCCATGCGTTAACTTTAACGCGACAGTTTAAGTTCGCGTTAACTTGTTCCGACAAGTTTGGTTGTGACAGGTTGTTGTCCCACGGATGTCCCATGGACAAATGGGCTGAACGGAATTTTATTTGTATTTCTAAAACTTCAGTACTGAATGTTCAACAAAAACGATTGGTTTCTGCGTCATGGGGTATATTTAAAACCGTTCTCGTGTGGTATATTACGAGTAACGTTATTTCCGACCATAACCCGAGAGAAGCCGCGGGAAAAAGTAAGGCACATGAAACAATTATATTTTTAGTTTCAAAATGCACGTTTATTTTAAACTCAAATAAAGAAAATTCTAGCCTGCGCTACATAACTCAAGTAGCTAATGTTGGAGTTAAAACCGCTAAGCTAAAGTGGGAGTCAGCTGGCCACGCCTGAGGGTAGACATCGTCGCAGGTCGACCGCAGCGAAGGTGGTGTGACGATCTGATCATGTTCGCAGGGTAAACGTGGCCAGAAATTCCACAAAACAAAGAGGGGAGAAATAGGACGCCTTTAGGACATAGTATAGGTAATGATAGTAGGTACTGCTAAGTTATTAATTGGCCTTTCCTAAATGTACATATCTCAAAAGGTCTCGATTTGTAATCCTAAATTTCACCACACACTCTTCGAATTATTCAAAGCAAGGAATCACAAATAGGTTGAATCAAACAATACCTATTGATAGCCCAGGTTCCAAATAAATTCCTTGTTTCTGTGGATCCGAAATACATGTAGCTTTCCGATGTTAGAATCTAGAACATTCTATCTAGGTATTTCGAAACATTCCATGCTATTTTCCTGGCTATATGAATAAATTCCATACTGAAGTTTTGAAATATCAGAATTTATTCCATTTTGAAAGAGTACGTTGTATTTAAGAATGCTTTGTTATTTTAATAATCGTATCGTAGGTACAAAATTGCTGCGTGTTTTTATTTGTCTTTTAATGCCTTTAGTAGCGAAACAGCCAGTGTATCGTGTTACCATGTAATTGGGTTGTATAGATCAGAAAGCCAGACCATCCAAGAAAAATACTGATTCTACTGCATCTGGTTAGATCGGAAACTGACCCCGACATAGTTGGGAATAGGCTAGGCAAAAGATGAGAAGCGATGCGCTCGTACTTCGCACAGATGCAACATTCTGGTGTGGCGTCATATCAAATCTGATCCTAATCATCATCATACCCAGCCTGCCCAAACTTCTCACTGTCTTGCTTGCCTGCTTCTCTGTTCCCTGATCATTATAATCTGGATCTATTCAAAGTTGGAGTGAATAGGTTCCTTCTAGGCAACCGTGCTCCACCTTAGGCCGCGTCATCGCTTCACATCAGGCCAGTTGCGCCCAGACGGCACGGTTGGCGCAGTGGCTGAGCGATTGACTGCTGCGTTGCGTGTCGCGGGTTCGATCCCCGCACGGAACAAATATTTGTATGGCCTACAGATAGTTGTTCCGGGTCTGGCTGTTGGTGTATGTGAATTTAAATGTTTGTAAACGCACCCACGATACAGGAGAAATTCCTAGTGTGGGGCAACGTTTAAAAAAAGAAACGCAAACCTAAGTATTTAGTATAAAAAAACACTTTCTTGGGGTCGATTTTCAGTCTAACTGGTTGCAGCTGAATATCAGTATTTTACATGGAGCGACGGCCGCTCTGCCCTCCTCAACCCAGTAACTGGGTAATACGATTTTGAGCCATATCTTAGTGAAATAGTCAATAAAAAAATTGAAATAATTTTCTAAATGATGGTGAAAACCGCATCAAAATTCACACGTAGTTTAGAAGGATGTAACAACGCACCCGCACAGACAAACACAGCAAGCGCCTTAGTTTTATATACTACTAGCGACCCGCCCCGACTTCGTACGGGTGCATGTATTTTACATATAAACCTTCCTCTTCAATCACTCTATCTATTAAAAAAAACCGCATCAAAATCCGTTGCGTAGTTTTAAAGATTCAAGCATACATAGGGATATAGGGACAGAGAAAGCGACTTTGTTTTATACTATGTAGTGATGTATCTTTAAAGATATGTCGCAAATATCGGTAGAGGACCTCTTTGAATTTGACTCTTTACAATATCTTTCTATTGTAGTTGGAACACTTGCATGGCAAGATACTGTTATTGTTCGCTTTCAACGGATTGCTATCGGGATGCACCATCTTAGGTCGTACCACGGAGTTATTGCGATGCTGACAGTCTTTCAGTTTCGTTCATAATGGTTCTTTGATATTCTAGACATAGTTTACGTTTGTTTATTTTTATGCTCATTTACTAATAATATTACTGAGTTTTTCTAGACAGTTTGGTTATAAAAATAGGATTTATTATTCAGACAGACATTCGACCTTAACTGATCAAACCCAGCAAATACAATTCTTTAGTTAAAGGTACTCAGGAGGTCGTTGCTTTCCTGAAAGCCTTTCTGAAAGAGGCTTTTGTCATTTAGTCTACTAATAAGGTCTAGAAGATCTATCCTAAATATATCCCAATACGGTGATCGGGCGTAGGCTATTTACGAATACGATGAGTCTAATTCAGTCAAGACTTTTCTTAGTTTGCCAATTTTACGTGGCTATTGTTGTTTCTGCAGTAGGGTTTGTTTTATCTGAATTTAAGTCTTAAGTTCACCCTAGTAATTTGTGAAGGGTATTCTGGGGGCTTACATTTGTAACTTTGACGTTTAAATGAGCAGCTGTCTTTAAAACGCATTTTTTTTTTCTAAATTAATTTCAAAATCTCCTAAAGGTTTTTGGCTCATCTACAACTCCATCAAATTGATAATCTCATCCCAGGGTTGCATATTAGAAAATCAAAACTTTCCAGAGCAAATTTCAAAAGAACAACGTACAAATCAACAAAGTTTAAAATAACGAAGGTCATTTGATCAAAAGTTCAGCTGATCAAAGTCTGGAATATCAATGTTTAAATTATTTATTACACTATTGACCAATCGTTTAAAGGTCAAAATGGATTACTGGATAAATTAGGTATTAATTATCAAATGGATTCGCTAATATAACGTAATTGAAATTTAACAGATGGTGACAGAAACCCTAACTGCCCTAACCCTAGACGGTCGACGTCAGGGCCACCCCGAGGTTCGGTTAGTTAACCGAACCAGGTTCATCCAGGTTCCTGTAAACCCTGCAAACAGAAAAATTATTAAAAATATTACAATAATTTTTGACAAATTAAGACTGAGATTAGAAACCGAAAGTCTTAATGGAAATCACCATGTTCTATAATATTCATCAACTATCGACAAAACACTCCACGCATTTTAAAGTAGCGTATCATCCAAACAGACTCCAGAACCACTTCATCCATACCTACATCTATCAGGTACCAGAACTACCAGATACCTCAGTACAAAGACGACTGTTGACATTCAATTACTGACGACACAGGCCTTCGCCGGCCACCGTGCATAATTCAGACCACAATTGTTCCCTCCCCGGTTTACTCACTCGTTTTAAGGCTTTACCTGTTTGTGGCCGATGGCTTTTTGAATAAAAGAAATGGTGCTCACATGACTACAGGAGATCGTTCGTTTATTGTGATAGGTTAGATGTGGAAATGGTTCTTTTAGTATGTCGTACGTGTACAAAGACTTGTATTCTAGAGAAAGTAACGAAGATATTGGGTTCTTACAGTATATAAGGCTTTATACTTGTGTTTCTAGTTACTCGATATCTTTTAAGGAATCGTTTTGTTTGGTAGAGGGCTTAGAGCTGGATTGACACGGTCGGGGAAGTCGTCATAGCTGTATTATCGATATTTCTGACATATAGCATTACTGCTGTTTAGAAGAGTAGGCAGGCATGGGTGAAAGTTAAATAAAAGCTCCTGAAATGTGATATTGCAGCTTTATGTTTTGTTTTATTAGGATGTAAGTAAGCTAGGGTTAGGTATAAAAAAGTTAAAATTAAGATATTACACGTGTTAATATTTTAGTGATACCAAGTGTAACTAAGGTACATATTCGTATGCCGCGTCTATATAGCGTCGGATAATTATGTCCTGAACCATGCTATTTTTATCTAACAACTTTGTGCCTACCGTATCCTACGGATGTCTTTGTCTTTGAGATTGCAACACATGGCCTCTGGTACTATATGATTTTTTGGTGCGACCATCTTGTTTTTTCAAAACAATTTCCAATTTCATTAATGTTTACTATTAGCGTCCTCCTGTTAATTTAGTCCAAGGCCTATTGAACAATGCACTACTGTTTTGGTAATGTAGAACCTCACTTTTCCACACTGAATCACTCAACGAAAACTATCACCAACCTACTCTAACTACCAGGCACACATAATCATCAAGCTGATCTTTAAAAATAAAAACATTCCTTACTTAGAACAGTCGAATGGCGTTCAGCCAAGTCTGTGTCGCGGTTAGGAGCAACCATTCCAAACGGAATTCGGTACTCCATATATTATTACCATGTATCATGTCCCCGCGAATTTATGGGAGCCGGCAGATAGAGCTGGCGTCTAAAGTCTAAGAATTAGAGTTATATGTTGCAATGTGAAGATGTGATGGTGTTTTAAGAAATAGTTCTTTTGGTTCGTTAGTTTTTGATTTCAGATATCTCTTTGCTATTTTCTGTTTTATTTTGAACTACATAGTTGTTGCACGCAACCTTCGTCCGCTTGCGTTTATTTTTTTTGTTTATTTTGATTTTGTTAACAATTTCCCATGGGTTTTAATTTTTTTTTTGTGCGGAACCCTTAATATTTTTTTCAACAGTTATGTAATAAAAGTAGCCTAAGTTCCTTATAACATCAGCTATCTGCTAGTAATAGTCCCGTCAATTCGGTCCAGCCGTTTCGGAAATTAACCGGAATAAATAAATAGACAAAAATTTTTACTTAATTTGTATTTTTTTTTTGTTATAACTGCCGTATATACTGTCATAATAATGCATTCAGTAAAAAAGCTGATAGAAATTACACACAGACACTTCAATTTTATTTGTTTGTATAGATGTAGCAGTTCATCTAATTATGCACAACAGGAATCCTATCAGGAATTCTTCTGGAATCACATCTGTGATTCCAGTTGGTTTTGGCAGTGACACTGAAATTTCTTTTATCTATCGTCTAGTTATGATAGCCGAGTCTCTTTTGGTAACTAAGCCTTTCAAATATTAACAATAATTTTTCTAAAAAAATCAATTATCTAGCACACGAGGTGGTCGACACGTGGACTCTGCAATCATTGTACCGATAGTCGTTACGGTTAATGGACTCAAAATCAAAAAATCAAAATCAAAGCATTTATTTCAAGTAGGCCAGTTACAGGCACTTTTGAATTGTCGAAACAAAGACAACAATGAAATGTAGCTACAGTCCCAGTCACAAGGCATAAAAACTGTGAAAGTACTATAGTTAACCATTCCCTAACGTAGATCTCTATGGAGAAGAACGGGCAAGAAACTCCATGGACACTCTTTTAAATCAGAATATTTTACAAAACCTTGGTTACATCATTCATGTTGAGATGGTACATTATGTGAGAGCGATGTAGCAAGATGTGCACGTTAAAAGTGTCCATAGTAAAAACAAAGAAAATAACAATTCAAAAATAAAATAATTAATTCAAAAAAGCCGTGGCAACCAAGAGATGACCAGTCACAACTGACAGCGCCCGTTCACGAACATGACGCATGTATCAGCACCATCCATCTCAACCATTTTAAAGGGAACTAAATGATCCGACACACGCGGCACCATCAGCGAGACATTTGAGTGAGCATGACATATTACACTTAACCGCCAGGGCACATTCAAGTCAAAAAAAAGACGTAGGTTTCCAGCGAATGATAGCTTTCTAGTACCTACATAGTACTCACATAATATGGGCTATGCGGTTATATAATGCCAAAAGAAATTGAATTTATACAATGCAAAGATAGTTGTACAATCTTCAGCAGCTCCAAACAATACTATTTAATGCTATCCATTAATCCATTTATGCGCCCCTGTCCATGTGGAGCAGGACTAGCATTGAGCCAAGCATTTTTATCAGAACTGCAAAGAGCCTCGACCAACACCTTAGGAGGCTCTGATTGCACGGCTGGGTCAAGGGCTTGATTCAGAAAGCAGTAATCTTGGACACGGCACGTATAGTGAGGCGGTTCCTCTCTCTGGAGCCCTGACCACCGGCCGCCTAGACCTAGTTCCTGATACCGATGGGCCATCTTTTTTTTAATATTTTTAAATGTTTTGAATTTTTTTTTTTTTTTTATATTTAAAAATGTATTAGGTAAGAGAAATGATGAATAATGGAAATAAAAAAATATCTACACATATTATATACTCTTTGTTTTGTTGAACAAATGATATTATTTACCATGATTATGTTGCTAAAATATGCTAAAGGAGGAGCTCGTGGCTAAATAATAACAGCCGCTCGGGTCGATCTTTAGGCTAAGTCGCGCTTGCCTAGGTTGGGCCACGGATGGGTGACCACCCATTACATACCGAGTTTCCTCCATGCCTCGGAAAGCACGTTAAGCCGTTGGTCCCGGCTGTCATTTGTAGATCTTTGATAGTCGTTAAGGTAGTCAGTGGCTCGAAAGTCTGACAACAAGTCTTACCAAAGGGTATTGTGTTACCCAGTGCTAGCTGGGTTGTGGAGGTCAGATAGGCAGTCGCTCCATGTAAAATACTGGTATTCAGCTGCATCCGGTTAGACAGGAAGCCGACCCCGACATAGTTGGGAAAAAGCTAGGCTAGAGATGATAATGATTCTAAAATAGTCGGATAATTGTAAGTAACTCCGTCTCTTAATACTTTATACATTACCATGCAAGTGACATTGTTCAATCTGAAGGTGGTAATGCCATTGCGTGGTCGAGATTTTACATCGAAAAACTTTGCCTGAATTTTTGCTGCTAGAAAAAAACAAAAAACATAGGTATCATAATTAATTAGAAAAATGTATTCTTCTATTTCAACAATTATAAAAACAATGAGTATCTATATGAGTATACTAATATAATATACTATGAGGGTACCTATATGCCCAACGGTGACAATTGTGAAGTTTCAACAAATAACATCAATATTCATCGGAATTGGTAGCCGTTTAATGTATTGTGGGTTACTGTGGCCACACGTCAGTAAGCGGTCGCGAACGGTCCTATTCTTTTAAAACATAATTGTTTAAATAAAATCAAGTTTTTCATCAATTCATTATTTGCTTTGCCTGCACACATAGGAACATCGACCTACAGATAAAGGTTGATTGATGTTTGCCAAAACCACCTTAGACTGGAAACTTAGTCATTCTAGAATTAATCTGTAAGGGTTCAGGACTAACATAGGATTATCCATGCGCGTTACTACTTCAACCGTAGATATACACGAGAAGCCATAGCGTATTCTATGCCAGAACCTCGCAACTGTTCCAGTTGAATACTTCAAACCAAACGAGGCACAACGATTAATCCTAAGATATACCCTGCTAAACTGCCACAAACATAGCTTAATTTCAA
The DNA here is from genome assembly GCA_950022335.1 of Eurois occulta. Lineage (NCBI taxonomy): Eukaryota > Metazoa > Arthropoda > Insecta > Lepidoptera > Noctuidae > Eurois > Eurois occulta. Next base: position 19,639,696 of record OX465486.1, on the reverse strand, counting down.
TTGCAAATCAAGACCGAGTAATCATAAACTCAGTTATCATTATAAATAGGTCCTGTATTCGGCCGTAAATATGGCATAGAACAGTTAAAGAAAAGCAGTGAACAGCCTCATCGTTGGAAGGCCAGGCGTTTACGCCCGGTTATTGCCGCCCGACCTGCTATATTTCCGAACATGACCAGTTCAAGGCTCTGCCCACTGCCCAGAGTGTGTCCATAAGTTTGCATGACCCATGTGCACCCGCGCGTCTATTCTGACATAACATTGTTCGATAATTGAAATTTTTCGAAAATTCCTTCGACAAAGCTTTTAAATTGAGTTGGTTGTTGTTTTGGAAAATTCGATTGTTTTTTTTTTGCTAGTATTTTTCGCATCATGTAACATATTATACATTCATGAATGGGATTGTCTTTCTTGTAGCAAGTATAAAAAGAATCTCGCAAGGTGCGAGCGTAATACTTACTACAGATGTACCTACGCCTTGTCTACGAACGGCTTATATCTTCGAATAGACGATGAGAGTTCTTAAGGTCGATAATTTTTTGTTCAGGTCATTTTATTTAATACCGAGCCTCTTTCCCACTAAAATCTATAGTATTAAAAGATATAATATATTGAAATAAGCATTCCTTTATTTCATGTTATGTTAGTACACAGAATTTTCCCCTTCAGAATTATACATATACAAGCGTAGGTGTTACTATTGTATCGTGTACCTATGTATATCGGGCTGGTGGCTGCAACTCCACATATATAACGAGTATGTGTTTCAGCACTGAAAATACTAAAGCATTAACTATTGAAAACAATTACTCAACCAGCAATAAATAACTCTATTCACTTTGCAGTTCCCAGAATATGCCCCCGCTTCGTAGTGCAATACGTCAGCGCTATGCATTTAATAAATCATGAAAATCGTCCGTCCGTCTGTCATCGCGCGCGGATGACAAATTGCGAAACTACCCGATGCCCCTCGACGTCCCCCGAGTCCTCCCGAGCGCCACTGAACCCCCCGACATGCCACCCGATTGATGACCAGCTTAATTGCATTGTTAAAATTTTTTAGCTGTATGTTGATAACAGTTAGAATTTCGTGGTTTAATTAATAAACGGGGCAATAATTGATATTTTCATTTTATTTATTGCCCCGTTTACTACGTACGTACACGTACGTTTACGTTTTTTAGCGTCAGGGTAGCCCGCGAAATTCAATTTTCTTACGTTTTTGCAATTTGCATGTCAGTGTCAGGCTGTATATTCTTGAACAAAATATGATTTGCGATCGTAACACGTATGTGGTTACAGAATTATAATCATTAAATAAAATCGTGTATATTGCGCAAAAATGTAAGAAATATTGAATTTCGCGGGCTACCCTGGCGGGTACACCTTAAGTTGCTGTCAGTGGTAAAAACTCCGGTATAAGCTGGCCTCTTATTCTGTAGAAATCTGTACTCTGCTCGGCCAGCTCACGGTAACAGTGTCACCTCTGACCGTGACGTGCGGTCGACTGTACCTACTTTGCTTGTTTTTGAAGTAATTTTGTTTCTATGATGTTAGAGTGTTCAAGGTTGTAGACATTATTGATTTATTCACTATCTTGTTGTAAGCAAAACAATCAAATTATGGTAATGTACATATTGAATCATTCTCATAAATCACAAGAAAATGTAAATGTGTAATAAATTATTTATCAAATTTTTCTATATCAATCTATTTGATAATGATTGAACGGCCAAATCTATAACGTAACAATGTTGTGAAAATTTAATGATTATTTTTAAATTTTTTATCTTTATATTATTTAGGTACCTACATATAAATTGCGGTTGTTGCAGGTAGGCAGTGGCCTGATAGTCTGACAACCAACTAATCTTACTAAGAGGTATACCTTACCTAGTACTAACTGGGTTGTGGAGGTCAGATAGGCAGTCGCTCCATGTAAAATAATCGCATTCAACTGCTTCCTAAATCAGGTAGTATATCTTCTATTTACCTAAAGTGACATTCAACTTGGGTTCCGCAAACGGCTGTGTAACGAGACATTGAATACTATTCATTAGATTACTTATTTTATATCCTTACGCACATTAGGATTTATCATACGTCCCTGTGCGGGATTTCATCAGGTATTTTCAGTGGGAGATATAAAGAAAACGACTTGATTCCTCAGTAAAATTATATCTATTAATAAACGTAAAAATTGTCGGTAGACGGTTAATTCAATTTGATAAGTTAAGAAAAAAAGTAATAGCTGAGACACACGTAGTTGCGCCAGTGCTATGAAGAGTTTAGTAGGCGTTTTGCGCGAACATACCCCCGGGCGTTGAAAGCCTGTCTTTCAACAGAAATGGTCAGACTCGGGGTAGATGGGCAAAGGACAAATCTTGCTGAATGACCTGCGGAGCAGGCCACTGGAGGTTTTGACGTCTGCGACCCTGATCACGCCATCCGGACCTGGATAGGTAGCTACAATTCGGCCCATTTTCCACTTCAAAGGCGGCATGTTGTCTTCCTTTAGGAGTACCAGGGAGTTCAGCTTCAGAGAACCTTTACATGTGCGCCATTTCGTCCTGAGTTGGAGCTCCGATATATATTCCTTGCTCCATCTGCTCCAAAAATGTTGTCGGAGTTGTTCAATCCGTTGGAATCGAGATAAGGAATTGGTGGAATGGTTGTGGTAATCAGGTGTCGGCAACGATGTCAAAGGACGTCCAATTAAAAAATGTCCGGGTGTCAATGGTGCCAAGTCTTCAGGATTCGATGAAAGTGGAGTCAGTGGTCTGGAGTTCAAAATAGCTTCTATTTGCACCAGCGTAGTGTAAAGCTCTTCATAAGTTAGATTACAAAGGCCCAACACCCTGACTAAATGATGCTTTGTTGACTTGACACCAGCCTCCGCAAGGCCAGCAAAATGAGGAGAGTATGCAGGTATGAAGTTAAAATTAATTCCCTCTTTAGCCATCTCCTCAGATAACGAGTCGCAATTAGTTTTAAGAAATTTTGATAGGTCATTGTACGCACCAACAAACGAGGTGCCATTATCGGAATATATATTTACTGGTTTACCCCTACGCGAGATGAATCTCTTTAAAGCCATGATAAAAGTATTGCTGGTTAAATCACCGACTAGTTCAAGGTGTATTGATTTTGTCGTGAAACAAACGAAAATCGCGATGTATACTTTCACTAATTTACAGCCACGACCCTGTCGAACAGCAGACTGTATTGGACCTGCATAATCCAGGCCAATATTTTCAAACGGGAAGCCTCCAGCTAGAAGTCGCTGCCGTGGTAAATTACCCATGATTGGTGTGACGGTTTGACCTTTAAGACGACAGCAACGTACACACCTACGGTAGCACAACCTGGCTAAATTGCGCCCTCTTATGGGCCAGTATGTATCCCGTATGGAAGCTAACAGCAACTGGGGCCCAGCGTGAAACAACCGTTTGTGTTCATACTCAAACAGCAATTTTGTAAAGTGATGACTAGACTGTAAAAGAATTGGACATTTCTTATCGTATGGCAAATCCGAGTTTTGTAATCTACCTCTAAGACGCATAATTTTATGTTCGTCCAGAAAAACGTTAAATTTCAATAATGCACTTTTCTTTGGCAATTGTTTGTTATGGAGTAACAACTTGTATTCACTAAAAGACTCGTTTTGACATATTCGAATAATCAAATTTAAAGAATTTTGAAGTTCATTATTACTAAAGGGACCATAAACAGGTAGTTTTTTACAAGCAGTAATGAAACGTAAAAGGTATGCCACCGTGCGCTGAAGCCTTACAAAACTCGAAAATCGGTGAAAGTTAAGAAATTCATTTGCCACATTCTCGTTAAGAGTACCATGTAAAGTGACATTTGGTTTAATTTCCGGCAATAATTCATCAATGGATTGTGTAAAACGAGAAGGCCAAGTTGATGCATCATTCTTTAAAAAACCTGGACCAGACCACCAATCATCTAAGGAAGGTAATAAATTAATGTCTACTCCGCGAGAGACATAATCAGCGGGGTTCTGGTCGGTTGGGACATGTCTCCACTCACAGTTGCCAGTCTTCTCTAAAATGTCTGCCACTCTGTTGCGAACGAAAGGCTGCAGCTTATTTGGCAACATTTTAAGCCATCCTAGGACGACAGCGGAGTCTGTCCAAAAGAATGTACGCGGCCTAGTTTTTAAGCGTAATGATGCGACCACCTTTTCATAAATTCTAACTCCGACCAGAGCACCGCAAAGCTCAAGTCTGGGAATGGTGGTTGGTTTCAGAGGGGCAACACGACTCTTTGCTAGTAATAAACGTACCAACACTTGATGTTCATTGTTGACACTGCGAACGTATAAGCATGCTCCGTATGCTCGTTCTGACGCATCAGTGAAAACATGAAACTCTTAAAAGTCCATTGAATCAATTAAAACACGACGTGGAATATAAATTTCATTTAATTTTGGTAAATTCCTAACTAATTCAGTCCAGACCTTCCTAATGTCCGGCAATAGCTGTTCATCCCATGAGAGTTTATGTACCCATAGTTTTTGGAGTAACATCTTCATCACTATAATACATGGAGCTAGAAGCCCCAAAGGATCAAAAATTTGTGATATAATCGAAAGCATGTCACGTTTTGTATAGCTACAAATAATTGGCTGATTAATGGGAAAACAAAGTTGATCTGATTGTGATTGCCAACCCAAACCCAAGGTTTTGGTAGACTCAGATCCGCCAATATTCAAATCGAATGAAGATTGGGGACAGTCAGAACCAATAACCAAACGCATGTCATTTGATTTCCACTTTCTTAGGTTCATTCTAGCTGAAGCAAGAGTAGAAGTTACTTTATGACGCAGATCTTTTACTTCATTAAAATCATCTCCTCCCGTCAGCAAATCGTCGACATAGAAGTCGCGTAGTATGACCTCAGCAGCCCTTTCATCAACGCACTCTAAACCTAACTGTTTTATGCACCTCGTTGCAAGGAACGGAGCGCTGGCCGTACCGTACGTTACGGTATTAAGCTGGTACGTTTGCAACTGAATTAACGGGTCATCACGCCAGACGATTGTTTGGAGATGTCTGTCATTTGGATGAACCACCATCTGCCGGTACATTTTCTCCACGTCGGCAGCAATAATATATTTGTGTTGTCTAAAACGTAATAATATCGATAAAAGATCATCCTGTACTACAGGTCCGGTCATCTGTATATTATTAAAAGAAGTACCTGTAGTAGTGGCGCTACTGGTATTAAAAACCACTCTTAATTTAGTAGTGACACTGCTATCACGCAGAACTCCGTGATGTGGGAGGTAGTGAGCAGAATGTTCAACATTTCTACATTTCGACATATGTCCTAGACTTTCGTACTCTGCCATGAACTCTTTGTACATCTTAGACAGTAGAGGCTGACTTTTAAACCTACGCTCTAAAGAAGAAAAACAATGTTTAGCCCTTAGAAGGGATTCACCTAACATATCCGGGGAACATTTCAGTGGAATTCGAACACAAAATTGCCCGTTCTCCAAACGTGTAGTATTGTTTATAAAATGTTCCTCGCACAGTTTCTCTTCTTGCGAATAAACTGATGTAGTACAGACCTCTTCCAACTGCCAAAACTTTGTGAGTTGATGATCTATACAATTATTTAATTCATCATTACTGTCAGAAATAATCTTTGTAAAATTACATTTTACCATTTTTGTTGGCTTCGAAGCATTACTAATTTTAGTTGGGCCTGAAACCAGCCATCCCAGTCTAGTTTCACAAAGAATAGGTTGTCCATCTCCTAATTTAATTCTTTGTGATCCCAATAAGTCCCAAAAGATGTCAGCACCGAGCAACATATCTATTGGTGCCGGCGAGTAAAAGTGAGGGTCAGCCAGACAAATATTAGATGGTATTTTTAATTTTAACAAGTCGACATGTCTACTCGGAATGTTATCAGTAATTGAAGGTAGAACAAAACAATTAATTTTAATGGAAAAGTTATCATCTAAAGATTTTATTGAAACAGGACACATTTTATTGATATGTGAAGATGAATTATTAATACCTATTATGGAGTTGTTCACAGTATTGGCAGTTAAACCTAGTTGATAGTACAGTCTTTCAGTAATTAGACATGATGTGCTGCCACTATCAAGCACAGCACGAATAACGTATTGCTGGCCGTTTTTACCTATGATCTTAATTAACGCCGTGGATAGCAATACGTCACCACGTTCAACACTCGCAGAAAGGGACAAGCCTGTACTAGAAGCTGACGGGGCAGGGGCACTGGTCGCATCATCACTGTTAGCAGAAGTAGTAGCCAAGTCTGACTTCTTCGAATGATCTGCGACATGCACCAGAGTGTGGTGCTTGCGCCGACATATTTTGCAACTTGCCTGTTTACAGTTATTAGCGTAATGTCCTGAAGACAAACAATTAAAACAAATCTTATATTTAGGTAGCAATTGTAACCGTGCTTCATTACTCAACGCCAAAAACTGAGGACAACTGCTTAATTTGTGCTCACCGTTACATTTAACACAACTCTTAGGCTTAGAAGAACTATGATTTACCTGATTATTCTTGTCTATTTTATTATTGGAATCCTGTATTACCATTGTCCTAACATTAGAATGTTTACGAGTGTTTGAATGTTTATCAGTTGACATTTCTAATGTTTCAAGTAATTCAGCACGCTTCTTAATGAATGTGAGCAACACAGTGAATGTAATCTCGAAATCCTTGTCCAAGCGACCCTTATACTCTTCCCATTCACGGTAAGTTTTATTGTCCAACTTGAATCTTATTACGTGAATGAGTAAAGTATCCCAGGAATTAACAGGTTCGCCAAGGGATTCCAAAGCACGCAAGTTTTTATTAATTTGATCGATTAAAGCTTTTAAATTCACTGAAGATTCCTTACTGATCGTCTCAATATCAAATAATGCTGAAACATGGTGTTGAATCAACAGATGTTTATTGTCAAACCGGTCACAGAGTAACTTCCAAGCGACTGAATAATTAGCGGCAGAAAACTGAATTGAGTTTATCACCACTGCAGCTGAACCTTCTAGTGATGACCTCAAATAATGGAATTTATTTATGTCGTTTATCTCGTCATTGGAGTGAATAAGGCTGACAAATGTATCGTGAAATTCCAACCAATTGACGTAAGAACCGCTGAATTTCGGTAACTGAATAGTCGGTAATTTAACAAACCTGTGATTATTAGAACGTGCACTTACCTCACTATCAATTGGATCCCTTTTCTTATAATCATCCATCACTTTCTGAGCTTCAGTTAGGGTTTTATAATAAAGAGACTCAAACTCGCTACGTTCTAACATTTGGCCATCCAAATTATCAGTACTGCATTCCAGTGCTAATTGCACCTCATCATATTGGTCGTACAATGACTCAAGTCTATTTAAACGCAATTGCAACTCGTTAATCTCAGACGGACATAAAGAAGGTTTTAATGAATTCAAATAATTCAAGAATACTGTTACCCTTCCCTTGTAACTCGCCCTTTTTCTAATGAGCTCCTTATCCTCTGGCATTGCGTAAGCTGGTGCAGTCAACCTGGAATGTATACAATTAAAGTTGTAACAGCGTCTACAAATGTAACGATATCTACTGCCTGTAAGTACCTACACTCCCTACTTACAAAAATTACGAATTGACTGCTAACTTTATTGTTAATTGTGTACTTTTAATTATAATAATTAACTCTCATACGTTTTAACAATAACAAAATCAGTACAAAACCTAAGTAACTACTTTATATTATAATAACACAATGCAATTATGAACCTACCTAACTTTTAATGTGATTACCTTCTACATGAATAAATGACTCAGTAACTGTTACCTACCTAATAAAGTTATAATAATGCAGCTATTGTTATAGCTACTCTTTAAAAGGTACAAAATAACTGTGATTAACACAATAAAGTCTGAGCAATTATAACAATTTGTAAGCACTGATAGGGTTCTGCAAAATTCAAGTTTTACAATGATTAGGTTTAAATGACTGTACTAACCTGGTTTAAACGGCTAATTACCACTAAATACTACCTGATAATAGAGTGTTGGGTGGAACTTATGATGATTACGATTGTCCAGACCACGGAAAATTCCAAATCTTCGCAATGACGCAGCAAAATGAAAGTCACACAACCAACTTCGCTTGTAATTACGACTTATCCACCAATTCTCTTGAAATCCTTATTATAATAGCTGATCGAAGTTTTCCAACGTGAAATCTTCCAATCCAGGCTCGAAGGACCATGTGCGGGATTTCATCAGGTATTTTCAGTGGGAGATATAAAGAAAACGACTTGATTCCTCAGTAAAATTATATCTATTAATAAACGTAAAAATTGTCGGTAGACGGTTAATTCAATTTGATAAGTTAAGAAAAAAAGTAATAGCTGAGACACACGTAGTTGCGCCAGTGCTATGAAGAGTTTAGTAGGCGTTTTGCGCGAACAGTCCCTAGACAAGATATCCATCTCAGCTCATTAAGACATAGAAGCACCAATCATACTTAATTATGATTGGTGCTTCTTAATTCAGCTTGTCTCAGACAGATATTACAGACGTAATTATTAGCCCGTGATTTCTCATAGACATACCAGCTTATTAATTCTAACAAACAACTTTTATAAAAAGAAGACATAGGTACACGTGTAAACCTTCTGCGAAGCAGTCATGCTAGCGAAGGAGGTGGCGGAACGTGAGAGGGAGAGAACCTCCCGTCCCAGCCGCCGCGGGAGAAGCACCGGGCGTCGGGGGCCACGTGGTGGCTCTCGGCCACCGCTGCACCGTAGGCACGGGCCTGTGGACGGTGAGTAATGGGCTAGCTCGCCGTCCGTCCGTCTTATGACGACAGGCCGTGTCGACGGCGCGTTCGTGTTCCACGCGCGCGTTAAAGAGATGTCAGCAAACAGGAGGGGCCCGCTAGGGCCGATGCCTGCCAGGGCTGCGGGACTGTTCGAAAGAGATACCGCGGCCCTGGAACATAAAGGGCAAGAGAAGGAACATGGATGGTTTTTAGTCCGTAAAAGTCTGACACTCCCTTCCGCTCCGCCCGGAGCGGGAGGAGTCATTTGATGATTTGACATACCAAAAAAAAGGGACACGTGTAAAACGTTTTCATTTTCAAACACATAACAGAACATCACGCCTGTAATCCCCAAAGGGTTAGGCAGAGGTGTAACAGTACCCAATAGTAGCCACATTTCGCCAGTTATGTTTAAGTCCCATGTAATAGGGGGCGAGCCTATTGTCATCAACCGGTCACAAATCCAGGCTCCGTTGCTGCTACCTAATGGAAAATCCCAATAAAATTTGCCGGACTCGGGAATCGAACCCAGGAAATCATGCTCAGCAGTCGGGATTGCGACCACTAGACCAACCGTACTCAGATAACATTTCATTTCTAAAAATCAGTAAAACACATTACTGGCGTAACTAACACAAAAGTGTCAAGTTTTTGTCACAATCGGCTGCCGCGCATGTTCACACTCGCACTGGTCATCACAACTTCTTTATCGTGTGGTTAGTGCCTAACTGTCAGAGTTTCATGCCGCCCATGGGCCTTTGACTTGCCTTTATATGCCGTCGAGAAACTCTCAGACATTTTACAAGGGATACACACAATACGCACATGAATCCGAAAAATCAGACGTCTTGGGTTCGAACTTGAGATCTATGACTTGGAAGTCCGATGGTCACACCAATACGCTATAACAACTTATGGAGTAATATCTATATGGATTAATATTCTGACACATGTGTCGTACGAATGACTAGGTAGTTAAGACATGCTTTTCGACCAAGGTTTTAAAAATTTGATTACGTCTCGAATGTTGTATTACCGTATAGGTAACACTCATTCTACGGTACTGCGGTGATGTGGTAAGCAACATTTGAGCTACTTCCACAACGTTTACTGTCATGTGACACTCGTGGCTTATAATAATTATTTATTCTGGTCCCATAATTACATAGACTCATGTACACTTTAAATGTAATTATTATCGGCGACCAAACAACAGTTGGTGTTGACAGAACGAATTTAAAGAGTAATCGTATGAAAACATTCAAATTGTTCGGTTAGTATGAAATAAGTTGATGAAGATAATTTAAATTATATCGGATTTTCCACTTTCATTATTTATTCAACAGCATATGGCGTTTCGGCGGCAGTTATGACGATATTAATAAAAACATATTGGTTACATTTGCTCAACAAGACTCCATAACTTTATTATAGCAATAATGATTAAGCAATCTCTGAAAGTATGATTGTAATTATAGTGTGCCTACAAAAGCTGAAAAATAATAAAAATAATATAGCTACCACGTCTAACAGCTACTTTTGTTTGATATTCTTTGCTATAATGTAGTAATCACCATTGCTGATAAGCCCCCATATTAGCGATTGAAATCACATAACATCACGCCTGTTGCCTGTAATCCCTGGAATGTTAGGCAGAGATGTATCTAATTAGTACACTCACATTTCGCCAGTTACGTTTTAAGTCCCGTGTAATAGGGGGCGATCCTATTGCTATCAATCGCACAAATCCAGACTCCAGGGCTGCTACTGAGAAATTCGTAATTGAAAAACGCAATCAAACTGCCCGACCCGGGAATAGAACCCAGGATTGTATACTCAGCAGTCATACTCGCAACTTGATCACACCACTTGTACTTCACCGCGCAGTTGAGATTATTACTCTGAACAAGTAATTTCAAGCGTCTCAATCTACATCTATATGGGTTTTATTAGCGAATTGGTAAAAAATACAAAAAAAAAAACAATTTTGCTCAAAACTATTTAATCCGAGAAAAAGTTTTACTCGTAGAGCACCCGAATAGAATCAAAGACTAGACATAATCAAAACAATAAAATTCACGTACAAAAAGTAAAGTGCGTAGTTTCGTAACGCTCGCCGCAGAAATTGGATGTCATTTGTATAGATTTTATAAAAAAAAACCTGAAAACGAGGTCAGATAGAAATGGTCTGTCGATACAGTTCTAAATAAAAGATACGGATTACGTGAAATAAAAACTGAAGACCTTGAAAATGTTATTCAATTCTGAGCGCTACTTGAATAAAATAAATTGGGTTCACTTGTTACAAAAAAAAGTCGGGATGACTGGCGCGGTTTGCAAATGATCACTGCCTGTGCCTCCGTAATTCTTTATGTTGAAAAGATAAAAATGTGTGTGATATTAGTGAAAAGGATGGTGCTGTTGATTCTTTGTAAGGGACCACACACGGAGAAGCTACATAAAAATACCAAGGATGTTTCGTGTGTCCCAATAGCTCACTACCATAAGTTAGAGAATCAGGCGTTACTTTGCGGAAATCCATGACATTAAATGTTTGCCAAAATATGTGATTTTAATTCCGCATTCAGGATGCAGCACCGCCCCTTCACACCCCTTCACACCCCTCACGCCCCACATGGTGGTAAAACAAAAATAATTAGCATGCCATCCTCAGGAAGTGTTGTCAACACCTCTTAATCCTAAGAATGGCATGCTTTTTCGCGGAATTGCAAACTAAATATTTTGCATCGCATTTAAACTCATCATCAGTTTAACCAACACATTAACAATTAAAATCCTCCATCTGTCTATTGCTATCTAGATTCTAGAATCTACTAACAAGATTAATAACCACCCAACCACGTACAACTTGAAATCTTTCCCAAATTGCTCTCGTACCCACACAAATAATTCCGTATCAATTATACCAATCTTTCTTTTTACACAAAATATGAGAATTAGACGTCCGATGTCCTAGGTAGTTGGATGGTACCAATTACCGTAATGTGTCACACATCGACTGAATCGGAAAGCTATGTATCAAGTCGCCAGGGGCAGTATATCAACTGGTGAATATCGGCGTCGAGTAATACGTTGCCAAGTGTTGTGTTACTGAGTTATCTGTGGCGATGGCGGGTAGATATACGTTTAAGGGTAAGTAAATAAGAGTAGTTATCTAATTATATAAGGGAATAAGATAAGCTAGATTTCTAGAAGAAGACTTTGACTTTGACTTAGACGTTTCTACTAACACTAGTCCTAAATATTACTGCACGTTTTGCGTTCGGGTGAGTCTTAACGTAAAACGTGAAATCTATATTTTGGGGGTTCATTAAAGTGTCAATGTGTGAAAACGGGTACGAGTGTTGTGCTTAGAAACAATGTATCTGCTGCAAAATCAAAATCGGCTTCAAATCCAAAATTAAAATCAATATATTTGTTTCACATCAGTCAAAGTCAAAGTCAAAACATTTATTTCAATTAGACCATTACAGGCATTTTTGAAAGTAAAAACAAAAAGCTAAGCTACAGTCACAGTCACAAGGCATAATAACTTGCGAAAGTACTGTAGTTGCACATACCAAATCGTAGATCTCTATGGAGAAGAATGGGTAAGAAACTCCATGGACACTCTTTTAAATCAAAATATTGTTACAAAATCTTGGTTACATCATTCATGTTGAGATTATACAAATATGTGAGAACGATGTACAAAGACGTGCACATTAAGAGCGTCCAGAGTCAACATGGGCATTTATAAAACGTCGAGAAAAGGTGCATGGTTCGGGTTGGTCGTTTCCTGTCGAGAAGAACCGGCAAGAAAGTCCATGGTTACTGCTGCCAATTGAAAATTTAAACCCTAAATGTATAACGGCAATCGGGCAATATCTTCAAGATACATATTTTTCAGAAGCCTAGTAATTAGATAGTTTATGTTAACCGAATTAGACCAGTTTCTTTAAACGACATTGTCTATCATGTATCGCATCAATAAACCGTCCTTTTACCAACTGCTAACTATAACGAGGGTTATACTAAAGGAGCAACGACCAAAAAATGAAGCCAACACTATATCACAGTACACACAATATCTACGACAGAAACCCGTGACAATGCATACATTCACACATTAAACACACACTTAATTTAAATGTAACTGCTCCCGCAATTTTATTTTATTTTTATTGGCAACTTTACGCTGTTTTCGCACTAGCAACTGCAATAAATTCTTACTTTAATTGTCCAAGCCTGAGACAACTGTAAAATGTCACCATAATTCCTCAAAACTATTGGGTAGTTAATCGTATAAAAGACGGCCATGGCTTTTATGGTTCGAGTTTACACAATGGGCAAATATGGTTCAACTTGGTTGATCGATTTCAAACTTACGTTAACAAAGCATTATTTACATTATTGAGCGATGATTCCCGATGTCCACCACCGGCTGGTTCCCCAGTGGTGGACAGCGACACATTTTTTTAAAAATAATTCTTGCTGTCCTCTGTCTCGACGTTGTTTATTTTTTGGTACGGTTTGGTTACGTATTTTCCAAATATTAATATAAGCAGTAAGTAGAGAACGTTTCATTCTAAGGATAAGAATTAAACTGCAACTTCTTTATTTCATCAATAAAACCTTACTCATTAAAACTTTGTGGATGTGGAATAAAAAAGAAAGATATTTGAAACTGATCTTTACTGGCTGGATTTTTATGTTGCTATTTTTTATTATAACTACTTATTTACAATTTCAGCATGCCATCCTGAAAAGTACTCCCGAGGCATCTCGCAATATCAGTAATATTTACAGTTACACAGCACCTCAGGCGGGGTCGGTAATCAAACGCTAGACGTTCAGTCTACATCAGCTGCAAGTGTTGCAGCTCCATCCATCACACGAGCCCCTGAATAACAGCTGGGAATACACCTGACTGAGGGAACACAGGTATTATAGGGCCATACAGTGCCTGACTGTAAGTATGGCACACCGAGTTAAAAAAAATTACGTACTCTGGGACACGTTTTTGTCGGAAGAAGTTTCTATTTACCCGTGACAAAAAATTAGAACTGACGCCCCCATGTTTTTCCAATAGAATTTCGTAAAAAAACTAAAACGTTTGTCAAATGGAATATCATTCAAGATCCATGCAACACTGCATGTGAAAGTTTCTTTGTGAAGCTAAATGCGTTATTTAAATGCGTAAGTAAAAAAAAAGTATACCTTTAAAAACATGAAAGCATAAAAACATGAGCACACAATTATTTTTTACCTCGTTCGAATGTAACTAAGACAACCTATGACAACAAGACAGTAAAATACTCTCATTCTTTAATGCAAACATGTGAACATTTTTTATTAATGTGAATGATCACATTGATAACGCACGAAAGACAACATATCCTACGTTTATGGAAGTTCAACCGTGTACAAGTTACTCGTAAGTCGAATAATGGGAACGTCTCGGATCTTTCAGCGCTTCAAGCGATGATCTTCAACTCTCTAGTCAGCGCAACATTCCCCGCATTTCTTTCCCGTGAAGGATAGAAGACGTTAGCGGAATGAGTTTCTCTAATTTCTCAACAACAAACCTCCTGTGTATCCTTTGCTGATCTCGGCACAATATTTCAGGGCTCACACCTAACATTTGTTACTGTGGCCGCCGTCTGACGCGCGTTCTGTTACCGGTGTTGTGTTACCCTTCTGGTACTTATGTACGCCTGGTATTTTGAAACGAGGTTTGTATGGTGAGTATTGGGTTTTTATGCAAAAAAACTACGAATTTAAATGTAACTAACAAAGTTGTAAAGAAATTTAAAATATTTAATGATTTCATGAGGAAATGTAATTCTTCACTGAAACCTAAAGTATTGACTGGCAGATCCTTATTAAATTAAATTAATCTACTAATTTTAAGACTCGTCTTTGGAACCGCTTTAACATGTCGATAAACTTTTGAAAAAGCTGAGATGTGTTTCTTTTCCGATAAAAATACAATATCAAACTCAAGGGTCAATGTTTCATCTAAAGACATTTCATATAGCAGAGAACTAACGTATTGAAAATAAAGTACCTAGCTAAAACAAAAATGATACGAGTTGGTTTTCAATAAATCTATAGTTAGTTAATATAAAGTATCTTCTAGATAATAAAATTTAATTATTGTGTACCAACAACGGCCCACCGGCCGATTGTTTAGTGAATAATATTATTTACATTGGCTTTTATTTTTATCTTTCACATATTGGAGAAGTCCACCCACTCTTAGAACATGACCTTTTCGTTGGATTTTTTTAGTTATTTATAACATGTGATTTCAAACTATTCCCGCGAGTAAGCGATTGGGTGCAAGAAACTGATATGCGAGTATTTGTTCACTGTTGAGAGTCATGAGTCCTGAAGGCAAACCTTTTAGTAAGAATATCATGTCTTCATATTCTATGTCTGAGGGTCTTGTGGCTAAATAATAACAGCCACTCGGGTCAATCTTCAGGTTAAGCCGCGCTTGCCTAGGTTGGTTTGTGGGTGACCAGAAGCAAGTTAAGCCGTTGGTCCCGGCTGTCATTTGTAGATCTTTGACAGTTACAGGTCTTACCAAGGGGTATCTTATCCAATACTAACTGGATTGTGGAGGTCAGATAGGCAGTCGGTCCATGTAAACTACTAGTATACAGCTGCATCCAGTGAGATTGGAAGCCGATCCCGACATAGTTTTGGGTTTTCTTCGCTGTCACTGGCGCATTAAGCTTGTCGCTTGGTCGTGTTGCTTGCCAATAACAGGTGTGACCTAAGAATATCAGGATGCCTACTGCCTGTAATGATGGCCATAACTTAACTACTACATAACTACATAACTAATAGCATTTGAATAGATTCACCTTGATACTTACACGTGCCATTATAAAATCAATGTGATAGATTGACATACCTTTGTCGTCAGATCCTTGACAAAAGGACTGGTATGCCTAAGACACTTGTCCTGCCGCCAGCGATGAGCAATAAGGGAGTAGAGATCGCGATTAAAAATAAATAAAAAATAGGTCTCTTCTTAGTCGAAACACTCGTTAAACACGTTTTGAATAGCAATGGCGATAAGATGCATCCTTGTCGCACACCGGCCTCGGTTTTATAGTGCCCAGAAAGGGTATCGTCTACTCGTACCACTGCAGTACCAATGCCGGAGAAATAGAGGGTATGTTTCTGTGAGTCAAAGTGGCCGCTATCTTTCCAATGTGTCTCGCTGAGTCTTGTGATGGTAAGCTTGCATCGTTCAAGTTCTTGTTCTAAAATATGAAGCTTTCCACCGTCGAAAAGTCCTCGTACACACAATGTACCGATGCGATGGTCTCTTCTTAAATTGTCATTTTTTCTTCCAGTAGCATTTTTTCCATAGGATGCCTGGTTGCCTGCATCCTGATGGCCGATAACCCATTTCACACCCTTAGCCCCAGAAAGATCAAGGCGCCGGCGCCGTCGTTACTCGGATTGCCAGGCAGTCTTACTCTGTCTATAATATAGACATAAAGACTCTATATGCATACTCATCATTGCAACTGTCATGGGATAAAATAATGTAGTTAGGTTCCTGCAACTTTCTTCATCGCGGTACTATAACCTCAGTGGCTATAGTAATCCATGAGTGAACCGATTCAGAACATATGGTTCTTGCGCTTCGCTGCGGTACTGATGGCTACCGCTGCCATCGGGATCCAGGAACTACGCCCCTGTGGCTCGCCTCCTCCAAAAGTTTAACCGTACCGACAACTATTGTCTACGCCCTTCCCCACCGTTAAGGTCTTCACCCGAAACCCTGAGCACGGGCTCCGCGTTATACCCCGCAGAACTAGGTCCCTGCTGAACTTCACCATCTACACACTCTTGCTTACTAGAATATAAGATGCCCACTCCCGCGACGTGGACGGCCAGAAAGGAATTGCCCAAGTGAAGATAGAAAAGGTGGCTCTACTCTCCCAGGGGCCGGGTTAATGGTCGTGTATGGCCCCACTCCAAAGGCTAGTTAAAAACTAGTTAAAACCAATCAAAGTAACTTGTTTAAATTAGGCTGACAATCAGAACAATTTGAACGTCAAAATTTACATGAGGCAGCCCCCGAAACGCGCACTCTGCATTATTGTTTCTTTGAGAAAGTTCTCGCCAGCGATGTAAACAGTAAGCGAGCAACTGTAAATATATGTATAATATAAGTTATTATTTATCATACGTCATATCATATTATCCTGGTTATGTATATTGGACCGGTATGTTCATCTGTAGGGAACAGCTTAACTGCTTATCATAATTTGACAAATGAGGTATCGTTGGAAGCGTCTTGATTGTCTGCTGGTTATTATATATTGAATGGTTTGTAGGTACATAACAATTTTTGACGAGAATATTTTCTTGTTTCATAGTTTTTAGAGCGTGATTTTTCAGTAGTCTGTTTCTGAATGACATAATAGTCGATAACAGGTCGCTTCCTCGTGCGGTAGGACCTGCCTTACCTACTAAAGCTTACTTATCTACCGTAACAAGGTATTATTTTACTACATACCATTATATTTAGGTATACATATCTGTTACATAGTGTACGGCAGAGACGATACTAACAAAAAAAAAACAGAATTTGTACGAAATTATGTTCCCAGTTCCAATTAACCGGAACATATATAGTTTTTTATTGTTTACCCATGCTGAACTCTGTTCTTAAAAATCTACCTAATAGAAATCGTCATTCAATCATTAATTCACTGTCGGAATACCGCACACTATACAGCGCTCCAAGCTCTTCGGACCTAACTCCGCCAACGTGGCTTTTTTCAACACAATTTCCATAGACATTTTCTCAGATATATACCAATAGCGCCCTCTTGATAATGTCATGTGCCAAAAGAGCTTTGCAGTACTGTAAATGTCAGGGTCCTAAATTGGTTAACTAAAACACAAGTATCAAAGTAATAACATCCAAGAAAATGTGTGGCCGCTTAGCCTTGATCCCGGCAGAGGTCAATGTATGGGGCAAATAATGTATATATTAGGTTATGTATTAGGCAACAATAAACAGAGTATATCCAGGGCCGCGACGTGATCCGCGGAGTCCTACAGGCCCAAGGGATCGTGCACGTACTGGATAGACGGGCCACTAAAATGGCGCTAGGAGACGAATGTGAGCTGAAGTTTAAGAGCACTCAAACACATTCATCACCTTTTAAACTTCAGCAGTGCAGTGTTTGTTTTTATAATTATATGTTAACAGGAACTTTAGCACAGATTTTGTGTGCTAAAGTTCGAGTCGACACTGTGAAGGGTTTAGTGTGCAAAGTAGTGGTTTGATGAATAAATGAGTACGTCTTAGAACATATAAATAGAAACCTGCCACAGGGATTCGGTACGTTCTATGCTGACCAACTTTTAATTTATTTAGATAGGTATAATTGTTAACTACTGTAATTGTTACACTTTTAGTTTAACTAATAATCCCTAAATTGGAACTCTATACCTATAGCAACACACTGTACCAAATGTGTAATAAATGATTCTATTATAAATACAATTTACAGTCACCAAAATCTTATTAGTTTTTTTACAATCTATTAATATAATATATATATTAATATACTTTATTGCTTATTCGCTATAAAGTATATTCATAATCATTGACTACCATATTTTTCCTACCTCATAGGTAACTATGCAGCATTTTAGTCAAAAGCGAAACTCCAGTAAATTCGCTTATAGCGTCACTAACAGCAAAACAACTCGAGGGACCTACGTGACATGAACAAATAAAAACTACTTGTTCAACTCTGATAGCAGGAAATTGTTTTAAGCAACGTTCAAGTGGAGATTTCGTAGGTGGACTGTCCCAGAACTCCCTGATGTAGGTAACTTTCAACCCCCTGTTTTCTTGAACGGAAAATAAAATAAAGAGTTTGATGTTGACTCTCTGTTTGTTGTTTGTTTAAGTTGGTCTTTGGCGGGTTCGTTAAGTCTCGGCTCAATAGGTAGTTTGTGAGTTATGTGTGTTTGTGTCGTCGGTAGAATCACGATCTTTTATTTTAACAGGAGCGTGTTTGGTAGCAACGATGGCATTTGTTTAAGGTTTTATTTTAGCGGGATTTCGTTATTGGTATTTAATTACAGTTTCTTTTAAAAAACCGGCCAAGTCAAGTCAGTCGAGTAAGTCGAGTCGGTGCACGAGTCGGACTCGTGCACCGAGGGTTCCGTACAAACTTATTGGTTTTTTGTCATCAAACTACATATTTACGGTTTTTGGATTTTTTCCCTTAACACGTGCTGGAAGACATTGCTTCTTGCCAAATTTCATGATTCTAGGGCAACGGGAAGTACTCTTTAAATTTTGATTCCCTTAACAGTGTCGACACATACGTTTTTTGTGGCATAAACGGCCGTATCTTTTTTTACGTTAACTTATGTTTGATTTTTCACAGCTTCACGGGACTGTAGACTTGAGTGTATGGTTTTAATTTCAACTACTCGATAACTTCACGCGTTCCCGAGATAAAGGGTCTTGACAGACAGACAGACACACAGATGGACGGACAACAAAGTGATTCTATTAGGGTCCCGTTTTTTTCCTTTTGAGGTACGGAACCCTAACAAACGCCTTTCTAACTGAACTTTGTCAACTACTTACTGAAAATCATTTTAATAAAGGTGGTGCATTCAAAATTAAATGTAGGTGCTTATGACAGTAAATGCGATTGGATTATTACTACAGTTAGTCCAAAATTTTAATAGAATTAAGCCCTGACCCTTAAGCATTACATGCGTGATGTTCTAGATTTTCTAACTTTAAAAGACATTAACGACTTATTGTATAACGTTGCCATTCTTTCTCCATTATTCCAGCACACGATGTTTACAAACACAGACGCATACTAGTACGATGGCAGCATGTTCTCATGCATACGAACCACATTCGAGAATCCAATTTCCTCAGAACGTGAACATTTTCCTTTGCAATGAAGCATCGATATTGTAAAGACGTGTTGGATATCATTTCTAACGTTGTTATTATTATCAGTTCATCAAAATGCTTGTGCGAATTGAAATGGAAATGGCGAGAAAGAAAATTAATTTGGTGGAGATTTCAAGGAAGGTTGCGGGTTCAAACCTGCTACTTTGTTAATGTGAAGTTGTCAGTGGTGTGCGTTATAGTACATCCACATTTCGCCAGCTGTGTTGAAATCCCATGTCATTGGGAGGGGGCTTATTGCCATCAACCAGGGGCAAAATACCATATTTCATGGCTGCTATTGAGAAATTCCTGATGGAAAATCAATATGTGATCGATTTACGACTACTATTCGCAATAACTTAATAAAGTTATATAATATAAAATGGTATTTTTGTGTAACAGTCAAACCTCTTGCAGCTATTGGCTGATGTTATTATTTTTAAGCCAATTAGTATACTAATATACGCTTTATGTTTCGATACTTTAATCGAGTGTTTGTCTTATTTTTTAAAACGTAGTTACATTTAACATTATTTTGTGAAAAAAGCTTGGTTGTCTTAATGAGACTAAATTGATACATTTTGGTTTATAGCGTGTACCTTTTAAATATTGGTCTATTTAGATTTTTAACCCGTACGTTTTATTTACAAGAGTTTCATTCATTCAGTAGGTTTTTTTTGGAAAAAACACCCTGTGTAGAGAGATACAATTATCAAGTTGTCAAATATTTTAGACTACGTACTACCATTTTTTTGTAAATCATTCTGTTTTTGGAAAAAGGGTTTTTTTTTAAGATCAAAGCTGTACCTTTTGTCCATTTCAAATTGTTAGCAAAAGACAACTGGCAGGTAAACGGACAGGACTAATTGAAATTAATTAATTTTTACGTTGTTAGCAATTATAATGCTGAAACTCAAAATTCACCCACCCTTGTTTTTAATTGTAATTAGATTTTTAGAGTTGGGTCATTTAGGGATCCTAAACATGGGTTTAATTATAATAAATCCTTTATTTGCGAAATATAATGCAAAATAAAATGTTTCCAAGCGATTTATCTAGCTGTAATTCAGTTGATTCGACTTTGGTATAATAATAATAATAATATCTTGGGACAACCAACACACCGCCATCTGATCCCAAACTAGGCAGAGCCTGTACTGTACTGAGACAACTGATAAACATACTTATATATTGCTTACTTACTTACTTATTTTACTTTTTTTTTTTTTTTTTCCTTTAATGTTATTAGTATCACGTTACTATGGTGTTGTATATTTGAATCTATAAAATTTAACCAGTATATTACTCTCCTCTATTGAGTTTATTTCTAAAACATGCAAAACAAGGGCTTATTATTTATTATTACAATACTATTAGGTAGTTAACTCTGCCTAACCCTTCGAGAGTTACAGGTGTGATGTTATGTTATTTATGACAAACTTACAAGACAAGGCTAAGCTGATACTAGTGGTCGGTTCCAGTCTTACCAGATGCTGCTGAATACTTGTATATTACACAGAGCGACTACCTATCTGACCTCCACAACTCAGCTAGTACCGGGCCATATGATACCCCTTGGTAAGACTGGTTGTCAGACTTTCGGGCCACTGACTACCTATAACGACTGTCAAAGATCTAACTGACAGCGGGGACCATCGGATTAACGTGCTTTGCACGGAGGAAACTCGGTATGTAATCGGTGGTCGCCCAGCATAGACAAGCACGGCTTAACTTAAAAATGGACCCGAGCAGCTGTTATTACATATGACAGAAATATTGTCAAGAGAACAATAAAATAAGTAAACCTTAGACATTGAAAGCATAACATGAAGAGAGTAGACAAAGACTCTAAAAGAAAAAGAAAGATAACTAAACAAAAAAAGATAAGAGGCAGTTCATGTCGTTGTAAGTACAACATTCATACATGAGCCATCCAGGCGGAATGTTCGATGAATATATCTTAGTTCATTTTATTTCTTTTTGTCGTATTCCTATTGTGTTCACAGCGTAGATATTTGCCCGATATGTACTTTTTTCTTACAGTTGTCATGCTTATAAAAGGTAACAATAACTCATGAGAGTTGTCGTCAAATGAGAAAATATCTTTTTTAAAAGGAAGGGAAGACTGAGGTTGGCTCTCGGCCACCGTAGGCGCGGGCCTGTGGACGGTGATTAATGGGCTAGCTCGCCGTCCGTCCGTCGTATGACGACGGGCAGGCCGTGCCGACGGCGCGTTCGTGTTCCACGCGCGCCTCAAAGAGTTGTCAGCAACCCGCAAGGGCCGGTGCCTGCCAGGGCTGCGGGACTGTTCGAAAGAGATACCGCGGCCCTGGAACATAAAGGGCCAATGAAGGAACATGGGTGGTTTTTAGTCAGTAAGAGTCTGACACTCCCTTCCGCTCCGCCCAGGGCGGGGGGGGGTCATTTGATGATTTCCCACGCACCAAAAAAAAAAAAAAAAAGGGAAGACTGAGGTTCTAGTCAAGTGCATTTGGTGTGAAAGCGTTTCGTATTCAGGGCAAGCTGTCCAAGTTTTACGGTAGCTTATGCCATCGTCATTCTCATGCCCTTATCCCAATTTATTTGAAATCGGTGCAGCATTTCTTCTTCTTCCACACTTCTCTATTACTGCTCATCTCGTCAGGAACCGCTTTTCTAGCCATATCATCCTTCATACAATCCATTCCCCGTTTATTTGGTCTTCCTCTACTCTTATAGCCATCAACATTCATTCTCAAAACTTTCCTCACGACGTTTGCGTCATTTCTCCGTATCACATGCCCATACCATTACAACCGACTACCACACCACTTTTTAGTCTCCGGCGCCACTTTCAGGTTTCTTCTGATGTACTCTTTTCTTACTTTATCTATTCGCGCAACACCACACATTCCTCTTAGCATTCTCATCTTAGCCACATGCATGGTAATACCTTTCATGCATCCCTTTCATCTCTACTGTAGTTTATGCCAATTCAATACATTTTTGACTTTATCACCGTCCACCGTAAAATAGGCACAATTATTATTAAACCTTTTTTAAATATCCAAAGTGGAGATTTAACTTTGCATAAAAAAGTTAGAAAGAATGCTCCAGTTTTTCGGAAGGAGTTTCCTTATTGAGCTATCCCAATTAATTTTCAATCAATCAATTAAATCTATCAAAGTCCGAAATTATGGGATATAGAAAAATCTAATCGATTTTTCCAGTTTCCAGTAAATTAACGCATGAAAA
The DNA here is from genome assembly GCA_950022335.1 of Eurois occulta. NCBI lineage: Eukaryota > Metazoa > Arthropoda > Insecta > Lepidoptera > Noctuidae > Eurois > Eurois occulta. The sequence continues at coordinate 19,616,649 of OX465486.1, read as the reverse complement.
TAGATTTTCTGTTAACTTATCGTACCGCAATGCGCTGCTAGACATACGCCTCTACAAAGTTGTGCTACACTATCCTGTTCTTCCGCTTCCTGTATGAGCCAGCCAACTTTTTAAGAACGTCCACGTCGGTCTACTAGCTACCACACAACTAAAAAAGATTAATGTAAAACTATCAGGTCATTTGAAAAGCCATTAATCATTTGAGTCCAGATATTTAAAACGTAAATGATTGCAATATATAATTATTTGAAAGCTGACAATCTTATCAGTGTGATTTCACCCTCTCGACTCACGGACATTGCATGCGGCACTGTGTACTTGAAAACAGTAGGTTAACTAGTCCATGCACATCTGTCCACTTTTGTAGCTTGACAAACTTACTCAAATTAGCGCCCTGCTTTTACGACCACTAGGGTACTTCTAAATGTAATGTGTAACTATTATTGCAAGCTGTCTTTTCAACTCTTGGAGTCAAGCGTTTGAAAACAAATAGTCTGATCTTGCTTAGGTATTAGAATTAGGTGTTCTCTAGTCTAAGGGCAAAAATAGTACGAATCGTTCAGTCAACCTCCCGGCTAGTGAAAGTTCTTGGCGATGTACGTTTAATTGTCAGTATACCTACGTACGATTACTACGATGAACAATCTCGCACAACAAACAAAAAATAATACTTACTGAGAGAAATAGTAGTAAACTCTGCTCAAAAATATCAGATGTTTTGAGATGTAGTTTCAACTTGACCTACTGTAATCACACACCTACTCACGTGACGTAGCAGTAAGCGTAGATAAGTTAAATTGAAAAAGCGATCATCTTCGCTCGCTGCCTCCCTGGTACATTGTCGGGAATATTATAAATTGTGAACAATGAAAATATTATAGCAGTCGTGGAAAAAATGGACAACTATCTCCCTCGGGTCGTGAGCTGAATAGAAAGGCTTAATTTATTTTGTGTCACAAGAGCATCCGCTCTGAGGAGTAATGTTTTTGTAATCTTCTTGCTTGATAATTTTGATTATTCTCGATTATTGTTTGTGATTTCAGTTGGTACTTAGTGATAAATGCTCGGAGTATTTTTAAATATCTTAATTAATACTTGATTCCATAAATCGTGCCTCAAATATAGTCGTACATAATATAATTTAAGCTCGTTTTGGGCAGTTATTTGATTTTTATTGGGAACTAATTTTTTGAACTGTTTTTTTCCGAAACATTCGAGAGGTTATCAGATCAGTTGAAAAAAATTATGGTCAGTTATTTTTTATCGGCGGTTGGTAAATTTGTGCGACATTTTTAAAACGTCGACAGTAAAAAAAAATAATTGGACGGTTAATTCGTCTTATAATTTCAGTACTAAAAATACTTAAGCAGACTAATAAATAAATGGCCAGTAAAAATGATGGAATGGTCAGTTATCGAGGAAGGCTATAGGCTATATAACATTACGCTACGACCCTTAGGAGCCGCGCAGAGTGTGACACCGCGGGGAACAGCTAGTTTTTCATAAAATAAATTACTTTCATACACACATCATTTGATTCGTGCCATCTCCACCAAATTCAACATGATTAAACTCATCCTCAAACATCCATAAAAATATACTGAAACTCAAAAAAATATAGCTCCTCACACATTAATCTTGTACGTGCTAAATAGTCATTCATAAAAGGCGCATTACGTCACTGTAAGGGCAAGTTCACACCTAGTCGGGTCACGTCGCGTTATCAAAGTAATTTACACGGCGCACGGCAACTCCATCTAACTTGCGGAAAGTTGGTTGATTAGGTGCGTGAGACGAGACTCGATGCGGTAATTATTTCCTTGCTTCGAGGTGTCGATAGTATTGTGGCGGTTGTGTGAGGTTCATCTTTTATGATGAAGAAGTGTATTTGGTAAAGGGTTTTTATTTGAAGATGGTTTATTAAAGTTGTTATGGTTTTCTTTAGCGATTTTTTTTTCCGTAATCAGTGAATTGGTATTCAGCTGCCAATAGATTGGAAGCCGACCCCAACATAGTTCGCGTAATCGCGTTATTTTTTATTGATTCATATTTAGCACTGTCTTGTTTCTTGTTCAAAATACATAGTTGGGACAAGGCTGGGCAAATGACGATTTTCTTTATAATTTTCATTGCTACTGACTGACTGATTTACATTTTAAAATGAAAACAGGCTATTATGCACTTTCAAAAAGATACCCTACTTATGCGTGAACTAGTTTCACAATTCAACATGTATTTTGAAGTATGAAACAATTTTCAATCCATTGATTTTATTCGATGCTAACAGAATGCACTCAAATCACGCTGAACTACCATATCAAAATCAAATACCCGGAATCGAATCCCACCTCGATAACGTTTCAAACATCTATAAAATACTCATTGAATTCCTGGCTGCAAACCAAATCTCGAAGCAAATTTAGTAAGAGGAAACGCATTTTTCGGTACAATAAACCAGGAAGGTACCATTGTTTTATTTGAACTTTGTGGTACCACTGCTAGCATCACTATTTGTAGAAGATCTTAGGCTTTGTTAAGTTTTCTCGTGGCTCTTGGTCACGAGTTACACGCGTCTTGCGATAGTGACGGTGTTTCAGTGTCAAGTTCCAGTTCTAATACTGGTGGTTACGACTTAATAAATCTGCTTTTCGATATGAAGACTATAATTTTGACTGGGATTACAAACCAAAATGGCTGATGTATGCGCACGGTAAGTGACGGCGATCGAGTGCTCTCCGGTATGGTCGAGGGCGTTAGGTGGGGCGTTAAGGTAACGTACTCGTAGGATCGTATGACGCGATCCTACTGACCGGCGCCATGTGATGGTCCGGAACAGACTGAAAATAAATAAAAAAGTTGTTTAGTGCGTGACACGAGTCAAAGCGACGCGATTTGTGTAAACAGTTGACGAGCGATTTGACGCGCGATGGAATCAACGAGCGCGATTGAATAATCGCCTTTGCCACTGACATCTCGTAGAATGGCATAAAGTTGCGTGTGTCGCTTCTTAAGTCGTAGCGCCTGAGGACGTGACCGGGGCCTCAGAGAAGCTAGTTGGTTCTCTTGGGAATACTGCACTGTTAGTGATTAAAACAAAAGACGGTGTTCCTGAAATAACTTCAAGTATTTTTGGAAGCGCTAAGCGAAGACAGAAACGTGGGGTTTGGCACTGGCTGGGAATAATCACGGTTGGTTTGTGAGGAATAACAAATAAACCACAGAGCAGAGCTGTATATCATGATTACATGTCATGTTCTGTTCTGTGGGTTATACTTGTTTAGTTATTTAGTTGCATTTTGTAAAAGGAACATGAGACTGTAAAACCGTTTTTCTTAAGGCTGATTAATTTTCAACAGTGTTACGTTTAATTCTGATTACTTTAGCTTTTATTTTTTGTACCATCCATTCAAGGTGTAAACGGACCCTTCACTAAGCCGTTAACCAAGCATCCTGTACATCAGACTAAGTAACTCTTCGCAAAAATTATTGCTGGAAAACGACGTTGTTTTTTGGGGTGATGAATCATGTTTTATGGTCAAACTCAATGGAATGCACTCAAAACATTATGCTAATGGATGCATTGAATAGTAAACGAATCATGGAGGTATTTAAAGTAAAAACATAACCTTAAAAACTAGTGTTTAAAAAAACTTGGTGAAAAAGTAGAACCTTCTAGTTACGGAGATATTGGACTCGAATATCTAATAACAATATTCAATATCTAATATTCAATACCTCCTTAACTAGAAGGTTCCCAGGTGTGGTCCAGAACAAAAATATGATCGCAATGACGGGGAAAACACATGCCTTTCGGCTTCGTTAAGAGTACTTTTAAACCCATTATTTTGCTTTTTAATTAAAAACTACAATAGGGGAAAATTCACTAACTCTAAAATAAGTCTAAATACAACGAGTAGTATCAGTACCTTGTGTTTTTCTAGACTTCAAAAGAAATAACTGGAGCGGCGCATTCTATTCCCATAACATTTTCTAGGAAGTTCAAGATAATTATTCCTGTTATTAAAACTATAAGCCAGCTGTAGGAAAAATGATTCGAAACTTTTACTACGAACAGGTATCAAGTTCCAAAGAATAATTTTAAAATTAAACTTGTTCAAAAAGAGATGTAACGCAAGAAATGTAAATTAAAGTGGGTTCAGAAGAAAAACAACATCGTTATGCATTAATGGAAGTGTTCCGGGTTTAGGTCGGGAACACACTGAAAAGGTTAGGCTATAAGATATTTAAGCTAACGTCTTGAATGCGAGGGCAGCTATGAATATTTGCGAAGAATATAATGGCCCAATTTTGTGTGAATGTTGGCTTAGCAACAGTGTAGACAAAAGTTCACAGTTGAACACAGGTAAGTTAATAGATTCATTCTATTGCTTGTCCATGTATCTATGTATTTGCGTGTAGCTAAGAAAACTTGCCAACCGCGTGATTATTCAGTAAATTCCACATGTTTTTGTTTAAAATAGCAAGATACTCAGAATACTGCAAGTACAGTTTATTGCGATTGCAGAATCAGTGACGATTATTTCTTTGATATATTTGGGGGGATGAAGTCTCTAATCGTCGCAAGAATTTAAGTTTGATGCTGCCTTCTTTTATGCAACACAGCCGCCAAATTAAACTGGGTAGGCCACATCTGCCGCATGTCGCATCAAAATTTGGCCGAAGTGGCAACAGATTGGGTTTTGACTTCCGAACAACAGAAATCGGCGACGCGGTAGGCCAGATGGAGATGACGTGACGAGCTGGATTATTATCAAAAAGATTGTGCCCAAATAGCCACAGACAGAGATAAATCGAAAGAGGGAAGAGAGGCCATTACCTTGCAGTGGGACACATCAGGCTCATAATAAATCATGAGGGGCCCGCAAGGGCCGATGCCTGCCAGGGCTGCGGAACTGTTCGAAAGAGATACCGCGGCCCTGGAACATAAAGGGTAAAAGATAGAACATGGATGCGTTTTAGTCAGTAAAAGTCTGACACTCCCTTCCGCTCCGCCCAGAGCGGGAGGAGTCATTTGATGATTCCCAAAAAAAAGGCTCGTAATAAATAAATATATATTTTTTTGAAAAACTGTTCTACAACTTTTTGGCTCCGTTCATTAACTTGCGACACGGCTTGCATCAAGAGAGACGCGCGTGCTTCAGCCACTTTATAGTCGCTGTGGCGAGGTGCGTGTTGTTCAAGAGTTAAGCTCGTGAAATAGCATATCAACGCATCGCTCGCACTACGCTCCTATATCACCTAGAACACATAAGGAACGTCGCAAGTTCAGACATTAAGATAAGACAAATTGTTCGCCTCTTATTACAAATGGTTTCTTAATGCGCAAGATATGTTTGCGATCACTAACTTATGGCGGTGCAATTGTAACTGTAATTTTACAATTTTCAATAAAGTGGATTATAGTTGCTACGCCACTGCTTGACCAATCATCAACGCTCAAAATCACGTCATGTCTGCGGCGCGCCGATTGACCAATGACCGCTCCCGAATATGGCGTCATATTCAACAGCCAATCGTCGTAGCCTAATCTTACGCGATATCGTAGCCCTCAAGCGACACCTACGAGCCCACTAACTTACCATACAACGCCACATCGGCATCGTTCCAAAAATTCTCAAAATACTCATTTTCTTTTCTTTTATTTGCTACTTATTTTTAGGTAATTATTTCAAGTAACAGTTGTAAACGATTAAACGCATTAGAATTCAAATCTACAGTTTTTCTTTTGATCCATCCCGAACAATACAACAGTTGAAACAAGAGTTGGCTTGGATAACCTGGATATCTTTAAACCGACTCCGGACACAGATTTTCTGAAACAAGGAACTGATACCAGACTCGAAGCCATAGGACTCAGATCTGAGTAGACTTCATTTAGGTTGCCAAGAACACGCTAAGAAAAATATTAATTATCCTTCTGTTTTAAGAACACTGATGGCCAGAATATTTTTCACATTTGCCAGTGCTAGTTTTTTAAAAATCTTCGTTGTTGTTTTTTTTGTATGGGTTTGTGTGGATCCGAATTGTTTACCTAACCCACTACTGACATTCTAGCAGCCAGAACGATCATAGATAAGTCAAAATGTATTGGATAAGCTATCTTAAAATGTATCATCATTTTCCTCGCCTTTTCTCACCTATGTTGGGTTCGGCTTCTAGTCTAAACGGATGCAGCTGAATACCAGTATTTTACATGGAGCGACTGCCTTTCTGACCTCCATAACCCAGTTAATACTGGGTAATACGATATCCCTTCGTAAGACTGGTTGTCAGACTTTCGGGCCACTGATTACCCGTAACGACTGTCAAAAATCTACAAATGACAGCCGGGACCAACGGCTTAAGGTGCATTCCGCACACATAATGAAACCCGATTACACCAATATAAAGTAATTAAATTGGCTCTTGCTGTTTCGAAATGAACTGAAATGGATGACCCATCCACGGACCGACCTGTGCGGCTGTTATTATCTTAAAATGTATGATTAGTTTAAAATACGAAATGCGTTAGTAAGTTGTGTAGCCCCCAGTAGAGACACATAGTAGTCATGGGAAACGCCTTACTTTTTTGTAAGATTTGATAAATAGCCGTAGAAAACGTCTATGAACGTCAGACCCATTCAGAAAACCTAGTTACCAAACACCCCATAACACAATCAACTGAGGTCGTATCAATAAATCTAGCAAGAGACATACAATAATATTAAAAGGTGAATATAGAATTATACATAACGGAAGCAATGGGCAATGTTCCAAACTGGCGAATTTACTCACTGAGGAGATACCTCGGGCTATGTGCATGTATTTGTGTTGCTGTAAATGAGAATTAAAGTTTAAATTTAAATGTATCACGGTCATAATGCAATAATTTTAATATCATTGTACTTCACACCAATAAACATGAGCACGGTCCGGTAATATAATTCGACGGCACGATTGGCGCAACTGAGCGATTGGCTGCTGCGCTGCATATTGCGGGTTCGATTCCCGCACGGAACAAATATTAGTAAGGCCAGGTAGTTGTTCCGAGTCGGGCTATTTGTGAGTTTAAATGTTAAAACGCACCCACGATACACGAATTGTTTATAGAGAGCAACGTCGTTTTTTTTTTTTAAATAACAATAACATAACATCATGCCTGTTATCGAAAGTGGGTTAGACAAACATACAACCATAGTAGATCACCCACATAAGGTAACATAGGCAGTCGCTCCATGTAAAATACTGATATTCAGCTGCATCCGGTTATAATGTTGATTTAAGTCATGCACAGCTATAGCAAGGCCTGTATAACACTGTTATATGAGTATTTAAGTACCTAGTAGAGACAAGATTTACAGATAGAAATTTCTGCAAAAGGAAACTGAAATTCAGATTACAAGTTTACCATCACCAATGTCGCAAGTCTTCGAAATAGATTAACTGATTACACAATAGCGTCTACACGAAGCAAGTGATCTAATAGGTCAACCGAAAGTTCAAGCGCCTCCACACTACACGTGACTTTGCCTAGACATGTCGTTACCAGTCTCGTCTGTATCGCCCTTTATTGAGGCGGTCGTCTGAATAACAAGAGTAGACACTTTCTAAAGTTAATTACACAAACTAGTCCACAAAGGGGCTCAAATGAACGTATTCTTGGATAGTCTTAACTAATGCTGTAAAAGGTGTAACAAGACCCTTAACGAAGCCGAAAGGCACTTGTTTTCCACGTCATTGCGATATTTTTTTTTGTTCTAGACCATACCTGGGAACCATCTAGTTCCGGGGATATTGGTGGTCAAAGTTCCATTTTATAACCAGATTTTTTTTTAAAATTTAATGTTTTAATGTAAGAACTTTACTTTAAACACCTCCACGACCCCCGTACTATTCAATTCATCCATCAGCACAATGTTTTGAGTGCGTTACATTGAGTCCTACTGTAAAACGTGATTTTTTACAAAAAGTCGTTTCCTAGCAACATTTTTTGCGTAAAGTTACATAGTTTGATGTTCATAATGTTCGGTTAAGGGCAACGTGAAGGGTCCGTTTACACCCTGTTTACACAAACAAATATGAAAAAAAATACAGCTGCTCCTTACATTTTGTCAAGTCATGCGAACATAAATGTATGGGGAATCTGATTTTTGTCCCGATTTTAGAGCTGATCCCAGAGTAAAAGTTGCACATTTTCATGAGTGTGCCTCGTTCAACCAGTCGTACTGTAAACATGAAAGTAAGTTTGTTTGTTTGTCACGTCTTCGTGCCATAACGACTGAACGGATTTGTATGAAGTAAATGATGTATTTGGCAAACGGAGAAACCCTGACCTGTGTGACAAAGGATACTTTTTATTACAGTAGTAGTACATTCATAAAGGATACAATTACATACATACATGCGGACGAAGCCGCAAGCAAAATTTTGTTGAGATATTAAAGCCTCATTTTTACCTTGTTTCACATCAAACTAAATAAAACATTGTGAAACATGTAATCCCCAATTTTCTAAATAAATATGATTTATCATTTGTTAAAAAAAACTTTCCCTATAAATCTTTTTCGGTAAATAAAATATTTATATGCCTACGAAATTATTCCCTTTGATAAAATAATAACAGAATAGAAGGATAATGACCAATTTGTATCGTCGATAACTGAAAGGGGAGATGGTTTGTGCTTGGCAGTACAGTCACGTTTTTAGGCTGGCCACCTCCTTTGTCGAATCACTGATTTTCGATCGCGACTGTACTCACACTAAGACAAGTTCTTGTTGACAATTTATTTTCTAGTCTATATTGGGAGGCTGCAGTATTTTATATTGGGAGGCTGCAGCATATATTTTCTCTGATTGTTTTTTTGAATTGTTAATTAGTGTTTTTCAAGGGTAATAAGATCATGTTACTTACAAACAAGTTTTTATATTTAACTGGTAGATTTAAAGAATACCAGTATATAAAATTAGAGGCTCTTGAGCAAAATTTCATGTTTTTCATGTCCGTTACTGTTAATATAGTATCTATGCGAATTATAATTGCCAATGTATGAGCATTGTCTTCTAAAAACATATTTTTATCATTACTCTAAATAGTTCCATTGACCGTCGCTCCTTGGTTTCGTAAAAAATCCATAAAGTAAAAAGCAGCGTGATATCATTCTATTTACTAGTAAAAATTCACAGACAAATATCTACAAACGGTTTTTTGTTCAACATAATTATTACGCATGAATTTAAACTCTCACAAAACTCATCATTAATTCCAAACGCTTGAAATTTCACAATGGAATAGTTCTGAACTCCTGAACAAGTTACACTTACAACTCATTTATTACCTCATCATTGGCCTAGCCTGTTCCTGACATGTTGAGGTCGGCTTCTAGTCTAACCGGATCTATTTTACATGGAGTGACTGCCTACCTGACCTCCACAACCCAGTTAGTACTGGGTAAAAAGATACCCCTTGGTGAGACTGGTTGTCAGAGTTTTTGGGCCACTGACTGTAACGACTGTGAAAGATATATAAATGACAGCCGGGACCAACTGCTTAATGAACTTTCCGAGACACGGAGGAAACTCGGTATGTAATGGGTGGTCACCCATCCACAGCCAACCTCAGCAAGCGCGGCTTAACCTAAAGATCTACCCGAGCGGTTGTACCCCATTACTACCTACCCTACCCTATTAATATTTAGAAAATCATCTACAGTCGCAGTATTCGAACACTCGAACGCTTGAAAGTGATTAGGATTACTGCCAACAGTGTATCCTGCCAACTAACTGATATATGGAATGGAGCTAACTTCAAAAACTATTGCGATCCTTGCACTGAAATACGGGATAATTCCTGTTGCAATTAGGAACTTGGCCGATGTTGATTTTGCGATTTTGTTTGCTACGGTAAATGCTACGGGGTTACGGCTCGTAGCGCGTGAGCTACGAGCTTTAATCGGCTACGCTGTAGCTACGCAGTTTAAATTTTTTGTGTAATCAGAAAATTCTCTTCTCATTTAATGAGGGCTCATCATTAATATTTCATATTTATATATTGCTTAACTAATTACACACAAATCTTTGTGTTGCGTAACTTAGTTTAATACAAATTGCAACTACCTGTCATAAAAAAGTTTGGTTTAAAATATGTCGTGCGCCATTTATTTCACTTTCGTTGTTTAATAGTGGTTTAGGTTGGGTGTATGTTATCAGTCACGGAATAGTGAAAATGTTGTCTTACCGATAGACAATACTAAAATAATTAAGACGATACTGATACTACAAATAATATCATTGCCAAGTCTAACAATTTCGGTTTCAACTTATGTAACACCCCAAAACACATCCAAACAATCCTTCCTCCAATCAATCGTATGTGCAAACCTGCCACAACGTTGTTCACTACTCACCCCCAAGAAGGGCGAGTTTCGCGATCCATTAGTACCGAGTTTGTAAGAGCATTCCGGTAAAAGCATTAAAGAAAACGTCTGTAGCCGGCCACCGTTGAAAACACAATTGTTTATTCAAAATGTTCGTTCGTCTTTAACTTTATTTAACTCTTAATGATGAAGAGGTGTAATTGTGCATTTTGTTTTAATTTAAGTTACTTGGTATTTACACATTTCGGGCACTGTATTGATACTTACATATAGAGCAGGATTCCAAGGCCACCAGATTAACAACATTTGTGGGATCTAGTAGTTTTGGTATGTATTATGAACGTATGAATACCTGCTAGCTTGGGTCAACGGCCCATTTACAGGTTCCAAGTGCTTGTTTGAGTAACTGATTTTTATATGTTGTTAAAAATATTTATAAACACTGCCAGATACTTCCCACCTGAGGTGACTTCTGCCAGACACTTTTACTGTCGTTTGTTTTTATCGCTACTTATTTATGCCGTGTGCACGATGGGATTTTCTACAGGTAAAAATGACGAACTTTCATTCAAACTTACATCCCCTACTTAGCGGACCCCCCCTTCCTCCCCTTTAGAGGATGAATTTAATTTTTATTAAATAAGGCTTTTGCCTTCCTTAGTGTTCATCTTCATTATAAAAATTAATTCGAAAAATTTCATGCTTCTAAACCCAGCGTTTTAGGTTTTGCGATATCTATAAGTTAAATAATTTTAAGCGCTATTTTCATCTAGATAGTTTGTGGTGATGCAAGAGCAAGGTACTATGCAATTTCTAGTAAATGTTATATTACAGGATATACTCGTATGCGGGTTTGGTAACGGCCTATACATACTAGGTGTTAACGGACCCTTCACGAAGCAGTCAACTAAACATTCTGTACATCAAACTAAGTAACCATTCTCAATAATTATTGCTGGGAAAAGCCATTTTTTTTGGGGTGAAAAATCACGTTTTACGGTAAAAGTCATGCTGGTGGATGTATTTTTTTATATTAAATGGTCCTACTTTTGACCTCAATCTAGTCCGGAGGACAGAGACGAAGGTCGACGATGGAACGAGCTAACCCAAAAGAAGCTTATTCACTCGCGACTTGATTAGTATTGAATAGTGTGGGGGTCGTGGAGGTATTTAAAGTGAAGTTACAACGGTACAACCTTGTATTTAAAAAAAAAACTTGTGAAAATGTTGGAACTTTGACCACCAATGTTTCCGTAATAAGAAGGTTCCCAGGTATGGTCTAGAAAAAAAAAAATATTACAATGATTGAATAAGAGTTTTTCGGCTTCGTTAAGGGTCTACTTACACCCTTTTTTTTGGGTATGTGGCTGTTATTGTATCTTTCTAAAATCAGTGTTTCCACCCACTTAAACTATTTTGAAAGAATTCCTAGAAAGAATTCCAAAATGTTTTATTTCAAAATTATAAAATAGATGAACAAGAATGTTGAAATAAAACCTTGTAATAGCAAGATTTACTGCCTTCAAAGTAAATCAGGTAATGGCTGGTCGATGAAATTGAATCTCTAGTGTTTAATGTTTTATGGGCGAGCGATACCGTTCACTACTGGTACAGTCGCGAGCGCCAATATGTAGCAACTATTAACAGTAAACTGTTCGTTAACGCTGGCTGCTGAGCATGAGGTTATGGGTTCTATTCCCGGGTCAGGCAGTGTTTTTGGGTTTTTAAGAATTTTTTCAGCAGCAGCCCGAGATTCTGGATTTGTTCTTTGTTTATCAGGCGTGATGGTATTAAAAAAAGAACACTGATACTGTTAGCCTGCGTCATCCCACTGCTGGGCAAAGGCCTCTCCCCATGACTTCCAGTTGTATCGATCCAAAGCTAATGTGGGCCACTGATCGGTTTTGTCCAGCTCGTCCCGCCATCTTCTACGAGGTCTGCCGCGACGGTTTTTGGCTGTGTGAGGGCTCCAGAAAGTGGTTATTTTGGCCCACATTGCAAGGCATGCGGCAGACGTGGCTAGTCCAGTCCAGTCCCACTTCAGCTTAGCGGCTTTTTGAGCAACGTCAGTAATTTGTGTTTTGGAGCGCAGTGTGGGGTTGCGTACATGGTCGGTTAGTTTGACGCTTAGAATGCTGCGCTCCATTGCATGTTGGCAGACCTTGAGTTTGGACTTTTGAATGTGAACTTTGAATTGTCAAAGACCAAGTCAGGGATCCATAGGTCAAAATGGGAAGAATGCACATGGCCATGATTTTTCGCTTTAGTGACAAAGAACGGTTTCCCGTCATAAGCTCCTTCATGAACCAGCAGCTCTTCCAGGCATTTTCAGTTCGTCTTGTGACTTCCTTGTCTTGCCTGGACTGGAAACAGTCTAACTGGCCCAAGTAGATGTATGCATGGACATATTGCAATTCATCACCATTCACTCTGATCCTATGCTTAATGGTGTTTGACAGCAGTTTTGTCTTCGACATGTTCATCGCCAGTCCAACCTCAAGGCTTGCATTACTGAGTTGGTTTAACATTAGCTCTAGTTCTGCCGCCGTGGAAGAGAATACGACAATGTCGTCAGCGTAGTGAAGGTTTGTTAACCGCGCTCCACCGATTTCAATACCACTTCTCTCCCAGCTAGCCATTAGCTTTTTGAACACTTCTTCAAGAGCGCTATAAAAAACTCAGGTGAAAGCGGGTCTCCTTGCTTTACGCCGTCTTCTATGAAGAATGAGGGTCCGGCTGCTTGCAACCTAACTGAAGCAGTGCTGTTTAGATACACTTTACGGAGTAGACTGATGTAGTGGGATCAACTTCTTGGTTGTTGAGAGCATCAAATATAGCATCGTGTGTCAAACTATCGAAGGCTTTCGAGTAGTTAATGAATGTATTGATTGCTATTTCATGATTGTAATTTTACAAGTAAATCGGTGTTGAATTTTGCTAACTGTATGCATATTAGTGCTCGTGACTGTACACTGCAGTGCCTGCTTGCACTCTACTTAATTACAATGTACTCAAGTTCGTCATTTTATTGCTCATACGTTCTGTAGTTGAAATAGCTCACAGCTGAGGACTACTGGATATTCATTTACTAATTTAAATTATTATAGCACGTTTATTTATTATTTATTTATTTAAACTTCATGTACAAGGCATTCTCTACCAGTCAACCTTTGGGTCAAATAGGACATAATTGTGGTAGAGTACAATTTTTTTAATAAAATTACCATTTTGTTAACATATTAAATTGATACACATAAATGGGTACATACTAATACATATATGTATACAGATAAAATAAACTAATATATATTATAATCATTTAGTTAATTGAATCTTTTTAAACGGCTTCAATTCTTGTCTGTCTATTTCTTTGTAGAAGATTTGCTACACACTTTTCGGTGAGTCTATCCTAATACTATATGCAATAAGAGATCATTTCTGTAATGTTTCGGACTTTTACAATTTAATTAAGGGTGTCACCTCTAGGCGTACGTTGAACATTGAAAGTACAATCCTAATGAACCGAGAACCAATGATGCTGAGAACCGTAGTGGCAAAGCCACCCATCACAATGTCCGTATGATGGGACTGGTTTTTATGTAACTCTTTGAAAATGCCTTCAGTAAAAGCGACATTGCTGCTAAGGGTTAGACAGACTACCTAATAGTACACCCACATTTCATCAGTTAAGTTTAAGTCCCATGTAATAGGATGCGAGCCTATTGCCATCAACAGGGGACAAATCCAGTCTCCATGGCTGCTACTGAGAAATTTCTGATGAAAAAACCGTTTAAACTTTGCTCTACCTGGGAATCGAACCCAGGACGTCATCGCAGTCGCGCTTGCGCCGACTACACCAACGAAGCAGCATGTTTATTATTGTACCTTTAAACCCATTAACTTTGTCGACTGCTTCATCAAAACAGCACGAGGTAGGAAGATTAGATGAATTAATTAATTTATCCAACATTACACCCAAAATTGTTTCCCCACTCAAAAGGCGACACGTTTAACTGCTAAGACAGAGCTAACGCTAATCTCTCTATTACTTCGTCCTTCAAAGAACGACAGTAACTCTTTCTCGGAAGTGGAACAAGCCCACATATGGTACGTGTGTTCATTCGTTCAAAATGCTAATTCCCATGGTAACATTTGTACCATTAATGACATTTTCGTTTAATTCGAATCGCTTTGAGAAGCAAATGAGTGTAGCATGTGGTGAGATGTGTATGAACGTTTAGTTGAACTGAGAATAATGTTTGTAATGACTTTGCTTGGATGAGATTAGCATGATCACATCAGCTTGTAAATATCGACTATTTAATTAGACAGCATCATCTACTGTTGAACGTGAACAACTGTCAATCGAGCTTGGTGTCAGCAATTCCACGTCCAAAGGAATAAACATAAAACAAGCACAGTTTTTAATTTGTTTCAAACAAGCCTTCCACTCTATTACTTAATGTAAGCCAGAATGTACTGTGACGGCCAAAGAGAATAATGCTGAGACGATAAAGCCCGATGATTCCCAAAGAAATTATTCTACAAGTAATGGATAATTAGGACTGATAACCACGATTTGCAAGTGGGTTAGGGAACTCTGTCTTATAATAAAATGTCTTTCGGTCATGATGTTCTAATCATTTGTCATACGTAGCATATAATTATGACAGATAAAAATAAGTGAAAACCGTTTCCTACATATGTACTTTCATAATCGGATTAACATCTATAAATCACAATTCATCCCAAACAAAACAGTTTGTTAAAATACTGTAATTGATTCCCAATTATAAACCTTCAACATATTCACTACCTTTATAACTATTTACTGCTGAACAAAAATCTACGACTTCTGCTAAAAATAAGAAACATATTTTATCTATTTTTAATACTCCTCCTATTTTTTTTCTAACCACTGAAACTGCTGTAAGTTTCAGAATTTAAAATGGTAACCAACCAGAAAAACATTAAGGCTATGCACGATCAAAAGTGATTCAACGTGCTATCAATGTTTAGTACTGTTACCATTATTACTACGCTTTGGAACGGAGCACGGACGCATTGTTGAACAGTATGCCATCTTTTCGCTATGCTAATTAAGATACAAGAACAAACCTTACCATACGTAATGTACAAGAGTAAGAAATTCCATAGTTATAACCCTCCCTGATAGCTGTGCTGTGTCATAATCGGATTAACATCTATAAATTCCAATCCATCCCACACATTACATCCCACGCTGAACAGTTTGGCGTAACAAGCTCCTCCATTAATACAATATCCTGTAATTGATTCCCAACAATAAGCCTTCAACAAATTTACTAACTTCACTAGTAATATACAAAGCTTTAATCATGTAATTTGAACATGTACTAATCAATCACTTTTGTCGTAATTATTATATTGAATTAACTGATTATCTGGAACTTGTTTTCAACGTTATTTGATGGCTCGATAATGTTCTGTGAGAGCTGTATGTTGTTTTAGTTTGGTTTTTGTGGGTCTGAAATACTCGTACTATTTAAATATCGGATTTGTAGGGGAGATTTTTGTTTAAAAAAAAAGGTACTTTTTACTTTGAAACTTGTGAAGCGATGGAATTGCATGTTTCTGCTTTTACTTGTTGATTAGTCTAAACTATCCATCCATATTTCCATACTTACAATATTATAAATTCGAAAGTAAGTTTTTTTGTTTGTTTGTTACCTTTTCACGCCTAAACCATTGAACCGATCATCCTGAAATTTTGCATATACATTCTCACGTGTACAGAGACGGACAGAGGATACCTTCCATCCCGAAAAAAAGGACTGTACCTGAGAGAAACAACAATAATTTCTGGTAATAGGTGGCACGTGTCTTTAGAATCATGATTGAATTATATTATCACAAGCAGAGTACAACCCGAAGTGATTGACAAATTCTAAATTAACGCTAGCGAAGCTGCGGGAAAAAGCTAGTTTTTGATAAAGGAATTTCTACTTTATTGTGGGTATGTATTTACCTAACATTGAAGTCAAAACCTCATCATCAGCCTAGTAAGCCCAAGCATATTTAAGTCGGTTTCCATTCGTATTAGATGCAACTGAATACTAGTAACTACCAATTTTATACGCAGCGACTGCCTTAATTCTGACCAAATCAGAACTAGCACACATTATTCTTAGCGTGTCTATGGCAATCTAAATTGATTCACCCTAGAAATTGATTACAAGTTCTGTTAATCCTTAAAACAAAGATGTACTAACAGGTTTTAGTTTCAATTAACAGCAAGTCAGTTTATTAGTATATTATTTTGTAGATGATGTTAGGAATATACTACGACTTCACGTTCCCATGTAATGTTGCCTGATAAAGCCAAAAGAATACGCGCTCACGTGAGCGAAGCCGCGGGCACAGCTAGTTATTATTGTCAGCAATAATAGGATTTTTTAAAACTACTTATCATTACTTTTCCTCACTAAAACAATGATTATATAACAACACCTTACTTCCCACCGTTCACCAAAGAACCAGTTAATTCCGCAGCGCCCAGCAGTAAACATGACGCCTCATTGTCAAGTCAGCAGGCGCCGAGGTACCTTTCAGGCTAATTTTAAGTTCAAACTAACCTATTTAGCCTCTCCTCGGCCCCGGGCGGCCGGAGTTAGGGCGTCGATATAAGGAAGTGTCCAAATTGTGCGAAGAAGAATAATAAACTCAAACTTTTTTCCGGTAACAGGAACTTTTGAATTGACAAAAACGAAAAGATAGTGTTACAGTCACAGTCGCAACGCATAACTGTGGAAGGACTGTAGTTGCCGATTCCACGTAGATCTCTATGGAGAAGAATGGGAAAGAGACTTCAGGGACACTCTTTTAAATCAAAATAGTGATCATCATTCTCATTCTACTTTTGCCTCGAAGGAGGACATCGAGTACTATTGAAAGATTACTTCTCTCATTATAGATTAGTGCAACATGTTCACATTGCAGCGAAAATAGACCGATAGCGCTAGGTTTTTAGGTTGTTTGTGTTTCGTATATAGTTTCAGGACAATTTGGCCAACCTAATACATTAGTTTGTGTCATCTTAGGTACTTGCAGGTAGAAATTCAAGTATTTGTCTTTTCGATCAGTATATTAGAGGAAAAGAAAATTAGAGATGAAAATTTTACTTTCATGATAATAACGAAGTGGTAACTGATGTACATAACCAGTACCTAACACGTCGCCCAACTAGCTCTAAAAGAATATTACAATAGGTTAAGTAGGTGTTACGCGTTTTAGAGTACTGATATCTGTTGTTTAAAATATTTTGTGTCGAATTTACCTACGACGTGCGTTTATGAAATTGAATATGTGAATTCTAATGATTGTAATATTTTTTTGAAGCGTTAGTAGCTTGGAAAAACAAAATAATTATAATAAAAATCTTAAAATTCCATTGCTTAATTTGGCACAAATTTATTTAATAGGCATATATATGTACCTAAGTGATCTGAGAAAGGAAACAGTTATTTCATCAACTTTAATTTTTTTGCTCTGTTTTTACATACTGCACTGGACGAAGATGACACAAAGTGGGTTTGCAAACTATCCTAGATAAATGATACCATAATTATTTGAAACATTAAATTAATTTTGTTAGTTTTGGTGGGAATAAAAAGAATCATCATTACTGAAAATGCAATGTCACTTGTGACAGATGTGACACAAAACAATAATAAGTTTCATAGGTACGACTGTATCCACGGGCAAGAAATAAGCAACTTTAGAATTTTTGAAACTTATGATATCAAAATATCCCAGCGCTATCGGTCTAAAATAGTTTTTTTCAATACTCCACCTATTATATATTTATTTATTTTAAGTAGATTCTATATTTATGCACCTTGTGGCCTGAAACACAGGTTCAACCTAGTTCAGGCAATAACCAACTGTGCTCTATTTTATTTGTTAAGATTTTACATTGTAAATGTGCCCTTTTTATAAATAAACGATTATTATTAAATAAACGATAATGATTATTACTATTTAATTAAATCGAAGTCGAAGAAATTATTATTTAATTTGCATATTGTAAAAATTCCCTGCAGTACAAGTTCGAGGGTTTCATGTTTCCACTCCACTAATACGATGACTATCATTTTCTATCTGTTTAAAATAGTTTTCTAGCACAATTTAAAATTCTCGCTTCTTACTTTGAAAGATTTAAAGGTAGAAGGGACCATAAACGCTGATTTATTTGGAAGATCCACGCTGTTTGACCTAACCCCCCAGGAGTCTTCGTTGCGTAGACATAATAGGATTTTACTACAGTAAATATCATCCGGATACTGCGGCCATGCGGTGCACCTGGTTTGGACGGTGGTAAAATCAGCGAAAAGTCCCTCCCACAGATGAATAGGCCTGTGTCCAGCAGTGGGAACGTTATAGGCTTCAGTGAAAACGTCGCAATCTAATACAGGATCTGTTGTACAGACGCCAGCATATCAAGCTACCCGAAACTGTCAAATTTTCCCCAATCAACCTTGAAGCTAATGCTTTAGCGATACAGTTGAAAATCTATTAAAGAAATTTGACAGATTGTTTGAGCTTGATGGCGTCTGTACTAAAATAAAAATTCAATTATATTCTACTGCAAACTCGTCAGTCATAGATGCGAGTTTTCACTCACAGTTTGGAGAATGTATGCAGCTGTGCAATTGTGATAGGCTTGATTGATTGATGGACGACTCGCAAACAGCCGCCATTGTGTTTATGAGTTTTTTAGTTTTTCCAGTGCGTATTGAGTTTGAAGACTCAGTTGATGGGGATCCGAAATAAGAACTATCTGTAGTTACGAATTGCAACGTAGTACGTCACGTTAAACGTCGTTCTATTTGGATATGGAAGCGCGGAGTCTCCTAATACAGGCACTGTTTTGCTTAAGCGGAGGCTCCAAACACATTTAAATGTACTGATTATACTAACTGTGACAATAATCTATTTTTGTATTTGTATTTTATTTAACAATAAAATAAGTCTCTTAGAAGCCGAGGTCTGTTGGATGATGGCGGCCGACATTATTGCTGAATCATAGCTGACACAAACCTGCTGGGCACATTAGTCAGTTTAGGCACAGGAAAACGGGAAGAGAGGTCGATGCAAAATCAAAATCTAAAGTCATTTATTCAAATTAGACTGATAAATCAGCACTTTTTGAACGTCAAAGTTTACAAGAGACAGTTCCCCAAAACACAAACACACAAATCGTAGCCAATTGCTTTACATATTAACGCTAAACCCAATAACAGGTCAGCAGGAATGGGGGTGCGCCAGCGTTTTCGTGATTAGGTTTGCTTCCCGTTAATTCTCTAGGGAGGACCGCGAGTCATGAATACAAATAAAAGAGTACATTTCGCTCTTGTTGTATAAGCTGGGTACTCATTGAGTGACACGCTGTTTGAGGGGAACTTTCCTGTTCCAAATATGTCTGAAAAAAAAATGCAATTGGAATTTTAGACTTCATGTGGGTCATGTCTGTATCCAGTGTTGAGGCCTATGACTTAATAAACTACTACTTCCTACTACTGACTTTTGTTTTAGTTTCGAAAAAAAAAAGTCAATTATTCAAAAACAGCATCTTTTGAACGTCAAAATTACATATAAGCCCTGACCACCCGCTCCTGATCACTTCCTAGTGTTTTAGCTGCGGAGGTGAATCGTACCACACTCTTCGGCTACATCTCTGTAAGAGTCGGACAGAGCTGTGAGAGTGTGGTACACTTCTTCTCCATCTGTCTCGTTTGGTGTGGCTCCTCCTGAAATACAGAAATCAGTTCGTAAATGGCTGATCGTGGTCACGAAATAGTACTTCTGTGTTACATGTCGTCGCAAGCGATTTAAAGACGACAACATTTTCAAATTATTATTTCTACTTACCCGTTGATTTCTTAATATTATTCTCATTGGTTGATTGGTTAGTACAGTGGACGCCGTAAGGTGGCGCTTTAATTTCCCATACACGTGGACAGAGTCGATCCAGAATTATTCTAGACAGGCATTCCTGTAGCTGACGCCACACAGATCATACAATCGAACCTGTCACGTCCACCGTACAAGTCTACATTAGTTTTTTTAAGCTATCATTGTAAATTATTTGTGTAAAAACTTAAGTTTCACTGGTTTGCCTGAGTACCCACCTTCCTCATGGAACCCGTACCAAGGACGAAGACGACCCTGTTATCGTTTCACCCACGCTCCCGCCGTCATATATATTAAAAAGTCGTGGAAGAAGAAAACTAACCCGCCACCACTGTGTGGCTCGCCAATATGCCGTCACCCAGTGAACACACCACTTAAGTTTACGACACTAATTCCGTGCTTCTAGGAAATCTAGGACTCTTAAATTATAGCTATCTTAAACTATTTTGTAGCTTGAGTGATCATAAAACGTAATTAGATGGAGAAGTTAGATAAAATAAAATTGATGTTCATCGGGACGTAAATTTTATATGCTTACTTTGTCATCACGATCTGATAAACTACTTAGTTAAGGTTTATATGGATCTGAGGTTACATTAAACATAGTTTCGATTCCAGAAGTTCTAGTTCTAAATTTTTTTTGTTGTTGAGGATCTTTTTGCGCGTGGTAATAATCGGGCCCAACAGTGCCCTCCAGTCAATGTCATTTGACCTCCAAAAGATCCCTGGAGCACTGTATCTTCCCAATGTAATGTAACGTGAGTGAGAGGAACTTAAAGTAAGGTACACTCCCTCTCTGCTCACTCTGACACTCTCATAATCTGTTGGGACGGCAATCCGAATTGACCGGCACAGGTCCAACGGCCTTATGCGCTCTCTCATATGGTCTGGATACATTACGTAAACGAGTCACCCATACATGGACTGACGTTGACGTTGTAGATTAGTGCTAAGCCACAAGAGATAAATTCTTCATCGAAAATTGCACTTTTTTCAGGCAAAAGCCTCACAAGTATGGCCGCACCCTACGCGGCAAAGTTTTAAAATAGATAATCAAATATCAGAGGCAACTTTTAGCGAGACAGAGTGCCGTCTTCACGTGCAACTGCGAATTCACTTTAGATTTTTGCATAAATTGCTACGTTATGCTAGCAGGCTGTAAGATTACGTTTTGTACATGCGTATTCTTCTTAAATACGAATTTTGATGGTCTTCTATGTGTCCCAAGGAATCTAAATTGAGTCATTTAAACATTTTCAACTTTCTGTATCATGACTGGTTAGACATGATATTAAGTGTCCCACCGTATGTTAAAGAACACCTCATTTACATACCTAGGCAAGGTAATAGGTGCCTAGCAATGGTTCAGTGCAGGACAAAAATATCTTCTTCGAAAGAAAAAGTGCAAACATTGCTCTTATCTCGTATTTCTACTATACAAATGATTTAAGGTTAACAGCTCATGCTCATTATTAAGATTAAAGATGGTAAAGGTTTTCAAGAGACGACGCAACCATTGATCACGACGGTTGCTTCTTTGCGTGTTGGGCTTATAAAATATCGAACTAAAATTGTTTTACTTCAGAAAAATGGCCAGTCTCATTTTACAAACCAAAAAAGCATTCCTGTTTATTAGTTAACCCTAAAAGGTTTTTTTCCCTATCCATGATTACTGAAATAAACGTAACTTCATTATAATCGATGTTAGTTAAATCGGTATAGTATCCTGATTCCTGAGCGGTTAACAAAACTATTTATATTTAAACGCTCGAACGGCCATTTAATCGCCCTAAGTCTAATGAAAGGCCTTTCTATGAAATCATGCTTTGAAATTTTAATAATGCCCGCGAGCGTTGCGGTTTTTTATAGAGTTTCGTAAAAAATAAACGGATCGGATCAGCATGGTTGCAATACTGCTGAAAGCACGTGTTTATCTTTTGGTAAAATCAGGAAAATTATTTGTTTAGGTAACCTGCTTGTCGGACTCACGACGTGTGAGCTGTCAACTTTTATTTTTGTTCCGTCCTGTTGTATTTATAAATATTTGTTAGGAATTGTATGCATATGCATTTCACCTCACCACACAGCTTGCAAATGCTTGCAAATTTGATAGTTGTTTGAAATGTCTGTCACACGGCAAATTGTGGCAGGATGTCAATTTTTTACCGTGAAGGTACCTACGAAGATGTCAGTGCGTTTACGCATCTTCGAGTAGACATGCTTGCTTTCGCGTATTCATAACTAGCTTATGCCCGTGGCCTCGGCCGTGCGGATTTCAGTAATTGCCCCACGAAATCTTATTACCGGGAGAAAAAGTATTCTATATGTTAATCCAGATTACAAACTATCTGTGTGCCAAATTTCATCCAAATCCGTTCAAAAGTTTTTGCGTGAAAGAGTGACAAACATCCATCCTCACGAACTCCCACATTTTTAGGGTTCCGTACCTCAAAAGCATAAAAACGGAACCCTTATAGGATCACTTTGTTGTCTGACGGTCCGCATATCTGTCAAAACCCTTTATCTCGGGAACGCGTGGAACTCACGAGTTGAAATTAAAACCATAAACTCAAATCTACAGCCCCTTGAAGTTGTGAAAAAAAATCAAACTTCTGAGTTAACGTTAAAAAAAGATACGGCCGTTTATGCCGCCAAAAACGTATAAGCATACGTTTTTGGCGGCATAACGACACTCTCAATGAAATCAAAATTTATAGGGTGGCAAGTACCCTATAATCATGAAGTTGACCTATAATCATGAAATTTGGCAAGAAACAATGTCTTGCAGTACATGTAAAGGAAAAAATCTGAAAATCGTAAATTAATAACAAAATACCTACAAGTTTATACGGAATCCTCGGTGCGCGAGTCCAACTCGCACTTGGCCGGTTTTTAATATTAGCAAGATCTGCTCAATAAAACTGTAGCCTGCTTAAACAACATTAACCCAAAATTGAAATTAATTTGTATTACCAACATCAACGACAAAAAAGCAGCCAAAACTTATCAGCTTATGAAACTTCGCAGTTACAATTTAGCATTATTACTTAAAAAAATGTGTTCGCATAAAATGCGTTTATTACAGCTGTTATAATATAGAAACAAGCTTGAATTATACTACTGGTTCGCACTTGACCTTTTTTCATTTCAACCCATAAAATAAAATGAACTTTGAAATATTAATAGTAGGTCGTACCCGTGGGACGGATGAGGCTCCTTTACACCTCACGATTTTACGTTTATATTTATGATCATAGGCTTATTTTACTTCGTACTTCGTGATTTATTTTGTAATACGAATATTTTTGGTTGCTTAATTTAAAAGAACGATGAGACAATAAATTGCAATAGTTTGTGAGTTAAATAAAACTAATGAATTTGTAAATAAGTTATTCTTCCTAGTAAGGTAGAATAGTTTAGTACTCGTATCCGGCGTGTGTGTGTGCAAGATCCATGTCAAATGTATGAAAATGGACGAAGCAAAAAGAGTATGTAAGGATAATACTGCACGCGGCGTGATTTATGTATGTTTGTAGAATATTTGAATATAGCGACAATTTTTTTTTGGAACAACTGTTTCTTCGCCAGCTTCCTTACAATAATCACCCATTAATTTATTCATGTACACATGTACTTATTTAATGATCATTTCACTTTGCAATTCCTAGACATCGACCAACATTTCATCACACAACACTTTTTTCACTCACTACAGTCACTCCACTTAAATCCCGCAGCCCGTCACATGTAAAAGCCCCTTTCGACTGCTGCGTCTGGGATCCTCGGGCCAATTCGTATGAATTGTACGCTCCCGGTTAACGATTGTTGCGAACACAACCGGTTCGGTTGTACGGCTGTACGGCTGTACCCGGTTAACTGATAAGACACGTACTCCGGTTAATTTGTCCGTGTACACTGACGGGTTAGCGAACACTTTTAATGTTAAAGTACGGTTGGGACACTTTGCGTGCTTTCAATTGTTTTAAGTGTTTGTTTTTCGGCTTGGTGGGTGCTTTTTTATTCGCCTACGCTCCGGTAGAGAGAGGGTTACATTAAAGGGTAGATACTTAGATAGTGTTAAGAAAAATGATATTGTCTTTTCTGTTATGACAGATGTTTTTAAGTAATGAATTGGGTTAACATAACATCACACCTGTAATCCCCGAAGGGTTAGGCAGAGGTGTACCTAATAGTACACCCACATTTAGCCAGTCATTGTAATAGGGGGCGAGCCAATTGCCATCAACCGGGCATGAATCCAGACTCCGTGGCAGCTACTGAGAAATTCTTTATGGACCAATCAAAATTTACCCGACCAGGGAACCCAGGACCAAGGATGAATGGGGGGTTACCATGCTGAATTCAGTGGCAAAAGAATGTGATGCAAAAATATTTATTTAGTTTCAGAATCTAGAAGCAGGCTTGGATGCACATACCGGCCCATTGTGTTGCTCGACGAGGAGGGCAAGCTCTTCGAAAGGGTAATTGCAAACCGCCTCGCCGGGCACCTTGCGCGGATTGGGCCGGATCTTGCGGACAACCAGTTTGGTTTCCGCAAGGGGCGCTCGACGGTGGACGCCATCATGCGCGTGAGAGCCCTCACGACGGGGGATGCGGTGTCCAGGGGTGGGGTCGTCTTGGCGGTGTCTCTCGACATCGCCAACGCCTTCAACTCCATGCCCTGGAGCTGCATTAGGGAGGCACTCCGGTATCACCGGGTGCCGACCTACCTTCGTCGTGTGGTCGGGGACTACCTGACGGACAGGTACGTCATATACCCTGGTCACAACGGAGAGTGGAACCGGCGAGAGATGTCGTGCGGTGTTCCACAGGGATCGGTTCTGGGGCCGCCCTTGTGGAACATCGGCTACGACTGGGTGCTGCGTGCCGACCTCCCTAGCGGCGTCAGCGTAGTTTGCTACGCTGACGACACGCTGGTGCTGGCGCAGGGGAGGTCGCACGAGGCGGCGGCCGAATTGATGACACGCGGGGTTGCGATAGTCATTGAGAGGATCCGGCAATTGGGTCTCGAGGTGGCATTGCACAAGTCCGAGGCCATGTGCTTTCATGGGCCTCGGAGCGCGCCACCGTCGGGATCCATACTCACAGTAGGAGGGGTTCCCGTCGGCGTCGAGTCGACGTTGAGGTACCTCGGACTCGTCCTCGACAGCCGATGGAACTTCGTGGAGCATTTCCGACGTTTGGCTCCCAGACTGGAAAAGGCCGGGGCTGCCTTCAAGCGGCTCCTGCCCAACCTGAGGGGGCCAAACGCCTCCTGCCGGAGGCTCTACGCGGGGATCTTGCGGTCCATGGCCCTTTACGGGGCCCCGGTGTGGGCGCGTTCGCTGAGGTTGCGTGCCAAGCACTACCTGAACGCGCCCCAAAAGGTGGTAGCCGTAAGGCTCATCCGTGGATACCGCACGATCTCCCGCGAGGCGGCGAGCCTCCTTGCCGGATTGCCGCCATGGGATCTGGAGGCCATAGTCCTCGCGCGCCTGCACGAGTGGCGCGCGGAGGTACAGAGCCGAGGGGTAACTCCGCTGCCGTGGCATATTGTCGCGCGGCGGACAGACCTCCGCCGTGATCTCATGGCGACATGGAGGGAGCGACTATCGCAACCCCGTGCAGGGCACGCCACGATAGTGGCGATAAGTCCCCTCTTTGAGGAGTGGCTTGAGAGGCGCCACGGCGCCCTCACCTTCCGCCTGACGCAGGTCCTCACCGGACACGGATGTTTCGGGAGGTACCTGCACCGAATCGGGCGGGAGGAAACGCCCGGGTGCTACAATTGCGAGGATCGACCGGAGGACACGGTGGAGCACACCGTGGAGGTCTGCTCTGCTTGGGCGGAGCACCGCCGTGTCCTAGTAGCGGCGATTGGCGGCGGCGACCTCTCGCGTCCGGCCCTGGTTCAAGCCATGGTCCGGGGCGAGAGGGAATGGGAAGCCGTCGCCTCCTTCTGCGAAGCAGTCATGCTAGCGAAGGAGGCGGCGGAACGTGAGAGGGAGAGAACCTCCTCACGTCCCAGCCGCCGCGGGAGAAGCACCGGGCGTCGGGGGCCACGCCGTGATGGCTCTCGGCCACCGTAGGCGCGGGCCTGTGGACGGCGAGTAATGGGCTAGCTCGCCGTCCGTCCGTCGTATGACGACGGGCAGGCCGTGTCGACGGCGCGTTCGTGTTTCACGCGCGCCTCAAAGAGTTGTCAGCAAACGGGAGGGGCCCGCAAGGGCCGGTGCCTGCCAGGGCTGCGGGACTGTTCGAAAGAGATACCGCGGCCCTGGAACATAAAGGGCCAATGAAGGAACATGGGTGGTTTTTAGTCAGTAAGAGTCTGACACTCCCTTCCGCTCCGCCCAGAGCGGGAGGAGTCATTTGATGATTTCCCACCCCCAAAAAAAAAAAAAAAAAAAAAGGCTTGGATGCAGAGTGCACAAATGGTTATACTTACGAATATTGCAACATGGTCTCCAGATCAGGATCATGATGTCTTTATAATAAGCTAGGTATATTTTAGGAGAAAAGACACACCTAAGAGTACACCTCTTAGGTAGATTTTTGAGGAACAAACTATTTATTATTAAGATGTCATGTAAAAATACCAAAAATCACACTAATAAATGATTTGAATAAATGATAAATGATTTGAAAGAAGATGTAGTGACAAAATATAAAAAAGAGTATGCTTAGATGGTTTGGTCATGTGGAGAGATGAGAGAAAGGCGACTAACAAAAGGCAGGTGTGAGTGGCAACGCCGGGAGGTGACGTCCTAGAAGGACATACACTGACCTTATTGGTGAGGTTCTCCAGAAAGGTCAGGTGCGTAGTACTCGCAACCAGCGTGAGTGTATGACTAGATGTATGAACGTCGACGAGGCAAAATGAGTATGTAAGGACCGTAGCATCGTAGCTCGCCGTCCGGCCGTCGTATGACGACAGGCCGTGTCGACGGCGCGTTCGTGTTCCACGCGCGCCTCAAAGAGATGTCAGCAATCATGAGGGGCCCGCAAGGGCCGATGCCTGCCAGGGCTGCGGAACTGTTCGAAAGAGATACCGCGGCCCTGGAACATAAAGGGCAAAAGAAGGAACATGGATGGTTTTTAGTCAGTAAAAGTCTGACGCTCCCTTCCGCTCCGCCCAGAGTGGGAGGAGTCATTTGATGATTTCCCATCCGAAAAAAAAAAGGACCGTAGCACCGTTCTGTGGTTTCTGCCTACCCCAAAGGAAAAAGGCGTCATCATCATCATCTGCCTAGCCTTTTCCCAACTATATTGGGGTCGGCTTCCAGTCTAACCGGATGCAGCTGAATACCAGTATTTTACATAGAGCGACTGCCTATCTGACCTCCACAACCCAGTTAGTGCTAGGTAACACGATACCCCTTGGTAAGACTGGTTGTCAAACTTTCGGGCCACTGACTACTTGTAACGACTGTCAAAGATCTACAAATGACAGCTGGGACCAACGGCTTAACGTGCTTTCAGAAGCACGGAGGAAAATTGGTATGTAATGGGTATGGTCACCCATCCACGGACCAACCTAGGTAAGCACGGCTTAACCTAAATATCGACCCGAGCGGCTGTTATTATTTAGCCACGAGCAAAAAGCGTGTATGTATATTTTAGGTAGTTAAGTTAATTTCCAGCTTTTAATAAGAGGTTTTCTTTCTATGAACAACAAGAGACCTTGGAGTAGAAATTTTAATTTTATCTGTGTAAAAACTTTGTGACTAACTAGCCGGCTTAACATTTCAAAAGTAGGTAAGTTATACCCTGTAAATGGTCTAATAGAAATAAATGTGCTGACTTTGACTTTGTAAAACTGGCTCAAAGAGCTACTTAACTAGAATTTAGGTTAAGAAAGCTACCTATATCATTTCGTATAATGGTACAGGCTATGTTTTTAAAGAGAATATTTTATCTAGGTCTGGATTATGAAAATAAAATTAATAAATAATGACCTAGACTACTTCGCCTAGAATATTTCGCTTTCTCTCTAAAATAATATGAAAAATACAATTACTTATACAGGGTCCAAACGGACCCTACACGAAGCCGTTAACCAAGTATTCTGTTATAAAAATCTAACTATATTTATGTCTGTGTCCACATAACTAACATACACCAAAAAATTTAGTAACATTTTATAATTTAAAACAATATGTGAATGTTTGCTAGCTCATGTTAGCACTTGCGTGATTAAAACATTGCATTATGCATGCGTAGGCACACGCGTAAGTAAATGTATTAAAATTATCAACGTGGGCTCTTAACACTTTTAATATCAATCTAGTAGATGGTATCAGTGGGAGGTGGTGCTAGGAACATAGATGTTTTTTTTTTAAATGATGTCTGCAATATAATGAATTGCACGGCGCTAGCACCAGTAAATGCACCTTTATGTCTTCATGAATACTTTTATAATATTCATAAATGCCTACGGAAATGCCTTGTGTAATGAACAATATGCGTGGGCTATTATTTGCTGATTAAAACTACTAAGTCGCTGACAGCTATCCATTCGAAAAAGGTAAAAAAAAAAACGTGATCGTCTTTATCGAAAAAAAAAAATCAAAACATAAATCCTTAAAATAGTCTCAATAACTATTGTAGAAATCTATATATTTTTTTATGCAATTAATAAAATCCAAATCGATGTTCCGGGATGGCGCAAAAACTACTGCATAAGTCCTGTTAAAATTTTGCACAAGTATTTCTCCTGCTCCTTCAAATGTTAGGCTTTATATTGTCACGGTACTTGAATTAAGGGGTGAGCAATATTGCATTATGTCCGTATTCTTTAATTGTTTGATGTTTTATTGATTTTTGTTGCTTTCAGTTTTAAGCATTTTGAATGTGAATCGTATGCTAACAAGAAATAAGAAGTTTCCATAAAAAAAATAAACCTGAATTTATGAGATGCCTATGTACCACTTTTGTACATGAAGTTTAAATAAATAAATAAATGAGATGACCTGATAATGTAGATAGTTTTAATTTTTTAACGATAGGTCTGCAATATGTTAAAGGATTGTTGGTATAGTGGTCGGAAGCGAGCATGAGGTCCTGGGTTAGATTCCCAGTCGGTCAAAGTCGGTCAAAGTGTTATTAAGTTTTTCCACCAGGAAATTCGCAGTAGCAGCTACGAAGTCTGAATTTGTGCCCAGTTGCTGGCAATAGGCTCGCCTCCTATTTCATTGGGCTTAAACATAACTGGCGAAATGTGGGTGCACCTCTGCCTAACCGTTCGGGGATTACAAGCGTGCTGTTATGTGAGTTCAACATCCCGTCTACCGAATGAAAACAATATTTTTAGCAATCTTAAGACTTAGATCAACAAATATAGTAAGTATACAATTATATATAAGTAAAGGTTACTTTTTATTAAAAATTAACGGAACTAATGTGTTTTCCTAACCAAACGAAATCAAAATTGAGTGAAACTACAAAGCATAAGGGCCAAGAATCTGTTGGGTTGTCTATAATTTTGTCCCTACTACAGGGTTTTAAGGTAGATGAGTTGATACTATATATACTCCAGTAGCGAAGGGTGAATTTTTGTGAGTATATATCTTTAATGTTATATTATTTGTCTAGAATACTGACTGTGCCATTTTCCAAAGGAAAGCCGGTAGAAATCGAGTTGTATGGAACCTTCGCCACTGATATACACTCATCTCCTTTCTTATTAAAATACTGATTACTTACCTATTTGTAAATGAATTTGTATTCATTCTTCATAAATAGGTACCTCTTGTTTCATAAATTGGAAATGGAACAGCTTACTAATAATAAGAATTCAAAACAAACTGTAATGATTTTGGAATTTCGGAATTTGAACCCAAAATCTGTGTATTTTATATTGACTGTGCACACATTACAATGTACTTAAAATAAATAAGTACCTAAAATAAGAAAAACGAAATTCCCACCAGATTATTACCCAAGCTTTAGTAAAATACTGTAAATAACCGCAAATCCAAAATAATCGAGTCACCTTCCAACATTGAAAGGAAATACATTATCTAAAACTGCTTAAAAGACATTAATGCCTTTGCTTACATTACTCCAATAGACAAACAAAATCAGTAATCAAGGGCCCTGGTATCTGCACAGCACAGGCGATAATAATTTCGTTTAATAGCGTTTGTAATGTCCTAAACGTTCGCATTGGCTGGTCGGGGTTGTAATTTTGAAGCTAGTGGACCAAACCGCTTGCTCAGAGTGTGTCTAATGCATATGATTATGAGGTGATCTTGTGTGGGGTGTACTAAGGTGTTTTAGGTGGAGTTTAGTGTATTAATTTTGTAAAAGTTTTAGTGCAGTTAAGCTTTGTTGCTTACTAATACTTTCGCACCCTATCTTGGCTCTAGTGAAGAACCTGCCGTTGATGCAGTGCCTGATCTCTTTCCGATCCTGTAAGATTGTCGTTCCTTATATCTATAGTTCTGGGCTTGCATGGCGGATTAGGGCCCTTGTGCCACAGTGAGGAGGCTCCACCTTTGAAATGCTTATCAATTGTTCCGATCAAAGTGATGAAACTAAGATGACTTAAACAAGTTTACCAAAATCCAATTTTAAACTAAAATTAGATCTTTAATTCGATTAAAATTCAAAGATTTGCGTGGGATTGTGTCGCGAATATATTTTTTCAATTTCAAGTCACAATTTAGTCGCACCTGTGGCTAACGTCTGAGAAACATTTTTGGTTTCCTGAGAGAAGTCCTGTAGTGTTAATATTTGTGTGTTTAGTTGAGCACAGGTCATGTTTATTGGTGCACACATACTACGTAATGTGATGTAGTTTCATTTGCTTTTGTATACAAGTTTAAGGGGTTAGGAAGGTATTGAGGCTGGGCACTGAGTTTGTATAGTTGTTGATTTGTTTCAGCGAGGAAACTGCTCAAATCATCTGCCTAGCCTTTTCCCAACTATGTTGGGGTTGGCTTCCAGTCTAACATGCTGCAGCTGAATACTAGTATTTTGCGAAGAACGACTGCTTTTCTGACTTTCACTATCCAGTTATTAGGTAATACGAGACCTGCAGAAACCAACAGCTTAACGTCTTTTCAGCCAAGCTATTGAGTTAATTGAAAATAACTACCTTGTCAAAGTCAAGCTCCAAAGCCTTGAACATTGCCGTAAAGTTGCCAGCCTATCGCGTCGCAAGTCGCATCGCTTGAGGCTGTAACTTTGAACCCCTGTTCAAAGTCAGACTGATGTATTCCTCTACCATCAGTAAATATTACAAAACTTTCACATTATGACGTATATTAATCGTAACCTGAACGTTATCACCGTTTATAAAAATAAGCACCGAATATATCCATACAGAGTCTAGCTCAGAAGTGTGGCAACATTGTCATTTGTCACTGCGGCCGTATATCATGGGGATGATACGAAAATATCGACTGTCACGCCACGTCACTCTGTTCTCAAATAAGGTTTTTTGAAGCGGATGACGCTTCGTAGGACACATTTTATTTTACCTCTGGTATTAAACTATTTGCAACCTTAATTTACTGAGAATAAAGGTTACTGTGAGTATCTTAAGCGTGACAGCAACCAAACACGACCTTGTAGTTACAAAAATGAATGTGTGCATCATAATGTATGGTAGATTATGGAAGGTCGGGAGAAGTTTTGATGGCGTAGTGTCTGAAATGATGGGGAAGATGGCGATGACAAGGGAGAAATAAATTATGTTGTCACTGGTTGATACGTCGGGTGCAGAAAACGGCAAAAAGGTCCACAAAAGATGGAATTATATCTAGTTTTGACCTAAGAATAAAGATCCCAATTCCTAACTGTTCTGAGAAAATGTATTGGATAGGCCTTAGCTTCCGAATGCGAAACGCATTGAAAGCGTTTGCAGATTCTCTAGGTCCTAAATAAATGTATTTAATAGCCTAGTGGTGTGACCGTCGGACTGCTAAGTCCGACGGTCTCGAGTTCGATCTCAAGGTACGCACCTCTGCTTTTTCGGATTCATCAAATCATTTAGTTCTTTCAAAACATGGGTAATAGGTACATAGCTGTTCTTTTATAATAAGGTCCTCCACATTTTGCCGTCCATGTTCATGCAAATAATTGGTTTACAATTATCAATTTAAAATAAGTGGCATGTCATTGGAATTACATACATTAAAAAGAGTCAACCTGGTCAAAGTAATAAAAAATTAAGAATATTATGAATATTGTCAACCGGAATAACATTATGCCAATTAGAATAGCAATATGTCAATTAGAGTAACAGTAGGTATAGGTATTATAAATCAGTCAATAACAGTAGGTGTATAGCGTAACAGTAAGTATATCAATCAGTCAGTGAATTATCATTTAGAAATCATCATTCATGTGCGTATTGTATAATTATCACTTGCTTCGGTGAAGGAAAACATCGTGAGGAAACCAGCATGCCTGAGAGATATCTCTCAACGGCATGTAAAGCCCAGTCAGAGGCCCATGGGCGGCTTAAAAACCCTGACACCAAATTAGGCACTAGCCACACGATAAAGAAGATTAATAATTGTTATATGAAAAATATTCTGGTTGCAAGTGAACAATACAATACGAGTGGTGGTCTTTGCAGAGGATTCGGTGGTCGCGGTGTGGTCTCATCGATTTTAATAAACAGACCGCTAAAGTTGGGTCGCTGACTGCGCTAATGAATTTCTCTGTGGTTACTGTACTGTGTGTAATTAGTTGTTAGTGTGTGTAAGTACCTATGTGTGTGTACCTCAGTGCGCCCATGTTTTATGAGTTCCTTGTTGTTCTAGCGTCACGAAGTCTCAAACAAACACGCTTTTGGACGAATTTAGAAATTAATAATAAGGATTGGGAGGACTGTCTCTACAAATGCCTAATTGTAGAAAACATAAGGTTAAGCTGGTGATACAAATGAGTGTCAAGCTGATGTTTTGAGAGTGCCTAGACACGGCCTAGACAAACTGACATTCTTTGCGAAAACGAAGATTGCAAAGTCAAAAATGATTGACATTAGCTTCCGAAAAGCTTATCTTATATAACATCATAAAATAACATCACGCCTGTAATCCCCGAAGGGTTAGGCAGAGGTGTAGCCAATTATAGTATACACCCACATTTCGCCAGTTATGTTTAAGTTCCATGTAGTCCCATGTAATAGGGGGCGAGCCTATTGCCATCATCAGGCACAAATCCAGACTCCGTGGCTGCTGTTGGAAAATTCCTGATGGGAACCCAGGAACTCATGCTCAGCAGTCACGCTAGCGACCACTCGACCAACGAGGCAGTCGAAGCTTATATTAATCCGGCTGAAATTTGTTGAAGATAAACAAAACACTTTTTGCACGATTGCCAATTGTGTAGATCTCAGGTAAGGAAACCTTTGTAACGAAAAAAACTTCTCCCACAACCAGGACCAACTTTTCTCCCAAATATAGAAACCAGATATAGAATACCTACTCAAAGAACTTCCCCAACTGCCTACGAATGGAGCCTTAAATTGTAAAGGTAATTTCAAAGCCATTTCGTCAAAATTACCGAATCAATTTCCCTGTTACGTCTGATTGATGTATAAGTGATAGTTAAGGAACATGGATATTGATCACTGGACGATTTGCACGAATTGATGAAATCTTCGCATGATAGATTTCAGTTTACTGCGAGCTACGAATTCTTCGCGATTGAATAGAATCGGATTTACAAAGAAGTGCGTGACGGTAAAAAAAAAATATCTGACTAAAAATATGGGATCACTTTAATTTTTTGCTTTTCAAAGAGTTTCGCATTTCTACAAAGAATTTCAATGGTAGTTTATGTCAATCCAGCCAGTCCAGTACTAACTGCTATACTTTTTGCGACATTGGTATGTCATTGTTTGTAGTCCCTCAAATCTATTTTGTATTAGGCCAATAGGGAATATCCTTGTAATTTTTTCTTTCCTTAATTCAATAAAATACAGAACAATCAACCAAAGAATAGTATAAAACTTAAGTACATATACTGACAGTCGTTCAAAAAAAAAACTCCTACAATTTTCTACTACAGTTCAAACGTCCGTGATTGTTGCAGCCATGATGTGACGTCATTTACCTCAAGTTTCAACTTAACTTTTTACAATATGGCACAATCTTCGAGTAAGGGTGAAAAAAATAACCTGTAACAAATACTCAATAGTCCTTTCGTTGTTCCTTAAACCTGTGTCCGAAAATGAAGTTGGAGCAGAGATGTCATTGATTAACAGAAATTCCGTTGGTAATGACAAAATTCAATAATAAAATTTGCATGCTTATATCCATTAAGCAAAACATGTTTGTTCACAATCTTAACATTACCATATTTTATACCATGTTTTTAGCAAATAAATGGTATTATTATATATTATTTACAAAATTGAAACTTTCTTCGTAGCTCCTCGACACAGCGTTGAACGAACAATGATTTGGTTTTATTAAGGCGACATCTGTTTCCCAGCGCTAAACCGAGGCGGAATTAATACGTACCGATTTTATCGTCTGCATTCAACTGTTTACAATGTTACTGTCAACAGATTGTTGGGCTTTTATTGCAAATAGACCTACAAAAAAGTTACTTTGTGCTGTAAGAGTTTGTCTTTTACTTGGTGTTTTTCTTCTGTGGGCGAATTTCTTTAAAAAATCGAAAGATCTTGTATGAAAAATCATTTTCATACAGTCTGACAGCTATTGAGTGCATTGCTGATGAATTTACGGTTTTGTGTGACGTGACCTTCACTTAAGTTGGAGTACATTTTCAGCCTACAATATTTCCATTGCTAGGAGAAAGGATCCTCATCTGTAGGAAAGAATGGGCTGTATACCAGCACCCGTGTGTCACATGCCTACAAATTTTGTGTTCAGGTGATGGTTTACTTCACAGTTTTGTGAGCAGAGGTGTTGAAGTAATTTAGACAGAGGAAGTGGCGGTCTGGGTTACCCGTAACCTGCAACTAACCTGTGTAAGTTGTGATTAGTACCTATCACTGGGCCATCAGACGTCAGAAGACACATTATGGTATTGCTCATTTACTTTAAATCCATTTACACACAGTACACCAGAAAGTCATCAAGACCAAACAATTCTCCATTCAAATCGACAGTTACTCAAACCACAAAACCCATCTTTCTTAAAAAAAAGTTCTTGCTTCCACTAACCCATAAATTAAGCCCAAGTTCAGTCATAGACACGTCTCGCTCCGAGCTAGCCCCGCGAACAGTTGGCACAATGCGTTTTACAGTCTATCGGGTTTCCACCCCATAAACGCCCGGTGGGACACATTGATTGCCGACTCAGATTTTGTTCAATTTGCATTTTATAATTAAAGAATTAGATCTTGGTTGGTAAGGCGCGGTGCTAGTGGTTAATGAGCTTGGTCGCCTTATCGAGGGTTTCTTAATAGTGTACTTAATACCTTAATCAGAACCTTGATTGTACAATGGTTCTGATGATGTTAGTTTGGAAAAAATAATGTAAGAACATCATCATTCTCTTGCCCTTATCCCAATTCATTTGTGGTCGGCGCAGCATTAAAATTTAAAGTAAGAAGAACCTTTATTTCGTATTTGCCATATTTTTGCAGAAAAACTCTAAATCGTTAAACTTACGTAATCCTACACACCTATGTCGCACCTATCTGCCATATAAACCTATGACCCATATGCAATAAGTCCTATGTCATAAACTAAAATTAACATATCACAGATATTTCTACGTTGAGTACACTTAGCTCCGTTCATTTATGCAGCAGGTATTGTCAGACTCTAGCTCAGTAAACCTCGCTCATTTCTCGCTTATCTCGTTCCAGGCCTTGTCTCAATGTCGTGGGTCGAACACAGTTTATTTGTACTGGCGCGTCGGCTTTTACATTTTAATGGCGCGATTTCGACGACGCTTTAGTTTAGTGCAGGGCGATGATTTGAGAGTTGAGATGTACGGCCTTAAGTTTTAGGCAGGTTTTCTGGGTACCAACAAAAAATAAAATGTTTACGTGAGGTTCATACTTTTTGGAGTGAATAAAATAAGTAAAGTGTCAAAAAAAATATTAAAAACATATTAAACAACAACATGTTATAGATTATAATTTTATCAGAATACTCTTTATTATGCACCTACAGTAGATACATTAAGATTTATTATCGTAGGGCGATACAATCTTTAAAAAAGATTCTACAAAGACTGCCTTTGGCACAAATATTTACTAATACACTGTAACTACGTCAACCAACGGATAGGTTAGCCAAAAAAACAACATAACCCAAATTTCTTTATCTCAAGCAACCATTATATTCTTTTACAAATATGCCTAATGCCAAAAAAGTTAGGTATCACAGATGCCATCTTATAAATCGCCATCCAATCCAATTCATATAGCATGTATTATTTAAAACAAAACGTATATGAATAGTTGGGGCCCCGAGCCTCACGGGACGCGTTCCCTAGTCCTAATGTTAAGATATAGCGAT
This sequence comes from Eurois occulta, assembly GCA_950022335.1. Taxonomy (NCBI): domain Eukaryota; kingdom Metazoa; phylum Arthropoda; class Insecta; order Lepidoptera; family Noctuidae; genus Eurois; species Eurois occulta. The sequence continues at coordinate 19,579,865 of OX465486.1, read as the reverse complement.
CCTCTCTTCATATTTTATGTTACATTTCATACGTACCTACCGTTGTGATAAATTCTCTTAACTTGCATTGTGTAATACGAGGAGATTTATTATGTGTGGCTTAGCTTATGACGTGGTGTGTCCGATACTTTGGCCTTTATTCGTTGTCTTTTATTGAGAAAAATAACGTTTCAGTTGCGACGTACGATTAAAAACAAAAAGTGATTGAAGTTTCAAAAATATTTAGCGAGCTCTTTAGATCAAAACTTTATTTTTAAGCAAAGCTCTCTCAATACTTTCTGCTTCTAGGGACAAAATCATCCACATCACTACGTACGATTAAAAACAAAAAGTGATTGAAGTTTCAAAAATATTTAGCGAGCTCTTTAGATCAAAACTTTATTTTTAAGCAAAGCTCTCTCAATACTTTCTGCTTCTAGGGACAAAATCATCCACATCACTACGTACGATTAAAAACAAAAAGTGATTGAAGTTTCAAAAATATTTAGCGAGCTCTTTAGATCAAAACTTTATTTTTAAGCAAAGCTCTCTCAATACTTTCTGCTTCTAGGGACAAAATCATCCACATCACTTTATTCTAACCACAAAATTATAGTTTCAAATAAAAAACCGGAAATTGCATCGATAAAGAAAAAATAACAGCACAGGATGTGATCGGGCTTCCCTTCCAAAACGACGAACATGGAGATAGTAAGTGAATGGAGCACCAATAAGAGTATTCAGGTACACATCTGAAGGGGACTGGAATGGTAAGAGGAGATGAGTAGGTACTTATGCAAAACTTGTTACAACTTTGTAGGAGTAAACTCAGGAAAGGTAATTAAAATGTCACGCCTACACTAGTGCCAAAATTTTAAACTTAAACTTTACTGAAAAGAGAAAAAATTATCAGTTCTCAAAGAATCTGTTATGAGTTCAGAAAGGTACTGTCTGCCTTTAGAATGCATAGGCATAGTGATTTAATTAGTCTCTAAATATCCCACTGCTGGGACACACCACACGGGGCCAGTACGTATTGGTTGATGTCATATGTCTTCGAATGTTAGTTTCCTTGCGATGTTTTTCTTCACCGCTTTCAGAACAGAGGGCTTATTTAGTGGGAAACAAAGGGTGTGTCTAGCCTCGTATTTGTATACGGTGTTAGACCCAGTGCGCCTATTCGTGTGTCATGTTGACTGTGATGCGTGTTAATTGTGCTAGTGTCATCGTAATGTGCATATACATAAACATACCGAATACTTGATGTGCGTCATGTTTTTAAGAACAAGACGCTCATGATGCACGCGCCGCGACGTAAATCACGGCAAACGTCTGGACACGTACGCACGAAACAGCAGATCAAAATATATTAGTACGCAACCAAACCTCAGATGTCTTTTTCGCGGCATTTCCATTTGCTATCTACTCCACAGCAACGTCTTTTTTCCTCTCGACTGTACAAAACCAAACACACAGACGCGCAGACAAAACATTCGTATTGTTTTTCACTTTTTTTCTCATCTACCCTCATTCTTGCGTTATTTCCCCAAAGACTTACTGAAACAAATAATGACCTATACAGTAAATAGAGGAAAAAAGTAGCTTCAGAATAGCAAATTATTGGAGGATTGTACCTGTCTCGGGCAGACAATAGATATGTATTACTTTTGTATAACATTTGTTTTTCTGATACAGATGAATAATGAAATTGTTCTATTGAATTTCGTACTGGAGAGTTTAATTGAGACTTTTGTTGCTATCGAAACATTGCGATGTTTTTCTGTATTAAATTTTCAGGCTCAATTCGAAACTTTATTGAAAAAAGAATTAAACATTAAAGTATTTTAGAATATGAAAGAAATTTCAGCCATTTGATTAAAAAAAGATTTTTAATTCCCTAGCAGGGAAAAAAAGAATCAGACCACTTTATTTCTCTGAAGGTATGCATGATTCAAAAAACAATTCATATTTAATTCAATACACGAAAAATTCATAACACACCCTCCACGCTCAGCTAATGAGGTGCCGAGCAGTAGGGGAGGTAGCAATGCAACCCCATAGATCATGACTTGCATTAGGGGTGTGATATAGGGGTGCGAAATCTATAGCACTTAACCCCTGTGACATTCCGCGATTTTGAATATGGGGGTCTTTTTTGAACCCCTAGAGCGTTAAATTTGACGGAGTGTACCAGGGCACCATGTTTATAAAAGCAGTTAAGTGTATTATCGTCTTTTGTTGGGGCGAAAGAGGAATGCGTAATGTAATTAAATATTTGAAAGAGCTATGGCGAATTTATTATTCCTTGTGATGTGTGCAGTGTGGTGAATTTAATTATGTGTCAGTAGCGAGGTCAAATGATCTGCTAAATTAAAAACGGTGTTCTAATTTGGTTGAAAAATTAATTTATTGCCTTTTCCTTCTTTAAAATCTACAACAACATCAGTCAGTTCACCACTTTTCACGAAGAATTATTTATTATGTTAAAAATAAAACTTCATGAAGGTAATTTCATTTAACCCCATTGAATGACTTTTACATGAATTTGTTACATAATAGGGTTAAATGAACATAGAGGGTTGAATTAATGATTATAATTCTGTAACTACATACGTGTTACTGACGCGACTCATTTTTTATCAACATACAACCTGGCGCTGACCTGCAAATTCCAAAAAACCGGCCAAGTGCGAGTTGGGCTCGCGCACGAAGGGTTCCGTACCATTATCTATAAAAACCCCCTTAATATTTTTTTTCAATTTTTAGTATTTGTTGTTATAGCGGCAACGGAAATACATCATTTGTGAAAATTTCAGCTTTCTAGCTATCACGGTTTATGAGATACAGCCTGGAGACAGACAGACAGCGGAGGCTTAGTAATAGGGTCCCGTTTTACCCTTTTGGGTACGGAACCCTAAAAACGTAAGAAAATTTGATTATTTCAGGCTACCCTGACGCTTCGACGGTCCCAAATCATATACCATCAGAAAAGAGAAAAAAAGTGTATCAAAAATGTCAAAAACAAATCTATTCATTTTTTTTTCTTTAGCCTATGTTGTCCCACTACTGGGCAGAGGCCTCCTCATAGCCTTTCCACTCTTCTCTTTGTGCGATTTTCTCCGGCCAATCTCTCACAAACGCCTTTAAGTCGTCACGCTAGCGTTTTCTAGGATCCCTCCATAACTTAAAAAAATAATCGCACTAAATACACTTCACAAGTCTCTATTAGCTTTAACTTTCCGGAAGCAACTTCAAAGCCAACGAATCGTCTGTCTCATAACACAAAAAGTTTTCGCGCAAAACACAAACTCAAACACGGCCCGTAAGACATCATTCTCTCTGCACAGATTTCATTCATTAAAACGAACAACAACTTCACTCCGAGTGAGTTCGTTTGGACCGACATGTGGTTCTAAACTTTCTTTAAACGGTTCACGCCGTTTGCATACCTGCATACTTTACTCACGCGTCACCAAACACCTCTAACTCGCACAAACAAGGCTGAAAATTCCCTGAATTATACGCACAAGTATCTTGTGTACAGTAAGATGCTCTGAGAGAAGAGTTAGTTGCACCACGCATGCGCAGTCCTCACTGCAGCTCGGTGTCCCACGTTGTGTTGACCAGTTGTGACAGTCGATAGCTGACTGCCGAAGGGAGCGGCCGCGCGCGACCTTCCCACAAAATACGTCTTACGTATCGTATCGTGTTTAATTTTTAGAGTGGTCGTAAATTTTACTTTTAGTGGAAATAATTAGATTAAAATAAATGTGTTTTAACGTGCCATGTTTAGCAAATAAAGCATTTGAATAGGTAAGTGAGATTTTCATAAGAAATTAGAGATGAGAGAAAATCTGAGTGAATGAGGAAAATTTTGTATAATTAGTTAAAGGGACTTAACAGATTTCATTCTTTAAAAGCGGAAAATTTTCTTTAGGATGGCGGTTGTTTTGTTATATTTTCTGTGATTTGGTTTCGATTAAAAGATTTCGATTTATCTTTTGTAAACAGAAGGGAAATACGCTTGAAAAACTTCCTGTTGAGAGAAGGATATTCATGTTTCAAACGAATGGTGAGAACTCAATGTGAACGGTTAGAATTCCGAAAAACCATGTTTCAATGAAAAACAATACGTCAAACAGTAGCATAGTTTTCACTATTCAATTTCATTGTATTTTCGAAAACTGTGATAGAAAAATGTGACGAGTTTTTTTAAGCGAATCGAGTTGAAAAAGCTTATGTTTAGAAGAGTTTTGTAATGTTTTATTTATTCGAACGATTTTAATAAACCTACAATAGAGATTAGGTCAGCTGCTTTTCTTCTCCAAAAGTTATCTCATCTTATTAGTATGTTGATGATTTGTTTGTTCATATAAAATGCGGTTAATAGACATAGTGGAAATAAGAGTTTTGAAATAGTTATTTTATTGGAATGGGTATAAAGTTTTTTTTTGTTTTAAACTTTTAAGTCATCTATATTTTTATCGTGTTTGTCTTTTAGACCTGTTACGGTTTCTGGTCTTTTTATTATTTCTATGTTTTATGAAATAGTTGGAATTCCATATATAATTCGTATTTTTAATACGGAAAAAGAACTCACATGAATTTTTGATCTTTTCCATATAATACAGGAAAAGTATATATGAAGGTTTGATATATTTTAGCATTTCTGATGTACAAATTTTAATTTAAAAAAACTGTAGTGCACCATTATTATTATAATTATACCAATTAAATCCTTTTTTACTATTGTTCGTGCACTCTGTCAGTTATCAAAAAGATTTTCAATTTCTATTAAAATAAAACTTTCACGAAAGTTACGTTCAAAATTGTTAAGTTTTAATTGTTTTCTTGTATTCAAGTTAAAAATATAGCGTGTGCATATCGTGACAGCTGCTTGTTACGACTCAAGTAAGAGTCAAGTTAGAGTAATTATGTGAAGTTAGGCCTTCGGTTATTGCCAAACGTGACTTCAACTTATTTGACGACTGTCGATGACTTATTTTGATTGTAATTATTGCTACGTTCAACATTGTTTTGTCGATTAATGTAAGTAAATAAAAATAGCATAGATATTAATTTTATATAAAATGTATAAATATGTTTTGTATGATATCGTAGCATTCCTAAACATAATATGATGTTCCTACTGCTGGGTTACAGATTTGTTGTCCTTTTGAGAGGGGGTCGGTTATAATTTACAACGTGTTTCCAGTGTGGTCTGGAATGCTATCATAATAGGTTTTTTTTTTAAATTCCATCAAATAAATCGATGCAATAGTGTGGACAATTCTCTTGAATTAGTTCGCAATATTTAATATCCATTCATGTTTTGCGAACCGATAACAGCTTAGCATATTGAATCAATAGACAAATAGAATGCACACCTTTTTATAACAATTTGTTTTTTTTTAATTTATATTTGACATTCTATTTTTATTATTGTTTATTCACAGAAAATTAGATGACACATTATTAATATTTGTAACACTATTTGTTTTTTTGAATTTTCTATTCTATTTTTGTATTAAGTTTTTTCGATTGTAATGTTTTAATGGTACTGTTTTATTTTACAAAATTTCTACACAATGTTTATTGTTTCGAAATAAATGACTTATGACACCATTTTATTTTTATAGATTTGACTGTAGATTGTATAATAATTAATATATTTTATTCAGAACTATCGTCAAATTCATTCCAAAGGCAAACTTTGAAGTTTCGAAAACTTGCTTAGCACACAAGATAAGTTTTTGGTCTTTAGAACCCGAGCATATCGAGTGTGCCTATCTAAATACCTCACCATTAGCGTATATAGGGTTAAAGATGATTTAGGCGAGACCCGACTAAAACCAATCTGAGCTATCTACGTCACGATCTTAAGTAGTTCTAGGTCTTAGGTCTACGTCTGATACTACATGCTAACTTCAATAACTTTAGGTTCAAGTTTAGTTTTAGTTATAAAATTAGTTGTGTTTATTTTGGGAGTAGGTATGACTGAATAATAGATGGTTAGGGTCTAGTTTGGCTATGTTGTGTTTCACTAGATTTGAAAGTACAACTTTCAAATTGGGAAACTATAATGAGATGCATGATTTTCCACTTCATTAAATTATTAAATCCATTAATTCGTCCATTCAGTGAAAAGGTGGTCGCTGGGTCTAAGCATGAAATTTTGCGCTAGTTCTCAAAGTTATTAATATAAATATAATGAAAACTATGGAGTGTCTTGCCGGTTCTTCTCTATAGGAAACGACCAGCCCGAACCGTGCACCTTTTTGTCGACGTTATAAGTGTCCATGTAGGCCTATGTGAAATAAAAATATTTTGATTTAATTTTTAAAAAATTCTGTTGATAATAATTGTTAAAAAATCTTACCCGTAAAGAAAGTTTTTTATGGAAGTTTGTTATTTTTGTTGGCGCATTGTAAATCTTTTGGCTTGTGTGAATAATATATCTACTTAAAAAATGTTTCCCAGTTTAGGGAAAAATGGCTCTCATAGAACGGTACTTTGAGGCATAATGAATCTCAGCAAAGAAACAGATTTCAGTGTAAAAGTAACATTCCCTCGGTTGCTTAGACATTAAATATTCCGCACTTACTTATTAAAGATAAGTAGACAGAAATTAAGAAATAATGCTATAAGAACGGGGAGTGTAAAAGATTGCGAAATAAGTTAATTACTATTAGGCCTCTCGGAGCTCCTTTAAAATTTAATGTATTTGTACTTGAGTCTTTATAGGCTCGTGCGTAAAAGAGAGATCGTTCGTATACAGCATGAGACTTTGTGAAAATAAAAATAAGTTTTGTGATTTCTGGAATGACGCAGATAGATTTTTTTTTTTTTTTTTTTTTTTATTACAAAATGGGCCTGCTCTTGACCTCGATCACGCCTGGTGGAAAGCGATGGATGAGGTCTATGATGAAACGAGCGTGCCCAGAAGATGCCTGTTCACTCTTGCTTTGAAGGCAGACGGGTTATATGTGGGAGGGAACACAGAAGCCGGCAGAGAGTTCCACACCTTGGCTGTGCGCATGATAAACGTGGAGGAGAAGCGCCGAGTACGACTAGTCGGGATATCAACCAAGTGTGTTCGCCTTAACAGACGCTAAGTAAACGCAATGGACGTGCTCTTAGATATAATTTTACTTTTAGCAAATTAAGTTAGATTAAAATTGCTTATTAGTCTTATTAGGCTAGATTGTAATATAATAAATAAGATAAAAAAAAAAAAAAATTATGCGTTCAACCTGCCCATTAGCCCTACATGCACCGGTAGCTATTAAATGCAATGCAATATTATGGGAATCACAAAATTCTTTGAAGTTTTTGCTAGCAAAACAGCGACCTTGGTCAGCTATAACCCGAGAAGGTGCTCCAAATAAAGAGACACTAGACTTAAGGGCTTTAATGCAATTTGATGCGTCAATCTGGGTAGTATGGTACAGTAGAACATACTTTGTAAAAGAATCAATTATAACAATGATGTATTCCTTGAGATCACTCTTTCCACTAAGTTTTCCGGTAACATCTATATGCACTGTGTGCCAAGGTATACTGACTTTAGGTATAGGGTGTAACTCTGCTTGAATTTTACCCGAATTAGATTTAGAGATTTTACACGTGATACAGTTATCTACGAATTTTCTAACATATCTAGCCATTTTATCAAACCAGTAATGCTCATAGACCTTTTCAAGCGTTTTATCCCAACCTAAATGCATGATTGCTTCATGAATGTGGTTTATAACAGACCATCTAAAAGCTCTTGGGACAATAGGTAAACAACGTGTTTGTCCATTGCGTTGTATTTTACGGTACAAGGTTCCTGATCGCAATTCATAACTTTGGGCAATATCAGGGGGTAGAGCATTACTTTTTAGATTAGAAACGATAGCTAAAATCTCAGAATCACGCTGTTGTTCAGCTAAAAGCCAACTATTAGACAGAGTTGTAATATCAACACGTTTCTGTTCTATTTTGTTGATTGATTGTGGAAGGGGGTTTCTAGAAAGAAAGTCTACGTGGTTCATATATCTGCCTTCTCTATACATAATGTCAAAATCATAGGCCTGTAGAAAAGCCCACCATCTATGTACTCGGGGAGTTAAATCAGCCTTATTGCGCGAGGCTTTAAGGGAATTACAGTCAGTTACAACAGTAAATTTATGTCCCTGCAGATAATGGTGAAAATGCTTAACTGCGTTAACAACGGCTAAAGTTTCCAATTCATAGGAATGATATTTACTTTCAGTTGTAGTCGTTCTTTTACTATAATATTCTACAACATGCATTTTTTTATCAACTTTTTGAAAAAGAATAGCACCATAACCATCAGCACTAGCGTCAGTATGTAATTCGATGGGATATTCAGGATTATAAATCATTAAAACTGGCTCATTTGTAAGAATTGAAATTACTTTTTGCCTAATTTTCTCATGTTCATCAGTCCACTTAAAAGTCTGTTTACTAGTAGTTAAGAAGAACAAAGGTTTCATAATCTGTGAAAAGTTCTCTACAAATTTTCTAAAATACGATGCAAGACCAATGAACTGTCTCAATTGGTGAATTGTTTTGGGAGACTTTAAATTAATTAATGCCTTTATTTTTCGAGGATTCGGGCGAAGTTCCCCGGAGGTGATTTCGTACCCAAGATATTCTACTCTGCGTTTTAGGAAAGAGCACTTGCTAAGATTTAAAGAAAACCCTGCTGTGGTCAATGATTCAAGGACTTCTTCTAGTCGATGTAAACCTTCACAGGGGTCTTTACTGGGAACCATGATGTCATCAATGTAAATAATCACATAAGAATGGACTAACTTGCCTAATGCATTAGTTACAGCACGTTGGAAAACACTAGGAGCATTTCGTAAACCGAATGGCATAGCCAAATATTCAAATTGGCCATCGGGTGTCACAAAGGCAGTGGCCTCAATACTATCAGGATGAATAGGTACTGATGAAACCCAGAAGTACAATCAAGGCAAGTGTAAAAGTTAGCACCGCATAACCTTGCGATTTGGTCAGCTATAAGAGGCAGTGGAAACCTATCTGCTATTGTATTACTATTTAGCTCACGGTAGTCTACGCACATTCGATCTGACCCGTCGCGCTTCTTTATCAATAAAATAGGACTTGCAAATGGAGAACAACTAGGTCTAACTATTTGAGCATCAATCAGATCATTAATTTTGGATCGAACTAACTGTCTTTCATCAGGAGTAAGTCTGTACGGTCGGCGATGGACCGTCTTATGTGGATCAATGAGGCGTATTTTAAGTTCACCTGATGTGACTCGAGTACATGGTAGACCCTTTGCAAAAGCATGAGAATATTTTTGAAGAAGTTCAATCAACTGTGGTTTATATTCAGATGGAATATCTGTATCAATATCATGAAAATTCGAGGTCTCAGGAATAGAGCACTGATCAATAAACTTAACTTTTGTAATAGTAAGACTTGTTTCGGTCATGTTAACCGCGAAACCTAATTTTAATATCTCACGGCCTATCATGATACTATGACTAATTAAGGCATCCGGTACTACATGAAACAGTATCTCTAAATGATAACCATCTATCTCTACTTCACTCAGAATTTGTTCGGTACATATTATGTTAGAATTTCCTATTCCCATTATATTGACGATACAAGAAATACGTTTGCCAGACAACTTTTTAGCACATGTTTCAGTAATAAGAGAACATTCAGCCCCAGAGTCATAACAAAATGCAAGCGACTCACCAGATTGCTGTAGAACACCAGTGATAGGTCGTACATCACAAGCTTCAACTCGCTTCACGGATGGTTGGCTGCTCGAAGGTCGACTCCCGGTGTCTTCACTTGAACCACCCGGTCGCCTTCCGGTCGCCTTAGGGCAACGAGGAGCAACGTGTCCCGCTTCCCCACAGCGGTAACAGACTATCTTCTTAGTTGTTGCCTTATGTGACGAGCTGGCTGGTCCAGGATATTTGCTGGTTTTCTCGGCCTTCTTGCGACAGTTTGTAGACTTATGCCCCAATATACCACAAAAGTGACATACTATTTTAGCTGGTTTGAACTGTTTCGGTTGAGAAGAATCTTGCTGGCCAGAGGAAATCTGAGACTTTCTCTTAAGGTGGGACAATACACTCAATTCTTGTTGAAGTTTATGTCTAGTATGTACTTCAGTAGTAAATGCTAGTCGATGAGCACGGGAATCAAATTTGGAGACATGGGCCAGTACAGTAGAAACAGCAATGTGTTCGACACTCAGGCTATGCCATTTAGATGTCAGTGAAGTGACCTGTCGACTGGCATATGCGGCTAAAGATTCTCCTTCTTTTGGTTGACTACTATGAAGGTTAATGAGGGTAGCGGCAACAGTTTCCGAAACGGCGTATCGAGAGAGAAAGAGACTCTTAAAGTCTGTCCAGGTCATACCTGCATATGATACTTGGGAAAGCCATACGTTAGCACTACCTTTTAAGGCTTTAGTAAGGGCAATAATGAGAGTGCTACCTTGAAGAGGCTTTTCCGAAAAACAAATATCAACAGTTGTACTCCAAGATTGAGCATCGGAATCGGGTAGGTCTGGGTCAAAATCGGGCAAAGGAATTACAGTAGACGAAGCGGAGTGCGTCTTAATGGCTTCAATTAACTGAGTCATATTTTGATTCTGAAGCTCTAACATTACTCGCCATGGATCACCAACACCTTCCGATTCCTGGGCTCTCCCTAATCCCACTTCTGATGTAGGATCAGGAGTGCCGAGAGGTATATCTTCAGGGTTTGGAGTTCCCATTTTATTGGGATAAACAAGACTGTATATGCAATTACAGTATTTTTATTACAGTAGGTACACAACACACAATACAAAATGGTACACAACACAAAAATGGTAAATAGTAAAAAAAGATAAATCAGATAAAAAGGTACACACAGTTAGGCGAACAGACCTTTTAAGGTCACAGTTCGTACAGTGGACAAGCCACCCAAACACAAAGTGTATCGCTATCAGAAAGCTAAATACAGCTATGTGCAATATACAGCAGCGCTGTACCAGGTAAACCGACAGTTTTGTCGGGAGCAGGGGAGCTCTGTAATGAGTCGAATCCGAAGACCGACTGACGAGCTTACTGAGAGCACGCTCTTTTATAGTACGATGCCCCCACTGTAATCCCTCCACAACTCTGTCCGTTGACGCACGGAGGTGCGTCACGCGTTTACAAGATACAAAATGTGCGCGAAATCTAATAAGATTTACGATACAGTAATCAAATAATACAAGAATAATTGTCGTAAATAAACAATGGTGAATTCACAAAGTAAATCATTTAAAAATTAAAATAACATGTCGTTAATTGTTTTGAACAAAACTTATCGGTCACACTTATCGAAATAAGTTGCCAAAAATCAATTACTAGCACGTAATAAATTATGTTTCGATTTATAAGACAATAATTGACCATAATTGATAGTAAAAATCACTTAAATTAATAATCAGAAAACAAAACAACTCATAATAAAATTTGGTGACTACCCACAATTGTAATAATTGACAACCAACTCCGACATATATATAATAATATATTTATTTTATATTTAAGAAGTCGTTTGTCTTGGTATGGACATGTAATGAGGACGGATGAAACGCATGTGAATAAAAGAGTGATGGACATGAATGTTAATGGATGGAGAGGTAGAGGAAGGCCAAAGAAAAGATGGATGGATTGTGTGAAGACTGATATGAAAGAGAAAGGAGTAAATGATGCCGTGACGTCTGACAGGGGAGAATGGAAGAAGAAAACGTGTTGCGCCGACCCCGAGTAGAATGGGACAAGGGCAGGAAGATGATGATGATCACTAATAATCTATATGTTTAGTATAGTAGCATTGACCCAGATCGCGGCTAAATAATAACAACCACACGGGTCGCTCTTCAGGTTAAGCTCTTGCCGAGGTCAGTCTGTGGACCTTTTCTTTCTTGATCTTTGATAGCCGTTACAAGTAGTCAGGAACCTGCAAGTCAGACAACCAGGTTTGTTAAGGGGTACTTGGCACAAATCCAGACTCCGAGGCTGCTCCTGAGAAATTCCTGATTGAAAAATCTAATAACATTTTTCCCGACCCGGGGAGTCGAACCCAGGACCTCATGGTCAGCAGTGGCGCTTGCGACCACTGGACCAACGAGTCAGTCGAGAAGAAAACTTTTATGGGAGTAAAATCTTCTTACCATACAAAATCTAGTATTTCCATTCCTACTGTCGAATATTCTCGAAGATATGAAAAAATCGTTAATAACGAGTTATAGAAGTCAAGGACCTTCACATCAATCATTTGAAGACTGATACCATCAACTAGCATGTCTAATGACACATCACGGCAAAATCGATTCACTAGTTGAACCAAATAATAGAAAATAGACTCATGGTTATTTCATAGCTTGAGGGCAGGTATTTAAACTGCGCGGTATAGTTACGGTTGTATTAACCATAGGTTTATGGAAAAGATTCTTGCCCATAAATATGTGTATTTACATAAGTTTTTAACCTGGTATCCATGTAACTGTAGTCACTCGGGTCGATCTTCAGGTTAAGCCGCGCTTGTCTAGGTTGGTCCGTGGATGGGTGACCACCCATTACAGTACCGAGTTTTCTCCGTGCCTCGAAAAGCACGCTAAGCCGTTGGTCCCGGCTGTCATTTGTAGATCTTTAACAGTCGTTACAAGTGGTCAGTGACCCGAAAGTCTGAAACCAGTCTTACCAAGGGATATCGTATTACCCAGAGTTAACTGGGTTATGGAGGTCAGATAGGCAGTCGTTCCATGTAAAATATTGGTATTCAGCTTGTCTAGACTAGAAGCCGACTTTGCTTTTGATTTTGCAAATTATAATTCCTTATTGGTGTAATTAAATATCGACAATTTAAACTTAAAGCTCTGGCCAAACTGAAGCGAAGCCCGTGCGGGACACATACGGGGCGAAATTCGTGCACGCCAATCATGTCAACTAACTTGTAGGGAGGGGTTCAACCTGGTGCGAATAGTCGCATGACTTCCGAATTATTAAGATAATAAACGCATACAGCTTATATTATTATATTTTATTAAATTATATTTTTTTATAATTTTTTATTATTTATTATTATTGTTGTATATGGATATTTTGCCTGAACTAAAACACAATTACTTCATTTTATTTATTTATTCAGTCCCGTGCGGGATTGGTTTCAATGTGCTAGCTTATTTCTGCAATCGCTAATAAGCAAAGAAGCTAGTGTTGTAGATTTTACCTTTCCACAATGCGGTATAGAATAGTTTCTAATTATTAAATAGTTTTTAATTTGGTGTTATAAAATTCAAACAAATGTCACAATTTGTAGTTAGCTTTTAAACCTAAGTGGTCTTTTGGTACAAAATTGCAAGCTTTTCACTCATAGAGTTCAACATGAAACGCTGGATATTTTTGCTAACAATATGACCAAAAACTTTTAGGCATTTAGTGGAATGGCACTTGGCAGTAACATTATTTGTAATTGCTGGTCTTTATCTACGCTTAGATTTTAGTCGGGAATGTCTAGGCATTTAGGCATTCTAGGATTTATAGTTAACGCTTACGACACACGATTTTCTCAGACAATTGTTTCCTCTGCAGACTTTTGGGCGATTCTAAAACTATTTTTATTTTCTCTTCGTACCTGATGTTGTGGTAGACATGACATAGCAGCACTGCATTCGTTATAAATATTCCTATTTAAACTGACATATCACCCCGAAGAGTTAGGTAGAGGTTTGGTTCAGTAGTTAAACTCACATTAAGTCAGTTATGTTTAAGTCCCACAAAATTGGAGGCGAGCCTATTGATATCGACCGGGCACAAAATAATTTAGGCGTTTTCATTTTAAACTAATATTTGTGACCAGTGTCATCAAGGGGTATTGTGTTTTCCTGTAACTGTATTGTGGGTGATAGGCAGTCGTTCCATGTAAAATACTATATTCAGCTGCATCCGGTTAGACTGTAAATCCTACATAGGCTATTAGGCAGATGAAGTTTCTAGACTTGATTGGTGCTGGTTTTATAATACAGACTACACATAGATTATTATAAATACATATAAAATTCAAAGTCCTGCCTGACTGACTGACAAATATCAACACACAGCCCAAACCGCTGGTCCTAGAGACATGGAATTTGGAGGATGTATTATTTGTGAAGAGTAGGTATCCACTAAGAAATTCCACCCCTAAAAGGATGAAATGGGGGTTGACTTTTTTGTAATAAAAACTAATTCTCCGTGTCGATTGACTTGAAAATTTGTGTATATGCTCTTCAGTTAAAATTATGAGTCCCTTGTATCACGGTTTTCCAGAGCAGGCATCTATTACTTGTTCGATGTTGTTCCCGAGGGGAGTCTTTATTTATTCCGAGGATTTTTCTTACACCATCGAACCACTCCTTCGAGTTCAAAAGAGTGCAGCTTCCCCAAATTTAATTTGTTTCATGTAGGCCACGCGAGCGAAGCCGTGGGCAGAAGCTAGTTTTCCTCTATAATTGAACATGTATTTTAATATATTGAGCTATTCAGAATCAGGGAATTTTCGGGCTATAATTAAACTGATACCTACTAGTTAGCTTTACCATGTATCTTTAGGTCTTCAAATTATTTCTCAATTTGTGTACCATTCGTTAGGGCTTTTTGTTTGAAAATATCTTTAATGATACGCTATAATAATGCTTATAGTAATTACCTTCTGTACTATGTTTTTGTCTTTGTTGTTATCAAGGTCGCTGTGTCCTTGTGATTAGTGTAGATCATTTCTTACAAGTTAGGGTATTTTCCATTGAAATTCTATCACTCAAAGATAGTTTCACCTCCTTCAAGGAACTGTAAACGGCACTTGTAGCAGTGATAGCCTAGCGGTGTGACCGTAGGACTGCCATGTCATAGGTCTCGAGTTCGAATCCAAGACACAGACCTCTGATTTTTCGCCTTCATGTGCGTATTGTATAATTAGAGCTTCAGTGAAGGAAAATATCGTACGGAAATCAAAACAACATGCCTGAGAGATATTTGTGTCGACGGCATGTAAAGCCAAGTTAGAGGTCCATGGATGGCATAAAACTCTGACACCAGGTTAGGCACTAACCACACGAAAGAAGACGAAGAATACCCTTGTCCATAACATAAATCACGCCTGTGTTAGCTAGATGTGTCTCCTGGCAGGACAACCACATTACACCAGTATGTTGCAGTCTCGTGTAGGGGCGAGTCTATTGGCATCAACCGGGCACAAACCCAGACTCCAAGGGCTGCTAGTAAAAAAATCCAGATGGAAAAACTCAATAACACTTGACCCGTTCTGGGAATCGAACCCAGGACCTCATGCTCAGCAGTCACGCTTACGACCACTTGACTAACGAAGCAGCCAAAAAAGCAAATCAACTTCAAATACAAAATAAACGTTAAAATCACCGTTTCCGAAGAAAACTATAGCCTTCCTTAGAAAAAATATATATTTAAAAGCTATTAACGGAAGAATAGCGATTAGAGTAGGTAAGGAGCTCTACTTAATCCCGTACGCGGATGTAGAGCCACGTTCTATTTGATTAACTATTTGCTCTAACTAGAGCTGTTAAAAGGGTGCCGATGTCGTAAATAGAGTTCGAAGTTTAAAGGACTCTATGGTTTTAGTTTGCAGTTAGTTAAGTGATGGGTAGTCAGTTATGGCTAGAATATGATATTAGCAATTTATCTGAACACAAGCCGTGTAAGTTCTCATCGGCACATCTCAGGCACCCTAGGCATGAGTTTCCAAAAACAAAGTCTATGACTTAAGGTCTAAGTCTCTTACTTAAATTATATTTTTTTTTATTAATTATTATTATTATAAAATTAAACAATATTATTAAATTTTATTTCAATTTAAAATTTCTTACTTTTTTGCACAGAATTCCAATCATTAAAATCATCAAAACAACCCTCTAAGTTTATTTAACCCCTGTCTATTGAATGACTTGTCATGAAATAATTATTGATTGGAGTTACATGAACTTAGAGGGTTGTACCAATGATTTTAATTCTGTAACCACATATTTCTTACTAGCGCGACTCATTTTGCATCAACACACTGACCTGTAAATTGCAAAAAACGTAAGAAAAGAATTCCGCGGGCCATCCTGTTGCTTCCACCTTAAATAACTTTTTACATATAAATCAATTTCCACATTTCTTACTCCCTACAAAAAACCCTATTACTATTGGTTACACCTCTGCTTAACCCTACAGGGATACTAAGCTTCATAATTTTTTGCCATTACAATAATTTATTTTATCAAAATAGAACTTTCCACCAACACACAAAAACAGACGTAATTCTTTTGTACGAATCCCTTAGAAATGTGTTTGTTCCGGCAGAGAATAGTCTAATGGCCGTGGGTGTAGTGAAAGATTGCTAAAGGATAATGTCAAGTGGGTAGGCAGAGGTATCATCTTACAGTCGCTGATACGCCCACGAGTAGCAACCAGCAATTAATTTGCCAAAACTCGTTTAGAATTCATACAGATTTTGTAATTTCATAATACTCGTGGCCAAATGAGAACTCGGGTCAATCTTCAGGTTAATAAAATCCGAGCTTGCATAGGTTAGTCCGTGGATAAGTGCCCACCTATTACATACCGAGTTTCTTCCTTGCGTCGGAAAGTTTGCTAAGCCGTTGATCCCGGCTGTCAATTGTAGATATTTGACAGTAGTTAAGTAATTAGTGGCCCAAAAGTCAGACAACCAGTCTTACCAAAGGATATCGTATTACTTTGTACTAACTGGGTTGTGGAGGTCAGATTGGCAGTCGCTCCAGATAAAATACTGGTATTCGGCTACATCTGGTTAGACTGGAAGCCAATCCCAACTTAGTTGGGGAAATGCTAAAGTGCTTTCCGAGGCACGGAGGAAACTCGGTATGTCAGCCATCCACGGGTCAACCTTACAAGCACGGCGTAATCTAAAGATTTACCCGATCGGCTGTTATTATTAACCCACGAGCTCCTCGCATTGAAACTCTTCAAAATAAATTAATCAAAGAAAAAAACATTATAACGTGTAAAATGCTACTTTCCATTCTATTATTCTTCTTGTCCTACTTATCCCAAAGGCACGTTATAAAGGCGAATCATTATGAATTGTAACGTTATTCGCACGTAAATGTCGGACGAATAACAAACGTGTATGTTTTACCGCGCACTCATTTGTTACAACTGTTGTTAGGGCCAGTTCACATTGTTCCATTCCTGTACGTGCGAGTTTTTGTTGCTCTAGAACGTTTTGAAATATGTTATGTGGTGTAGAATGAATATTTTGAAAGCTCATTCATATGTTGTATTATATTCAACAGCAAAACTAAATTTGTTTTTTAAAGTAATACGTCCCATATCTCAAAAACTAAACATAAAATCTTATTGAAAACCATTTTAGTTGAAAGTTTTTTAACGTTCTAAAATTCTAAATTTCATCAAAATTTTCCTCTTACTTTAGAAATTCAAGGGGGGTGGGGGTACAAGGGTGTATCTTTCAAACGATTGACTTTGAGAAAAAATGGTTTTAAGAACCTCCATGTCATTTAAAGACCTATCCGTAGACACCCTGCACGTATAAGTTTGATGTGTTTTTAGTTCCCGTTCCTTGTATGGGGAGCTTAATCTTTTTTTTAATATTTTTGTATGAAAATTGTAAAGCGGTTCACAGAATACACTACTAACAAGTTTAAACTGTTTAGTCCTAATAGTTTCGGAATAAAGTGGCTGTGACATACAGACGGACAGACAGACATGACGCATCTATAAGGGTTCCGTTTTTTGCCATCCGGCTACGGAACCCTAAAAAAGGTCAGGCATAGTTGCTACAATTGCAATAGTATTCTTTCTTGGTCCAGGTAGATGTATGGGACCTCATATGTATGTCTCTAATTGCGCTGGAATGTATTTATTTACAAGGTGGACTGCTTCGTTGGTCTAGTGGTCGCTAGAGCTAGTACTGAGCATGAAGTCTGCCTGGTCTTGGTTCTCAGGTCGAGAGAGTGTCTTTCCATCAGAAATTTCTCTCTGGAATTGACCACTGTCGATGGCATTAAGCTCGACCCTATTACACGTAGCCAAGGGGAAACCGACATTAACACTAATATTTTCATGACTTAGGAAAAATAAAAAAACATCAGCCTAGGGTAAGTTAGTAACAGTCACATGTGGTGAATTGAAGCTGCTAAAAACTTGTGATAGAGACTACTTCATCTTTTGCAATGATGTAACCAGCCTTTACCAAATATTACTCACAATATGAACAGCACAAAAACAACAGGAATGGTCTACAACAATGTTTTCATTGAACGCATTTCATCTTCGTTCACCCCGAATATTTTCACCGCGCAACGAATTTGTGTCAATAGTCCTTTATTGTTTTCCTGTCGGTTATGGGTTTTACGGTTTCATGCGTGTTTTTTCTGTGTGTATGTCGGTATGCGTGTGTACGTACTCGGTTGTAGTCATACTAATGTTTTTCAAGGTTTCCAACAAATGAAAATCGGTGCCTTCATTACTACACTTACTTATTTTGTTGTTTATTATCATATCCTGCAAGCTAAACTTAACTTTATTTTTTCTCAGCCTGGCAGTATTTGTTTTCAGTTGCAAGCCCTACAGTTGATCAGTGAATGGCGTTCCATTCTCTACACGCCTAAAGCTTTTCGTGTTTATTAGAGTATTTTAAACTAACGACATGATTGTCTGTTTTACAGATACTAACAGAAAACTTTTAAACCTCAGACACTTTATGAAACATTCAACATAGTGGGCACGCCAATACTCTTGTTGCCAATTATCAAGTCAACTAGCAACGCTTACTACAAAATACTCAATCCACATGAACAAATCACTTTAGCTAATTAGAAACGAAAGGAAACATGAAACAACACGAACACAAAATAAAAAATTCAATCTAAACAAAATCCCTAAAACCGATGGCTTATCTAACATCGATTACCTACTAATGAGCTACACAATACAGAGAACTAGGGTCAGGTAACTAACAATAAATGTGGCAACGTCAGGTCAATGTTCTGAATCAATCCACTAAAAATTCATTGATGGATATGATGATCGGAAGTTTTTTACGACTACTATGAAATCACATCAGGACTGCTTCACCGAATGGACATGCAAAAGACCTACTCTCGTGTCTCGTGTTTTATTTTATTGTTTTTCGGTGGCTTATAGCTAACAATACAAATGTTATAGTGAGGCAATCAACGATAAGCTATTTGCAAGCCTCCACAGTAAGGAGTAAAGTACTGTTGTACAAACTATTAACTAAGCATAATATCTAGTAACAAAGTATAGCAACTCATGACAACTCATGTCCAGGCGGGAGATTTTCAGCAGGCCGAACGAATGGGTTAGGTAAAGATGCACTACCTCGCCACAGCCTTAATCTTTCCGTAGACCGCTCGCCAGTGAGTGGGGTGACACACTTTAGGAAGCTATTTCGGTTTTTCAGCCTTTGCGAGACGAGGTTATTTAGATATAAAGGGCGCCGTGTGTCTGAAACCAATTTGGCTCTTTCGCTAGAATTTGCCACTGCCCAGACTCCAGGCCCAGGTTGGTCGCAGTAAGGAAAACCTGCTCAAGTGGGGATTCATTAATGACTCTACCCTGGAGTGTAAATGTGGTGCTGTTCTACAAACGATGGGGCACTTAATATCGTGTCCTGCGTGTCCTGTTGTTTGTTCGCTACAGAAACTGATGGACGCTACTGAAAGCGCCAAACTAGTAGCTCAGTTTTGGGCTGATACAAATTAGATTGCCATCGATACGCTAAGAAGAAGAAGAAATACAAAGTATAGGATTAAATTAAAAATTAAAGCATAAGATAAGCAAAGCTTAAAAATAAGCACCTGCACAGGTAGGAATGCAGGCGCCACGACTATTAGAATGCACCAGAGACAATGTGTGTGTAATGTGTATGTTAACTCTTAGTCTATTACGTTAATTGGGTACAAATATAACAGCTGTAACATTGTTTAGAAACGAAATGACAATTAAATACATAAGCTACTTGGTTTTAAGTTGCAAACCGTTTAGAAAATCAAAGTATTTTCAAAAATAGACAGCACACTTCTAGAGTATATGTATTGTAAATGTAAATTTCATAGATACTCAGTTGTTACGATGGCGTACCAAAATTTCCCTTATTACTAATTGTTTTCAAGTTACAGTCTAGGGAAATTAGGGTTGTCTCTAAAACTATCGATACACATTAAATAACCCAGACAACACATAAATGACTTCATCAAAAAGAAGTCAAAAATATACAACCTTGCCATTTCTCCTCAATCTTCGAACGACAACACAAGTCGATATAAGTTTTTAAACTGTCATGGTCACTAACATTATCATTAACACTAGAAACGGGATATTTACCATGTCCACTGCTTGTTTTGAGTTCCCGATATTTCGGCGCTGTTGCAAACAAACAGTGGACATGGTAAATATCCCGTTTCTAGTGTTAATGATAACATAAATCGATAATTCACAAACTCACTCACATAAATTAAAAGGGCTTCAAAACAAACAGCGCACCACATCACTAGCGCCGTCACACCTCCAACGTTTATCAAAGCGGGCCGCAACGAATTTCAATTGTAATCAAATATGGCGCCCGCTCTGGGTAAACAAGATAAAACGGTGTAAACGTGTGCTTTGACAAGCTTGCGGCTTCCTTGCGTGTTGTGTGCGGATATTCATACTTGGTTTAAGGGTGGGCAGAGTTCAGAATGTAACTTTATGGTTATGTGAACTTGACTTTGGCTTATGTACACCGGGCTGGACATCAGGGCTTGCTCACACCACAAACTACTTGATGCATTTGACGCTAAACATATTTAAAAAAATATCCTGCCTCTTAAATTTTAGAACGATACATAGTGATCGCAAGCTCACCTGCTGAGCATGAAGTCCATGGTTCGATTCCTGGGTCGGGCAAAGTGTTACTGGGGCTTTCCATCAGGAATTTTCAGTAGCAGTCACGGAGTCTGGATTTGTGCAAGGTTGCTGGCAATAGGCTCGTCCCTTATAACATGGGACTTAAACATAACTGGCGAAATGTGAGTTTACTATTAGGTACACCGCTGCCTTACCCTTGGCGGATAACAGGCGTGGTGTTATGTTAAGACAGAAATAGAATGATGTTTTCAATGTTTTTTTTTGTGATTTGTGGTGCAAGCAGGCTTTAACCTATTATTTAAAATATCTTCTGCGTGCTAGGCAAACACATTATTGATTTCAGTATTGAGATAAATATGCTTTCTGTCTTCTTAATCTACATTCGTCTTTTCTTTTATAATATCCTCTACAAAAGCGATTAAGCGATCGAACCATTATTCCAGTAAGCTTTTATTCATCCAGAGTAGCGGAAAATCTCTGATATAAGCCTAATTCATACTCATTAAATTTGCCTTACATGATCATTTCTTTCAAATTGAACAAAATAAACCTAAAAGTATCCACACAATATCGTACACAAATCCATAACAGAAAGCATATTGTTATATTATTTGAAGAAAGAGCCTATTTTGTGGAGCGACCCATTGTTAGTCTAATGCACCTTATTATAAAGTCCACAATCTATAGGTTTTCCATTAGCTGGTTACAATCACGTGTTATAAGGGTTGAAAGGAAACGATCGAACTTTGCTTGATGGTTGGTTCATTCTTCGTTGAAAGTAGTGCTTTTGTTGGTATAGATAGTGTTTAAAAGAACATCTATTGTGAAAGCTAATACCCTGTTTACGACCTCGGGCGTTACGACTTGAGTAGTGAGAATACCGTCGCTCCGCAAATCGTGTCACGGTAACTGCTGTAAACAACTTCTTTCATGCATTTTCGCAAAGAAATGTGTTGCGAGCATGTAGTTGTGGCCAAGAGCTAAACCAACACACCTCACATAAAAACACTTTAACACAAGCTTCAAAAGCATTTTATGTTAAAAAAAATACTAATTTTCCGTTAATGCCTAATCCTTCCAAAAACATAAAACAAGAAGAAAGGCTTCAGCATACCTTCACAAGTTAAACATTAACTTATTTACAGCATCTTTTACAGCTTACCAACTTAACATAATTAAGTGATTCTTCTCCAAACACAATGCCCACTGCTTTACATACTAAACGGAGTCGGCGCATATTTTTAAAGGGACCTTAAGGCATAAGTCCCATCGTAGACTAAGAGGCGCTTAGCTATCGACCATGTTCTTGCTCAAGAAACGTACAGAAGTTTGTTGGTCCCGTGCGATACATAATGGGTGTTAAATTACCCTTTAAAGCCAATAGGCACTTCTTATTGTCCCCGGAATTGCGATATTTTTTTTGTTCTAGGCCATACCTGGGAACCTTCTAGTTACGCAGATATTAGAGGTCAAAGTTCCAATTTTTTCACAAGTTTTTAATGTTATTACTTTTTTAAATACCTCCAAGTCCGCTGTGCTATTCAATGCCTCCATTAGCACAATGTTTTGAGTGCGTTACATTGAGTCTTACCGTAAAACGTAACTTTTCACCAAAAAAAAAATACGCTTCGCAGAAAGAATTTTTGTACAGAGTTACTTGGTTGAATGTACAGAATGCTTGGTTGACGGCTTGGTGAGAGTTTTGTTTACATCTTGTATTGGTTCATAGAGCACGTATCAGAAAAGTGTGATCGTATTTAAGCAACTGGTGTAGACCATCAAACTGAACAACTTTTTTCTTGTGGCCAAAATCGTAATTGCGAAAAAATCATCAACTGTCTCATACATTTATGTCGAGTACATATTATAAGAGACAGCTGAATATTTTTTCGCGTCCTGTGGAAAAAGTTCAGTTAGATGCAGACCATGGTGGTCTGCATCAGACCTGTAAAATTAACCACATTTTTCTCATGCAAATCGCCATCATCATTCACAGGCAGATTACACCCACTGCTTGATACAGGCCTCTCTTTGCCTGTGCCATTCTCCACGTTCCTGTACAAGTCATCCCTTTCCAATCTTGGTCGCAACTCGGTCACAGCTCCACTCCAGCTTTACTCGCTTCTCGCTTATCACCGACAACGGGACCGGTACCTTACCCCGTCTTCACCGGACCCTTTAAACGCATTATCTCTTTACGGAGACCGTCTCCACATTTATTCATGGAGCTATGTTGTGGGTAACGGCTAATTTATGACTTGGTCTTACCTTGCGACCTTAGGGTGAGTTTGGAGAGGAAGCTATAGCTAGCTTGTAATGCTAGAGGGATAATAGGAATACACGTGATTGTATGTTCTATGTTAGGGATTTTGGTTTCCGCACTTAGTCCTTAAAGTGGACCATTGTGCGTGCACGTGATTGTTATCCGTTTTATAGTTCAGTTGTGCTTATGCTAAATATTTGATTCTGAGAGTGATTTTTCCAAAAGTTTTGGATTTTCTTTTAACTTTTTCGCCACACTAGGATTTTTCCAGTATTGTGGTATAACAGCCAGATCCAGAATAACTACCTGTACCTAGGCTATACAAATATTTGTTCCGTACAGCAGCCAGTCGCTCACCCACTGCGACTACCGTCTGTTGTTTTTTTTTTGGCAAGGGATTTGGCAAAAAACTTATTGTTTGACGTTGTTTGTACATGATTTTTATTCTAGTGATTCCCGAAGGGCTATTTAGGTCCTATGGTACGCGCATATTTCGGCAGGGTCATATAATGTAATAAGGGCCGAACTTATTGCCATCCAATGGGCAAAAATAAATGCGTCAGTTATCATTCTCAACAGAATTAAAGTTTCAAACAAATATTACAGTTACTGAACAATTATTAGTTTACCAATTTACTAACTAATTGTCAAATAATTGCTGAACTTCGGTCTATTGACTAAATTGCACTTTAATCAAAATAATAACATAGCGATTGTGAATAATTAAGTTTTTGAACTGAACATTATAAATAACTGTAACCTGGCCTCTCGACAGACTGAGGGGAAGGGGGGGGAAGAATCTGATTTTAAGCTGGATCTAGATGTTTGCTTACATAAAAACAGTGAGCGGAAGACTATCTCGTAGATAAAAATGCTTGGCTGATCCTGCTCCACAGCCACTTGGGCTCACGAACTAAGATTTTCATGTTTGGTAGAGATGCTCCCCCACTAGTTCTTTCATAAATATTTATATAAATTAGAAGCATTATTTCAGCTTTAGTAAATGGGAGTACCATGTAGTCTTTCCATTATGGTTAGTAGGGCTTATCCTAATCGTTAAGGTTTTAATTGTTTTTTTTTTCTTTTCTATGTCTGCATTGTGTGGGCAATCTATTAGATTGCCGTATTAATTATTGTGGAAGCTGCAGAAGATTGTAAAAAATTCCTTGCATTGTACAGATTGCATCTCTTGGTATAATAATTATAATTGTGTGAGTACTATGTACTGTAAAGCTACCATTTAAATTTTGTTATCTTTCATTGACTTGAATGTGCCCTGGTGGCTGAGAGTATGTCATGCTCACTCAAATGTCTCGTTGATGGTGGCGGGTGTGTCGGGTCATTTAGTTCTCTTCAAGTTGAGTTGAATGGCGCTGGGCACTGTCAGTTGGGACTGGTCATCTCTTAGCTGCCACGGTTTATTTTAATTACTTTATTTTAAATTTTAGGTTTAGTCTTTCATTCTGTACGCACGCATGTCTTCCTACATCGTTCTCACTTAAATGTATAATCTCAACATAAATGATGTAACCAAGATTTGGGACCAATATTTTGATTTAAAAGAGTATCCATGGAGTTTCTTGTCCATTCTTCTCCATACAGATATCCGCTTTGGAATGTGCAACTACAATACTTTGTCAAGTTATTATGGCTCTTGGCTGCGACTGTAACTTCGCTTTTTTTGACATTCAGAAGTGCCTGTAATGGTCTAATTGAAATAAATGCTTTGAGTTTGAGTTTGCATAGTAGTATAAGTTATATTACATTTTCATCTACGACGATAAAGTGGTGTTTAAGAGCCTACACAAAAAACCTCAAAAGGATAATGAATTTCATAAGCTATAGCTAATTTTGGTTTCCGGGTAGGTACTTTTGCTTATAGGGGTACTAGTGAGAATGTTATAATTAACCATAATTCTTTTCGTGTGGTTAGTGCCTTATTTGGTGTCATAGTATTTATGCCGCCCATTTTAGACATGCTGGTTTGGTTTCCTCACGATGTTTTCCTTCACCAAAGCAAATGTTAATTACCTATACAATACTCACATGAATCCGAAAAATCAGAGGTCTTGGGTTCGAACTCAACACCAATGACTTGGCAGTCGACGGTCACACCACTAGGCTTACACTGCTGATTAACCATTAATAGCTGTCTACTGGTACTACCGGCAACAAATCATGTTATGTGGTGGTCTTATTGGTCATGTTTTTTGGCAAGTGTAATTGGTTATTTCAAACTATGTAGGTAATAAGTTAAGCCGTTGATCCCAGCTGTCAATTGTAGATCTTTTACAGTCGTTAAGTAGTCAGTGGCCCGAAAGTCTAACAACCAGTTTCATTGAAGGGTATCTTATTATCCAGTACTAACTGGATTGTGGAGGTAGTCACTCCATTTAAAAAACTGGTATTCAGCTGTATCTGGTTACACTGGAAGCCAACTCCAACACAGTTGGAAAAAGGTAGATGCTGATGTAGGTAATGACATGACCAAACCAGTAACAAAACCCTTTATATGTTACGAAACAACATGCAAAAATAAATCAAATTGCAGTATCTTAAACTGTCACGAATTCACGATATTATAGGACCCTTTTAAAACACACAATACTACATAAGGGTGCATGAAAAGACACATTTGGCATTCAGTTTGTTAGCGCCGGCCGGGCCCAGATTTTATCGAGTCGCCCCCCCTCCTCCCTCCTGCCTGCCCCTCACTTATGAATGATTGATTCATATAAGGTTTATGTGTGTATGTACGTGTGTAGGACCGTCAGATTGCTGAGGACTAGGTAGGTACCGGGGTTCTGATTTTGTCAGGAGTTGAGGTTTGTTTGAGCAGGGCTAAGTGTTAACAGTTTCCAGATAGTAGTTATCAATTTGATAATAAACAAATGTGTTTGCCAGTTAAGTTGTAAAGAGGTGGTGAAGACTGTAATTATGTATAATTTCCCGCTTAATATACAGGGTGTAACAACTTGAAATTCATATTTTTTTGTTTTACCTTACATGTTGATCAGCTGATCGCGTGACATTCCATACAAAGATTTTTTTTGTGCATTTCAGTGACTCGTAGAACAAAAATTGTTTAGTTTCATAGTTTATTATGTTTATGTAACACTTTGTATACTGATTTGAAGATCCTTTTTCCATCACCATTCTATTGCCCTTGTCCCAATTAATTTGTGGTCGTCGCAGCATGTCTATTCTCCCAAACTTCTCTATTACTCGTTATCACAGAGTCCATCCATCGTTTCTTTGAAGATCCTTCTTTATGGATTAATAAAGTCATGTCGCATATGGAAGACAAGACTAAGATCTATAGCAGTGTTTTCCTGTTTCCAAAACAAACTTTAATTTTCATACACAATTTTTTTTTATATCTTTTTATGTTCGTTTGTCTTTATAGGTATGTTCAGGACCAACATAATTCTCAGTGCCGGCTTTGTTATTACGTTGTACACACTTACATACAAAACACATTCAAGTCACCGCTTCCTTAATATAAATCCCATTAACTTATGGCAACGCATTACGACTGCGGGTGTGTGAAATCATTTTGTTATCATTTCGTGTCGTTGTATCGTCGCTATGTACGTGTGGTAGGTCTCTTAGATTTCCGCTTGATTAAAGATCTAAAATGAAGGAGTCTGAAAGTGGCGCCGGTGACTGAAAAGTGGGCATATGGGTATGTGATGCGGAGGAATGAGGAAAATACTGTGAGGAACGTTTTGAGTATGACTGTGGATGGGTACAAGAGTACAGGAAGACCAAAGAAAAGATGGAATGACTGTATGAACAATGATATGGCACGAAAAGAGGTGTCTGATGAGATGACGAGTAATAGAGAAGTATGGAAGAAGAAGACATGCTGCACCGACCCCATGAATTGGGACAAGGGCAAGAGAATGATGCTAAATATCTAAAATGACAGTACATTATGAAGACATGGTCATAACATAACATCACGGCTAAAATCCCCGAATGGTTAGGCAGAGGTGTATGTACCCTAACCTAACCCTCCTGTTACGAAGATAAATGAAAATAATATTAACACCTCGCTGTTGCTAGCGACTTTCCTCCGCGAGAAATCATTATAAAAATATTACTATTAAAGTAATATTTTTAAAAATAGAATTAGAATTCTATTTTTTAAACAAAAGTCAGACAGACAGACATTCAAAAATAAATGTTTTTTTGTTGTTGTTATAAGTACCGTATGTACTTTCATAAGCATTCAGTAAAAAGCTGTTATTTTGAAATTACGAACAGACACTTTAATTTTTATTTATTTGTATAGATAAGGTAAACTGGCTAAAGGATGCGGAGGGGAATTGTTTCACGGGATAGAGTGCACCTCTGTTCTTGCTTTTAGTGCCCCAAAAGCTGCAGTCAAAGCAAACTCTGTGCTGCCGCCGACTTTGTCGTGAAACTGGCGAAGCATGGGATCAATATGTTTTTGTTTGTGTTTATGAAGAAGAACTTAACATGACATCATGCCTGTAATCCCCGAACGGGGTAGACAGAGGTGGCCTAATAGTTCACCCACATTTCGTCAGTTAGGTATGTTGAAGTCCCATGTAATAACAAATACACAATTATCATGCATTGTGATAATGGCATGGTGGGCAGAGAATACAAAATTAACCCAAAACTATTATCTGAGAGTTTCTCCATGTGCTTTACACGTCAGCTATCGCAGTATGAGCTTGTACAATTCTTCAAAAGTAAAATGTAGTAAGTCAGATAAATCCGATTTAGCTTTACTAAGAAAGATATTATTATTGTGGTTTACTTTCACCGAGTGCTGTGTTCCCACGCCCTAACGACCACTGAATGATTGATTTCTTAATTTCTTTTCATTTGTAAGTCTTATAAGTTTTTTTCAATATTATCCAAATACTGATAATAAACTCACACTGCTTGCGTGGCTGATTGGGGCCCACGCTCTCTCACAATCGGAGACCTGTGTCCCAGCGGTGGGAACAGTATGAGTTGATTATTTTCTGAATGTTCAAACTCAAAGAATAGAGCGTTTCATTTTGATCTTGTAGCCTTTATACCTAATTACACGGGCAACTTCAATAAGGATAATCTACCCATTTAAAAGGTTTCTCTTGTTCAAATCAAAACTTTCCCATTTCCTTACCTGACTTACAGTAACACAAACACTATTTATTCAGAATCAACGACGTATCACATGAACAACGACTTTCAAAGTACACATTGTTAATTCATCAAAACACACCAACCCAAACACAACCATAACTCCTGAACATAAAGTCCCAAATCATTCGTCAAATACCGCCTATTAGGTCCGAAAAGGGAAAGAAAGCGCGAATAACAACATTGTTATCGCTAATAAGTCATCGTTAGCCATAAACGGTGTTCTTTTGACCCGACATTAATGGGCAGGAAGTGGAAAATAGACCTTTTACCGCATTAATAGAGTCTATTGTTGTGTGACCTAATTTCTATTGAGAGTAGAAATACGTTGTCTGTGGTAGAAGGAAGTATTCTTGATAATACTGGTTAATTCTATTATGGCTGTTCGTTTGAGACGATGTTTATCGTTAGGGCATTTTATGTTTTTGAATTTTCATATTTTTATCCTCCACTTTCTTGACAGCCATTATTTTTGGGAAATATCTGTTGACAGTTGTTAAGCCATTGATCCCGGCTATCATTTGTAGATCTTTGACAGTCGTTACAGGTAGTCAGTGGACCGAAATTCTGACAACCAGTCTTATCAAGGGGTATCGTATTACTCAGTACTAAATGGGTTTTGGAGGTCAGATAGGCAGTCGCTCCATGTAACTGACATTTAGCTGCATCCGATTAGACTGGAAGCCGACCCTAACATAGTTGGGAAAAGGCTAGGCAGATGATGATCCGTTGACAATCGTTACGAGTAGTTAGGAAAACTACAGTCAGACACCAGTCCTTACCAAGGGATATCGTATGACTCGCCGACTGGGTTGTGGAGTTATTCAGCTGCATCCTGTTACGCCGTGGAAGCCGACCCTAACACAGTTGAGAAAAAGCTAAGCAGATGACGACGTTAGTGCTTCACTATTCTTTGCCTTTGCATATTGCACAAAGTAGATGGCTGCAGAAATAACTACAGCCCGAGTCTGATATTGTAGAAAGCCCTTAGTTCAAGTAAGTTAACCTTATCCCACTCAATAGCTTGACCCATTTCCAAGCTTTTTTTTTTAAATAAGGTCGGTTTAAGATTTGAGCTGGCTAGACCAAGGCTTGGAATTAATGCTTGCAGAAAAAGGTTACACCGTTTACAATAAACAAACAAGAATGTTATAGTTCTGTTAAAATTTCTGATACACTCTGTATAACATAAATCTTTTTTTTTTCAAACCTAAGCTAGATTCGTCAAAGATATTCCACAATCACAACACATACAACCCTAGAATGTAATTTGAAATAGAAATCTTTAATATGACGAGCTCATTCGTTTTTCCATCAAAAAGATTGATTGTTTGAAACCGCTGAATCATCTATCTAATAGCTGTCATAATACTATTAAATGCTAACGTTAAAAAAGAACTAAAAACTTGAAAAAATACTGCATTATTACAAGATTTAAATCATTAGACTCAACATGCATCATATACGTATCTGTTTCGTTGACATTTAAATAGTTGTGTCTCGCTCACTCATTCCGTGCCTGAAGTCAGAGCTCAAATTTCTCAGTGTACACAATTTTACGCCCGCCCTAAGTAACGGCATATCCGAAAACTTAAATCTTTGCATTTTGTACTGTTTCTGAAAAATATGATAAATGGAAGAAACCATCATTTGTCAAACGCAATGGTTTCCATAAAGTTTGAAGTAAATATATCATTTAGAGCTGGATTTCTTGGAACGCATTTGCTGCTGAACGGTATCGATTTCTTAAAGTTATTTATATCTAAACCGCTCTGAATCACTTTTAAAATGTGTCTATAATGTAGAGTTGCCTTCGAATGACTTATAATTATTTCTTTTTTTTAATGCTATGTGATTTTATTTTCATGGGTTTGAACCCAGGCAGGCGCATTACTTTGTGTAATTTATTTCATCACCACTGCTCTCAAAAACGGTGAAGGAAAACATCGTGAGGAAGCCGGCATGTCCTAGAACCAAAAAATTCGAAGACATGTGACATCTACTAACCCGCATTGGGTTCGCGTGGTGGATTAAAGCCCATTCCCTCTCTAGAGAGAGAGGCCGTGTGTCCCAGCAGTGGGAAAATTATAGGCTGATTATGCTTATGCTTATGTGATTTTATACAGAGAAGATTGAAAACTGAGCTGTGTAATTTCCTATACATAATAGAATAGTCCAATCAACACAGAACACTATTCTTTTCATTTACGGCACTAGTAAACGGAGCCAACGTGGTCATCAAATCTCGTAACTTGTCTATTTAAAAAGAAACCTGTGTTTTGCACATTACAACTGCAGTGGTAGAAAGATTCACAAAATGATGCGATTTAAATCAGTTCCCGGTTTACCAAGGTATGTTTTAATCAGTTCTATGTTTATTTATGCAAATGTAAGAGATAGTTAATCGAGTGTCATGCAACTGAAGTGAGTGCTAGCCCAAGAATGTAGGTCGCCGCCAGTTACATTGTAACATACATATCATGGTTATGTCATACGACGCGCGACGGTGGGACTTTACTTTGTTTTAACGTTGGTAAGTCGTATTTGAAATTTGGATGTGTGTGCATTAGTTTTTCTCGGAGCTGGAATTCTAAAGATTTATGCAAAAAAAATATATTTGGAATTAAATTATTTATAGACTACAAAACGATGTACAATAGTAATAAAATATGTACAAGTAGAAAAGGGTTACAGGGCATCCAAAAATTTGTCCGCATCGCTGTCAACAGGAAAAGTGCCCAGAACGCTGGCACCATTGCCACGATTCTTTGGCCAAATATAGGCCCGCCCTCTGGTCACGTTAAGAGTCGAGCAACCGCTTGGCGATTTCCCGAAATACTAGGTGGGCATTCCAACCCCATGGCCCTAGTGTTTCAACCCCAAACTCTCAGGCTCAAACACAAGAAATGCTTTAGAATGATTTAAATACACATAAAAAAGGAATAAATAATAATACTCTAAGAAGGTAATTTGAAATCTAATTCCTCTGATAAATGTTCGGTTTAACTGGTATGGTCCAAATCGCGGACGTAGCTCTGGACATAGCATTTGGACATATACCGAAATATCTGTGTGAGTGTCCGGAGTCAGCAGCCGGTCTGAGACCAATAGAAAGTAAAATTACAATATTTCACAAATTCTCATAATCTTTAAAAACGCCTACTGCGACTCCACAGTCAAATTAAAATCCAAAATACAATAAATACATTAATTTCTATCAAATCTCAATACCTCAAGGCCAACGCCAATTCTTCCACCATTGTTATTCAAAAAAAGAATCGAGACTAAAGACCTATTCACTATTTAGCAAAAGCATTTTTCAGACGATCATTCAAAACTCGAACAGTTGTCAAACTTTTATATAACAACATGTATTTTCAATTCAACGAGTTCCTAATGCGATTCTCATAAGTGTGGCACAAATGTAGCTGACGCGGGAAAAAAAATGTATTTTACATTGCGTTGTCGACTGTAATTCATATCGAAGCGATCGTGTTGGCCTGACATATTGTGCTTGTGTTCGTATTTTTGTGTTTGACTTAATATTAATGTGAATTTAAAGTTGGAAAAAAATTAGAGAGTTAAATTAACAGTAAGTTGATTTATCTGTTGTTGCAAGTTTTTAATTTAATTTTAGTTTAAAATTCCAATAAAGCATAATGTATTGTGAAACAATTTAGATTTGTGAGACACTGTACATTCATTTACACGAGTCGATAAGATATTATAGGATTATCTAGCAAGGACAAAACAAACGAAGAAACTTATAAAACTGATATCAGCACCCAACTTATAACATTATCAAGTTCTCGGTAATAATTTATGAAGCATCACCCGAACACGTCCTAACAAGGGCATTACAGTAATTTGGAAATCGTGTTGTTACAAGAACTGCTTCAAGTTCGCCGAGTAATTTCAAAGTCTGGTCCCATTTCTTACATCGTCGAATCCTTAACTCTAATTAAATGAAGGCTTGTTTTTCTCAACAAGTTTTGTCAAGCGAGTTTGATAGTCTGTAGCCCGCCTAAGAGGACCGAGAGTTGTAAAACTTTGCGAAACAAAGGCCCGCCATCATTTGTCATGTTTTTGTTCCTGAGACTTAAATTAGATGCCTCGTAATGAAAAGGGTATTTTTGTGTAATAGCACTAAATAATTTAGGGTTAATGTAGTCACCGCTTTTTATACTGAAGAACTTCGTAATTAATTATTTAGAAGGTTTATTAAAAGTTGGGTATAAATTCGCAGACTCATTGGCTAGCCACTGGCTATCAAGTGGCTCTGTGGTTTGTAATTAAGAGGGGAGATTAATTGATTTTTTGTAGGTTGTTTCATTTTAAAAGCTAAAACAATTAAACTTTTACTTTAGTACGTCGTTGAGTATCAGAAATTACTTTTACTGTGTAACTAAAGTTGTATTTTAATTTAGTTTGGCGTAGCTCGTAGCGTTTTCGTAGCGGTGCTACGAGCTACGCTTATAGCGTAGCCGCTTCGTAGCATCACTTAAGAGTGTCAAATGCATGTGTGCAATGCGTTTCTGAGCACAATTGAGCAGTCTCAGATATCTATGGAAGACATGAACCATAAAGTTACAGTCACTAGCACTATCAGGTAGTAGAAATTATGTTTCTCCTACTTCTCCCGCATTCTTTTCTGATTAATTTCGTTTCGGGTTCCGGTACAGTTAAATTCTTTCACCGGTACTTCGTCGACCTTGATTACCCCGGCGCTTTTCTGGTGGTCGCCACTGTTGACTCTGGTTTTTAGTAGTTGCAGTGGTTTGGAAATAGTGTGGCGGGCTTGTTGTTCTTACTTTGATTAAAGCGGTGTGTTTTCTGTTTTTGTGCTCACACTATAATTTTTTTTTAATTATAACTCTATACTTTAGGATTTGTAATTGGCTTTCTGGTGACTATGGTTTCCTTTATTAACTGTAACCCCGATGACCTTTGGGGTAGACGTGTTCTTGAGTGGAGATCGCAAATCGGCAAACGTAAGGTGGGACGCCCTCAGGCTCGGTGGAGTGACGATCTTCGCAGGGCGGCTGGTAGCAACTGGATGAGAGTTGCAGAGAATCGAGTTGAATGGCGTGCGATTGAGGAGGCCTATGTCCAGCAGTGGACTGCTATAGGCTGATGATGATGAACTGTAAGTCATCTATGTCCTAAAATAATTAAATATCACTTCACTTGTGCACTATGTCACTGTGCGTTCGTATGGCACTTGCCCGCGGAATAAATGTACCTAATACACTGCCTCGCTGGACTAATGGACTGCCTCGTTAGTCTAGAGGTCGCAAGCGCGACTGCTGAGCATGAGGTCTTAGGTTAGATTCCCAGGTCGGGAAAAGTGTTATTGGGTTTTTCCATTAGGAATTCCTCAGTAGCAGCCACGGACTCAGTATTTGTGCCCGGTTGATGGCAAGAGGTTCGCCCTTACTACATGGGACATAAACATAACTGGCGAAATGTGGGTGTGCTATTAAGTACACCTCTGCCTAACCCTGCGTGGATTACTTCGAGGATTAATTTATATACCTACTTTAATATGTCTTAAAAATATATCGGTCGATTCAATACAATAACCAACTGAAGCTTCATACTCTTAAATCTTTCCCAGTAACTCCTATTGAGCGTCTACAAGCCGTTCAAATATTAATTTATTTCCCCCATTCATGTGAATCAGATCCGTGACGTTTGCTTACAAGAAAAATCGTTGGCAAAGCGAAAAGGTTCGTCAAATAGCTCAATCAACTTTGTACTATGATGTAAATGTTCCCCTTTGATGTTACGCTTTGAATTAATGAGCCTTTCGTACAATATTTATTATGTTCGTTTATGTGTGAGAACATGTATGAGAACATAGGGTGGTACGCTTTTCGTCGGATGTTTTTGAGGGCTCGTTTAATTACATTTTGAGAGGAACGAAGTTTTTTTTGACGGATTTTTTAAAATATTTAAAAAAATGTGTTGGTTTTATGTGGTGATCGACGCTTGGTTTTATTGATAAAAATATCATTGCAATCAGGTGATTGCGTGTGAATTGAAATACAATAGTCTTTTTAACTTAATAACGGAATCGATTAATATTTTTCCTTTATTTGTTTTCCCACATATTGATTACATTTTTAAATATTCGAATATAAAATGGATTATTATTATTAAACCTTTATTGCTGTAACTAAACAAAAGTAATAATTAAACTAACATATAAACATACACATCTGTTTCCCGGTTTAGTGATCAGCGTGTCCTGTGACACATAGGCCTCTTCCAGCTGTTTCCACTCTTTTCTATCTCTAGCTTTTCTTGACCAGGTAGCGTCTCCGACTTTCCTTATGTCATCCATCCATCTTTTCGCCTGCCTGCCTCTTTTTCTTTTACCATCGCGAGGTTGCCACTCCGTTATGATCTTAGTAGAATTTAAATACAATAGTATTTGTAACTTAATAACAAATCATTTATTTTGCTGAATATGGGTACATACAAGGATGAAACACAACAATATAGCTCAGGACCATATCCTACCCTAACAGGTGTGCAAAAATAGTTCATTATTATAATTAAAATACTACTGATACTGATATAAACCTCTTAATTGTGATGGTTTTCTTGGTTTAGATAGTATGAAGGTGCTTCCACTCCGCAGTTACATTTTGTAGAACAAGGTTTCCAAGTATTACTGAGCAACATCCGATAGCAAAAAGTTATGTATTGTTATTATATGTTACCGTGTTAGTATATGTTAAGTAACGTTGCCTAACTTTTGAAACAGTCAATATGTGGTAACAATTGAAAACAGTGTTAGACAATGTTACCTCAAGACGGCAACATAAAATAACATTAAACATTATTTAAAAGGAGGAAACATGCTGTCGCTATAATCAGTTCTTCATCTTCCATGTTGACACAAAATAGACACGTCCATTGCCTGCAGAAGTTTGAGAACGTATGCCGTGCAACGTGCTTGTTGCTGAAAGTTACTCTTTCTATGTTATTGGCGGTATGGACGCGATGAGTAACATTCAACAAATAGTAACAAGTAGCTACAAAAGTTACAGATAGTGACCTAATGTTACCGTGTTGCTCCACAAACGTTAACTGCGGTGTGGATGCACCTTAACAAACACTTAGGGACGGTTATCAATAATATCAGGCTATTTGTTCATAAGTTGGGTTTTAAGACTAAGCTTTTGCCTAGTTTAGAAGCCGAACGTGTATATCTAAACTATATCTCTATTGTATAACTTAATCTTTACTTACTACATTGTAATATTTAGTTGGTTTAAGGTTTAAGGTGTGCCTCAAAAGGAAGAAGGTCTTATAAGACCGTTTTGTTGTCCGTCTCTGTGTCTGTTCCCTTTATCTCAGGAACGCGTAGAGGTATCAATTTGAAATTGATATCAAAATTCTCTTCACGGTCTACGGTCTCTTTCAGCTGTGCGCGATGAAAATATATGACCGTTTATGTCGTATATTTTGCGATTTCACAAGGGAATCAACCTATACGATACTTCCCGTTATGCCAACAAGAAGTAGAAAAGATCTACAGAGTAAGCACCCCTATGATATTCACACAATCTATATTTACCATTAAGTTTCTAAGTAAAACAAGTGTTTCCGTTTCATATCATGAGAGCTTTGTTCTCTTTGAAGACATGTTTATAATATTTCTATTTACTGCCTTGAAAATTGTCATTATTTGTATTCGTAATTACATTCATGAAGCGGTTTGTGAAACACAGTATACATACAGTAACAGATTTATTCATTTTATTTTCATGCAGTAGAAGTAAATTAATAAATAAATAAATTAATTGTTTGTTTTTTATTAATATAGTAAACAACAATGCCAGATACTTGTAGGTCAAGCGACTAGCAGAAGGGTTGTAGTACCCTCCTGCTACCTGTCATATTATTGATTTTTATCCTTTCTCTT
This sequence comes from Eurois occulta, assembly GCA_950022335.1. Lineage (NCBI taxonomy): Eukaryota > Metazoa > Arthropoda > Insecta > Lepidoptera > Noctuidae > Eurois > Eurois occulta. The sequence goes on along the minus strand of OX465486.1, from coordinate 19,543,552 downwards.
CATTTTTAACCGACTTCAAATAAAGGAGGAGGTTCTCAATTCGGTTGTATGTTTTTTAGGGTTCCGTACCCAAAGGGTAAAACGGGACCCTATTACTAAGACTTCGCTGTCTGTCTGTCGGTCTGTCTGTCTGTCTGTCTGTCTGTCTGTCTGTCTCCAGGCTGTATCTCATAAACCATGATAGCTAGAAAGCTGAAATTTCACAAATGATGTATTACTATTGCCGCTATAACAACAAATACTAAAAATTAAAAAAAAAAAAATATTAAGGGGGGCTCCCATACAACAGATATGATTTTTTTGCCGTTTTTATAGATAATGGTACGGAACCCTTCGTGCGCGAGTCCGGCTCGCACTTGGCCGGTTTTTATTTAATTATGGTTGTTACCTTTCATTTATGAACCGACTAGCCTTTGCAAAACCGCGGCTTCACTCACATTAATTTAAAAAGTGACAATTTAACTCTTATCACACTACTAAAGTTTCTATAATAATATAATTCAATCATGATTCGAAAGACACGTAGCGCCATCTATTATCGTAAGAACGTTATTTTGGTTTTCCTCGGGAACAGTAGTTTTTTTTCGGGATAAAAGGTACCCTATGTCCGTTTCTGTACATCTGACAACGTATATGCAAAATTTCAGGATGATCGGTTCAGTGGTTTAGGCGTGAAAAAGTAACAAATAAACAAACAAACTTATTTTCGCATTTATGATATTATAGTTGTTATTTGATTTTTTTTTTTATGTGACAGGATATTTTCAATTGGTTCCATAGAATTGCATCAAAATCGGTTCAGCAGTTTTTTTTTTTTTGTTTTGGCCCATGTTGTCTATATTGACGATATGATGGTTCCTTAATAACTTCTTGTTTCAATGTAAAACAATGTTTTTTTATTCTATACTTCTTCGATGAGTCGTCATCTCAATAGTCACCCCTTATTAGTCATATCACCTTTCACACAGTTCATCAATAGTATATTGGCCTTCCTCAAACCAAGTCAACTCTTAAAGCTATTCACATGACTGGAACCTTTCTTCACGACATTTTCCTCATTCCTTCCCATCAAATGCCCAAGCCATGACCCACACAACCTTTCTGTCTGTGTCATATAATCATCTCGATTTCTGAATTTATTGTTAAAGTTACCGTCCAGATTATTGACTACAACTATTTATAAAATTAACCAGGTGACGGCACGGTTGGCCCAGCGGCTAAATGATTAGCTGCTGCACTGCGAGTCGTGGGTTCGATTCCCACACGGACCAAATATTTGGATGGCCTACAGGTAGTTTTTCAAGGGTCTGGTTGTTTGTGTATGTGAGTTTAAATGTTTGGAAACCCACGATACAGGAGAAATTCAGGCAGTAGTATCATTTCAACGTTATCTTCGATTGTCGGTGCATCGGCAAACCACTTTATATCGCAGGTTGCCGCGACAGTAACCAGTATCTACCAACTGTACCGTCGACAGTTTGATTACCAACTATTTCATAATACGGCTTGCTAGGCCACACCGTCACTGCGCCTCCACACAGTCCATCATTATGTTGATTATACCACGACAATGACATACTCAACTTACCATTATTATCTGACATTTCTGACGTGTCTGACGGTTCGACGTGTCAGACTAACGAGTTAGAACATGCTCGCTTGCATGTTGTGCTGTCACATGGCGGAATGCTGGTCATTATCGAACATTCATTATGTTTTTATGCAGTGTCAGACCGGCAGTGTTTAGTGTTAGAACAAATGTAGGATTCATTTATGGCGGTAATATTATGTGGGCTAGGTGTGGTGCAAGGGAAAAGTGATGGCGGATTATTTATTTAATACTATAAGCACATAAATAAGAACAGCCGCTCGGGTCGATCTTTAGGTTAAGCCGTGCTTACCTAGGTTAGTCAGTGGATGGGTGACCACCCATTATATACCGAGTTTCCTCCATGTTTCGGAAATCACGTTATGCCGTTGATCCCGGCTGTCATTTGTTGCTGGCTGCCCGAAACTCTGACAACCAGTCTTACCAAGGGTATCGAATTACCTAGCACTAACTGGGTTGTGGAGGTCAGATAGGCAGTCGCTCCATGTTAAATACTGGTATTCAGCTGCATCCGCTTAGACTGGAAGCTGACCCCAACATAGTTGGGAAAAGGCTAGGCAGATGATGAAGCACGTAAATGTACCGAGGTAGACTTGATGCCATACGCATTTTTAACAGTCAACCTGTGGATTACGCGTAGACATTAAGACATTTATTTCAGTTAACTTTACAAATTTCTACTATATACATATAATGTTACATAGATTTTTAGGTATGATAAACACATGCGATTGGAGACCCCGCTCTTCTAAAACTAGAAAAAATAATAATGTAGGAGTGTACACACGGCAAAGTTAGTTAGTTCACATTACTCACACACGGTAACTGTCATTGCACGAGCCAATAATGCTCGTATACGTATTTTACATACACGGGTAAAGATAAAATAAACGGGTTCACAATGAAGGCCCAACATTTCAGACAGAGAATTTAACATGGTAAACATAGCTGATTGATGTAAGCGCCTGCGAAATCTACTGACCTAAGCTCGACGACGTGAGTTCGATCCCAGCTGAGGAGTTTTGTTTTGCTTTTTTTTACTTTTTGTTTTTATTTTTTTATTAAATTAACTTTGTGGCCAATAAAATCAGTCAAGCAAAAAAGTTGAAAGGTAATTAAATAAAACTATTAAAATAAATTGTTTTTTTTTTTGTTAGATAAACATTGGTATTGGTTGGAATGATCGAGCTTATAGCCTGGGTCATTAGCAAATGCTCCGTGTCGTTTTTTCAATATGTTCGTTCTTTACAATGTTTGGTTTTAAGTTTCAATTTGGTGTGGGCTGTATGCTAGCAAAAAAACTTGTGTGGCCGATACAATGATTTAATGCAAACTGGTTTTAAACATTCATAGGCCATAGCTGTCCATAATATACATTCGAATGAATAAAACACTGTTGTTTACCAGTTGTTTTGACAAAGACAAAGTTTTTTGTTGGTTAAGGCTGGACGTTAATAATTTGTCAAAGTATTTAAATTGAATCAAAGTAAAATAAAATCACTTCACCAGATTTTCAATAATACGAGTTGTGGTTTAAAAAAGAGGATTACGGCAACATGTAATACCTAAATTATTGCTAAGGTTTGTATTTGTTCACATTCGCTTAACAAATATGAACATTATTTGTACAAAAATAAGATTAATAATTGTCTACTTAAAATAAATTCCACTAATAATGAGTCTGCAAACCTTCGTTTTCTATTACTTATTGTAACCTTCGGCTTAAGCGGTTCACCATATTCGAACCTTTTAATTTCATTTCTTTTTAGTCAGCCCAAAATTTGGCGACGAGTTTGGCAGTTTCAGTAGCGTCCATCAGCTCCTGTAATGTGCAAACACAGGACAAGTAGAACTCGATATCAAGTGTCCCAACGTTTGTGGGGCAGCACCACATTAACACTCACAATTTCACTTATGGATACTTTTTACTCTTGAAGAACAACGATTTCTGCCTTTTTGAACATTGATAAATGTTGCATGGTTGGATCCACAGAAATAAATGAGCTCACGAATATGAGTAGTAATCAATAAACTCAGTAATGCAAATACTCGTAGATTGACAATTAAAATCACTATTTTTATGAATGAAAGGTGTTTGAAAAAAAATGTTTTGAAATTGTCGGTAGTTATTTTCTAAACAGTCAAAATAAAACGGCATGAGAGTTCCGTGATTGTCTCAAACATTGCAAACTTCATTACTCATCCATGAACGGGATCGAATCGTTATAAATTCTACTTTATGTATTGTTTTAACAAAATAATTAATATTATTAAGGATCATATTCAAACTAAATCATATTCTGGTTAGGTATGTTTGAACTAGAGGTTTATTTAGTTAATATTAATATTTTATTCGTTTATTTTTCAGGTACGTAAAGCATCGACGCATTTCATCTTTGTAAGTGTTAACTTGATTGTAAGTATAGATCAAATATGCCTAGACAAGTGATAACTGCTTTCTAAGCGTTTCATATTTTGAAAAATAACACCAACCTATAACTGTCCCACTGAGGGACAAACGCCTCTTCTGATACACATTGATCACAACATTCTTTAAAAAATGCATGATTATTTTCCTGCCCATAACCCTATTTATTTAGAGTCGGTGCAGCATGTCTTCTGTTGAGTTAGAATCATTGCATGTGTGAAGTAGTTCAACAAGTACTTCTGCATGTGTGTGTGTGCCATCATATTAATAAGAAATTGTCCTTTAAAACTAGTTGTAAATAAATCAGCATAGTGCAAACACGTATTTCTCTTACCCAAGAATCCCACAGTCAAAAGTGAACCTTATTCCTTTAACATCTTCTTCTTTCATACTTCTTCATTACTTATCATCTCAGCAGTAAACTCCTTTCTAGCCATGTCATCGAGTTATTGCTCCTCGCTTATCCCATCATCATCTGCCTAGCCATTTCCTAAATATCTGGGGTCGACTTCCAGTCTAAGCAGATGCAGATGAATCGGCTGCCTATATTCAGACCTCTACAACCTAGTTAGTACTGGGTAATACGATACCCCTTGGTAGGACTGGTTGTCAGACTTTCGGGCCACTGACTACCTGTAACGACTGTCAAAGATCTACAAATGACAGCCGGGACCAAAGGTTTAACGTACTTTCCAAGGCACCAAGGAAACTCGATATATAATGGGTCCACAGACCAACCTATGATATGATAGTCTATAAGGTATATGTTATGGGTCTTTGTTACCTGAAATAAATGATATATTATTATTAACCTGAAGCCATGAATTCCTCTCGTCGCTTATCCCATAACCCCTATAAAATATCAATGTCACATATAAATAATTAGTAGCGCATTGCAGCTATTTGACCAGCAAGTATTTCTAAATAAATACCAGGTATAAAATACTAGGTATCAGTCTGTCATTACCGATATGTAATACTCGTGTTGACACACCTACCGTTCCGTGATATACCACTGATTCTGTTTAATGATATCATTTGCTTTTAAATAGAGCACGGCCGAGTTTTCGTAACAGAGACAGGTACTATCTATGTATATTACGAGTAGTATTCTCCGTGGGTAAGCAGAAATCGGTCCATATTGATACTAGTTTAGAGTATTAGGTTAGTTGAGGCAAGATAATGCTGGCAATTCTGGACTCTTGGAACTGTTTCTGAAACTTCTCAGGTTGAAACATGAGCCAGTTGTTATTAGTAGTGGAATATTATACAACTTTGTGGGTAGATCATAATTACTTACACACTACATTACAGCAGTACAAACTTTTTTGTTTACTTTGGTTTAGAAGCTTTATTTAAACTTCATGTACAAATAGTGGTACATAGGTGGACTTAATGCCACAAGGCAATCTCTACCAGTCAACCTTTGGGTTAAATAAGAAAACATTGTGATAGGATATAAAATAAATATCTAAAAAAAATGATGTAAATTATATAAATAAATTTAACTAATAAATATTTTAACAAATACCAAAATAAAAAAACAAGAAACCTTATATAATAATTACCATGACTCGACTTCTAATTGAGAGCTATTTATTTTGACTTAAATAGTGGTAACGAATTTTTCTTATACAAGTGAATTTGCTTTCAGCTTTTTTAATGCCAAAAGGTAGCGCGTTCCAGAGCTTTATAGTAGAGATAGCGTAAAAATTTGACATGAAACCAGTGCGGTGTGAAGGAACTTGGAGATGTAGATTCTTGGAAGCTCGAAGGTTACGACTGTGAGATATGCCTAACAATTTGAAATAGGTTTTTAGATAGTAGGGAGCACATGGATCGTTTATAATCTGAAGAGCATGCAGAGAGACCTGTAAATCGCGACACATTGCTATTGAAACTTGAGCCTTACGGACTAGGTAAACTTGCACTTAGTTTGGTAAAATCTTATTTGAGTGATAGACAACAACATGTTCAAATAAATGGTGTTAATTCACAGGGTTTAAAAGTAAAAATGGGGGTTCCGCAAGGCTCAATATTGGGTCCTTTCCTCTTTCTAGTATATCTAAATGATCTACCCTATTTATTGAAAAACCTCAAAATATGGTGTTATTTGCTAATGACACTTCCCTAATTTTTAAGATAAATAGACGGGCCCAAAATCTAGATGACGTAAATAATGTCCTACTACCTGAAGTAGGGCATTATTTAAATCATCTTTGCCATAATTGGTTCACAGCAAACAATTTAGTATTCAATGAAAAAAAAACGTGTATTGTTTAAAGAGAAACGTATAGAAACGTGAATTCGTAGATAAAACAATTTTCCTGGGGCTTACGCTTGATTCAAGGCTACAGTGGGGTTCTCGTTTAACATCTCTTGCGGGGCGCCTAAGTTCAGTAGCATATGCTGTTAGAAAACTCCGTCAATTTACTGATGTGGATACCGCTAGACTGGTCTATTTTAGTTACTTTCATAGTATAATGTCTTATGGCATTCTGTTATGGTGACGGGCTGCAGACATTGAGTCTATAGTTATTCTGCAAAAAAGAGCCATCAGAGCCATATATAATCTTCGTAGGCGCGATTTTCTAAGGGAACCGTTTAAGAAAATTAACATCATGACGGTACATTGTTAATACATCTACGAAAACACTATGTACGTTGGAAAAAATCTACATCTTTTTAATAAAAAAGGTGACAGACACAATTACAGTACTAGAAATAGAGACTTTTGGTATTATATAACCGCATAGCCCATATTGTGTGAGTACTATGTACTAGAAAGCTATCATTCGCTGGAAACCTACGTCTTTTCTTGACTTGAATGTGCCCTGGCGTTTAAGAGTCATACTCACTCAAATGTCTCGCTGATGGTGGCGCGTGTTTCGGATCATTTAGTTCCCTTCAAAATTGTTGAGTTGAATGGTGCTGATACATGCGTCATGTTTGTGAACGGGCGCTATCAGTTGTGACTGGTCATCTCTTGGTTGCCAAGGCTTATTTGAATTAATTATTTTATTTTTGAATTGTCCTTTTACTATGGACACTTTTAACGTGCACATCTTACTACATCGCTCTCACATAATGTACCTTCTCAACATGAATGATGTAACCAAGGTTTTGTAAAAATATTCTGATTTAAAAGAGTGTCCATGGAGTTTCATACCCGTTCTTCTCCATAGAGATCTACGTTAGGGAAAGGGCAACTACAGTACTTTCACAGTTTTTATGCCTTATGACTGGGACTGTAGCTACATTTTATTGCTGTATTTGTTTCGACAATTTAAAAGTGCCTGTAACTGGCCTACTTGAAATAAATTCTTTGATTTTGATTGATTTTGTGACATTTAGTTGATCTACTATTGGATTCTATTCAATTTTGTTTGCAGCAATAATCCAAATTCTGAAATATCATAAGGAAGTTTAAATCTAGAATTTTATACTTTCAGTGAAAATAACTAGCACGGTTTCCTGAATATTCGTTCAAATTGAATAGTTTTAAAGTACATGTCTGATAATATCAGAATGGGAATTACTGAAGAAACGTATTTCGAGTTGTTTGTAATATTATTATTTTTTCTCTCAATTAACATGATACAATAGGTGATTATGTTCTTGAGTTTTGTCTGAAGAGCCGAAAGGTCGTTAAGTCAAAAGGGTAGGTCAATAAAGGTTATATTTGAAGTAGACGTTGTTATTGTGTGAAATTATATAATTTAGGACTCAAAAACAGGTGTCCGAAAGTAAAAGTAATCAGATTAAGGTTATTCATTAATGTGACGTGGGCATACATGCTCAAAACCTGCTAGATATAAAATACTAAGATAGGCTTTGCATAATCAACCTATAATGTTCCCACTGCTGGGACACACGGCCTCCTCTCTATGAGAGGGAATGGGCTTAATCCACCACGCGGGCCCAGTGCGGGTTGGTAGATGTCACATGTACAAAATAAAACTGCAAAAAACCAATCCACTTCTTAATTTAAAACAATAACACTACATTTTAAAACGTTTCCAGCCAGTACTTTCAAATAGATCACAGTCATGCAAAAAAATACAAAATTACTTTCCAACGACAATTTGCCGACAGCCCTAACCACAGGGTTGCCAACCTAAAACCAGACCACATAAGAGCTCAATTTTGTTGAGCTCTTATATGGTCAGTCAATAACTCCAATCAATATTAAAAACCACTTTAAAGCCATTATAAGGACTGATTCACGATTGCGTGTAGATATCGTTTTTGTATGAATAAATAAGCGATTCGCGGTAAGGCTGCCTGCACACGTGCGGGTAGGACATAAAGCTCGGACGTGCTCGGTAATTGTGGCAAATGATCGCGTGCGGCAAGCCGAGTCATGTTTGGGTACGATTGGCTTATAATAAGATTATGCCTGATGTTATAATAAAGGTTTATGTTAGATGATAATTATTATTATTACTGTTTTGTTTCCATATTGAATTTGTGTTAATTGTGTGCAATTAACAGCGGTTGGTTCTTTTTTGTTTAACAAGTAGAAATGTTCAGTGGCTAATTAGTTCGACTGCTATATATGCTTTACTATGGAAGAACACAGTAAGCAAATCTATTATTGTCCATAAAATCAATCTTGATTAAAACGTCAGTTGCCAAACTAAACGGACTAAGTAGCTTTGGTCATATCGAAATAAATAATTACAAAACTAAATACATATTGATGCAGTCAGTATTTTACGCTATGTAAATGTGGGTCTTAAAACGGCCAATTAAATTAAACTATAAAAAAACGTCTTAATGAAAATATTGGCCTAATTATGTACATCCTGACAGCTGTCAATTTAATCAAGTTAAAAGGCCGATATCACCAATGATTTCAAGAAGAGTGTCAGTGTCATCATTTCTATACAAGTTGGCGACGACAATACCTAAATAAATGAAAACACTTGTAATACTAGTTCATAGGAATAATTTTAAACTTTCAAATAAATCTAAACATCGAAATAAAAAAAAAAACAAAACAAACGAAACAACATACAACTGTTAACGAACAAGAACACAATTTATAAATATTGGTTCACTAACCTTAGGTATAATTTGCACTAATTCAAATCTGGAAATAAAATTTAAGAAACGAATTTGGCAAAGGTTTTTGAAGTAGCGAGTTGGCAACATGTGTGTTTAGTGCTTATTCCAATGCGGAGGTCGTTAACATGTCGTTGCCAGCGGTTGATCTAAATCATGTAAAAAACAGAGCAGTGGTGGCCCAGTGGTGGCAGCCCCGACTTACGAACAGTGAGTCGTGGGTTCGAACCTAGGCATGCGCATTACTTTGTGTAATTTATTTCATCACCACTGCTCTCAAAAACGGTGAAGGAAAACATCGCGAGGAAATCGGCATGTCCTAGAAGCAAAACTTCAAAGACATGTGACATCTACCAACCCGCACTGGGCCCGCGTGGTGGATTATAGCCCATTCTCTCTCATAGAGAGGAGGCCGTGTGTCCCAGCAGTGGGAACATTATAGGCTGATTATGCTATGTAAAAAACGCTGAAAATGAAAAATAATGTCCTGTGATCAAACTATGGATATATTCAATTGAATTTGTGTATGCAGATTGGGAACGTCATGCGGTATGCAGTTTAAGTAATTGTCGCATTGTCGGCGCCATCCTGTATAACATTGACACCGACAGCTCTTGTATGCAGTTCAAATGTTTTGATTGTGTTCAGTTTCATTGATGATTCGCTTTTTTATTAGTGAACTTCGGGTTGGTAAAATTACTACATAATGTAAATTAAACTTCGCTCCCTCGTTGGTCTAGTGGACGCAAGTGCGACTGCTGAGCATGAGGCCCTGGGTTCGATTCCCAGGTCGGGCAAAGTGTTATTGAGTTTTTCCATCAGGAATTTCTCAATAGCAGCCACGGAGTCTGGATTTGTGTGTTTGATGGCAATACGTTTGCCCCCAATTACATGGGGCTTAAAAAATCCGGAGGAAATGTGGGTGTACTAATTGGTCCACCTCTGCCTAACCAATCGGATCTAATGTTATGTTATGTAAATTAAACATAATATCGAATGAAATTATTAACTTTTTTTTCATGGCTTGAGAATCGTTTCTGTGTTTGTATCTTTGATCATTTTCGATCAAATACAAAACCCTTTGTATTTCCGTCATAAGTTCTCCCCTTTGTGACAGTTAACACCACGCTCAGTGCCCACGTTCCCGTTTTATTACGACACGTGTAAATGATTGTATTTATTTTTACCTATTCCCCTTATTAATCAGTACTGTATTAAAAACATATGGCAACTTTAAGCCTCTTAATATCTGTCTCATATATCTCTATGTATGTGTTTCTTAATCTGGAGCTTCTTCTGGTTGTAACCTAGCTTCAAGACAGCATAGCCGCTTCTTTACTTGCTAGCTACACACTGTTTCCTTGTCTTGAAGATTAGTTTTCTCTGTTCCTGTCACGTCTTACTAAATACTTACGTCATTACAATACCTACATCCGATTTTATCCTGCAAAAGCAAGAGAGTTTATTAAACACACAGTTTTTGTTCCAAACTCCACCTACCACCTCAGGCTGCCACCTACGAACTTCACGAAACTATTTTAATTAAATTACCCTAAACTTCATCGAATTTGAGGTCAATTTACCCAGAGGTGGTTACCCCGCTATCCAAGAGGCATGCTCTTAACTTTCCCCTCATTTGACAGCTGCGACGTACGAAATAACTCAGCGTAGAAATATTTCCGAACCACAAACATTATCGGGACATACTTAAGATTCTTGAACGGAACACATTCTTGACTTGAATATTTGATGGCTAAATTAGGGGCCATTTTTTCGGTGGTTTAGTAAAGAAGTTATTAAATAGTTGGACGATTGCTTGGAATAGAAAACTCAATTCGTAAATAATAAAATTTTTCTCCACTTGTGTTTTGTTGGTTGACTTGAACACAATATCAGGCGAACTTGCTATTAGAAGTATCAGCCTGAGAAGATAGCCCCTCATCGCAATTGCATTATTAGTTTTTCATGGCAGAAGGGAAAGTCACCATTTGCCATCTCAAACAAAATTATATTATTTTTTTAATATATAATTTTCTGGACAACAATTGAAGGTCGCGGTAGACCATATGATGTAGCATCGAATATAAACATAAACATTTTGAAATAATAATGTAAAATACCCGGCATATAAAGAGTGTATCAATACCCTTAATGAAGCGGAAAGGTACTTGTTCTCCCCGTCATTGCGATATTTTTTTTTGTTCTAGACCATACCTGGAAACCGTCTAGTTACGGAGATATTGGGGGGTCGTAGTTCCAACTTTTTCACAAGTTTTTTTTTTTAAATACATGTTTTTAACGTATTTTTTTTAACTGTAAATACCTTCACGACCCCCGTACTATTCAATGCACCACCACTCAGCCCAATGTCTTCGAGTGCGTTACATTAGCCCCTACCGTAAAACGTGATTTTTCACCAAATAAAAGCAAGCGTTTTCCAGCAATATTTTTTGCGTAAAGTTACTTAGCTTGATGCACATAATACTTGGTTGACAGCTTCGTGAAGGTTCTTATTACACCCTGTTTGAACTTCCAGAGAAGTAAACATCTCTTATCTTCTTCTTTACCTAGTTCTTGACGCAAAGTCGAAGTGACGATGAGTTGCGTTCTATTGTAGATAGCCTGGTACACTAATTAAAAAGGCAAAAGGAGACATAGAACCCGCTCAAAAGAAGAAATAAACAACCAACAAATTCCACAAATTGAACACATTCAAGAAATCGGTTTAGTCCGCATGAAATAGTGGCCCGTTCCATAATCGTACAGTTAATACTTTCATAGCGGACAAGTGGCGTGTTTACCGTACATTTGGTCTTGTGTGAGCTGCGCCGCGTTCCGTGCCCCGGATTACTCAATTAGGGGCCACTCTATTGTTTACGAATGAACTGAGCTTACGTACGAATAGGTTCATGGACGTGGGTTCAAGTTGCCGGGGATGTGTGGGCTGGGACACTGTTGCGCGGTTTTTTTGCGTGAGTCTTGAAAAATATCCTGTATTTTTGTTTGCGAAAGGACATTGCTCGGCGTCGATACATCGTTCGACAAACAACCAACAGAGACGTGAATTTACTTTTTATGTTCTAAATAATGCATTAATACGATTTACCTAATCTAAATTAAAATCACAGACACTTTTGAGAATTGTAAAAAAAAAACAAAACAGTTTCGGTATTTGAGGTTATAATTAGGCCAATAGAACCGTAATAATGGCGAGTGAAAAACTTACGAGATTGTCATTCTATCATTATTATCAAACGTCAAAGTGTCATCTGTCAATTCATCGACTGTCAGTGTCGATGTTGCTCTTTTCACATAGCGCTTTCAATCGCTTTATTCTGTTTGTAACTAAAAACCTTATTCAATTCAATTCAAAAAAATAATGGCAATGGAATAAGAGAGAAAGAAGTGAATTACTTTTTAAAATGTTTTCGAAATTATGAAGTGTCCGTTCCATTGTAATAATTGAAATGTAAATTATAAAAAGAAGTACTAATTATTGTAAAGGTTTCATACGTGTTAATGCATAGGCCATTTTAACAATGTTCTTTCTATTCATTAAAAGTGACTTTGTACTTTGAGAGACATTAATCAGAAAAACATAAATTCTCATTCAGATTTCTAGCCTACATAAAATTGTTAGAGGGACGAGACAGAGTCGTTGTATCAGCAAAAACGTGGATCAAAAAGTCAAAATGCTTTCAATTGACATAAGCTATCGAAAAGCCTACATGAATTATGTTGAAAATCGAGTACCACTTGTTTATCGCTTGCTAAGGCTGCGCATCCACCGGAGATGAGCGAGGATGCGTAGCGAGAGATGTGTGTAGCCAATAATATCGTTTCTTTTTCAGCTTGAGGTATTCTAGCTATGTGATTGGTTAGTTTCACACACATCCCTCGCTACGCATCCTCGCTCATCTCGGTGGAAGCACAACCTAAGTCCACTGAATGCACCGACGACAAAAAAGTTAAATTATTCAATGGATGTCGAAGAATAGTTGATTTGATAACAGCACTGTCACTGTCTATGGTTTAAGATTTCAACGATCAACAAAGTTTCGGATTACAGATTCGGATTTGTAATCCCAACCCCCCTAATACGATTATGAAAATGGTTGATTATTTAATCTATTTAGAGGCCATGTTGTAACGTTTGCGGGTATTTCAACGATGAAATTAAGATTACAGTTAGTCCAGAGTTTCTGGACTGTTTAAGTTTAATTGAGATCTATTTTTGTTTCTCAGAGTAAGATCAATTCATTTCATTCAGATTCAATTCAGGTGATGGTGGTCTGTTTCCTAATCTATTAACCAGGCTTGTTGATTGCACGGTTTCTTTTGACTGTTAATTTGATTAGGCTCACATTCATCGTTAGATGTAAATTGACAGATGCCTGACAGAATTCCAGGAGCAGCTCGAGGCTAAATAATTACAACCGCTCGGGTCGATCTTAAGGTAAGCCGCGCTTGCCTAGGTTGGTCCGTGGATGGCCGCCTAGTACATACCGAGTTACCTCCGTGATTCGGACAGCACGTTAAGCCGTTGGTCCCGGCTGTCATTTGTAGATTTTTGACAGTCGTTTCAGGTAGTCAGTGGCCCGATAGTCTGACAACCAGTCTTACCAAGGGGTATCGTATTAGCCAGTACTAATTGGGTTGTGGAGGTCAGGTAGGCAGTCATTCCATGTAAAATATTGGTATTCAGCTACTCCCGGTTAGACTGGAAGCCCACCCCAACATAGTTGGGAAAAGGCTAGGCAGATGATGATCTGACAGAATTCTCATCATGATCATAATTTGTGCCATGCTTTCGTGGCTCCTGCGAATCTGTTCCATTAACTAGATCTTTACTCATCTTCATAAATACAAGAAATCGTACTTTTTGCCTCCCATACAATTTAAAACCCGCACAAGTGAGCATTCCCCCTAACGTTAACAATCACTTGCTCGTCGCGATCTATCCCCGATCGGCAAATGTTTGCCCGTCGATTACCAGCCCCGCCCTACAACACACATCCAATATGTCCTCTCATACCTTTAATGGAAGTACCTTTACCGACGAATTTCGTTAGAATTTGAGGGATGGATGGCCGAATTCGTGGTAGTCGAAATGTTAGTAGTTTGTCTAGGGGAGAGTACTAGTTTTAGCAGAAATCGTGTTTGTTTGTTACATAAGTTCATTGTACAAATCTCGCCACTTTCGGAGCTAGTAGATATTACTACCTTTAGATTCAGAATCAGTAATTCTTCCTTTTATTATATCTATGAAATAAAAAGGACTTTGGACTAAAACGGCTTTTAAAATTTAATCGGTAATAAGTATTTTTAATCATCCCTACATATTCTACTTTTATTTTTCTAACCAGCGTCCTGGCTGTTATGATTTACGGGAGCGAAACGTGGACGTGCACGGTTGGTCCATAAATTCTTGGAGTCTCTCTGAGGGATCGCATCCGGAACGAGGTGATCCGACAGAGAACCAGAGTTGTCAATATAGCTCACAGAATAAGTAAACGGAAGTGGCAATGGGCCGGCCATATTAGCCGTAGAACCGATGACCGTTGGAGTAAACATGTTCTTGAGTGGACACCGCGAATCGGCAAATGTAAGGTGGGACACTCTCAGGCTCGGTGGAGCGACGATCTTCGCAGGGTGGTAACTGGATGAGAGTTACTGAGAATCGAGTTGAATGGCGTGCGATTGAGGAGGCCTATGTCCAGCAGTGGACTGCTATAGGCTGATGATGATGATGATCTCTACTTTTATTACATCAACACGTGTTTGCCAATTATCAACTTGATTGATTTACAGGATATGAGTGAGAAATCAATTACAAGCTTGTACTGCTTGTGAGTGTTATTTCCGACTTGTCGTAAACATAAAGTTCAAAACAAAACGAAAATACCCTTTCAAAAGATTTCATAATCAACACTCCAATCTCAGAACATTTTTCCTTTCATAATCTTTATTAATTAAAAATCTAAAACCGTGCCGGGTGTGCTAAGTAATTTCGTAAGCTCTGTAAAAGGCATCGCCGAGTAATAAGGGCCCGATACGGCAAACAATCTCTGAATATAATCGCCACTTAATTCACAGCGAAGTAATTTAAAGAAAAATAACATTAGCAATTCAGATGACTCTCTACTCTATCGGGTGCCGTTATTAACTGTCAAACTGGGAAAAGTGAGGGCCAAAACAAATTGACTTTGGAAGGTCGCTACTCTTGATCGCGGAACTCGATTCTTATCTACTTGATGTCATGTTTCTTTAGATTTGCCACTGGAATTTATATAAGAATGATTATATTACAAAATTAAAGATTATAATAATGTCGTGAAATGAAAACTACCCTCAAAATATTGTGCGGAACTCGGCTTTTCCTAAAACTCTGAACCAAAAATTCGAAGACACACATTGTGACATCTACCAACCCGCAGTGGGCCCGCGAATGGTCCCACTATCTCTCACAAAGAGGAAGCCTGTCTCCCAGCACTGGAACTGTATAAACTTGATTAGTGTGTTAAAAAATCTAAGATCTTCCTATTCCGGGGAAATTTCCAGGAAATTGTTTTGCCATACAGGGTGAAAGGGATACCGACGCACCAACGCTTACCAGGTATTCAGGAAATCATTCTGAAACCCCGAAAAAATCTGATGAGGGTAGCTTAAGTGAACACAAGTTTTAGTAGCTCTCAGTTAATATATTTATTTTAAATAGTTTATTGTAATTTTATAAAGTGCATATGCATTAAAAGCTTAGTTTATCCTCGGATGCACTCACTGCACTTATAAACTCTCCTTTTCCTTTAATCTAACCTGAACCAACACAAATCTCCACAAAATGGACCTATATGCCAAGCTGTCAAATTGTATGGAGGAGCTGTCAGCCACTTTCACCACACGGATGGACACCTATGAGGAGGACTTGAAGAATGTCAGCAGCAACGAGGCTTCACACAAGACAATAGCCAGCCTCTCTCGGGACTTCTTGGAGTTCAAGTGCTTCATTTGGAAGACTATGGGCGCGTTGAAGGCTCAGATGGAGTTGCTGACTGTGGGCTTAGACCGGCATGAAATGGCATCTCGCAGGCAAGTTCTACTCCTACATGGTCTTCCTGAGCGGAAGGATGAAGATTGCACTTCCCAGGCCGTCCTAACTTTGACAGATAAGATGAAGATTGCAAATGTCTCTTCATCGGACATCACATCCTGCCATCGCTTGGGAACTAATTCAGGCAAGCCCCGTCCTCTTCTTATTCGGTTCAATTGCTACAATCTGCGCAGCGAGGTATGGCGCAACAAAACAACGCTGAAGGGTTCTGGTCTGGTCCTCTCGGAGTTCCTGACTAAGCCTAGGCACGACGTGTTTCTGGCCGCTCGCAAGCACTTTAGTGTGCAGCAGTGTTGGACTACCGAGGGCAAGATTGTCATCATGCTCCCTGACAAGTCGCGTCGCAAGATTGAATCGGCTACCGAACTTCAACAACTTGTTGCCCAGTTTCCTGCATCTACATCTGCTGATTCGGTAGCGAAGGTTGCATCGTCACCTATTAGCAACCCTGCTTTGGACAGGAGATCGCGGAGGCAGGCCAAATGATCGCACTCAACATGTTATAAAGCATACTCTCAAATTATCTCTGTTTTGTGAACTTTTGTGTCGGTCACTGAAAATATTTATCTAGACAGATTCGGTTTGACATTTTGACAGTGAGAAAACTTCGTTCGGAAACTTTCATGTTTTTTTTTTATGACTTTGATACCAGCAATTTAATCTTTGTTTAAACGGCAAGGTGTATCGAGGATATTCGATATAGAATAACTAATTAATTGTTATTTTAGTACTGCTCTGTTTTTTTTTTGTTTAAATAGCTTTGAATAATTTAATATAGTATCTATTTATTTTATTATATATTTATTTATCTGTTATGTTAGATAATATTGATGACAGTTTTGTTTCCTGCTCCTCTTCTTGTTCGTCTCACGAGAGCTATGCCAGTGCGTTCAGTGATAATTCTGTGCACTTACGCGACCAGCTTTCTTCTACATTTTCTTGCTTCAACAAGTTTTTCAACGCCATCCATATCAATGCTCAAAGCATTCCAGCCCATCACACCGATTTATTATCCTCATTTGACTCAGATCTTATTCATGCTGTGCTTGTCTCTGAAACCTTCCTCAAACCTGCTCTTCCTTCAACGCAATATTCATTGCCCGGCTACAGGCTTGTGCGTAATGACAGAACGGGCAGGGGTGGTGGGGGGGTCGCCATCTATCTTCGTGGAGATATTACTTACAAAATTATCGATCAGTCTCCGAGTAACTATTCAAAATCTGCTGAACATCTTTTTATTGAGATCACTTTTAATCACGCAAAATTACTTTTAGGTGTCTTCTATAGTCCCTCTTGTCATATAGATTATTTCAGTTCTTTCGAAACAAACCTTGAATATTTTTCTTCCTTATATGACCACACGATAATACTCGGAGACTTTAACACCTGTCTGATCAAAGATGATGTGCGCAGCCGTAAACTCACGTCCCTTGTCTCTTCTGTCAACATGCACATCCTTCAGCTCAATGCTACTCATCATGCTCCTCACTGCAATCCCTCACTTCTAGACCTTATTCTAGTCTCTGACCCAAACAAAGTAGCCACGTACGGACAACTTTCTGCCTCATTTTCTTACCACGATCTGTTATACATATCATATAAAATTCGCCCTCCTAAACGCAAATCAAAATTTCTATTGCTACGGAGTTTCAAAAACATTGATCTGGAGCGTTTGCGAGGGGATGCGGGCAATATTGACTGGTCTCCTGTTTATGACAGCAATGACTTGGACTCTAAGGTGGCCGAATTTACCAAGATAGTTTTGAAACTTTTTGATGCGCATGCCCCACTGAAAAAGATCAGGGTTAAGCATCTTCCAGCTCCTTGGTTGTCGGATACAATTAAAAAAGCGATGTCTGTAAGGGACAAGGCGAAAAGGCATTACAAAAGGGACCCTACTGAGGAGAACTGGTCCCTCTATAAGAAGCTGCGTAATCGCTGCGGTCGAATGTGTAGGGATGCTAAAAGGCGTCACATACACGACACTATTCAAACCTCCAACACTGCACAAGTATGGCAATTCCTCAAATCCCTTGGTATCGGCAAGGTTGCGAATGAGAGCACGCCTGATATTGACTTAAACACGATTAATTTACACTTTTCCAAATCACCAGTGACTCTAAACGATAACGTTAAATCTTCCACTCTTAACAATCTCGCTAATCTTCCTCTGCCAACATGTACTTCTTTCTCTTTTCACCCAGTTACAGAAGGGGATATTAAGCGGGCCATTACATCTATTTCTACAAAAGCAGTGGGTGATGATGGTCTTCAACTTCAAATGTTTCTCCCAATCCTTGATGACCTTATTCCTGTTATTTTAAACATTGTAAATTTTTCCCTCTTTACTGGCTCCTTTCCTTCTGCTTGGAAGAAGGCCTACGTTTTGCCGCTTCCTAAAGTTGCAAATCCTTCTTCTGTATCCCAGTTTCGCCCAATCTCCATACTTCCAATCCTGTCCAAAGTCCTTGAGAGTGTTGTTTATAATCAACTATCGCATTTCCTTTCTTCTAATAGCCTGCTTAGTCCTTACCAGTCTGGATTTCGTCCTGGCCATAGCACTGTTTCTGCCCTACTTAAAATTACTGATGATATCCGACTGGCAATGGAAAACCGACTTCTTACGGTGTTGGTTCTATTGGACTTTAGCAGTGCGTTTAATTCAGTTGATTTTGACATCCTCTCAGGCATCCTTTCCTCTCTAAACATATCTCCTCCTGTGACTGCTTGGTTTGATTCATATCTTCGGGGTCGCTCGCAGTCGGTACACTTGAATGAGGCTTGCTCTCATTGGTGCGATCTCTCTGCGGGTGTTCCTCAGGGTGGCGTCCTTTCTCCACTTCTTTTCTCCGTTTTTATTAACGCTGTCACCAAGGTATTAACCTCGCATTACCATCTCTATGCAGACGACCTGCAACTTTATCGTCATTTTAAACTCGACGAGCTTCCTGGAGCCATCGATGCCATCAATAATGATCTTCAAAACATCAGTCAGTGGGCTAAAAGTTTTGGACTGTTAGTTAACCCAACAAAATCACAAGCTCTCATTATTGGTGGCAGATACTTCGTAAACTTATTGAATCATCAGTCCCTCCCTCCTATCGTGTACGATGGTGTCGCTATTACTTACTCGAAGAAAGTGAAAGATTTGGGTGTATTCTTGGACTGCAACCTATCTTGGCATGTTCACATTGCTGAAGTAAGCAGGAGGGTGTTTTGTTCGTATCGGTCTCTTAAGCGTCTTCAGAAGTTCCTGCCATTTGAAACTAAAATTATTCTTGCTCAGTCTCTCCTTCTACCTCTTCTAGACTATGCTGATGTCTGTTTTCTTGATGCAACTGAGGAACTTCTTAATAAGCTCGAACGTCTGCAGAATTTGTGTATCCGCTTCATTTTTGGGCTTCGTAAATACGACCATGTATCAGATTTTCGAAAGCGGCTGAAGTGGCTACCTATTCGGCAGCGTCGAGACTGTCACACTCTTTCTTTTCTCTTTTCCATTCTTCACAATTCTAAAGCTCCTTCGTATCTTCGGGAACGCTTTGAGTACCTTGTTCCTCGTGGTAAGCCTTGCCGCTCATCATCATCTCTTCTGCTTCGTTTCCCTCCACACTCCTCAAGTCGGTATGATGGATCATTCACTGTTCGTGCTGTGCGCCTTTGGAATTCACTTCCACACTCCTTGCGGGATAGTTCATCGTTAGAGGCGTTCAAGAAAGGAATAAAGGAACATTTCCTGTCAACATAAATGTATGTATATGTAGGATCAGGAGTGCCGAGAGGTATATCTTCAGGGTTTGGAGTTCCCATTTTATTGGGATAAACAAGACTGTATATGCAATTACAGTATTTTTATTACAGTAGGTACACAACACACAATACAAAATGGTACACAACACAAAAAATGGTAAATAGTAAAAAAAGATAAATCAGATAAAAAGGTACACACAGTTAGGCGAACAGACCTTTTAAGGTCACAGTTCGTACAGTGGACAAGCCACCCAAACACAAAGTGTATCGCTATCAGAAAGCTAAATACAGCTATGTGCAATATACAGCAGCGCTGTACCAGGTAAACCGACAGTTTTGTCGGGAGCAGGGGAGCTCTGTAATGAGTCGAATCCGAAGACCGACTGACGAGCTTACTGAGAGCACGCTCTTTTATAGTACGATGCCCCCACTGTAATCCCTCCACAACAATTTTGTCCGTTGACGCACGGAGGTGCGTCACGCGTTTACAAGATACAAAATGTGCGCGAAATCTAATAAGATTTACGATACAGTAATCAAATAATACAGGAATAATTGTCGTAAATAAACAATGGTGAATTCACAAAGTAAATCATTTAAAAATTAAAATAACATGTCGTTAATTGTTTTGAACAAAACTTATCGGTCACACTTATCGAAATAAGTTGCCAAAAATCAATTACTAGCACGTAATAAATTATGTTTCGATTTATAAGACAATAATTGACCATAATTGATAGTAAAAATCACTTCAATTAATAATCAGAAAACAAAACAACTCATAATAAAATTTGGTGACTACCCACAATTGTAATAATTGACAACCAACTCCGACACGGCCAGAACTGACGTTCTACACGACCTCGTGTGATTCTGAAAAAGAAAATCTCTTGTGAATATCGATCGGCCTTTCTGACAAACAAAAGCCTTAACAAAAGGTATGTCGTAAAGAAAAATCCTGAGTTAGTCAATTATAGCAGTTGCATCGCAACCGTTCAAAATTACCATACTGCTACTGACAATACATAGTTCAACTAAAGTAGAGACACAGTCTCCCAGCCGAAATCACACCATGGGATTCGACAAGTAATTTGGAGTCAAATAGACAACCCGCATAGGCGTCAACATAGACAACCCGCATAAGCGTCAAGTTCAACATCCAAATCCAGGAGTCAACATAGACATCCGATTAAGCGTCAAGCTAAACAAGAGTCATCATAGACATCTTATCAATTCAGCTATACTATGTCAGCAGCAGATGAATCATCATCAGTGTCAGTATTGACATCATCACTAACAGTAACTGGACATTCAGGCATTTTTCGTACACGATCATGGGCATATTTGTAAATTCTATTGCTACTCAAAGCTTTTAACAAATATCTATCACCATCTAATAGTTCTAAAATTCTATAGGGACCTTTAAATTTAGGATCTAATTTAGTTTGATTGCGTTCCTCATTAGCAATAAGTACAAAGTCTCCAACTTGAAACTTTTTCAAAATAGCTTTAGTCTTATCGAAACGAACTTTATCGTATTCGGCACTTTTAGTTATACCCAGGGCTGCTTGTTCCCTTACACGGGACAAATTTACTTCTATCTCGTCACTGTCAGTCATAACAAAATGAAAGCGACTCACCAGATTGCTGTAAAACACCAGTGATAGGTCGTACATCACAAGCTTCAACTCGCTTCACGGATGGTTGGCTGCTCGAAGGTCGACTCCCGGTGTCTTCACTTGAACCACCCGGTCGCCTTCCGGTCGCCTTAGGGCAACGAGGAGCAACGTGTCCCGCTTCCCCACAGCGGTAACAGACTATCTTCTTAGTTGTTGCCTTATGTGACGAGCTGGCTGGTCCAGGATATTTGCTAGTTTTCTCGGCCTTCTTGCGACAATTTGTAGACTTATGCCCCAATATACCACAAAAGTGACATACTATTTTAGCTGGTTTGAACTGTTTCAGTTGAGAAGAATCTTGCTGGTCAGAGGAAATCTGAGACTTTCTCTTAAGGTGGGACAATACACTCAATTCTTGTTGAAGTTTATGTCTAGTATGTACTTCAGTAGTAAATGCTAGTCGATGAGCACGGGAATCAAATTTGGAGACATGGGCCAGTACAGTAGAAACAGCAATGTGTTCGACACTCAGGCTATTCCATTTAGATCAGTTTCCGAAACGGCGTATCGAGAAAGAAAGAGACTCTTAAAGTCTGTCCAGGTCATACCTGCATACGATACTTGGGAAAGCCATACGTTAGCACTACCTTTTAAGGCTTTAGTAAGGGCAATAATGAGAGTGCTACCTTGAAGAGGCTTTTCCGAAAAACAAATATCAACAGTTGTACTCCAAGATTGAGCATCGGAATCTGGTAGGTCTGGGTCAAAATCGGGCAAAGGAATTACAGTAGACGAAGCGGAGTGCGTCTTAATGGCTTCAATTAACTGAGTCATATTTTGATTCTGAAGCTCTAACATTACTCGCCATGGATCACCAACACCTTCCGATTCCTGGGCTCTCCCTAATCCCACTTCTGATGTAGGATCAGGAGTGCCGAGAGGTATATCTTCAGGGTTTGGAGTTCCCATTTTATTGGGATAAACAAGACTGTATATGCAATTACAGTATTTTTATTACAGTAGGTACACAACACACAATACAAAATGGTACACAACACAAAAAATGGTAAATAGTAAAAAAAGATAAATCAGATAAAAAGGTACACACAGTTAGGCGAACAGACCTTTTAAGGTCACAGTTCGTACAGTGGACAAGCCACCCAAACACAAAGTGTATCGCTATCAGAAAGCTAAATACAGCTATGTGCAATATACAGCAGCGCTGTACCAGGTAAACCGACAGTTTTGTCGGGAGCAGGGGAGCTCTGTAATGAGTCGAATCCGAAGACCGACTGACGAGCTTACTGAGAGCACGCTCTTTTATAGTACGATGCCCCCACTGTAATCCCTCCACAACAATTCTGTCCGTTGACGCACGGAGGTGCGTCACGCGTTTACAAGATACAAAATGTGCGCGAAATCTAATAAGATTTACGATACAGTAATCAAATAATACAGGAATAATTGTCGTAAATAAACAATGGTGAATTCACAAAGTAAATCATTTAAAAATTAAAATAACATGTCGTTAATTGTTTTGAACAAAACTTATCGGTCACACTTATCGAAATAAGTTGCCAAAAATCAATTACTAGCACGTAATAAATTATGTTTCGATTTATAAGACAATAATTGACCATAATTGATAGTAAAAATCACTTCAATTAATAATCAGAAAACAAAACAACTCATAATAAAATTTGGTGACTACCCACAATTGTAATAATTGACAACCAACTCCGACATATATATATATATATAGGATTTTATAGGTATGTATATGCGTATGTATTGTATGTATTACGTATATTATATTGTAGGTATGTAGTCTAGTTTATAAAATTAATTAATTTGTTAATGTTATTGCACCATAAGTGTACCCTCTTCTGCAAATCTCGCAGTCAAAATTTGGTTTGCTGTAAGAAAACCCAATTCTGGGTTAAGCTCGCCATTGTACATAAGCTATGTTATTGCAATTTGTATCCAAATTTACTATTTTGTGTGCAATAAAGAATAAGAATAAGAATAAGAATAAATCTGCTCTTTCT
Organism: Eurois occulta; assembly: GCA_950022335.1. NCBI lineage: Eukaryota > Metazoa > Arthropoda > Insecta > Lepidoptera > Noctuidae > Eurois > Eurois occulta. The sequence continues at coordinate 19,519,920 of OX465486.1, read as the reverse complement.
TACTAAACTGCAATACCTACACGGTCAAAATGTATATTGTCAATATGGGCATATTGTCCCACTGCTGGGCAAAGGCCTCCCTCCATTCCTTCCAACGGTCACGATTCTGTGCTACTACTTTCCAATTCTCAAGGAAGACATCCAGTTCGTCCCGCCATCTCCTTCGTGGTCTGTCGCGACCCCATGTCACTGCTTCAGGGCACCAATCCTTGCTTCGGGAGGTACCTGCACCGAATCGGGCGGGAGGAAACGCCCTGGTGCTACAATTGCGAGGATCGACCGGAGGACACGGTGGAGCACACCGTCGAGGTCTGCTCCGCTTGGGAGGAGCACCGCCGTGTCCTCGTAGCGGCGATTGGCGGCGGCGACCTCTCGCGCCCGGCCCTGGTTCAAGCCATGGTCCGGGGCGAGAGGGAATGGGAAGCCGTCGCCTCCTTCTGCGAAGCAGTCATGCTAGCGAAGGAGGCGGCGGAACGTGAGAGGGAGAGAACCTCCTCACGTCCCAGCCGCCGCGGGAGGAGCACCGGGCGTCGGGGGCCACGCCGTGATGGCTCTCGGCCACCGTAGGCGCGGGCCTGTGGACGGCGAGTAATGGGCTAGCTCGCCGTCCGTCCGTCGTATGACGACGGGCAGGCCGTGTCGACGGCGCGTTCGTGTTCCACGCGCGCCTCAAAGAGTTGTCAGCATACGGGAGGGGCCCGCAAGGGCCGGTGCCTGCCAGGGCTGCGGGACTGTTCGAAAGAGATACCGCGGCCCTGGAACATAAAGGGCCAATGAAGGAACATGGGTGTTTTTTAGTCAGTAAGAGTCTGACACTCCCTTCCGCTCTGCCCAGAGCGGGAGGAGTCATTTGATGATTTCTCACCCTCCAAAAAAAAAAAAAAAAAAAAGGGCACCAATCCTGAGCTATCTGTACAGACAACTGTACAGGTTTAATTTTGTTTTATATACATAATTAGCGTCGCGGCGCGCGTCAGCACTTTTATATGGTATTTATATTGTAACTCTAGCATTATGTATCACTGCACTTTATCATTTCTGTCAATAAGTATCAATTAAATACTTATCGCAGGAGATTGTGTCGTTTATCATTTATTACGCGATCTTCTACCTATATCCTGGTCAGCAGTCATATATCATTTATCATCCAAGTGTAGGCGTGATCAAAAACCCCTACATTTTTTGGTCCTTCGAGCCGGATCTGAACTAGCGACCTACGGATCCAGTTATCAGTGTATCACTATCAAGATTTGTGTTCTGAAGATTTCCGGTACGATAGCGAATCGGTCCGCTGGCCTCCCACAAGCGGGTCTCACCAGTAGGATTGAGAAGGCGCACATATCGTGCTGGAGATTATAGAAGCACTAAGCAACAATATCAATCAAGAATCTATCACTTTATCCTCAGTATCAGAGGAAAATATCATACATCAGTATCAGCGTTACTTCAGGTATTTATCATTTAATTTTTATCATTTATCATGGAAGGCATACAATCAATGTTCGAACGCCAGAGCCTCCTCACCAAGGAAATTGAGAGAATACATACCAATTTTCGGAAGGACAGTTCGAGCAGGAAGACACCTGAATACCTTCACAGTCGTTTAGCCGCGCTGGATAAATGCTGGAAGGAGTTTGAAGAAAACCACATCAAGCTGCTGGATTTTGAAGATGATCAATATGAATATTTCTCAAAAAAGATTTATGAGTACATGAGGGATTATTATATCAAAACTAAGGAAATGGTGTCATCATATAAGGAGCCTAAATTTCCGACTTTTTCATTACCCACTTTGGAGGAGTATTCTTCTCAAGGGGATGACCTGCTGAGTCAGCAGGACACCAATATTAGAGCATTGGAACGACTTATGAATCGAATCAGCATTGAAGACTTAGAGGAAAAATGGGAACTTCAGGATGAACTAAACAATCTTCAGCATCTATGGAAGGTTATTGACACTACTCACCTACGTCTCGATAACCAACTAAAAGGAAGCAATGATGAATATGAAACCAAGTTTCTGCAGATTGAAGAGAGCTACCTTACCATCAAAAGGGAGTTGAACAGAAAATTAAACTCCACTGCTCACCTTGAGCAGGCCACACCCAAATTAGAAGTCCCTACATTTTTCGGGAAATATACGCAGTGGCCGACCTTCTTCGATCTATTCGTCGAAGCAATACATAATAACAAAAGTATTTCTAAAGCGCAGAAAATGCAACATCTGAAAGGAAAGGTCAAGGGTGAGGCAGAAGGTTTAATCCAGCATCTTAATATATCTGCAAAAAATTACGAAACGGCATGGGATATCCTCATTCATCGTTATAACAATCCACAGATTTTATTTACAACTCAGATGGATATTCTTCTGAATCAACCGCCGATCACCAAGCAATCATCATATCAAGCTTTTAAGAAGCTACACGATACTACGACACAGTGTATCAACAGCATTCGGAACCTAGGCATTGACATCGCTACCTGGGACCCGATTTTAGTTCATCTTTTATCAAAGAAGCTGGACGACGAAACCCGTACTGACTACATGGAGTCGCGTGTGTCGCCTCGAGATCTCACATCATATACAGAGTTCCTGCATTTCCTTGAAAATAAATTTATGGCCCGAGAGCCTGTAGGCAAGAAGGAGAAGCCGGCAACATCAGATTCTTACAAGTCGAGCTCAAGTCACCCCAAGCCCTATAACAACTCTTCAGGGAATGCATCCCATTACAAGAAATATCAATCAAACGCTACAAACAATAAGAGATTTTGCCCAGTCTGTAAGCAGCCTCATAATTTGTATCAATGCAAGCGCTTCCTTGCGCAATCAGCGGACGCGAAAATGAAAACAATTTCACAACATAATATTTGCCGTAATTGCCTTTACAAGCATTATGACAAAATGTGCATTTCTACAAAAAGGTGCAAAGAATGCAACGGTGATCATAATTCGATTATGCATGACGCACTTTCGACCATGCGACGTGATCCACTGGAACAAACAGACAAACCTCAAACTCAGCACTCTGCTTCATCATCGGACTCCGCTTCAACATCGCGAAATAGCCACAATGTTAACTACGTTGCAAGCGGAAATGAAGAAGTCCTTTTGACTACTGTAGCATTGATTATCAGAGCCTCAGATGGCAGCAGTATGCGATTCAGAGCCCTTCTAGATCAAGGATCGCAAGTATCACTTATATCAGAAAATGCCGCCCAATTACTGGGGCTGAAAAGGCAATCATGTCAAGCAGCAGTATCAGGAATTGGGGCGACACAAAAACAAAGCAGAGGCTTAGTGTCGCTAGACTGCATATCAATTTACTACGACTATCATTTTACAACGGAGGCTCTAGTCGTATCCCGAGTTATAAATAACTTGCCGAATACCTCGTTTAAGAATCAAGCTTGGCCCCATTTATCACACACTAGACTGGCAGATCCTGAGTATAACATTTCTAAGCCAATTGACTTGCTCTTGGATGCCAGTGTCTATTCATCTATTATAATGAGTGGTCTTATCAAAGGACCAGTCCAGTCTCCTATCGCGCAGCAAACAAAACTTGGGTGGATATTATCAGGCAACGTAAAGACGTTTGCATGTCATGTTGTCATCAACGACGTAGACAGCATCTCCAAGTTCTGGGAGGTCGAAGACATACACGAGCCCACATCCTCACTATCATCTGCAGATCAATATTGTGAGGAGTTTTATCAAGCAACCACTAAGAGGTTGGACTCGGGCCAGTATGAAGTAGCATTACCCATGAAACCTAACTTCGAACAAGAGATAGGTGCATCCAAATCAAAGGCCGTCGCTCAATTTATTCAACAAGAGAAGAAAATGAGCAAAAATCCATCACTAGCAACAGGATATCGCAAATTCATGCGCGAGTATGAAGAACTAGGTCACATGCGTCAAGTCCAGCAACAAGACCACACAGCATGCTACTTACCTCATCACGGCGTACTGAAACTAGATTCTACAACTACAGCTCTGCGTGTTGTTTTCAACGCTTCGTCTAAGACGTCATCTGGACGCAGCTTAAATGACTTGATGTATAACGGACCGAACCTTCAACAAGACCTCCAAAATCTCATCCTAAAGTGGCGACAATATAAGTACGTAGTTACTGCGGATGTAGAAAAAATGTTTCGAGCAATCCTTGTAAGACTTCAAGATCAGCATCTTCAATCTATATTGTGGAGAAGTCATCCTCGTGAATTACTTCAAGAATATAATCTTACTACTGTTACATACGGAACAAGAGCAGCTCCGTTCTTGGCGATGAGAACCTTGAAGCAAATTGGCATCGATTATGCTGAACAACATCCATTAGCAGCGGCCGCCCTGGAATCATCCTTCTATATGGATGACTATATGGGAGGAAGCAATACCATCGAGCATGCTAGACAACTACAACACGAATTAATAGCAGTCTTAAAGAGTGCTGGCATGAATCTAAGGAAATGGTCTAGTAATGAACCTCAGCTAATCGAAACCTTACAACCAGAACAAATAAACGCTCCATTCGAGTTCAAGGATAGCGAATCTCGAAAAACACTGGGTCTGCGATGGATTCCCTCAAGTGACACGTTTACCTTCGACACTAGAATCGAACCTCAAGACAGCGATAAGCCAATTACGAAGCGGCAACTATTGTCAGATATTTCAAAAATATTTGACCCCATCGGCTGGTTATCACCGCTCACTATCAGAGCAAAAATATTATTCCAGACCACTTGGACTGCGCAACTAACATGGGATGAAGAACTACCGGCCAACATATCATTAGAATGGAAAAGATTACGAGATGACCTAAGAAATATTCACATTTTTCAAATACCTAGGTATTTAGGTCAAACGAAAAACAACATACAAATACATGCATTTTGTGACGCCTCAGAAAAGGCTTATGCATGCGCAATTTACATTGTAACAAATGATAGTAAAGGCAAGCGCACATCGAAGCTAGTAACAGCAAAAACAAAGGTTGCGCCAATTAATAAATCAATCACGTTACCTAGGCTTGAACTACTAGGTGCATTATTATTATCACAATTGATGGAGAAATTTCTTCAGACTTTGTCTTCAGAGCCAATAGAGATCTTCGCCTGGACTGATTCGATGGTTGTACTGGGCTGGCTACACGGCAATCTATCAAAATGGAAACAATTTGTGGCTAATCGTGTACAAAAAATCACTGGGATCATCCCAGCATCGAATTGGCGTCACGTCAGGTCCTGTGACAATGCAGCAGACTGTGCAACGCGTGGATTGAGCTCCGAAAGTCTGTCAAGAGATCGCTTGTGGTGGGAAGGGCCAGAATGGCTTCTTAACTTTAACTCGAATCATACCCCTACAACCGAATATCAAACTCCAACAGCAGAAATGAAAAAACCCATTGTACACACAGCCTTATGTCAAACCAGCTGCTCTTGGATAATTGAATTACTTAATAAATTCAATTCACTAACTAAGGTTGCAAGAATAGTGGCATGGGTTTCACGTTACATCGCTGGCCTGCAAAATAACAATTCACGTGCCGCGGGAAGTGCACTGACCGGGCTCGAAATACAAACCGCATTGTACCTTATTATCAAATATGTGCAAGGTATAGATTTTAAAGAAGATATACATCATTTGAAGCAAAAGGGCTTCGTCCGCAGCAACAGCAAATTATCCTGCTTGCGACCATTCTTAGACGATCACGGGATACTAAGAGTTGGCGGACGCCTTGAGCAAGCAAATATCACATACGCAGCGAAGCATCCTATCATAATATCACCTGGAAGTCGCTTGGCAGAGTTAATCATTCAGCAAGCTCATATCACTACGCTTCACGGCGGGCCGCGACTTACCTTATCATTCATCCGGGAGAAATATTGGCTGATTAGTGGCGTCAGCAGCGTCAAAAAGCATATCAGATCATGCGTTAAGTGCCGGAGATATAGCCAAGAATCATATCAACAACACATGGCTGATCTTCCAAAGCCTAGAATCACACCGTCTCGGCCCTTTACTAATGTGGGTGTAGATTTCACAGGGCATGTGGATATAAAATCCAACAAGGGACGAGGCATCAAGACTACCAAGGGATACATTGCAGTATTCGTCTGCCTAGCCACCAAGGCCGTGCATTTGGAATTGGTATCTGATCTCAGCACAGCATCCTTCCTGGCAGCACTGAGAAGAATGTGTTCCAGGCGTGGAGTACCCAAAAATATCTATAGCGACAATGGTACGAACTTTGTGGGCGCTTCACGACTTCTGAATCAAGAGTACAGGGAGATCATGGCCTCAATCAACCCAAATGCTATCAGTGACATCAAAAACATGGAGATACATTGGCACTTTAATGCTCCCGTCTGGCCAAATGCAGGAGGTCTATGGGAAGCGGCGGTGAAAAGTTTGAAATATCATCTAAAGCGTGTGCTTGGTCATCAAAAATTAACCTATGAGGAGTTCACCACGCTGCTGTGTCAAATTGAAGCCTGTCTCAATTCAAGGCCTCTCTGCGCGCTCACTGAAAACCCAGACGATATCTATCTCACTCCTGGGCATTTCCTTATCGGTGAATCTTTGCTATCACGATCTCAGACTGATCCTGATCATATGAGTCTGACTGTACGTTGGCAATTGATTCAAGCAATAAACAAACAGTTTTGGAAAAAGTGGTCCACGGAGTACCTTCAACAGCTTCAGTCAAGAACAAAATGGCGTACTACTAAGGAAAATCTTAAACTAGATGACGTGGTTCTTATCAAAGAAGACAACATACCACCAGGCAAGTGGGCGATGGCGCGAGTACAAGCACTGCATCCTGGTCCAGATGGGTGTGTACGAGTTGTAACGCTGAAGACTGCCAACAATATTATCAAGCGTCCGGTCAACAAACTTATTCCTTTGCCAGTACAAGAAAACAGTACCATGCGAACACCCTCTTTGGACGGGAATCAAGGAACATCCCACGGGCATCGCAATCGGTCAAAATTCAGCATGAAAACATTATTAACATCAGCACTTCTTCTGTTAATGATGATAATATCACCGAGCATACAGCAATCAACTATATCATACAATATCACATCACTGGACAGTCAAAGGAATATGCTTTTCGACAAGGTATCGGAACTCCAACACATCAAGGACGAATGGAAGTTAGTAGTCTACTACAACATGTCTACATATTGGTCTGGATTCACTGACTTGGAAACATATGTTCAACATTTAAATCAACTGTGTCAGCGTACGTGCCTACCACAATCAGGAATGCCGTACGGAGCTATCATTTTACAACTGCAACATGAGTTGAACGAACTTCAACATTATAATTCTTTACTGCGAAACCCTAACAAACGATATAAGAGAGGACTAGTAAATGGGGTTGGCAACCTGGCTAGTTACTTGTTCGGGGTTTTAGACGACAAGTTTGCAGAGCAATATAAACGAGATATTGAACAAATATCACTGAACGAAAATCATCTACAAGGCCTTATCAAAAATCAAACTCTAATAATTGAATCGGAATACAGCATTATTAAAAGAAACGAGGCCATAATGAATCAACAATTTACTTCTATGGATAAACAAATGAAGGCTTTATTAAAAGAAGTAAACATCGTGCAATCGGACACAACGCACGGCCTTTATTTAACGTCATCAGCACTATCAGCATATGCCGTTCTATCAACCTTACGACGTATGCAGCAAGGCCTCATCGATGTGATCACCGATATCTATCATGGGCGCATAGACACTCACCTGCTCCCGCCTGAAGAGTTGGAAGCACAGATAAACATCATTACACGTGAGGTACAGGATGATCTCAATGTGCCACTAGACAAATCAAGTATCAGAAGTCTTTATAAATTACTGCGAGTGTTCGCTCAAGTATATAACGACTATCTCATAATGGAAATCAAGATTCCTCTGATTACGACTGAAAAATATGAACTGGATAAGGTTATTCCCCTACAAAGAGAAGAATCCGGAAAAAACTATCAAGTTATATCGACTTACCCATATATGGCATTTAATTTGAGAAAGGACTTGGTTTTATTCTTCACAGAAAATGACCTACAACAGTGCCTTCATGCAAATCCAGAGAAGATATTATGTTCCATTGATAAGCCAATCTATGAAATTCGAGAAAAACAATCCATCTGTGATGTTAAAATTTATGATATAATAACACCGGCCTGTATATACAAACAATCAAAGTGCGAAAATAAGTGGGTCAAGTTACGACGCCCGAACGACTGGCTGTATCAATGTTGTCAGCAATGCACTATACGCATATTTAGCACACGAAGCACGGAAGTAAAGACTTTATCAGGCAATGGGATAATCAGCCTTTGTCCAGGATGCACACTAAAAGGAGAGTCTTTCAAGATTTACTCTCATAAGAACTTCATTAATCACGTTGACTACTATACAGAAGAGATGCAGCTTCCACAGATGTCTGTAGTCAATGAAATAGTCAACACAAGCATCCCTTCTGTTGAGCCCTTTGTACCAGAGGATCATCACACTACGTGGAATCAGTTGAGATCTGAAATAGACTATCTTAAGAAACAGTCGACACAAACAATCAGTGTCCACGACGTGCATCAATACAGCGTGCTCTACTTGCTGGTGGGCGGAGCGATCCTGACGGGCTTTATCTTAGTCGTCATGTGGATTCGGCGAAGGCGGAGACAGCAGCCGGCGTTGGAGTCAAGACTGGAACTAGCAGGACTTCAAACTATCACCAATCCGCAGCCTACCCCACGGAAGATCACCGAGAGCACATCAACTCCTAACTTGCAGTCAATTAAGTTTGACATTCCTTTATGTGAAAGTTAATGGGTTCAATTTATGTAAATAATTTGTTATGTATTAATTTCCTCTTTGCGCCCTGGCAGCATGTACAGACAACTGTACAGGTTTAATTTTGTTTTATATACATAATTAGCGTCGCGGCGCGCGTCAGCACTTTTATATGGTATTTATATTGTAACTCTAGCATTATGTATCACTGCACTTTATCATTTCTGTCAATAAGTATCAATTAAATACTTATCGCAGGAGATTGTGTCGTTTATCATTTATTACGCGATCTTCTACCTATATCCTGGTCAGCAGTCATATATCATTTATCATCCAAGTGTAGGCGTGATCAAAAACCCCTACACTATCGATGAAAATGTTCTTTTAGGAGGGATTCAGAATGGTGTCTGAATACGTGGTGAGCGTTTGTGCGTCATGTCGTTTCCACCCTGCAGATTTTAACAAAAAGAGTGCTAGAAAAAAGAGAGATAAAGAGTGATAAAGTTCAGTTTTTACATAAATAAAGAGAGGGATTGGCTTTGACAAAACCGAACCGGGATTCGCTATTCACTTTTTTTTTCTATTTTTTTACATTCATGCGCCACTTTTTAGATACAGTTACGTATGTTTCGTGTACAGACAGGCTCTTTTTACAAATTTTATGTTGACCGTCAAAACTTTTTGTACCTGCGCTATCGAAGCAGCTTCAAATAAGTTAACACCCTGACTTTTTGATAGATAAATCGCCTTTCAGTGAACACATCACACAAATCAGCTTTTAATGATTTCCACTGGCTGGGAAAGAGATCTCCTTACGATGGAAAAGAGTGGGCTATCTTAAAACACGGGGGCTGCGGACCGGTAAATGTCACATGTCTTCGAACCGACATACAAGCCTTAAAATATTGACATTTAATTAATATAAGCACAATATTACATTAAATAGTCACCTAGGTTCTATACAAAATACTACACCGCACCAACAAGTGCAAAGCAATTAACACCCCCGTTTACTAAGCGATAAAAGCGACCATCAAACTCCCCCAGACAGTTTTATTAAGATTATTCCGCCACATAATATTTGAAGTTTTTACGTCCTTAGCCTCAGAAAATGTTAATAAAGGAGTATCTCAGCTAATTGGAAGTCTCCGGATAATGGTTGCTTCGAGATTGCGGATGGTATGTGCTCGTAAATTAGTGGGGGGCGTAAGGGGGTGCAAGCGTGTGTTAGGGGGCTCGTACATGTGAACATTAGGCCCGTTGTTAGGGATAACCGGCAATTTCGGGTGGACTTTTTACTGGCTTAGCAGTCGAGATAAATGTGTCATGTTGATTGGTGGCTGGTATAGATTGGTTGAGTTTTTGTGGAACAATGTTAAGGTGTTAGTAATTACCGTGTAATTGTTTATAGTTTGGCTTTCCTAGTCGCAAAGATGGGTGGAGAACATTCTTGCTATCACAGGTAGAACCTGAATGAGGCTGACACAAGAACGTGGTGATTCGTCAAAGAAAAGATGACGCTGTGGGTGAAGTGGGGCTGAGAGTAATGGTGATGTAGTTTTCCTGTCCAGCTGGTGGTCCGGCTGACATCGCTATCAGCTATAAAACGCCATTGTTGTACCCACATACTAAGAAATATTGTAAAAGAACGGCAAAGAGTGGTGTTCAATCAAAAAATACTCTGTCTACTTGGATCCTAGATTTAGTATTGAATGAAAGTAGTCCCATTCTAATGATTTTGATTTTTTATCTAATAAACAACGGATATTCTTCGCAAAAGAGAAAGCATAAGTAATCTATAAATCCGGTAAAAGTGAAAATAATAAACAGTTCCACGAAAAGGTCGGATGTACAACAATTTTGTATTTGGTGGTGTTATCCGATACAGGATTCAGAGAAACCATCTAACTTGATTGTTTGAAACGAAACACTTTGTTTAATAAATTGAAATCTATACCAGTTTTGTTTGGCAATTCTTTTACGTTTGTCTTTTGGTTTTTCCTTGGGAGTTCACGGATTCTGATTACGATTTTTGTTATCTTTGTGAGTATTCAAATATCGGTTTGTTATTAAAAAATATTGGGATTTTTTGAGAAAGGAAATACATAAATGTACATAGTAGGTTTTTGCGTTTTTGATAAATAAGTACACATTAAAAAAAAAAATCCTGTAATAATTTCTTCTTCAGCAGGAAAAGGCTTTAATACTGCAATATCTGATGCGATCATACATTAAAACCCATCGTCCACGTCACTGACATATGTTTTGAGTTTGAAACGCGTTACTTATGTACGTACATAAGTAGCGCATTAAAGAAAAGTCCGAATGTTTTAGTGTCGTTTCACAACGCCCTGTGAATTCATCATCTGTGAATGGACCGTCAAGACAAGAGTTAAAGTCAAAGTAATGTTGATGTTAACAACATACGACATTGAATAAACGGTTTTCTGACGTACCTACCTACCTATAGATTTTACTATGCTGGGTATAACGAACTTAAGTTGAGGCGCTCGTGGCTAAATAAATAATAACAGCCGCTCAGGTCGACCTTTAGGTAGGCTTTAAGCGGCGCTTGCCTAGGTTGGTCCGTGAATGGGTGACCACTCATTACATACCGAGTTTCTTCCGTGCCTCAGAAAGCACGTTAAGACGTAGGTCTGTTGTCATTTGGAGATATTTAACAGTCGTTACCGGTCAGTGGCCCGAAAGTCTGAGAGAGAACCAGTCTTACCGGGGTACCGTATTACCCAGTACTAACTGGATTGTGGAGGTCATAAAGGCATTCGCTCCATGTAAATGACTGGTATTCAGCTATATCCGGTTAGATTGGAAGCAGACAGCAATAAAGTTGTGAAAAGGCTAGGCTGATGATGACGTATATCGAAATTAAGTTCACTAATAAATTAAGTTACGCTGAATACTACACAAATAAATAAGATTTACGGCACGCCATAAAAATAACTAAGCAATAAGAATAACAGGGGAAGTCATTAATATTCCTCTACTTTCGTCGAGAAGGCATGCTAATAGAGGTACAGCGAGCTAATAGGTTGGTACAGTTCAATTAGGAATACTTTGACTATGAGTTTATCGTGCAGGCTCAGAGGTTGAGGCCTCGCCTCTCGACACGAGGTTGTGGGGTCTTCGGCCAAGTACCAATGTGACTTTTTTAAATCACATGTACTTTTTTTTTAAGTTTAACAACCTGTCTTACCAAAGGGTAAGGGTAGTATATTACCCAGAACTAACTGGGTTGTGGAGGTCCGATAGGCAGTCGCCCCACGTATAATACTGGTATTCAGCTGCATCCGGTTAGACTGGAAGCTGACCCCAAGATAGTTGGGAAAAGGCTAGGCAGATGATGATGATGTACTTTCTAAGTTTATTATATTTATTACATGGGTGAGGAAAAAAAATTTTTGAAACCTGGACATATATTTGTTGGATCCAGTCATTGGTACGGACCTAAAATGATTCGCAAGTACGCCAGTGATGATGCTTGCAGCTCTAGGCAACGACGACAGTGGCAAGTAAAATTGCAGCGGAGTTGAGACGTCCTGGAACTGTACCTGATTCATTGTGCTCCGTTATATTGAGTTAAGTTGTAATATCAAGTTATTTTTTAGTTTAATAGAAACAGTGTAACACACCCAGTGTACTTTCATTGCACATAACCCATCGTCTGCCCACATGATGTACGAGCCTAACGGAATAAATCCTGACAATCCGACATATTTCATTTCAGTCTGAAATCGCTCGTACCTTCTCTGAATGAGAAGAGGACTTTGGCCAATAGTGGGACAGTAACAGGCTGACTGGAATTTGACGTTTAAATCAATATAAATCGTGTGTGATATTCTAACCACACGTCGTGATGGCTCTCGGCCACCGTAGGCGCGGGCCTCTGGACGGTGAGTAATGGGTTAGCTCGCCGTCCGTCCTTCTTATGACGACAGGCCGTGTCGACGGCGCGTTCGTGTTCCACGCGCGCCTCAAAGAGATGTCAGCAAACATGAGGGGCCCGCAAGGGCCGATGCCTGCCAGGGCTGCGGGACTGTTCGAAAGAGATACCGCGGCCCTGGAACATAAAGGGCAAAAGAAGGAACATGGATGGTTTTTAGTCAGTAACACTCCCTTCCGCTCCGCCCAGAGCGGGAGGAGTCATTTGATGATTTCCCACCCGAAAAAAAAAAATTATTCTAACCAAGAGGTGCGGCGTAAGTTGTGTGTACCTAAAGTTCTGAGTTAAGCTATAAGGTTACTGAGAAATCCGTGTAATGACTGGTCAGCTCCACAAAAACTGTAGTTCTTTTCTTAAAAGGCTATTTCAGGCACTCATCTCATGATCCTCATATGGCCTGACTAAGATTGTCTTTTTATACCAAATAGGCTTACCTTTGGCCGCAACTCGCCTAATCTGAAGCGATGACGCGGCCTAGGGTGGAGCACGCTTACCTAGAAGAAACTGAATTATTCGAAATTTGAAAATCAGAAAATGTTAGTTTGTAGAACTTAGACCTACTAGAGCCTTGTTTAAAAACGAATCCAGCTGGAACAAACAAAATGGTGGCTGGCGTAGAATTAGAACGTAATCTAGCTTAGCATAATCTAAATCAGCATATAACATTGCCACTTCTGGGACTCAAACCTCGGGGGCTGGTATAGCCTACTTTGATAAGTGATTAGTAATCTGGGACAACTTGAGCATACAAAATTTCTACTTGATAATATTCCTAGAATTATAATTTATTAACAAAAGTTGTTTACGAAAATTCGAAATTATCTTCAGACAAGGTAATTCTCCAGCCAAATCCATGTAATTTCAAAGTTCACGCAATATAATTCAAAATAATTACTTGTCGCTACAAATTATACTTTCTTTAATAAAAAACGCCAATATAAACTTTTCTAATTAATATCTAATTAAACAACATTATTTATTTCAGACGGTAAATGCCGAAGATTATTGATAAGTACGTAATTACTTGGTTGGGACTTTATTAATGAGATTTTTTTAAGAAAACAAAATTACGAATAACAATTTCACGAATTTAGAATATTATCCTTCATTGTTTACAAAGAACCATGACCAACATTCATAAATAGAAGAATTTTTTAAATGTTTTCGTGTACTATCTAAATAGTGGCGATAGACTGTCTCGTTGAACAAGTGGTTGCAAACCTATTGCTGAACATGTGATCCTGTGTTCGAGACCTAGGTCAGGCAAGGTATTAGCTTCTCCATAAGGGTTCTGTAGTAGCAGACTGTAGCCCGACTTTTGTGCCAGGTTAATGTTTATAGGCTCTCTTTCTATTACAATGACTTAAACATAACTGGTAAAGCGGTGGTCTTCCTACTGTAGGCACGCACGTCTAAATCAACGGTGAAAACAACATTATGTTACGAGTATGTATTACTAGACAGTTTGCACTCAAAACGATTACTTTCACACCTTCCCACACAGAAACTATTGACACTTGCCTACCTGATATAAGTGTATTGTCTATAATGGAACGTGTATACCATCCTTCATACAGTGCGTATTTTAAACGTGTGATCGTTTCACACTGAACAACTTTAAAGTAAGAATAAGCATATAAGAGGAAGGGATATAAGTCAGAAATGAGCATTTATGAAGAAGTTTGAAAGTGGCGCCTGTTACAGAAAAGATGAAAGGGAGTCGTCTGTCTTGGTGTGATGGACATGTGATGAGGAAGGATGGAACAATGTACCTAAGGGAGTGATGAATATGAATATTGATGTACGGAGTGGGAGGGGAAGACCAAAAAAAGCTGGATAGAATGTGTGAGGAATGAGAAGGAAACTGGAGTAAGTGATAGCGTGAAGATTGACAGGGGAGAATGGAAGAAGAAAATGAGTTGCGGCGACACCAAATAACATGGGACAAGGGCAGGAACATGATGATCACATTGAACTACTTTTTTTATGAGACCAACATCATAATAGCGAAAATATCCCTTACATTTGAATCGAGTGGGTACTAAAATTTTGTATAGGACAGCTGATTCTTCCCATTCATTTGGGTCGTCGAGTAGGTATTGAAAATTTGCATGAGACAGCTGATTTTTGCCATTCATTTGGGTCGAGTAGGTATTGAAATTTTGTATGGGGCAGCTGATTCTTCCCATTCTTTTGGATCGAGTAGCTATTGAAATTTTGTATGGGACAGTGGATTCTTCCTATTCATTTCGCCCGGGTAGTTATTGAAATTTTGTATAGGATAGCCTGCTTATTCTTCCCATTCAGTTAGGTCGACAAGGTATTGAAATTTTGTATGGGTCAGCTGATTATTTTTTCGCGATTACGATGTCAGTCACACAGAGAAAATTGTTCAGTTTGGTGCTCTGTACCACACCCTTACATATGACCAAGAATTTCCTATTCCTCTCCATCATGTCAATGATTTCTTTAAAGGTAAAATAAGCTTTGATCAGAAGTCTGCCACCTCGATGGCATTAGTTGTGGCCTCGGACAGGTCCCTCAAAGTGCAGGTGGAGTTGCACTAGGAACAGAACAGGAGGTGGGTCACCGTCTGTGATGCACCGCAGTCACGTTTTATTTCATCGGAATAGCCCCATGGACTGTGTGAAGGATGATATGCCTAGAAAGGAGGTGACTGTTGAGTTGACGTATAATATTATATAGTGAAGTATGGAAGAAGAAGACATGCTGCGCCGACCCCAAATGCACTGGGATAAGGGCAGGAGAATGATCATGATGGAATATCAGCGTCAGGTACATGCCTGACACATGCTGAGCTGGACTCCCATTTGGTGCAACCTTGAGACGCACACCGCACCTTGTATACTCGTTTTTATTTTATTTATTTTTGAATTATGTCATGGTGTTACTATATCTCTTTAGTAGATATGTTTGTCTTTTTGTATATTGGCACCTTGTTTTAAAGTTATGTTCGTATGATTTGTCTTTATTATTTAATTGTGCTTCTGTATGTTGTGCTATGTCTTTTGTGTGCACTGAATAAATGTTTTATCTATCTATCTATCTATATCCCCATCAGATTTAGTACATTTTTGAAACACGCTGTATAAGTGTTTTGTACTTGTATACCATGTTATACATATACACAATACACATGTCAGAAATCATCCACTGATATTTGAGACGTCGCTACTTCGATTCAATTTTGTTAATTGGAAAGGTAACATTATCACTTCACAGTAACTAACTATTAATTAATGATTACGGTGTAATTTAATATATTTTGCGGTCTGAAACTACCTGTACTTAAATATAATATATCTGTACTAGCTGATGCCCGCGGCTTCTCCCGCGTGGATGTCGGGTTATCGTGACCAAAGTAATCATGAAATTTTGATCCCGTTCCCGCAACCCATGGGAACCTATTCCAGTAAAAGTATCCTATGTCTTTTTCCAGGCTGTAATCTATCTCTATTCCAAATTTCAGCCAATTTTCGGCTTTTTTAAGTATTAAAATGGATATAGTATGTTATCTTTAAGAGATAATTATATGCCATCTAGGACTTTTCTGTAGACCTATGTAAGATACACAATTCCACTATACATCATTTTGTTATATCTCAAAGGGTTTAGGCAGTGTTTTCGTTGAAAGTTCCCAGACGGCTTATTTTTTCCGACACCTCCAACAAATATCATTATATTTTAGCGAGTGTATACAAAAACTTGACAAATTATATACTAAAACCTTCCTCGAGAACCAATTTATCCACTGGTAAATACAGCATGAAAATCGGTACAGGAGTTTTTGAGTTTATCGCGAGCAGACAGACAGACAGACGCGGCGGAGGACTTTGTTTTATAATATGTAGTGATTGTGTTTATACCTAGATATAACTGCTATTAGTTGTTTTTCATGATTTAGTGCTTTTATATCAAAATAAGAGAAAAGCGAGGCCTTTTCTCAGCAGTAATAGGCTAACAAAAATATAGCAAAATATGGGCCTATTTGGAAATTTGGAGCAGTGAGTGATATGAATTGGATGGTTTAGAAATCAATTACTTGCCATTCTCTGAAATCGTATCTACTGTGAAATGGTTCACGTATATTGGTCAGAAGTATTCACTATCGTCATAGATATAAATCATGGATGTGTCCCCACCGTACTTAGGTAGCGGGAAAAAGTATCTACATTGAGATGAGTGACAATTGCACATTGCGCATCAATTCTCTGAGTCCGAGATCTTTAAACGTTACGTAGCATGTACTTAGACATGTCCCCATATCTATCATGCATATTTTGTATATAGATATACAATACTGAATAAAACTTGCCCAGAGTAAGTTTCAAGCATTCATTCATTCTTATTTCAATTTCAAAATTTCCTAGACTACTCTGAGAGCTTGATTAAGTAGAAATGGCTTGTAAAAACTTAAAATAATTAACCAAATAAAGTAATAGACAGCATAGCTTAACTTTATCCAACGTTACCCAGCTAAAGTTACTACAGAATAAAACCCCAGCAATATAAATGTCACACATGCAGAAGTTTTATTAAGATATCCAGTTCGACGATAAATCATGCTTGGACAAAATGCAATTGTGGCCGCCGACTGTTTTTGTCGACCCTACTCGGACCGTCATGTTGTATCGTTCGTAGACGAAGATATTGTCGAAAGTTTTCTTTTATTTTATAAGTTTGCCATGTGTGTCTTTGGTGCATTCAAAGTTTAATTTAGTTATTGTTTGATATTTTAGTCAAAAGTAGAAACATAAAAATTGGTGTTTCGTTTATTCACATTTTCTGGTGCACTTTAAGAAAAACAAACAAAATCTATTGCTTCAAGTTAGTCTTGTAACTTAAGCCATTTAAAACAAAAGCAATCTAAGACACACTTCATGCCTCACCTTAACTCTGTCTGTCTGTTAAAGTTTCGCATCTTAACGGAATTCGGCATTGCAAACAATTTGACAAACAAGTAGACCGTGACCTGGATTAGGTTGCTTTCATGTTCCTAGTAAGTTCCCGTGGAAGTATTTCCATCCAGTCGATGTCGCGGTCAATGATTATTACATAAAATTTTAACAAGTTAAATGCACCCTAAAATTAAAGCAATTAATTAAGTACTTACCCTAAAAATGACTAGTAAAACTAGGAACGAAAATATAGATAAGGTAACATATGTGCGACTGATATTAAGATATCCAGTGCCCTCGATAAATCATCGAACAAACGCATTTGCGGCGACAATGTTTTTGTCGACCCTACCCGGGTACAGACAGGTTATTACTATCCGTGTGTGGGTACATAGATTACTGATCTATGTGGTATAGTTTGTTCGGAGGTGATCAGTAGGGTACTGGCTACCTGTGGTTTTCTATTTATTTATAAACTAGCTGGCACCCGCGACTGTCCTCCGCGTGAAATTAAACAAATATAACTAACTTCCCTATGTGGGGCTCCACATCGCTGTCAATGTGGTGAAGCAGTCGACTGCCTCGGACATCATGGCCGTTCATGCAGTAAGAGTGCAGGTCGGATTGCGCGGCACGCTAGCATTAATGATCTCATCCGTCGTGCTCTTGCCACCGCCGGGGTGCCAGCTGTTTTAGAACCCAATGGCTTGGCACGCGTCGATGGGAAGAGACCAGATGGTATGACCATAATGCCATGGAAGTTGGGTAGGCCTTTGGTGTGGGACGCAACTTGCGTCGACACCCTTGCGCCATCCCATCTTCCTAGCACAGTGGGCTGCGCTGGGGCGGCTGCTGCAGGTGCTGAAAACCTCAAACGGCGCAAATACAATAATTTAATTGGTAGTTATGTGTTTGACCCGTTTGTAGTTTTTCGGGAAATCGCCAAGCGGTTGGTCGACTCTTCACGTGACCAGAGGGCGGGCCTATTTTTTTGGCCAATGAATCAGCATTGCCATCCAACGTGGTAATGCTGCCAGCCTTCTGGGCACTTTTCCTGTTGACAGCGATGCGGACGAATTTTTGGATGCCCTGTAACCCTTTTATACTTGTACATATTTATTTCTATTATTATAGTTTTGTAGTTTGTAAATAATTAACATTTTGATTAAAGAACAGTATCTATTATAATATTTAGACTTCCCTATAAATTTAAATCTGATTTTGTTAAAAATTTCATGGGTTTTTATTTTTTTCACGGAACCCTTGTGCTTATTCTAAACTTCTAACTTCTAATAACTTCAGCTATCAGCCAGTGAAAGTCCCGTCTTAATCGGTCCAGCCATTTTGGTGATTAGCCGGAACAAACAGAAAGACAGAAAAAAAAATAGTTTTTTGTTAAAAGTAAGTAAGTAGTAAAGTAAGTCTATACTTTCAAATGTCAAATCAAAATCAAAAAAAATCAAAAATTGTTTATTTCTTCAACAAGATTACACAAATTTGTTTGTGATTGGAGCCTTCTTTTAAGCAAACAATGCCTGTATTAGAAGACTCCGCTCTTCCATAACAAGAGAAAGAAAATTATTATTAACCTATTAACCAAGTTAAGTAGACAAGATTGCTGTAAGTACAGTTTGTGTGAGTGTGTGTATGTGTGTGTGTGTGTGTGTGTGTGATGTGTGCTTGCGTGTGTGTTTGTGTGAGACGGTATAGATTATGTTGCAGGTTTCAAGAGTGCTTCCGTTTCCTCATACGTAAGTGGTTTGATCCAATTCAGTATAATTTTTTTGCAGTCATAATAATGGTTTTTATATATATATATTTCTTTATTTATCCTATTATACAACCGAGCAGACCTTGTGTTGAATTGCATGGAGGCAACCAATGTGTTTGTTTGGGGGACTTCTGCAATAGCATGCTTTCTCCGTTTTGCTAGCTTAGATGCATCGTAAGGTAGGGTCTTATGTTTTTTTAATACAGTTTGAATAATATATAATTTTCTTACTGAGAGTAACTCGCTTAGGTTATAAAGACTATTTGTGGGATATCTAATTTTCTTAAAATACATAGTCTTTATCAGGGCACGTTGTGCACGCTCTATTTCAATGAATTTAGTTTTTGCTGACCCTCCCCAGACAGGAATACAGTACACTAAGACAGACTGAGCCAATGCGACGTATATTTCATTAAGGAGATTTCTAGAGGTGTTATTACGACCAATTATATTTTTTGGCACAATATGTCTCAGTGTACTAAATAACCAACACAGTTTTCTAATCCTGTTAGCAACTTGTTCTATATGGGGATACCAGGATAATCTCTGGTCTACTACTACCCCTAAATATTTGGTTTGTTTTACCTTATTTATTTTTGGGCAATTACAAAAATTATTTTTGAAATCCTCACAATCATGTATTTTAATTTTAAAATCATCCGTGGGTTCAGTTCGTGCACTAATACTGAAACACACGAAATTTGTTTTAGATGTATTCAAAGTAAGTAAATTCCTTTTTAACCATTTGGCTATCCTAGCCATGCCCATTTCAGCTGTGTACTCAACATCTTGCCAAGAGATACCAGAAAAGACAATAGCTGTATCATCAGCATAAGAGAAAAGTTTGGCGTTTTTGATATTTAAATTGCAGAGATCGTTAATATAAATTAAAAATAATGTTGGGCCCAATACGCTTCCTTGCGGTACGCCATAAGTTACATCCGCGTAGTCACTGGTATACTGTCCAATCCTAACACTCTGCCTCCTATTACAAAGATAGCTTTCTATGAGAGAAAGCGGAGTTCCTCTTATTCCGTATTTTTCTAATTTACTCACCAGGGTTGGAACCGAGACGGTGTCAAAAGCTTTTTTTAGGTCTAGGAAGACAGTAACACATTTGTTGCCACTATCTAGAGTATCACCTACTAGCGATGTTAGGGCGGTTACTGCATCCTCGGTCGAAACACCTTGTCTGAACCCAAATTGTGTAGGCGACAGTAAGTCATATTTACTTAGATAGTTAATGAGTCTATTATTTATTAGCTTTTCCACAATTTTTGAAATAACTGGTAGGACTGATATTGGTCTATAGTTGTTGACATCGTCTCTGTTCCCCCCCTTGTGTACAGGTGTAATAATTGATCGTTTGAGTGCTTCCGGAAAGACACCTTTATTAAAGCATAGGTTAGCCAGATGAGTTAAGATTGGAACAGCTTCCATTTTTATATATTTAAGAAACTTTGCAGTTACCTTATCCCAACCGGGGGCGCTATCAGTTTTCAAGCCCATTAGAATTCTATCTACTTCATTACAGTCGGTATCGTGGAGTGCAAAAGAATGAGATACGGAAGATTGATTTCTAATTAATTGTTGGGGGTCAGAATCTAGGTCGGGTTCAATTTGCTGGGCCAGTTGCTTTCCAATGTTAACGAAAAAATTATTGACATGATTAACTGAATCGGTAGGGGATGGCATTTTGTTTAATAATTCCGTATTTTCGGTCTTAGTTTTATTAGAATAGGTAACGTTTTTTATATTTTTCCAGAGTAATTTATTGTTTGTTACTGAGTTGGCTAATAATTCCTTTTGATATTTCCTTTTCAGTTTTTTTATGAGATTACTGCAATAATTTCTGTATCTAATGAATGTAATTTTTAAAATTTCATTACTAGGATTCCTTTTAAGCGATTTTTGCATTTTATTACGATTGTTTATACATTTTAATATACCTAGAGTGATCCACGGCTTAATTATACGTTTTTTGTTAGGGATTGTTACAGTGGTAGTATTACTATTTATAGAGTTGGTTAGTTTCTGTATGAAAAGATTAATAAGTTCAATCGGATCATTGCAAAAGAGCAGTTCAGCTATTTTATTTTCCTGTATATGTTTCAGCGCCCCTTCAAAATTTAGACTAGTTTTAGTTTTTGGTGCAACTTGTTTAGTTTTTATTTTAGATATAGATAGGAATGTCGTATAGTGGTCAGTAATTGTAGTGTGTAATACACCAACAAAAGCTGATTTCTTGTTGTTATTAATCTTGAGCATAAAATGATCCAAGCAGTTTATTTCTCGCGTAGGAAGTATATGGCCAGGTAGTATGCCATGGGTTGATAGCATAGTAAGATAATTAACTCTATACGCTCATAGGATTGTTCTGAATCCTTAGGTTTAATGTTAATATTAATATCACCCGCTATAATAATACTTTTCTGCGTGCTTAGAGCATTGAGTTCTTTACTGAGTGATTCTGTAAAACTGTCACAATTTGTATGCGATGGGGAGCGGTAAATACACAGAATAATATTATTAAGAATGTCTAATTGAAGGCAGGATGCCTGGCATAAATTTATTTCCTTTACTTTGGGCATAAGAGAGTTTTTAATGTAAACAACTACCCCGTCATTTTGATTTAAATGTCGTGTTGTAATATGGGAACTGTAGTTTATGAGTTGCGGGATAGGTTTTTCATCACTTAATCTACACTCAGTCAATATTATGATGTCAGTTTCAAATGTAAAAGTGGACACAGTTGCTATGAAACTGTCAAAATTACAATAAATGCTCCTTATATTTTGGGAAAATATAGTCAAATCGTTAGTATTTATCTGTATGTGTTTGGTAAGGTCAGACGGGTCACAATCAACAGATCGTGCAATTTTGATGTTGTCTATGTCAGTGAGTGTTTTTAAACTTTCACTCATCATAATTATTAAGTTGAATTAATGACATTTCTAGATAAGAGTAAAAATAATTTAGTATTAAATTGATATAAGTCTTAGTAATAGCATCATAAAGTAACATATAGCTTGTAGAACAATAATGTCTTAAAAATAAGCCCCTTACGGTACTGCTGCTAGTACTGGATATATATTTTTGATTAGGTATATTGTATATTATGTATAGTTTGTGATTGGAGAGTGTGTGGAAGTGGATTGTAGTACGAATTTGTATATATGTGTGTGTTTGTACTTGTGTGAGTATGCTTACAAAACAGTAACATGCAAAACAACTTAAAGGTGTAGGACAATTATTAAACAAGTTAAATGTTCTAAGAAAATTAAAAAATAATAATACCAAAAAACAGGTTCGTGGTTGAGAGTTCACTTTGTGACGTGTGAGACGTATCACTAGTCATTTTCCTTGCATTAGTTGATGTACCTGGGCCTCAGATTTAATAATAATAGTCGGTGATTGTTCATCTTTTTTAAGATAAACTTTTCCATATGCAGTCCAGCAAAACTTATATGCACCAGATTTGGTTAGATCACGAGCAAGAAAATGTAGTCGGGACGCTTTTGGGGTCAAATGCTCACCTATAAAGATGGGAGTATCCTCTTGCACTTTAAAGCCTAGGTGTTTAGCGCATAATTTTGTTTTATGCTTTATATTGAACGCCTTTCCCATTTTAAGTATTTCTGTTTTCAAGATGGTTGAACTGCTCTCCACAACTATTGGCATATTCTGGCTCTCATTATTCTTGCCTCGTACTCTATAGATATCCTTAACGTCGTATTTTCCGATTTTACAGTCTACACTATTAGAGAGGCACATAACCATTTCTATGAGGTCTGAAAAATGTATTCAGTAAATCTGTTATTATGAAATAACAACTAAACCATCAAATGGGTTGAGGAGGAAAGATACACAGCCGCTCATGTAAAATACTGGTATTCAGCTGCATTCGGTAAGACTGGAAGCCGATGCCAACGTAGTTGCAAAAGTCTAGGCAGATGACGAAAACAGTCAAAATTCGTTGCGTATTGAAATAACAACCGGTTACACAAGTTCAAGCCTCTTTTTGAAATGCGCTACAGTAGGTACCTATACTACAGTCATCGTTTATTTCTGTTTTCAAATTGCGATGCGGCGAAATTGCTTCCAATCCAGTATTTCAGCCAGTAAAACCCCATGGTATCGAGACGATTTATCAGTTTTATGAAGTGCATTAGCAGTGGTTTCGCCTCATTTTGTCTATTAGTCGATTTTATATTGTTTGATTGCAGTTAGTTAAAGATATTATGTTGAATGCCCCGTTCACGTCTATGGCCTGGGTGATACGACTTGCGTCATGCAATTTTTGTTTTTTTCGCGTGAGAACTGTCGCTGCACTAATCTCGCTGCAGTGACTTATGGCATGCTTTAAACAACTTCTTTTATTACATTCTGTCGCAAGATGCGCGTCATTTGACCGAGTGGCCCCAAACGCGACTGAGCATTGGGGCTGTGGGCTGTGTTATTGGGTTTTCCCATCAGGAATTTCTCAGTAGCAGCTACTGAGTCTGGATTTGTGCCTGGTTGATGACAAAAGGCTCGCCCTCTATTAAATGTGACTTAAAACATAACTGGCAAAATGTGGGTGTACTATTTTAGGTACACCTCTGCCTAACCCTTCGGGCATTACAGTCGCGAAGTTGCTGTGTTAGAACATTGTTACGTCAACAAAAGTACAAGATCATGTCTCCATTTAGATTTATATAAAATTTAATTCATTGAGTGACACATTTTCTAATCGATTTAAAACTCCAATAGTAACTCACTAGTATGTGGTCAGATTTAAGAACTATTTGAAACCATACGCTCGCGTTTCTCGATCGGAACAAATGAACTATACTTTATGTGACTCCCTGAATGTTGCGTTCATTCGGTCACACTTGAACGGAACGTTCACTTCATAATTTTGAGAAAACTTCCTGAAAGTGTCGTAATCTTGAAATGTGGCAAGCTTTGTTCCGATTGAGTTTTAATATTTTAAAATTTAGTGGCAAGTAGTAAAGTTATGAGGTGCTAAAGCAGTTCTTACTTGCTAATTCATTGAGCTGATCCGTGCTATTTTAGTTAAGGTCTAGTTAGTGGTTTGCTAAATAAATAAAACTATTTTTAAATCCCTTTTCATGTAGAAAAGGTAGTAGATACAAACAAAATCACGTTTTGTTTCTATATGCGTGATCGTCCAGTTCTTTTAAACTTTTAAATGAGCGGTTTTCTGTACATAAAGAAAAATAATAGTAAATGCAGTAGCGGGTCTAATTACGAAATTACTTTAATAGAACATAAATAAACTCACGGTTTTTCCCATATACCCCCATGGTAGGGGCAGGCCACCGGCTGAAATTGAAAATATTGTTAACAAAAAATCCTCATTGTTGTCTTATTTATACACATTTTTTGTGTACAACTGAAAGTATCTTCCTTATTCTTTAACATTTTAACCCTCTCAAAAAGCGACCTTCCTCTCGTATTATTTAATCCGACCCCAGCTATAAAGTCCACGGTAACGGTCCGCGGAAGGGTCCAACTATCATCGGTTTACGCTTGTCGATAAACGCGAGTGGCGACGTTAACTCGCCCTTGCGGATGGATGGAGCGATTCGCTTCCTGTGGGGACTGCGGTTAAACGGCCATGTTGGATTTTGTATTTTTTTTAAATTTAATGTTTTTCTTTAGAGGGCAGGACTAGGTTCGTGGCTAAATAATAACAGCCGCTCGGGTTGATTAAAGGTTAAGATTTGCTCGCCAAGGTCAGCCTGAAGATGGGTGACAGTTAAAAGCCTGAAAGGCTGACAACCAGTCTTACCACAGTTAGCCAAACTGTGGAGATGCTGCCATGTGAAATGCTGGTATTCAGGTGCATCCGATTAGACTGGAAGCCGACCTCAACATAGTTGGCTTGGCAGATGACGATGCCAGGATTAGGCTGGTACCGTCGACAATCGAAACTACGATTGTCGACAATCAATGGTGCGACAGAAAATCGAGTCGACTTTGTACGATTGATTGATTTTGATTTTTAAACGTCTTGTAGAAGACTAGCCTTGTGTGTGGGTTGTATCATTCATTCATTCATTTATTTATTTTTATTTATTTATCTGATAATAAGGGTTTGTTATTCATAAGATCATAGCATCGCGCCAGTTATCCCTTTTATTTTCTGATGGGAAATCATCAAATGAGTGTTAGACTTTTACTGATTTTAAACCCATCCATGTTCCTTCTTTGCCATTTGTGTTCCAGGGCTGTGGTATCTCTTTCGAGCAGTCCCGCAGCCCTGGACAAGAAAGAGGTGTACCTAATGCCCACATTTCCACAGTTATATTTGTTTAATGTAAGGGAGGGCGGGAACAAATCCATAGTTAGTGGCAGTTACTGTAAAATTTCTGATGGGAAAACCCAAAAACACTGTGCCTGTCCTGGGAATCGAACCAGGACATCATGCACGGCGATTTGACATTAAAACACAATTTGTCCCTGCTTGTATGTACTCATATATTCTCGATGTTCCAACATTTAACCCTAAAACGCCACTTAAACGCGATTACAGTGCAAAACGCCGACGTCACCATACGTAAGCTACACGCACGCGATAACACGGAAACGCTGTTTTCAAGTCTTAAGTGTTTTACTCAGTCGCTAGCAAAATATCATGACCTTACGTTAATGCTGAAGTAGGCTTGTTTTAGAGCGGTTTCGCACGTTTTTCGCGAATATGCTCGTATCGAAACTGAACGCGAGTATACGCGCTTATTCTGGCGAGTTAGCGCGGGTAAGCGGGCGCGCGGGGAGCGCTAACGCTCATACTAGTTGCGTCTGTGCCAAAAGGCGCGCCTAAACGCGCTTCCAAAAACGAATTCATACGCGCCGAAAATACGTTAATCTGATACCAAGGGCTGTTTCAGATTACCTTGTCGTAGAAAAAACTTGTGTGATGCCAAAGAAAAGGAGTTTAATCTTATGTACGATTAATGCAAGACGAGGTAAACACCTACCAGAATTATATCGTTTAAGTGAATTATGATTGAGATTTCCGGAATCGTTTATTGGCCTACGTTCGGGTAGAATTAAAATATACAGTTAATTATCTCATAAATTATATAGAAAAATAAACCTAAAACTTGAAACCTAAGCAACTTCTTTATCCTTTTACATTTGTATTTTACACAACTATAAACAACAAGGGAATCCAGAATACTTACTAAACAGATATCTGAGACGTGTACCAATAAATTCTTAACATCCTCAAAACGTCTCGTCATCCTCCGAGTTTCTGACACATGTAACAAGCAGTACTTTAGAAAGTCTAACCGCCATTAGGGTGAACACACGTATATCAGGGGCTTTTAAAGCCGTTCGCGGCTCGCTGTAATTGGCGACTAAACGTCGATGGCAGATTACTGGCTCCAGTCACTTCACTCGCCTGCTTTATGAAGTGCGTGTGAATGAAGCACCTTTCTTTTCCTTTTTTTGTGGTTTTTAAGTATATTTTTTGTTAAGATTTGGTATTTTTAACCGAATTGATAGGTTGCGTGTTCATTTTTGATCTTTTTGGTTTTAAACCAGTCAGTGTTATTCAAAAAACTTGCTTAATTAGTTTAATATGCACGATTCTTCTGTTTTACTTCAGCCGTCTTCTAATTGTGACGCGCGTTAGGAGTAGTTAACCTCGTTATTTATTTTGCCGAAAATTTCCAGTTGATTGAAACTTTATTACCGATAAAACTAACTAACTGCCAAATAGATCTAAGTTAACTATAGGTAGCCACTATAGATATTCATATTGAAGCTACACAAAACTTTCAATTTAATATTTTTACAAAACCAAGCCTTTAAATATTTCCAATACCAACAAAAATTTAACAAAACATACACATCCGCTCACTTATTTATCTGCTTATCTGCATAAACCAATAAAATCTGATGACAGCACAAAAAAGGATCTCATTATTATTCTAAAGCTTCGCAGGAAGTAATCAGACGAAAATGTAATTGTCATCGCGAATAACATCTGCTGAATCTAATTTATTCACTGGATGCTGCGACGCGGCGGTGCTACTATGAGTACTCGCCTTTATGACGATCAGATTTATATCGTTTGAGTGAATCATGAATGAGTTTTTTTTCCGAATATGCATGTTTTTCAGTCAACCTGTTTTCAGTCGCTGAGGAGCTCGTGGCTAAATAAAAACAGCCGCTCGGGTCGATCTTTAGGTTAAGCCGTGCTTACCTAGGTTAGTCCGTGGATGGGTCACCACCCATTACATACCGAGTTTCCTCCATGCCTCGAAAAGCACGTTAAGCCGTTGGTCCCGGCTGTCATTTGTAGATGTTTGACAGTCGTTACAGGTAGTCAGTGACCCGAAATTCTGACAACCAGTCTTACCAAGGGGTATCGTATTACCTAGCGCTAACTGGGTTGTGGAGGTCAGAAAGGCAGTCGCTCCATGTAAAATACAGGTATTCAGCTGCATCCGGTTAGACTAGACGCCGACCCCAACATAGTTGGGAAACGGCTAGGCAGATGATGATGTTTTCAGTCGCTGAAAAATTGCGAGTTGATGGAAGTCTTCGAATTTTTGGTTCTTGGACATATATTTCCCGTTTTCTTTCACGGTTTTGTGAGTAATGGTGTTGAAATATATCACAAAAGGTTAAGTGCTAGCAGCTACAGCCTAGTGGTGAGACCGTCAGACTGCCAAGTCGTAGGTCTTAAGTTTGTATGCAACACACCTCTGATCTTTTGTATTCATGTGCGCATTTATGATTTTCACTTGCTTCGGTGACCGAAAACATCGTGAGGAAACCAGCATGCCTGAGAGATTTATATATGGCGTATAAAGCCAAGCCACAGGCCCATGGGCAGCATAAAAGCTGTGACAACAGGTTATAATTAACCACACGATAAAGAAAAATAGAGTGCCAGCTTGAATTTGAACCCTCCACTAGCATACAATTAAACTGATACTTAGTAACAGTGAAATTAGTTCTGTAGCCGTGCAGGTACCGTGTCGATACAATAATTATATTTGAAACAAACTTTTGAGGTAACCTTCTAGTCTGAGTGAACACCACTTAGTTATTTTCACTTAGAGGTTTTAGGTTAATATTTAAGTACTTTCAGTGGCCAGTACATACTTTTACGAACATATTTAATAATTTTCAAGGAAAAAAAAAATTCAGTGGTCTTCTCGAAGAAAATCTACTGCTAAGTATGATAAAGTATTATTAATGACTACTTTTCATTGCCAGTTGATGGCAATAGGCTCGTCCTATTACATGGGACTTAAACATATCTCGCAAATTGTGGATAAATACTGTATAATTATTTAGAGAGCTATTGTGATGTATGGTCTTCTTCATCATCATGGTCCTGGTCATCTCAATTTGTTTGGGGTCGGCGCAGCATGTCTTCTTCTTCCACACTTCTAGCATCTAGAAAATGAAATATGTTGTACAAACCCAAAGTAGCAGTAGGTATTTGTACGAAAGCGAGACAAATTGTAGCCGTAATGAGTAATTGTATTAGAGCGGGAAACTCAATAGAAGACTGTTTTATTTGCATTATGTCTGTGTTATGCATACATTTTGTTTTTATTATTGTTTTGTTCGGCACAAACGATGTGAGAGTACCAGAATGCTAGAGTAACTGAACATTTTATATTTTGTTACAATTTTATTTAGTTTTGTTGGAACACTGATTATCTTTCCTTCAAATGGACCATTTCGATTTATGTAGGTGTGGAAAACTAGTCGCATTTAGTTGTAACTTGGGTATCAATCACACTTAATATAAAAATATTTCTAATCATTTACTGATAGAGAACGCACAGTTTAAATCACTGGTTTCCCACTATGACGTCTTAAAGCAGAAGTAATTCCAGTGTGAGAAAGAGATGGAGCTAGACGACCTGTATAGCTCTGTCTCTTTCCTTCCTTCTTACACTGGAATTACTCCTGCTTGAAGACGTCATAGTAACCGCCCTGGATCTAGAAGCATGCTTTGAATGTGAGTTCTATGTCTAAGAAAGGGTGTTTGAAAATTGGTCATTTTGATAAGAACTCCGATCTTAATAATTTCTGGCTGTAAACACTAAAAACTGCATTCTTATAATCCCTTCTTTGCTTCTATTACAAAAATGTAACAGAAGCGATTAAGCGGAAATATAATAAAAAGTTGTATTTGAATGAAAAATCGGAAAAACCTATTAACAATTACTTCACAAACAATGCAGACATATTCTTTACTATTTTCTTATTTTTCATTGTTATTTCAGAATAAACTAAAAGCAAGCTTTCCTCAAAATTGAATTTTCAGTGTTTCTGACGGTAACTCTTTGAGCAATACAGAAAATAGAATTTATGAGGACTGAATCAAGTTAAACAACGTAAATGAAATAAAATTCTGCTTAAATATACACACAAAACAAATCTAAGATAGAGATCAGTTAACTTTGTCTACATAACTTGTTAGCGTAGTGACAGCCGATAATAACACGTCGAAAATTCGAACTCTTGTATTTATAAGATGTTTTAAAAAGCGTGAATATGCTGAATTTCCGTCGCTTATTATTCGCCAGATATGTCTCCACCCATAAATAGCGATTCTTTAAACAATTTAACCAACAACCCTACTTGTTACTTACCCGCAAAACCACTAAATCCGACAATACACACCCCCCTACCACAGAAACGTATAAAATCCCTCTTTATCGCTAAATACATTCATTTAATCACATCGAGCGACCGCTGGCGTCGTAAAACGAAGCCCTGGTCATAGCGGGGTGAGGGTCGTGGGAATTTACGTCCTATTCGATTAATAATGAATATCCCACCAACGTTTCTTACAATTTCTCTATGATGTTACTTTTGAAGGTGTTCCGAATTAGTAGGAGCCAGGAGACTAGTTATTTCTGAGAGTGTGAACGACAAAGTATCATATCGCTTAAAAAAACAGGAATTATTTGAACAAAAAATGAATATAAGTTTTTAAACTGTCATGGTCACTAACATTATAATAACACTAGAAACGGGATATTTACCATGTCCACTGTTTGTTTTGAGTTCCCGATATTCAAAACAAACAGTGGACATGGTAAATATCCCGTTTTTAGTGTTAATTAAAAAATGAATAATTTTATAAGAACGAAATGAAAAATTTTACAAAAAAAAAAAGGTGGTCATGATTCGTATTTTTTATGACAACTATTTTTTTACTGAAAATTTATTTTTGAACTGTAATAGGTAGCATATTTGCCCACAATTACAAGAAATAAAAAAAGTGGATACAAGAAACGTGTTTTTATCGGCGTTTTTGGCTCCACAACGTAACCCTTAGTGTGCAAGTTCGATTCGCGCATTTCAGTGGGATTGTTATTTTAAGTTTTCATTTTATATGTATTGTTTCATGAAAGTTTTGTAGTGGGATAAACAAAATAGATATTTCAATAATGACGAGTCTAACCGAACGAATTATTTCGAAGAAAAGAACTCTGACTTTAATGTTAATACTGTCAGTTTTCTACAAAATAACTTTTGGTGAATCTATCTATATAAATCAATGTTTATGATAATTATTCTACATTAAATAGGCACATACCTGCTAGTCGCAATAAGGCGGCTTTTTCAAAAGCCACTGAATAAAAACGTAGAAGCAACAAGTTTGTTTTGGACTGTTTCTTCCAGTGAACACAAAAATGATGTTATAAAGTGATCACGTTTACAATAATATTCATAAAGATGTAAAGTTTGTTAGTTTGGGTGTAGGAAGTAATGTCCGAAACTACTCATCCGATTAAAAAAAAATCGCGGGCAAAGTCGTGGATAGAAGCTAGTTTCTGATAAAGTCATCGATTTGACCTAAACATTGTCATTTAGACAACCTACCTACAAAAAATATAGATAATTTTTCAACCTATATTATTGGTTAGCCCCAAAAGCGTTTATTTATCAAACACAATCTAAATTAAACGCTCTGACCAGTTGACCACACATCGTTTTTATTCCCGAACAAACAAAAAACAAATACATGCCCGCATTTATTTGACTTCCTAAACAATCGGGGAGAACCGCATGCAAATTCCACAATATCCAATTTGGAACAATGTCCTGATATTACGAACATATCTGTTGGCTTAGGGGCGCTATACACTTATTCGAAGCCAAGCGATTACTACACAAATTCGGGTTTCATTTGACTATTGCCTTTCGGCAAACCTTTCGGCATCTACCAGCGCTGGAACATGTCGACTCGGCAAAATTGAGCTAAGCATAAGCCCTATTTCAAAGCGAGACCGGCGTCGGTGGCGTGCCCCAGTCACGCGTTTCGATATTCATTGACTAGTATGATAGCGTTCACTGTTCAACACGGGTCAACGTTGATCAGTGAATGCTTCACACAATTCGAACTAGGCCTAAGCATAATCAGCCTATAATGTGCCCACTGCTGGTACAAGGCCTCTTCTATATGAAAGACAATGGGCCGTAATTCACCACCCTGGCCCATTGCGGATCAGTATCTATGAGAGGGAATGAGCTCTAGGAATCCAGCACGAGCTAAGCCAAGCGGCTTTTTTTTCGAAAGTACAAACAATATTCGATGATGATTTCTGTGTAGCACTCCTTACAGACCTGCTTTTGTTTATACCTCTCTCTGATTGTCCATATTTCTAGATTCGGTCAGACTGGTATTTGGTAATATTCGTTTATTTGACATTTGATAACTATTTTCATTTCTATAGTCTACTGTGAAGCTTGGGCTCGAGTTTGGTAGTTGACGCTGTCTTTTGTTTAGTAACCAATAATTGGCGAGGAAAGTAGGTACCTTTCTGATGTAATAGTTTACCTATACAACATCCTTCTGAGTTTCAATAAAAGTGTTAAATTAATTTCTTTCACGATACTTTAGCTTTGACTTTATGTTCTCATTTTTTAAGTGCAACACGTATACTTGTATACCCAAGTAACACATCAAAGCATTATATCGGCCGACTTACAGCATTTCTGTATCGTTTTCGCATTTTGAGTTAGTTCTATGATAGCATTACAAACGTTTATACGGCTACTGTAATGCTAATTTGGGCACAAATTATACGGCTTTAGATCATAAATAAGTTCACAAATAGTTGTTTAATTGCATTACAGGCGCATTATATTAGCATTATTGTGACCAAATAAGGTGCGAATCGCATTATAGAAACATTATTACGGTCAATAAAGTTGCCAATCGCATTACAGAAACATTATACTAGCAATATTATTGATAATGAAGATGTTAATTACATTACAAAAGCATTAGACTAGCATAAGATTGTTCTAAAAGTATGATTGAGGCTATTTAAGTGTTCACAGGTAGAACTTTAATCATCATTGCAAAAACATCTCTAATACCATGGCACAAATGTTATAATACAATTAACGTTGTAATTTCACTACTTTGTTCAGCAATATACATAGTCTGCACTTAAAGTATCGGGAATGGAATATTTCCACTGTTCCTGTCATTTTAAAATCTTTTTAATTGAAAACTCCTTGGGTTTAAAAATCGAATACCATTTATTTATTTAAAAAAAGATTCTCGGTTTTGTCACAAGGTTTTGTCAAACTTGTTCAGTCGTTGAGAAAATGGAATTGACTCGAGAAAATTCAAGAGCGATGATTTATTATGACTTTTGAAGTGGTTTAACACAAAAACAGTGTGTTGACCGGATGATTTCTGCATTTGGTGATGAAGCCCCATCCAAAACCACAATTTATCGCTGGTTTGCTGAATTTCAATGTGGACGTGTCCAGCTCAGTGATGATCCCCGTCAAGGTCGTCCAAAAACTGCAGTCACCCAAGAAAACGTTGATGCTGTGCGTAAGCTGATTGAGGAAGATCGACATGTGACATACCGCGAAATTCAGGCAACTTTAGACATTGGCATGAGTCAAATACAAATAATCTTGCATGAACAATTAGGTGTAAAAAAGTTGTTTTCCCGATGGATACCGCATTCGCTCTGTGAAGAGCAAAAAGCGGCTCGCGTTACTTGGTGCGTCAGAACTCTCGAAAGATTCCACGCAGGATCCTCAAATGCTGTATACAACATCGTATCAGGTGACGAATCCTGGATATACGCGTACGAACCCGAAACAAAAAACCAGTCACGAGTTTGGGTGTTCGAAAATGAGTTAAAGCCAACAAAAATTGTTCGTTCACGGAGTGTTGCAAAAAAAAATGGTGGCCACGTCTGTCTCCAAAACCGGCCATGTTGCGACTATTCCTCTTGAGGGACAAGGAACGGTTAATGCAGAATGGTATACTAGCATTTGTTTGCCACAGGTCGTTTCTGAACTCCGTAAAGAGAACTGCAATCGCCGCATCATCCTCCATCACGACAATGCGAGTTCTCACACCGCGCACAGAACAAAAGAGTTTTTAGAGCAAGAAAACATAGAATTTTTAGACCATCCGCCGTACAGCCCCGACCTAAGCCCTAATGATTTCTATACTTCCCTAAAATTAAGAATAAATTGCGTGGTCAGAGATTTTCATCACCTGAAGAAGCTGTGGACACCTACAAAACGGCCATTTTGGAGACCCCAACTTCCGAATGGAATAGTTGCTTCAATTATTGGTTCCATCGTATGGAAAAATGTGTCAAATTTCGCGGAGAATACTTCGAAAAGCAATAAATACATTTTTAAATAGTAATGTTGTGTCACTTCCTTGATTCCCGAAATTTTCAGTGCCGCCCTCGTAATATGGACGAAGATCGTCAAAACTGAGTGACACCATACTTGTATTTGCTTTAAAATAAAATTTATAATACTGGCTAAGTTTTTGACTCTTTTGTTATTTCATGCCTATTTTAAACGCAATGTAGTTTACTGTAAATATCTATATAGGTTTCATTGAAAATTTTCACGCGCCTTCGATATTTTGTAGTTTTGATATAAAATGTTATAAAAAAATATGAATCAAATAATCAAAACAATTTTTTATTCCTAGTCTAGAATGAATTTTGCATAATTAACGTAATAGTATTGATTGGGCAGTATTAAATTAAGTTAAATCATTATGATAAAAGTCTATTGCTATTATAAATAGGTTCGAATGATAATATTTTTTGGTTATAAAATATTTTCAAAATGGCGTGAGTCTACAATAGCCCGGTGAACCTGTATAAAGGCCAATTAATGCCGTCAGCAGTATAAATAGTCACACGTGATCAATCGTTAAGCTAGAGGCCAGAGAGAAGACTTTTTATGAACCACCGTAGTGCCATTGGCTTTAAAGTAGTTCTCTAAGGGTTCACCGATAAACCAATAGACTTGATGTAGACTGAAATAGTGCCATTGCTTGAAAGTAATTTTGGGGATCCTTGAGCAAAACAATAAAACTCATTTCAGAATTTGTATTACTTGAATAATCACAACTTAATTTTGTTATTAGCATAATTATCATAATCATTACATACACGGTTAGGCAACACACCATAAAAAATGCTGTTATTTGTTGATGTATACACATATTATATTTTATGTGCTTTTCCCCAATATGGCCGACAAATGGTTTTAAGAATACAGTAAAGTGAATGTATATATAGCTTTACGCATTACAATAACTCACGTGTATTTGATTAAAGAGCTGTTACTCGCCCAACAGCACTCAGTTGATGTTTAAAAATGCAAGCATTATATTGATTCACGTTTATGCTGTTCAGCAGTACTAGACTTTTACTTAGCACTTAAAAGTGCTATAGCACAACAAAGGGCACTAAAAACAACCTAAAGCTGTATCACGGATTTACGGTGCATTATAATGGTACAAGTTTATGCTATTAAGCGGCAATAGGCATTATCTTACTGCTTAAAATGCTATTGTAAACCCTAAGGCACTAAAAACAGCTGAAAGCTGTATACTAGATTTACGATGCACTATAATGGTACAGGTTTATGCTATTAAGCAGCAATAGGCATTATCTTACTACTTAACAATGCTATTGTAAACCCTAAGACACTAAAAACAGCTGAAAGCTGTACAGTTGCATTGTGGTTGGCTTCACTAAAACTAAAGGCTTTACAAAAGCATTTTGATAGGCCATTATCCAACCGTTATACATTGTAAAGCATCATAATGGTTTTGAAATACCAATATAAAGCATCAAGACGCTCGGTGAACTTTTATAAGAGTTTATACGGACCTTAAGTTTTACATAAGTTTACTATTCGTATTTTAAAATGCTTCCTGTGTTACTTGGGTATTAATCTACAGGTTCTTCATCTCCTTCTTTACTCAGCTGTAAAATAAGAAAAGGGTACCTATTGTTCTTAAATAATCATATCACTGAGTCTAGGCTTTTGGGAATGTTCTAACTAAACATTTAAATACATAAATATTTTTTCAACTCTCATATTTCATAATCTCATACATAAATATGTATGCACGTACATGATAGCCAGGGAAATAATTCAATATGCCACAAACATAGTACTACCAGCATAGTACTACACACAACCAGCTTCTCTCATCGTAATTACCTGGAAACATTTCACTATTTAATCAGTTGCACGCCTATCACTGTGGCATTGATTTTCGTCCGTAGCAATTCTTGAAACTATTTGAATTTGAACTAAAACTTTGAACACTAGAACTTTGAACTACTATGATGTTTGAAGCAATAAACAATTTAATTTAAGAAACCGTTGCAGCACCATACCATATTTTCATTTTAAGTAGGTAAGCCTTTAGCATATCCAACAGCAAAATCTCCATCAGTACCCAGTACAGCCTTCCAAAAATTTTTACATAACCTAACATTCATGACGTCATGAGAGCACAGCTGGCCGAGCCTTTAGCATTTATGCGAGCGACGTGAGCTCTATAAAGATGGCGCCCAAATTAAATTCATAAGCATATACCGGGTTATGAGCGGTGGCACTCGATTGTACTCCCCAGGAGGGAATTAGAGGCGGTTTGAAAACATCCTCACTAATTGCAGTTTTGTATTAATTTTTGACGGGAATTTTGTATGGGGTTTTTTTAGGGAATTTCATGGTTGTATTGTGTTGTGGATTGATGGTGACGTGAATGGGGAAAAGTCGTTCGGGAGTTGGAAAAAGTTCATTGGATATTTCGTGTTTGTTATATTGGCTGAGGGAATTGCATTCGAAAATTGTGATGCGGAATTTCAGTTGATGACATACGTATAATTCTAGGTTACAGGTTATTTTCTTCTCTTAGAGCTGTCAATTACTAACAATCGGTCTTACGCCATATTAAGACTGATTGTCAGTAATTGACAGATCTCACACAATGTCCCATGGTATTGTGTTATCCAGAACTGGATTGTGGAGTAAGTTTTTAAACTGTCATGGTCAGTAACATTATCATTAACACTAGAATCGGGATATTTACCATGTCCACTGTTTGTTTTGAGGTCCCGATATTAATATGAACCCGCAATGACTTCAGTTTCTCCGTGATCATGGTGCTTGCAACAGCGCCGAAATATCGGGAACTCAAAACAAACAGTGGACATGGTAAATATCCCGTTTCTAGTGTTAATGATAATGGATTGTGGAGGTAAGGTAGCCTGTTTCTTCATGTTAAATACAGTCATTCAGGTCCATCCGGAAAGAATGGAAATCTACCCCAAAACAATAAGATGAGTACTGTCAGTTTACTTCATAGTTATATTTAATCATTGCCCAGATTGCTGAATTGAAGTTGAAGTTCGAAGGAATCACCAGAAGTACTTATACTGGTAAATCAGATACTGTCCCTCCGTGACTGAGTGATCGTGGGCTCGCCGTCACTAAACTCAGCTGGCGACGAGTAGGTAATTCTGGTCACCTGGACAGGACCTGCGCCTAGGACCTGGTGGTAATGCGTTCGTGAGTCAACACGACCTCTCTGCTCTGGATTTCAAACGAAATGGTAGCCCTACCCAATAAACGGGGGTTAAAAAGCGCCTGGTGATTTCTGTTGCTTGTATTTTACGGAATTTGACCAAGAACAGGTCGGCAACCACGTGAAGGTGAATCCCCCAGACTTGGCTTGAGGATCTACACAACTGTAGCGCTCACCCTCAAGACCCCGCCACTTTACCACCTCTGCGGGAAGTAGTAAAGTAGGCCTGCTTCTATACTACCTAGCAAAGCGAAAGCAAAGCATGTCGTTCTGCAACCGCTAAAGCATAAATACAAGCCCGTCCCAAAAAGTGAGATATAAATATATATGAGTAAAATCAGTCAGTCTACTTCGTTACGAAACAAAGAGAGGTCATAGGGTTTCGGAGACGGCGCCCCTAAAATGAACAATTAGGGGAAATGTAAATTCATACATTTTTAAAAGATTTTTTTTGCAATTGTAGGTTTTCCTGCTCGGGTTACATAAGTAATGATGAAATTATTTTTTATGGTTTTGTCAAGTTCTATTAAGGTTTGCTTGAGTCGTTGCTATGATGGAATACTTGGAATTGGTGTACTAATATTATTTTATGTTTTTTTTTAAACAAAGAATTTCAACAGGTTTGTTGTAAGGTTTCTGGTAGCTTATGGCAGCCCACATGTGACTTGACCAAGATTATGTCTGGACTTTAAAACATTTGTGACTGTGACCTCTGCTGTCTCTTCTCAGACTAGTCAAGTACGAAACACCGGCCTCATCTAGTTTTTAAAATGATATTTAATTTGACGTGTAAAAGTGTTTATTAAAAAACCTAATTACGAAACTAAAAATCATTTACATTTTTATCTTTTCCCTCTTTATTTTTGCCGGTACAATATCACTTTTTCTAGGCATTCTGGCCGGTCAAATACTCAGCTGAGCAAAGCTCCTCATAAGTTGCGTTTAATAGAATCGATAATGGTCCAAGAATAAAAATAGAATAAATTGGTCCAACATCGAAGCAGATGCTTTAAAAATAAAAAAGTTCTATCATAATTATATTTTATCCTCACCGTCTCTTCGTATCTCGTCGGCAATAAATTTATTAGGGATCTAGACAGGCTTTGACCGCGAATTTTTTGATCTAGGTAATATTAGAAAAAACTTAAGCCCTTAGGATTTAGGTATTTTATTACTCACTTTTAAAGCTAGATGTTAGTTGAAGGTCAGAATTTTGAATTTCAACGGTATGTAAACGGTGGTCACCCATCCACGGATCAATATAGGCCAGTCAAAAATAACTTCTTTACATTTTATCAAAGCCAATGGCCAGACTAGTACCTAACTATCGTATCGTAATTTCCTCCGATAATTTAGTATGCTCTCAGGTGTTCAAATATGCAAATTTAATGTACTTTTTTGACCCTAGGCGCTGCGAGGGCTGAAAGGTACCTTAAGCTTATACACATAAATTATTAACGGAACGTCGATACCTTTTTTGTGGGAAAATCTTCAAGTCTCCCTGCCTGGGGAGAATACCGGGCGCCTACCACTGCCAAGAGTCAAGAGCACGGGACATACACTCTCGGCTAGTATCTGGCAAGGCGAGACCTATCACCAAGTATGGCTGATCCCACGGCCTCACGTTCTCCCTTAAAGGCGCTCAAGGAACACTGCTTGGCACCTCTTTGAGCCTGGCTAGTCAAGGGACGACTCTGCCCTAACTTCGCCATAATGGTCGAAAGACGTTAAGTGGGCACATCTATTCTTAAGCTTTCAGGGGATAATAGGAGAATATTCTGAAATCAATTATAAGTTTATAAGTTAGTTACGTTACTTCATGCTTTACTAGCTTTTGCCCGCGGCTTCGCTCGCGTTATTTTAGAATTTGACAATAAATTCGGGTTGAACTCTGCTTGTGTAATAATATAATTCAATCATGATTCGAAAGACACGTGGTGCCATCTATTATCATAAGAACGTTATTGTTGTTTTCCTCGAGAACAGTTTTTTTTTTCAGGATGAAAGGTACCCTATATCCGTTTCTGTACACCTGACAACGTTTATTATGCAAAATTTCAGGATGATCGGTTCAGTGGTTTAGGCGTGAAAACGTAAAAAACAAACAAATTTACTTTCTCATTTACAATATTATAGTTAGGATAGTAAGGATACTTCTAATCCTAATATTCATTTAAATCTAATTCCCCAATCCGCATTACATCATCGGATGAGGAGAGATACGACGAAGCGTCACCGTTATACCTAATTATAATGGTTGAAGTTCCACGAACCCGAACAAAGCTCTACGCTTCCATATTTATTGTGCGAACTGCCAGTCTATGGAATTCACTGTCGGCTTCTCTATTTCCCGATCATTATAATCTAGATCTCTTCAAAGTTCGAGTGACTCTGTTTATTCTAGGCAAGCGTGTTCTCTAGGCCGTGTCATCGCTTCACATCAGGCGAGTTGCGGGCAAACGCAAGCCTATGTAGTATTAAAAAAAAAAACATTTTTACACTAAAAATATCCAGCACAACTTCAGCATGTTCCCACTACTCTCTCTACTCTTAGTCAGGTCTTAGAGGGAAAGTCCTTTCTAATCTGTTTTTAGTCTCATAATATGAATGGGTTCGGAATTTGACCTTTTCAGCTCAGCTTTGATATTAGAGTTATGATATTACAGATTTATAATAAGTATACATAGCTAGGTACGCCCCCGATCTAATATTGCGTTCTACCGCGACATTCTGATATTATTTTCTAAATCCCTTTCATCTCCAACCTTTAATGTTCTTTAATATCTCTTTGTGGTGCGGTGAAATCCTTGAGGTGTTGAATGAAAAGGTACTGTGACGTCTTGGGCTTGTTTTGTACATTATAAAGGCTTATGTTATGGAAAAAATTGTCTATGTAATGGTGAAATATTATTGCAAAGCAAAAAAAAACACTCAAAATTTAATTTACACTTCATGCCAAAAATATGTACCGAGCAAAATAGATCACTTCATCTTTAGAAAATTGCCGAGTATTTCGCTGAAAACATCGTCAATTTGCGACATTTTTCTCGGCATATTGGATAAAATTATGAGGTCACTTCATCAAGCTAGCTATGAGGTGGTGTTCATTAATTTTATGAGCCTAATAAACATGTTAAAGTACACTAAAGGCCATAAATTTAGTACAACCTACCTGTGAATTAGCTGTGTGTAATTATTAAAGCGTAATGTGAATGGGGTGGAGATACCCAGACATATCAGGCCTGGAGTGTAGTTAAGAATTGCTGCATTGTTTACTGTCGCGATGAAGTTTAAAGTTTTCGTTTTTTGATATGGTTATGAAGATGAGGTGCTCACACTAGTAATGGGGTAAAAAAAAACATTTATGTGACAACACTGGGTCGAATGAGAGAGTATAGCCCCTTTTTTTTGCTTTACCGAGGTCAGGTTAAAAGAGAGTTCAAAGATGGTGGAGTACACGTTGCTAGGTAAAGACGTTAGAATTGTAAGACGATATAAAATAATTTTTCATATTTATTTTCCCACATTTATAATGTCACAATCAAAACACCACAAACGCCATATCCCCTGGAACTCGAAATATTTATATTTAGTGCTATCCGAGTAATGCGAAGGGGATTTTTCCCTTTAATATCTTATATTTTGGGCACGTACCGCATTCGGAGTAGGCCAGACGAAAATTCATAAGTCGGCAATATTGCGGGGGCTATATTGAAAAATAGTTATTTAGATTACTGTAGGAATCAAGCGAACAGGCGGATGGTATTCGTCGGTTTTATTCGTGATGAGATTTTCTATATCGTCCGTAGTTTTAATAAAAGAGCTGCCTGAATTCGGTATTCGTATTTCACATCAAATTATGAGAATTACGCACGTAATTCTCGTGTTCTATTTCTAGATCACGTTAACCACACCGTGATCAAGAAAATGATTATAAGAATTAAAAAAAAAGAAATCTTAGAGTGAGGAAAGGGAAGGAGATGGCGGGACGAACTGGATGTCTTCCTTGAGAATTGGAAAGTATTAGCATAGAATCGTGACCGTTGGAAGGAATGGAGGGAGGCCTTTGCCCAGCAGTGGGACAATATGGGCTAACATAATATAATATAATTAGAGTGAGGAAGACAATGAAAATATCTTCTATAATTAAGCCCATTAACGTCATATTGTGGGTTATGTTATGAATGAGTTAGTTGGTTATAATTTATTAATAGCAATAAAAACATACTGATGTTATTTACTTACTGGGACTAAATATCACTGTGGATCTACCAGCTTCTTAGTTTTTCATATTGTGAGGACTTTATTAGAAACTGTGATCCTTGAGTTTGTTTTTCCATTTCTTGACAGGGTCGTCACATGGGAAATGTCAGCTCCATCTAAGTTGTGCTCAAAATAAAACGTGTGAACGTGATGCCGATATCCTATTTTCAGAATAAATTTTATTCGTTAAGTTAAATAATTATATTATACGTAGCAGTTTCTTATTTTATCTTTTGTTATTACGGCAATTTTCATTCTCAATTAGAGGTAACACTTTATTAATTTGATAATAAAATATTTTAAAGTTATCAGCTTTCGAATTTACGCTTTTAACGAAACACCGCCCAATTTTAAGTAATTCATTTCAGGCTTATGTTATCAATGTCCTGATTTAATACAAAAAATCCTAATAGCAATATACCGTTACAGAATTACGGACTGGATCATAATTGGCTCAGCCTGCGTGAAAAATTAGATTCAACAGATTTCCGTAAAATGCTTTTATTTATTCTTAAAACTTTTGTTCGAAATAACTTTATTATTCCATATTGTCTATGTTGATATTCTTCAAACCTATTTTCCTCATAGGGGTCAAATATGAACAGACAAGGCCTTTTTATCATGCATAGAAAGTTTTAAATTGTGCTTTGTACGGTTCCTTTGGCCAATTTTTGTTGACTAAATCTTGTCAATAAGGTACCTACTGTTGTATCAGCGTATGTACTGATTAGTTATAAAGAAATACCTACTATTTGCAATGCCGAGCGGAAGAAAGAACATATTTTTATTAGACTCACACTGGACTAAACAAAAAAATTTGGTTGAATTAACAATAAAATAACATTATGTAAAAATTAAAAGATAAAACAAATGAAATTGGTCCTGTACAAGGCCAATAGCCCCTATCCCCTATCTCAGCATGGTGCTGTAACATTTAAAAAAAAATGACAGTGCTGCCTGGTATTCTGATAAAATGGCATAAAGTGATGACACGGTTAGATAGGAATATCAATTTATAATAAAAAAATAAAGCGTACAACGAAAAAACAAATATAAAAGGTCATCATCTGCCCAGTCTTTTCCCAACTATGTTGGGGTCGACTTCCAGTCTAACCGGATGCAGCTGAATACCAGTATTTTACATGGAGCGACTGCCTATCTGACCTCCACAACCCAGTTAGTACTGGGTTAAACAAATATAAATATGTAATGTACAGACGCCAGCACATCAAGCTACTACAATCTGTCAAATTTCTTTAATAGATTTTCAACTTTATCGCCAGACTATTAGGTTCAAGGTTGATTGGGAAAATTTGTCAGTTTCGGGTAGCTTGATGTACTGGTGTCTGTACAATAAATACGGAAGGCGGAAATATCATACCTACTACAAGCAAGTTTTAGTCTACAGGTAGGCATTCCCACCTGTAGGCTAAATTTGAACGCAATTCGTTTATCCGTTTAGTCGTGAAATGGTGATGATGATGATGCCATTTATCCGACTTCGGCCACAGCCACTGCGTTCGATGGTTTTCTAGGGTGGTTGTCGAGAGCTTTGGTGTGCCACTTTGACCGAAAAACTCCGAGCATAAAGCGGACATGTCAGAACACCATTGACGTTAAATGATATCGGACACACAAAGTTAATACACAGAATATAGGGTTTAACAGCGTAGGATGACCGTTTTAGACGGGTATGATATGTTGTTGATACGTTCTAGTGGGCATAGCAGTCCGTGTCATGTTTCCGTACCTGAAACATTCATGGCACGGTCATGGTAGGGTGTAGTTAGTAGGCAGAGTCCTTTACTTTGCTGCGAAACGTGTATTCTGAGCCTAAATTTTTCAGCCAAAAATACTATCATAAACTTCGTCCATTGTTTACCCAAAAACCTTCAAAGCAGCTCTAGCATTTTTTGCATTTGGCCATACGAGTATGCAGAGTATAAATGCCCCGAACGAGGTCGAATATGGCTATTGGAATATTTGGCAGCGGTAAATTTTAGTGGCATTTATTGAATCTTGACCAGGCACAATGTGTTATGGTTTTTTTTCTTTGAAAACGGAGTGAAGAAAAACGAGCACCGTGCATTTATAGCATACTAGCTTTTGTACGCCGCTTCGCACGCATGGACTTTTGGAAATTATTCAATGGGAACATACCATCAGATATAAAAAGAATGGTATGACTGACCTACACCAGTTCATGCATATCTGAGTGCCAATCTGAACCAGACATACAGACAGAGATACTTTCAAGCTTATAATATAGGTATGGTTAGTAGATAACTATGTAGATATGTATTAAAATAGACTACAAAATTAATCACTTTTAAGATTTAATTTATTGCTGTTTTGCTTGGGCAAGCAAATTCGAGACGAGAATTTAGTGCTGTAAATGAACTACTAAATCAAAGTTGCGTAGATTATGTAGGATTTATTCGCAGTAAGCCTAAGTATGAGCTAAAGAGCGATTATACGTTTTTTTTTCTTCTAAAGTTGTTGAAACAGTTCGTCATACAAAATAGATGATAAGAAGGCCTGGGCAAAGTTACACCTCATCAACGACCTCGTATTGGTTTGATTTAAGCTACTTATAAAAGCTTATGTACCGGGCTAATGCTGGACTGTGTAGAAGATGTATGTAAAAAGATTGCATGTAGCGGAGATAAGAATGTTGAGGTGGATGTGTGGTGTGACAAGAATGGATAAGCTAAGGAACGAATACATTAGAGGAAGTTTAAAAGTTGCGACAGTTACAGAAAAGTTGAAAGGGAATCGACTGTCTTGGTATGGACATGTGATGAGGAGGGACGAATCGCATGTGACTAAAAGAGTGATGAATATAAACGTTGATGGATGGAGAGGGAGAGGAAGACCAAAAAAACGACGGATGGATTGTGTGACGAATGACGAAAGATAAAGAAGTAAATGATAGCGTGACGG
Organism: Eurois occulta; assembly: GCA_950022335.1. Lineage (NCBI taxonomy): Eukaryota > Metazoa > Arthropoda > Insecta > Lepidoptera > Noctuidae > Eurois > Eurois occulta. The sequence continues at coordinate 19,475,364 of OX465486.1, read as the reverse complement.
TTGACAGAGGAGAATGGAAGAAAAAAACGTGTTGCGCCGACCCCAAGTAACATGGGACAAGGGCAGGAAGATGATGATGATAAAAGCTCATGATCCTGTTCCAACTCGTTGTAGAAATACGACGCTTTAAAAGTGATTTTCATTTGTCTAGGTCCTAACGTCAATTTTATTTTTTGTAGGTTAACTACAGACCTTCGGTATATATATATATATATATATGATGTGCTATGTATGACACCACTTGACATTTAATTTTTATTTTGCTTTTTGGATTATTGTAATTATTATAAGATGCTATTTTTGACATTGTAATATGATTATTATTAACTTTTAAGCGTTTTGGTAAAAAACTGTTAGCTTAGAATGTATTTCTGAATAAATAAATACCTCTTTATAACAAGTACTTACAATACCCCTCTCTTTGTCCACAGAACCCAACAAATGTGCAGATGTAGAAATGTAACAATCAAGCTGCGAACATCACCAAAAATGAAGCGGCGATCACTGACCACAGTCCGCGAGGAATCACCACCAAAGACCATATTATGCAGTGACGTCACAATATACGTCATGGTCACTACCACCGCTGTCCTGAGCTACATGAACAGCTTGAACGGGGATTTCGTCCATGACGATATACCTGCTATCGTGACGAATGGTGACGTCATAGGAACTAACCCGTTGAAGCAACTGTTTCTTGATGATTATTGGGGGATGCCAATGGCTGATGTGAACAGCCATAAGTCGTATCGGCCGTTGACAACGCTGTCTTTTAGGTGAGTGGTAGATTGTAGTTTTTATTATAATTTTATTGATTTTCGAAGTTACTTTGAGAGTGCCACGATAAGGAAATAATTGACACCCTAGATTTTTAATTGTGAACGAAAAGTGAACTTAGTTCATAAGCATTAAGTTAGTAATTCACTTTTGAAGATTTTTTTTTGCACGAGACAACACGGAATAATAATTCTGTGCTGTTCTGTACTTCTTCATTTTTTGCTTTGATGGTACTAGATACTTATTAAATGTCTTGGGCCCAGTAGGTGGACACGTAAATCGCAGCCTCTGTGGCATTTTTATGTTCTCTAATGTGCAGGTATAAGGACACATTGAACATTCCAGTTAGTAGGCCATGGTCTGGTCGGAATAATCTTTAATCCTCCATTTTGCCCAAAGTGTGTTTGCAGCGACCTACTTGTGTGCCCAAACAATTGAGTGCTACAATATCAATTGAACAAACGCCAATAAAATGAGAAGTATGTTGAAACGGCCATTTTACAGTTAAATTGTACTGTGATTAGCATTTTTTCTATCAGCGTAGTAGGTAAAATTCATTCTTCTCAAACGATATATATTTACACGCATTTGTATACGCTAAAACGAGCTCTATTTCTAAACTATTTCTGCACCCCATGGCTAGACTTTCACTGACACCACAATAGCAATGAGGTCACGCATTTGCATCGACACAATTCCGCTTCTCTATTGGTGCAAATACAAACGCTCCGTAGTTCGTACTGCGCCTCTGCGGCCACGCGTTACTATGAAGCATCACAATCATTCACTGAATGGAATGCATTTTATTAAACGTTGATATTGTATTGTGTATATGTTTAAACTTAAAGCCCGTTTTACACATATCAGTAACTTGGCATGTTTTTGTAACATTCACCAATCAGAAGTTACGTGCCGAATATAACATCATCATTAGTAGCAGACCGTAGCTAAGCTTCTAATGTTGGTTGAACTTTAACTTTCTTTGTAAAAAAATACATGTAGCAGTGGAAAGCAGCGTTGGTGCCAGGAGGCTAAGTGGTCTTAATGTGTGACTAGATGACCGATAGAAGCTTTAACCCATGTTAACGAATTTATCTTTAATCACACATTGTTATGTGTGAACAGGCGAGGTACCTCACGCCACTTATCTCTAAAGGGTGAAGTAGAGTGTACCTACTACACTTATTTTATATTTCGCAAATTCTTAATCACCTTTTAAAATTACTAAAAGTGGATAGAAAATAGCTGGCTTTCGAATTAAACCATTTAATGAAACGCATCCAAAGATACCTACCAGGCTACAGTAATACATTAAGCATTACAACAACTGCAGGCTCACCCAAGCAAAAACCATGAATACAAGTTCGTAATAATGTTCTAGAGAGAACACTGCAGCTAGTTGGTTTGCGGAACATAAATTTATTACTTCATATTTGAACTCGTACCGAGCCAAACCTCTGAAAGCACTATTGCTATTGCCAGTGCATATCCGGCAACTGTATTGCCACTATTGCCAGCGTATTGCCAGCAATACATAGCGTGTATTGCGAAAGTATGGCAGACGCGTGCCAAGTTGCAATTATGCGTGTTGTTACAGTGTGATGTTCAGTTTTAGGCTGTCGATGAAAAAGTTTGCAAAACTAGGGTAGAATTTTGGTGCTGGTGTTTTCGCCAATTCAATAATAGATGATCTTGTGCAGAACCCACACAGTACAATTGATCGCACGTTTGCGGCCAGTATATACTGGTTCCTTACCTCTGATGTACGGTCTACCATGAATAAGGCTAACATAACTTAAGATCATCATCTGCTAGCCCTTTTTAACCGGATGCTAGATCTGAATACTAGTATTTTACATTTAACGACTGCCTACGTGACCTTCACAACTCAGAAAGTACTGAGTAATAAGACCAACATAACTGAAAACCAACTCTCTCATTTTCAATGCTAGTACACACAGCGTCAGTATGTGCTAACCCCTCAAGTTTTAAAATGTTACACAGCTACAACATTGAATTCGTTACGAACAATCTAAAGAATGCTTCAAAAAGAGTAAATTGTTTCGACTTGGATTCGAACCATCGCATCACCAAACGTCGTCATACTCATACCAGCAGTTTGACGAACTAGCCAGCGAACCCACATGAAATGCAATGAAATTGTTATCTACTATCGTCTGAGTCACTTTAACTTTAGGTCTCTGTCAAATCGATGGATGTTATAATTTGAGGGTATTCATTAATTTTACTTATTTACTATTTCTTTATTAAATTAATCTATATCCTCAAGTTATGACTAAAATGTCTGATGTAGGATACGTTCACTTAAAAAAAACGAAGATTAAACGACCACGATTTACTTACCCATTATTTTTTTAAATGATTTCTAATTTTATGAAGACAAAAATAGTTGTTCTGTGTGTTGCATAAAAAGAATGGCGAGACAGCTTGGCATAGCGTATTTTAATTTTCTTGATTTTTAAATTCTTTATGAATATTACTGAAACGAAATAAAAAAATACTTAATATATTAAAAAATATATAATGCATTACAAAAAGCACATTTCGTGTCTAGGATTTGAACCTCCAATCTTATGCAAAGCAAGCGATCTTGAAACTTTCGGTCTATTTAGACGTTGAATAATATTTCGCAAATGTTAACCCCATTTGCTTGTCGTTATAGGCAAAAATAAAAGTATTAACCTTTATTAAACAAAAAAAAAAAAATTAAAAAACTTATTTATTCACTAAAACATCACAATCTATAATATAAAAATGAATCGCAAAATGTGTTGGTAAGCGCATAACTCAACAACGCCTGGACCAATTTGGCCAATTCTTTTTTTTAAATGTTCGTTGAAGTTCAAGGATGGTTTTTACGGCAAGAAAAATTTAAAAAATTGCCTGGATAAGTCTAAAAACAACACTAGGATACTTTTTTTTTGGTAGGATTGGGGTAGGATTAGGGTAGGAGTAGTGTAGGAGTAGGTTAAGAGTAGGGTAGGAGTAGTGTAGGAATAGGGTAGGAGTAGTGTAGGAGTAGGGTAGGAGTAGGTTAGGAGTAGGGTAGGAGTAGGGTAGGAGTAGGGTAGGAGTAGTGTTGGAGTAGAGTAGGAGTAGGGTAGGGTAAGAGGTAGGACACCACGCGAACGAAGTAGCGCTGGGCAGCTAGTAATTATAATAAAATCTTTTTGCTAAATACAAAAACCAATTTGGCAAGTTCAACTTCAAAAGCTTAGCTACTAAACGAGAGATACTACGTCCAATCCCAACACAAAAAAGAATGCCACATGTACAAAAATTCTGTGAAAATAGTTTTTAATCCGTCCCCCATAAATTCCCCTACATAATTTCCTTGCATTAGTTGACACGATAAGGCGTGCACCCGAACAAAGCGAGAAGATACCCTCAACCCATTATGTTCTGGAAAAAAGCGCCGAATGCCATAAATTAACATTTTGGTAAAGTGCGAGTCGCGCAGATAAGAGCGTGTCTTTGTGGCACGTGCTATCGTAATTTATTAGTGCAATGTGTGGGGGGTGGGCAGATATCGAGGCTATTGTGAAGGTGAACCGTTTTGTTGCAAACGGTTAGATGAAAAAAGTAGTTTGAACAGTTAATTGTATCATAATTTACTGTTGTATGCTAATGTGTAAATTAGCGATTAGGTACGTTATAAAATTATTTTCTCAATGTAGGCAGCTAGTTGGTACAGTAAAATATTTATACATAGGTGGTGAGTAATTAACACCATTTCGTCGCTCCATGTAGAATACCGATATTCAGTTCATCAGGCAAGACGGGAAGTCGCCCCCATCGTGAAGTAGGGTAAAACTAGGCGCGTGATGATAATGATAAGTCATGGTCGTAATTTTTAGGCATCATCCATTTGATCCACGAACTATAGCTTCAAGTATAACAACAAGACGAAACCACTGAATTCCTCATAATCCTATAATGACGATATAGGAAAGGCAGCCATTTTTTCCTTATTTAGACAATAGGCATACGTACACGTGCCACGACTACCTACCTACCTAAAATACGACCTTTTTCTCCACTATTTACTTTACTCGAATTAGAACCTAATGAAGGGCTTTTCGAAACATTATCCATTCATGACCTCTTACAAATTCTAGGCTTTTATTTCAATTTCACTATTAAAAGCTTCCATACACATTGTCCTAAGTGTACGTTAGAAAAGAAGTTTTGACTCATTGTGAATCATATTCCTGTGAAAACTGTACAGTAATTATAATAAAATTATAGTTTAAAAAAACAAGCTTTAGAGTTACGTCATTTTATTATTTCTGGTATTCTTCGCCATCTTTGGGAGTCCGCCATATTAGATTTAGAATAAACTCACTTAGTTAACCATGAAAATGTCATCCAAACTAAAAATGTATGCAAAATTTCAGCTCAATCGGAAACCGGGAAGTGGGTCAAATTTAAGTTCTAAGACTTTTTACCTAGTTTTTACTATTTTTCATCAAGGTAGGTACATATTATTATTTTGATTATGTCGATATAGACTGATGCTTATGACGTCCCCACTGTTACAACACAGACTTCCGCTCTGGGAGAGTGAGAGAGCAATAATCCACTTCGAGAGCCTAGTGAGTTTGAGTCGATATCATATTTCCCCAAATTTTTGTTCTAGGGCATGCCGGTTTCCTCTTGGTGTTTTCTTTGGTGTTTAGAGAGCTTTGTCAGTATCACTAATTTTGATTTATAAAGCACCTAATAAAAGTAGCCTAATGTTACCTAATAATATCGACGATGGAACAGGTGTCGGAGTTTTCTCCGACGACCTAAACATCAAAATATCCAGACCCCTGGGAATGCTCAACTCTGTATATCAAGCAGAGTGCGTAGGCATTATCCAAGCGGCACACGCCATAGAGGCCGGGGAAGTTACGGATACTCACATTCGTATACTTTCCGACAGTGCCTCAGTTCTCCAATCCTTAAAGAGAAACCAGATCACGTCGAGACTAATACTAGAATGCCATAATGCCCTAGAACGAGTTACGGTACTAAACCGCAACACGGTGACATTACAATGGATCAAAGGACACAGTGGATCGCTTGGAAACGATGCAGCTGATGATGTACACGCTGTAGCTGCTGAGAAGAGGATCCAGCACAAACGCTTTCGGAACCGAACCCATTGTCCCCATACCCTTCAAGCAGCTCAGAAGTTGGCTAAAGGATCACACTCAAACACAAGCGGAGAAGTGGTGGACCTCGACACCAGGGTGCAGGCAATCCAAGGAGGCTATGCCATCTCTGGACAAAAAGCTGACCAAGCGCCTTCTGCGCCTGGATAGAGATAGCCTGCGACTGGTGGCGGGGACCATCACTGGACACTGCTCACTAAACAAACACTTCCACACCCTAGGTATCACTGACAGTGCCCTGTGCAGGGCGTGCATGGAGGCGGAGGAAACGATAGCGCACGTACTCCTTGAGTGTACTGGCGTCACCCAGATACGCGAGGAGACTCTTGGAACGCCAGGATCACTGGCGGATGCCCTGAGAAGACCGGGAAGTCTGATCTGCTTCTGAAGGGAGGTGGGCTTGTTGGAGTAACGGCCACCATGGCTCACGCACAATGGTCCACTTTAAGGACTAAGTGCGGAAACCAAAATCCCTAACATAGAACATAGAACCTAATAATTCATCTACCTGCAGTGCAAATTGATCCAGCCGGTTCGGAGATTAGGCGGAACAAACAGACAGACAGACAAAAATAATTATAAAATAAGTTTTTTTTTTTGTTATAAGTACCGTACATACTTTTAAATGCATTCAATAGAAACATGTTATTTCGAAATTACAAACACATTAATTTTATTTATTTGTATAGATAATTAATAAAAGATAGTACTAGTAGGTACTATCTTTTATAACTCAGTACAAAAAAGTCAAGGTCATATTTCTGTTCTTCCCACACGCGTTATATTTCATCTAACATTATTAATGCATATTACTATTGTTATTCTAACTAAATACAGCATAGACGTGGGGCTTCACTGCCATTTTAATATTTGCGAGAGTAAAATATTCTCATGCTAACTGTGTAGTTTTCGTATCAAAGGATATTTTTTTATACTTGAGTGGGTAGTACTGACTCTTTATAGGAGCAGTAACAAGCAAAGATGGAAATAGGTGAAGTTAATCTTATATCTTATTTCTAATGTATCTATATAAATAAAATGGTTAACTGACTGGCTGACTGACTGAATGACTGGGTGATATGATATATCAACACACAGCCTAGTGCCAGCGTCCTAGAGACATGAAAAGTGGAGGGTGTGTTCTTTGTGAAGAGTAAGTATTCACTAAGAAAGAATTTTTGGAAATTCCACTCCTAAAGGGATAAAATAGGGGATGGAAGTTAATATGAAAGTCCGTCAGTTTCGCAGTTAGTATCTTCAAATTTTGTGTTTAGGCTGACCATTAAAAATTGATTTTACGTGTCTCAGCGTTTTTGATAATTATACCCCAGAAGGGATGACAAGGGGGATGAAGGTATGTAACTATGTTTGTTACCGTAACCAGGAGTAACCTATAGGTTACTTTTTAATCCCGGTAGTACCTACGTTCCCGTCGCATATTTTTCGACATCCATGCGGGCGAAGCCGCGGGCAAAAGCTAGTAGAATATTATAATTAAGGTTATTATGTACATTATACTCGTGGCTAAATAATAACAGCCGGTAGGGTCGATCTTTGGGTTAAGCTGTGCTTGCCTAGGTTGGTCGGTGGATGGGTGACACCCATCACATACCGAGTGACCTACATGCCTCGGAAAGCACGTTAAGCCGTTAGTCCCGGCGGTCACTCCATGTAAAATACTGGTATTCCGCTGCATCTGGTTAGACTGGACGCCGACCGCAACGTACTTATAGTTGGGAAAGCTAGGCAGATGATGATGTACATTATATAAAAATAGAGTTTATTTGCCTAACCTTCAAGAAAATAAGTAACATGCGGATTATATCTCCATATACTCCTGCTACCTACCTACCTACGTGGAGAGCGGCGGTGGCCCAGCGAAAGCAGCGGTGGCCTAGCGAGAGCAGCGGTAGTCCAGCGAGAGCAGCGGTAGTCCAGCGAGAGCAGCGGTGGCCGTGGTGGCGGCCCCGACTTACAATCAGTAAGTCGTGGGTTCAAACCCAGGCAGACGCATTACTTTGTGTAATTTATTTCATCACCACTGCTCTCAAAAACGGTGAAGGAAAACCGTCCAAGAACCAAAAATTCGAAGACATGTGACATCTACCAACCCACACTGGGCCACGTGGTGGATAATAGCCCATTTCCTCTCAAGAGAGGGGTCGTGTGTCCCAGCAGTGGGAACATAATAGGCTGATTAATTATGCTATACTCCTACTTTGAAGTTCCGTAATACAGCTGTTAAATTAGAGGGAGGCACTATCCATTATATTCGTATTTTAATTAATTAATTAATTATCGTAAGCAGTTTATTTACGAATACATTAATATACGGAGTAAAGATAATTGTTCATGTTGTGTTGATATATATCAAACCAAATCAATCATACACTGAATGGTTGATTGATATTTCAATAGTAAGGACTCCATTGTTTGCCTACCGACCTACAATAGTAAACTGGAGCTTGAAATTGTCTGATATTAATTGCGTTGTATAGTTACTTGCATTGTTATCTCACAACAGATCTGTAAAGGTAGATATTAATATTCTAGTAGATTTATAACACGAATTAACAATCTCACTTCGCATCACTAAAAAAAACTCTCCTAATGTTTGTGAAATTATCTAAGCTAAGAAATTTAATGATATCAACATTATAATTCATGTAATAGATCTACTAGAATATTAATATCTACCTTTACAGATCTGGGGGTCTAAAATGGCCGCTTAAGCAGAATCATAATAGGATAATAATATGAATTACGTTTAAATTCGTAAAATGGTTACAACGTGACAATTCATAATAGTGGGTACACGAAGCAAACTTAATCGGTTTGCAGGGCACACCACAAAGATGTTGGTGTGCGTAAAATCAACTGGTGTATTACTTCGCCTATTTATTAGTGTTTGCTACCCGTTGTCCACGCACACACAATAAAATTTCTTGTCACTAATGTTGCAGGGAATATGACGCATAAATTTAGCTTATCATACAATCGTCTCCGTGGCGCATTAGTCGAGCGTGTGATAAATAATTACTTACTGCGCCGGCGCCGTAGGATCGAATCCGACTGCCAACAGCTTAATGTTTTTGTATGTTTTAATAAAATATTTTACATTTGTTTGTTCAATTTATTGCTTAACTATTAGCAAGTCTCTTTATATTTGGGTTAGAATGTATTAGTTGTCTACCCTCTAAAAATGACAAATCATGTTTAAGTTAGTAGTTTAAGTTCATCGTCATAATGCTATTGACTATTGGGGTTTCGTTACGTTTTTAGACATTATACCCTGCGTTTTTTGAGAAGTGCTTTTATTTGTGAATCAATATGAATCATTGAACCACACTTTTATGAGCTGAAATAATTCTTTTGCATGAGCAAAATGTTTCAATTAGTGAAATTGCGAGACGTTTAAAGATATCGGTGAGTAACAAAATGTTATTATGATGTTTAGAAGTTTAATATGTTTAAATAATCCACATGTTATTGATTGTTGTTTTTTGTAACAATATTTTATTATTGTTCACAGAGAAGGACTGTGCAATTGTGGGTCCATCGTTATGCAGATTCGGGAAGCATTGATCCTTGCCGACCGGGACCAAAGGCTGGATTTGCATTCACAGATTGGCATCTGATATAGTTGCTACGCATACCGCTGAGCCCTTCCTCACTACTCGTTCCACGGCAACTAAACATGACGTGACATTACAAACTGTACGAAACCACTTGCGAGCAGCTGGTGTGAAATGTTGTAGGCCAGCCAAGAAAATTTGAATGTCAGATATTCACAGGCAAAACCGGGTACGCTTCGCAAGAGAATATTTAGATTTTGATTGGTGCAATAATATAGTTATATTTAGAGATGAAAAATGTTTTAAATCAGACAAGGACGGTCGCAAAATATTGTGGCGAAAAGATGGTGAGCGCTATCATAAAAAAAAATATTCTTCCATGCAGGTCTAGTGGAGACATTTACTTCGTGCATGAATAAGTCATAGATAGCGAAGGCGCACCAATAGGATATTAATAAAAATATCAGGGGGTAATTCGATTTGTTTTATGTGAGTGATGTTATTGTTAGTGAGATAACAATTTAGGATACCTGTATCTTAATATCTATCTTATTAACATGTTTATTCATTTCACTAATAAATAAATAAAATAATAATAAATATCCCTGGACATTTCACACAGCACCATCTAGTCCCAAGCTAAGCAACCTAATGCTTGTGTTATGGTAACTAGATGGCTGATAAACTACATATATACATTTTTTTTTTTTGTAAATACATACATATTATAGATAGAAAAACACCCAGACCCGGAACAACTACTTGTATGTCATACAAATATTTGTTCCGTACGGGAATCGAACCCGCGACATGCAGCGCGGCAGTCAATCGCTTGACCACTGCGCCAACCGTGTCGTCAGAAATAAATAAATTACCCACTTGAATAAGAAAAGTAACGTTATTTCTTGTCCGACTTAGAATATTTGTCATGCACAAAACTTTTTAATTTGTGATTATAATATAAAAAAAAACCTAGTCAATAAATGTTGTTGATTTCTTAATACAAATTGTTTAATTTTTACTTCCATATTTTTTTTCGAATAATGTTCTTATTATCAGGTAAATTACAATAAAAATTCAACAAAATGAAAATAAAAGTTTTTTAATAATGCAAAAAGTTGACGCCAGCGGCGCAGATTCGATCCTACGACACTTGATTTACCAGCCGAATGATTACACATCTATGCCACGACACCGGTTAGTCATAGGGTTAAATTGATGCTTCATATTCTTTACCTCATATTATACATATACTATAGTGAAGCAAACACTAACAAATAGGCGAAATAATACACCAGTTGATTTTACGCACACCAACATCTTTGTGGTGTGCCCTGCAAACCGATTAAGTTTGCCTCGTGTACGTCTATGACCCCCAGATCTGTAAAGGTGGATATTAATATTCTAGTAGATCTATAACACGAATTATAATGTTAGTATTATTCCATTTCTTAGCTTAGATAATTTCACAAACATCAGGAGAGTTTTTTTGAGTGATGCGAAGTGAGATTGTTGTGAGGTCAAGATATCGAACCAATAAGTAGTACTATTACAAAGATATCTTCTCAGAAAGCGAGTCCATTGAAGTAAATGTTTTAGCTACGAAAATGTTACATAAACCAAGTTTGAGTTTTCTCAGCCCGTATACCATAATATTTACAAACTATTCTGCGTTTCACATATGTAGTTTAGTTCCATCGTTCGGTCCTACCCCAAAGATTCATACTGTATAATTATGCAATTTTCTGTAATGATGCAAAAGTATACAGAAATATAAATAATTATACAATAAAAAAAAAAAAAAAAGTATACAGGAAATGTAATATTATTTTCACAAATTACGTCATAATTAATATTATTTCGGGTCTAAAGTGTTCAAATGGATTTATTTCCACATATAAAATAAATAAAAGAGGTAATTATAAAGGTTACAACGTTTTTAAAACATTTGATCCCCTTGAATAAATAATCATCACGCAAAATAAACACGCGGAAATGTTTCAACATTCCTTTTTTGTCATTTTTCAATTTCCTGATTTTGGAATTTAAAACGTTTTTGGCAGTCCGTAAATTATGCTGTCGTTTTTTCATGTTTTCGGGGCTCAATGTCACTGGCGAGGCAGAAAAGAAAGATTTATGAGTAGGTAAAATTGTAGACCTGTTTTAACATCTCGGTACTTTATTGTTAATTTAACAGAATATTATCTTATGTTAGTATGAATGAATGACAACTTTTTATCTTATTTTACTAATTCTTCTTTATTTTATGTCTTTTTTATTCTTCTCATATAATTAGTTAGTTAAATTATAGCGATGCTGTTTTATTCTTGAATTTTATATTTCGTAAGCCAAATATACTCTTAAGTTTAGGGAGTTTAATTGCGTAGTTGTTTCTCTTAATTTAGTTGTATTCCATTTCTAGAGCCACTCGGTTTAAATTTTTATACTCTTTTGTGTTATCAAGTTATCACTTATCTTTGTGAATGCTGCATAATCAGCCTTTAATGTTCCCACTGCTAGGACACACGGCCTCCTCTATAGAGGGAATGGGCTATAAATCCACCACGCGGGCCCAGTGCGGGTTGGTAGATGTTACATGTCTTCGAATTTTTGGTTCTAGGACATGCCGGTTTCCTCACGATGTTTACCTTCACCGTTTTTTGAGAGCAGTGGTGATGAAATAAATTACACAAAGTAATGCGCCTGCCTGGGTTCGAACGCACGACTAACTGTTCGTAAGTCGGGGCTGCTACCACTGGGCCACCGCCGCTCTCTTGTGAATGCTGGTTAACCAGTAATTGGCGACTGTGTAAGTCCAAGACTGTAAAACCTGTACTCAAGACATTTTCTACACACAAGCTGTTGGTAAACCTTTATTAATAAATAAATAAATAAACTCGGATCAAAAATTAAGAAAGGTTAATCATTCAGCGTCATTGCAGAACTACTGGTGTTATTAGGAATAAAATAACGCGTCAATGGCCTGTCACCTAAATCAGTTGTTTATTGGTTCTTCTTCACCAACCTAAACCGTGCACCTTTTTCTCGACGTTTTGTAACTTCCCATATGTTTCACATACATATGGGTAATTGATTTTAAAAGGGACGAATATGAAAAATAAATCTTTCAAAAACTGGTAAATATATTTCGAATTGAGCAAACAAAAATACATAGTACGCCCACTATGTATTTTTAAAGAAACTGTAAAATAAGTTTATAAATACCACAGTACACATTTTTACCACACAACAATGAACAAAATATTTTAGCAAAACTTAAACTGCCACAACGAACACAAAACGTATAACTTTGCTAAGACTATGAAAACAAACACGAAAGCGGCCGAAATCGGATTACACGGGGCGCTTTTCAGCAAAAACCAATAGCAGGGACCAACTAGTGCCGCCAGTAATACAGCCCCGGGACCGGGACGGAAACGCGGAATTAAAGGACCCGGAATACAGGACGCGGCGGCGGCGGCGCCACGGGTTTTTTCGGTGCAGTTTTAATGTTGTGTTGAAGCTAGCTGGAGTCGGTTTTCTTGGGACTTTTTAGCATTGGTTATTGCAATTTTTTGGCAGTTTGCTACTTAATATTGCATATACCTATGTATCCTGAATTAGTAATTCAGGATAAATGGGTCACTAAGGAACTTGAAAGCGAAAATGAAAGCCGATTTAAATGACTTATATAGCGAACTTTACTCAATGCCTCATTCAATGATATTGTTGGAAGAACTTTATTTGAACACCACAACAAATAAACGGACATATCCATAACATTCAACAAGCAAGTTTCAAGTAAAACTAAATCTTTTATTAAAACGAACCTCTTCAACATTACTTAAACTCTGGGATGGCTCCGAAAATCCCGACCTTTTCAATATCCCGCGGGAAAGCCATCGTTCCGGAAAAACTGCGTTGTCCCGGGAATATGGGACACACGACAACACTACCCTCGAGCGAACACCCAAGGGGCAGACGGATAGAGGTCGTGTAATCTTATTTTTTATAGAAACGTGAACATTTCCTTACATCTGATAGTGTAAATGTCGGGGTGTGCGATAGAACTTTATCACTGTTTTTATTGATAATAGTGTGTGAAGATTGTAGGATGTTATTATTATTTATTTTAGAATTGCTTGAAGGCAGAACGGCATCGATGGTCTAGCGATCGCAAAAGCTACTGCTCAGTCACAGTGTTATTGGCTTTTTCCACGAGAAATTTCTCAGTAGTAGACCTGAGCCAAAATTAGAGTCTTGTTGGAACTGGCGAAATGTGTACTTTAAGTAGGAACATCTCTGAATAACGTTTCTGAGACTCTTTATTCATCGAAGGGTTATGCGTGATGTGAAAAAAAAAACAAGTTATGCATATAGAAATGCATTTTATAAAATGGTAATTTTCTAATATGCTTCAAGTGCACTCATGATCTACACTATAAGCTGATACAACGATCAGGCTTAAGAGGATAATGCAGTAAACACTGTGTATTTCAGAACACATTGGTTGCTGAAGAGACTATGCTTATATTAGCAGTCTATCAAATATAATCACATGTTGTAGTAGGTATATTAAACTGGCAAGAATGTGGGTTTTCTGAGGATAGGATTTTTTTACTTAAGCTTAATGTCCTAGCACAAAGGAGTTCTTTCCAAGATACCCATTTTAACTTACCATTTCTTACAAACCAGCTTGTTTATTTTATAGGATAAATAACAAGTGGGAAGATGGACGCAATTTGTAGAGAGGAGGCATGTTGAATATAAAAGACGTGGCATAGTATACAATAACCATTGCAAAAAGTTATAAATAACAGAACTTTGTTTAAGATGCTCTGTACACTGTACAGCATCTTTATTTCACAAACTTTCCTCCGCCAATAAATAACGCAGACCACCCACGACCCAATTTTCAAACCCTGACGAATTTACTTCATAACTTTAACGAAATAAACGCTCCATAAAGACTTTTTTCCGAGCTAACAAGACGAAACTCGATGTATTTATTACTAGCAGGAGCTTTGATAAATAGCAACTTGGGGTGTGTGCCAACCGCGCAAACCGACCGAATTAAAGAGACCACGCTCCGCAGCGGTGCCCGAATAAATTGGTGTGTATTAATCTTTGTCACCTAATACTCCATAAAGTTTGGCGTGATGAATTAGGTTGCACCTGACGAAGTCCCTCGTGAACGCACAATGATGATGCGATCATAAACTGAGATTAGATTTTGAATAATTTGGGGACAATTTTTGATCTGATTCCGGTGTGGTTGGGGTTGAATGGGGCTTTGTTTCCGGGGTCAATGTGCTTGTGAATAATTTAATTTAAAAGGGTTTTCAATGGGCCCATCAAAAAAAGATTCAGGCCGCTAATGGTATCGTTGAAAATGGGAATGGAAAAATTAATAGTTTTTGTCAATGGATGGTATTCGTCTATGGCATGTTCATTTTTATCCTTCGGTTAGCGATATGATTGCATCTGACGGAGTCCCTAATGAACGCACGTTGAAGTGCGATTGTTAAGTGAGATTGTATTTTGAATCATTTGGAGACAATTTTTAATCCCATTGCTTTATGGGAAAGGGCCAAGACGGAGATTTTTTTTTTCTATTCTAATATACATATTTATCGGGGAAGAAAAAACATCACCTTCTATCAAGACCGCACCGGATGCGTGTGGAGGACCACGATCCACTCCCTCTCATAGATTCTGATGCCTGTGTCACATCAGTAGAAACATTGTTGGCAGATAACGCTATGCCACACGGTTATGCGGATATTTTCATAACACATTAAAATGTACGTATGTATGTACAGTACAGCCACACAACACATAAGTAGCGCTTGTCCCCAAACAATCTTATTACATTGAAACCGAACCCCCCGTGCGATCTGCAGGCAATTTGCAGCCAACCGCACGCGTTACACGCGATATGGCTCACGATCCGGCGAGGGTTGCGCACACGAGCCATTTTTCTAGCAATTATTGCCCGGCAACTGCATCCGTGTTTACTACATAAATTTTGTTTTACCTATATTGTTATTGCTTCTATGATTCTGCATCATACTACATACTAGGCAAAGGCCGCTCCTCATGCTTTCCAGCTCTTTCGATTCATGTATTGCATATAAATGTTGTCTAATTTCTTGACCTTTTCGCCGACCCATATATGATTAAAGAGTTACATAATAGTGATGTTATGTCGACTATATTTTAGGCGTGTAGTGTTTTTGCTAAAAAGGCGATTGTTGAACTATCTGCTTCATGGACAGTGAACCTGTTAAGCTACTCCCTATTGTTCAAAATGATGCAGCAATTTCTCTGACAATTATTGCTACAAGCCCTAACATTGCAGACTTTATGTTGTCGCGACGTAATTTTTTGCCCAAAATTGCCCAAGCAACTTTAGTTGTCCGTGGGAGCGCACATTATTGGTCGGCTGGAACGCGTGCGATGTGTTGTCGGGTGTAAAATCGGTAACGGACAATGAGTTTTAGGTTAGGATTAGGGTTACTGACTAACATATCAGTGGTCATTGTGGTTTCAATTGCAATAATGCTATTCGAATGGGTTAACCAGAATTAGTGGCATCATGTCATGCCCAATCGAATTTATTTGCCTCGGTCTTGCTTTTTTTAGGGCTACTCTTGGCCACGTCATTTCGCCTGGTGGTAAGCGAAAGATGAGGTCGACAATAGAACGAGCATGTCCAGAAGATGCTTAAGATGTAATCGGCATTCATTGTCTTCTTAGCAATCTTTGTCGACGGCAATCTAAACTGAATCTACCTAGAATTCGTCCACGAGTCTAGTGCGTCCATCAGTACCTGTAATGCGATATTATCTTACATAGATTATTTTTTTAGTTTCTACAGGTAAAAAATATCTACTTGTAAGTATGAAACTTCCTTCTTTGCGCAAGTGCTCTCTAAGCCGTAGACTCAAATAGGACACTGATGTGTTCCGCACGAAATCCTGCAACCCCTTTTATTTTTATGTGCAAGGGAGGACAATCGTGTAGTTGTTACAGTTGATAGGAGTCCGATATAATCCCTTCGCATTTCCGGGCGGAGGATACCTCTATACGAGGATTTACCGACGGAAGAAAGGGTCATCTATATCAATAACGTCGTTGCATCAAAATTGAGGGGTGCATAATATTTACCTCCACGTCAGAGGCAAAAAAAAAACAAAGTAGCGAGCTTTCTGCTTCACTACCGCAAGTAATAATTACCAAATTTTTTTGCTTCAACAAATTGCTATTCCTTCAGTAGGTATATATACCTGCTAAAACGACTCAATAATCCAGTTTAACTAATAACATTAATTTTAACCAGAGTAAGCAAAGAACTGTGCAAAATTAATCAATCACATAGCGAACTAAGCTGGCGAAGTTCAAGTGAAAAAGAAGTGATATTATTGGTTAGTTTCACACATGTCCCTCGCTACGTATCCTCGCATATTTCTGGTGAAAACGCAGCCCATGACTAGCTCAACCAAATCCTTCCTGAAAGACTTGCAGCTACAAACACACGTGTGTTAGTTTTATCAAAATCCATTCCCCAGCAATGGAACACAAACATATCCTCTATGAACATATACCATATAATAACTTCCTCTCACTTATAACTTACTTGAACTTACGCGAACAGTTAAGCTGTGTGTTTTTCTTCCATACTCAGATCATCTTCACAGCTAATATTTTGACATGTAATCAGAATTTATCTGTTTTTCGGGTTATATGTGTGAAGCAAGCTTTATAGAGGAGGCGGAGGGGAGGAGTGGTGTAACACGAGTACAACAAAAAGAAAATAGTCTTGAATTAATGAGTCGTTGGTTAAGTCGCAAGCGCAACTACTGAGCATGAGGCCCTGCGTTCGATTCCCGTGTGGGGCAGAATGTTATTAGGTTTTTCATCAGGAATTTAAGCAGCTACGGGGTCTAGATTTGTGCCCGGTTGATGGCAATAAGCTAGGCCCCCTATTTCATGGGACTTAAGACATAACTGGCGAGATGTGGGTGAAGATTTGTTAAACAGAGAAAATCTTGCGGTTTACACAAAAAGGTGTTTTCAGGAACTTTCTGTTCTAATTTCAACTCCTCTCGATATTTAAAACCACGCGTGTCCCACCCATCGTTCTACATAATTGCACCACAAATCACCACCTACAATATTTGAGCTGCATAAGTCCACAAGCGGCAATTACCATCAATCAATCTAAACAGAATATCGTTTTCGAGCTCACGTGGTGGCAACAACTGGGATCAATCCGTGTCGCTGTATGTCCACGGACGTTTGACGTAATTACATGGAAATCGAGCCAGCGGATAAACATGAACCTGGATAAAATGATGCTATGGATTTTTAGGAAAATTTATTTTCGATAAGGTCGTTGGGTTGATGCAAAGATTCAATATGGCTGGAAAGTTCTGTATAATATGTGTACAGAAACGTACTTTTAAAAAACCGGCCAAGCGCGAGTCGGACTCGCGCACGAAGGGTTCCGTACCATTATATATAAAAACGGCAAAAAATCATAATTATCTGTTGTATGGGAGCCCCCCTTAATATATTTTTTTTTAATTTTTAGTATTTGTTGTTATAGCGGCAATAGTAATACATCATTTGTGAAAATTTCAGCTTTCTAGCTATCACGGTTTATGAGATACAGCCTGGAGACAGACAGACAGACAGACAGCGAAGTCTTAGTAATAGGGTCCCGTTTTACCCTTTGGGTACGGAACCCTAAAAACACGTGGAATTTTTATAAAAATGTAAAACACGTCCTACGTTACGTTTACGTTCGATCCTTCAGGTAAACTGATAAACATAATATAACCTGACGCTTATCCCCAAAGGGTTAAGTAGAGTTGTACCTAATAGTACACCCACATTGCGCCAGTTATGTATAAGTCCCATGTAATAGGGGGCGAACCTTTTACCATTAGCCGGGCACAAATCCACTCCGCGGCTGCTACTGAGATATTCCCGATGGAAGAACACACTTTGCCCAACCTAGGAATCGAACCCAGAACCTCATGATCAGCAGTCGCGCTTGCATGCGCTTGCTAGGGGGATTACATGCATGATGTCATGATGATGATATATAAATAAGCTATCATCTGGTGTTTCTACGTGACGTACTATGTCTCCCAATTGGCGCCCAACTGTTGAGCCCTGCTATCTAAACATCCACTAAACAAAACTAAGTGAAATGCTACGGCCACTGACTGTGCAGAAGTCAACTGGGGAATTAATAGCCGTTGCAACAACCCATTACGATATTGCTTCCTTCGTTCTTGCCACACTTGCGAGATACTCCAATGTTCTACTACTTATACGTTTATAGTCTGTTTAGATTGTTGTGGGGGTAGACAAGGGATGGTAAAAACAACATGAAAACACCTGCGAATTTGAGGAATTTATGGTTGCATCAGTAAGCGAAGTTCGCGTACCTGAATTTTGGGTTAAACACATTTGAACTAATCACAACATGTCTTTATTCGGTTAGTGTTTCAAGTAGCATTTGAGAAGCTTTAGTTTGAATGATTTGTAGGCACAAGTTCTCACGGAACCCTCTTCTTTTGTCAGAAGAAGTGAAGAACACATAATAAATAAATGATTTATGAAACCCAAGTTACTTTTATTTTTATTGAGCAGTTGTAATAGTTGTCTCTCCTTCAGTTGCTTGTTTCAATAAAAAAAAACCAGCATTTTATTTGTGCTGTTTGCAATAGACAAGATTCTATATACAATGCTATAAAAGTTTTATTTCCTAGAGCAAAACAATTTCTATGTTACAAGCCCTGGTATAGAAGATCTTTCTTGTTGCTCTTCTTTTAGCTGTGGTTCTTTGTTTTATCGCACGGTCCATTGTCCGATTCCCGTGAAATTCTCAGGTATTCGCATTCTGCAGAACTTCTGATTGAACAAAGCTTTGAACGCTGGTCAATGTTTGGCTAGTTCTCTGTAAGGCGTGCACATCCTACAAATTGTAGTTGTTTACCTGGAACGTAGGTATGTAATCGTTATAAAATTTTCATAACAGCAAGAAAGGTCGTCTATTATATGTATATGTATTACACTGTACTGATGATAGATGAAATAAATTATTAGTAAAACTTTCTTTGTATTTAATCGAATATTATAACCAGAGAAATGAGTCTGGAAAATTTTCCAGTTGTCTGACGCACCGATTCAAATGAGGATCCCGACCGATATATATACAAAAACAGTAACAACATCATTTATTGTAATAAATGATGTTGATTATGTGGAAATCATCAAATGACTCCTCCCGCTCTGGGCGGAGCGGAAGGGAGTGTCAGACTTTTACTGACTAAAAACCATCCATGTTCCATCTTTTGCCCTTTAAGTTCCAGGGCCGCGGTATCTCTTTCGAACAGTCCCGCAGCATAGAAATAAACCTTACAAACTAACTTAATATTCGAGAGATTACTAAGATCAGTTGAAAAAATAATGGGCAGTTATTTTTTCTATCGGCGGTTGGTAAATTTGTGTGACTGTAAAACATAGACAGTAATAAAAAAACAATTGGCCGGTTATTTCGTCTTAGAATGTCAGTACTAAAAATACGTAAGCAGAATAATAAATAAATGGCCAGTAAAATGATGGAATGGGCAGTTAGATAAATAGTTTGGCAGTTCATAGGAAGCGGAGACACCCGGACTTGGGGCACCCCGACAGGTTAGGTTCGAAGAGGATGTCGGGGAGGAGGAGACCTCGCCATCCCCTTCGTGTTAAGTTACTGTAAGCCCTGCAGACAGAAATAGGAGCCCCGCGTAGCGGGGCTACGCTGACTACGCTTATTAGGCGAATAACTGCCCACTCGTAACTGCCCATTTAGTTATTTTACTGCTCAGTATAATTATTAAATGATCCATTCGATTATTTTTTACGACTTATTTTTGTTTACTTTACTGCTAAGTTTTAACTGCCGAACTTGTTAATAAATATGCATTTTGTAATTTTTTTCAACTTCTACTTTAAATCAGTGCCATATATAAAGTAAATACAAAATTTGTGTTAATAAATAAGCTTAAAACTGTGTTAGTAGCACTTCAGTTGTTCACACTTCAGCAACTCCTGTAACTGCACCCTCGGTGTGCACCTCATTTTTTGGTGCACGTACTCCACGATATCCTCCGCTTTAGTGGTGTAATGTAAGCGGGAAATATACACTGGTGTATTCGGCTTGGCGACCCGCAGGCTCACTTACTTACTGGCTTAGTAATTAATGTCTGCCACTAATCTATATTCAATAACAGAATTCAATGAAGAAAACATAAATACTAACATAGTTAACATAACATAGGTACACCGCCTGTACCTTCGAGAAAAACAGCCGTAATGTTATGTAAAGCAGTTTACAGTACACTGAAATGAACCACGTGCACAAAAGTACAACTTCAAGTACCTAAACATTTTCTCTGGCAGACTGCAACAACTTGTTGATAAGTGACACAAACACTCCAGTTTTCGACGCAAAAATAATGCAAACATACGTCCTCAAATATTGACATTCGGTCTCATAAAGTCCTTGTATGATGACATCCGACTATGAGAATGAAGGGTGTACTGACGAGGGCATAATATGGGTTCTTTTCCCCCAATATTGATATTGGAAAGAGGAAAATTATTCCCTTTTCTTTTGAGTAGGCACTCACAAGTTTGATGCACCGTAATTGGGAAAAGATTAGATGGAGGGTCACCTTTTTAGTCACACTGTTAATTAACTGCAAAGAGTTTATCTCAAACTTAAAGAATTTATTTCAATTAGACCATTACAAGGCACTTTTCAATTTCAGAAAAACAAAGAAAGCGAAGCTACGGTCACAGACACAAGGCATTATAACTTGTAAAAGTACTGTAGTTGCCCATTCCAAAGCGTAGATTTCTATGGAGAAGAATGGGCAAGAAACTCCATGGACACTCTTTTATATCATAATATGATCTTATTAAAATATGGTTATAGTGATAATCAAATATTGTCACATCATCATCGAAGTACGACACGAAGATTTGTATTTTATTTTAAAATAATAAAAGAAACTTGATTGTTCTCTCTATGTACGAGTATTTATGTAGGTGCCTAATTTAACAAACAGTGTTCGTTGGAACAGGTTTGATGTCCCTAAATTTTAAAAGTTATAAATAACTAGCTAATGGCCGCAGCTTCGCCGCGTGTTATTCGGTAACTGTCCCACGAGATCATACTACTAGGATAAAAAGTATTCTATATATTAATCCTAGTTGTAACTGTCTTTTTGCCAAATTTCATCCAAATCCGTTCAGTAGTTTTCGCGTGAACGAGTAACAAACATCCAGGCATTCGTCCATCCTCACAAACTTTCATATTATAATAAGAAGTAAGACAATTATGTATATGCATTCTCCTGAATCCTAAAAAATGGAGTAAGTATTCAAAACATTACTGCGTTAAAAACCACTTACATTCCACCCCAAATAAAAACAAAAAACAGCTACATCATACATTTTTCTTCAACGCATCTCAAACATTTATGACAAGAAAAATAAACATATACGACCACAATCTGAACACAATAATGAAAACATTCAACCATACAAACATCAGAATTTCACTGACGTAGCCACAATACAGGCGTTCTTCGGCAAATATATTTTTATTTAGTCCTGTCCTCTGCGACGGTCGGGGTAGCAATAAAAATATTATATACCTAAGTGCTCTGCGGTCGATGTGTGGTGCAAAATTTGAGGGGAAGCGGGCGAAGTATTTTTTGGAGCTTGCGAAATTATCGTTGACGAGTCCAAACGTTTTAGTTCCAAGACATGTGTTGGATGCACAAAATTAAAAAAAAAACAACAAAAATACAAGCTTGTTATTACTTGATATAGGGGCACAACTGGCTGACAGCAGAAATTTGTTTCGAAAAACTTTGTTCACTGTCGGTGTATATAATATATTAATAAGTCAAAGAATGTCCATTCATTGTACTTATCAAGTATCAACCAATTAGACAATATAAATGATTTTTCTTCTGTTACAAGTTAATTGAGGCAAGTCGATGTGGGCAGCAGGATGATGATGTTACGAGACTTCAGGAAGTCTTGCGTCACCCGCCGCTATTAGAATGGATTTGGAATTATAGCTTTATATAATTATTTTTCACAACAACTTTCCGTTTTTTTTATTTGCATAATGTAGTATAAACAAAAAATTGGCCATCACGGGACGCCTGGCAGATATGAAAGAAATGTATGTTAATATTAGAATTCCTAATTTTATTAATAAAAAAACCTATAACGAATTACGTAGTAAAATAAGGAATAAATATATTATGTTATATTACAGTGTTTTCTTAAATCGATGTCTATCGACCAAATCTGCATACGACGTAACTACATCAATATTTGAGTAGTGTGGAACTTTCGGAAACGGAATAATTATGTAGATCAACAATCGTTCCAAAGCAAATTTAATTCTAATGGGAAAAGGGTGATCTTACGTGGCATAGAGAAGACATCACGCCATGACAGCGTCATGCCATCTTCCGCCAAGGCATACGAGTCGCTTTTACTGCCTGGGCGCATATAGATGTTTCACAACAAAAAGTTTCATCTCACTAACCTAAATTACCACTAGTCCTCGCTGGAATCTTATAACTTACACTGCTATGAATGAAACATAGTCGGTGTACTCATCCTTTATGCCAGGTACGAGTTTGTAGTTCGTGGTTTCCTAGAGTTTCATTACGCTAGAGCTTATCCTGCCCTTAATAAGATATGTAATATTATAATGACTAAACTGCAGTCTATTACAAGTGGGATTAATTAGTTCGTGTGTTAATTTGTTGTTGTTACCTTGTTGTTGAGTTTTGAGCGTTTCTGCGGTGGTATTGGGAAATAAACATGATATAATGGTGAATTTTGCGTTTGTGTTCGAAATGTGTTTGGGAAAATGTTGCAGTGCTGTCTGTGTTGTGTTCATCTTTGTAATCTCAGCATATTTGTAATTGTTACTTTAATTTGCAATGAAAGTTGACTTGTTGTTTGACAATCTCATCTTTCGGAAAGTGCTGTTGTATTCAATACCTAGATAGTCCAAGATTTCTTTGAAGTCACAGTACCTGTCAGTGCTGGTGGATTACGTAATTATCAGAAATATTGATTCGTGTAAAACAGATGATATTTTAAATGGGTTGAGATAAATTTCAGGGCGAATTTTACCAATGAAATAGATCGCGATTAGCATTTGCAAACAGTGTTCCGTCAGTAACATCATTGCTATGCAATGTAAACACTGACAGCTGTTGAACGTGGCTTAAATGTGTTGATCGCGTTCAATTTCGTTGGTGGTCCTTATTAATTAATAATAATCGTTTATTTATAAAAAGGGCAAATTTACAATGTAATATCTTAACAAATAAAATAGAGCACAGTTGGTTATTGCCTGAACTAGGTTGAACCTGTCTTTCAGGCCACAAGGTGCATAAATATCTACTTAAAATAAATAAATTAACGTTCAATGAAAAGTAAAGTACTAAAATTAAAACTTACACCAAATAAAAAAACAAATAGTATACAAAGCCTAGCTAATATTTATCAACATCATAAATGTAAAACAAAACACGTGCCACCTCTTACAAATTCGCTAGACAAAAACAGTTCTCTCTGGCTCAAAAGTACAATATTTTCCTTAAACAAAATAAAGACTAACAATTTGCGAGAAACACAGAATAATAAATAACACGTATAAGCATTGTAGGGATTAAAATAACCCCTTTTGTTGGGGGCGGCCGTAGGGGCTAGAGTTTATGCTATATTTTATAGTACCCCGAGATCCTGAGGGAGCAGGCAGGTTGCTTGCCTTGAATTCTTTGTGCAGGTACCTTATATTGATTTGAGTATAGTCTCTCGTTGGGGAGTAAGCAGGGATTTTAGATAGTAGAATCGGTTGGGCTTGGAATAGAAATGGCTGTAAATTTCAAGGAGATTGGAAATAGTTGATGCATTTACTTGCGTTGACTTTTTTATTTACAACTTGTTGGCAACAAGCTGTCAGCTGACGCTAGCTTGCTATGCTCAGCCAAATAGGCCAAATAAAATGTATCATCATCTGCCTAGCCTTTTCCCAACTATGTTGGGGTCGGCTTCCAGTCTAACCGGATGCAGCTGAATACCAGTATTTTACATGGAGCGACTGCCTGTCGGACCTCCACAACCCAGTTAGTGCTAGGTAATACGATACCCCTTGGTAAGACTGGTTGTCAGACTTTCGGGCCACTGACTACCTGTAACGACTGTCAAAGATCCACAAATGACAGCCGGGACCAACGGCTTAACGTGCTTTCCGAGGCACGGAGGAAACTCGGTATGTAATGGGTGGTCACCCATCCACGGACCAACCTAGGTAAGCACGGCTTAACCTAAAGATCGATCCGAGCGGCTGTTCTTATTTAGCCACGAGCTCCTCCAAATAAAATGTATTTACTAACATAATTTCTAGGTTGTTTTGTTACTAACACTATGGTTTTTAACCGAAATAAACAGTCAATAATAATAATATGCTAAGCCGACTTTCTATAATGATTTATCAACGGTCATGATTAGGCTTTCTAAATAAATACAATTTGATTCCCATAAGGATGCATACAATATAGAGATAAGCATAGGTAGTGGAAAAAAATTGCCAGAATTACACGAATGTATCGTTGCTTATTTAAAAAACCCAGTTTAGTGGAAAAATACTCTCATTTTGTTCCGAAATTGTTGCGTTTTGTTGACACCGTGGGTTGGGACCGGACATAAGACGGAATAAAGAAGAACGGGGCGAAGGGTTTCTCTGTGGGTTTTGAAAAAGCGGATTAAGAGATTATGTAAAGGTTGCAGGGTTGGACCCTGTTTATGAGATAATAACAACTTGAGTAGTTGTGTGCTTGTATGTCAGTAGTTCCATGGTCATTATGTTAAAGGTAGTAAATAAATTCTGCGTAAAGAAATGATCATACTCAAAATACGAAATTTACTGGTTTAAATAATAATCTAGCGACAACTGAAAGGACAAAGAAACGACCGAATAAAATACTGAAAATTTCGAATATCAATACAACATTTGCTAACGTAATATTTTTCTACCAGCTTCAATAATAAATAAAACAGGAATAAAATAAACGTCAAGATAAATATCAAAATGTAATAAGGCGTAGTCGGCGTAGCACCGCTACGCGGGGCTCCTGTTTCTGTCTGCAGGGTTTAAAGTAACCTAACCGGAGTCGGTATCCGGAGTCCCGAGCTCGCTTCGCTCGCTCTATTATACTAAGTTATAGAACTTAAAAAAAACTATTATTTTAGCAGAACATGTTTTCGGAAACTATAATTTTTTCCTTAATTTTGGTGATTATATTTGGAAATTTAATTTATTATTTGTCGTAGAATTGTAATTTGAATAAGCTTATATTTGTTTGTTCATTACAACATTTTTTGCCGGTTAATTTATGGTATGAATTTTTTGGTAATTAATTTTAACCAAGTTTAGTATTACAGTCAACCACAGATCGTTGAAAGTTTATTTTTTGTTCGGAAGCTTTTTTATTTCCCATTATGTTAATAATCGGAATTGTTGTAGTTAGCACCTATAGGTATTATCAGTAGGTATAATAGGTGTATAGGGTATGGATGAATTGCGTGAATACAGGGGGTCTAAAATGGCTGCTTTAGCAGAATCATAATAGGATAATAATATGAATTACGTTTAAATTCGTAAAATGGTCACAAGGTGACAATTCATAATAGTAGGTACGTCTATGAACATTTTAAGAATTTAAACGTCATTCATATTATTATCCTATTATGATTCTGCTAAAGCGGCCATTTTAGACCCCCTGAAAAGAAAGAGTTGACGAATAAAACAGAGGTATGGAAGAAACACGCTGCGCCGAACACAAAACAAATGGAGATAAGGAAGAAAATGATGATGACAAAAATGGATATGTCAAAAATAAATTGTGTTGACGTTAACTAAAAGGTCATGTCAATCCTCTTGAAACCCGTTGTTGGAATATGAAACGTTGAAAGCGATTGTCACTTGTCAAGGTTATGGAAATATAGAGGTGTGAATGGAGGTGCAGAGTGCTGCATTGTTTAATTAATTTTACTATTAAAATATTGCATTTTATTTATGAGCGTCTATTGTTTAAGCCGATATTACACGTCTACTTGTACAGTCATAAATTCTAGAATATTTCAGTAAAAAATGTATAAATGCAAAATACGCTTTTTGATTTATTCATGACTTTAAAATGTATCTCGAATATTTTGAGGCGTTAGTTCATCGAGATTATCTTATAAATAATGAGCTTGGGATTTAACTTTAAAATAAAACAGTAAATCTTCAACATTATTTAATTGCTTACGATTAGCGCCATAGTGATATTTTTAACAATCGGTATGATCAGATACCTATTGAGGTTGTGGCTAAATAATAACAGCCTCTCGGATCAATCTTCGGGTTAAGCCGCGTTTGCCAAGGTTGGTCTATGGATGGGTGACCACCCATTACATACCGAGTTTTCTCCGTGCCTCGAAAAACACGTTAAGCCGTTAGTCTCGGCTGTCATTTGTGGCCGTCGCTCCATGTAAAATAACGGTATTCGGCCGCATCTGGTTAGACTGGAAGCCGACCCCTACATAGTTGGAAAAAAGCTAGGCATAATTATATGATGATGGTAGGCGGCACGGTTGGCGCAGTGGCTGAACGATTGACTGCTGTGCTTCGTGTTGCGGGTTCGATTCCCGCACGGAACAAATATTTGTATGGCCTACAGATAGTTGTTCCGGGTCTGGCTGTTGGTGTATGTGAGTTTAAATGTTTGTAAACGCACCCACGATACAGGAGAAATTCCTAGTGTGGGGCAACGTTATTTAAAAAAAAAAAAAAAAATGATAACGATGAACAGATACCTATTATTGGTGGCTAAACGATTAATAAAATATAGAATGTATTAGTGAACCAAAGGCATTGCGATCTTCAGAAATGCTTGAACTTTTCTTACTTTTAAAAACCCCCACGGTACTTCTTACTAATGCTATTTCAGTGAGGTAGCTGTATATTTTTATACTATGTGTTTAAAATTCTATGAACCACAGTCACAACTAAGCTCTTTTATAAAACCCGCTCTGACGAACCGCGCAAAAATCCCAAAGATTCCGAGAAAAGAAGTGACATTTTCTATCCGTTTATAAATTCTCAAGTATAATAACATTTACGTACGCAAGTCTAGACTTCACAGTACCTGAACCTGCATTATATATGGAGAAGTGAACGCGACAGATTTTCTCAGGGAGAAATGTAGCGTGTTTGGGGTATGTCGCTTGCTATCTACATAATTCTCTTGTCGGGTCCTATCTTATCATATGTTTTAGGGGCATGTTCAGTGGTATCCTTACCTTTGTCTAGTACGTTGTTATACCCTAATCAGAATGGGACTGAATTCTTTATTCTTTTCGAAGTTATTCTTTCATGTAACACAGTGGTGTACACATACAAAGTAGTGTGCCTAAGTATATAACTAAACAAGCGACATTATGTAGAATAAAGGTTATTAATTGACTTGCTTCTTTGGTACTTCAATCAACTTAATATTCCGCAGAATACACAAACGCAACAAATGTTTAGTACTTAAAATCATATTATTGTACTTCAGTGGCGTGGACGTAGGGTACTATTATCGCTTTTATTGAACTTGCCTTGTATTTGTTTGTATGTATTTTTATTGGTCAAATATTTTAAATGAATTTCAAACCAGTTCCCCCCAACCGATTAAGCTGAAATTTTGGGCACACCTTTGGTTCTGCTGACAATACTTTTTTGTAATAGACATGAATTGATCCTGCAGCCAGGATCGTCTCCTCACGATCCCAATTCCTCAACGGTTAACCGCGCAGACACTTTATGTACGCATTCAATTTTGATAGCTAATCCTAATTTTTATATTAATAAATGATTGCATCAAAAAAAAAGTTAAGTTATTCCTAAGCCCGGTCTGTCCCACTGGACAAAAACCTCTCTCAACCTCAACCTGGCAGTCTTCTTATCTTCTATTATACCCGTTTTAGGGCGCTCAAATTGTTTATCATATCCCACTTATATATCATGCATTTTTTTTTAACATGAGTAAATAACGGAATAAACTGAATAATTACAAACAGCGAGCAATTTTATCGATGAATTACAAAAAAAAAAATACTTCGTCTGAATTAATATTCATAACCTACCAATATTTTTATCGCACAAAAATTCTGTCACATCAATTTCGTTATGTTTGTTAACCGAATGGCAGATAAGCCGTTAATTCGCGTTTAATAACTGGAATTAGTGGCTTATCGCGTTAACCATAGTACCTACCTACCGTAGTATCGACGAGAGAGTAGCGGTCGCATGTCATTGCGCTATTACATTGACTGCGCTCCGAGGATTTTTTGGTAAATACCGACGATGTTGAGGTATGCTGGATGGTGTAGTCTGTTTAATTTAGTGTTAAGCCTTTATGTTGCTGATATGAAAATTGATTTACTACGATGTAAGCTACTATAATACCTTAAAGAAAATGATGAGAAAAGTGTGCGTTTTTTCATTTTATGTGAGCTCAAACCGTTCATATGGGCTGCGGGACTGTTCGAAAGAGACACCTGGAACACAAAGGTCAAAGAATGAACATGGATGGGTTTTAGTCAGTACAAGTCTGACACTCACTTCTGCTCCGCCCAGAGCGGTAGGGCGATTTGATGATTTTCCATCCCAAAAAATAAAATAAAAACCGTTCATTATGTTTAAAAGGTATTACTATCTAACTAGCCATAAATATTAAAAAACCGGCCAAGTGCGAGTCGGACTCGCGCACGAAGGGTTCCGTACCATTATCTATAAAAACGGCAAAAAAATCATATCTGTTGTATGGGAGCCCCCCTTAATATATTTTTTTTTTAATTTTCAGTATTTGTTGTCATAGCGGCAATAGTAATACATAATTTGTGAAAATTTCAGCTGTCTAGCTATCACGGTTTATGAGATACAGCCTGGTGACAGACAGACAGACAGACAGACAGCGAAGTCTTAGTAATAGGGTCCCGTTTTACCCTTTGGGTACGGAACCATAAAAACTATATGAATTGATTTACCAGTCTTTTATGAACAGATGAGAATTTAATATTTTAAATCCGATCATTTCTTACAAAATATTTGCAGCAATGTTGTAGACTTTTATTCACAATAATCAAAAGAATTCAGACAGCCTTTCCAGTACATTTAGGTACATTCACAACAATAAGATTTATGTTTTCTCCTCAGTTAGGTTCCACATGGTACGGCCTACCACAGCGTAATTACGAAATTTACAACAGTACAGCGAGTCAGCGTAATTGTTCACATTCATGACAAAATGACGGCCGTGAACTGCCTGGCTTTGTGGCGCTTAGTACCAAAATAGCATCGAAAATGGTTTATGTAATGGTTGTTTCGCGATTCGTAATGTTAGTTTGTTCGTGGGACATTGAACTTTATTAACATAATACTAGAGGGCCAATTCTCGTATTTTTTACGTTCGCATAACAATAACGATTTATGTGGGTATGAAGAACAGAGTGTAAAGTTCCTCATACTCCAATTTAAACGCAGGCGCCTCCAACCAGACGGGTGTTGTGTCTGATGGGCTACTGCCCGACAGTTGCTGTCGGATTTGGTTAAGTCGCGTATAACTTTAATAGCGCGATTCAGAATTTTGATCTTAGTTCTTCATTTGCGTCATAGATGACGCTGTAGTACTTTTTGTACTATGATGCTGTAGTATTTGGATGTGGAAGAGTCAAATTCTACCTACTTCATGTGATTCCTTCAATGTACTGCAGCCATCAAAATTCAAAGTTTTAAACTTAATTAGAGTTTGTCAAGTTTTAAACTTCAATTACTTAATTTTAGAAATCAAATCAAACTTAAACTTCTGCTTGCTTGTTTAATTATAGCACGAGAATAAGACATACCTAATTACCGCAATGTCGATGTAGCTCGTGGGTACCATACAACTCTGCCATCCCCTTGAATACAGGCGTGATATTATGTATTCTTTAAATTTTATTATTAGCTGTTGCCCGCTACCTTTGTCCGAGTAAAATTATTATTAAGTAGTATAAAAATATTACTTCCCTGTTTGAATCGGATTTTAACCCTAATCCTTTTAGTAAAATAAAAGTAGCTTTAGTTAAGATCTGTCCGGCCGTTTTGGAGATTAGCCGGAACAAACAGACAGACGGACAATTTTTTTTTTTATTATCATATATACTTTTTTTCTGATGGGAAATCATCAAATGACCCCTCCCGCTGTAGGTGGAGCGGAAGGGAGTGTCAGACATGTATTGACTAAAACCCATCCATTTTCCTTCTTTGCCCTTTGTGTTCCAGGGCCGCAATATCTCATTCAAACAGTCCTGCAGCCTTGGCAGGCATTGGCCCTTGCGGGCCCCTTGCTATTTGCTGACATCTCTTTGAGGCGCGCGTGGAACACGAACGAACCGTCGACACGGCCTGTCATCATTAGACGTACAGCAGTACCTTACTTATGCACGTCCATAATTCGCCTTTTTTTTTTTTTTGGTGGGTGGGAAATCATCAAATGACCCCTCCCGCTCTGGGCGGAGCGGAAGTGAGTGTCAGACTCTTACTGACTAAAAACCACCCATGTTCCTTCTTTGGCCCTTTATGTTCCAGGGCCACGGTATCTCTTTCGAACAGTCCCGCAGCCCTGGCAGGCATCGGCCCTTGCGGGCCCCTCCCGTTTGCTGACATCTCTTTGAGGCGCGCATGGAACACGAACGCGCCGTCGACACGGCCTGCCACGGACGGCGAGCTAGCCCATTACTCACCATCCACAGGCCCGCGCCAACGGTGGCCGTGAGCCACCACGTGGCTCCCGACGCCCGGGACGTCTCCCGCAGCGGCTGAGACGTTAAGTTCTCTCCTTCTCACGTTCCGTCACCTCTTTCACTAGCATGACTGCTTCGCAGAAGGAGGTGACGGCTTCCCATTCCCTCTCACTCCAGACCATGGATTGAACCAGGGCCGGACGCGATAGGTCACCGCCATGAATCGCCGCTATGAGGACATGGCGGTGCTCCGCCCAAGCGGAGCAGATCTCCACGGTGTGCTCCACCGTGTCCTCCGGGTGATCCTCGCAGTGGTGACACCCGAGCTTTTCCTCCCGCCTTATTTGGTGCAAGTTCCTCCCGAAACAACCGTGTCCGGTGAGAACCTGCGTCAGGCGGATGGTGAGGAAGCCGTGGCGCCTCTCTAGCCACTCCTCAAAGAGGGGGCTTATCGCCACTATTGTGGCGTACCCTGCACGGGGTTGCGACAGTCGCTCTCTCCATGTCGCCGCGAGATCGCGCCGCAGGTCTGTCCGCTGAACGGCAATTTGCCGCAGCAGTGGAGTTTAACCCTGCGGAGTGTCTCCGCGCGCCACTCGTGCAAGCGATCGCTTAATAATAACAGAAAAAAACAACGTACATAACGTTGCTTGCGAGAAATGCAAGTCTTAACATCCAAGATGCGTTTCTCGCAAGCAACGTTATTGCAACCGATTTTTTCTGTTATTATTAAGCAATCGAAAGTTTGCGACAATGTCGGTATCTATGTCGAGACTGCCGGCCCAGATCCCAGGGCGGTACCGTATATTCTTACTTACATACGCATTCAGCAAATAGCTGTTATTTTGAAACTACAAACAGACACTTCAATTTTTAGATGTTCCTGTCTAAATTAAGAGACCACGTGGTAAATGACAACTAAAACTACCAATATGTTACCGTCAAACTTCAAAATCAATATCATTGTAATTTGACCGTGGGATGGGAGGGATAGAAAATGGATGCCATGAATGTGAAGTTAATTAGTTCAGTTACAAAATGAAGGATAATTATTCCGTCAAGGTCCAAATGTAGGTAAATATTATAACAACTTAAGTTATGTTAGGAGTTAATGATTCTTGTTTTTGTATATTTTATGGGTTCATTGCCTTTGAGTTATTATATGATGGGATTTTTTTAATTGTTAATTAAATTAACAATACAAACAAACATAAATTTAAAGATAAAAAGACAAATACTAAGACGCCGAATAATGGAGGCATACATACACAATTTCTAAAAGTTATTAGATGCGAAATTACTCACTTTTAAAAAACTATGACAGTGAAAATAACTATTTTCCATAATAATGATATCAAATTTCGGCATCTCAAATCATCCGTTCAAAAAATAAAATATTTGATACATCATAAAACAGTGCAAAAATGTGACACTTGACCGACATATTTCTTTCAACCGGCGTTAATGAGAGTTCGCTTTAACCAGTTAAGGGCACTACAGTTGTCATTATTTTAATGAACACCGACTGCCCTCCCTCTCCGCCCTCTACCTCCCTCGAACACCCTCTTATTACGGTAATGACTGTGTCAAATATTCATGGTGAACTAACGTAGGAGAGATATCGACTGTTTTCGGTTTTAAATGTGGACTGGGTTATTTTCAGCGATGGTTTCATGGGTGTAACAGCTGTTTTTCTTCCTTTTGTAATGTAAGGAAAAAAGGAGAATACAACTTTGTGTTATTGATAGGAAGGTAGATACTATTACGTCACTTATTGACTAATTCTGAATGTCATTTAGTAGGCGGAATATGAAGAACTACTGTGTACCTATCTATACTTATTATTTTAATGTTATAAAGCTGAAGAGTTTGTTTGTTTGCTTGAACGCGCTAATCTCAGGAACTTCTGGTTCTAATTGAAAAATTATTTTTGTATTAGATAGTCCATTTACCGAGGAAGGCTATAGGCTATATAACATCACACTATGACCCTTAGGAGCCGCGCAGCGTGTGACACCGCGGGGAACAGCTAGTGAGTTATAAAATCTGTAAAATACCATATTTCAGGCAAATACTTAAATTAATCTGAATCTGAAAACAAAAGAAAATACTTATATTTATATCACAACTAGGGTTTGCCCGCAGCTTCCTAATGACGCCAAAATTATCCTACGTACAGTCACACACACACACACACAAACGGTATTCACTTTCTTAAATTTAAAAGCAATTTTCGCGAGAAATAACGATTGTAACTTGAAGATAGGATCTTTTTCTTAAAAATATGAGTTCCAGAATATTGTGTTCGTAACCACATGAAATTTTAATCATAACAGTATTAGAAAAACACTTTTTTTTTTCATTAGCAAGAAAATAAAATACATTTTAGTTGCTGCAAAAATCATTTTTATACAAAGCAGCATTAATAACAAAACCATTTCCCATTTCTAAATTTCCAATGCAGCACGTAAAAGCAGAAGAGCGAGCTATATCCACCGCTCCTTTGTAAACTGACAATAGTCCAAAGGCTTGTTGACAAACGATCGAGTGGTCGTAACTTCGATTCCTATCCCGGTCAACTATTGTGAGGAAGGCACTTCTAGTTAAAGTATGTCTAGTTGGAGGCTTTGCTGGTTGTATTGCATGATTTATAAGCTAGGTCAGTGTTGCTTGGTTTTTGGGAAATATTTTATACTTATTTTTTTTTTTCTAGTTACTGGACTTCTTCGTTGGTTGAGCAAAATTTTATCGGGTTTTTCACCCGGAATTTGTCTGAATATGCATGAAAAAAGAAGAAAATATTTTTTGAATATAATATATGAATATAGAGAGGTATTCTTTATATATAATCATAATCATCGCTTTGTGAAAAGTGTCTGAGTAGTGCATAGATTTTAGCTTTATTGATTTCAGACCTCTTATTCGGATGTCTTAAATCATATTGAATTTTTGATTGACAGCATATTCTTCGTGAACCAATAAAGATAATCCGATAAAGTTCAAAATTAAAGTCTTCTATAATAATAAAAATAAGTAGGTGCAAAAATAAATACACTAGACAGTATTAAAAATATTTATTCAAAAACTAATATTTACAATCCATCCAGATAAGTACACTATCGAAATTGCATTTTTTATAAACTCGTAGGTAAACATTGGCAATATATTTACATGAAATAAGCAAATAATATATCATTATCATGCGTCCTAAACAACCTTTAGATGTGTCTAGAGAAATGTCTAGGCATTTGTTTAAATAACCTATCTTGTGAAGTGACCGCGACATGAATGCTTTAGTAGGTGTTTTGAAAAATGAGGTACGGGACGAAGGGTCTCATGTGACAATTTATTTAAAGGATGGTTTTAAAGTTAGATGTAAGTCGGAGGCTTACTTACCGGCCAGTGATCGAGTGAATGATTCGGTGGCAATGTTTAAATATTTGAGTACCTCCTTAAAACATGGCTGTACTGTGCGATAGATGAAATGGCTAGTAAGGTGGTGACTACTGAGGTGACGTCTATTGGAGAAATATGGAAGAAGACGACATGCTGCACCAACGCTAAATAAATTCGGATAAGGACGGAAGATGATTTGTTTTGTTTTTGTCACAACAACCTACACCATTAATATTCAATTTGCACTCGTAATAGGAGAGGCTGTTAAATAGCTTCAGTTTATTACTTTGTAACAAATGCAAAATCAAGCTATACTCTACCCTCTACCAGGACACAGGACACATGCCTCCTGTCTGTCTAGTTACTTTATAAATAAAATAAAAAGAAAAACTAACTCTTTACCACTCTAGAAAGTATATTTCATACCCAAGCTCTAAAAACACACTTAGATAAAATTAAAATGAGTTCTACGGTTATTGCACGGTAGTTGGCAGCCGGCCACAGCAGTGCAAGTATCAGGACCCAGTGCGTATGACATGCATCCCAATTTAGGTGAAATTATTTAAATGTGCTATGCAGTTAGAGTTGTGACCATGATTTGTTTGAAATTTTGGACAGATGCCATACAAACCATGACTGTTTCACCTTGAGGGAAACACTTACGTTTGTTGTGACAGCAACTGAAAGAGTTTGCCACGGGTCACGGGAAGCGATCATACTAACGTGAAGGCGTGTGTGTGAGTGATGAAGGAAGTCGTATCGCAAGTCGCATCCCTTGATCACGCAAAGGTTAACGTTTGAAAATGGAATTCCTAAATTTTAATTGTCGTTGGATGTCGTTTAGTACATGCTGTATGAAATTTCTAAAGCAGTGCTGCCATTCGTTGGATCGTATAGTGTGAAATACGCTATAGTTAGGCGTCCAAATTAGCTGAATTAGTTCGCGAATTGTTGCATTACATCAATGATTAGATCGTGTGTTGCACATGTGGGTGGGACGCGTGGAAAAGTCAACAGGAAATCAATGGACGGTAAAGTTTAGTGAGACTGCGTGTTTGGGGATTTTATTTGGCACAATATTGCACGAATTTATTCCTTGAAATATTGTGAGTTGTGTTTGTTAATACACCAGCAAGAGCAAAACTTATGACACTGACAGTTCTTGAACGCGGATTGATTGTGTTCAGTTTCACTGGTGAAATTCGTCCCAACACTATACACCGTCATTCAGCTAAAAATATTTATATTCTGACAATAAATTTAGATCCACATCTAAATTGTACGACAATCAATACAAACCTACTACTTAAAACAAGAATTCACGACGCCTGCTTATTAATTCGCCAAAATAAAATGGTTCTTACTTTTGTCCAGAATTGTCCTTTCAACATGGCGACCCAATGATCTACAGAAGTAGCCGTGCCAAAATGGTTTACATTGTTCTCTGCTTATGAACGGATTTCTGCCAGAAAGGTTTCAATTCAGTGCTTTTGTGCCGCTCATGTCGAAATTCAACATTTTATTACTCGTATTGGTAAAAAGACTAATAGGTATTGTCGAATTCGGAGCGTATTTTTAAATAATGTTGAAGTGAATAAAATATTCTTTTTGAATAGAAGGTTCATTTTGTGAGTTGTATTTGTACAAGCCGTGCGCCTGATGGAATTTCCCATCCGTAAAATGACGAACTTTTATACAAAATTTCATCCCCTTTTCCTTCAACGCACGGTTATCACAGTCCACTGCTGGACGTAGGCCTCTACCAACGTGCGCCATAACACTATCCTCTACATTTCGTATCCAGTTTGACCCAGACTCCTTATTAAGGGTCTTTGGCCCATCTATCTATTCCAGCTAGTATAAGACTTTCGAGCCCCTGGCTAACTGCCTGATCAAGCTAGTGTAAAACGTTTAACGTTAATCCAACGTTGGGCTTCCCGTTACGCGGTCTCCACACCAGGACTTGTTTGCAGCAATGGCTTCAATACCTTCTAAACCATAAATTCTCAACAATCTTTCCTTAGTGTTAACCCAAGTTCTACGAGTATAATGAAGGAAAGCAAAATGTCATGTTTCTAGACTGAAAAGTTTAAGTTATGCGTCGTCTTTCAGTAAATTAAATATTTGTAGGGAGCCCACATACAATACCACGTGTAAGCTTTAGCTATAAATAACCTAACTTCAAACAATACTTTACTGTCAGTTACACGCTTTGGAATATTCCTTGGGAGGTCTTTTCTCTAACTTCTGTTAACAAATATATTTTTGTAAAAATATCAAAGAAAGCTCTGTTTGTCTATTCGTCATAACTAAAACAAGAGTTAATAAATATTTTAACGTTACAAAACAGAAACACGTGAAAAGATAAATCTAAAATGAACATAACGAAAAAAAAATATAAATAAATAAACGAAATGAATCGGAACTGTACCCCGATTCATGGTGCCCCGTGTTACTGTTTTATATTGTAATTTGTTAGTTTAAAAGAAACAGTGAATCGCGCCCAGTGTATTTTCATTGCACGAAACCAACCCATCTTCTGCCCACAATCATGATGTACAAGCCTAACGGAATAAATCCTGACAATCCGACATACTCGTACATCTGTCTTGTTGGTGTAGTGGTCGCAAGTGCAACTGATTAGGTCTTGGGTTTGATTCCCAAGTCGGGTTAAGTGTTTTCTATCAGGAATATCCAATTGCAACCCGGAATTTGAATTTTGGTGCCCGGTTTAGGTATGGCTAGGCTAGCCCCTTAATACATAACTGGTGAAATGTGGCTGTACTCTGCCTAACCCTCCGCGGAATATAGGTGCGAGGTTACGGTACCGACTCTTTTCGAATATTACAATATTTTCTTCACAAAAAGCTCGGTAATGGGCTCGCATAAAGTACTGAATGATATTCGTTGTGAGCAATAATTCCTATCGTTCAAAGAGCATCTATTATCTTTGAAAGAGTCGTGTCGTCGTCGGCTCGGTCGTGGCTCGTCTCGTTCTTTTCACGCACTAAATTAATGGTGGGGCTCACGCGAACGTTCTTTTTTATGTAATTTTTTGGTGTAAAATATAGGCGGTTTGCGGATTTCTGAGTAAAAGTCGCATTTATAAAGAAACTCATCTTTTCTCAACTTTTTCGTACTGCCTCATAGAGCTATCTGAAATAAAATGAGTCAAAAAATCAAAATCAAAGCATTTATTTCAAGTAGGCCAGTAGAGTTTCCATGGATTTCCTTGTCTGTTCTTAGGAACCTACTATACGCTTTTGAATAGGTATAGGTAATTAGCCTTTGATAGATCAACTTATTTACAATTCTAATGTTCCTGTAATAGATTTAATTGATATGAATAATTGGAGTTTTAAAGTATCTACCTAATTTCAAACTTAAAATAACCTTTTTTGTTTGCTACCTCATAAGTTTTCTGTTTTATATTTAACCTTTGTCTTTGTTTTTGTTTCAGGTATTTATTGTTTTATCTACACTTATTTGACATCACATTCGTTTAATCAGTAAGTACCGATTATTTAATGAAATCACACCATTTCCTGTTGGTATTTAGGGCTACTCAGCGCAAGGCAGAAATATCCTCTGAAGCTTTCAAAAGTTTTTTTTTTCGTTTTATCGAAATGAAAAAACCTTATCGTTGCATCTTATGAATTGCACCGAATCCTGCAAGGAGTCGGGAGGTTTTTTACCATGGCGTATCTGGGCGTGTGCCATTCAGTGACTGTCACAGAAATATGTCTGTAAATTCAACAATGTTTGACTTGATAATAATAGGCTGTCAGTACTTTATAGAATTTAAATTTAATTTATATTTAATGACTTGTTTCGTATTTTTAAAGAAAAGTTCTTTGAAGGTCGATGAAGGTTTTATTGGATAATAAGGTTATCTTTCTAATGTGTATAAGATATCTTATATCAAGGTACGATGTCCTTAAATAACTCGATTGCGTTTCTGTAAGTAATTAAAGTTTTATTGTTTTTACAAAAGATTAGGTTATAAAGTAAGTATTCATAAATACGGCTGCTTTACAAAATATCACTTTACCTGTAAGTAATTAAAGAAACAACATTCAAAGCTATTAATTTCACGTATATCGTCTCCTTTATAATTATTCTTCAGGTATTTTATTTAACACTAAAGTTTTCAGTTTTCTGTATTATAATAACCTTCAAAACACAATGACTTGCGCAGTCCTGTCATTAGTGTCATTTAGTTCATCATTCCACTAATCATTCGCGGTTCAACGAGCGCGGGTAAATTCAAATTAAAGAAATGATAGGTATGTAAATAGGTAGTCATTTCTTTACATCCCCCCCCTT
The DNA here is from genome assembly GCA_950022335.1 of Eurois occulta. NCBI lineage: Eukaryota > Metazoa > Arthropoda > Insecta > Lepidoptera > Noctuidae > Eurois > Eurois occulta. The sequence goes on along the minus strand of OX465486.1, from coordinate 19,436,189 downwards.
CGGGGAGAAAATTGTATCCCAACATCAGATGTCTTCTAAACTGTCGTCTCCATATGCAGGAGCTGGGACTAGTTTGGTGATGTGGAAGAGATTTGATTCTGATTTTCTATGTCCTGTATTTATTCTGTATATTGAGTTTGACAGTTTCTCTATTATTTCATACGGTCCTATCTTCAACTCATCCAGTTTTCTTCTGTTTAATTTATTACCATTTTCTGCAAATACCATGTCTCCTACTTTAAACTCATAATATTTTCTATTTCTATCATATATTTTTTTATTGTAGTTGTGTGATTTTATACTGTTTTTCAGTGCTATATTTCTATCTCTCAATAATTCGTTTTCAGTACTTTCTTTTTTTAATTCATTTGGTGTAAATGTAATATGTTTTCCTTGTAACAAGTACACTGGTGCAAAGCCTGTAATAGTGTGCTCAGTTTCATTGTACTTTTCCACGCATTTTTGTGCTATCGTCGTCCATGCTATTTTTTTATTTTCTTCGTTTACTTTGCACCTTATTTTATTGACCAAGGTTTGGTTAAGTCTTTCATTGATTCCATTTGAAAAAGGTGCATTTACTGCTGTGAAAACAATCGGAATATTTTTTTCCTCTAGGAATTCTTTAAAATCTTTTGAATTTATTCCTGGGTACTGATCTGATAAGATCATACCAATACTATTATCTTCTGTGACATTTTTGACAAGTTTTATAAAGTCATTTGAATTCTGTGTTTTTGAATTGACAATGTATGCATATCTAGTAAAATGATCCACTAAGAGGTGCATGTACTTCTTTGTCGACCTTGAGCCCCCGAATCCACCAATTTTGTCAATGGACATTATTTCAAAAGGCCGTGTCGCTGGTCCTAGATGAGACATTAGTCCAAATTTATCCTGACCTCTAGATTTGTTCTTAATACAGATTTCACATTGTTTACATGTTTTCTTTATATTGTGTCTTAAATTTTTTGCTGTGTAGTATGGTGTAATTTTATTTTGCATTTGAGTAATTCCAATGTGACAGTATTCTTTATGTATTTTTTTGATGAAACTTTGACTAAAGTCTTCTGATAAAACAATTTTTTCCTTATTTTTGATTTTCTTGTAGTATATGGAGTGTTTTGTTATTAATTTATTTTTTTCCTTTTGTATGTCCTCGTTATTTTCTTGATCATTAATGATATCCTCTAGTTTTATCCAATTGACTACTTTCAACTGCTCCTCTTCATTTTCATGTACTTCTAATACAGGATTTCTGCTTAGGCAGTCAGCTTCAAGGTTATTTTTTCCTGGTGAATATTTTATTTCGAAGTCATACTGAGAAAGGTAATAAGTTAAGTCTCCAAGTTCTTCGTCTGTTCTCGATTTAATGTTCATTTTTTCTAATGGTTTATGATCAGAAAAGACTGTAAATCGTTTACCTATGAGCCAGTGTTGCCAATATTTAACAGCTTCTTTTATAGCCAGGCATTCTAAATAAATGGCTTTTTTCCTTTTCTGTACTTCATTTAGTTTCTTGGAAAAATATGCAACTGGTTTTTCTTTTGTGTTTTGTTGTCTCTGTTTCAATACTGCTCCTACGCCTTGTATACTTGCATCTGTGTAAATTAGTATAGGTAAGTCTGGGTCAAATATTTCTAGTATAGGTTGAGAACATAGTAGTTGTTTCATTTTTTCAAAGGATTTTTGACATTCTTCTGTCCAAATGAATTTTTGATTCTTCCTTAGTAAGTTGTGTAGTGGATCCAATGTTATTGCAATATTTGGTATATATTCGTTGTAAAAATTTATTTTTCCCAAGAACTGTCTCACATTTTTTTGATTTTGTGGTACTGGGAAATCTTTAATTGATATTAAGTTATCTTTTATTGGGCGTACTGAATTGTTATGAATAATGTGCCCTAAATATTTCACCGAATCTGATGCGAATGTGCATTTAGAAAATTTCAGTCTAAAGCCTTCCTTCTTTATTGCTTCTAATAATTTTGTTAAATGGCTTATGTGTTCGGGAAAGGATTTTGAAAAAAGCAATATATCATCTATGTAATTTACTGCGAAATCCGTAAGTCCGTGTTTTCTCATTATATTACTCAGTATTCTTTGAAATATTGCTGGAGATGTTTTTAGTCCAAAAGGTAAACAAGTCCACTGAAAATGACTGTCTTGTGTAACAAAAGCTGTTTTTCTTCTGTCTTCGATTCGTAATGGTATGGACCAGAATGCAGAATTTAAATCCAGTATAGAAAAATATTTGCAATTTCTTGTTTTTACCATCAGATCTTCAATTAGCGGAAAAGGTTGTGATTGTGGAATAACAAGTTTATTCAGATCACGAAAGTCTATACAAAGTCTTGATTTTCTATTATCTTCTTTTTTGTATGCCAACGTTACTGGAGCAGCAAATGGACTGTATGATTCCTCAATGAGATTTTTCTCCAATAATTTTGATACTTGACTCTCTATTTCTTTCTTATCCTCAATACTGCATCTGTAAGGTCTTTTACTGCAATATTTATCGATCATTAAATCAATTCTGGCTTCATAATCCCTGACAGTTCCAATATCGTACTTGTCTTTTGCGAAGATTGATTTGTATTTTTCAATTAATTGATTTATTTCTGCCTTTTGTTTATTTTCCAGCTGGTCTATTGAAATTTTGACTTTGGTTTCATCTACGTGTTCGTTAAAGTTTACTGTAAACTTATCACACATTTTTGTTTCTTTTTTTCCTGTTTCCATTTCTTCATTTCTACTGATTTCTTGTGTTTTTTGTGTAATTTCTAGCTTTTCATTTTGGATCAATTTAAATTGTTTTATCATATCCAATCCAATTAAAAAGTCGTAGTTGAAATTGTTCTTGTTAATTACAAACACATTCACTTCTTCTTCTATTTCAAATATTTTTATTTTCAATTTTACTATTCCATTTGTTTTTTTCACACCATTAATCGTAGTTAACTTCACAGTCTGTGCATTATTTATTTCTTCATCTTTTAACTTCAGCAATTTTGAATTAATTAATGAGATATTTGAACCGGAATCATATATTCCGAATGCATCCAATGTGTTATTTAATGTTAATTTGACTTTGATTAATGGTGGCACTACTAGTTTTTTTGATTCATATTTTTTAATTCGGTTTCTACTTCTGAGTTGTTAACAAAATTGATAAAATTTTGTTTTTCTTTAATGCTTTCATTTGTCTTAAACCAGCATGAGTCTTCTGGGTGATATCTATTTCCTTTATTTAGTTTTTTACATATCTTACATGGTTCTTTAACCTCTTTTGTTTTTACTATGGAATTGGTAATTTTCTTTTTATCAAAACCTTTTTTGTTAACTAAATGTTCCAAGCTTTTTACTTCATTAAAAAGGTCTTTAGTCTCTTTTATTTTCTTTCTATCAATCCTGTCTGTAATAAAACTAGGTAGACCTACTGCAATCAGATCAATCAGAGTACTTTTGTTTATTGTGCTGTCCATTTCTAACAATATTCTCTCTTTTCTTATTGCATAGTCTAATAGTGATCCCGTTTTGTATTTAAAATCTATTGCATACCTTATTGGTGTCCAACCTTTATTCTCATAAGTATCACAAAAATCTTCTTTCCATTGTTTCCATTCTGAAGTGAGCGTAAGTCTTATCAGCATAGAACTGTACCAATTCAAACACGATTTATCCAAAAACAGTCTAAAAATCTCGATTTTTTTTTCATCGTCAACTATCTCGAACCGATCACATTCTTTTTCAAAAGTAGCCATCCATTGAGTTACATTTGAGTTTTCTCCGGTGAATTTCTCGATTACAAATTTATCCGAGATTTTTTTTAAATTAGTCTGCTTTGGTAATTGTGGATTTATATTTGTAATTTTTTCAAGGATTCTTGACAATGATTCTTCTGATATACCCTCATTTATTGTAGGTTGTGTAATTCCAGTTGTACTTATCACTTCTTCCAGGAAATAATTCTTGAATTGTATATTGTCATCATCATCCAAATAAGTTTTTTTTAATTCTTCTGTTAAAGTTATCCATAAACACCTTTTTTCATGCCTCCTTTGCAATGTCTTTTTTAATGTTTTATAAGTCTCAGTTTCCATTAGTGTCTCATGATGTTTTATTGTCTGCAGTTGTTCTGGTACAAGGTAAATTTTACCCTCTTTTGTGGTTATTGAGGTTACAGCCAGTACATTAGTTTTCTTGTCATCGAAACTTTTAATTGTAAACTCAAATTTTAGTTTATCCATTTCTGTAAAATGTCCTTTGCATTGAATGTTGTTTTATAAGATATCTTATATCAAGGTACGATGTCCTTAAATAACTCGATTGCGTTTCTGTAAGTAATTAAAGTTTTATTGTTTTTACAAAAGATTAGGTTATAAAGTAAGTATTCATAAATACGGCTGCTTTACAAAATATCACTTTACCTGTAAGTAATTAAAGAAACAACATTCAAAGCTATTAATTTCACGTATATCGTCTCCTTTATAATTATTCTTCAGGTATTTTATTTAACACTAAAGTTTTCAGTTTTCTGTATTATAATAACCTTCAAAACACAATGACTTGCGCAGTCCTGTCATTAGTGTCATTTAGTTCATCATTCCACTAATCATTCGCGGTTCAACGAGCGCGGGTAAATTCAAATTAAAGAAATGATAGGTATGTAAATAGGTAGTCATTTCTTTACATGTGTATTTGTTCAGGGTCTATTCATATTCAGGGTTAAGATCGTAACTGGGATTGTTAAAAGTTGCTTTAGGTGCTTGGTTTATTATTCCTGTTAAACTGCTGCCTTCGCAAGTGTTGCAAAGTTTAACTACATAAAGTTACTTATAAGAAATTAATAAAATTGAGATTTTTAGACTGTTACCTAAGGACTGCAAAATGTTGAACAGTATTTAGTTCCACAATCCAGTAATACATATTGTACTCGTAGTAATGTAACAACGAACAACAGCTGCAGTGCAATAATGCAACAAATTTCACTAATTTCGATTGTTTGCCAATCGAGTAACGTAATCCCGCTCGCATACATTTTTGGATTTTCCATTGCAATGCCGTTCAATAATTCAGAATTTCGCACAAAATGGGAACAATCTGTTTCCTATAAATAGCGACACACGCTAAAACCTTTTATGTTTTAATATTGAATGCATTCCATGTTAGGTATAATACCATAATGGTATTTTACAAATCTATTAATGTATTTCGTATATTAAGCCCGCAAAACAATGCGGAATATTTTGTAATTCGTATTGCATTGAACAGTGTGAATGTGCCATTCATTCACAAACCCTCAGCTGTGCAGAAATGAATGCTGTCATTGCTGTGTAGCTTGGCTTGCTATCATTTTAATGTAGTATACTGTATAGCGAGTAAGGTATTTAAATAATTCGTAAGTTCAGATTCGGTCGTTTATTTTTGTGTTGAATTCATTGATAAGTGGTCAAAACTGTTTTTGTTTTATGTCTGGTACTACTTGGTGCAAATTTTGCTTCAGTTTTGTGACTGAAATCATTTAAATGAATTATCTTGGTTAGCAACGAGTGCTAAGGATCCAATTCTTAGGTTACAAAGACATTTAAATAGGTATACAGACTATAAGCAGAACAACTTTCTAAATGGGATTTGTTGGCATGTGTGGTGCCTGAGAGATTGGCTGCTGCGCTGCGTTTTCCAGGTTCGATTCCTGCACGGAAAAAATATTTGTATGGCTTACAGGTAGTTGATCCGGGTCTGGCTGTTTGTGTACCCCCCATACTTAAGTACTAATGCTGTGAATGATAATATTGTGAAACCATGCCAAATCATTTTAAAAAACCGGCCAAGTGCGAGTCGGGCTCGCGCACGAATGGTTCCGTACCATTATCTACAAAAAATACGAAAAAAACACGTTTATTGTATGGGGACCCCCCTTAATATTTTTTTTTAATATTTAGTATTTGTTGTTATAGCGGCAACGGAAATACATCATCTGTGAAAATTTCAGCTTTCTAGCTATCACGGTTTATGAGATACAGCTTGGAGACAGACAGACAGCGGAGGCTTAGTAATAGGGTCCCGTTTTACCCTTTGGGTACGGAACCCTAAAAAGTAACCATGGAGTTTCTTGCCGGTTTTTCTCCATAGGAAACGACCAACCCGGACCGTGCACCTTTTTGTCGACGTTTTATAAGTCTTGTGCCCATGTAGGCATAATGTGAAATAAAATACTTTGATTATTTTTTGTGTGTGTGTCACTGACTCAGTTTTTCTATAAAATTTCTTCTAAAGTACCTTTCTTTTTCATTGCTAACGTAGTAGCCGAAAAAGATTTTTTAAACGTGTCTTTTTCAACTAAGCATAAAATCTTCTTCCACCACGAGAGTGTACCAATATCCACCACGCGGCCGTGTACAGGTTGGTTTTCTACTAATGTACCCACTAATCCACTAGGTCTACATCCATCTACACAATTACTCCAACCAAACTGTGTGGAACGACCAGTAACTTGCACATTAACGCATCACTCCTCTGGGAGCAAAATCCACTAGAAAATTAATTTCACGCTTCAATATCGGCTAATTCGATGTCTGCTGTACCATATCTAGATGTAACTAGATCCTGGATTAGTGCTGTGGTTAGTGGTAATGATTTGGACACTGCAAATTAGAGGTTACATGAGTGGTTGTGGTTCCTTTGAGTACTCGTACTAGTTTATCTAATAGTATACCGAAACGTTTAAATACCATGTTAAGCCTATTTCCATCAACTGGGCACAAATCCCGACTCCGTGGCTGCTACTGAGAAATTACTTATGGAAAAAGTCCAATAACACCTTACCCGACCAGGGAATCGAACTCAGGACCTCATGCTCAGCAGTCGCGCTTGCGACCACTATACCAATGAGGCAACGGGCCTATGACTTACGAGTATGAGGTACTTGATGAAAAAAGTGGGTGTTAGTAAGTAGTCGAAATGATTAATGATAGTATAATGTTTGCTGTTTTTTGTAAAGTTGAACTAAGTTCAAGGTTCAAGGCAATAAATAACTACTATTTAATACTGGTTGAAAATAATTTCAATAGGAGATTTTTACGAATTCTTTCAATTCATTTTTGCTGCCATCACGGCAATAGAATCTCCATACATAAGCGCAGTGAGCGTTTTGGCTATGTTTGTGTACACATTTAATAAATTTGGCCCGCTAGCGCTATGTTCAATTAGGGCTATTTAATCCCATCAAAAACATAACATGTAGAAAAATGCAAGTCTCGCAAAACTGTTCTTCTACCGTAAAAAGTTGTGAGATGTAATGTCTTTAAAGAATGACTTTTCCATCGCACGGCAATTCAAATAAGAATAAGCTACTATTTTGAATAGTCCTAATTGAAAATAGCGCTAGCAGTCCAAATTAGACTTTGTTGTGTGACATGAGATTCTATTGCCCCTAGCGATTGCCAAATCATCCTTTTTATCAAAGGAATAAAGATGTTTCATGTTGATACGGTCCCTAAAAAAAATAGTTATTTATTAATTAGGTAACAATTTATGACAAAGTTGTTAGATAGATGCTCACATAGGCAGGCACTGAATAAATGAATCAACTTGGTTTTACATCTTTCTCACAACTACAAGTTATGTTTTTGATGGGATTCATTTTTGCTGCAATCATGTGTCACACATTAGAGTCACCACGCTAGTAAGCGCACAGTAGAACGTCTTTTGGAGAAGGTCGCAGTTAGATCAATCAAAGCATTTATTTCAAGTAGGCCCGTTACAGGCACTTTTGAACTGTCGAAACAAAGACAACAATGAAATTTAGCTACAGTCCCAGTCACAAGGCATAAAAACTGTGAAAGTACTGTAGTTTAAAACGTGATAACCTTGAAGATAGACCATCTAAAGCTACCCTACAATATCGTCAATGTTGTTCAGATTTGTTCGCTTTGTGCTCGGAGTTTTTCCGCCACAGTTGCATAATATGCTAGCTACTTGAGAGCATATGAAAGAGCGTGCACCAAAGCTATCGACAACCACCCTAGAAAGTCATCGAATGCAATCGTGCAGCTAGATGGCATCATCATCATTTTGGGGACTCGCAATGGCAGTTAATAAGCGACCTAATGTTTAGCAGAAGACAAGAGACCGTAGTGGCCAGTTGGAGTCTCAACAGTATGTTCTTGTGTCAGAAATTGATGTCCGAAATTCCGAATCATCATTTACAAAATCGTTTTCTTATCAGAGGTTACATTAGGTTGCCAATTTGCCAGTATGCTTTTTTAACATGAAATACTGTTTCTAATAATCAAGAAGCATTTGTTTATTACTCCGCATTGTCCTTCGGGAAACTTGACAGCTACGAAGGAGTGTCACACTAATGGCGTGTTCTACCACACAATCACCTCCGCTCGTAATGTTGCTGCATCATTTTATTTAGCTTCTACATTAATAAGTTACCCATGCAACTTTCGCATGTTACAAAAAATTACCAAGCAAACATAAATTCACTACATATTATAAAACAAAGTCCTCCGCCGCGTCTGTCTGTCTATTCACGATAAACTAAAAAACTGCTGAACGGATTTTAATGCGGTCTTACATCAATAGATAAAGTGATTCACGAGGAAAGTTTAGGTATATTGTTGGAAATGCTGGAAAAAGTCAAGCCGGCTGGGACTTATCATCGAAAACGCTGCTTAATCCTTTTGAGATATAAAAAACCGGCCAAGTGCGAGTCGGACTCGCGCACGAAGGGTTCCGTACTATTATCTATAAAAACGGCAAAAAAATCATATCTGTTGTATGGGAGCCCCCCTTAATATTTAATTTTTTTTAAATTTTTAGTATTTGTTGTTATAGCGGCAATAGTAATACATCATTTGTGAAAATTTCAGCTTTCTAGCTATCACGGTTTATGAGATACAGGCTGGAGACAGACAGACAGACAGACAGACAGACAGACAGACCGACAGACAGACAGACAGCGAAGTCTTAGTAATAGGGTCCCGTTTTACCCTTTGGGTACGGAACCCTAAAAAACAATGCATGGTGGGATATTCCTCTTTTATAGGTCTACAAAAAGATAAATGGCATATATCTATTTTTTATGGATAGCTTACTATATTCTATCTTCTTAAAAATGGTCACGTACAATGCGGTAACTGGAAAGCTATTTAGACGGATACAGTATTAATACTTGTCAACTTCAATAAGTTAGTTACCGGCAATTTATGCACATTATTATGATCTTTTACACCAAATAATTATATAATATAGAATATCTTAGGAATCATCGCAAAAAATTAACGCGTACGAAAATAAATTCAAGCGTGTTTCTCACACCGACGACGCAATGGCGGGACTCGCTTGGTGCGAGCACCCCTGCGCCGCGCCGTACATTAAAATACTTCAGGTAGTGTAGATACATATTCGACGCATCAAGCTGATGCAACCCTACGACAGACAAAACATGTAGGCATAATATGCTCTAATACCCGTGCGAAGCCGGGGTGGGACGCTAGTTAAATACAAATAACTATTGCAAAAGTGAGATGGTCTGTCCACCTATGTGCTCATGTAAAATAAAAACCCGCAATTGCTTGCCTGCCTGCCTAGTTTGCCTGTGGCAATAGGCTCTCCCGCTGTTACATATAAACGTAACTAGTTCACTTATACGTAACTAGTTTCCCACCCAGTCCATTAAGTTACCAGATAAAACAAAAGAAGTACTTGAAACTAAGAAAAAATAGAAGTAATGGCACTTTCATTATTCATACTTCCTATTAATATTATAAATGTGAAAGTTTGTGAGGATGTAAGTATGAATATTTGTTACTCTTTCACGCAAAAGCTAGTGACCGGATTTGGATGATATTGCACACAGATAGGTCATAACCTGGATTAACACATAAAATACTTTTTATCCCGGTAGTACGATCCCGTGGGACAATTACTGAACTCCACGCGGGCAAAGCCGCGGGCATAAGCTAGTTTAAAATAAATATAAAAAAACACGACGTAACCTCGGGACTGGGTAGTTTATACTATCTATATAAAAATAATAAGGTCGTTTATTTTACTATTTCCATAGCAAGTGACACACAGTGCCAACTAGTGCCGTCTTATAACTATTACGATCCTTTACTGTTGCGAAGCACGCAATGCAAACTTAGTATTGCGTTTGTAGAAACATATTCCAATATAAAACGCAATGTAGTTTAAATAAGGGGTGTAGTTTTGTGACCGCAAGAAAGTTGGTTTTTGTTCAAACTGCGTTTTGTTTGGAGTTTTACTGTTTTTGAATTATTGCGGCATGGGCTGGTACGGAAATTACTAGAATGAATTTTACATCTTCATTTTTCTAATCACAAGTCTAGCTGAATGAATGGCGGGTGCCGCCATACAATACTTCCACAGTTATTTTAGGTATTACAATAGGAACAGCATCCTTGCCGTTCAAAAGTACCTAAAGATCATTACGATTTTGACAGAAGTGCAGATAAATATTAATCAGTAAGGACTGTAGCGGCACTACAAAAAGTACTACAGCAACATAGTACGAAAAGCACTACAGCGCCATCTATGACACTAGACATCAAAATTCTAAATCGCGCAATTAAAGTTATCCGCGGCTTAAGAGTATATAGGAAAATCCCAACAACTGTTGCCCGCCAGACAACACCTGTCTGGTCGGAGGATCCTCCCTCTCCTATAGAGTATTGAGAAACTTTACACCCTGTTCTTCAAACCCCTAAACTTTAGGGGTACTTCTTCTTACAATCCTTTAGGGCCTAATGGATTGTAAGAAGAAGTGAAATGTCCGGAGCCGTATCCGCAATTTATCCGAACCGGTTTGACCGATTTTTTCTAGAATCCTTTTAGTTTAATCTTTAATTTGCTCAGTTAAAACCGTGGCTAAAACAATCTTTAGCAAGCTTTTTGAATGTGTAATATCCGTGATAATGTTGTTAAACCAAATCATTTTAAAAGAATAACCATGGAGTTTCTTTCCAGTTCTTCTCCATACAAAACGACCAACCCAAACCGTGCACCTTTTTGTCGACGTTTTGTAAGTGCCCATCACCCATGTGCAATAAAAAAAAAATTATAATGATTATCCCAATTTATTTGAGGCCGGCACAGCAAGTCTTCTTCTCCCATACTTCTCAATTGGGTCAAATTGTTACAAAACATAGTTAGTTTTGCCTCTATGGTAGAGGCAAAATTAACTATGTGTTGTTTCACGCTATATAACAAGATTGCTGATCATAGAACGTTAGAATAATAAGGTTCTGCTTTTCTATCACCTTAACGACACCCACAGGAAAGGTCTCGATCTGTCTGCCCCATCTCAGAGATTAGAACACTTACCATAATTTCGGAGTACAGTTGTAACCCGGCACAAACGGCCATAACATATTCAAAGTAACATCCCAAATATTACAAGTACACATATTACAGCGTACTACGCAAATACGCCGCGTACTTACGATTATGTAAATACGCGGCGTACAAACTAACGGGGCTAGGAGTAAGGGTGTGCCGGCTTAGTTTAAATACGCGAGTTCTCGTAAGAGTCAATATGATTTTCTTGATGTGTATGTTTTATGTAAGAAATGTATCTTAATGAATTAGTTTTTTTATCCGTAACTGGGTTTTGTATATTAAATAATTAATAAATAAAAAAATTAAATTTGTAAATTATCCCACGGAAACGTTCTACCTAGATGAGTATCCATCGAAAATTTCATTTTTCTTCTCTTCTTTTACTCTTCTAAACATCTAAAAATTAAACACAAGTACCACATGCTGTAAACAAAAGGCCCTGGCCTGCCTTATCACTAGTTAAATAACAAGAAAGAGAGACTCTAGTTTTTGTGCACATAATACCGACAAGTTGGGGATAGGAACAAAGAATATTTCTAGGAAACCACCAATAATCGCCATCCCTGTTTGTCGTGAAACACATAAAATCCGCAGCCGGAACCCTGTATCTAATTCATCCCCCAATAACCCTTATTCAATCAAAGATAAGACAAACAAAACAGCGCGAATCAACACGAAGGTAATCTCTAATGCAAATAGACTCAAAACTCCGACAACTCGCACAAACAAACGTCAGTTCTGTCAATAAATAAAACCGTCACCAATTATTGATATAACCCGATTTTCACCCCCTTTCTAACCTAGACTAGGGATGGCGAACCTTTCTAAATTTGCATGTCAATTTAGTGAAAACATAGCGTTGTTTATGGTCAAGAAGTGCCTACTAAACTGTAAAAAAAAGGTAGACAAACTAAAAGCGGAGCACGGGGTGTTGTGGAGTAGCTTGAGAGGTGCCCATGTCCAGTAGTGTACTGCGCTAGGCTGGGTCCATTGATGAAAACAGAAACTCATTACCCATAGTCACAAACTAATTAAAAAGTCCTATGCTCAAAATAAGCCTCGGCCTCGAGCATCACCGCTCCAGTGCTTCTCGCATTTATGGGACTCCCGTTATCCTCAAAATCAAAATCAAAATCAAAATATTTTTATTTCACATAGGCCTGCATGGGCACTTATGAAACGTCGACAAAAAGGTGCACGGTTCGGGTTGGTCGTTTCCTATGGAGAAGAACCGGCAAGAAACTCCATGGTTACTCTTTTAAAATGATTAGATTTTACAATATTTTCATGTTACAGCATTACTACTCAAGTATGGGGAGACAGTATAGGCCCGACAATAAGTCGTTGCTTACTACACAAAAAAAACGGAAAACAAGATAAGAGGTTAACAAAAGTTATCACACCGCTAGGAATTTACAAGGCCTACACTGTTCACACATTCACAAACGTTCAGTCAATGCAAGCACTTGCCAGTTATCGTGGAGCTCGACTTATAACTCAAGGAGCTCAACATCACGACAAACAATACCAAAGAAAGGACATCTGGGTGGGTCGCTTATAGCACTGTTTTTCTAATTTTAACCATTGTCCGGCAGTTTGCCAGACAATAGTCAAAATCAGAAAAAGACCCACATGGTCCTCACATTCAGAATATAAAAATAATAAAATATTTGTCATATTAAATAATCATGTCAATTCATTAAATGTCAATATACAGAAAACTAAATAAAAAATAAAATAAAATATTTAACATGTAAATATTCGTCAAAAAAATAATAATATCATACTTGAAAAAGTAAACAATGTCATGTGTATAAAGAAAATTCATAAAATGTCAAATTGTAAAAAAGTAAAATAAAAATAGGTATAAGTAAAGTCAATTCAAATTGGAGCAGTTCAATCCCAAGCTTTTTTGTCCTCTATATAATCTTTAATAGTATAAAATCCTTTCTGGCAAAGTTTACGTTTTATAAAGGATTTGAATTTATTAAGGCTTAAATTTTGAATGTGGCTTGGTAGTTTATTATAAAAGCGAATACATTGGCATCTGAAAGATCCACCTATTTTCTTGAGCCTTGTTGTGGGTACAATATATTTATGTCTATTTCTTGTATTTATATTGTGAATATCACTATACTTCTTGAACAGCTTTATATTTTTGTGAGCATACACAAGATTTTCATAAATATACTGAGAAGGAACAGTCATTACATTAATTTCCTTAAATTTTTCTCTGAGAGAGTGTCTTGGACTCAATTTATAAATTGATCTAACCGCCCGTTTTTGCAAAACAAAAATGGTCTGTATATCAGCGGCATTCCCCCACAATAGAATGCCGTACGACATTATGCTATGAAAATAACTGAAGTAAACTAATCGGGCTGTCTCTACATCGGTTAAATTACGAATTTTTCTAACTGCGTATGCTGCAGAGCTCAGGTTTTTCGACAATTTATCTATATGAGGCCCCCACTGAAGCTTAGCGTCTAAAGTTAAGCCCAAGAACACCGTGCTACCTTCAGGGTTCAACTCTTCGCCCTTTACCAACACACAAGTTTTCACCTGCCTAACGTGAGGCAGTGTAAACTTAATGCATTTGGTTTTTTTTCCATTAAGAAGCAAATTATTAGCATTAAACCAATGCACCACTTTTGAAATAGCGGTATTTACATCGTCAACAACTAGCTGTTGTCGTTTAAGTTTAAATAAAAGCGAAGTGTCATCCGCAAATATTACTATATCGTGATTATCCTTTATGAGGTGAGGCAAATCATTAATATAAATAAGAAACAAGAAAGGGCCAAGAATCGAGCCCTGTGGGACTCCCATTATTATAATAGATCCGGGTGATCTTTTTCCGTTCACATCAACGCTCTGGATCCTATCACTCAGGTATGAGATAAGAAGATCCAGAGCACCTGGTCATATAGCCCCGTAGATATGCAAGTCCAATCAAATTTACTCACATCGTTTAATATGCGATTTATAACAAGAACAATTTAACGAATTACAAAAGCATATGAGAAGGTAATATAAATATTAATTGAATAAAAATAGTGTTGTTTTAAGGTACATAGTTATCATAAAACTCGGAATTTTCTTCCACGTGCCATAGGTTCGACATCCCTGCTCGCGAAACGCCTTTAATACTAGGGGATGAAACAAAGGCTATTGTTAGACAACCCACTTTTCAACTTTATCTCGCACGAAGTGATAGCATTGTAGTTAGGGGTGTCGACGATATTGTGAGTTTCAGTCACTCGAATCGATGTTTTGTTTTTTCGTCATTATCGTCAGCTTTGCCGCGGAAAATGATGAGTGGGGAATGATCATTAGCGCTTTTGGTAATCACTGTTGTTGCTTTGAAATGGGACAGCCGACATCTCATTTTTTCATTTGTTCATTGTAGACATGTCATCTTCTTACAAAGACAGAAATGAAGAAAGTTTCGAGTATGAATTTGGATGGGTATAAGAGCAGAGGAAGACCAAAGAAAAGATGGATGGACTGTGTGAAGAATGATATGGCAAGAAAGAGGATGTCTGATGAGATGACGAGTAATAGAGAAGTATGGGAGAAGAAAACTTGCTGTGCCGGCCTCAAATAAATTGGGATAATCAAAATCATTTTTTTTTTATTGCACATGGGCGATGGGCACTTACAAAACGTCGACAAAAACGTGCACGGTTTGGGTTGGTCGTTTTGTATGGAGAAGAACTGGCAAGAAACTCCATGGTTATTCTTTTAAAATGATTTGGTTTAACAATATTATCATGTTACAGCATTAGTACTTAAGTATGGGGGACAGCATAGGCCCGACAATAAGTCGTTACTTACTACATAAAAAACGTAAAGCAAGATAAGAGGTTAACAAATAAAGGTAACACGCATCTAGGAATCTACAAGGCCCGCACTGTTCACACATTCACAAACAATCTTTAAAAAGAATTTATACAAAGGTAAGAAAATATCTAAAAAGACTAAATTAAACATGTGACACAAATATTGTCATCAGTGCTGCAACTATTCTGAAGATAGGAGATAAGGCCAGGAGATTGATGACGATGTTGAGATAGTTTCGTTTAAAACCTATTACGCAACAACCTTTATAAATATCACAATCCAATGAGTTTCAAAGGTTTTAATACAATATTTCATGTCTCTGAAAAAATCGGCCGCTCGACATTATTAAAACGCAATGAATATTTGTTGAATTGTCAAAATGCAAAACAATGAGCAAGCGAGTGTCAAGCACTACATGAAAGTTACATAAAAACAGATTTAGAGATTTTTTGCCTATTTTTATTTTAAGATGTATACCAGATAATGTTATATAGCGTTAAAATAAAGTCTCAAATACTACTTACGTCTCAAACAAAATCTGACTTAATAGGTACTTGAAACCCTTCCCATAGTTCTACGAAACGGTCTGTTCTAGTTAAGCCGAAGGTTCCAAGAAACTATCTTCTTGTAAAATATTAGAGAGTTAAGACGTTAATCGTTTGATAAGGATGGAGTTACTTTATGCTCGTAAGTTACTGTTATTCGGTTAATTGTTAACTTGCTAATGCCCAGGGTTTTAGAGGATGCGCTGATATGAAAATAGGTGATATTTATGAGTTGGTTCAGTTATGTCTAGATGTTATTACGCAGCAAGATAGATGTGAGCCTTTCCCATGTGTATGATGAGAGATCTAACGAGCACGAGCAGTGTGGTGACAATCTATTTGGGATTTTCCATACTGTTTTTTAAAGTATTTTAATACTAAATATTCATCGATAGACAGAAAAGTAAACACGCGAAGTAGAAAAAGAGAAAAGAAGAAGAATTACTATAAAGTAGTATATTTTGAACTTATTAAATCAATTGGCTGCCTCCTTGGTGTAGTGGCCCCAAGCGGTACTGCTGAGAATGAAATTAGGATTCAATTCCTAGGTCAGGCAAACTGTTCATAGCATTTTCCATTGACGTTTTCTAAGTAGCAGCCCGGACTTAACTGTTAATAGCATTTTCCATTAACGTTTTCTAAGTAGCAGCCCGGACATAACTGATAATAGCATTTTTTATTAACGTTTTCTAAGTAGCAGCCAGACTTGACTTGTGCACATTTGATGGTAGTAGACTCGACTGGACTTAAAACATAACTGAGAAACACAACAGAACATCACGCCTGTAATCAGCAAAGGGTTTGGCAGAGGTGTACCTAATAGTAGGTAAACCTACATGTCGTCAGTTATTTTTAAGCCTCATGTAATAGGGGGCGAGCCTATTGTCATCAACCGGGTACTGAGAAGTTCCTGACAGAAAAACTTAAATACAATTTACACGACCCGGGAATAGAACACAGGACTTCATGCTCAGCAGTCGCGACCACTCGACCAACAAGCCAGTCAAGTCAGTAACTGGAGAAATGACTGCGTAACTCATAACATTAAGTATTTCATCAATTTTTAGGGTTCCGTACCCAAAGGGTAAAACGGGACCCTATTACTAAGACTTCGCTGTCTGTCTGTCTGTCTGTCGGTCTGTCTGTCTGTCTGTCTGTCTGTCTGTCTGTCTGTCTGTCTGTCTGTCTGTCTCCAGGCTGTATCTCATAAACCGTGATAGCTAGAAAGCTGAAATTTTCACAAATGATGTATTACTACTGCCGCTATAACAACAAATACAAAAATTAAAAAAATTAAATATTAAGGGGGGCTCCCATACAACAGATATGATTTTTTTGCCGTTTTATAGATAATGGTACGGAACCCTTCGTGCGCGAGTCCGACTCGCACTTGGCCGGTTATTTTTCTACAACTCTATCATCGAATGGAAGCCCAGCAAATAAGATATTCTCACAAACCTATCTATAGATAGCCACTACCAATTTTCATTACGCTTCTAATCAAGACACGATTGCAATTCCTGCAGCGATCCGATGGAACAGGCGGGTTGTTAGCCAGACTTTTACTTATTGTGGTGTTGGGGACGAACAATTTGTCGCTCGATCGGCCCCGACGGCCAAAGATTGCTTTTTTAAAGATACACTTGGAAAAGCTAGTTCAATAGTTGGAATTCTTGGCAGAGTTAAAGTTTATTTACTTGCTGTGCAGGTTGGCAGTGTTTAAGATACGGAATCTTTGTAACGGGGCGTTGAAAACATTCTGGTATTGTTTTTTTTTCTTAGTTTCTCGTAGCGTTACGCGTTTGTTTTTGTAATTGTGGAGAATGTTTTGTCGTTTTAATAAACGTTTCTCAAGTATTCATCTGATTGGTATTTTTATTTTTATTGCATTTTTATTTTCTTTGAAGCCGGTGGGATCACCCTAACTATCCTTCCTAGCTAATATTATAAATGCTAAAAGTTTGTTTGTTTGTTACCTTTTCACACCAAGCCACTGAACCGATCATACTGAAATTTTGCATATACTTTATCAGGTATACAGAAACGGACATAGGGTACCTTTCATCCCGAAAAGAAGTACTATTCCTGAGGAAAACAACAATAACGTTTTTATGATAATAGATGGCGCCACGTGTCTTTCGAATCATGATTGAATTATATTATTACAAGCAGAGTACAACCCGAATTGATTGTATAATTCTAAATTAACGCGAGCGAAGCTGGGGGCAAAAGTTAGTTTCTTATAAGTCATTGCGTTTTTTTACCAGCTTTTAATAAATTGTGTGATTACAAATTTCCTTTAAAATCGTTCGGATTATGATTGAAGGTGTGTTACGCAATCAGGGTGCTGGTTGTTCCACTTGTTTTACAAAGTAGCAACCATTGCAATCCTATTTTGACTATTAAACCAAAGCATGAACCCGAAAGATGTTATATTTCCACAGTCGAATTATTACATGCAAATGCATACATTTATTCAAGTAATTAACTCATGCAACGCCATATTGAACCAAGTCTTATATTCGACAGCCTCGCTCCAATTTCTAAGTACATTTGAGCATCCTTAGACACAATAGGAAGTCCTATTTGCGGCTCAATTCCTTAAGTAAAGTCACTTTGCTCAGCGACTCGGCTTGAGTATCTCCTAGTATGTGCCTTTCAGACGGGTAAGTTTTAATTTAGCTGTGTTTACGACTTTAATTGATTGGTAGATATGGTTCTGGCTGGACGTTTAATGGTCTGGTTCTAATTATAATATCTGAATAGTAATCGATAAGTCAATCATTCATTAATCATTAACTAAATACAGGGTGTAAACGGACCCTTTACGAAGTCCATAAAGCACTCTTTACATCAAACTAAGTAACTCTTCGCAAACATTATTGCTAGAAAACGACTTTTTTTTTTGGGGTTAAATGTCACATTTTGCTGTAACGCGCTCAAAACATTGTGCTGATTGGTGCATTGAATAGTACGGGCGTTGTAGAGGCATTTAAAGTAAAGTGATAATATTAAAAACTTGTATTAAAAAAATACTTGTGTAAAAGTTGGAATTTTGACCCCCAATGTCTCTAGAAAGTTCCCAGGTCCAGAACAATAAAATTGTCGCAATGACAGGTAGAACAAGTGCCTTTCGACTTCGTTAAGGGTACTTTTACACCTATCATGATCAATTAACCACCCTTGGCCGCCCCGTATTATAAGGGACTTCAACATAACTACTAACTCGTAAAATGTGGATGTAGGTTCTACACACACCAGGTACACCTCTGCCTAGCCTTTCATGGGCACAGACGTGATGGGATGTTTTCATGAATAACCCGTGTAATAGGAACCGAATGTCCCTTCTTCAAGTTTGAACCTTTCCTATTTCCAAGTTAATCTTGGTCACATTAAAAGTCTATACGTTACGTTTACACAGTGCACTCGTGCTAGGGCTTCTTACTAGTTTTAAGGCTGAATAAACACATTAGGTAGCCTACCATCTCGTCTTTAAGCAGGAATAGTTCCAGTGTGGGAAAGAGATGGTTCTAGACGATCTGTATAGCTCTGTCTCTTTCCCACACTGGAATTACTCCTACTTTAAGACGTCATAGTAACCCCCCTGTGTGTTAAATTATGAATTTGACTTTGAGCCTCCAATTTAAAAACGTTTTGTTTATGCCTAGAGTTGATGATGCAGCTTATTAAACCGGGCCGAAAAATCCTGAAAATATGAAAACTTTAAATCTGGGAAGTGTCTTTTAGTCGCGTGTTCAATTTACTTTTTTTGAAAGAAATTATTTTATGTCCAAATAGTCGTCAATCAATGACATCAAAATACCCTAATAAAGAATCAAATAGTAAAACAAGAAAATGACACGCTCGTAATAAATGATGTCGTGCGTGACTTTCTTAAAATGGTGGGTAACGCAACCTGTCGGAATGGGGATGAGTAACTGACGTTGTTTAGTTTGAGCATGCTATTTCTTGGTTATTTATTTTTATTTGGGGGCCCCTGAAAGCTGAGGAATGTTTGACGGTTGTCATGATGACGATGTACTACGCACGCACCAAGTTACGGTGGATCATAGTATGTAGAAATGTGTCTATTTCTTTAATGTTTTTATTTTGTTTCAAATAATTATACTCAGACTACAATAATGCAGCAACTAAAGGGTAAGCGAAAAAATGACTCATAACAAAGCTTAATGACTTAATGGTTAAGGTCACCATGATAATGGTTACCTTGAGACAAGAAGAACAATAAGCTTTTAGAACAATAAGCCATTTTTAACAAAATAATGGTTAACGTCAGGTAGAATTAACTAAACCAAAATGTTGATATTTCTGACTGGAACCAAGGAAATACAGCCAATTTTTTTGCCCCAATAAAACGTTAAAGTCTCCAGAGAAAATAGAATGTACAGAAGCGCGAACAAAGACGTATAAATAAAATACTTACTGCTAAAAGTAGCATCAATTTCTACATTAAAAATGCAATGAAATTTCAGCGTAGTCGATTGTCTTGCAGAGGGTATCTGCATGGCAAAGAGGGAAGTATTCCAGTCGACGAAGAATTTAAAATACGTGTAGTGAAAAATTGATGCCTCTTCCAGTATGCTCCATGATAGTATACATACGACGCATTTAGGAAATGCTGTACTCACATCGAGTTATGCACAGAATGTAAAAGGAAAATGTCTGGACGTTCCATTAGCTATTTTTCTTTCTACGTTAGTCAGGCTTTTTATATTAAAATGTCTGTGAGTTAATATGCTTCTTCAAAGTCTCGAGTATTTATGCATTTTTCTTGAATGCTGATACTCTTAGTATGATGTTTATCTGCGAGTTTTTTTGCGCAGTAAATAGAACTAAATAACTTGGACGTGATATTTTCTTTTTAGAAATGTTGGCTTTTCATGGCGCGAAACGCAAACATGATGAGAAGAAAATACAGCATGTTGCCAACTCATCACCCGAACGTCAACGGCGTACCCCCAAACAGCTACACCGGAAAAAGCCGCATACAATTCCTTTCATAACGCAATTCCGTAAGCAATACACTCATACACACAATTCACCTCACGCCAAAAAAAGTATTCAAACGCCCCATTTACGCCAAATGCTACCTCAGCGCAACGGCGGCCATTTTTCATCCGATTTCGTGCGAACACGATCGAACACGAACGTTAGGCAATATGTTCTGTATGTCATACAAATAAAACAAGTCGGGTGATAAACTACAGTCATTTTCGTTCGTGAAGAGGTGTACATTCGTCATGAAGCCTTGGCTCACTTTTCATCCCGATCCCTTATCGTGGAAGACTGTATAAGTGACTCACGTAAGCTTCAATAAATCTGTAGGTAAAGACGCTGGAACGAGTTGTCGTTGAATTTGAATTAGGAATGAGGACTTGTTGACGATGCGATGTTTTCATGGAAATGGTTGTAGGCTAGTAGTTTAGTGAATAATATTTTTATCTAGAACCAAAGCTATTGCTGTTGACGATGACACAGGGTCAAAATAGATGCCTATAGTTGCACATGAAAAGGACCATGCCCATATTAGTATGGAGATGAAAGTCAGCAATGCCAAGCAATGCCCAAATTGCAGCTCTATGTCATACGATAACTTAATAACAGTATTTTTATAATATCTAGATTTAATGTCATATAAAGCACTGATTGAAAAGTTATTGGACGTTAAACGTGATAACTGCCTACGTATTGTTTATACATTTTATCGTTTACAGACAGCATTGCTATTAGTTTTGCACTAGGAACTTCATAATCATCACATAAGCTAGGCCAGATCAGTGTTCTTTAATACACTTAAATGTCTGTAAACATTTCAGTTATTTGGATTTATCTAGTCTGTCTCCATAGTATTTCCATCAATATAAATGTGAAAACAATTTGGTTAGATGCAAAACTTAAGTAGGTACTCGAGTAACGTGGCAACAGCATCCCACTGTTCTGTTACCTACGAGACAGTTACAGCAGTATCCTAATATAGTATCTAAACAATTATTATCAGATGGTTGTGCATCAATTAAAATATAGGTGAAATATTTACGCTGACCAACATGACGCGATTGTCAACACACAAAAACAGACGTAGACCATAGAAGTAGTTGAAATATAGGGTATTCAGATCATAGATCCGAATACCCTATATTTCACAGTTCGACCATTCGAGTATCCCTATATTTCACTATTCAAAATGAAGGTTGCATTCAGAATTCTCTATTCAAAATGAATGTTGCATTCAGAATTCTCAATTCAAATTGAATGTTGCATTCAGATCGAAATGAGACTCTATTCAAGATCGTCTATTTAGAATACTCCAATGATAGATTTCTTACATTTCTAATTATTTACATTTTTCACTGAACTAAGTAATAGAATACAGGTAAATTTATAGCTTAGACATTCACACTTCGATTCATAAGTAGGTTTAACATTCTATTATCATTAATATCTACTAGGATCGTTCGTATCTTATCTTACTGACAAAACACTTTATTTTCTTCACACCATTTATTTAGGCAAAACACATTTTTTAAGGCACATACATATGATGCATACAACTTATGAACTAATACACTAAAGGAACATCCCTTCCAGTTTTCTTTTACAAGGATTGATAAAAAGTATTATTCAAATATGGTAGCAAGTCTTTGACACGTGAGTATATGTTATCATTGTGAATATCCTTCACAATATGCTGAACACATATTTCCGCACTGCACTGGCACATAGAATTACTTTGAAATTGGTTCGCATCGTAGATTTCGATCCGTATAACTTTAGCACCACCGATGGAAAATGTTTTGTAAAAACTCATTAACTCTTTCTTGTTTTCATTAGTTGTATTTAGTGTAGGTGGGGTTCTGCGTCGTTCATCCATATCCAAATAATTGATGGCTCTATCAACCATATCAGGATCTATCATTAATGGAGGTGAAATTGGTGAATAAACCCAGCTTGGTGTCTGAAACAGAACACATTATCGTTGCAGTACTGGTATTATTAAGGCCATAACATAATTCAGAGTATTTATTTTTTAAACTTGGACACTTACCGACATTGTAGAATTAGTAGCACACTAAAAGAAATAAAGAACTAAAGTGAAACTGTATCTTTTTATTTTTTATTTTATACTTATATGAAAATTTGTTGTAGCTGATCCAACCCAGTCAGGACTCAGGTGCAGAAATTGAATGATCGATTTTATTTTATTTTTTCCATTTATATATCTTTTAATTTTTATCAATAGAGTTCAAAGTCGTACGTTTTCTTTTTTGCTAGATTTTGATATCCTCGGACAAAATGGTATGGTGAAATTGAAACCTCAAGACATCTCGGCGCCAAACATTTTATTGTTTACCGTAAAGTTATATTGATAAAATAAATACTACTGTACGTTTGTTATTAGTATTATTTCATACATTTTATTTAGAAAATTCAGCAGGCAAAATCATCGTATGTTAGTAGTATGTCATTGATGATGACTTTGCAAAATTGTAATTATTTATATGGAGATGGATCAAAACAAAATAGCAAATCGACATACTATCGTTACTCCTGGTTTTGCCTACTATTATTATGTCGTTATTCAAACTTATATTTTTTAAAGTCACCTAAAATTAACTTAAAATTAACTACTGGTAGATATCCCGATACAGAATTGTTTGTATACTATAAATATTGCTTTTATTATTACAGCAAGACTGTAAAACTGTTTAAAAATCTATCAGTAGATCTTGAGTCAAAACAATAGTGATCATAGAAATGTTCGCTTAAAATAAAGGTTGATAAACACATCACAAAATTATAAGATAAAAAAGAAGCTTACTCTTATACCGAAATCTGAGATTCTGACTCGTCATATTTCCACTCCTCAACGTGTCTAGGAGTTACATGCGAGCGTGCAAACCGCAGCGTTTGTACCGCCGGCGTGGAAAATATTCAGCAAAAACAACAACCTACGAACTTTTTTCTAAGTACCTAAGTATGAAATTCCCCTATTTTTGATTTAAGTAAGTACCTACATAAGATTCAAAATCGCTTAACATTCGTCTTATAAAAAACGCTGTAAACTTAAAACCATAACCGCTACGATTTGTACGCTCGTGTACCCGTGTACACAATTGACAATTTTTGCAAGTATGCAGTTTTACAAATTTGGATTGAATGACGTGATTTTAGGGCTATAAAAACGCTTCACAAATGAGCCTCCGGTACAATTCCTCTCTGGAACGAATCCACTCTGCAAGGAATCAACGCTCCGAGCTCCCTAATCAAGCTAAGCATCAATCAAGTCTAAGCATCAATCAAGAATGTAAGTACCTATTCATAATCCTAGCTAACTATTGAATGGTTAGAGTAATGTATTAATTGATGTATTCGGTACACGCTTAGCTCAGAGACTGAGTGTTGCTTTTCTATGCTGCAGGTTCGATTCCTGCACATATAGAATGGTATGTATATTCATCTAATAAAAATTGTTTTTTAACACAGTCAGCGCAGAGGCTGACTGATCGATGTTTGTAAGCATTTGTGTCCTGGATTCGATTCCTGCACAAATCAAACGATATTACTATGTGTCAATTATTTATCTTCGTCATGATCACTTTTTTTTTTTTTCAAAATGTAGGAATTAGGAAGGAAACGGATTGATTGTAATGCACTATTTTTTTTTGTTCACAGGTCGGAACTACTCAACAACGACCTTTTCCTCTCCAGCGATGACTCTGATCAAGAAGTGAAGTCGAAGAGGAAGACAGAGGAAAGAAAAACGAAGCGAGAAAGGTCCAGCAAGTCGAGTGAAGATCAGCCATCAAGACCAAAAAAATCGAAAACGATCATTTCGCCAGTAACACTGCCAGCTCGAGTTACAGCTAAGGAATTATTCGGTGAAGACAGCGGTAATGAAGAAAGCGTCACCCCCACACCGAGATCCTGCAAAACTGGTAATATACCACCACTTTACTCATATTTTACAAGAAGGATGGCGAAGGGATATTCTCGACAGATAAGCGAGACTAAAGAGGGAAAATATTATGTAGAGGTGAAAATTTACAATACAGAAGAAATTAAAAAAATATTGCCTATAAATAGATGGCGCTCGGCCATAACTACCATCAAGACGAAACTAGATGATAGTAAAGAATCTTGGGTCCACTTAAAGGAGTTTGTTAAATCAACTCAAAATGATTTTAAAAACTGTGCCATCACCCACATGGGTGCCTATGATGTTTAACGTGTGTTTTTATTTGATTTTTTGTCTGTGAATATTTGCTTTTAATCTTTCTTTACATTGTATCTTCTTTTTAGTTGTTTTTTTAAATAATAATATGTCTTATTAATAATTGTTTTATATTTTATAAGTATGATGTTGTAGTATAAATAAATATTGTATTAGTAATTTCGTCATTGGATTTCTTTTTTTACAGTTACACACCTCAACAGCAAATCGAGATCTAGAAAGTCAATAACCTGTCATAAATGTAAAATTGAAATACCAAAAAATCAGTATTCCTATCATATGAGAACGAATATACACAAAGCAAATTGTTTATTGAATACCAAGTTCACAGATATTCATATTATTGCAACAGCATTCAAAAACAGATTAATGACATACAGATTGAATGTTACTCAGGAAGACGAGTACCTCGGTTTAGAGGCGTTCCTGGGTGATCATCTCATGAATATAACAGAATTGATAAATATGTCACTTAATGAACACAATTGCATAAAATTGAGTTTTGAATTGTTTGCCTTTTTTATGTTATCAAAATCAGACGAACAACAATTAAAGTCGTTTAATACCAAATATGAAATTATATATAAGAGCACTGATTTGAATGAATTATTAACCAGAGTAATAAATAAACTAAATAATAAATTAACCGAGTTCCAGCACTGTCAATCTGGTTGGACATTTGTTTCTATGAGTCATCTCGAAATTAATATAAACAAGTATTCCCCTATGAGAGGTGGGTCTTATATAGAACTGCCCTCAGATATTAAGCACTCGAAAAGTTGTATAAATATTAAAAATAATGATAATTGTTGTTTATTATGGAGTATAGTTGCTGGATTATACCCAGCTAAACATAATGTATGCAGAACAAGTTCATACCCTCATTATACCTCTGTTTTAAATATTGAGGGAATGTCATTTCCTCCTACGATAAATGATATTAAAACGTTAGAAAAAAATAATTCCAACATCAGTTTAAATATATATGGTATACAAAATAATATTGTGACTGGACCTCTTTATGTAACACAAAATAAAAGAAAAAATCATTTTAATTTACTTTATATCGAAAAAAAATCTATCGCACACTACTGTCTAATTAAAGATTTAATACGTCTAGTGCGACGTCAAGTGACTCGTTCTAAAGGAAAACTTTATTTATGTGATGCATGTCTACAACTATTTAGTAACGAAAATAGACACAAGACTCATAACTGCTCTAAGATTTTGACTATATTACCAGAAAATAAATCTGTACTAAAGTTCAAACATTATGAGAGGAAGCAAAAAATTAATTTCATAATTTATGCTGATTTTGAATGTATGTTAATAGACTGTAATGAAAGTAATTTAAATACTTTGAATACTCAGAAACTAAAAACACACCAACCTTCATGTTTCGCTTATTATATTTGTTGCGCACATAATGATCAATTAAACAAGTATGTTACGTATCGAGGTACAGATTGTGTGGAAATATTTGTTAAATATTTACTAGAAGACGTTAAATATATACATAAGATTTTAAGTAGTAAAAAGCCAATGACCCCATTATCAGCAGAACAAGAGATGGATTATCAAAATTCGAAGACATGTCACATATGCAAAAAATTATTATTGAATGATAAAGTCCGAGATCATGATCATATTACATCTGAGTATCGTGGAGCAGCGCACTCCCATTGTAATTTGATGTATAGAGTTTGTTCATTCATTCCCGTTGTCTTTCATAATTTGTCTGGATATGACTCACATTTATTCATTGAAGAGTTAGCAAAGTATGAAGGCTCTATTAATATAATCCCAAAAACTAAAGAAAAATACCTTTCAATAATAAAAGTTATAAATACAGAAAAAAACAATCACCCTATACAAATCAAATTTATTGATTCCTTTCAGTTTCTTAGTTCTAGTCTAGATGCACTAAGTAAAAGTTTATCAGAAGACGATTTTTCAAACTTATCAAGAGAGTTTACTGATAAAAAACAATTTGATTTAATGCGGAAAAAAGGTGTTTATCCATATGATTATATTGATTCGTGGTCTAAATTTGACGAGACGAAACTTCCCTTAAAGTATAATTTTTATAACAGTCTGTGCGAAAAACATATAACTAATGAAGAATATTTACACGCTCAAACAGTTTGGAATATTTTCAAAATAAAATCTCTTGGTGAATATACAGATTTATACATAAAATGTGATGTTCTTTTACTATGTGATATATTTGAAAAATTTAGAAAAACAAGCTTACATTACTATAAGTTGGATCCGGCTTATTATGTAACGTCTCCAAGCTTAAGTTGGGATGCAATGCTTTTATATACCGACACTGAACTTGAGTTGATAAGTGATTTACAAATGTACGAGTTATTAGAAAAAGGAATTCGTGGTGGACTAGCACAGTGTTCTCTACGTCATGCTGTAGCAAACAATAAATATTTACCACATTTTAATGAGTTTGAACCAAGTAGTTATCTAATATATCTTGATTGTAATAATCTATATGGCTATGCTATGATGAAGAAACTTCCTATTAAAGAATTTAAGTTCTTGAGTCTGAAAGAAATTAGCAAGTTTGATGTAAATGATGTGTCAGATGACAATGATTATGGATATATTTTGGAAGTAGATTTAAATTATCCAAATTATTTACATTCCAAGCATAAAGACTTACCTTTCGCAGTTGAAAAAATAGTACCTCCTTATGGAAAATCAGTAAAATTGGTTGCAAATCTCTATGATAAGCAAAATTATGTAATTCATTATGTTCACTTGAAAGAATGTTTGAAAAAAGGTCTGGTTTTAAAAAAGATTCATCGTATACTAAGCTTCAGACAAGAATGCTTTCTCAAAAAATATATTGATCTGAATACTAGTCTTCGTCAAAATTCCAAAACTGCGTTCGAGAAGGACTTTTTTAAATTATTGAATAATGCCATATTCGGAAAAACTATCGAAAATAAACGCAAGCAAGCCGATGTAAAATTAGTAACGAAATGGACAGATAACAGAAAGATAAATAAAGAAGATATGATTGAAATCTATGATAATAACATGAATGTACCATTTGGAATTCGAAGTGAAAACAAAAATTTGATGATGGGGAACTCTAAAGTATCATTTTCTTTTACAAACAATGTTAACGATTCCCTCAAATCAATTATAGCCACAGTGAATGACAAACATTATGAAATAACTCCTGGACTAAAAGAACTTTTACTACGTAATAGACCTGACCTCAGTCTGGTAACTGAAACTGATAAAATGGTTTACAAAGATATGCTCAGTAATACAAATGCTCACAAACGCGATTTTAATCCAAACGGTCAATTAAAAGGTGACAAAGGTTTGAAATACCGTCAAATCATTAAACCATTATTTTCTGAAAAAAATTACGTTCAACATGCAGAACAAGTCATTCAGTCAAAAAGTGGTGGCTACTTACCTAAATTGAAAAAGAAGTATAAGAGTAATACAGATTATGTTTATTGGGATGACCCTAATGAATTAATCGATAGATTACGACTGTTAATTGCTTCAAAAAACGCCGGTAATACTAATCATGACAATGAAATTATATCAATTGTTGAAGAGTTAAAAGAAGCTGGTGTTATAAAAGAATAAAAAGCATTGTAGCTTATTTTATACTTAGTTATTTAAAGCGTGTAGACCATGAAGGTTCATACAAAACAAACATCGGTGTCTCTTAACGAAATAAGCTCAATCATTGAGAACATAGACAAATCAACCGAAACCGAATGTTGCAAAAATACTAGTAAATTCAAAATTGAAATATTAATGAAAATAGAACAATTAAACAAATTAATTACTAGTTTGAATATAAGATTAAATAAAGTTGAAAACACCATTGAATTAAAAGAAATTGCAGGGAAGTTAAGCAAGCATTATGAGCAAAATAGACGTCATAAATGAAATCCATAAAAATGCTAGAGTTAATTTTCCAAGAAGAAATGTAATTCTTAAAGATATAGATGACCTTTGGCAAGCAGATTTGATGGATATGCAAGCAATATCAAAAGTGAATGCGGGTTTTAAATACATACTGGTGATTATAGATACTTTTTCAAAATATGCTTGGGCAATTCCACTAAAACAAAAAAATAAGCAACAGGTATCAGAAGCATTTAAAACAGTAATTGAAAAAGGACGTGTCCCAAAAAATTTACAAACCGATCTTGGGAAAGAGTTTTATAATGATCAATTCAAAAGTTTGGTTAATAAGTATAATATTAATCATTATTCTACTTATTCTACTAAAAAGGCCTCGATTGTTGA
Organism: Eurois occulta; assembly: GCA_950022335.1. Classification (NCBI taxonomy): domain Eukaryota; kingdom Metazoa; phylum Arthropoda; class Insecta; order Lepidoptera; family Noctuidae; genus Eurois; species Eurois occulta. The sequence continues at coordinate 19,406,879 of OX465486.1, read as the reverse complement.
AAGATTAATAAGAACGTTAAAGAATAAATTATACAAGGAATTTAGTTTGAATGGAAATTATAAATGGTTTAACGGTATTTTAAATAAAAAGTTACATGAATACAATAATGATGTACACAGAACTGTCGGTCAGCCACCTGCTTCAATAAATCAAAGGAATAAAACAAATATACTGCAAAGATACTTAGACGCAGCTCAGTCCCGAAAAAAAGTGGAGTGTAAGAAATTTAGTGTAGGAGATTTTGTGAGAATAAGTAAATATAAAGGATGTTTTGATAAAGGTTATTATCCAAACTGGTCCACCGAAATATTTAAAATAAAAAAAATCCAAGAAACAAATCCAACTACTTACTTAATAGAAGATGTTAGATGTAGACCAATACTAGGCGCATTTTATGCACAAGAACTTCAGAAAACACATCATCCTGACATATACCTCGTTGAAAAAGTTTTGAAACGAAAAGGAAAACAAGTATACGTTAAATGGTTGGGGCTGCCGACCAGTGAAAATAGCTGGATTGATAAATTAAATGTATTATAACTACTGACTGAACGATATTTAAGCATTTTACAAATAATTATCTATTCACTTCCACTTTGTTCTTATTGCAATAAAGACATAAAATATAATTCAATTTTATGTAAAAACAATTCTTAAAAAAAAAAATAACAATGAAGAAAGCACGAAGTACAAGCAATAAACAAATGGCTGGTTTATCATCTGTCAAAGTAAGATCTGGAGCGGGTTTTAGAAAAACACTGAAAAATATTGTATCACATACCAAAAAACACATCAAGAAACTAAAACCTACCACTAAGAAAGCATTAATGGAATTAGCCTGCGCTGCAGCTCGAGAATTTGCATCCGATTTACCCATAAAATTACCCAGAATTATACCAGTACCTAAAACTGGAGGATTTCTTCCTTTAGTGCCAATATTTGCTGGTTTATCTGCCGCTGGGAGTTTGGCTGGGGGTGCTGCTGGGATTGCAAAAGCTATTAATACATATAAAACAGCTAAGAAACAGTTGCTTGAATCGGAACGTCACAACAAGCAAATAGAAGCTTTAATGATTGGAAAAGGATTACATCTTAAGTCGTACAAAGAAGGTTTAGGAATTTATGTTACAAAGAAAAAAAACTAAATTGTCGGCTACCCAATAGAGCTTTAACTAATATTGATATATTGAAGCATTCAAATAGTATCCCCTTCTTTCGAGGTGTATTTATGAGAGATGAATTACCAGATGACCCATTACCATTAGAATGTGGAGTGATTAATCTTGATATTTCTAAAAACTCTGGCACTCATTGGGTAGCCTATGCCAAAATATACGATCACATTGAATACTTCGACAGTTATGGTAACTTAAAACCACCCAAAGAATTTATAAAATATTTAGGAAACAATATTCAGTATAATTATGAAAATGTACAACATGATCACTTGTATAATTGTGGGCACTTATGTTTAAAATTTCTTAAGTTATTTTGGAAAAGTAATAAAGGAACATATTAATTAATTAAGTGATTTTTTATTTCTTACGACTTCTTTCGTTAAACAAGAAAAATATAAATGACGTTGCTAGTTCATGCACGTGCATTCTTCGGTTGTTGGTGATAACCATCACTAGTGAGAGTTGGAAAAGTATTTAATTATTATTTAAAGTAACCTCCTCCGTTTTATTCGTACTAACCATGCTAGTTCTTAATAAAACTCCTAGTGAGAGAGGGAAATATAACATAAGACTACCAATATCCAAAGAAGTGAGACGTGCCGGTGCAGTGAAAATTAAAAAAGTTTCAAAGGAAAACAAAAGATTTCTTCAAGACATTGGTTTTAAAATATAACATGCTTCAAATTACAGATTTACCGCAATATGAGACCTCTATTGAGGCTTATGAGATCCATAGCTACAATCCATATAACAATAGCTTTAAAGAAAATGATGAAATTAGAATACCCATACAACAGCAAGATTTATATGTATTGCCATCAGGTAGTTCCATTTATATAGAAGGATATGTAAATGTGTCAACTAGAGATGCAGCGGGAAAATTAATAAAAAAAGATGTCGACTTTATAAACAATCCAATTTCATATTTGTTTCAAGATATTAGGTACGAAATAAATGGTGTTGAAATCGATCGCATTAAAAATGTTGGCATTACAACAACCTTAAAATCGTATGTCTCTATGAATGAAGGTGAAAGTAAAGCTGCAGCAGTCTGGGGATGGAACTTAGGTGGTACGAAACTAAGAAACGGATATTTTAGTGTTATCATGCCATTGAACAGAATACTGGGATTTGCAGAAGATTATAACAAAATAATAATCAATTGTAAACATGAACTTATATTACAACGAAGCAGCTCGGCATTGAACTGTGTGCTTATAGACAAAAATGATAACGTAGAAATGGACATACAAAAGATACAATGGCGTGTGCCGCATATTAAAGTTTCTGATCGTAATAAATTGTTATTGCTTAAAAGCCTGGAGAGAGATCGTTCTATACAGATAGCATTTAGAAATTGGGATTTGTATGAATATCCATTACTACCAAAAACAACGAAACATTCCTGGTCAGTAAAGACAACTTCCCAGCTAGAAAAACCGAGGTTTGTTATATTTGGTTTGCAAACAGCTCGAAAAAATAATAAAACTAGAAGTTCTTCGATATTTGATCACTGCAATGTAAACAATATTAAATTATATTTGAATTCTCAATACTATCCGTATGACTCACTTAATTTGAAATTTGATGAAGGTAAATTTAGTATATTATATGAAATGTATGCTAATTTTCGTCAGTCGTATTACAACTTAGGCATTGATCCATTGCTTAGCTTAAACCAGTTTAAAGAAATTGCTCCACTTTTTGTGATTGACTGTTCAAGACAAAACGATTCACTTAAAACTGGACCAGTTGACGTGCGATTAGAAATTGAATGCTCTGAAGATATTCAAGATAATACAACTGCCTATTGTTTAATAATAAACGATCGACTGTTCGAATACAAGCCATTAAGTAATATTGTGAGAAAACTATCATGAATGTCATCGTAGATGTTCAAGGGTTTAAGAGTGAAGGAAACGAGTTTATTCCAAAAGAAATAGCAATAATGTACAAAGGACATATACAAGTACTGTTGATAAAACCACCACGGCCATTTTATGATTTGACGAAGAAAGAACGGTTACAAGTGGCTTGGATTGAAAAAAACAGAGGAATAAACTGGGACGAAGGCTTTGTACCATATTTTAATTATAAAGCAAACTTTGGCAATTTTTTTAAAAATAAATCTATATTTACTAAAGGAAACGAAAAAGTGTTATGGTTAAAAGATATATTCCAAATTAATAATGTATACAATTTAGAAAGTAAAAACTGTCCAAGTTTGGTAACATTATATAGCAATTATTCAGATTCATCTGAGATTATAAGTTGTCTACATCACACCAATATATGTGCCTTAAAAAATGTGTTTTGCCTAAATAAATGGTGTGAAGAAAATAAAGTGTTTTGTCAGTAAGATAAGATAAAAACGATCCTAGTAGATATTAATGAATATAGAATGTTAAACCTACTTATGAATCGAAGTGTGAATGTCTAAGCTATAAATTTACCTGTATTCTATTACTTAGTTCTGTGAAAATGTAAATAATAGTAATGTAAGAAATGTATCATTGCTTTTATACCAGTACCTAAAACTGATAAAATGATGTGTACAAAATAATATTTTTATAATTATGTAGAAATAAATATTTAAACCTGACCTATATGTTTTATTACTTAAACACTAACAATATTAATACAACTGTTAACAGCCTGCCAACCGCATGTAATAGTTCGACATCGAGAGCAGTTCATAGAGCAGTTCATACTGAACAGCTTGTTATAATGAGCAGTTCATATTGAACTGCTCTGTTTATTTACACACACGAACGTATGTAGTTGATGAGTATGCTACACTACTACTATACAGGATTTTAATTAAAAAAAAAATGTTTTTGAATAGGCAACTCTAGAATATTGTTACTAGACCATTTTAAGACTTGACGAAGAAAGGATGGTTACAAGTGGCTTGGATTGAAAGTACGAGGTATAAACTGAAATGAGCATTTTGAATAATTATTAAATAAAGAGGTTACAGAGGAATAAACTGAAATGATTTACTGGAATAATCTTATAAATCGAAGTGTGAATGTCTAAGCTATAAACTGACCTGTATTCTATTACTTAGTTCAGTGAAAAATGAAAATAATTAGAAATGTAAGAAATCTATCATTGAGTATTCTAAATAGACAATTATGAAAAGATGTCTCATTTCGATCTGAATGCAGCATTCATTTTGAATAGTGAAATATAGGGATACTCGAATGGTCGAACTGTGAAATATAGGGTATTCGGATCTATGATCTGAATACCCTATATTTCAACTACTCATAGAGTGTAGGTACTAAGTATAAAGGAACTGAATGAATGATTGACAGTCTGGAGTCACGTCACCTCTCACCCGATAGTTTTTTGGAATGTTTTTGACTTGGACCTAAGTCTTTTGAGACATTTCTTTATTAGATTTTTGCTTGAATTATATTTGTTTGTTTGAAGCGTTGATTTATATTAAAAAAACCGCATATATATTATAAAACCGCAACACTAATAGTAGGTAGATATTCGTTATCATCGGTAACAAGTAACAACACTATCACAACGAATTAATAAATCGGCCAAAGGACGTGATTCTAGACCGTAATAAACAACACTTTTAGTGCATGAATGAATGAATGAAACATACATTAATATCAAAGGTACTAAGTACTGCAATGTAAACAAGAAGTCTTTTTTTTTCGTTTTTTTTTATCCAGTGCTTGATAAGTTTCAAAATTAACAGCTTATTCTTGTTTTCATTTATTTGTACTATCTTGTAATTTACTTTATCTGGGCATTTCTGGGGCACAGATGGGCATGGTTCTTTTAACCCGAGCCTATGAGCCACTATCTTGTATTTTACAAACAGCGGTGGCCCAATGGTGGCAGTCCCGACTTACGAGGAGTAAGTCGTGTGTTCGAATCCAGGCAGGCGAATTATTTTGTGTAGGTAATTTATTTCATCACCACTGCTCTCAAAACGGTGAAGGAAAACATTGCGAGAAAACCGGCATGTCCTAGAACCAAAATTCGAAGACATGTGACAGCTACCAACCCGCACGGGGCCCGCGTGGTGGATTATAGCCCATTCTTTCTCATAGAGAGGAGGCCTGTGTGAAGCGGCCGGAGCGGCGGGAGCGCCAGAAGTTCTTTGTAGTACAGTATTAACAATATCGCATGTATTTTGTTGTGATTTAAGATTGCATGCCGTTTCTAATTTGTCTGTAGTTAAATAACTATTTAAGAGACTCAGCTTAAACAGAATAATCACCGCAAAGCCCATCAAAAGCAAAACTCAGTCTAGACTACTATTTCTACATTACTCCAACAAATAAGCACGAAACAAAACAAACGCTATCTAAAACACAATAGCTACAATAAAATCCTTAAATTCAGACGCTTCTATAAAATATTTGAAGCATTATTTAAGTGGGATTTAGTCGTTAGCTAAACTACTATAATGCCCATTGTTCAAACGGTAGTTTCGTACAATTTCGCGGTACATTTGTGGCTGTGGAACTGTGCGGAGAACAGCGCTCCCTAGCGGCCAAAGTGTGGACTAGTCGGTAGGGAATTTGGACTTGTTTATCGGTGGTATTATGTGCTGTAATGTTCTCGTGTTGCAAGTTTTTGGGAGTTTAAAATGTTATATTCTGGTTGTTATCTATTTGCTGTAGGAGGATAGTTTGGTCTTGTCTTAGTGAAAAGTTGAGCTAAAAAGCAGGGTTTTTGTGTACAATCTGACTGCATAGATTGCGAATTCTTAAGTTAGGTACTAGTTATTCCCTTCATGAGGTTTACACAGGTACGTACGTTTAACGTTTTACGAGTACCGTTACTTATGTGTGTGTTTTTATTATATCCGAATTAATGCTGAGTATTGTGTCTATTATATTTAGACTTTCTAATTATAATCAAAATATTATACAGGGCTCTTTCAGAACTGTCTCATCATAGTGTTTGCATGTATTTAGAAAACCTGGGCTAGTAGGAGTTAAATATGTTGGAGGTAGGTTTTTTATTTTTATTGAATGAAATAAAAGAACTTACAATTAGTTTTACAAACTCTAGAAACGGGATATTTACCATGTCCACTGTTTTTTTTGAGTTCCTGATATTTCGGCGCTGTTGCAAGCACCATGATAACGGAAACAAACAGTGGAAATGGTAAATATCCCGTTTCTAGTGTTTATTAAAATGTTAGTGACCGTCACAGTTTAAAAACTTGTATAGTTTTACAAAATTATAGCATCGCCTTGCCAGCCTGCCAACTGGATGCAGCAGTATTTTACGTGGAGCGACAGCCTATCTGATCACATAGACATATAATAGAGACAACCCAGTTAGTACTTGGTAATACGATACCCCTTGGTAGGGCTGATTGTCAGACTTTCGGGCCACTGACTACCTGTTACGACTGTCAAAGATCTACAAATTACAACCGGGACCGTCGGCTCCGAAGCACGGAGGAAACTCGATATGACTCATTACAAAACCATGTTTACACACAATATTATGACGGGTACCAATACGTTCTTGAATAGAAAAAAAAGAGACAATCTAAGAAAGAAAATGCTATCTATTGCCAAACCAAGCACAGTGTGGTTTTCATGAAGTTTCCTACATCGCACCCGGCAGTGCCATCCCTCTGCTTCCCATGAGTGTCGTAACAGATGACTAATGGTACTCGTCCGGAGGATGGACACCATTTGTCATTATTACTTTATTTTGTTTAAAGGAAAAGGCGATATCACAATGTTAGATATTTTCTCGGAGAATTTCACTATGTTAAGTATTTTTAACACTAATATAACTAAGAGCGGGCTAGACTATACTTGTATGATTGACTCTAGGATATAAAAGTGATGTTGTTTTATTGTGTTTGGGTGGCTTACAGCTAACAATACAAAAATGTATAGTGAGGCAATCAACGGAGGAGCCGGCAAGGGCCGATGCCTGCCAGGGCTGCGGGACTGTTTGAAAGAGATACCGCGGACCTGGAACACAAAAGGCAAAAGAAGGAACATGGATGGGTTTTAGTCAGTAAAAGTCTGACACTCCCTTCCGCTCCGCCCAGAGCGGGAGAGGTCATTTGATGATTTCCCATCCCAAAATAAAAAAAAGATAATTAACGACAAGCCATTTACAAGCCTCCACAGTTAGCAGTACACTATTTTATACACAAACTAATAACTAAGCATAATCATCATCCTCATCATTTCAGGCGAAAGACGTCCACTGCTGGACATAGGCCTCCCCCAAGTGTCGCCACATTGACCGGTCTCGTGCGTCTCGCATCCAGCGGATCCCCGCAACCTTCACCAGGTCATCGGTCCACCTAGTGGGAGGCTTTCTAAGCATAATATTCAGTCATAAATATATAGGACTAAATTTAATACCAAATTAAGTATCTGCACAGGCATTAATGCCACCTGCATTCCTGCCTGCTGCAATGCAGGTGCAACCGCTATTAGAATTCATCAGAACCAATACAGCTTTTAGACAAGACAGTACTAATTGTCGCTTAGCAGCTTGCAAACAAATCGATCAACTGGTGTTGTTTCATTCGTAGACTCAAACACGTTTGTGTCAACTCCGGCTTTATTATTTTTGTTTGCACCGGACGATCTTCAAAGACAGGGCATTCTTTTGAACATGTTTTCAGGAATATCAGGTGAAAAGTAATTATATTTTAAACATTACCACTCCAGGCTCCACTCGTGAAGTTAAAAATTTTCATTTAAATTTCGATAGGGGCTTATTTTCTGTAGCATCGAAAACTCATGCACATAATACTTCATTTAACACACAAGAATTTCAGATACTGTCAATAATAAAGTAGCGTCCAATTAGTAATGATCGTTCATGTCGTCCATGGACGTATCAGTTGGTCGAATTACTCATATTAATCATTTAAAGGTGGCGATGTATGATTTTATTCACTGTTCTGAACGTATCATCGTTTTTAATGAATTCGATACTCTTCTTTCTGGAAATGATTCGCTATTTTTATCCGACTACGGCGAAGTCAAAAGGAAGCGTTATAATTTTAGTAGTATATGTATGTATTTACGTCTGTTCCTCCGTAGCGCCTAAACTATTCACCCAATTTTTATTAATAAGGTATCAATCGATTTGTTATTATATCCCGGATAACATAGGTTGCATTTTAAACAACTTCAAAAATAGGAGGAATCGATTTTACCTTGTAAACCCCGAATTTAATTAGGGCGTGATTTTTCAGTAGTCTACACAAATCCTTGTTATAAAACTCAAGTTGTATTACAGCACAATAGAGGTATCACAGTTGACTTACCACTCCAATAACACAATCACATAATAATAAAACATCATCATGTTTGTAATCCCCGAATAGGCAGAGGCGTACGAGTACCTAATAGACCACTCACATTTTAAGTTAAATTAAGCCAGTTAAGTTTAACTCCCACGTAATAGAAGGCGAGCCTATTGCCATCAACCGGGTACAAATCCAGACTCCGTGGCTGCTACTCAGAAATTCCTGATGGTAAACGCCAATAACACTTTGCCCGACCTGGGAATCGAACCCAGGATCTCATGCTCAGTAGTCGCACTTGCGACCACTAGACCAACAAGGCAGTCGGGGTAACAAAATCATCTATCATCATATCACATCTTATCATATTTCCTCAAAAAATCTTCACCAAACTGAAAAATTCAAACCTATATGAATTTACGGGAATAATTTTCAAAAATTCAAACGTACGGTAATAAAATATTCCGGGGAGCTTCACCGGGTTCACACCGCACAAGATAGCCGATGTTTTACGGCTGCGTCGGGCTAAAATTTAGAGCTATTTCAGACGAGGCTAGTGCATAGCGCGTATTGTATGTTATAATTTACGGATCGCTTTGTGAATTTGTGACTGCTCCTCGTATTGTTAAGTATTAGGCGGGTTTTAGACTGACAGGATATTTGGTGCTGTGTTTAGTATGCTTTGCAAGTCATAAAGACAGTTTTAGTTAAGTAACTAGCTGTTGCCCGCGACTTCGTTCGCGTGGAAATTTTGTATGTATGTAAGAGACTGCCTCGTTGGTAGAGTACGACTATTAAGCATGAGGTCCTGTGTTAACAAAATGTTTATTTTAATTACATAAAGCTATATCGCACATGATTTAGAGATCACCTTTTGAGCAAGGCGATGCTTGTGAGACTCCGCTCTTCCACTTAACATTAAACAATGTATGCAATTGAAAAAATTACTATAAATAATAGTGTTATTGGGTTATTCCATCAGGAATTTTGCAATAGCAGCCACGGAATCAGGATTTGGACACAGTTGGTGGAAATAGGCTCGGCCCCTATCACATGGGAGTTCAACATAACTGGCGAAATGTGAGTGTACGATTAGGTACACTTCTGCCTAAATCTTTGGGGATTACATGGCGTGATGTGTGAGAACTGACTGGCTGATCAAAATGTGATAATGTGGGTGATGACTACCAAAAGAAGTCCCAAACAAAATTAAAAACCGTTTATTTTAGCGCTATACAACTTTATTTTCAAAGTGAACCATCACACGCCTTGTTGGGCACTATTTATTCTAGTACCGTTTTGTATACAACATTAAATGACTTATTATTTTTCGCAAGCACGTGCAAATTTTGGGCACTGAACAACCAACACATAATTGACCGTCTGAAAAGCATGGAGTGCACAATTGAATGCCGGTCACTTTTTTACGGTTTTTTGGTTTGGCCCTGGGATCTGTTGATCGGTTGCATCAAGGTTTCGCATCACCAGAACTGGAACGACAACTTTAAGCTCCAGCTGATGGGACGCCTCGCCTTTTAACTCCACGGAGTTGAGAAATTCAACGGGGTAGGCAGTACTATCGTCATTAGCCATCACAGTGTCTAGTGTGTCAGTGTTCTGTCGTCATAAGACGGTCGGACGGCGAGCTAACCCATTACTCACCGTCCACAGGGTCTAAAGCGGCCGAACGACGCCACCCATCAGCGCCTGGTTGCCGCGGATGTCCTGCAAGCTGCGGTTCAACGCCTCTAATGCATGCTTCTGCGACATTGTGCACTCGTCCTATAGGCTTAACTTCCACTGCTGCAAAAAGACTCCCCCGTTTTTGGTGATATTGCATGTTGGAGTATCTTCGCTTGCAAGATTCAGCGGCAATTTGAAAATTGAATGTGCAGTCCGGCCACCCTTAAGCAAAGTTGCATCAATGCCCGGCGAAGTCACAACCACAGTTATGTGACGGCACGGTTTGCGCAGTGGCTGAGCAATTGACTGCGTCGCTGCACACACACAACGTCGTGGATTTTATAATTTTTTTTTTTTTTTTTAATTTTTAGAGATTTTTTTTCGTAATGGGTTGTACGTAGTACTTATTTCTTCCATGCAAAGAGTAAACACAAAAGGAAAAATAAAACCAAATTCATTATCAGCCATTCCGACTACACTTCGACTAAAACCTATTTACATAAATAATTAAAATTATCATAGAAATCGCGTGTTGAGATTACTAACTAAATTTTAAACATTAATATCTTTTGCGTCTGTTGGTCGATTTTGATGAAATAAACACTAAATGTTACTCGGAACAATGCTTCTTATGTTTCAATATTTCGATTTTGAATATAATGAGGGATTTTTACGTGATGCGCGCACAAACATACAGATAAACCGACAAACCGACAAACAGACAAAAATTCTAAAAATGGTAGAAATGGATTCTGTTAGTGCTTCTTTAACACCCCTACTACTTTTTTTCTAAATATTTTCAATGTACAGAAACGCCAAGTCTACAGATTTATTATATGTATAGATGGAATCAGGACGTATTTTACGGAAAGCCATGACGGCATCCAGGGTTTGATGCAAAATGCAGCACACCCCATTGCAAAAATATGCACATGTAAACTGTACGATAATGATAATGCTACCTGAAATCCAAACCTGTACTTGGCACGCTTTTCGTCCCTCCACGGGACATGGGTCTTGTAATTATTTGCATAATATTTGACAGTTTTAGGCTTCGTAAATAGTAACAGGTTCCTTGTTTAGCGCCTAGATAGAGCCTAGCGAGTAGCAAATTGAAGATAAAGATGCGTTTATTTGTATAAACATGTGTGACATGATACATAGAAATAGGCACATATGGATCGAAACGAGTTTAGATTGCTGGTTCAACATGTTTCAACATGCTATATTCGGCGTACAAAATAGTTTAAAATACTGAATTGGAAATTACAAATTAAGCAAAAATTAAAGTCAAAATTCAATTATTTCAAATACATATTTACAGTCAACACAAAAATATGGTCAACAAAGAATAATTAAAACAATAAAATTAATAAAAATAAAATTTTCGTATTCGGCTGTACTGCGCGCTTGGCGCCTTGCTACTAAGTAACCATATTATGTTAAGTCACTAGGCTCTTGGCACTAAACAAGGCACCTGTCAGTGCGTACGTAGCCTTAGCGTTTGAATGATGCCTCGTTGTGAAGATTCGCGGTTTACGATTAGAACTGTGTGTTCCCGTTTGCATCTTTGGTTTAGATGCCACTTGTTGAGGGTAATGTCCTCATGAATAGTAATGGCTGTCTGGCTGTAGTGTGGGTTGATAACGATAACAGACTACTTTTTCTCTCATTCTCTGGAATGTTTGAATTCAATATGGTTTTTGCGTCTGCTGGTGAAATTCATTTATTTGCAAACATGTAAAACACTGGTTAGTATCTGAAACGTAAAATTTCACTGCACTGCAAATTTTATGTTTCAGATTGTTAAATTACATACTTATAATATTGACTCTAATTATTACAACAGACTTATTACATTAATTATTATACTTAACATTAATAAAATAAATCATTATTATCAATTCGATCATTAATTTTAGTCATAGGTAGGTATAAGTAATGTAGTATCTATTATTATTTCACATTTACGTCAAGTTAATATTATTACAAGATCGATAGATTCACAATTTGTCAGATTTAAATTCATCAACGGTATTTTTATTAACAAAGATTTCAACTGTATAGAAAAAATTGAGTCATTTGGTGGGGATTTTAATCTTTCTACGGCTCATCCAAAACAATATAATTTTCATAATAGAAATTTTAATTTTTTAGACAAAGAATTTTTTATGATTGAATTTTTATGTACACCTCTGACCCCGCCATAACACACCTACTTGAATGACTAAGAAAGAAAAGCCCTAAACAATTTTTTGTAGAGTTGTTTGAAGCAGCGGTTCCTAATCTTTGAAGTCTATAACTAATTCAATAGCACAGCTTTTATTACTATAGAGTATTAGCATTTAAATAGAACTTCGTCTAAGAAAACTTTAGGTTTGAAAAGGAAGGTTCTTGTCTGATTTATCATCAGCTTTAACGATGTTTCGCGTATACGCGTAATTATTTACTTTTATCGTGTAGAATACAGGACACACACTGCCACTCACACACACATACATACACACACACAAACACACTCACTCACACAAACCACAGCACATGCCACAAAAATACACGCACATACTCCTTTTCTTTATCTTATCTTTTTTTTTTGTGTATACCTTATAAAAGTTAGTTTTTATTTTTATATAGGCTTTTTCTCTTTTTAATCAAAATAAATTAAATTATATAAAGAACTACCTAGTTGGTCCGGAGGAAGGTGATGGCATTCGTGATACAGGATAATCCTAGTACGAGTGCCAAAGCACTCCTTTGACACTTAAGTGCACATTAATTTTAATAAATTAGTATTTAAGGAGATTTTCTGTACCCATTTAAACCAGAAATAAAGATTTTTATTATTTATTATTATTATATATTATGTTTTGTATAGGGTGGATTGCCCTTAAGGAAACCGCAGAAGGTGACGTAAATAAATAAATAACATAGCTTCACGCCTGTAATCTCCAAAGGGCTAGAGAGAGGTGCACCTATTAGTACACCCCATTTTGCCAGTAATGTTTAAGTCCCTTGTAATAGGTGGCATGCCCATTGCCATCAACCGGGTACAAATCCAGACTCTGTGGCTGCTACTGTGAAATTCATTATGGAAAAACGTAATGATACTTTGCTCGACCCGGGAATCGAACCCAGGACCTCATGCTCAGCTGTCGCGCTTGCGACCACCAGATCAACGAGTCTATATTGGGTGTATACCAACATAAGATTTAGTAGAAGAAGTCAATTTATGGTTGTTTCATGTTTAACCCTAGACGATTGCCTTAAGGCTAATTTATTATACATACTAGAAGCTGTTATATGAAGATAATTATGTAAAGTAGTCTACAAAATAAATTCGGCTAAGGATATAATCCTTGTTAGTAAAACCAATTTAGGCTTTTCTATTTACCGACATTAATTAAGTAGTTTACAATATTAATATAATAACATAGGTACCTAAAATATTCCGCTAATTACGATCTACTCGTGGTAGAATTAGGGCTTCCAATGAAATTTAAAACTAGTAATGAATACCAACATTTGCGCGTCAATAAATTCACAAACAATGGTAAATAATAGATTTGTTGATCATTTCATCGGTTTCATCATATAAATAATAAAATGAATGTCAACAGCGAATGACAAATCAATTACGTGCAAACTCGGTTCATGAGTATTTATAAAAAACTAATTAATTTACAAACATGTTGACTAAGTAGGTTTGTAATGCGACCTTTATTTAAATAGATATAATTTTGTGTTTGTGATACGTAAATTCTGATTTTTGTCTGTGAACGGAGTAACATTTTGAAGTACTGTTAAACTTATGTAAATAAAAATTTATGACTGAATTTTACGCTCAAAGGGAACACGCAAGAAACCTGAAGTTTTACTTTAAAATAAGTATTTATTTATTTATTTAAATGCCCTATACTATCATTACAGGTCTATAACCTAATGCAATAACCAAGTCACATACAAAATTAAAATTAATGCACCCAATACCTCTCAAGATCATTGTTTGTAACACAATGTATACAATAGTACTTTTGCGAATTCACCCCAGTGACATGTAAATATATCAATTTCGACCAGAATGTAATTGATGGTATAATAATGGTATAGTATATAGTATAGCGATACACACTGGAATTGTGTTTGCTTTCTAAATTGTAATGGATATTTTTTTCTTCGTGTCGCTGTCACTGTATTATTTTTAAATTTTCGTTGGCCCAAAACCTTTACCACTTCCATGGTGTCATCGGCGACAGCACTGGGATCACTGTGGCTGCATATAGGGAGGAGGTGGTAGATAGTTTGCAACACAGCACCACATCCACACTCTGCTTGTATACCGTCGAGGAAGGAAATCATTGTGCGTAATTAGGGTTCTATCTTACGGACTTGTTTTATCAAAAACCCAGTTCTAAAAATGGTATTTAAATACACAATTTAAAATATTTCAGTCCATTGTAGGTACCTGTAAAAATTGCTTACTCAAATTAATTTTTATGGTGGTTTCAAATGAAGTTATGAAGAGTGGAAAATAGAGCAATTACCTATATTGGTTGACTTTGTGTCCTTAGAGGAATAAAACGTAAAATGTGGTGTGAAAGCCGTGTGTCGTTTCAGCACAGTTAGTAGTGTTTACAATTTGGAATGGGGTTAGCATAATAATGTTATTATTTGTGGTAAATATACATTTAGATTTTGCTTATTAATTAAACGAGAGGTTTGTGTGATTTTTGCTGGGGCTATTCAATGATATTAAAAAAAAAATCCATGAAAGATTCAAAACTTACTAATCATAATATCGTCTATAGTCACTAGTTGGTATAAAGAAATATGTTTTACCTTAATTGACTTTTATCTTAAGTTTATGTTTTTATTGTGAAAATAATATAGTTGGTCAGATGACAACATGTTCTAATTACAAAAATTAAAGCTTGTTATAACGCGACCATAGAAATATACGCATTGTTTATTATACCTATGAACGCGATTCACTCACTGACACATTAAAACAATGAAATACATCACAGAACTTAGGCACAAAGCAATGCTGCAGAAGCTGTAACTTTACATAACCAATTCAGTCCTAGTATAAAAACTAGCCTCAACATTTTCACAAGCCATTAATAATAACAGAAAAACAAATAAAATATTTTCGCTCTCTCAACTATTGATACATTTCGGCCTTTGTTTCCGCTAAACTACAACTATGACAAACGACGCCAATAAAAAAATAAAGGAAAACGTTAAATTTCCGAACAATGGCAATAATAACCGGCAGGGAATTGCGCAATCATCAGCCGAACATCGGACAGGCCGTGGCCGAGCCGATAGCGGTGGGGCCACGATATAGATAGGTACAAAAGTTTATGAACAAGGATTTTTTTTTTTAAATAACTCTTTGCATCATAATATCACGCCTGTCAACCTCGACGGTCTAGGTAGAGGAGTACCTTTGGAACACCCATATTTTTCCGGTTATTTTTAAGTTCCAAGTAAGATGGATGAGTCTGGCCGGGTGTCTTAATGACATTGCGATCATATCAAACTCCCGGTCTGTTAATTGAAAAATAATCACGCTGTTTTGAACACAGTATCACGCTGCACTGTGTGCTGCGCTGCGCTGCTGTGCTGTTGTGAGCTGCGCTGTGTGCTGCGCTGTATTATCACGTCTGTTTTTCTTCGAAAGCGCTGGAGGTCTTTAGCCTACACACATAGCATAATCAGCCTATAATGTTCCCACTGCTGGGACACACGGCCTCCTCTTTATGAGAGGGAATGGGCTATAATCCACCACGCGGGCCCAGTGCGGGTTGGTAGATGTCACTGTATGTCTTCGAATTTTTGATTCTAGGACATGCCGGTTTCCTCACGATGTTTTCCTTCACAGTTTTTGAGAGCAGTGGCGATGAAATAAATTACACAAATTAATGCGCCTGCCTGGGTTCGAACCCACGACTTACTGTGTGTAAGTCGGGGCTGCCACCACTGGGCCACTGCTGCTTACACACATGTCGCTGGTTATTTTTATGCCATGGGGTGAGATTATTTCCTTCAGCTGGAAACAAGACTCAAACTACGGGCTCCTACTGAGAAATATCAATCTAGAAAAACCCAGTAACTTAACACTTACCTACCTACAATATTTTTAATAAAAACGTCATGATTTTATATCACTAGTTCAACAATCCTAATTTCGCGATCGCTATTTTTAAGGCCACGATCTCACGTCCTGTTACGAAGAACTGAAGCGAAGCCTGTAGCTTATAGTTTATCTTAGTATCTGAACAATCATCTTTAATCAAAATATTAATTATTTACAAACTACAAAACTATAATAGAAATAAATATGTACAAGTATAAAAGGGTTATAGGGCATCCAAAAATTCTTAGTATTAATCAAATTATTTTCAGATATACACCTACCTCTGCTTGTCTCTGCATCACCCAAAGGTTGACTGGTAGAAAATGCCTATGGCATTAAGTCCGCCTCTGTACTTTGTGCTTGAAGTGTTAAATAAATATAAATAGCTCCGAATTCCTTTATATCAATATTTAACAATAAGAACACGAACAATGAACACAGACACCATTTCAATTACAAATACCTGTCATCACACTACAGCCGTAGCGTTAACTTAATACTTAATAGTTCTTGTTTGCATAATTATAAGTTTACCTTGTTTGTTTTGCTTACATCAACTTAAGCAAACACAAAATAGTAATATTGACTGCCTCGTTTATCTAGAGCTGAGCATGAGGTCCTGGGTTCGGTTCTCAGGTCGGGTGAAGTGTTTTTGGGTTTTTCCTTCACGGGGATTACAGGCGTTATGTTCTGTAATGTTATGTTTGCCAGTTATATCAAACTCAAAGCATTTATTTCAATTAGACCATAACAGGCACTTTTGAATGTCAGAAAAACAAAGAAGGCGAAGCTACAGTCACAGACACAAGGCATAATAACGTGTGAAAGTACTGTAGTTGCCCATTCCAAAGCGTGAATCTATGGAGAAGAATGGGCAAGAAACTCCATGGGCACTCTTTTCAATCAAAATGTTGTTACAAGATCTTGGTTACATCATTCATGTTGAGATTATACATATATTGAGAACGATGTGTTAACATTTCGTATCTGTGGCAACACTCTGCACAACACTATTGAATCTCTACCCTTGCATAAAAAGATGGCTACTAAGAAATGTTTGTGTTTTGCGGTGTAATATAAAAATCCAATGTTATCTCTCAATATAATGCTCAATAAAAACAATCACCGTGTTTACTTAAAATCCCCGGACCATCCTACATGGTAGCAGTCCGTGGTTCATGCAATTGATTGTACAAAAGTAAAAGGTGTGTGCCGCAAATCGTCCATAGAATAAAATTGCTAGAAATCGCAAATAAAATAAAAATAACAACTAGTGCTATATAAAAATGAATCACCACGAAGAACAACATATAGAAAAGCTAATAGATGCTGAATCTTTTCATCTATGGAAGTTCGAAATAACAATATACTTAAAATCACATGGGCTTGGTGAAGTAACAAATGGCCAGCAAGCCGAAGGAAAATTCGATGAACAAAAGGACGCCAAAGGACAAAAGATTATATTAAAAACAATTGACAAGAAACTAAAATCTCATATCTTATATTGCAAATCTGCTAGAGAAACGTATGAAAAACTTTGTGACCTGTTTGAAGGAAGCGAGTCAAGAAATAAATCTAAATTGCTACAAGAGTTCTTCAACTACAAATAACCAAACAGTAAATCAGTTAGTAACTGGCATTGAAAATTTAGCTGTGAGACTAAACAACCTCGGACACAAAATTGATGATGACCTGATCATGTCCAAAATACTTACTTGTTTACCGGAGAGTTATAAGTACTTTGCCACCGCGTGGGAGTCGACACCTAACGATGAAAAGACCCTAATAAATCTCACAAATAGATTATTGTTAGAGGAGACCCGAAATTCTAACTGCGAAGAACAAATTGCATTCAAAGCTGTAAAAATGCTTCAAGTTTAATAAATCAGGACATTTTCAGTCACAGTGTAAAGTGTGTAACATTTGCAAAAATACAAACCATCAAGAAAAATACTGCAGATTTAAAAATAAAAACAAACAATGCACAATATGCAAGAAAACAAATCAATCAGAACAAAACTGTTTCTTCAGAACTAAAAACAATAAAAAAGAAAACAATGATACAGCACTTCTAACAAATGAGGCAGCAAATAAGAATAACAGATTGAAATTTATAGTGGATTCAGGAAGTACTTCACACATGACAAATAACATCAACATTTTAAGTAAATATGAGGAACAACAGTCCCAAATATCTGTTGCTAACAATGACACCATACAATCTCAAGGAGCTGGAACTGTACAGGGTATGAACTGTCAACTATCTAAAACTTTATATGTTCCTGATCTGGCACAAAACTTATTGTCAGTTAACTCAGTTACAAACAATAATGGAACTGTGTTGTTTACACAAAATAATGTTCAAATATATAAAAAAGGACAGTTGATACTCAAAGGAGAGAAAGAAAATGGATTGTACTACATAAATATAAACCAATACAATCATGACAATACTCTGTTCTTAGCCAAAGAGAAAGGAACTGCCTTAGAATGGCACAGAAGACTTGGACATCCCGGAAAAGACATATTAGAGATATTACCAAATATGGCTGATGGAATATTGTTAGGAGGAAATAAAATAATAGAGCAGTGCGAGATATGTATTAAAGCAAAACAAACAATATTACCATTTACTTCAGAAAGGAAAAGAGCAGAACGTCCATTGAAAATCATTCATACTGACATATGTGGTCCATTTGATAAGCTTACTCATGATGGAAATCGATATTTCATAACAATCTTGGATGATTACAGCCATATCACAAAAACATATTTAATGAAACATAAAAATGAAGCTTTAACTCTAATAAAGGAGTATATAGAAGAAAAAGAGAGAGAAAAGAATGAAAAAATTTTATGCATAAGATGCGCAATGGAGGAGAATATAGAAGCAATGAACTGAAAACATGGTGTTTAAACAAAGGGATAAAACTAGACTATACTATACCATACACACCACAATTGAACGGTAAGGCAGAACGGTTAAACCGAACTATACTTGAGAAAGTCAGAGCATTGCTATTTGACTCAAACATGAAAGATGAGATGTGGGGAGAAGCTGTTTACTGTGCTACCTACCTACTCAATAGGCTGCCTAGTAAAACAATTAATAACAAAACTCCATATGAGATGTGGTACAAGATAAAACCAGATATTTCAAATATACAAGTACTTGGGTGTATGGTGTATGCTAAACAATTAGGACCAGTAAGAAAGTTGGATCCAAGAAGTAAAAGACTAACAATGATTGGATATGCAAACAATGGATACCGGCTATGGAACAATGAAAAGAGAAGAGTAGAAATACACAGAGACATAGTAATATTCAATGAGAATAAAGAAGATAAAATAAAATCAAATGAGGAAAATAAAATAATACAGAGAATAATAAATACAGAAGAAGATACCATAAATACAGAAGAAAATGTAATAAATAGAGAAGAAGATATAATAAATACAGAAGAAGATATAATAAATACTGAAGAAGCAATAAGTACAGAAGAAGAAAACTTAAGAAGATCAGTACAACAGATAAAAGAGCGAAACATAGACATACCTAACACAGAACTAGGTACAAGAAGAAGTGAAAGAACAAGAAAATTACCAGAGAAGCTTATGGATGATGTACTACTTACCTAAAAAGAGGCTACAACAGGAATAGAAAAAGAAAATTGGGAGAAGGCAATAGATTCAGAGAAGGAATCATTAAAGAAAAATAAAACATGGAGTCTAATAGATATATCAGAGGCAGGCAGTAAGAAGATACTCACCAATAAATGGGTATTTCGAGTGAAAGACGACGGTACCTATAAAGCGAGACTGGTGGTAAGAGGATTTGAGCAGAGAGGTATAGACTTTGATGAAATATACAGCCCAGTGGTAAGTCAGTCAGCTCTTAAATCTCTATTTGCTATTGCAGCGTCTAAAAATTCTGAAATTGTAACTTTTGATGTTAAAACTGCATTTTTGTATGGCGAATTAAATGATGATATCTATATGTATATACCAGATGGTTATGATAAAGAACCTAACAAAATATGTAAATTGAATAACGCTTTGTATGGGCTTAAACAAGCACCAATTACATGGAATAAGACTTTTACTAAGACAATGTTAAAACTAGGATTAATTCCTACTAAAACTGATAGATGTGTGTTCACTAATAAAAGTAAAAATGTAATAATTGCTATATATAAAGACGATGGACTTACTATTTCAACTAATAAAAAAGAATTAGAGGATATTCTGAACTGTCTAGAATCGCAATTTCAAATTAAAATATTCAAAAATCCTAAAAATTTTGTTGGTCTAGAAATTTGTAAAGATGACACAGGTATTTTATTAAAACAAGAAACATATATTCAAAATTTACTTAAAAACTTTAACATGATAGATGCTAAACCTACTAGTATACGTTGTAACATTAATAAAGAAACTGACACACAGACAAACATGACATTACAGCAGATTAATTTTCCGTATAGGGAATGTGTTGGTGGATTGTTATATTTATCAACTAGAACCAGACCAGATAGAGCAGAAGCAGTAAATAAAGCTAGTAGAAAAATAGAAAACCGTAGTCAGACAGATGTCATAGCAGTAAAGAAAATTTTAAGATATTTAGCAGGAACTATAGATAAAGGCATAAAATACTTAAAAGGAGGAAATATTAATATGTTAAATGCTTATTGTGATTCAGATTACGCAAATGATGTAACTACTAGACGTAGTTCCACAGGTTTCGTTATATAATGTTATCTGATGGACCTATAATATCATGGTGTTCCAAACGACAACCAATAGTCACACTATCATCCATAGAAGCTGAATACATTGCTGCAGCTGATTGCTGTAAAGAAACATTGTATCTAAAATCATTACTTTGTGAATTACTTAATTGTAAAATTAACATAACTCTGAATATAGGCAACCAGAGTTTTAGACAATTAATTAAGACAGGATCATTCAATAAAAGATCAAAACACATAGATGTTAGATACTACACATTTTATAAAAGGGAATATTATTGTTAATTATTGTCCTACAGATCAGCAAGTAGCTGATATTTTTACCAAACCACTTGGTAAAATTAAATTTGAAGCTCACTGTAACAGATTAATACAGAAAATACATTTTTAATAATAATTATGTTACATTAAACTTAATACATAGTTTATTCTAAGCTAAATAAATAAAACATTTGTACTGAAAAACTTATGATTAATTTTAAGAGAACCACCATAATAGGAAGTTAGTATTGTTAATTTTATTCTGAAACATAATATAATACATACACATTATTATATAGAAATAGATAGTTATATACATAAATATATTACATACATAATTACAGTAATGTAAGTAAAATAAAACAGTAATTGCAGAATATTTGTAATGTAAAATGTAGTGCAGAATCTTGCCATAAAACACTAAGTATATATTAATATTTTTCAAAATTGTTTAATAATTAAATTTAAAAAAACAACACTATTGAATTGCACATCTCTACTCTGGCATAAAAAGATGGCTACTAAGAAATGTTTGTGTTTTGCGGTGTAATATAAAAATCCAATGTTATCTCTCAATATAATGCTCAATAAAAACAATCACCGTGTTTACTTAAAATCCCCGGACCATCCTACACGATGTAGAAAGACGTGAGCGTCCAGAGTAAAAGATTATATCAATAATTTAAAAACAAAGTAGTTAAGATAAACCTTGGCAGTTAAGAGATGACCAGTCCTAACTGACAGCGCCTGTTCTCGAACATGACGCATGGATCATCATTAAGCCGAGTCGAGTCTACTACCAACAAATGGGCACAAGTCAAGTCCGGACTGCTATTGAGATAATAGACCAAGGAATCCAATCCTTATTCCATTTTCAGCAGAAATTTCTCAGTAGCAGCCACGGAGCCTGGATTTATGTCCGGTTGATGGCAATAGACTCGCCCTTATTACATGGGACTTACACATAACTGACGAAATGTCAATCAATAAACACCAAAAACTGCTGTAAATTGTCATACTAACGAACAGATAATGTCATGTTGTGTTTTATAATAACAAGTTGAGATAAGTCTAAGTTCAAGGAGACGAAGTCGCAGGCACAGCTCTACAAATATAATTAATTGTAACCCAAAATTGCCAAAAACTGAGGTACAATGATACTCCAAGCAGGTGTCGAGAATAGTTAACGTGTATTCATTTAGTTTAAATTCCAGTTATGAAAAAACAAACTTACATTTGCTGTTGAAAAACCTGTGCTCCCATACATTATGTTTAGGAAAATATGTTTTCGAAGTACATTTTATAATTTGGTCAACATTACTCTTAAACTTATAAAGCCTACTTAGCTCTGATAGTTTTCCTTTTAACTTCGTTATATCTACTACCGTGATTTTTTCACGCATCTAAACACAACCGTTTAGCTGGTCTAACAAAAAATAGCACTTTAAAGCTTAATATTTCACAAACGTGGTTCGTTTGTGAAATATTAATCGAAAAATTATTTCAACAAACTCGCAAAATTTTTAAAGACCTACCCAACGACATTGCACATTATGGGTTACGCGAGAAAAAAAAACCTCACTTTACGTGAGCAGGACATATCAGGATTATCAGGAGAAACCCTAAAAAAAATACTTTTCTAGATTTTATTTTACCACTTATCGGCGTAACTAATCTCTATATTCATGCCAAATTAGCTTTCTAGTACTAAGAGTGTTTGAGCAAAGCTGCGGACATACAGACAGACAGACGGACATGGCGAAACTATAAAGGTTCCTTGATGACTACGGAGCCCTAAAAACAAAATCATAACTGCAAAGTGGCCTGATGAGCTCACGGTATTTTTATGCTGTCCTGTAATTTGGACTCGTGGTAAAGGAACTAACAAATGAACTCAATTTTGATTAATGTTGTTTTTACAATTCCAATTTATTCTTTTAACTCGGTAGTGCATCCGAAGAAGAGTCTTCATCAGAACATCGATAAGTCATAAATGGTAGACCATGGCCTAGCGTTTGATTCACAGAAAGGAGGTGGGCCTCTTGTGCAATAACTTTTAATTCAAATATAAAAAAATGAAACCAATCTTTTAGCTACTTCTGCCCACTAAGCTTAGCTTACTAAGTTAGCTTATTTTTTGAATTTATTGTTTAGTGCATGTGGTGTTTACCTTGAAGTAATTGTTGCGCTATAATTTAACTTTGAGTATGAATCATGTCGCTGTATCCCGAGTGAACAATTGTTGTTAGACCTAAATAATAAATTAAATTAAATATCAGATTTTAGGACAGAGTCAAAAGTTCTCTGATAAGGGAAAAAACAAAGGCAAGAGATGTGTTCAAACAGGTCCTGACATTGAAATGGAAATGACTAGGCCATATCCAGAGAGTTATGGATGAAAGATGGTCACAAATTATTACAAAATGTTATCCAATGAGCAAAAGAAGAAAGAAGGCTAGACCATTTAAAAGATGGAGTGACGACATCATACAACCATTATAATTAACACTAGAAACGGGATATTTACCATGTCCACTGTTTGTTTTGAGTTCCCGATATTTCAGCGCGGTTGCAAGCAAAAAAAAAAAAAATATCCCGTTTCTAGTGTTAATTATAATGTTGGTGACCATGGCAGTTTAAAAACTTATATCATACAACCAGTCGGAAACTTATGGCCCAGACTGGCAAAAGACAGAGTCAGCTGGAACAGTTTGGAGGAGGCTTATACTGCAATAGGCGACCCTTACACCTAACAATACTGATTTTATTTTAAGTAAAAACACTAACATTAATAACAAATAAATAAATAAGTACACAACACATTCAATATTAGATACAAACTTAATGTAAAGGATAAAATAAAACTAAATAAATAAATAAACTTATCTTGGATATTGTGTCACTCCTTTATTTTCTACACTTACAAGTCAACAAGCAAACAAAAGCATATAAAAATATCCCCAGATTCACAATCTCCGCCGCAGTGAAAAGCTTTGTTCTTTTTTAATAAGCGCTGGTCTTGGCTTTAATGTCGCCGTTGTATGCGTAATTACGCATAGTCTTGTACTAACGGTTACTGGTTAATGACACTGTCTTGTGTACTTACTAATAGTAGTTTAGTTGTTGGAGGATTGCTGGGTTTGAATCTGTGATAACTGATGGTGTTGACCCGAACAGATGGACTAACGACCTTAGAGTTCAAAGGTAGCTGGTATAAGCTGCAAAAGATGGAGGACATGGTGCATGCCACACGTGCCACAGTTTTGGATAGGTTTTTATATAGCTTTAAACTGTGATAGGCTGACTTGACTGGCAAAAAACTTTAATGAAACTCAGTTCAAAAGTGATCTGTCCGATTTAATGCAGTTACCGCGACTTTTCTTCAACCTCCATCTTCTGGGCGCGATCGCTCCATCAGACCTCAGCTAAGGCTTCCTATTAGGTCAAATTAAGATAATGAGGAGGAAAATAAGGCTATAGAAACGTTCAACGTTCAAAATCGCACGATGGAACCCATTAAGAAGCTATTCTAAGTAATAATTCTCTTAAACGAAGTTTTACAATATCAAAATCATCCAATATAACCAAACTCACAACTTCCCAGCTAACCATCTAAAAAACCACCGTCAAATCATTCAGCAACAACACGGAAAACAGCTGATCAATACACTTTACTCAGCGAAATCACTAAAAATTATATTAAATACAAAATATACGGTCTGGGTAAAGACGTGATCTTTTCTGTCACTCTTCCCTGTAGTGACACGTGAAATCAAAGCTCGTTTATCAACCGAACTGCTGTGCTTGGGGAAAAAACATCGCTTGACGTAATGATGAGACAGGCGAGGCAGTAATTCAAGTTGTTTTTTTGAAAGTTTGAAATGTTTTGCTAGGTAAATCTATACAATATTAGGTTACAGACACTGGGATAGACAGAATTACTTTCGAATTTATAAAAGTGTGAAAATAACTTAAGCTTTCTTTTTCTCTGTCTGTTACCTTTTCACGCTTTAACGGCTGGACCGGTTTCGATGATAGAACATGAACACACTGATAGAAAATGAACTGGGTAAGGACACTTTTTAAGAAGGCAGTTTCTGTGAAAACAATCTCGCGCTCATTACCCGGCAAAGCCGTGGCCAAAAGGTGTATAAAAATACAAAGAAGGACGAAGTATTTTTTGACGTTTTCTTCATGCGTAAAAGGGTCATTGGTTCTATTCCTTTGGTCTCACAAGACCCAGTTCTTGTCACTTCAAACGTCTTGCTAGCCAATTAAAACCATTCCCTTTGAAAGATCACAGAAATGTATTTAATAAAAATCTGGTAGTCATCAGGATGTCAAAGTAACTAAAGTAGCGGATTGATCTTGCACTCCACCTCGATCTCGCTTGAGGTCTACGGTGGAACGAGCGTGCCCAGAAGATTCCTGCTCACTCTTACTTCTTGTTGGTTGCAGGAGAATTCATACTTTGGCTGTCCGCTATAATATTAATGTTTCAGGAGAAGTTCTGAATACGATTCGTCGAGATATCAACGAAATGCGGTTTGTCTTTAAACAGCAAAATCAAAATGTTTTATTTCACATACGTACTCACGTACTCTCTGAAAATTATTTGGATTTACAATGTTGCCAGCAGCCATGTCAATCCCCAAAATTTTAATTGTACACTTTCACACCAACTGATGCTTCTGCGTACGTTTGTACGTTACCGAAGCGGTTCAGTGGTTACATTCGTCGAGCCACCTTGCTTACTTGGAGCGTTTGAAAAATTGTTTTGTCAGTAAATAAATGTTTGTTTACGTTTTCACCGGATTCCTGGAGGCAGTGTCAGCGGGGCACGCCTCAATGGTTACAATGGCTTTTTTTGTGATGGTGTTATGTTATTTGGTGCTTCTTGGTTGGTTAATTTTGGCTACGTATTTTATTGGATAGAGTTGTTTGTGGTGCGTTTTTTATTATTTTGAGCGTTGACATTTACTGTTACTGTTAGCCTGTGTCATCCCACTACTGGGCAAAGGCCTCACACCATGACTTCCAAGTTCTTCAATCCAGGGCCAGTGTGGACCACTCTTGATATTTATTACAAAAATAAACTTTCGTAGCTTTTCGAGAAATAAAATAACTGATGTATAAAAAATATCGTCTTTAACTTCTAGTATCCAAGGTCTAGATTTGATATTTAAAAAATACAGGTTTTTTAATAAGTAAGCTACGTCTGTGAATAATACCAATATAATCCGTAGACAATTTGTTACTAATACAAAGGAGACCCTGTTACTTAATACAAATAAAAAATGGTTTTTAAATTAACCTTGCCTCTATAACCCTAAGGATGAAACTCGTCACTTCCACCATGCTGAAACTGAAGTCTATTCATGAAAAAGAATGCTATTGAGCCATCACTTCACTGAGTCGTTGGACCGCGACATCCTTGATAAATTAGACCGTCGTACCAGTGACATTTGTTCGGAGCTAGATTGTTGTGAAGCTGTGTTTGAGAGGGACTTACATTGACTTGTTGTATCCTTTTATTGGAGAAATGAATAGGGTAATCTGTGTACCAAATAATACCAAACTTCTAATTCCCGAAGGGTTAGGCAGAGCAGCAATAGTGCATTCACAATTCACTAGTTACTTCTAAGTCACCTGTATATAAGGGCGAGCCCATTGCCATCAACCGGGACACACCACACCACAAATCCAAGCCCAGCCTAGCTTTAAGCCCTTTGTAACATCTTTTTAGGATTCTGTACCTCAAAAGGTAAAAAAATGAACCCTTATAAGATCACTCACTTGTCGGTCTGTCTGTCCGTGTGGTACCACCGATTTTCTCAGAAACGGGTTGACCTAGCAAGTTGAAATTTATACCAGATACTGAAGTCTATAGTCCCTATTAGGTGTATAAAAATCAAGGTCCTGAGTCAACACGATAAAAATATTTGGGCATGTTAGATTTTCACGGAAACTTGTAAGTACTATAATTTACCTTAATTTTCAACCTTTTTTATTTTTAGGAATTTTCCCTTTACTTGTGCTGTAAGACCTTGCTTTTAACCAAAATTGACAATTCTAGGTCAACCAGAAGTACCCTAAAGATATTGGGCAGAAAACCTATTATGGTAGTTTCCGTTGACCTTGAATCATGAAATTTGGTAAGAAGCATTGTCATAAAGCACAAGTAAAGGGAAATATCTGAAAACCGTAAATATATAATTTACTAACAAAATACCTACAAGTTTATACGAAACCCTCGGTGCGCGAGTCCAACTCGCACTTGGCCGGTTTTTTACAATAGGGAATGCAAAATAAATAACAATGGATCCGGACTCCAGGTGGTTACTAAGAAATTCCTAATGGACAACCAAACCCAGTGACACTGCTCAGTGCTCAACTTGAATGAATGGATGATATATTTACTAGCAAGAATATAGGTAGGTAACACAAGCTCTTATGATATGGGATTCGAACCTGAGACCTCATGATTTGCAACCACTACACTTACAGGCGAGGCGAACTTACATTGATAACAATTATATTGTGATCATTAAAACTAACAATATAGCTGACTGGCCTTATTATATTATGGTCTTATCTTTCTAAGTGAAAGGTTATTTTGATGATACATTGGTTCTGCCACTTCAGAATAGTTGCGAAAAAAGCTTATTATTTCGTCTGAACTAATATTGGTACTGTTTGTAAAAAACTAAGGTGTGTACTATGCTATTGCATTGGCATAGTACACACAGAGGGGTTTTCAACGTGCCTCGGAAATCACGTTAAGCTGTTGGTCCCGGCTGTTATTCTATCCCGGTTCCGGTTCCGGATGTTAGATCTTTGACAGTCGTTACAGGTAGTCAGTCGTGGCCCGAAAGTCTGACAACCAGTCTTACCAAGGGTTATCGTATTACCCAGTACTAACTGGGTTGTGGACATCAGATAGGCAGTCGCTCCATGATAAATAATAGAATTCAGTTGCATCCGGTTAGACTGGAAGCCGACCCCAACATAGTTGGGAATAGGCTAGGCAGATGATGATGTATTAATGTACTGAGTGCATTCGTAGAGCTAACGCGTATTACCACACGTACCTAGATAATAAAGTTGTATCCATACCCAACAATTAATAAATTAACACATTCAGCACAACAATCATTATCACGGTATCAACAAACTTCATTTATTATGGACAACAGTGGTAGTGTTGTTGAATAAATAAAGCTATATACTGCGGTGCAATGTGATCGTGCATCATTGATATGTAACATCAACAGTCGTTTGTGTTTGTGCAAGTATATTTAAACAGCGTGTTTGAACTGGGGCAAGCTTCAGGTGTAAATAGCATAACGTCACGCCAGTATCCCCCAAGGAGGTTTTAGAGGCTTAATAGTGTATTTTACCAGCTATGTAATATGGTATGTCCAAGACATAGCCATGTGTGTAGCGACGCCCATGATACCAATGATTGTTCATGGTTCTCAACGTAACCAACTCAACGTAACGTTAGTAACTGGCGTATAAAGAAAAAGTTCATTCGAAGAAATTGTGTTCAACTCAATCCTTCCAATATTCGGTGTGAATGCGGTGCTCTCTGCTAGACCATGGCCCAATTCCAAGAGTCTCCAAAGTGCCGAGATTTTGGATATTTTTATATGCGTTTGGTAGCTTGCCTGCACTTTAGAAGATATAAAAAGCGCCACTATCGCTACACTAAATCCTAATGGTCAACTATTTGCTGTGGTATAATAAACTCATCAAAATTTCACCGCACAATCGTTTGAAACACATATTCCTATAGGCATAACCAACACTTCAAAATATGCTCGACTTTTATTAGAAGTTAAAGTGAGCACTCAAATCGCGAAAGCAACGAGTCTCGGTATCCAATTTGGTCTAACAGCGATTGTTACCGTCGATGTATTGCGTTCCCAAATTTAATTGAAAAAGCAATCAGCGATGACAACCGGCTGGGGAGTTAACGCTTAAACTGTGGACTTTATTGATTTTGATACCTTTCTATTTCCAAATTGTATAAAGGTTTATATTGCCCTCTTCTAATAAAGAGAAAGCGGGCATTGATCATTGTCTTGCCTAAGTTGTCTTGAATTTGTTTAACATTCATCCATTCATTTTAATCCGGTGTCAGAGTGTATGTAGTGCTTATTTTATTTCTTATATTTTTATTACTAGCTGCCCAGCGCTACTTCGTTCGCGTGGTGTCCTACCCCTTACCCTACCCTACTCCTACACTACTCTTATCCTACTCCTACCCTACTCCTACACTACTCCTACCCTACT
Source organism: Eurois occulta (assembly GCA_950022335.1). NCBI lineage: Eukaryota > Metazoa > Arthropoda > Insecta > Lepidoptera > Noctuidae > Eurois > Eurois occulta. The sequence continues at coordinate 19,377,298 of OX465486.1, read as the reverse complement.
CCTACCCTACTCCTACACTACTTCTATCCTACTCCTACCCTACTCCTACACTACTTCTATCCTACTCCTACCCTACTCCTACACTACTTCTATCCTACTCCTACCCTACTCCTACACTACTTCTATCCTACTCCTACCCTACTCCTACCCTACTCCTGCACTACTCCTACCCTACTCCTAACCTACCCCTACACTACTCCTACCCTACTCCTACCCTACTCCTACCATACTCCTACCCTACTCCTACCCTTCTCTTAACCTACTCCTACCCTACTCCTACCCTACTCCTACCCTACTCCTACCCTACTCCTACCCTACTCCTACCCTACTCCTACCCTACTCCTACCCTACTCCTACACTACTTCTATCCTACTCCTACCCTACTCCTACCCTACTCCTACCCTACTCCTACCCTACTTCTACACTACTTCTATCCTACTCCTACCCTACTCCTACACTACTTCTATCCTACTCCTACCCTACTCCTACACTACTTCTATCCTACTCCTACACTACTCTTACCCTACTCCTACCCTACTCCTGCACTACTCCTACCCTACTCCTAACCTACCCCTACACTACTCCTACCCTACTCCTACCCTACTCCTACCATACTCCTACCCTACTTCTACCCTTCTCTTAACCTACTCCTACACTACTCCTACCCTAATCCTACCCTAATCCTACCAAAAAAAAAGTATCCTAGTGTTGTTTTTAGACTTATACAGGCAATTTTTTAAATTTTTCTCGCCGTAAAAACCATCCTTGAACTTCAACGCACATTTAAAAAAAAGAATTGGCCAAATTGGTCCAGGCGTTGTTGAGTTATGCGCTTACCAACACATTTTGCGATTCATTTTTATATTATAGAAGATTTATTCTTATTCTTTATTGCACACAAAATAATAAATTTGAATACAAATTTCAATAATATAGCTTATGTACAATGGCGAGCTTAACCCAGAATTGTTTTTTTTTTTTATCGTGCTTGTTAGTGATTTCTAGTACTTTTTCTGTTTTTAATCGTGTGAATCTGTGATAGGCTCTATGTTACATACATAAATGCTATGATATAGCTGTTGGTTTTCCTATTAATAAATAATAATACAATTATTTTACGTAATACTTACTTTAATGCGTGTACCAAAGAATGTAAGCGCGCGAGATTGTTAGTGTTCACATGTTTGCAAGTTCACAAGTAGGTTAGGTATGCTAAACTTTGGACTTGTTGAACAATTTAGAACCTTCGCTATTATAATAGGCAAAGTATTTCAAGAAATACACTGATACAAGAAATACATTACTGTATTTATAAGGTCTTTTGGTATTTGAATGACTTTGAGAGGAGCTCGTGGTTAAATAATAACCGCCGCTCGGGTCGATCTTTAAGCCGTGCTTGCCTAGGCTGGTCTGTGGATGGGTGACCACCCATTACATACCGAGTTTCCTCCGTGCCTCGGAAAGCACGTTAAGCCGTTGGTCCCGGCTGTTATTTGTAGATCTTTGACAGTCGTTACAGGTAGTCAGTGGCCCAAAAGTCTGACAACCATGACAGGCCTGTTGGTCTAGTGGTTAGTGACCCTGACTGCTAGGACGGAGGTCGTGGGTTCGATTCCCACACAGGACAAATCTTTGTGCGATGAGTACGATTATTTGTTCTGTATCTGGGTGTAATTTATATATAATATGTATGTATTTAGAAATATATAAGTATGTTAATTATCAGTTGTCTGGTTGCCATAGTACAGGCTCTGCCTAGTTTGGGATCAGATGGCGGTGTGTTGGTTGTCCCAAGATACGAGGGCGGCACTGAAAATTTCGGGAATCAAGGAAGTGACACAACATTACTATTTAAAAATGTATTTATTGCTTTTCGAAGTATTCTCCGCGAAATTTGACACATTTTTCCATACGATGGAACCAATCATTGAAGCAACCATTCCATTCGGAAGTTGGGGTCTCCAAAATGGCCGTTTTGTAGGCGTCCACAGCTTCTTCAGGTGATGAAAATCTCTGACCACGCAATTTATTCTTTATTTTAAGGAAAGTATAGAAATCATTAGGGCTTAGGTCGGGGCTGTACGGCGAATGGTCTAATAATTCTATGTTTTCTTGCTCTAAAAACTCTTTTGTTCTGTGCGCGGTGTGAGAACTCGCATTGTCGTGATGGAGGATGATGCGGCGGTTGCAGTTCTCTTTACGGAGTTCAGAAATGACCTGTGGCAAACAAATGCTAGCATACCATTCTGCATTAACCGCTCTTTGTCCCTCAAGAGGAATAGTCGCAACATGGCCGGTTTTGGAGACAAACGTGGCCACCATTTTTTTTGCAACACTCCGTGAACGAACAATTTTTGTTGGCTTTAACTTATTTTCGAACACCCAAACTCGTGACTGGTTTTTTGTTTCGGGTTCGTACGCGTATATCCAGGATTCGTCACCTGATACGATGTTGTATACAGCATTTGAGGATCCTGCGTGGAATCTTTTGAGAGTTCTAACGCACCAAGTAACGCGAGCCGCTTTTTGCTCTTCACAGAGCGAATGCGGTATCCATCGGGAAAACAACTTTTTTACAACTAATTGTTCATGCAAGATTATTTGTATTTGACTCATCCCAATGTCTAAAGTTGCCTAAATTTCACGGTATGTCACATGTCGATCTTCCTCAATCAGCTTACGCACAGCATCAACGTTTTCTTGGGTGACTGCAGTTTTTTGACGACCTTGACGGGGATCATCACTGAGCTTGACACGTCCACGTTGAGATTCAGCAAACCAGCGATAAATTGTGGTTTTGGATGGGGCTTCATCACCAAATGCAGAAATCATCCGGTTAACACACTGTTATTGTGTTAAACCACTTCGAAAGTCATAATAAATCATCGCTCTTGAATTTTCTCGAGTCAATTCCATTTTCTCAACGACTAAACAAGTTTGACAAAACCTTGTGACAAGACCAAGAATCTTTTTTTAAATAAATTAATGTTATTCGATTTTTAAAACCAAGGAGTTTTCAATTAAAAAGATTTTAATATGACAGGAACAGTGGAAATATTCCATTCCCGATACTTTTAGTGCAGACTGCGTATTTTTATATTATAGATATTAACCAGTCTTACCAAGGATATCGTATTACCCAGTACTAACTGGGTTGTGGAGGTTAGACAGGCAGTTGCTCTATTTAAAATACTAGTATTCAGCTGCATCCGGTTAGACTGGGAGCTGACCCCAAGATAGTTGGGAAAAGGCTAGGCAGTTGATAAATGACTTTGAGAGGAGGGCACTGTTAGTAAACATTTGTTTAACCGTGGTGGCGTTGGTTCCTATTATGCAACCATCGCACCAAAAGATCAAGGTTTCTCTGCCTTTTTTTTTTTTTTTTTTTTGGAGGGTGGGAAATCTTCAAATGACTCCTCCCGCTCTGGGCGGAGCGGAAGGGAGTGCCAGACTCTTACTGACTAAAAACCACCCATGTTTTATGTTCCAGGGCCGCGGTATCTCTTTCGAACAGTCCCGCAGCCCTGGCAGGCATCGGCCCTTGCGGGCCCCTCCCGTTTGCTGACATCTCTTTGAGGCGCGCGTGGAACACGAACGCGCCGTCGACACGGCCTGCCCGTTGTTATACGACGGACGGACGGCGAGCTAGCCCATTACTCACCGTCCACAGGCCCGCGCCTACGGTGGCCGAGAGCCATCACGCGTGGCCCCCGACGCCCGGTGCTTCTCCTCCCGCGGCGGCTGGGACGTGAGGTTCTCTCCCTCTCACGTTCCGCCGCCTCCTTCGCTAGCATGACTGGTTCGCAGAAGGAGGCGACGGCTTCCCATTCCCTCTCGCCCCGGACCATGGCTTGAACCAGGGCCGGGCGCGAGAGGTCGCCGCCGCCAATCGCCGCTACGAGGACACGCGGTGCTCCGCCTAAGCGGAGCAGACCTCGACGGTGTGCTCCACCGTGTCCTCCGGGCGATCCTCGCAATGATAGCACCCGGGCGTTTCTTCCCGCCCGATTCGGTGCAGGTACCTCCCGAAACATCCGTGTCCGGTGAGGACCTGCGTCAGGCGGAAGGTGAGGGCGCCGTGGCGCCTCTCAAGCCACTCCCCAAAGAGGGGACTTATCGCCACTATCGTGGCGTGCCCTGCACGGGGTTGCGATAGTCGCTCTCTCCATGTCGCCATGAGATCACGGCGGAGGTCTGTTCGCTGCGCGACAATTTGCCGCGGCAGCGGAGTTACCCCCCGGCGCTGTGCCTCCGCGCGCCACTCGTGCAGGCGCGCGAGGACTATGGCCTCCAGATCCCATGGTGGCAATCCGGCAAGGAGGCTCGCCGCCTCGCGGGAAATCGTGTGGTACCCACGGATGAGCCTTACGGCTACCACCTTTTGGGGCGCGTTCAGGTAGTGCTTGGCACGCAGCCTCAACGAACGCGCCCACACCGGGGCCCCGTAAAGGGCCATGGACCGCAAGATCCCCGCGTAGAAGGTCTGTTCGTTAATCCAAGAGGTTTGTTGAAATAAGTTTAGCAATTTTTAAGTGGATAGAGACTTTAGAGTGTCTTTTTTTGCTTGGCGATCCACACGCACACTTAGAATATTTATTCTAGCAAGTATTGACTCCCACATAATAATTATAATTACTATTAAACCAAAAAGGCGCTCTTTGTTTTGCGTGTTCCAAATATAAACGATTCTGACGGTTAAAAACGACGAAATAAAATATTGTAAATTTGAATTATGATCGGGATGATAATTGCCGAAGCGCATACTTTTCACAAAAGATCTGTATTCCACTTTAGAACCCACCTTATACTATTATAATTTTAATAATAATAAATTAAAAGAGTTTTATTCCCACATAAAATTACGATGCCGTATCTCTGGGACCGGGATCTCAGTGAGGATGCCGTATAAATATTGCAGTCAGTGTGACTTCACAATCTTGAATCCCAGCGGTGTAAACAAAACTTCTCCGGGTACGTGAAAGCGTGACGTAAGTTATAACTGTGTGGTATGGAGAGCCTGACCTCTTATAACAACATTAGTTGATAACTTAACTTTCATATGCAGGCATAACACATTTAGTTACGCAAATGACAAACAAAACATAATAATCCTAGCATAATACCTAAGATGGATCAGGATGTAAATGGCAGAACACTATCTCCTGAGATACAGGTTCCCGCCTAGTTCAGGGGGTAGGGTCAAAATTCTGTGAACCACGTTCTAACCACCACAGAAATAAACAATTGTAATGATCTTCATGTAGGTATCTACAAAATTGTATTATATTAATGGTGAGAATTAAACAATTTTTATAAACAATAATTAATAATATAAAAAAGAAACATTTTTTTTATATTAATAATATAAAAAATACAATACTTTTTTATATTATTATTCACTTTATTTATTTATAAACAAATGTATTACATTTTTAAATATTGATTAAAAATATATATATATAAAAAAAAAAACATTTAAAAATATTAAAAAATATAATGTAAATACCGTGCCTATAAAGGACAAAGGCCTCTTCTCACTAAAATAAATTATTTTATAGTTCTGAAATTTATTCGCATGGGGGTAGGCAGAAACCACAGAACGCCACCTGCTACGATTCTTATATACGCCATTTGCCTCGTACACGTTCATACACCTTGTAAACTACAGCATAAAATAAATAATAAAAGAGACTTACCCTTAACAATCTTTCATTTACTACCAAACTCCTTTATCAATAAAAAAGCCACTCAAAAAACCCTTCAGTTCCATATTGCAGAAGTCGTAAAATCGTCCGCCTCCACCATTATAATTGTCAAGTCCCAATCTATCGCGTTTCGCCATCAAGGCCAGGTTCGAGTGGCTAACGTTTTATTGTAAGCAATATTCCGCCACACTTCTAGATGCTAATGCTGACATTAGCAATCTGTTTCTTTATTGTGAGTGAAACTGGAAAAGAAGATGACGACTGAGAAGGAATTCGTTTATCTTTTTGTCAATGAATAGAAGTTAGCTGCAGCGCACAAGGTTCCGAAAATTCAAATAATATACAAAATCTAAAAAATATAATATTTAAGGGACGGATGTGCGGCAGTTTTACTGAAGAGAAATCCCAAAGGACACCCGGCTTGTTATTTAATTTTTTTTTTCAGCTTTTATTTTTATTGGGAGTATCATGGTGCCGATGTGAATTTTTGTGCTTTGGACAGAATTCAATTCGACTGATAACTATTTTTTTTAAAGAATGGAGTAAATTTTTAAGTCAAATCAGGATACAGGTTGATGTGATTTTGGTCGAGCAATCACTCTAAAAACTCTGTGAGGATGGATGGATGGATGTTTGTTACTCTTTCACACAAAAACTACTGACCGGATTTGTATGAAATTTTTCACTCAGATGGTATATAACCTGGATTAAAATAAAGGATACTTCTTATCCCAGTAGTAGGTACTATTTCGTGCAACATGAACGAACTCCACGCAGGCTAAGCCGCGGGCATAAGCTAGTTAAATATAAATCTATCTCAATTTCCAGCGCTGACATGGCGCTCATTAGCAAGCTTTTAAAAATTAAACTATCAACTCATAACCAAACCATATGCACAGACATTTACAATAATTACGCACACACACACACACTCAGACATACGTACACAGTTGAAATTGTAATATTCCGTGCCGATAAATGTTTTATAATGACACAGGCATTTAAACTGTTGGTGGTCATGTTGTACATTGGTCGGCAAATGGTAATGGCAGTGGTGTAGACTGGTCACTGTGGCCATTTTGGCCTGTTGTTCAGTGTAATTGCGTTTTTTGTGTGTTTTTGTACCGTCGTATTTCATTTTGAAGTAATGATCATTGATTTGAGGTTTGTAATGATGGATTGATTTTAATAAATTTGTTTTCTTCGATAGAATTTTGTTGATGTTATTGAAAACAATGTACATGATTGGACCTGAATATTTTGATTAATGTAATACGATAATTATTGATCGGTAATCGGAATGGAAGGGAAGCACGGCATAAAAGGGTCGGTACTCATTAGTACAGACGCCAGCAGATCAACCTAGTGCTTTAGAGATAAAGTTGAAAATCTATTAAAGAAATTTGACAGATTGTAGTAGCTTGATGTGCTACTAATGATTATGATAACGAATACGATAATTGTTTAATTTGTACCTGAATCAATTATTCATATAGAAAACTAATCAAAAACCGTTTTAAACGCTTGACCGAATTTATGCCCCGTAACAACTAAAACTCAAAGTCAAATAAAGTTATAATTTCACTAATAATTATTCGAATTAAATCCAAAGTCCAAACTTTAAACGACCTTCAAAAATACTGTCACTCACTTTGATTGATAGATAAAACCGCAAAGTGGACTTTTCTATAGACCTTTCAGTTATTATACCTTGTGGGTGAACTGTATTAACAATTCAAAAACTTACCTGTTACTATTACAAATTAATGCAATACAAAATTACGAAATAAAAACTGGAGACGTGACGGGAACAGGCAATTAATTGTTGATAAAAAGGGGACATCGTGTACTGTGACGTCAGAGAAAAACGGTTGTCGGCCCGGAGCCGTGGTGAATTGTGGATATGTGTTCCGTACACATGGTGGATTTATTTTATTGCTGTTTTAAGATGTAGTGGGTATTGCAACAATATACTTTAACAGATTGACACAGTATTGGCAAAGTATTTCAAAAAATACACTGATACAAGAAATACATTAGGTACTGTATTTATAAGATCCTTAGGTTTTTGGTATTTGAATGACTTTGAGAGGAGATTGTAGCTAAATAATAACCGCCGCTCGGGTCGATCTTTAGGTTAAGCCGTGCTTGCCTAGGCTGGTCTGTGTGGGTGACCACCCATTACATCCCGAGTTTCCTCCGTGCCTCGGAAAGCACGTAAAGCCGTTGGTCCTGGCTGTAATTTGTAGATCTTTGACAGTCGTTACAGTCAGTGGCCCAAAAAGTCTGACAACCAGTCTCACCAAGGATATCGTATTACCCAGTACTAACTGGGTTGTGGAGGTCAGATAGGCAGTCGCTCCATGTAAAATACTGGTATTCAGCTGTATCCGGTTAGACTGGGAGTCGACCCGAGCATAGTTGGGAAATGGTTAGGCAGATGACAGTTGGAATTTTTTTTTTTTAAGACAAAACCACAAGAAGCATAGATCGTAATTATTTTAGTAGTTGAAATATAGGGTATTCAGATCATAGTATTCAGATCATAGATCCGAATACCCTGATCTGAATACCCTATATTTCACAGTTCGACCATTCGAGTATCCCTATATTTCACTATTCAAAATGAAGGTTGCATTCAGAATTCTCTATTCAAAATGAATGTTGCATTCAGAATTCTCAATTCAAATTGAATGTTGCATTCAGATCGAAATGAGACTCTATTCAAGATCGTCTATTTAGAATACTCCAATGATAGATTTCTTACATTTCTAATTATTTACATTTTTCACTGAACTAAGTAATAGAATACAGGTAAATTTATAGCTTAGACATTCACACTTCGATTCATAAGTAGGTTTAACATTCTATTATCATTAATATCTACTAGGATCGTTCGTATCTTATCTTACTGACAAAACACTTTATTTTCTTCACACCATTTATTTAGGCAAAACACATTTTTTAAGGCACATACATATGATGCATACAACTTATGAACTAATACACTAAAGGAACATCCCTTCCAGTTTTCTTTTACAAGGATTGATAAAAAGTATTATTCAAATATGGTAGCAAGTCTTTGACACGTGAGTATATGTTATCATTGTGAATATCCTTCACAATATGCTGAACACATATTTCCGCACTGCACTGGCACATAGAATTACTTTGAAATTGGTTCGCATCGTAGATTTCGATCCGTATAACTTTAGCACCACCGATGGAAAATGTTTTGTAAAAACTCATTAACTCTTTCTTGTTTTCATTAGTTGTATTTAGTGTAGGTGGGGTTCTGCGTCGTTCATCCATATCCAAATAATTGATGGCTCTATCAACCATATCAGGATCTATCATTAATGGAGGTGAAATTGGTGAATAAACCCAGCTTGGTGTCTGAAACAGAACACATTATCGTTGCAGTACTGGTATTATTAAGGCCATAACATAATTCAGAGTATTTATTTTTTAAACTTGGACACTTACCGACATTGTAGAATTAGTAGCACACTAAAAGAAATAAAGAACTAAAGTGAAACTGTATCTTTTTATTTTTTATTTTATACTTATATGAAAATTTGTTGTAGCTGATCCAACCCAGTCAGGACTCAGGTGCAGAAATTGAATGATCGATTTTATTTTATTTTTTCCATTTATATATCTTTTAATTTTTATCAATAGAGTTCAAAGTCGTACGTTTTCTTTTTTGCTAGATTTTGATATCCTCGGACAAAATGGTATGGTGAAATTGAAACCTCAAGACATCTCGGCGCCAAACATTTTATTGTTTACCGTAAAGTTATATTGATAAAATAAATACTACTGTACGTTTGTTATTAGTATTATTTCATACATTTTATTTAGAAAATTCAGCAGGCAAAATCATCGTATGTTAGTAGTATGTCATTGATGATGACTTTGCAAAATTGTAATTATTTATATGGAGATGGATCAAAACAAAATAGCAAATCGACATACTATCGTTACTCCTGGTTTTGCCTACTATTATTATGTCGTTATTCAAACTTATATTTTTTAAAGTCACCTAAAATTAACTTAAAATTAACTACTGGTAGATATCCCGATACAGAATTGTTTGTATACTATAAATATTGCTTTTATTATTACAGCAAGACTGTAAAACTGTTTAAAAATCTATCAGTAGATCTTGAGTCAAAACAATAGTGATCATAGAAATGTTCGCTTAAAATAAAGGTTGATAAACACATCACAAAATTATAAGATAAAAAAGAAGCTTACTCTTATACCGAAATCTGAGATTCTGACTCGTCATATTTCCACTCCTCAACGTGTCTAGGAGTTACATGCGAGCGTGCAAACCGCAGCGTTTGTACCGCCGGCGTGGAAAATATTCAGCAAAAACAACAACCTACGAACTTTTTTCTAAGTACCTAAGTATGAAATTCCCCTATTTTTGATTTAAGTAAGTACCTACATAAGATTCAAAATCGCTTAACATTCGTCTTATAAAAAACGCTGTAAACTTAAAACCATAACCGCTACGATTTGTACGCTCGTGTACCCGTGTACACAATTGACAATTTTTGCAAGTATGCAGTTTTACAAATTTGGATTGAATGACGTGATTTTAGGGCTATAAAAACGCTTCACAAATGAGCCTCCGGTACAATTCCTCTCTGGAACGAATCCACTCTGCAAGGAATCAACGCTCCGAGCTCCCTAATCAAGCTAAGCATCAATCAAGTCTAAGCATCAATCAAGAATGTAAGTACCTATTCATAATCCTAGCTAACTATTGAATGGTTAGAGTAATGTATTAATTGATGTATTCGGTACACGCTTAGCTCAGAGACTGAGTGTTGCTTTTCTATGCTGCAGGTTCGATTCCTGCACATATAGAATGGTATGTATATTCATCTAATAAAAATTGTTTTTTAACACAGTCAGCGCAGAGGCTGACTGATCGATGTTTGTAAGCATTTGTGTCCTGGATTCGATTCCTGCACAAATCAAACGATATTACTATGTGTCAATTATTTATCTTCGTCATGATCACTTTTTTTTTTTTTTCAAAATGTAGGAATTAGGAAGGAAACGGATTGATTGTAATGCACTATTTTTTTTTTTGTTCACAGGTCGGAACTACTCAACAACGACCTTTTCCTCTCCAGCGATGACTCTGATCAAGAAGTGAAGTCGAAGAGGAAGACAGAGGAAAGAAAAACGAAGCGAGAAAGGTCCAGCAAGTCGAGTGAAGATCAGCCATCAAGACCAAAAAAATCGAAAACGATCATTTCGCCAGTAACACTGCCAGCTCGAGTTACAGCTAAGGAATTATTCGGTGAAGACAGCGGTAATGAAGAAAGCGTCACCCCCACACCGAGATCCTGCAAAACTGGTAATATACCACCACTTTACTCATATTTTACAAGAAGGATGGCGAAGGGATATTCTCGACAGATAAGCGAGACTAAAGAGGGAAAATATTATGTAGAGGTGAAAATTTACAATACAGAAGAAATTAAAAAAATATTGCCTATAAATAGATGGCGCTCGGCCATAACTACCATCAAGACGAAACTAGATGATAGTAAAGAATCTTGGGTCCACTTAAAGGAGTTTGTTAAATCAACTCAAAATGATTTTAAAAACTGTGCCATCACCCACATGGGTGCCTATGATGTTTAACGTGTGTTTTTATTTGATTTTTTGTCTGTGAATATTTGCTTTTAATCTTTCTTTACATTGTATCTTCTTTTTAGTTGTTTTTTTAAATAATAATATGTCTTATTAATAATTGTTTTATATTTTATAAGTATGATGTTGTAGTATAAATAAATATTGTATTAGTAATTTCGTCATTGGATTTCTTTTTTTACAGTTACACACCTCAACAGCAAATCGAGATCTAGAAAGTCAATAACCTGTCATAAATGTAAAATTGAAATACCAAAAAATCAGTATTCCTATCATATGAGAACGAATATACACAAAGCAAATTGTTTATTGAATACCAAGTTCACAGATATTCATATTATTGCAACAGCATTCAAAAACAGATTAATGACATACAGATTGAATGTTACTCAGGAAGACGAGTACCTCGGTTTAGAGGCGTTCCTGGGTGATCATCTCATGAATATAACAGAATTGATAAATATGTCACTTAATGAACACAATTGCATAAAATTGAGTTTTGAATTGTTTGCCTTTTTTATGTTATCAAAATCAGACGAACAACAATTAAAGTCGTTTAATACCAAATATGAAATTATATATAAGAGCACTGATTTGAATGAATTATTAACCAGAGTAATAAATAAACTAAATAATAAATTAACCGAGTTCCAGCACTGTCAATCTGGTTGGACATTTGTTTCTATGAGTCATCTCGAAATTAATATAAACAAGTATTCCCCTATGAGAGGTGGGTCTTATATAGAACTGCCCTCAGATATTAAGCACTCGAAAAGTTGTATAAATATTAAAAATAATGATAATTGTTGTTTATTATGGAGTATAGTTGCTGGATTATACCCAGCTAAACATAATGTATGCAGAACAAGTTCATACCCTCATTATACCTCTGTTTTAAATATTGAGGGAATGTCATTTCCTCCTACGATAAATGATATTAAAACGTTAGAAAAAAATAATTCCAACATCAGTTTAAATATATATGGTATACAAAATAATATTGTGACTGGACCTCTTTATGTAACACAAAATAAAAGAAAAAATCATTTTAATTTACTTTATATCGAAAAAAAATCTATCGCACACTACTGTCTAATTAAAGATTTAATACGTCTAGTGCGACGTCAAGTGACTCGTTCTAAAGGAAAACTTTATTTATGTGATGCATGTCTACAACTATTTAGTAACGAAAATAGACACAAGACTCATAACTGCTCTAAGATTTTGACTATATTACCAGAAAATAAATCTGTACTAAAGTTCAAACATTATGAGAGGAAGCAAAAAATTAATTTCATAATTTATGCTGATTTTGAATGTATGTTAATAGACTGTAATGAAAGTAATTTAAATACTTTGAATACTCAGAAACTAAAAACACACCAACCTTCATGTTTCGCTTATTATATTTGTTGCGCACATAATGATCAATTAAACAAGTATGTTACGTATCGAGGTACAGATTGTGTGGAAATATTTGTTAAATATTTACTAGAAGACGTTAAATATATACATAAGATTTTAAGTAGTAAAAAGCCAATGACCCCATTATCAGCAGAACAAGAGATGGATTATCAAAATTCGAAGACATGTCACATATGCAAAAAATTATTATTGAATGATAAAGTCCGAGATCATGATCATATTACATCTGAGTATCGTGGAGCAGCGCACTCCCATTGTAATTTGATGTATAGAGTTTGTTCATTCATTCCCGTTGTCTTTCATAATTTGTCTGGATATGACTCACATTTATTCATTGAAGAGTTAGCAAAGTATGAAGGCTCTATTAATATAATCCCAAAAACTAAAGAAAAATACCTTTCAATAATAAAAGTTATAAATACAGAAAAAAACAATCACCCTATACAAATCAAATTTATTGATTCCTTTCAGTTTCTTAGTTCTAGTCTAGATGCACTAAGTAAAAGTTTATCAGAAGACGATTTTTCAAACTTATCAAGAGAGTTTACTGATAAAAAACAATTTGATTTAATGCGGAAAAAAGGTGTTTATCCATATGATTATATTGATTCGTGGTCTAAATTTGACGAGACGAAACTTCCCTTAAAGTATAATTTTTATAACAGTCTGTGCGAAAAACATATAACTAATGAAGAATATTTACACGCTCAAACAGTTTGGAATATTTTCAAAATAAAATCTCTTGGTGAATATACAGATTTATACATAAAATGTGATGTTCTTTTACTATGTGATATATTTGAAAAATTTAGAAAAACAAGCTTACATTACTATAAGTTGGATCCGGCTTATTATGTAACGTCTCCAAGCTTAAGTTGGGATGCAATGCTTTTATATACCGACACTGAACTTGAGTTGATAAGTGATTTACAAATGTACGAGTTATTAGAAAAAGGAATTCGTGGTGGACTAGCACAGTGTTCTCTACGTCATGCTGTAGCAAACAATAAATATTTACCACATTTTAATGAGTTTGAACCAAGTAGTTATCTAATATATCTTGATTGTAATAATCTATATGGCTATGCTATGATGAAGAAACTTCCTATTAAAGAATTTAAGTTCTTGAGTCTGAAAGAAATTAGCAAGTTTGATGTAAATGATGTGTCAGATGACAATGATTATGGATATATTTTGGAAGTAGATTTAAATTATCCAAATTATTTACATTCCAAGCATAAAGACTTACCTTTCGCAGTTGAAAAAATAGTACCTCCTTATGGAAAATCAGTAAAATTGGTTGCAAATCTCTATGATAAGCAAAATTATGTAATTCATTATGTTCACTTGAAAGAATGTTTGAAAAAAGGTCTGGTTTTAAAAAAGATTCATCGTATACTAAGCTTCAGACAAGAATGCTTTCTCAAAAAATATATTGATCTGAATACTAGTCTTCGTCAAAATTCCAAAACTGCGTTCGAGAAGGACTTTTTTAAATTATTGAATAATGCCATATTCGGAAAAACTATCGAAAATAAACGCAAGCAAGCCGATGTAAAATTAGTAACGAAATGGACAGATAACAGAAATAAAACAAATAAGCATCTTGACGCTGAGAAATTGATATGTAAACCAAATTTAAAAAGTATATCAATTTTTTCAGAAAATTTCGTAGCTGTGGAATTGTACCGTGAAAAGGTCGTTTTAGATAGACCTATTTATATTGGATTTACCGTTTTGGAATATTCGAAGCAACATTTATACCAATTTCATTATGACGTTATTAAAAATAAATACGGAAACAATGCTGAGCTGTGCTATACAGATACTGATAGCCTATTATATTTAATTTATACAGATGATTTTTATCATGATATGCATGATGATCTTACCAAGTTTGATACCAGTAATTTTGGAATAAATAATCCATATCACATACCGCAACTTAATGCTAAAATTCCTGGATTATGGAAACATGAGGTTGGTGACGATTTAATTACAGAATTTACTGGTTTAAGAGCTAAATTATATTTTATAAACAGTTTGAAGACTGAAATTAAAAAAGCCAAAGGTGTTTCTAAGTCTGTAACTTGTAACCTAGAATTGAATGATTACAACAATGCACTGCTGACAAATAAAGCGCATAGATGTAAAATGAATATGATCAAATCAATTAAACATGTTTTATACACTCAGCAAGTAGATAAACAAGTTTTAGAAAGAAACGATGACAAAGTTCAAGTATTACAGGACCAAATTCATACATTACCCTGGGGGCATTGTGATTCTATGTTTGTAGATTATTCCAGTGATGTGTAATCTGTAAATGTGTATTATTTTGATTACCAATAGTAAACAATTTTACGCTGTTTGCACACAAATTAGATTTAAACATTTACTTTGTTGTAAGTACCTACTAATATAAAATTACTGTTTAATAAATGTCTAATGTGTAATAACCATGTACGTTTTATTTTAATTTCCATTTACACAATATTCCTCAAGTTTTACTTACAAGTTCAGAATTAATTAATATAAAAATAAAACATACCGCCTTTTAGTCAAGAAGTATATATACTCAGGTCATTTATTATTACCTCACATTTCACAATGAAGTTCGTCAAGCAATCACAGACTTTAAAAGTCAATAATATAAAATTAGAAAACCATTCACAAAAAGTGAGACACAGCACACTCTTGCCTAACACTATCAGATGTATTATATGTGGTCCATCTAACTGCGGAAAAACTAACATAATGCTTAATTTACTATTACATGAAAATGGAGTAAAATTCAAGAATATTTATTTATACTCGAAGACAGTTTTCCAGCCGAAATATTGTTTTTTAAAACAAGTCATCCGTTGCATACCCAATGCAAACTTATTTATCTTCCATGATAATAAAGAAGTTCTACATCCTAATGATGCCTTAACCAATTCAATTATGATTTTCGATGACGTCACATGTGAAAATCAAATAAATATTCGTAACTACTTCGCAATGGGGAGACACAAACAGATAGATTGTTTTTACTTATCACAAACCTATTCCAAAATACCTAAGCAACTAATACGAGATAATGTTAATCTTTTGTTAATCTTTAAACAAGACGACATAAACTTAAAACATATATACAATGAACATGTAAATACGGATATGGAGTGGCTTCAATTTAAAAAACTTTGTTCTACTATATGGCAAGATCGGTTTGATTTTTTATTAATAAATAAAGATTGTTCTCTAAATGAAGGTAGATATAGACGAGGGTTTGACATATTCGTAACTTTTGAAAATACGTAATATAAACCATATTACTGTAAAAAAATGTTCAATCTTAGTCTACTACCTCTATATAACGGTTGGATATTGTCGGGAATCATTATGGAGGTCAATATAAAAGAACAATTGATAAAATCGGTAGATAGTATAAAAAATAAAATTAAAACAATACAAAATGCAGAAGATGTCGATAATTTAAAATTTAAGAAACTTTTCAAGCCAATAACAGATCCTCTAGAGACCTTAATTAAAGTTAATGATAAGAATAGAACCATATTGGGTACGCGTAAAGGTGACGATAATACAATGAGAAGATGTAGCTCATCCATAGATTTTGAAAATTTTAAAGAATTTATAGAGAAATATTCAAACGATGATTCTGAATCCTATAACTGCACAGGTAATGATAGCGAGAACGATACATTTATGTCACTTAATAAAGAAGATATGATTGAAATCTATGATAATAACATGAATGTACCATTTGGAATTCGAAGTGAAAACAAAAATTTGATGATGGGGAACTCTAAAGTATCATTTTCTTTTACAAACAATGTTAACGATTCCCTCAAATCAATTATAGCCACAGTGAATGACAAACATTATGAAATAACTCCTGGACTAAAAGAACTTTTACTACGTAATAGACCTGACCTCAGTCTGGTAACTGAAACTGATAAAATGGTTTACAAAGATATGCTCAGTAATACAAATGCTCACAAACGCGATTTTAATCCAAACGGTCAATTAAAAGGTGACAAAGGTTTGAAATACCGTCAAATCATTAAACCATTATTTTCTGAAAAAAATTACGTTCAACATGCAGAACAAGTCATTCAGTCAAAAAGTGGTGGCTACTTACCTAAATTGAAAAAGAAGTATAAGAGTAATACAGATTATGTTTATTGGGATGACCCTAATGAATTAATCGATAGATTACGACTGTTAATTGCTTCAAAAAACGCCGGTAATACTAATCATGACAATGAAATTATATCAATTGTTGAAGAGTTAAAAGAAGCTGGTGTTATAAAAGAATAAAAAGCATTGTAGCTTATTTTATACTTAGTTATTTAAAGCGTGTAGACCATGAAGGTTCATACAAAACAAACATCGGTGTCTCTTAACGAAATAAGCTCAATCATTGAGAACATAGACAAATCAACCGAAACCGAATGTTGCAAAAATACTAGTAAATTCAAAATTGAAATATTAATGAAAATAGAACAATTAAACAAATTAATTACTAGTTTGAATATAAGATTAAATAAAGTTGAAAACACCATTGAATTAAAAGAAATTGCAGGGAAGTTAAGCAAGCATTATGAGCAAAATAGACGTCATAAATGAAATCCATAAAAATGCTAGAGTTAATTTTCCAAGAAGAAATGTAATTCTTAAAGATATAGATGACCTTTGGCAAGCAGATTTGATGGATATGCAAGCAATATCAAAAGTGAATGCGGGTTTTAAATACATACTGGTGATTATAGATACTTTTTCAAAATATGCTTGGGCAATTCCACTAAAACAAAAAAATAAGCAACAGGTATCAGAAGCATTTAAAACAGTAATTGAAAAAGGACGTGTCCCAAAAAATTTACAAACCGATCTTGGGAAAGAGTTTTATAATGATCAATTCAAAAGTTTGGTTAATAAGTATAATATTAATCATTATTCTACTTATTCTACTAAAAAGGCCTCGATTGTTGAAAGATTAATAAGAACGTTAAAGAATAAATTATACAAGGAATTTAGTTTGAATGGAAATTATAAATGGTTTAACGGTATTTTAAATAAAAAGTTACATGAATACAATAATGATGTACACAGAACTGTCGGTCAGCCACCTGCTTCAATAAATCAAAGGAATAAAACAAATATACTGCAAAGATACTTAGACGCAGCTCAGTCCCGAAAAAAAGTGGAGTGTAAGAAATTTAGTGTAGGAGATTTTGTGAGAATAAGTAAATATAAAGGATGTTTTGATAAAGGTTATTATCCAAACTGGTCCACCGAAATATTTAAAATAAAAAAAATCCAAGAAACAAATCCAACTACTTACTTAATAGAAGATGTTAGATGTAGACCAATACTAGGCGCATTTTATGCACAAGAACTTCAGAAAACACATCATCCTGACATATACCTCGTTGAAAAAGTTTTGAAACGAAAAGGAAAACAAGTATACGTTAAATGGTTGGGGCTGCCGACCAGTGAAAATAGCTGGATTGATAAATTAAATGTATTATAACTACTGACTGAACGATATTTAAGCATTTTACAAATAATTATCTATTCACTTCCACTTTGTTCTTATTGCAATAAAGACATAAAATATAATTCAATTTTATGTAAAAACAATTCTTAAAAAAAAATAACAATGAAGAAAGCACGAAGTACAAGCAATAAACAAATGGCTGGTTTATCATCTGTCAAAGTAAGATCTGGAGCGGGTTTTAGAAAAACACTGAAAAATATTGTATCACATACCAAAAAACACATCAAGAAACTAAAACCTACCACTAAGAAAGCATTAATGGAATTAGCCTGCGCTGCAGCTCGAGAATTTGCATCTGATTTACCCATAAAATTACCCAGAATTATACCAGTACCTAAAACTGGAGGATTTCTTCCTTTAGTGCCAATATTTGCTGGTTTATCTGCCGCTGGGAGTTTGGCTGGGGGTGCTGCTGGGATTGCAAAAGCTATTAATACATATAAAACAGCTAAGAAACAGTTGCTTGAATCGGAACGTCACAACAAGCAAATAGAAGCTTTAATGATTGGAAAAGGATTACATCTTAAGTCGTACAAAGAAGGTTTAGGAATTTATGTTACAAAGAAAAAAAACTAAATTGTCGGCTACCCAATAGAGCTTTAACTAATATTGATATATTGAAGCATTCAAATAGTATCCCCTTCTTTCGAGGTGTATTTATGAGAGATGAATTACCAGATGACCCATTACCATTAGAATGTGGAGTGATTAATCTTGATATTTCTAAAAACTCTGGCACTCATTGGGTAGCCTATGCCAAAATATACGATCACATTGAATACTTCGACAGTTATGGTAACTTAAAACCATCCAAAGAATTTATAAAATATTTAGGAAACAATATTCAGTATAATTATGAAAATGTACAACATGATCACTTGTATAATTGTGGGCACTTATGTTTAAAATTTCTTAAGTTATTTTGGAAAAGTAATAAAGGAACATATTAATTAATTAAGTGATTTTTTATTTCTTACGACTCCTTTCGTTAAACAAGAAAAATATAAATGACGTTGCTAGTTCATGCACGTGCATTCTTCGGTTGTTGGTGATAACCATCACTAGTGAGAGTTGGAAAAGTATTTAATTATTATTTAAAGTAACCTCCTCCGTTTTATTCGTACTAACCATGCTAGTTCTTAATAAAACTCCTAGTGAGAGAGGGAAATATAACATAAGACTACCAATATCCAAAGAAGTGAGACGTGCCGGTGCAGTGAAAATTAAAAAAGTTTCAAAGGAAAACAAAAGATTTCTTCAAGACATTGGTTTTAAAATATAACATGCTTCAAATTACAGATTTACCGCAATATGAGACCTCTATTGAGGCTTATGAGATCCATAGCTACAATCCATATAACAATAGCTTTAAAGAAAATGATGAAATTAGAATACCCATACAACAGCAAGATTTATATGTATTGCCATCAGGTAGTTCCATTTATATAGAAGGATATGTAAATGTGTCAACTAGAGATGCAGCGGGAAAATTAATAAAAAAAGATGTCGACTTTATAAACAATCCAATTTCATATTTGTTTCAAGATATTAGGTACGAAATAAATGGTGTTGAAATCGATCGCATTAAAAATGTTGGCATTACAACAACCTTAAAATCGTATGTCTCTATGAATGAAGGTGAAAGTAAAGCTGCAGCAGTCTGGGGATGGAACTTAGGTGGTACGAAACTAAGAAACGGATATTTTAGTGTTATCGTGCCATTGAACAGAATACTGGGATTTGCAGAAGATTATAACAAAATAATAATCAATTGTAAACATGAACTTATATTACAACGAAGCAGCTCAGCATTGAACTGTGTGCTTATAGACAAAAATGATAACGTAGAAATGGACATACAAAAGATACAATGGCGTGTGCCGCATATTAAAGTTTCTGATCGTAATAAATTGTTATTGCTTAAAAGCCTGGAGAGAGATCGTTCTATACAGATAGCATTTAGAAATTGGGATTTGTATGAATATCCATTACTACCAAAAACAACGAAACATTCCTGGTCAGTAAAGACAACTTCCCAGCTAGAAAAACCGAGGTTTGTTATATTTGGTTTGCAAACAGCTCGAAAAAATAATAAAACTAGAAGTTCTTCGATATTTGATCACTGCAATGTAAACAATATTAAATTATATTTGAATTCTCAATACTATCCGTATGACTCACTTAATTTGAAATTTGATGAAGGTAAATTTAGTATATTATATGAAATGTATGCTAATTTTCGTCAGTCGTATTACAACTTAGGCATTGATCCATTGCTTAGCTTAAACCAGTTTAAAGAAATTGCTCCACTTTTTGTGATTGACTGTTCAAGACAAAACGATTCACTTAAAACTGGACCAGTTGACGTGCGATTAGAAATTGAATGCTCTGAAGATATTCAAGATAATACAACTGCCTATTGTTTAATAATAAACGATCGACTGTTCGAATACAAGCCATTAAGTAATATTGTGAGAAAACTATCATGAATGTCATCGTAGATGTTCAAGGGTTTAAGAGTGAAGGAAACGAGTTTATTCCAAAAGAAATAGCAATAATGTACAAAGGACATATACAAGTACTGTTGATAAAACCACCACGGCCATTTTATGATTTGACGAAGAAAGAACGGTTACAAGTGGCTTGGATTGAAAAAAACAGAGGAATAAACTGGGACGAAGGCTTTGTACCATATTTTAATTATAAAGCAAACTTTGGCAATTTTTTTAAAAATAAATCTATATTTACTAAAGGAAACGAAAAAGTGTTATGGTTAAAAGATATATTCCAAATTAATAATGTATACAATTTAGAAAGTAAAAACTGTCCAAGTTTGGTAACATTATATAGCAATTATTCAGATTCATCTGAGATTATAAGTTGTCTACATCACACCAATATATGTGCCTTAAAAAATGTGTTTTGCCTAAATAAATGGTGTGAAGAAAATAAAGTGTTTTGTCAGTAAGATAAGATAAAAACGATCCTAGTAGATATTAATGAATATAGAATGTTAAACCTACTTATGAATCGAAGTGTGAATGTCTAAGCTATAAATTTACCTGTATTCTATTACTTAGTTCTGTGAAAATGTAAATAATAGTAATGTAAGAAATGTATCATTGCTTTTATACCAGTACCTAAAACTGATAAAATGATGTGTACAAAATAATATTTTTATAATTATGTAGAAATAAATATTTAAACCTGACCTATATGTTTTATTACTTAAACACTAACAATATTAATACAACTGTTAACAGCCTGCCAACCGCATGTAATAGTTCGACATCGAGAGCAGTTCATAGAGCAGTTCATACTGAACAGCTTGTTATAATGAGCAGTTCATATTGAACTGCTCTGTTTATTTACACACACGAACGTATGTAGTTGATGAGTATGCTACACTACTACTATACAGGATTTTAATTAAAAAAAAAATGTTTTTTGAATAGGCAACTCTAGAATATTGTTACTAGACCA
Organism: Eurois occulta; assembly: GCA_950022335.1. Taxonomy (NCBI): domain Eukaryota; kingdom Metazoa; phylum Arthropoda; class Insecta; order Lepidoptera; family Noctuidae; genus Eurois; species Eurois occulta. The sequence goes on along the minus strand of OX465486.1, from coordinate 19,355,443 downwards.
TTTTAAGACTTGACGAAGAAAGGATGGTTACAAGTGGCTTGGATTGAAAGTACGAGGTATAAACTGAAATGAGCATTTTGAATAATTATTAAATAAAGAGGTTACAGAGGAATAAACTGAAATGATTTACTGGAATAATCTTATAAATCGAAGTGTGAATGTCTAAGCTATAAACTGACCTGTATTCTATTACTTAGTTCAGTGAAAAATGAAAATAATTAGAAATGTAAGAAATCTATCATTGAGTATTCTAAATAGACAATTATGAAAAGATGTCTCATTTCGATCTGAATGCAGCATTCATTTTGAATAGTGAAATATAGGGATACTCGAATGGTCGAACTGTGAAATATAGGGTATTCAGATCAGGGTATTCGGATCTATGATCTGAATACTATGATCTGAATACCCTATATTTCAACTACTTATTTTATTTGACGATATAGATAAAACCTAGTTTTAATCATTTAGATTGGCTTAGAATATTAAAAAAAATACTTTTACCTTTAATTCCTGCCATATTTTAAACTACAACAACCAAACGCAAACAGAACGCTAAAATGTAACAGAAATCTCGTATAACGTATCAAAAACGAGTACAAACACCTATCAGGTTTAGAGTCCCGCGCCCTGGTGATACCGGTGCCTATTAAAAAGCAATCAAGGGCCGCTTCGTTAACCTAACCCCCTGTATGTACTTGCGACGATCTCAATGGATACCCTTTCTATTACCCGCTTTTAATTTGCTAGAATATTGCTTTAGTTTTTCAATCTCTGATAGATTTTTGTTTTGTGTCTAGAGGAGATTGATTTTGTGCACACTGTGCAAACATGTTTTTCTTGCAGTTTGATTTATGTTTCAGTTTCTTTTTTGTTGGTGCATTTGTTTTTCATGTTTATATTACTTACTGGCTTACCAGTTTATTGGATTACTTTTGCATAATATAAACGTAACATTACACATAGTTTGTCTCGTGGTTGTATCGCGGTCCTGGGTAAGATTCGGGTCGGGCTAATTGTTATTGGGTTTTTCCATCAGGAATTTCTCAGTAGCAGTCACGGGTGTCCGGTAACATAACTGACGATCTGTGGGAGTACTGTTAGGTATACCTCTGCCTAACCCTTTGGAGATCTGTATCATATAACTAAACTATTACTTGGGCAGGCAGTGGGCAGTAGTTTAAATAAAGTAAACCAATAATTTACACTATAAAATAATATTTCCGCTTTATTGTCTTATTGGGATAATTTTACTACATATGAAAATAGAGAGCATTTTACCACTACGACTGAAAGCAATTAGCATAATATCTAAACCGCGTTTAATAGTTCTCAGTGACATATTTGCTGACAACCAGACTTACCAACGGGTAACGTATTACTCAGTACTAAATCGACTGTGGAGGTCAGATAGGCAGTCGCTCCATGGAATATTGGAATTCAGCTGCATCCGGTTAGACTGGAAGCCGACCCCAACAAGGAAAAGGCTAGGCAGATAATGATGATTTGCTATGGAGAATTGACTCTAACAGCCAACTCTTTCATTGCCTGCACCAAGCAATTTAGTTGGTTCGTTCAAAATTTACGAAGCCTGTACTGCGTTGCGCCAAAATTACTTTAAGTCTTACGATCATAGTTTGTGTTGCTTGAAATTCTCTGCATGTGGGTTGGGTTGTGGAGTGTACGGTGTGATTTCTCGAAAAGTTTTGTGGAGCGATGCCTACAAATAGTCCGTTTGTTGTGCATTAAAAGTAGGCATTTCATTTTAAAACTTTAAAAAATGCTTACTGTTTTTATGTTTGTCATGAGAACATAACATTACGCCTAAAATTTCTAAAGGGTTAGGCAGAGGTGAATGAATGCCATTTTATACTTTTCTAATCATTTGATCTACTTGAAAAAGTATGTAAATAGAGCAGGATGTTTATTTTGTTTCTAGTTCGAGTCCTAACTCAAGTCAAGTTTATATACAGGGTGAAAACGGACCCTTCACGAAGCCGCCAAAAAAGCATCAAAATAATTAAATGTACGCAAAAAAAAAAAAAAAACCGGGTGAACAATTTTGTTTTACGGTAGGACTCAAAACATTGTGCTGATGCATGTATTGCATAGTACGGGGGTCGTGGAGGTGTTTAAAGTAAAAATCTTACATTTAAAACAGGTATTTAAAAAAAAACAACCTGTGAAAATGTTGGAAATACAACGACGATTTCGATTTGAATATCTCCGTAACTATATAAAAAATATCTCGGTTCCCAAGTATGGTCAAGAACAGTAAAAATATCGCAATGGCGGGGAGAACAAGTGCCTTTCGGCTTCGTTAAGGGTCTTATTACACCCTTTCATCATCATCTGCCTAGCTTTTTTTCTCAAATATATCGAGGTCGGCTCCCAGTCTAACCGGATGCCGTCGAATACCAGTATTTTACATGGAGCGACTGCCTATCTAACCTCCACAACCCTTTATCATCTATATTGCAGATATTAATTGATAATAACTAAACGGCAAAGAACAATTAGTATGAATTTAATACTTAATAGTCTGTATAATCTGATAGTGCATTAACTTCAACGAATAAAATACTTCATTCAATAGCTTTAAACCGCAAATCATTGCCATTCTACTATAGAACTAACAGACGAATGCAACTGGTGTGAACATTCAAAGATAAAGCAGCGCTAAAACCAATACTTAAACCAAGGCAGCGCATTAAATCCTGAGTGCTGTGAAACCGACACTCGTGACATTCGATCTCTGCATTTATCAGTCGTCTTTGAATATTGCCAACGCAATAAAAGCGGCCACTAGAGCGTTTAGTATTGGCTCTGGAGCGTCTCTGGAGGGAGCTGGAGAGTCTCTGAAGGATCGTCAGCGATATTGCGTTCTGTCAAGCATAATGTTTTTTTTTTAAATATGACATTTCGAATTTTTTTTGAGACTGACACACATTTGAGGGACGGGGATGAAACATCAGATAACAACATCTACAGAATTTTCTATACAACCTATTTGTTTATCAATTCAAGCTATCAATTTCGAGGTGAAACTTTACACTAAGGCTATGAACGCACTGACTGGTGGCTTACTTAGTGCCTAGATCTGAGCGAGTCGCCTTGCCAGTAGCGAAATGAAACGAATATTCTAGAATATTCGCGCTTGATGATATCGCTAGTCGCCTAGCGTATATCGAAGTAGCCCGCTGTGTTCGTTGCACTCCGTTACTAGCTAAGCTCTAGCTACGCGCTGAGCTAGCCACCAACTAGCGAGCTAGCTAGCGTAGCGTAGCGTTCTGGACATAATTATGCAGTGTATCCCACCCGGGACACACGTGCGCGTGTCGTTTGTTCAAATGATTAGGAAGAGTGACTATTCGCACCAGATTTAACACCTCCATATAAGTTAATAACACAATCCACGCAGGCAATGATGGCTTCGCATCTTATGCTGGATTCGCCTCAGTATGTCACTTATTGTGAGGTTTAAAGCACTATCTGTTGCTTAAATTATTATAAAAATTAATATTGTATTACTGTCCTATTTAAATCGGATTTGTTAACAATGTCAAGGGTTTTAATGTTTTTCACGAAACCCTAATCCTTTTACTAGCATAAAAGCCTAAGTTACTCCTTATAATATCAGTTATCTGCCGTTAAAAGTCTCGTCGAAATCGGTCCAGCCGTTTCGGCGATTAGCTGGAACAAACAAACAGACAGACGGACAAACATTTAAAAAATGTTTTTTACTTTCTTTAAGCTTGCAAATGCATTAAATAAGAAGATATTATTTTGAAATTACAAAGAGACAATTCAATTTTTATTATTTGTATTTTTGAAATTTACAAATAGACACTTCAATATTATGTATTTATTTGTATTGATTTTCCAGAATATCATTTCAAAACTGTAGGCACATGTTTCGCGACTTAAGTCTTAGCACGGACGAGTTATCCATTCTTTGAGGCATTGCTAATAGTGCTTGTTAAGGCAAGACTCCGGAAGTAGGCCGCTAACATAGAGAAAAAGAAGCACAGAGATTTTAGTCCGCCATAGTTTTCAAAGACTTTGCTTGCTTCTGAATTCCAGATAGTTATCTACAATCCTGCAGCTCAGCTCCTTTGAAAGTATGTTTTTTAGAGCCTTAATTTTTTTTTTGTGTCGCCTTGTCCCTCTTTTGTTTTTGCTTGTGAACGTCCAAATCTTTTTACATGTGAAGTGATATGAAGCTCTTTGCTTACATCCATGGGGTGCTGAATTTCTCATCCTCGCATTTGTACGAAGATAAGATTCTTTTCTGTTTGCACCGAGTGTGGAATTACAGAGTTTAAATTTTCTTTTGGTCTTTATCAGTTCTGTAATATATTAACACCGCTAACTCAATGCCCAAGAAATTCGTGTCCTGCGTGTCCTGTTTTTTGTTCACTACAGGAACTGATGGACGCTACTGAAAGCTCCAAACTAGTAGCTCAGTTCTGGGCTGACACAATTTAGATTGCCATCGACACGGTAAGAAAAAAGAGACTGTGGGCTTCATGTAATATATGTATCATATTCAACAGTGGAATGCGATAGGCAAGTGCCTATCGCATTCCACTGTTGGGCATGGACTTAGACCACTCCCAAGCTGCACCACAGATATCTTCTGCCTTATGCATCCATTCTGTCACGAACCCTGTTTTATTTTTCTGTTAACATTCTTAGTTATGCAACTGCATCGTTGGTCTAATAGTCGCAAGCGCTACTGCTCAGCAAGTGGTTCTGGGTTCAATTTTCAGGTCGGGCAAAGTGTTATTGGGTTTATTAAATCAGAAATTTCTCAGTGGCAGCCATGGAGTTCGAATTTGTGCCAGGTTAATGGTAATAGGTTCGCCCCCTATCACAAGACTTAAACATAACTGGCAAAATGTTAAGTTTATCATCCATAGCCTTAATTCACCCACTGCTGGGTATAATAATAGTCCTCTCTTTTCTATTACCAATCTCCACGTTCCTGTACCAGCCTCTTTGAGGTTTTTTCCCTGATGGCTACTATGTCGTCTGGCCATCTCGCCGCGGACGACCCATGTTTCTTTTCCTAGTTCTTGGACGCCATTCGGTGACAGCCATAGTCCATCAGCTGTCATCACTGCGACTTTTAAGGTGTGCAGAGGTAGTAATACTGCACACCTAGTATGTGTGTGTTAGTATTCTAACTCTATTTGAGTTCTGTAAGGATGATGTTTAGGTCATTATTAGTTATTTAATCATTTTCATATATTGGATCTCTTTCCGGAGAACAAAATTACAATCCAATTCCACCTGTTATTTGGCCACATACATTCCGTTTTCACCTGTACAGTACGTATAAACACCAACAACACACACCCAAAATCAGCGCAGTTTAAGGATAATTTAATATAGAGGTAAATTAATGAAATCAGAGGGAAATATTTTGATATTTGACAGCACAACGCCACTCGACGCTGTTGAGTACCTACTCGGAATGTTTACCTGCTATAACATTAATTAATGTTCTATTAAATTTTGTTTCGTATAATTTGTTGTGTTATTTTTGTTGGGAGTAGCAGGGATAGATTATATTGTGTCGAGGGTTATATTTCATTTCATGATGAACTGAAATATAATTGATAACAGAGTAGTTCCCAATTCGCTAGTATTTGGCATCGCAGTTTTAGAGAAAATAAAATTAAAACTTTTCTCTATGGATTGGCAACACTGGTTTGACACTTCTTTTTCGCGCGTTGCCGGCATCGCTTATAAAAATGGTTTCGGAAGAAAAACTACTTCGAAAAATACGGAAATACAATAAAAAGTTGGAGCGTTGGCGTCGAAGCAAAAGACGGAGTCATGATAGTGAGCGCGGGCGCAGCCTCAGTTCAAATCGGCGGCAAAGTGTCAACCGTGACCGCAGCCTTTTGCGCGCCATTACCCCGGATAACGAAGGTAAGCTTTTGATTTAGGTGCAACTAAGTCCAAAAATGTGGTTGGCTACAATGGTCGAGTATAATTTATACCGTGTTAGTACGAGATACTTGAACTCGAAGATCAACTTTGATACGAGATATCAACTTTGATGTAAAACAGATTTCTGTTACCGGCACGTGATGCCGATCTTGTCTAAAACCAGCATGTATTTACAGTACGAGATACTGTTTAGTGCAATTAAAATGCTGTGGAGAAACCTTAAGGTTATTCTCATATTTCAGAAGAAATCATCGAACAGAGTGAAGTTTATCCTCAAACATCGGGCCCTGAACAAATCCCAGAGGTTGAATGCTTAGCGTCACCGGAGGTGTCAGATAACCATCTTACTGAGGAGCAGAATACCGAACTTGTGCAGGCCCTGGGACAAGAGTATGACGACATAAAAAAATATGAAGGAACAATTAACAATGACATTTGCAAACGGTGGAATTACCTATTAACACAAAGTCTGTCTAAGACTGAAAAAGGTGACATTACAAAATGTCACAGTTTGCCTGAAAACTGTCAACTCCTAGATGCCCCAATCTTGAATGAAGAAGTAAAGGCAGTGATCTCTGAAGCGGGGATAACTAGAGGCAAGTGTATTGCCTACCAGCAAAAACAGATGGGCACAGCACTTACCATAATAGGCAAAGTCATGTCTCATATAATAAACAACCCACCAGACAAAATAATGATGATAAAATCACTCAGTGAAGCATCAAAATTGGTGTGCGATCTCCATCATCAACAAACTAAAACAAGAAGGTCACTAGTGGCTCCCCAACTGGACAAGCATTTCTTAGAAATGACTCAAAACACTACCCGAAATGAGTTTTTGTATGGAGACAATTTATCTGAAAGAATAAAGATAAATAAGATAATAAGATAATACAACAGAGTTTAAACTCTATTAAGAAGACTGCACCAAAGCCAGCAATCGCTGCTAAGAACATAAATAACAAAAATACAGGAATGGTCCACCACGATATTTGAATCAGCGTCAACCAACCAAGGGGATGGCACGAGGTGGACCACGGATTCGACCACAGCCATCTCACCACAGGAAACCCTTCAACCCACAGCGTTCCGAGAGAACCCAGGGTGCTCACTACAACAGCAGGAAATAAACAAGGTACATGCTGGCAATTTAAAAAAACTACTTTGCTTATTGGATTGGATGTCATTAACAAATGACCCTATTATATTGCAGTGGATTAAAGGATATCACATTCCTTTCATGTCTCAGCCTCACCAAAGTATAGTCCCTAAAAATAATTTACCTGATTGTGAAATTCCACTTATGCAGGAAGCTATTGTTAACCTTTTACAATTAGGAGCTATAACACCATGTTGTCATTCAAAGGGAGAATTCATCTCAAAGATTTTCCTTGTTCCAAAACCTAATGGCAAACAAAGATTCATTTTAAATTTAAAACCTTTGAACAAGTTTATTAAAGTTAGTCACTTTAAGATGGAGGATATTCGCACTGCTGGCAGTAAAGTTAATTGATGGTCATTATTACATGTGTTGCATAGACCTTAAGGAATCATATTTATTAGTACCTATAGCATCTGAACACAGAAAATACCTCCGTTTTGAATTCAATGGAACCTTATATGAATTTACAGCATTGCCATATGGTTTATGTACTGCACCTAGTGTGTTTACCAAATTGTTGAAACCTGTGGTTGGTTATTTAAGAAATTTAGGCTTCCTATCCACAATCTACATTGATGATTTTTTATGTATTGGCCAAACATATAATGAGTGTTTACAAAACATGGAAACAACAATTAGTTTGTTAAAGTGCTTAGGTTTTATTATTAATTCTGAAAAAAGTAATCTAGGGCCTAGAAAACATTGCAAATTCCTTGAACTACCTTTAGAAAAAAGAAATACAATTAAGTGTATGATTGATAAATTCCTAATATTAAAAAAATGTAAGTTAAGAGAATTTGCTAGATTGTTAGGCACGTTAGTAGCAGCATGTCCAGCTATACCGTATGGCATAGTACATACAAAACAAATGGAATATGTTAGTACCAAACACCCATTAAGCAACCAGCTTACCCTGGCAACGAGCATCTTTTGCGGGAAGCATTCAGACGTAGAGGTTTGCCAGAGGACTCACTAAATATTATGTTATCATCCATTTCACCAGGTACGCTAAAGCAATATAGTACTACTTATAAGAGTTGGTGGTTATTCTGCCAAAACCACAGTGTGGACATCTATGTAGCTTCAATACCTCACTGAAATACATAAAACAAATATTGGCTACAGCTCGCTAAATACAGCTAGATCTGCACTTTCCCTTCTGTTAAATGAAAGAATTGGCAGTGATGATCACACCAAGCGTTTCTTCAAGGGTCTATACAGCATTAAACCCGCTTTACGCAAGTATGTTAATACTTGGGATCCTTCAATAGTGCTTAGATTACTGTCTAGTTGGGGTGATAATGTTAATTTAAATTTGGAAAAATTAAGTAAGAAGCTTGTCACCTTATTGGCTCTTGCTACTGCTCAAAGGGTGCAGACTCTATCCGTAATTAAAATACAAGATATATCCATGTCACAAGACATAATACATATCAATATTACTGATCTTATAAAAACATCACTGTCATCAAAAACTGAAACATTAATTAAACTACCGTTTTTTAACCAGAACCACATTATTTGCCCAGCTAGAGCTATAAAAACATATATCGAGCAAACATTAACTCTTAGGAATGATGCTATTAACTAGTAGGAAACCCTATAAAAGAGCATCCAAACAAACAATTAGTAGATGGATTAAATCAGTTATGAAGGAAAGCGGTATTGATATCAAAATATTTACCTCACACAGCACACGTCATGCAGCCACATCTTCTGCTAAACAGGCAGGGGTATCATTAGATGTGATTAGGAAAACTGCTGGCTGGTCAGATAGCTCTCTTACGTTTGCCAGGTTTTATGATGTACCAGTGAGTGTTAATATCCCACATGACAGCTTTATTAATGCCGTCTTTAATGCCAACTTGAGGCTGTAATTGTTATTTATTTTCCTCGTTTAAAGATTAATAAATGTTCAAAGAATATTTAACTGTTCATTTTTAATTTTTATTTCATTAGAGTTTTTTATTTGTACACTGTTATTAGTGATAGAGTGTAGTTATATGGCTAAAGGTCAGTCAAAGATGTTTCACTATAGCATTTATTGTTACTTGTTGTATCTGATTAAGAGACAAGACTGATAGTAATAGTACTGATGTCGTTGTTGCTGCTGGTATTTCCACGGCAATTTTATTGGCAGGAAAATGCTAGTAGCCAATTGTCATTTTGTTCGTCTTTAATGCTGCCCTGTTTTTGTAAGCCACATAATGCATAATTTTGTTTTATTCTGACATGTTGAATATCTTAAGATTATTGATGTTATTACATACTCAGTATATATACTAGCATACTATAGTGTGAGTATATTGGTCTCAAATAAAAAATTGATTCATAAATGGCTGTTTTGATAATTATGTTTCTTTTCAAAATAGTGGCCCATGTCGACTTTTACTCTAAACAGCTACTGTGTTATCAATTATATTTCAGTTCATCATGAAATGAAATTGATTAATCAGACGAACTTACCTTATGTGAAGTCCGATTACAATTTCATGAAGGATGAACTGAAATATAATTACCCACCCAACCCATCCTTTTTAGGATCAGTCCCTTGTCGAATGGGCCAACAGAGCAACGCTATCTCTAAAGAGTGTCAAACCAGTGTTGCCAATCCATAGAGAAAAGTTTTAACTTTATTTTCTCTAAAATTGCGATTCCAAATACTAGCGAATTGGGAACTACTCTGTTATCAATTATATTTCAGTTCATCCTTCATGAAATTGTAATCGGTCTTCACTTAAGGTAAGTTCGTCTGATTAATCAATTAGTTTGTATTTTCGTGGAGTGCTCTGTTAGTGAAGTATTACTATAAATAAATAAATAAATAATATCTTACAACCAACACACCGCCATCTGAACCTAAACTAGGCAGAGCCTGTACTATGGCAACCAGACAACTGATAAACATACTTATATATTTCTAAATACATACATATTATAGATAAATTACACACCCAGATACAGAACAAATAATCATACTCATGCACAAAGATTTGTCCTATGTGGGAATCGAACCCACGACCTCCGTCCTAGCAGTCAGGGTCACTAACCACTAGACCAAGAGGCTAGTCTGATGGCAGTGCAATCTGAAAGTTAGCAACATTGCAAATAGTTATGTAAGTTAAGCAAGTTAAAAACATGTCACGCCACGTCACGTTTTTTTTTTAGTTCGATCTAGTCATTACTAGAGTCATAGTAATTATGATAAGGTTACTCGTATTTTGGAATATGTGTATGTATATTATAATATATATTAGTTTATTTTATCTGTATACATATATGTATTAGTATGTACCCATTTATCTGTATCAATTTATGTTAACAAAATGGTAATTTTATAATTTTTTTTTTGTACTCTACCACAATGCTGTCCTATTTGACCCAAAGGTTGACTGGTAGAGAATACCTTGTGGCATTATGTCCGCCTATGTAGGTACCACTCTTGTACATTAAGTTTAAATAAATAAAGTTTTATATCACGTAACAGTGACCAAAAATCTCCATGTTCAAAAATTTTGTGACAGTGTTCACTATTTGATGGGCGCAAAATAAATAATGAATAATATGGCGGTAAGGTGAGGGGATACACCCGTGTATGTCGATAAAGATTATTACATTCTTATTCACTTTATATCCAGTGTCCAGTACCGATTGGTGACCAAAATTTCAGTTCATCACTACAAATCGATGAGTTCTAATAACAATGGACTATTACATTTGCATAGTTAATATACAACTTCTAGTTTATGCACAGTATAATTAGTGTGACAATATTCCCGCAAATAGAAACATAATGTAACAAGGTTATGTACCGATAATCTGTCAATTACGCGCTAATGACATGTTTGTTATTAACATGCTGTGGTCAGTAACTTATGTTCCACTAATTATGCTTTTGCGGGTACCTGTGAACCACTATTTCGAACTATACCTTGAAGTTTCGGTCAAAAGATCAGGAACATAGTACGGACGTGGCTCTGGACATCCATACCTTCCATACAAATACTATTGAAGTATCTGTCAGTGCCCGATGACAGCAGTAGGTCCGCTATTTTTTCTACCACTTTGACCTATTCATAAAGTTATTTTGACTACAAAAATGGTAGTGTGTAGCTGTCGCGTAGCATTACTGCTACGGCGTAGCTTGTGCCGAAACTTCCATTTAGAAGTTAAATTGGTACTCGCTACCCTAGTAATACTGTTTAAATTAAAATACCATTGATAAAAGCTTTTCCTTCCAACGCACAGTTAATAAATAAAAAGCCACTGCACCCTAAACATAACACCATTTATCGGGCATACAGGTGTCAGTGTAACAAAAAAAGGTATATTTTCCCTCCGTTTTATAAGGACCGCACGTCTCAGGGTAAATTGTAGGGAAAAAGGTTCCGCCACGTAGTTTACTTAAGGCGAATTATGGACCCTCCGTCCCCGTCCGACCGTCGCCTCCTTCTGCGAAGCAGTCATGCTAGCGAAGGAGGCGGCGGAACGTGAGAGGGTGAGTGCCTCACGTCCTAGCCGCCGCGGGAGGAGAAGCACCGGGCGTCGGGGGCCACGCCGTGATGGCTCTCGGCCACCGTAGGCGCGGGCCTGTGGACGGTGAGTAATGGGCTAGCTCGCCGTCCGTGGCAGGCCGTGTCGACGGCGCGCCTCTAAGAGATGTCAGCAAACGGGAGGGGCCCGCAAGGGCCGATGCCAGGGCTGCGGGACTGTTCGAAAGAGATACCGTGGCCCTGGAACATAAAGGGCCAAAGAAGGAACATGGGTGGTTTTTAGTCAGTAAGAGTCTGACACTCCCTTCCGCTCCGCCCAGAGCGGGAGGGGTCATTTGAAGATTTCCCACCCACCAAAAAAAAAAAAAAAGGCGAATTATGGACGTGCATAAGTAAGGTACTGCTGTATAGGGGAGAGTGGGGTATACCGGGCCTACTTCCGGGAAGTGGGGAAGAAAAGTTAATTATGTACGGGGACACATGTTGGGCACTGCTGGTGGTTTAATAATGATATGAGGTTTCGTGGATAAATTATTCTTCCAAATTTCGACCGATAAGTTAGTTAGTTATGGGAGAGGCCTTGCCCAGCAGTGGGATGGCACAGGATAACAGTATCAGTAAGCGAGGAATTGTTGATCTAACATTTTGTGTACTTTATTGATCTGTTACAGCGATCCTCAAAGTAAGAAATAAAAGAACTGTACTTCATTTAGTAGATAACTTTTATACACAACGATTGAGCGTAACTTGAAGTAACATAATGAAAAGAAAGAAATATGTAAATTAATAAAATTATAATAGTTTCCGAAGTAAAATATTAAAACAGCGCCATCTATCGAACTCAGACTGGACTATATCTAGAGATCAACTGCGTGCAGCATTGAATATAGATATTCGATAGATGGCATTGTGCGTGTGACGTCATTTTCTGATTGAGGCATGTTCAACTAAATACTGATGGAGAAATTCCTGATAGGGTACGTGAAATTTGTCACAACAGGTCCTTATTGGCTATTAAAGAGATAGTTATAAGTATACTAGGGAACCCGATCAGTCAATACGGTTTGCCCACACCGACAGTCGATGGGGAACGTGTAAACAGAGAGTACGTATCAGAAATTAGTTATAATCCCGTGGAACTCGCAGAAATTTTACAAAATGGCTGCGCAAAGAAAGAGGAACAGCGCCAGACGTTTGATAGGGTATGCTGCAGTGTAGAAAACTCCTCGGGTGAAATCCTGTTTTTAGACGCACCGGGCGGAACAGCTAAAACTTTCCTAATCAAAGTTATTTTGGCTCGAAAAAGGAACTTTGGAAGTATGAAGAACAGGGTGTAAAGCTCTTCAACCCCCATTGAAAAGGGAGGATCCTCCGACCAGACGGGTGTTATGTCTGGTGGGCTACTGCCCTACAGTTGTTGTCGGGTTCTTCTGTATAGGCTTAAGTCGCGAATAACTTTATTTGCGCGATTCAGAATTTAGATATATTTCGATTTTTAATTTATCCTCTGCGTCATAGATGGCGCTGTAGTACTTTTTGTTCTATGTTGCTGAAGTACTTTTTGTAGTGCCGCTACGGAACCAAAATAAAATTTGCCTTGCTGTCGCCTCTTCAGGGATAGCAGCCACATTATTGCCTGGAGGAAAAACGGCACACACAACATTTATAATTCCTATCGACTTGACCGCACGGAAAGCCCGGTTTGCAACATATCGCGAAATAGCGATAAAGCAAGGGTTTTATGCGATTGTGTTTTAATTTTTTGGGACGAGTGCACTATGGCAAACCGCAAAGCTGTAGAAGCAGTGAATAGAACTTTACAGGACATAAGGCAAAATGACCGGCCGATGGGAGGCATTACGGTGCTGTTCTGCGGTGATTTTCGGCAGACACTCCCGGTTGTACCCCGAGGAACGAGAGTCGAAGAAATTGCTGCCTGTCTGAAGAGTTCTGTTCTAAAGCGCAATATATCATCTACCTGAGTGTAAATATGCGTGCACAGTTGCGAGGCTGCGAAAATGCACAGGAGTTTCCCAATTTATTGTTACAAATAGGCGATGGCACATACCCCGTACAAGAAGATGGAAAAGTTATTTTGGTTGAAATCTTTGTTCTTGCGTTACATCACAACAGGAGCTAATTTCTTCTGCGTACGGAGATTCCACAAACATGGGCAATCAAGCCGGTTCTTGGTTATGTCAGCGAGCTATTTTGACTCCTCGCAATGTCCAAGCTGCGGCAATTAATTTAAAAATATTGATTCATGTGTCCGGGATTAGTAGAGAATACACCTCTATAAATACAGTTATGGAAGAAGATGACGCCACGCACTACCCGGTAGAATTTTTGGATTCCCTCAACACACCCGGACTTCCAGCCCACAAAATAGTTTTAAAAATCGGTGTACCAATAATTCTCCTCAGAAATTTATGTCCTCCAAACTTTGTAACGGCACTCGGCTCAAAGTCACAAATCTGCAGCAAAACATAATCGAAGCTGAAATATTAACCGGTTGCGGCGCTAGTGATATTGTTTTTATTCCAAGAGTACCTATAATTCCTAACAACTTTCCTTTCTCTTTCAAACGAGTGCAATTCCCAGTCAGTCTCTGTTATGCCATGACAATTAATAAAGCTCAGGGCCAGACATTATCCGTTGCGTTGGTGGTAAGTATTGGATGTTTTTCCCACGGTCAACTATACGTAGCTCTTTCTCGCGTAAACAACCCCAATAACCTTTTTGTGTACGCTCCAGATGGTTCCACAGCTAATGTTGTTTATAAAAAAGCACTAGCATAAATTAAAAAAAAATGATTTGTTTTTGAATTCTCCAACAGCGCTTCGCACTAAAAAATACATAGTTAAGTTCCAACATCCACGCGAACGAAGTTGCGGGCACAGCTAGTAAAGTAATAAATACCATTTCTAGTTTAATTAAATCGTTTTTTTTTTAAACATAAATCTGAAGTCTCGTACAACAGCTAGTAATAAATATGATAGTGAGAAATATCCTGTATTTGTTTTAGTTTTTTTTTTCACCAAAAATCTCTTAGTGAATGACCCTGAAATCCAAACTTATCACAACCTATCAAACGAAAAATTCAAGCAACTCAATCAAAACTTTCCAAATTAAAGTAAAAAAACGTTAAAGTTAAATTAACGAGTTGAGAATAACCGCTGCTTTTAGAACAAACAAACAAGGGTCATTAATCATAAAACTAAGACCCAAGGGTACACTTAATTATTGAATAGAATTCTAAACAACTTTGATTCTAATAGCTGGGCTTCGTTTTTATTTGGGACGTTCTCGTTGTTTGTGTGAAATTGTGTTTTGTTTATTTAATCTGTTATAACATTGTCATTATTTATTTTGTCGAATATTTACAGTCATACAGAATTACAGAATGATAAATGAAATGATAGCCTCAATGTCCCTATAAACCCTAAAGGGGGAAGCAAAGGTGTACATAATGTAATAGTACCCCCACATTCGATATTACAATTAAAATATCATTGTCAACTAAGCAGAAACGTTATCAATTTTTTGACGCGGTTGGGCACAGATTTATCCCAAGACAACAAGGAGCATCGAACCAGGAAGGTCTCATTAACCTATCTAGGTAGGAAATCCCTAATTAACGGTCACCCGGCCTGAGCATCGATCTAAGTACACATCCGGTAAAGACCTCATGATATAATCCTACTTAGTCACTTCGGTAGCAGGACCGAGGGACCCATTAATCCACTGATTTGGGTGAAACAATATGCAACCGAATAATGTGAGAAAAGTTGATATTTGAAATAACTAAATTAAATCAGTTTCAAAATACAATTTTGTGGGATATTTGTAAATAAGTGTATCGTCATGCTACGTATAACTTTTATTTTTTTATTACACTACATTATCTTTCTGCCCTTGCCCATGTTATTTGGGGTCGGCGCAATACGTTTTTTTCTTCCATTCTCCTCTGTCAACCGTCACGTTATCATGTACTCCTTTTTCTTTCATATCATTCCTCAAACAATCCATACATCGTTTCTTTGGTCTTCCTCCCCCTCTTCATCCATCAACGTTTATATTCAACTAGCTTTTGCCCGCAGCTTCGCCCGCGTGCAGTTCGGGAATTGCCCACGAGATCGAGATGAATACTTCTGGGATAATAAGTAATCTATATATATCTATACCAGACTATAATCTATCTCTGTGCCAAATTTCATCCAGATCTGTTCAGCCGTTCTGGCGTGATTGAGTTACAAACATCCATTCATCCAAACTTTCGCATTTATAAATAGTTTATGTAAGTTATAATAATATAATAATTTATTAGGAAAAAAAAACTCAGTTTACAAAAACTCTGTGTTCGATAACAACTGCATTAGTTTAAAACTGTGTCGCAGTCATTAACGCCCACCTCCAAACAGTCGAGACATATGCAAAAATTAAACTGAAATCTAAACTAAAAAAAAAAAAACAATTAATACATAAAATTTAAAATTAACAATATTATTTTCACTTTGTAGTTTATGTTTGTATGGAAGGATTGTGTATGTTTGTGCGTGGAGTGTATATGTGTGTGTGAATGTGTGTGTGTGAGTGTGTTGGAGAGGAGTGTAGAGAAGTGTGTTTATGTAAGGGGTGTGCGTTTGCGCATGTTTTATATATAAAGGCCAATCAGAAGAGGAGTTTAAGTTTTCACATAGTTTTCTAATTCTTCATACGTGAGGGTATGAAGCCATTTTATCCGTGATAATTTGACAGTCACGTAAAGTCAGTGGATTATATTGAGCTGTTTATTTACTCGATTATGCAAAGTGGAGCTGAGAAAGTGATATTGCCGCCGTACAACTTGAACTGTGGCAGATTTCACCTGGCAGACTCGGTCAGATCTACGTTTTTGGCTAAGAATAACAGGATCAAATGGAAGGTCCGAGTTTTCACGCAGCACCACAGCAAGAAGAAAATGCTTGTGTAACTGGTTGGCAAATCGCAAAGAGCGTACAGTTCAGTAGTTGGAAATCGAACCGGTTTGTGAGTCATGACTTTAAGTACTCTCTGTGCCCTTTCCCGACGGAGCTTTAAGCATTTTCCAGCCCCACCCCAAGCAATACAATATTTTAGGATACAATGTTCCAGAGCGAAATATAGTATTCGTAGTGTGGCAAAATCAGCAGATGTTCGCAGGTTTTTAAAACCAAAGATTAATTTTCTGACCCTGGCTACCAGAGCCTCAATTTGCTATTTCCATGTCAGCATACTATCTATTATAACACCCAAGTATTTATTACTATGGGTGAGCGTAACTTAAGCACAAACGCTGCAATCATTCGATATTAAACCGCATTTATGGGCCGACATGGTATAGAGAGCAGGAGGTTGGGAATCTTTACTTGGAGCAAATGTAATAAACTTTGTTTTTTCTACATTGAGGGTAAGAAGGTATTTATTCAGCCATTACATTGCAACAACCAGAGCGGACTCTGCATATGAGCCGGTTTTCAATCAATCTTTGCCATGAATGAGTATGACGGTATCGTCCGCGTAGGTTATAATTTTAGTGTTAGTTAGGGCCAGATTGCTGTCATTTATCTCTGACTTCAGCTCAAGCTTTTCACACTTATGTTAGAAGCTATTCAAAAATATTCAAAAGTGTCTGCGCTCAAGCAAAATCTCAATTAATAGTCAACAAAATTGGTACCTCTAATAATAAAATAAAAACCGTGTGTACGGTGATTAATAGAGAAACCGGAAAGACACAACAACGAGATCAGAATGAATTGTCTTTGAAAATAAATAATCAAACTATTTCTGATAAGCTAGAAGTCGCTGAGACTCTAGAAAATTTCTTTACCAATATTCCGTTAGAGGTTACAAAATCAATCTTCTATTTGCTGATGACACTTCGCTAATTTTTAAAATAGATAGAAAGGATACGGATGTCTTACATGCCAACGAAAGTCTAACTGTTCTCTCGAAATGGTTCGCAGCTAACAATCTTTTACTGAATGCGAACAAAACAAAATGTCTAAAATTCTCTTTACCAAATGTACCTCAACGGGATATAAATTTAAATCTTGACGGCAAAAAACTTGATGTTATAGCGGAAACTGTATTCCTAGGGATTACTATCGATTCAAAATTGCAGTGGGGACCGCACATTAGAACTCTTTCGGGTAGGTTAAGCTCAGCTGCATATGCAGTAAGGAAAATAAGGCAGTTAACTGATGCAGCTACAGCTAGGTTAATATACTATGCTTATTTCCACAGTATTATGTCTTATGGCATTCTGCTGTGGGGATCGGCGGCAGACGTTGACTCAATTTCTCAATTTTCATTTTAAAAAAGCGGGCAGTCCGCGCGATCTATAAAATGGGTCCTCGCGAGTCCCTCAGAGAAAAATTTAAAGAGATCGATGTACTGACTCTGCCTTCCCTTTATATCCTAGAATGTATTTTATATGTCCGCAAAAACCGAGGGCTTTTCAAAATTAGAAGCGACTTCCACAATATTAATACACGCAGTAAACACGAAATTGTAATACCCAAATTCAGGTTAACAAAAACTAGTAAGTTTTTTCTTATTAACAGTATACGTTTTTATAACAAATTACCTAAGTCAGTTATAGAACTGACCGATGGAAAGTTCAAAAATTACATTAAACGTGTCCTTATTAAAAAAGCATATTACAAAATCAAGGACTACGTTGAAGATAAAGAGGTTTGGCTTTAGTTCCTTAGGTAGCTCATAAACAGCACAAATATGTGGATGTCTCTAACTATTTTCTAATCTCATATTTTTTTTTCTTTTCATTTTAATTTACAATGGTTTTTTTTTTTTACAATGGTTATCACATCACTTAAACACCCTTTGTTCAGAATAGTTGCAGCACTGATGACAATATTTTTGTCACTTGTTTAATTTAGTCTTTTATTATATTTTCTTGCCTTTGTATAGATTCTTTTTAACGATTGTTTGTGAATGTGTGAACAGTGTAGGCCTTGTAGATTCCTAGATGTGTGTTAACTTTTGTTAACCTCTTATCTTGTTTTCCGTTTTTCTTGTGTAGTAAGCAACGACTTATTGTCGGGCCTATGCTGTCCCCCCATACTTGAGTACTAATGCTGTAACATGATAATATTGTAAAACTAATCATTTTAAAAGAGTAACCATGGAGTTTCTTGCCGGTTCTTCTCCATAGTAAACGACCAACCCGACCGTGCACCTTTTTGTCGACGTTTCATAAGTGCCCATGTAGGCCTATGTGAAATAAAAATATTTTGATTTGATTTGATTTTTGATTTGATTTGATTTATGTATATAAGAAGCAGGGTAGGTCCAAGGACACTACCCGCCGGGATTCCGTAGGTTAGGAATTGTTGTTTGCTAACGTGATTTCCTAACTTTACGGTTTGAGAACGCTCACTTAGACTCCTGTAACACCAATCCGTTACAACTTTTTAAGCAAAGAGGGGAACAGAGGCTGTGTCAAAGGCTTTTAATTGGTCTAGGAAAATTGCAAATGTTTTGGGTTTACTCTTTATATTTTTATCTATGGTTCCGGTTACTTCTAGGAATGAGAGATATAAATGTAATATTAGTATTTAGGGTTCCGTACCTCAAAAGGAAAAACGGAACCCCTTATAGGATCACCCGCGTGTCTGTCAGTCTGTCCGTCTGTCTCAGCCAATTTACTCCGAAATTACCAGACCGATTGAGTTGAAATTGGTATACATATGGAAGTCAGTGACCCAAAGACGGACGTGTAACGTAAATTAACCATAAAGTTCGGTACGGGCCCCTTCGGGGGCTTGACATACAAACCTCCGCTGGCTCGGTATCGGCCCCGAAAGGGGCTAGCATTTAAGTCATACGTCATCCTCATTATTTATGTAAATATACAATATTCTGATAATCAAATACTATGAGTGTGGTTTAATTAAGAGAGTTGGATAAAAAGCTCATATATCAACGCCATTAAAACTACTGTATTTAGCGCGCAAGTTTCTTAATTTCACCTTACAAAATCCAAGTGCGTAAATACGGTCATCGCCATTTTGACAGCAGTGCTGGCCGAGGCTAAAAATCATAAAAATTGTGGTTTTCGGACATCCAAACTCCACTTTATTGATAATAATTAACTCGTCATTTAATTACGTGACGAATTCATCCATAGTTCAATTTAAATAAGCAGTGGTAATGATGCATTTTGGTATCTAAAGTCGAAGTTTCGCGCCAATAGTGCGTGTTTGCATTTTTATTTTTCACATTACATCACACAAACGCATAAAGATTCGATAACAAATGTGACAAATATAATTTCAAATATTATAAACAATATGAAAATGCCCAGACCTTAGCGTAATTTACTAATTCAGGACCAATAACACGTAGATGTAGATGTAGATGTACGCCGTGTCCTCGTAGCGGCGATTGGCGGCGGCGACCTCTCGCGCCCGGCCCTGGTTCAAGCCATGGTCCGGGGCGAGAGGGAATGGGAAGCCGTCGCCTCCTTCTGCGAAGCAGTCATGCTAGCGAAGGAGGCGGCGGAACGTGAGAGGGAGAGAACCTCCTCACGTCCCAGCCGCCGCGGGAGAAGCACTGGGCGTCGGGGGCCACGCCGTGATGGCTCTCGGCCACCGTAGGCGCGGGCCTGTGGACGGTGAGTAATGGGCTAGCTCGCCGTCCGTCCGTCGTATGACGACGGGCAGGCCGTGTCGACGGCGCGTTCGTGTTCCACGCGCGCCTCAAAGAGTTGTCAGCAAACGGGAGGGGCCCGCAAGGGCCGGTGCCTGCCAGGGCTGCAGGACTGTTCGAAAGAGATACCGCGGCCCTGGAACATAAAGGGCCAATGAAGGAACATGGGTGGTTTTTAGTCAGTAAGAGTCTGACACTCCCTTCCGCTCCGTCCAGAGCGGGAGGAGTCATTTGATGATTTCCCACCCTCCAAAAAAAAAAAAAAAAAGGACCAATAACACGTAATATTCATTACCACTACTCAATTTTTATTCGAAACTAGCTGTGCCCGCGACTTCGTTCGCGTGGATGTTGGAACTTAACAATGTATTTATGCTAGTGCTTCTTTATAAACAACATTAGCTGTGGAACCATCTGGAGCGTACACAAAAAGGATTCAATCTCTTAGTATTATATAATCGCATAGCACATGTGTGAGTACTATGTACGGTAAAGCTACCATTTACATTTAGTTATCTTCATTGACTTGAATGTGCCCTGGTGGCTGAGAGAATGTCATGCTCACACAAATGTCTCGCTGATGGTGGCGGGTGTGTCGGGTCATTTAGTTCCCTTCAATGTGGTTGAGTTGAATGGCGCTGATCCATGCGTCATGTTCGTGAACGGGCGCTGTCAGTTGAGACTGGTCATCTCTTAGCTGTCACGGTTTATTTTAGTTACTTTATTTTTAAATTGTTAGTTTAATCTTTTACTCTGGACGCTCTTAATGTGCACGTCTTTGTACATCGTTCTCACATACTTATATGTATAATCTCAACATGAATGATGTAACCAAGATTTTGTAACAATATTTTGATTAAAAAGAGTGTCCATGGAGTTTCTTGCCCATTCTTCTCCATAGAGATCTACGATTTGGAATGTGCAACTACAGTACTTTCGCAAGTTATTATGCCTTGTGAATGTGACTGTAGCTTAGCTTTTTTGTTTTTGACTTTCAAAAGTGCCTGTAATGGTCTAATTGAAATAAATGATTTGAGTTTGAGTTTGAGTTTGAAGGTTATTGGGGTTTACGCGAGAAAAAGCTACTTAAAGTTGACCATGGGAAAAGCATCCAATACTTAGGTCCACCCCCGCAACGGATAATGTCTGGCCCTGAGCTTTATTAATTGTCATGGCATAACAGAGACTGACTGGGAATTGCACTCGTTTGAAAGAGAAAGGAAAGTTGTTAGGAATTATAGGTACTCTTGGAATAAAAACAATATCACCAGCGCCGCAACCGGTTAATATTTCAGCTTCGATTATGTTTTGCTGCAGATTTGTGACTTTAAGCCGAGTGCCGTTACAAAGTTTGGAGGACATAAATTTCTGAGGAGAATTATTGGTACACCGATTTTTAAAACTATTTTGTGGGCTGGAAGTCCGGGTGTGTTGAGGGAATCCAAAAATTCTACTGGGTAGTACGTGGAGTCATCTTCTTCCATAACTGTATTTATAGAGGTGTATTCTCTACTAATCCCGGACACATGAATCAATATTTTTAAATTAATTGCCGCAGCTTGGACATTGCGAGGAGTCAAAATAGCTCGCTGACATAGCCAAGAACCAGCTTGATATCCCATGTTTGTGGAATCTCCGTACACAGAAGAAATTAGCTCCTGTTGTGATGTAACGCAAGAACAGAGATTATCAACCATATAATAACTTTTCCATCTTCTTGTACGGGGTATGTGCCATCGCCTATTTGTAACAATAAATTGGGAAACTCCTGTGTATTTTTGCAGCCTCGCAACTGTGCACGCATATGTACACTCAGGCGTGTAGATGATATATTGCGCCATAAAACAGAACTCTTCAGACAGGCAGCAATTTCTTCGGCTCTCGTTCCTCGGGGTACTATCGGGAGTGTCTGCCGAAAATCACCGCAGAACAGCACCGTAATGCCTCCCCATCGGCCGGTCATTTTGCCTTATGTCCTGTAAAGTTCTATTCACTGCTTCTACAGCTTTGCGGTTTGCCATAGTGCACTCGTCCCAAAAAATTAAAACACAATCGCATAAAACCCTTGCTTTATCGCTATTTCGCGATATGTTGCAAACCGGGCTTTCCGTGCGGTCAAGTCGATAGGAGTTATAAATGTTGTTTGTGCCGTTTTTCCTCCAGGCAATAATGTGGCTGCTATCCCTGAAGAGGCGACAGCAAGGGAAATTTTATTTTGGTTCTGTAGCGGCACTACAAAAAGTACTACAGCGCCATCTATGACGCAGAGGATAAACTAAAAATCGAAATATATCTAAATTCTACATCGCGCAAGTTATTTGCGACTTAAGACTATACAGAAGAACCCGACAACAACTGTTGGGCAGTAGCCCACCAGACATAACACCCGTCTGGTCGGAGGATCCTCCCTTTTCAATGGGGGTTGAAGAGCTTTACACCCTGTTTTTCATACTCCTAAAGTTCCTTATTCGAGCCAAAATGACTTTGGTTAGGAAAGTTTTACCTGTTCCGCCCGGTGCGTCAAAAAACAGGATTTCACCCAAGGCGTTTTCTACACTGCAGCATACCCTATTAAACGTCTGGCGCTGTTCCTCTGTCTTTGCGCAGCCATTTTGTAAAATTTCTGTGAGTTCCACGGGTTTTTAACTAATTTCTGATACGTATTCTATGTTTATACGTTCCCCATCGACTGTCGGTGTGAGCAAACCGTATTGACTGATCGGGTTCCCTGGTATACTTATAACTATCTCTTTAATAGCAATAAGGACCTGTTGTGACAAATTTCACGTACCCTATAGGTCAGGAATTTCTCCATCAGTATTTAGTTGAACATGCCTCAATCAGAAAATGACGTCAAACGCACAATGCCATCTATCGAATATCTATATTCAATGCTGCACGCAGTTGAGCTCTAGATATAGTCCAGTCTGAGTTCGATAGATGGTGCTGTTTTAATATTTTACTTCGGAAACACTATTATAATTTTATTAATTTACATTTTTCTTTCTTTTCATTTATAAGGTGTGAACTGATTACGATGAAACCAAAAACTTAATGTTACTTCAATTTACGCACATATTGTTGTGTATAAAAGTTACGGGAAGTTGTGAGACCAAGTGCACATAACCCCAATTTTACTTCTGTAACACTTTAAATTCAAATATCTTTTGATAGACTGAACCGATTGCAATGAAACAAAAACTAAATGTTACTTCAAGTTACGCTCAATCGTTGTGTATAAAAGTTATCTACATTGCTTTTGTAAATTTTACGTGATGCCCGAACAAATACACAGACAAACAGACAAAAATTCCAAAAATGCTGGAAATGGGTTCTATTGGTTGTCCTTTAACACCCTGGCTATTCTTTTTGGATTTTTTTTTTGATGTACAAAAACGACTTTTCTGCTGTTTTATTACATGTATAGATTGACGACCATTTTTTTTTTTAAATTTTGTGATGTGTGAAAGCGATTATTTCAATCGATTCTTGTTTTGTAAATTTCGATTAAATCGAGTAATTAAATGTAAGGAATTTAAGAAATCATTAAGAAATAATTTAAATTTTGAAACAAAAAAATCGACGCGTATTTAGCCATAGGTTCTGTCCGTACTTACAGTTAAATTGAAAATTTATCCATTTTCAGATTTTTCTTTGTTTGAACTGTGAGACTTATTTCTTGCCTTCACGCTGCTAGTTCAACGGAAAGAAAGATAATCATCAAAATTTACATAGAAGCAAGTTTTTATTTTATTTTATTATTTATAAATCTCCTTCTCTTGAACTCAACCAAAAGCATCGAATTATTAAAAAAGATAAAATGAAATGATTAATTATTATTCGAAATTATATCAAGAATTCAGTCTCAACTCTTTTTTTTTCTAAACTCGATTTCATTGCGAGTATCGATTAGGCTGAATACCACTTTTTAATCGTAATGATAGAACTTGGGTTTACGGTCAGCACTAAGAAGTGTCATTTTGCAACACTTGCAACATAGTTTTTTAGTAATATTTGTCAAGACTTTGATTGTGTTTTTTATGAAATTATGTATGAATAATGGCAAAAATAAGAACGCAGATAGATTGTTACTGTATTTATTTTTCTTTTTCGAGTTTGTTAGCAAACGAGAAACTTGTCTATGTACATTATTTCCAGCGCATCTAAGTTAACTATTTTTTGGAAGTGTGCCGTAATATGTATTTTACACATATTTGGCAATAGACTGACGCCGTTTTACCAACCTCAACACGGTATTAAATATATTTAACACAAACTTATTGTGTGAAACAGCTGCCGTGACATATTTATCATCATAAAATCGAATGCTGAATGTTCACGAAAATTCTTGAATTTCATGACAATTCGCATCACCCCCCCCCCCCCGATTCAGCTGATGTGTCATGTGTCAAAATCTTGTCGAGCAGAGTGGTTAATGAATTCTTAACATGACAGCATGACAGCCTCTTTTGGGTGGTAAATTAGAAAATGAAAAAAAAGTTTTGTAAACTATATCGTGTAATATCAAAAACTGTGATACACGTGTCTCATAGTTTTAACTGAAGAGTGAGTGTGTACTCAAATTTTTGAGAAATTTCATGTCATTAAGACCAGCGGTTTAGGCTGCTCGTTGATATATCAGTCAGTCAGCCAGAACTTTGAATTTTATATTGGGGGATGATTTTGGAAAAACTGTGATACACACTGAAGACTTTTAAGTCTATTGACACCGAGAATAAAAAGTTTCACAGAAAACTCAACACCCCATTTTAACCTCTTAGGGGTGGAATTTCGAAAAACCCATTGGCGAACCAGTGGCGAAGGGGGAAAATTGAGTCAGGGGAAGCCGAAGGAAAAAATGAGAATTGGTATATGTTTTTTCTTTATTTTTTTTTTATGTTTATTTGGACCTCATTTTCGTTAAATCAGTGTCCTCGAAAACCATGAAAATTAAAACCCTGAAAAAAAACCAAAAAAAAAATGTTTGGCCATTTGTCATTCATTTTTTTTTCATTTTTTGGTTGGACAACACTAACATAGCATATAAGCTCAATCTGTTACTAACAACTTATGGACTGATGTAGGTCTGAAATAAAGATATATATATATATATATATATTTTTTTTTTATTTCTACCTTTCATTTTGACCTAATTTTCGTTATCAGTGACCTTGAAAACCATGAAATTGACATCCATGACGAAAAAACCGAATATTTTCGTCGGCGCCATCTTAGATTTTCAATTTGACCACATTTTCGTTATCAGCGACCCCTAAAACCACGAAAATGACACCCACGAAGAAAAAACCGAAAAGTCAGCGCCATCATGGTTTTTCATTTTGACCACAGTTTCGTTATCAGCGACCCCAAAATCCACGAAAATGACACCTATGACGACAAAACTGAAAAGTCGGCGCCATCATGGATTTTCATTTTGACCACATTTTCGTTATCAGCGACCCCAAAATCCATGAAAATGACACCCATGGCGAAAAATCCGAAAATCTTCATCGGTGTCGTCTTGAATTTTCATTTTGACCACATTTTCGTCATTAGCGACCCCAAAAACCACCCATGACGAAAACAAAACTGAAAAAAAGTAAAAAATAAAAGTGATATTATCTCATTTAAATAAGTCAATAAAATAAAAAATCGAGTTGGTACAATATACGATATCGACCATTACTCATTCCATCTCGTTCTCCCATACATGCTTTCTTTTTCTACAGTACTGCCAGCCGTGATGTAACGTGTGCGCGTCCATACGATTTTGGTTCTGAATTCTGACACAAGAGTACCGGCTTATTTGGCGCCACCTGTTGCTTTATTTGTTGAGATAAAAAATGTTTTTATTTTTTATTTTTTTTCAATCCTATGATGTATTAAATGGCTGTACTGTGATATGATACCCACATATGTGTTTGTAATAGAATATTTGACTACAGCAGACACCTAGACACTACGTTTGAGTGCCTTGTTCCCGAAGGGAATACGGCAGAAATCGGCTTCTTAGGTGCCTTCGGCCCTGATATCTACTCTTCACAAAGAATTCACCCTTCAAATTACATGTCTTTAAGACCAGTGGTTTGGGCTGTGCGTTGATATATCAGTCAGCCAGGACTTTGAATTTTATATTGGGGGATGATTTTGGAAAAACTGTGATACACCCTTCTCATAATTTGAACTGAAGAGTATGAACACAAAGGACAATGACCAAAGTTGGTACCAAAAAGTCTCGCGCCTCAAAACCAAAATATTATAGTAATTAGTTTCATATTTTTTTACGGCATTACGCGTCGGGGATTTGATTTTTGAACTGGAAATATACTTTTCGAGTTTAAAAGTACGAATATTGTTTTACTCCCTTTATATGACGTTCCGTTTCAACTGAATATAAATGACGTTCCGTTTCAATTGAACAAACCCTTGTCTGTCGAGCGGACTCTAAAATTAATTACAATTAAGTAAGATCAGTACACCAAATCGATTTAGTTTGGTTTATTGCTATTTGCAACAAAATAGATTTTCTCAGCCTAAAGATTTTGATTTATCGATTACATCCCTAAATCCCGACTAGTTTATAGCACTTACTATACTCTATGGTTTATAGTTATCTTATCTGTGACATCTGACATTTGTACTGTACTGACTGACTATTGGCAATGTAAAGGTCTAAAATAAAATCGAGTTTCAGTCAAGCATACTGTGGATGTTACTTTAACTCGTAATTCTTACTAATATTAGTGTATTACGCTGTTTTTAGAGCAATAATGTAATGTATGTGTTAAAATACGTCGTTGGTAGCGTCGAAAAAATAGACCTACTTTTTAGGTTAGTTTCGATTTTATAAAATAACTCTGAAACGCGGGTTTTTTTTTCAAAAATAATTTTTGTAGGAGTTAATACGATCAGTGTAGTCTATAAAAAACAAGGTTTGATTTTGATGCAGCATGGTACGGGATTCCATACTTCCATGAGCATTCTCTTTTTCAAGTCAACCGACACCGAGAACAAAAAGTTTCACAGAAAACTCAACACCCCATTTTTCCCTCTTAGGGGTGGAACTTCGAAAAACCCTTTCTTAGTGGATATTTACTTTTCACAAAGAATATGACCTCCAAATTTCATTTTTCTAAGATCAGCGGTTTGGGCTGTGCGTTGATATATCAGTCAGCCAGTACTTTGAATTTTATATTGGGGGATGATTTTGGAAAAACTGTGATACATGTTTTTCATAATTTTAACTGAACAGTATGTAGACTTTCAAGTCAATCGACCCCGAGAATAAAAGTTTTACCGAAAATTCAACACCCCATTTCACCTCTTTAGGGGTGGAATTTCGAAAAACCCTTTCTTAGTGGATACTTACTCTTCACAAAGAATACACCCTTTAAATTTCATGTCTTTAACACCAGCAGCTTAGGCTGTAAGTTGATATATCAGTCAGTCAGTCAGGACTTTGAATTTCATATTGGGGGATGATTTTGGAAAAACTTTGATACACGTTTCTCATAATTGTAACTGCAGAGTAGGTACACAAATTTTCAAGTCCATCGACCGCGAGAATAAAAAGTTTCATAGAAAACTCAACACCCCATTTTACCCTCTTAGGGGTAGAATTTCGAAAAACCCTTTCTTAGTGGATACCTACTCTTCACAAAAAATACACCCTCCAAATTTCATTGCTCTAGAACCAGCGGTTTGGGCTGTGCGTTGATATCTCAGTCAGTCAGTCAGGACTTTGAATTGTATATATATAGATAATCCTTTAGTCACATGCGATTCGTCTCTCCTCGTCACATGCCCATGCCAAGACAGTCGATTCCCTTTCAACTTTTCTGTAACAGGCATAACTTTCAAACTTCTTTCAATATTTTTTGTAATACCCTGCGCAAGAACACATTGAACTATCATAAAGCGCTCTGCAGGTTTGCATCAACAAGTATCACGTAAAACATTTTTAATTTAAGAAATTAACATTAGTCAAATATTTTGAACGTTAGATGTGCCCTCACCGTACTTATGTCACTCAAGCCCACTTTTCTCAAGTTTCTGTGAAAAGTGAGCTCACACCTCCTGCATAGAACAATATTTTACGCTTTGCATTATGACTGAGCTAGACAATATTAATCATATGTCAACGAATCAGAAACGTGATAAATTGATATCCTGATAGAGCGAATCTAAAGATTTAAATCTTTCATCAAACATAAAAACTGTTAATAACAGCAATATTTCCTTGTTACAGACTAAACCACGCTTTCGCTGGGCTAAGGCCATGGTGGTGGCACGCGTGCAACGTTGCGTTACACGCTGCATGTTGCGCACTGGTTGCGCGAGCGTGCGTCACTATTGCGAGGTTGCAGCGACCGTTCGCTGCTCTTGCGGCGGTGTTGTTCGCAGTACACCCTGTACATACTGAGGCGGTGAGTAGTTTATCGATATTTTTATGCGAAATAGGTATTACAAAAATGCGGATTCAAGTGCGGCTAGAGGGGCAATTTACGTGTATCTAAGAAGGTTAATATTCTTGGATCTTTGTATGGATGTATGTATGAGTACATTCGATTTTGAAAAGTTTTTGACATTGCGGCTGAGATAAAATTGCAAGTTGAATTTTCCAATAGTAGCAGTGAAACACTGAGTTGTGACACACTAACTAAGCACTTATATTTATAACTAATACTAATATTATATAGAGGTAAAATTTAGGTACGTAGGTTAATTGCACTTAACGGTAGCGAAGCCGCGAGAAAAAGTTAGTATGTTAATAAAGTGTTTAAACCATGATGGTCAAACTTAATAGTCAAATTAGAAACATTTTTTTTTATACTCATTAACTTTAATTACAATAACACAACGGCCGTATGAAATTCACGGGCGCGCGCCTTTGACCTACCATCTATTATATGCCATGTGTTATTGTGATTAAAGTGAATGAGTATATAAAAAAATGTTTCTTTGGGAAAGTTGTTTGTTATCATGAGTACAATCACGTGTTTAAGTATCGGTCACTAATTAACAGTCGCCCTATATACAATCAACGCTGTTAGTCTTAATGTAGACTACACCCGTAGCTCTGGATTAGCCTATTCTTGGTCTTAGCTACAGTTTCCAAATCAAATACCGAAGCTAAATTTTATCTAACATTTAATTACCTACGAAAAGTGCCAGCCAAACCAATAATAATCTTTTAAGTCCGGCCAAAATTGATTTAGGAGATAATTATACGAAAATTATGAAAGGTCAATGACTCGGCTTTTTATTAAGGTAAATGTCAAAGCCAGAAAAAGCTGACTAAATCCGCTCAGACTGGACTGAGTATTTATTTATATCAAAATCACATTTAAGGGCCAATGGACTTGACAAACTCAGGTGGGAATGAAACTGAGGAAAATATCTCTGAATTGATACATACCTTTTTCCTGGAAATAAATAAGGGCGAATATCAAAACATCACTAAACCGCGTTTAAGAGCTAGCTGTGTCAATATTTCACGGACATTCTTGATCGAGGTTTAGATGTCTAATCGAGTTCAGTTTCATTGGAGAAATTCGGAATTTGACCGTGGTTTTCAGCTTTTTTTAATGACATCTCAATTCACATTTTGTAGGTTGATTTGTGTCGTATGTGTCATAAGTAGTATCTTATAGTTGAAAATATTCGTATCTCGATATCAAATTTCATCAAAATTGCACCAGCAATTTAGCAGAGCAAATGTAACAAACAGTTGATAACACTTTCATATTCATAATATTCCTTGTATTTAATTATTTATGAATATAATATGTTTCTCTTGTCGGCAGGTAGCCGGAGTAGTGGGCAGAGCAGATGTATTAGCTTGTATATTTTTTTTATCGTCGCTCCTTGTATATCATAGGTAAGTTAATTATTTTCTCACTTCAGCTTCATTTTCCATTAGCCATTGAGATGATAAATGATAACTTGTTGTTGTTAATGTTAACTTTTCCTGTGTATTGCATCCTTTTCATCGAACATTATCAAAAGAAATTTTCCTGTATTTATTTTTAACTAGATGTTGCCCGCTACTTCGTTCGCGTGGAAATTTTGGTTTATATGAGAGAGCCTCGTTGGTCGAGTGGTCGCAATTGCGACTACTAAGCATGAGGTCCTGGGATCGATGCCCGGGTCGGACAGTGTTAAAAAAATTATTTAATTTAATTACATAAAGTTATAACGCACATGATTTAGAGATCACCTTTTAAGCAAGGAGATGCTTGTGTGACTCCCCTCTTCCACTTAACATTAAACAATGTATGCAATTGAAAAAAATACTATAAATAAAAATGTTATCGAGTTATTCCATCAGGAATTTCTCAATAGCAGCCACGGAATCTGTAGTAGAGTTTCTTGCCGGTTCATCTCCATAGGAAACGACCTTTTTGTCGAAGTTTTATAAGTGCCTATGTAGGCCTATGTGAAATAAAATATTTTGATTTTGATTGAATTACTATTTCAAGTATTTACTTTTGTTTTTGTTTTATAAAAAAGAATAAGAATTTAAACGTAGATTTTTATTACGATTTTAAGATATAAGTATTATTCCCTTTATTCATTTTTTCACAATTTTAATTAATTTTTAAATATTTAAATATAAAACAATATAAAAACATTTAAAAATATAAAAAATAGTAGCCCACCGGTATCGGGAACAGGGTCCAAGCTACCGGCAGTCAGGGCTCCAGAGTGAAGAACCTCCTAACAATACGAGCCGTGTCCAGGAGTACCGCTTTCTGAATCAAGCCCTTGATCCAGCTGCCTAACGAGAGCCTTCTGAGATGTTGGTCGAGGCTCTTGGCAATTAAGCCATGGGCTGACACGACTATCGGCACAATGATCGCTGAGTCTACATCCCACATGTCGACAACCTCGCGAGCCAAGTCAAGATACTTGATTTGTTTATCTTTCTCGGCTTTCACGAGGTTCTCGTCATGCGGGACCGTAATGTCAACAATCATTGCGCGCCGCTCTGATCGATCCACCACCACTATATCAGGCTTATTGGCTACAATAGTCCTGTCAGTGATGATGGATTGATCCCAGTACAATGTGATATTGCCATTTTTGCGAGAACTGGGTCGGGCACATACCTATAGTACGGAACTTCCGATTCGACAAGATTGTATTTAAGAGCAAGTTGCTGATGGATAATCCTGGCTACAAGGTTGTGTCTATGCAAGTACTCTCCATTAGCCAGACGAGAACACCCGGAGATAATGTGACGGATTGATTCACCTGGACGGTGGCATGCCCGACATAATGTCAACCGTGCCGTCCTTCACAATAAATCTCCGGTAGTTAGGGCCAGGCCACAACAGTGCGTTGCGGCGTCGCATCGCAAAAATCAACGACGCCGCACAACGCATCGTGGAAATTTCCGATGCGCTGCCGCAACGTACAAATCTGCGATGCGACAACGCTTTGCCGTTTAGTCGGTGTCCATACTTTGAACGACCTGCACGTGTTTTTTAAGCGATATGGCGCAGTACGATGTCGACCACCTGATATCTTTAATTTACGAACGTCCCGTCCTTTGGGACAAAACTATATCACAATTCAAAGACAAATTTTTAAAAACAGAAGCATGGAGGGAAGTGTGTACAAGTTTATATTCAAATTTTGAGGAGTTAAATAGTGTTGAAAGAACAAAACTCGGTAAGTACTTATAAACATTTATATTTTTGTTAACTGCCAACTAAGACCTCCAATGTTACTATTAAAATAATTACAAAATTCGTTTCTGATTATGTTAGCTCCTGTTCTACTTTCATGTGTTGTTTCGTGTAAAATTTGCAAAGAATCGTCAATAATCATTTCTTCAAACGTTTGTGCGCCATCTCGATTCAATACAAAGTTGTGTAATACACAGCATGCTTTTATAATGTCTATTGTGAAATCGTAAGAAACATTAATGGGTCGATGAAATATGCGCCATTTATTTGCGAGTATGCCAAAAGCGCTCTCAACATATCGTCTGACTCGGCTCAAACGATAATTAAAAACTCGTTTTTCTATCGATAAAAACTTCCCAGAATATGGGCGCATTATATTATTTGTCAGTGGTAATCCTTCATCCGCCACGAAGAGAAAAGGAATTTCTTTTTGAAAGCCAGGTAACGGTTTTGGCGGAGGTATAGATAATTGACCTTTTTTTAATAAGTCGTATAGATTTGAGTTCTGAAAAACAGTGGAGTCACATTCCTTACCATATGCACCTATATCGACATATATAAATTTGTAATTCGTATCAACAAGTGCTAATAGAACAATGGAATTATAATTTTTATAATTGAAAAATAGGGATCCACTGTGATCCGGGCTCAATATACGAATGTGTTTTCCATCTAGCGCTCCTATACAATTAGGAAAGTTGGTCTTTTATTCATACTTTTGAGCAATTTGTTCCATCAGCTCTGTTGTAATTTTTGGTAATTCCAACCTTTTAAGAATGTTCCATAAAATACGACAAACAAATTTTATTATTCCTGTTATTGTAGATTTTCCACGATAATATGTGAAATGCATATCTTTAAAAGTATTTCCCGTCGCCAGGTACCTGAAAGAAAACAAAATAAATCATTATTCGTCATATTTTTTTAGGTAACGATGTCATAAAGAAATGGAGAGGAATCAAGGATAATTTTACAAAATACGAAAAAAAATTAAACGAGCAATGTAAATCCGGAGCTGGGGCCAAAAAAAATAAACAATATCATCTATACGACCAGCTCCTATTTCTGAAAAAGAATTCTCAAAATAAAACAACATCAAGTCTTGACGATGAAGAAATAAGACCAAGCACCTCAACCCAACAAAGCCAGCAACCTGTCATGCCACGTTACCAGCCTGCATCGCGTAAAAGAAAAATTGACGAAGACGAATTTGAGAAGAATATTATAGCTGCTTTAAAAACACCTGAAAGTAGACATTTATCTTTTTTTAAAGGAATTTTGCCATCATTGGAAAAATTGAATGATAATCAAACAATAATTTTCCAAAGTCGTGTCCTACAGATATTAAGTGATTTACACCAACCATCATACTATCCCAGCCACTATCAAACTTCACAAACATCCGTCCAAGCAAACTATCAAACATCTCAAACAACTGTTCAGACTGGCTATCAAACAGCTCAAATGTCTATGCAGAGTGGCTACCAATCAGCTCAAATGCCTATGCAGAGTGGCTACCAATCAGCTCAAATGCCTATGCAGAGTGGCTATCAAACATCCATTCAACGCAGTGCCTTCCAAAGCGGATGCGAAACATCACCGGCACCTATGCAATCGTCTCCACAAACGCCAAGGAATGATGATGTAAATGAGCCAGAACAAATTCATTTCGATGAGGAACTAACAAATTTGACGAATGACACACAATCGGAATACGAGTTTTGAATAACACTAAATTATGAAAATGATTAAACAAAATGATTATAGTAAAAATAGTTTATTTTTTTCTTACCTTAAAGTTAATCCCAGCATCTCCAGAGGTTCGATGGGTTTTCTAAATATGTATTTCTTTTGTAAATGAGGCTTTATCAAACTAAGAAGTTCTTCAAAACTTACTACACTCATCCTAAAGTAATCGAAAAATTTAACCTCGTCCACTTTTAGCGCCTCATATTTCCTTTTGAAGTGGTTTCCATCTTTATTCATAATTGTCAGTAATGGGTGCACCCAGTACTTTCTTTTCTGTTTCTTTTTCTTAATACGCCTTAACGCAAGCAGAAGTAGAACACGCGCAGTGCGGTCCATGTCTCACTAGAAACTGAACTGACGGTTAGCGTCTTGTCGTACGATGTCGTATCCGATGAAATTTTTGCGTTGCGACATCGCATCGCATAGCTGTGCAATGTTGTTTTTGCGATGCGACGCCGCAACGCACTGTTGTGGCCTGGCCCTTATTCGTCATCATAACTTCATCCATAATTGCACAGACAAAACCTTCAGTTTCCCCGAAGAGGTCCCCGGAACGTAGCCAGGCTACGGACGCTGATAGGTCTACATCGGGCCCATGCAGGGCCCGGAAAAAGCGCCCGTGAAGCTCCTTACTCTGCCATACCTCCCTGCGGTCGTTAGTATCAAGTACTACAGGTTTGCGCCAGTTCTCTTTAGCCAAGGAGAGCGGGGTGAGGCCCTTGTCCACCGCGACCACATCTCGATGCATCCCCACGTCGGTTTCTAGGAAATATTCCCTGAGACTGCATATCTCGCGATTGTGGAGAGTCTTGGCGTTTAAAAAACGGGATATACAGTCTCATAACCGAAGAACGCGGGTGATGCATTCGATATGTCGTCAACAATGTACGGAACTTCCTATCCAGGGCGTCTAGTTCTGTTTGAGTCTATTTGAGTATGCCGAAAGAGTACATCAAAACCGGCATGACCCAACCGTTGAAGGCACGCACCTTATTTCCGCCTGATAAAAGACTATTAAATACTTTTTTCAGGCGGTCAAAGAAGCGCTCCTTCAATGATTGCTTCATGTCAGCAACATTGATGCCCAGCGCTTCCGACATACCCAAATACGTATAGGTTTCGGTTGCTGAGAGGGATCTAAGATTTATGGAATCCGAGAGCTGGGTTCCCACAGACTCCACAATCTCCCCTCGCTTTACATGCATAACCGCTCATTTGTCCACACCGAATTCCATCCTGATGGCGCTACTGAAAGTCTCAGTTACCTTCAGTAGCTCCATCAGTTGCAAATCGTTTCAGGTTTCAAAAGGTGGCAAAAGAGTTTCAGGTCATCCATGTAAAGGAGGTGAGATATAACTTGACCACCTCTCCTCAACCGATAGCCTAGACTTGAATCCTCCAGCAGCGTGCTAAGGGGATTCAAGGCTAAGCAAAACCAAAGTGGACTCAAACTATCGCCCTGAAATATACCTCGCTCGATCCTTATCGGCTCGCTATTCCTCTGGATTTGCCGACATCCTGGATAGCGAAGGACTGTTCTCCATTGCCCCATATATGACATCAGGAAGGTGCGCAGAGTTGCATCAACTTTATACAACTCTAGCACCCTCATGGGCCATGTATGAGGCACCGAATCATAGGCCTTCTTAGAGATATAAGTTATTATTAAAGTTAAATAAAGTTAAGTTCAATAAAATTAAGTTCATTACAGTTCATTAAATGTCTAGTTGGACAAAGAGAATGTTGGTTTTAATAGTGGCTCTGTCCACTGGAGGTGGCCATTGTAAATGTTTGAAAAAGTTGTAGCCGTGTCCACCAGTGGTGGCTACAGTGAATTATTTTAATAATAATAATAATTTATTTATTTATAAGACTACAGAGAGGTCCACTGTGTTAGTAACAATATAACTTAGCCTATGTTAGTACTTAATCCTTATTATAATAATTTGTATCTAAAACACGTTACACAAACTAGCATTATAGCATATATCTGAAAGACGGCCTGTGTGCCGCCATCCAGTGACACATTATTCTGCCATCCACCCTGCCTGCTACAGTAGCCACGAGGCTGTTGGGGCTGTCGCGCATCCGACGCATCAGTGATGCGATTCGCAGGCGCAGCAGCGAGCCAAAATCCGGAACGCGTGCATCCGCGAACATCCCCGACGCGCTACAGAAGCGCGGCAACCCCAGCAATACCCGGAACGCGTTATTATACTGGACTCGTAGAGCACTGTACGAGCCCTGTGTATAACTGACCCACAGAGCGCACGTGTACAGCGACTGGCAATAGGCCCTGAACAGTGTTATTTTAACCGCTCGCGTACATCGTGCGAACCTGCGGGCCAGCATGTTACACCTGACAGCCAGCGCTCTACGTTCCCTCTCCAAATCGGCGTCATCCGACAGCCTATCGGTGACCCAGTGTCCCAGGTATTTAAAACGAGTGACTCTTTTTAGCGGAACTCCGCCCAAGGTAACCGATGGAACCAAGTCATCCATTTTATTTTGCGCCCTAAACACCAAGAGCTCGCTTTTGGTCGAGTTATACCTGAGACCATGAGTCACCGCATAGTCTTCACATATTCGAAGGAGCCTTCTTAACGCACTGATTGATGGGCTCAGCAACACCATATCATCCGCGTAACTAATATTATTGACAGACTGTCCGTCAATTGAGCAACCGATTTGGGTGTTGCTGAGCTCACATATCCGTCTGTCGACATACAGGTTGAAGAGCCTGGGTGAGCTAAGCCCCCCCTGCCTCACGCCGCACTCCAACCTGTATGCATCAGACATGGCACCTGCCCACCTTACGTAGTTGGACTGTTTGCTGTACCAGTACTTCAGCACAGCAACCAGCCCCCCAGGAAGGTTAGTGTCATGGGAGAGTTTCCTCCAGAGGCAGTCATAGGACACTAGGTCGAATGCCTTGGAGAGGTCCAAAAAACACGCATAGACAGGTGTTTTCCTTGCTGCATAGTAATGGACAGTATGCTTGAGACAGAGGATCGCTGTTTCAGTCGACAAATGTGGCCTAAACCCAAATTGGGCGTCATGTAGGGTGATATATTTATCCAACTGTCTGTCAATCAGACCGTCCAACACCTTCGCAACAATGGTCGCCAAAGAGATAGGCCTGTAGTTGTTCTTGTCACTCGCGTCACCAGTCTTGTTCTTTATTATAGGAACGACAATCGTTTTCATGAGATCCTCTGGAAGATACGAGTGACTCATACATAAATTAAACAATAGCGCTAAGACACGTGGTAAGTGCTTACCTGCATTTCGTAGGTGTTCGACACTTAAGCCGTCATGTCCAGGAGACTTGCCCCGTTTAAGGTCCTTTAAGACAGACCCAACCTCCCTAGCAGTGAACATGACAGGCGTATCCCTGGACCCCTCCTTAGCATCCGACCCACCCGTCGATGGACCTAACGGTGACTCTGTCCTAAACGAAGCCATAAATAAATTGGCAATAGCCTTAGGGTCGTTTACGCCACCAACACACACTGGCAGGCCCGACTTGGGATTCAGGCTGTTTGTGGCTTTCCAGAAACTACTAAAATTTTTAGCTTCGTGATGACTGGCAATTTCGTTCATCTTTAATTGATCTGCGTTCTTTTGGCACCACTTCAGCTTACTTTTAAAGTTTTTCCTACTTGCCACCATATTTTCATATAGCGACCCCCATCTAGGCTTACCAGCTGCCGCCCAGCTCAGAAAATGAAGCCTGCCCGTGCGCACCTTTAACGTGTTTATTCCAACCCGTTTTATTATATTTTCTGCGCTGAACTTGGTAATTGTGACTAGTAGTTGCAGCCTCGCAAAGAATATCTACAATATTTTTATATAATTTGTCAACTATTACAAAATGTTCCAAGTTAGTACAATTACTTTCACTGCGACTACAGTTAATAAACTCTGTCGGAAAGTCAATTTCTCTTAGCCTCTCATTGCAAACTCCGGTATACATAACCGTTTGCGTAGGGTCCCTATATCCCCACCTTACTGTATTACAATGAGACTGGACAGAGGCAAATTTAGGTTTTAACGTGTCGAGTTCACAATTTATTCTTAAGGGAAAATGATCAGACCACGACACTTCATAAACCACACTAATGTCCTTAATAGTGTCCCAAGCTGCTTTAGTTACTAAACAGTGATCTAACCAGCTAGTCGTGCCATGTGCATCACTTACATACGTGTATGTGTCCGATCCACTGCCTAGCAGTGTAATGTCAGCGCACTGCCACTGCACTTCAGAGGAAAAGTTGATAAGTTCTCTACCGAACAGTCCACTTGGTTGCGCATTATAGTCCCCGAGCATAAACACTGCATCCACCCCACTACTGTCAATTATCGCATTTATTTCACTTAGGCAGTCTACGAATTCACTAAGATTGTCATTCGATTCAGTTGGCATATAAAC
This sequence comes from Eurois occulta, assembly GCA_950022335.1. Taxonomy (NCBI): domain Eukaryota; kingdom Metazoa; phylum Arthropoda; class Insecta; order Lepidoptera; family Noctuidae; genus Eurois; species Eurois occulta. The sequence continues at coordinate 19,317,262 of OX465486.1, read as the reverse complement.
CGAGAACACTATAAACGATCTTGCGCCTGCACAGATTTTAATAGCAATAAGACGCTCACTCTCACAACTTAACACTGATACGGACTGATAAGCACTCTTACGCCACAGTATCGCAACGCCCCCGTACGGACGCCCTCGCAGAATGCCCGCTGAGGCATCCATCGCTGATTTTCCTGCGTAGTCGAAGTTAGGGTCAATGCCACCCAACACAGAAATGTCGTGTGGCATCAACCAAGTCTCCTGTAGCGCAATGATGTCCGACGTTTTGCATAGTCGTCTCACGTAGTCTATGCATCTTGTTAAAGATCTACAATTATAAGTTACAAATGTATTTATCTTTGACTTCGATGTGTTATCCATGATTTTGCAGTTTATTTACCGATTGCCTCGATTGTTCTGTAGGGTCTAAAGCACCGACACGTTACACCGTCCGGCCACAGTTCATTGTTTAGAAATAGGTTTAATTTAGCCCTGCTAATGACTATTTTATACGCGTTGTATGATTTATCCATTTTCATTCTAATTCTCTGTAATGAAAAATAATGATTCTCACTGGCCACCCCCCGGGGACAGTGGGAATTATTTTTAAAAATTGTGACACTGTCCACCCGGGGTGGACAAGCAGGGGGTGGACAGTGGTAATAATCCCTTCCATGATAAGAGTAAACGCAAAAGGAAAAATAAAATCAAATTAATTTTCAGCCATTCCGACTACACTTCGACTAAAATCTATTTACGTAAATAATTAAATGACATGGCCGGAATTTGTATAGAGCTGTGCCCTTACAAAAAATATTCATGTACATTGACATACAGTACGTCAAATTAAAGCTTACAGGCTTACAGGTGTGTAATCATAATAGTTTAAGTTTTATGATCAGAGAAGAAGCGAGAGATACTATAAATAGGATACAAAAAATGTGCCTAAACATTTTGAATAGCAATGATCATAAATTCCGAAACGAAACAATACGAGAAATGCTATTACCAATGGATTTAAAGGCCGTTTCTTCACTATCCGACACGATATTTCAAATCGAAGAAGAGCGAGTACTAGTCGTCTACAGATATTTCTGGATATTATGACTTCCAAGCGACCCAAGCGACTAGCAAAAAATATACAATTGGATAGGCAATAAAACACTAAAATGGTATTTGAATTTTTATTTAAGAATATCTAATTAGGTAGGTAGTATATATACCTACATTTCCAAAAGTATAAAATATAATTATCTACTTCTACTTCTTTTACAGACGTTTTAAGAAAAACATCATTGCAATTACTCAGACAAGACACATTCATTGTTTTCATCCACTTTTAAGTCCTTTCAAGTCCGATTAGCGTGGGGTCAAGTGAAAATATCCAATACAATAACGAAAAGACAACACAGTATTACGTGATAAGATCAACGCAAGACTGCACAGATAGTTTTGAGCTCTTTGGTTTTGAGCGTAGAAACGTCAAAATAACTCTAGGATATTTGGATACACACTCTTGAAAATAAATATTTGAATATATTCATCAAGACGCGCGGCAGGTCGAAAAGTGGTGTCTGCGATAATCGTGAAACCGTTAACTTTTTAAGGTACCCTAGCAATACAATTTGACAGTCACAGGTGTTTTACATACAGTTTAGTCTGACCTTCAGGCGTAATTCAGATAGATACAGTGTTTGTCTCATGCGTGTATCCAAACGTAGATGCATTTTGTATTGCATTCAGTGAAACGAAACCACAAAAAAACTATTAACACACATATTATTTTGAGATTTTTTGTCGCCTGTTCTAGAGATATGTAATTGTTGCGATTAATTTTTATTTATTTTAGAAGTAACTTTAATATAATAATAATTAGTGTAATTTTAATATAATTATAAATTGATTCTGAGGGCAGGATTCGGCCATGTCCAAATTAATATCTTTTGCGTCTGTTGGTCGATTTTGATGAAATAAACGCAAAATGTTACTCGGAACAATGCTTCTTATATTTCAATATTTCGATTTTGAATACAATGAGGGGTTTTTACGTGATGCGCGCACAAACGAACAGACAAACCGACAAACAGACAAAAATTCTAAAAAGGGTAGAATTAGTTTCTGTGTGTGATCCTTTAACACCCCTACTATTTTTTTTTCTAAATATTGTCAATGTACAGACACGCCACGTCTACAGATTTATTATATGTATAGATTAGTTTATAGTTATACAGGGTTAGTTTTCAATGACCAGCCAAATTCTAAGATATGATGCAGTACAGTACAGTAAAGTATAATCTATGTGCTTTAGATAAACAGGGAATGAGACGTTGTATGGAAGGACGACATTTTTGGTTATAAGAAATCCCATTGGAACTAGGGTTTTTGTAAAATAGATGACATCATTAAGATTGTATACAGGGTTAGTTTTCAATGACCAGCCAAATTCTAAGATATGATGCAGTACATCATTCTGAGCCCGGCCATATAGAAAAGTTTCATCAATATGTCATAAAAATAACAGCTGTTTCCTACAAAAGTGCAATACCTACACGGTCAAAATGTATGGAACAGCTGATTTTTTTGCTTTGATGCCTGCCAGGGCTGCGGGACTGTTCGAAAGAGATACCGCGGCCCTGGAACATAAAGGGTAAAAGAAGGAACATGGATGGTTTTTAGTCAGTAAAAGCCTGACACTCCCTTCCGCTCCACCCAGAGCGGAAGGAGTCATTTGATGATTTCCCATCCGAAAAACAAAAGTATAAAACGATATGTCATTCTAACGAGGTTAAAATGCCGAATAAATGTATGTTCACACCGAAATCTTAGCAATTATAGATAATGAGATATCAGCGTAGTACACAGTAACATTTCGACTGCGCGGCCAAGTACTTTTTGTTTTGGACTGATTTCGTCTGTTTAATAATATGTTGCAATCGAGTCGTATCCGGTACGCCAGCGCCATCTGGTGGCGCTCGATGGAGTTGGTGGGGCGCGCGCCATCGAGTTTGAAAAAGGACGGCACTTCTCGGCTGGCGGGTGGCGCGTGCGCCACTAAACCATCGCGCGTTCTGCGATACGTACCTAGCTATACGTGACTATCTAATTTACTATCTGTGTTGCAATTATTGGATGAGAATTATAATTTGATTGTGAAAAACGAGTCTGTTCTCTTCTTCCAACACTACCCACTGACGCCCACAGTTAATAAGAGGACCAACGATGAGTGCTAATGATGATGGAGAGGGTCCTCCTTCGTCAAATATTTATTGCTTTCGTTACTTTTGACAAATTAAGACCTTTCTTCTTGTAATAGTTTTACTATATGAGGTCTTAACTTTTAAAGAAATAATCAACAATAAAGAAACAACAAGTGAAGGATTGCGCGGCCATAACTTCCAAGGTGAATATTTCGTAAAATATTGATCCAGATCTTATAATTCTTTTTTCGACAATTTGACAAATCCAGTCTTCAATTGACAAAAAGAATTAGATCTCTACTTAGATCTCTATGGCCGCGCAATCCTCCACGTTACGTTCGCGCGGCCAACTTAAAACCCTTTTATCTTTTATAATGCTACTTTGACAAATTTTTGGTTTGTTCCGACAATTTTTTTGGTGAAGTTTTTTTTTTGTTTGGATAACTTGGCGGAGCAATCGTAACGCATACAAAAATCCGAGTCGTAGCAGGTGCACTTCACCGAGTTATCATATTATTTTTCTCTACAGAATATAACCCTAGAGTTGTGGGATATCAAAAAAAAAACACCCGTTTTCTCGTGGTCCTACTATTTTTTCCTACAGACGGTTGACGTCAGGGGCACCCCGAGGTTTTTTTTTATTTTTTTTTTAATTTAAGATTTATCTACCGCAGACCTTGTTTGAAATTGTTTTCTTTTGTTTGCATGGTTTACTACTTAATATTACATTCGTGCTCCTACATTGGACACTTACATTATACTAAACTTATTAGAATAACTTAGAATCTACGTGAGTCCATCTTTTTTTTTTATACTAATATACATGCTCATGCAAAAGTTTTTTTTTTTATATTTACTATATATACTACTTACAAGTTAGGGTTACTAAACTAAGGTTACACTACATTATTGTTAAGACAGGGCTAATAACTGCATGGCAATGTGAGCCGACCAGCTCCACCCGACAGCATCCGTTCACGGACATGACCTGCACATCCGCGTCGCTTAGCTCAACCATTTTTTAGGGAACTTCTGGTTAAAGACATTTAATTCTCATAAAGAAATAACATTTCACTTACATGAGAACAAATTTAAACATACATGCCAATCTCCTTCGACACTCGGACTCACAATTTATCTGACGTATTTACTGATATCATTTAGTTTACATTAGTAGTATAATAAATCACTCACTTGCAAGAAAGATTTTTATCTTTTTAATGCCACTTTAAACCCTAATGTTTCATTAAAGCATTGCAGGAAAGAAAATAAAATGCATTTTAAAGCTCCTTTAAATTTTAATTATGGAAATGTCAAACTTATCTAATGAAGTGTCAAACCACCCATTAACGGTATTTTGTATTGCACGAAGCGACTTTAGCGCATCAGAGCTCATTAAATGACATTTTAGAGGTTATAATTTTTAATGTGTCGACGACGGGCCATTAAACCGGTTTTACGTAGTGTTTTATTTTTATTTTCGCTGCTGAATATGTCGTTGACCAGCCTATCGTCGCTGTCTGATCCAGAAGATGTTCCTCGCCGCCGCCAGATCCCAGACAGAATAAATTTATTCGAAAAACATGATGGAGAAGAGTTCCGGTTGCGCTACCGAATTTCAAAAGAGGCAGCGCTGCAGCTTCGAGACCGCCTCAATCTGGAGCCACAGACCCTGAGGAGTAAGGCCATTTGTGGTCTTACCCAGCTTCTAATCTGTTTGCGGTTCTTCGCGACGGGGTCCTTCCAGATGGTACTCGCTGATCTGACGAACATAAACAGCTCTACAGTTTGCCGTATCGTACAAAAGGTGTTTCGCAAGCTGGCTGCATTAAGCTCCACCTATATCAATATGCCTGAAAGGAACGACCTCCGAAAAGTAGCTGAAGATTTTTATGCCATTGATGGGTTCCCACGTGTGGCAGGAGCTCTTGACTGCACTCATGTAAAGATCAACAGCATTGGGGGCTCATTAGCTGAAATGTTCTGCTGCAGAAAAGGATACTTTTCCATTAATGTTCAAGTTGTGTGTGATGCATCACTAAAAATAAGGGATATTATAGCTCGCTGGCCTGGCTCTGTGCACGATTGTACTATTTTCAACAATTCACATTTATGTGCAGATTTCGAGAGGGGCAAATATGGAAACTACCATCTATTGGGGGACAGTGGATATTTTAATAAAAATTATTTACTTGTACCATTTTTGCAACCTCGAACAAACGCAGAAGAGGCTTATAATAAAAGTCAAATCGCGACCCGAAACACCGTGGAGAGATGTTTCGGAGTTTGGAAACGGCGGTGCCCATGTTTGCAGAAGGGAATCACCCTAAAGAAGATTGACACTATTCTCCAAGTAATAGTAGCGACTGCTGTCCTGCATAATATTTGCATTGAATTGGACGAAATACAACCTCCAAATGATTTTTATGTGGACAGGGAAGAGACCTTGCCTTCAACTTCGGCCCCTGGTACATCACATCAAAATGAAACATCTGTGCGATCAGCCCTTGTAAACACAATATTCTCCTAGTGTGTAGTTGTTGATCTTTATATGTAGATAATTATGTAGGTAATAAAAAAATCATTCAGTTATTATTTAATTTTTAATCTAATTTTAGGTAAACAGGTACATTTACTGCATATCTTTGGCATACCAAAATACAATCTGTGACTAATTTAACATCTTTTATTTATTTAACCAACATCATTTCAGCGTGGTGCAGTCCACTGCTGGACACAGGCCTAGGTATCTAATCATTATTCAATGTTTCCAATTTCTTTTTTAAAATTAACATTTTCATATTATGTTGCTGTTGTTGTCTTTGGTGGTGTAGTTTTGAATGCAAAATATCCTTCATAATTTTTTTGCGCTCCAGGCATGCATTCTGACATTTTGTTTTGAAGTATGTCCTCTTATAGGCTGCTATTGATGTAGGTTTTTTAAGTTTCTTCTGGACCGTCGGCACTGAAAAAATAATTGAAATGAGAAATGAGCTATATATAATGTTTAGACAGGAAGAGTATGTCCTTGCCCAGCAGTGAAACGGTATATATATTATAGAAGTTGGTAGCTACCTTCTTTAGTTTTCCTCACAATTCTTTGACGCGGAGTTAATACTCTTGACGGTGTAGTTATAATTTGATTCTGTATATCTTGACCTGAAATATGTAAGCAATATTTAATGGTCAAGCCTATGCTATGAGTTCCTACTCCAAACATCTCATATGAAACTTTATGATCAAATCCTTAAAACCCATAATTGATGCCTTCACATTACCGGTTTTATTCGCATCCATGCCATGTTTTGGTGAATCAAATGATGTGGAAGGCACTAGGTACCTAGGAACATTATCCGTGGTCATGTCATCTGTTTAAAACAAACATAAAGGTGTTATTGGACCTCTCCTTGATACAAGGGTTTTCCCATAACCAACACACTGTCTAAAACCTACCAATTACTATTTCTTGGTAATAATGGTCCAATTTTGGTGATCCTTGAGCCAGGTTGTTGGTTTCTGCTTGACTTGTAACATCTAATGTAAAAACAAAAAAAAAAAACAATTTATAAAGAAAGTACATTACCAACCATCCAACAAAAAAGTACTGGCATGGCATACCTTTAAAATAAACGGCACCACTGTCATATGGATTGGTAAGTGGCTCAACCTGATCTTGTATGATGGCTAATATTTTAGTATCACTGTCAGTCACCTTTGGTTTCCAGAATCCACCACCAGTTTTGTTCATCTGCACCTAAAAACAAAAATCAATACAATAAATTAACAAACAGACAGATTTTCAAATAAATAATATAAACAGTACATTTCCTGCATGTATTACCTTGTCTTCTTTCACATTTTGTAATGCCTTTTTAAGTTCAGCTTCTGTCACTACATTTTCTTGAAATAATTGTGTTTGTTGTAAAATTGTTTGGCTTCTAATATATTCAATTTTCTGGAAGAATATAGAAAATCATATTAATATTTGTGTATGGACAAATTATTGAAAAAATGTCTACCTGCTTACGTTACTTTCTCCGAGGTTCTTGCGAGCTTTCTGCTTCATATTATCATATAAAGCTTTTAGCTGTTCTGTCCCTCTGTTCCCCGACGTACAGTTGCTATTGTATTTCCTAGTAATTTCAATCCAGGCCTCTTTCTTTTTGTTTATAAATACTGTCCCCGTTCTTTTATTTTCAATAATATGCACAAATCTAAAAAACAAAGTAATTAAATACTCGTAATCAGTACAAAATACTTACGCATCGAGTACGCATTGAGGGCTACAAAATTGAAAATGCTGTAAGCAAATTAAGTTGGAGGAAAAAAGAACCACTCAACATGTTTATGTTAACATTTGAAAAAGATGAAGATATAAACAAAGTTTATGGAATCACCAATATTCTAGGGTGCAAAGTCGAAATCCACCCACTTAGAGCATCTAAGCTAGTTCCTCAGTGCAAAAGATGCCAAGCCTATGGGCACACCCAGAAGTACTGTTCGAAAGAACCAAGGTGCGTCAAGTGCACTGGCAAACACCTCACAAGAGACTGCGTGAAACCGGCACAAGATAAACCAAAATGTGTCCATTGTGGGGAGCCACATCCAGCTAACTATAGAGGGTGTATAGTAGCAAAGGAGATGCAAGTATTAAAAAGTAAATACACTACAAAACAAACTGCATCCCAACCAAAGAAGCATACCGAACCATCAGCTACTAAAGAAGCTAATGAAAAGAAAGGAATGACCCACCAACCATCCAAGCCGTCCTCGTACTCTCAAGCAGTTAAAAATAATGTGGAGACAAGTTCGGAATCAAAACTCGACAAAATTTTAAGTTTAATGGCAACATTTGATGAACGGCTTAAAAAACTAGAAATGAGTGCCAAAAAAGCTCCTATTCATCTGCGAAAATGATTAATAATCTGAAAATCATGGCTTGGAATGCTAATGGACTGTTGCAACACCAAGATGAGTTACAAGTAGTCCTAGATACAGAAAACATAGATATATGCTTAATATCAGAATCACACTTTACACGACATTCATTTGTAAAATTTCAAGGCTACAAGATATATCATGCTCTGCATCCTGATAACACCGCAAGAGGAGGCAGCGCCGTCATAATTAGAGAAAACATACATCATTATGAACAGACTAAATATGAAGACCAGGAAATGCAAGTGATCGGTGTAACTATCAAAATGAAAAGATACGACTCGGTCACTATGGCAGCTATATACATCCCCCCAAAATACGCACTAAAAAAAGAGCAATACAAGACACTCTTAGCGCGACTTGGAAATAAATTTATATTAGGTGGAGACTTCAATGCCAAGAATACTTATTGGGGCTCCAGACTAACTACAACAAAAGGCAGAGAGCTACTAAGTGCCATACAAGAAACCAAATCAGAGGCTCTATCAACAGGAAAACCGACATACTGGCCAACAGACTCAAGAAAAATTCCAGACCTAATTGACTTTTTTATATATAGAGGTATATCCTCTGACTTTATAAGTGCCGAAGAAGGATTTAATATGAACTCGGATCACTCACCAATAATTTTACATATTAGTGAACATGTCAAACAGAGAGAAGGCAATCCGTTTCTTGTGAACAAGTTCACAGACTGGGAATCATTTAAAATAGACTTAGAAAATAAAATAGACCTAAATATGTTCATCAGTGATAAGCACCAACTTAATTTCGAATTAAGCAAATTTATTGTAGATGTCCAACAAACTGCATGGGCTAATACACCCGAGAAAAAAAGAACTTTGAAGGTTAATAGTTATCCAAAAGAAATAACAGATCTGATCAGAGAAAAAAGAACCCTGAGGAAAAAGTGGCAGCAAAGCAGGTTTCCCCAAGATAAGACACTGTTAAATAGAATAACTAAACAAATTAGGAAGGCAATCAAGAAAGTTCGGGACGAAAATTTGACAAGGCATCTTCTTCAACTGACTAGTGATCGAACGACTGATTATTCGCTATGGAAAGCCACAAGGAACCAAAAACAACCTATTGCTCACATACCGCCAATAAAAGAACTAAATGGCCAATGGGCAATAAGTAACGAACAAAAAGCATCAAGGTTTGCCCAGCACTTAGAGGAAACCTTTACGCAAACCGAGAGCGCTGACCAAGATCTAAACTGGGAACAACTACAACAAGTAGACCAAGAGATAAAACTTGTAACACCAAAAGAAGTATCTAAAGAAATCAGAGATCACATCAGCCCAAAAAAATCACCTGGTTATGACCTTATCACAGGGGAAATCCTAAAGAACCTACCAAGAAAAGCCTTGGTAAAACTTACCAAGATAATCAATGCTTCTTTTAGACTGAAGCATGTTCCAGACCAATGGAAGGTTGCAGAAGTGATCATGATCCCCAAACCAGGGAAACCACCTCAAGAGGCATCATCATACAGGCCCATCTCCCTGCTGCCAGTGATATCAAAGCTTTTCGAGAAATTACTTTTAAAACGACTAAAACCTATTATAGAAAATAGCAACATTATACCAGACTATCAATTTGGATTCAGAGAAAAACATTCCACGATAGATCAGGTGCATAGAATAACAACAGTAATTGAAAAAGCTCTTGAAGATAGAAAAGTGTGTACCACTGTATTTTTAGATGTAGCCCAGGCTTTTGACAAAGTTTGGCACAAGGGATTGATCTTTAAACTAAGAACTATGTTGCCAAAACAGTTCGCAGACATATTAGAATCTTATGTAACTGGTAGAGTCTTTAGAGTAAGGCAAGATAATACCTATTCTGAACTAAAAGACATAAAAGCTGGTGTACCACAAGGAAGTGTTCTAGGCCCGGTCCTGTACCTGTTGTACACATGTGATATACCAGAACTAGAAAATGCAACTATTGCTACTTTTGCTGATGATACCGCAATAATGGCCACTGGATCAAGTCACAAAGAAGCTGTGGTGAAAGTACAAAAAGCAATAAGCCAATTCTATGATTGGACCAAGAAGTGGAGGATCAAGTTGAATGAAACCAAATCCATTCACATTGACTTCACTAATAAGAAATCTGAATACAACCCTGTGTACATAAACAACAAAAGTGTACCGTACGAAAACACTGCCAAATATCTTGGTATGACCTTAGATGCAAAGCTTCGCTGGAAAGCCCATGTCAAAAAGAAACGAGAAGAATTAGAAATTCGTTACAGAAGTATGAACTGGTTACTAGGAAGGCATTCCGCGTTGTCAGTTCCTAACAAAATTCTGCTCTACAAAACAGTCCTTATGCCAGTATGGACCTATGGTATACAACTATGGGGTTGCGCCAAAGAAAGCAATGTAGAAATTATACAAAAATTCCAGAACAAAGTACTCAAGAACATCGTGAACGCGCCTTGGTACATAAGAATTGACGACATCCATCGGGACCTGAATATAGAGTTCGTAAACAGCATAATCCAAAAATATGCAGAAGCTCATGAACATCGACTTCATCATCATGTTAATGTCGAGGCCATCCAGCTCCTCGATAACACGGACATAGTAAGAAGGCTCAAAAGGACTAAGCCTTTTGAGTTAGTGTAGTGTAATCTATTGTGACTTTACCGCGAGTGTAATATAGTGTAGTGTACCTAGCTATTTATATGGACACAAGAACAAAGTGACTTCGCCTTAACAGACGCTAAGTAAACGCAATGGACGTGCTCTTAGATATAATTTTACTTTTAGCAAATTAAGTTAGATTAAAATTGCTTATTAGCCTTATTAGGCTAGATTGTAATATAATAAATAAGATAAAAAAAAAAAAAAAAAACTGTCATATGGATTGGTAAGTGGCTCAACCTGATCTTGTATGATGGCTAATATTTTAGTATCACTGTCAGTCACCTTTGGTTTCCAGAATCCACCACCAGTTTTGTTCATCTGCACCTAAAAACAAAAATCAATACAATAAATTAACAAACAGACAGATTTTCAAATAAATAATATAAACAGTACATTTCCTGCATGTATTACCTTGTCTTCTTTCACATTTTGTAATGCCTTTTTAAGTTCAGCTTCTGTCACTACATTTTCTTGAAATAATTGTGTTTGTTGTAAAATTGTTTGGCTTCTAATATATTCAATTTTCTGGAAGAATATAGAAAATCATATTAATATTTGTGTATGGACAAATTATTGAAAAAATGTCTACCTGCTTACGTTACTTTCTCCGAGGTTCTTGCGAGCTTTCTGCTTCATATTATCATATAAAGCTTTTAGCTGTTCTGTCCCTCTGTTCCCCGACGTACAGTTGCTATTGTATTTCCTAGTAATTTCAATCCAGGCCTCTTTCTTTTTGTTTATAAATACTGTCCCCGTTCTTTTATTTTCAATAATATGCACAAATCTAAAAAACAAAGTAATTAAATACTCGTAATCAGTACAAAATACTTACGCATCGAGTACGCATTGAAAAATTTAAAATAATAATAAAACTTACTGTTTTACGAGATCAGCCAATAGTGCTTTTTCTTCTGGAGTATAGTTTGCACCTCGTTCACGTTTTTTATTTTGGTTTCCAGACATTTTCACTCTTATACAAAATAAAACATAAATAATACCACGCGACTTTCACATCCAATGAATTTGAAAGAGAAATGTCAGTCGTCAAATAAAACGTATAAATGTGTCAAACGCGTTTTGTGTCGACCAATTAATACACAAATTGTGAATACTTTTCGAAACAAAACGCAACCACTCGTTCATTCCATTCATTTTTTAAATTTACTGTTGGCATCATTGTTTAATGCTCTCATTAGTTAAAGGATCGAGTTTTTAGCCTAAAGTAGTTTGATGCAACAAACTAATTAAATCATTATTTTAATGATTTCATTAGCAATAAAGTGGCATTAACTAAAGAAGATTTAATGTGAAGCTTCTTGCAAGTGAGTGTAAGTCTGTGGGTACTCCTAGAAATCTGAGTTGCGATACTATGCATAACTACCTCCGCTTTGGGATAAAGAGTGCGGTCACGTTGTCACAACGCAGATAAATCAGTCAGTAGTACAACTTTTGTTTACAACGGCTATTTTTAAGTTTTTATTTAAAATAATTTTAGGTAAGTTAATATGTCGTTAATGGGTCGTTTTGTGTTAATATAGTAACAATTAAGCAACGGGATCCGCGTACGAAGTCGCGGGCAGAAGCTAGTAGTTAATAAATATTAATGTTTTGAAGAACATGTTTTTTTAGTTGGGTCTTAAATATATTGATCGAAGTCGCCCTCTTTATCTCATCTGGTAATTTATTATAAACTTAACGACCGGATGCGCAGCGCCACCATCGGCAAAGCTTTTTCGTGAGTATGACAGACTCACTCTGCCATGCAGTTTTACATAATCACTATTCTGTGTTTTGATTAGACTGGGTTAGGGTTGTTCGGGTTTGGGTTGGGTTTTGGGGTTTGGATGGGGATTATCCTTTACGTGGGTCGACTGACCAGGGACTTCGCTAGCCTGAGCAAAGCTTCCACAACAACCGCGTCTCGATGCTGCATGGCCGTCTTCAGGTTGTACTCGACGACCGTTTTAGTAGGCGCATCCATCGCTCTCTTTGCAAAGCGGCCCGTGGCGTCATCAGCGTCGTCGGTGTAATAGACGCAACTGACTGTATGTCTCGACACCGCCACTACCGCGTGGGAGATGCTGTCGTGGATTTGGAGTCTCCTGGACTTGGTGTTGACGATAATTACGCTGTCGAAGGTCAGGCCCTGGGCCTCGTGGATGGTGAGGGTGCGCGACCCCTCGCCGGACCCGTATCCCTGGCTGACGAGGGAAGCTTTCTCCTCTTGAGTATGAACCAGGAACAGGGTGTGTTGGGCAGTTCTCGGTATTTGCGCTCCTGTGTACCCCTTGACACCCAGTGAATGTACCCGCGACAGCGATGACTTGGAGGAGTATATACCGGAGTATATCTCGCTCAGTGCAAATGCCACATTCATCGGGTTGCGGTGTGTGCAAAGCAGCACTGGGGTCCTCCAGCACCCCGAGGTTCGGTTGGTCAGGTTCCTGTAAACCCTGCAGATAGAAATAATAGCCCCGTGCAGTGGGAATCCGTCGACCTGCTGACGGAAACGCTAACCCTAGACGGTTGACGTCAGGGGCACCTGGAGGTTCGGTTAGTTAGGTGCCTGTAAACCCTGCAGACAGAAATAGGTGCCCCAAATGTCATAGTAGGACGAACAGAAATTGGTCTCCCTCGTGGTCCTACTAGTAGGACAAAATAGTAGGACTACGAGTAAACGGCGAAAAAAACACCTTGTATATGTCGCAGGCATTTTGTATGATTTCGCCATTTACATACGGCGTCGGCAATTTATAAACGCTTTTTTCATAACAGCGAGCGTTTATAAATTGCCGACGCCGTATGTAAATGGCGAAATCATACAAAATGCCTGCGACACGTACATAACAACAGAGAATCGAGGAGCCCCGCGCAGCGGGGATCCGTCGACCTGCTGACGGAAACGCTAACCCTAGACGGTCGACGTCAGGGGCACCCCGAGGTTCGGTTAGTTAGGTTCCTGTAAACCTTGCAGACAGAAATAGGAGCCCCGCGCAGCGCGGATCCGTCGACCTGTGTTTCGGCATATTAGATAATGACACGGCATTATACATTTTGCCTTCGGCATTTTTCATAACAGCGAGCGTTTATAAATTGCCGACGCCGTATGTAAATGGCGAAATCATACAAAATGCCTGCGACATATACAATATAGTCTTCCGACGCTCGGGGAACACGACCGTTGCCGAACAGTGACGAAGATTCCTATGTGCATTATCACTTTGGGAGACCTGTATTTATTTATTCACAACCATCAGTCAAGTGAGTACAACCCTGTCAACTATCACTATACCTACCGTTCTCCAGTAGTCAAATACTTACGAAGCCGACCCATTTTGCTATCACCCACCCTCATCTAGTGATTTCAGTATGGTTATACCTACTTTGTGTGGTATTCAGTATTTGTTTGACTCTTCGTGTGTGTGTGTGTGTGTCAAGGTGTGCTGATGTAGGTAATTTGCTCAACCCACCCACTGCACGTCAAATAAAATAACGAGGCTATGTATTTCAAAACAAGCAAACAATTGATTAGTAATTTATATAAGTCGTTTTCAAAATATTTTATTAACACAGTTCATTCAATAACACAAAAAATTATAACATTCTCTAACATGAACTAAAATTAAATACAATTTTACCTAAATGTTTTTACTTACCAATTTATAATCATTCAAACATCATTTCGACTATCAGAATAAATATTTTTTTGAAATGTTTTTTTTTACATTATAAGTCGTCAGAAATGTAATACCTAATACTATTTAAATATTTAATATTATATAGTTATAATTGGAATGCGATAGTTGCTATATAATGTCATGAAGACCAAAAAGGAAAATAAAACACAGTATAATCAAGTAGAAACAAAATAATATGGAGTGTACAAACCATGTTTATTTACTGATTCCTGGCAATACAATGTTTGTGACTCGCTTTTGAATTTACCAACAGCCACTCGAAAGAGGATAACATTTTTACAGATGATAAAGGATACATCCACTATAACACTGAAAGCTAGATAGAATGGTACTTAAGCCAGGTTTTACCTTAACAGCGATAGACATCGGACACAGTACCCTGGGGTTTAAATGTTTCATAAATTATTAAGATATCTTATTTGGAATTAAATTTATACTCTAACTGTACCTTAGCTTGATTTGGTGAATAGGTAGATGGCGACGATAAGACCGTATAGACCCAATACTTCAGCGAAAATGAGGATAAGGATCATGCCGACGAATAACCTGGGTTGTTGCGCGGTACCACGTACACCAGCGTCACCGACGATACCTATGGCGAAACCAGCCGCAAGACCAGCGAAACCTACAGAGATACCAGATCCCATGTGCATGAACCCTCTGAAAAGATACAGACAAGACTTTATTAGTACATGTGTTTATAGAAGACAAGAACTATGGTAATGAATTACGCTACGTGTTGTTTCATTCAGGAGGGCAAGTGGCAGTGGTGTTAACCTATTTTCGAAACCTATAATCTTTCTAGAAAGATGTTGGTGGTACCCCTTATAGAAAGCACTGAATCAGTTAATTTCTAGATTTGACAAGTAATTACACAAAAAAAACTAATATTGAGAAAAATCCAGTACGGCCCGCGCCGGTTAGTTAGTAAACAATTGAACGCATTTTCGCAAAGATGGAGAAAAGTGAATTTCGAGTGTTGATTAAACATTATTTTTTGCGCAAAAAAACTATTACTGAAACGAAACAAAGGCTTGATAAATATTTTGCGGACTCTGCTCCGTGGATTAAAATCTTACTAATATTATAAATGCGAAAGTTACGATGGATGTTTGTTACTCAATCACGCCAGAACGGCTGAACGGATCTGGATGAAATTTGGAACAGAGATAGATTATAGTCTGGAATAACACATAGGCTATATATTATTGCGCTATTAACTTAGGGGGATGAGCAATAGAGCATTACAACCATATTCTTGGCTACTGTATGACAATTCTTGGCTACGTTTGACAACTGACAATTGTCATAGCATGCATTACAATAGAACGGCTTTTTCAAACAATTTGTCACAGGTATAAGTAGCCTATCGGTTCAGCGACTGCCCTGTAAACCAGGGTTCGCAAGTTCGAATCGCAGCCAGTATTCAATTTTTGTGTTTTTTTTAATGCTATTAGATTTTCAAAAATATAAACATGGTTCGCGAGTTCGATCCCCAACCGGGTTTCAGTTTTTGTAAGTTTTAGGTATTTTGGTTTATTTTAATGTTTTATGATTTTCAAATCATTACAAAATAGTTTTTTTTTACCATTCAAAAGACAGGTAGGTAATCATAAATTAATAAATAAAATTGACCAATTCTCTCAAATCTCTAAAAAGTTTAAAAATGAAAACAAAATTAAAATTTGATAATATCCACGACGTAGTAAATTTATATTCCGTGCGGGAATCAAATTCGCGACATGCAGCGCCTGTGCCGTCGCATAACATTTGTTCTGAACATCAGCTGGCCCAACTCCGCAAAGACCGCAATGTACAGCATGAAAGTTTTTTTTTAAGTTGTTTCACACTAGAAATTTCTCCTGTATCGTGGGTGTGTTTACAAATATTTAAAACTCACAAACACATACAGCCAGACCCGGAAGAGCTACCTGTAGGCCACACAAAAATTGGTTCGGTGCGAGCATGAAACCCGTTTGGTAGTATGAAGAACAGGGTGAAAAGTTCTTCATCCCCCATAAAAAGGGAGGATCCTCCGACCAGACGAGTGTTATGTCTGGTGACTTGACTATGAATTTAAACGACTCATTCTACTACCGACCCTGGTCTCCGGAGGGGAGTGATGTAGCGGCACTACAAAAAAGTACTACAGCAACATAGAACAAAAAGTACTACAGTGCCATCTATGACGCAGAGGACAAACTAAACATCGAAATAAAGTAAAAGAAAGTAAAGTTATTCGCGACTCAAGACTATATAGAAGAACCCGACAACAACTGTTGGGCAGTAGCCCACCAGACATAACACCCGTCTGGTCGGAGGATCCTCCCTTTTCTATGGGGGATTAAGAACTTTACACCCTGTTCTTCATACCCCCAAAAGTACTTTTTGTTCTATGTTGCTGTAGTACTTTTTCGAGTGCCGCTACATCACTCCCCCACGGAGACCAGGGTCGATAGTAGAATGAGTCGTCGTTTATTGCCAGGCCAGTGGAAAGTTGTTGCCGCATTGTTCACGGTGAGTCGGAACTGTCTACGGCGGTAGTGCGAACCCCAGTGAGTCGGGGTCGGCGCTGCATGTGCTACAGCGCCATGATGTGGCTGACTGCTCCCGTCGACCGGGAGATCGAGCTCTCAACCGGCCGAAAGTGCAGAGCCAAGGTAGTTTAATGAGGCTGAGGGTGCTGACCAGGAATGTGCTTCCGCTGCATGCTGGTGGTCAAGAATACCCATTTGAAGCTGGCTGGCTATATGACTCGCTGCTCGAAAGCTTGAGGAAGTGATGTTGATGACGTCACGTTGCTCGAAGGCTGCGCTGACGTCCATTTTGGGGTCACCAGTTTTGGGGTATGAAGAACAGGGTGTAAAGTTCTTCATCCCCCATAGAAAAGGGAGGATCCTCCAAACAACTGGTGTTACGTATACTGCCCGACAGTTGTTGTCGGGTTCTTCTATATAGTCATAAGTCGCGAATAACTTTACTTACGCGATGCAAGATTTAGACGTATTTCGATGTTTAGTTTATCCTCTGCGTCATAGATGGCGCTGTAGTACTTTTTGTTCTATGTTGATGAGTACTTTTTGTACGTTGTATTACACTACACCCGATACAAGCAGCGCAGCAGCCATTCGCTCAGCCACTGCGCCAACCGTGTCGTCATATAACCGTGGTTGTGGCTTCCTCAGGCATTACTGCAACTTTGCTTATGGGTGGTCGGACTGCACATTCCATTTTCAAATTGCCGCTGAATCTTGCAAGCGAAGATACGTCCGAACATGCAATATTGCAGCAATGGAAGTAGTTTGGGACGAGTGCACAATGTCGCACAAGCATGCATTAGAGACGTTAAACCGCAGTTTGCAGGACATCCGCGGCAACCAGGTGCTGATGGGTGGCGTCATCATTTTGTTCGCAGCGACTTTAGACCCTGTGGACGGTGAGTAATTAGCTGGCTCGCCGTCCAATCGTCTTATGACGACAGGCCATGTCGAAAGCGCGTTCGTGTTCCACGCGCGCCTAAAATGATGTTGATGTCAGCAAACCGGAAGGGGTCTGCAAGGGCCGATGCCTGCCGGAGCTGCGGGACTGTTCGAAAGAGATACTGCGGCTCTGGAACACAAAGAAGGAACATGGATGACACTCCCTTCCGTTCCACCCAGCGTGGGAGGAGGGGTCATTTGAAAAGGCGACTTTAGACATACACTGCCAGTTATTAAGCGGGCCATTTTGTAATAAAAAAAGGGGCACACGCCGCGGCGGATGAAACGCATGTCTCATGGCGTCGCCACTGTGAAAACCTCCTGGATTGAGAAGCTCCATATTACGTGCAACATACGCGTCAAACTGTACAACGACCCCACGAAGCAGGTGTCTTTGCGAATAAGCTGCTGCAAATGGGAGAGGGTCGTCTAGAATCGGACGGAGATGGGAAAATTCTATTTTCCGAAGAATTTTCCCATCCAATGCTGTGCTGTCGCCAAAGAACGAGTGGGTCAGTAAAAAAAACAAAAAACAACAAAAGTATACACATCCATAGACACTGTGATGGCTAATGACGATAGTACTGCCTACCCCGCTGAATTTCTCAACTCCCTGGAGTTAATGGGCGTGCCGTCCCATCAGCTGGAGCTTAAATTTCGCGTTCCAGTTCTGGTGATGCGAAACCTTGATGCAACCAGACTGTGCAACGGCACCAGGCTTCGTATCACAGAGCTGAGCTGCTAAAGGAGAGAGCGTTTTACGGAACGATCGAAGTTTGAGAAACGCTGGATGAAGTGCATTGAGTTAGATGGAAATTACGTTGAAAAATAAATCATAATTTTTAAATAAAGTAGTCTCCTTGTTTCATTTTTACCAGACTTATCACTCCGCCCTCGTAAAACTGACAGTTCACATAAGTATGAGAAATTGCTATTTTGGAGTAAAAATATCTGAAAAACTCTAAAATAGATGTAGGAGCAAAAATATACTATATTCATTACATTACACTATATTCTGTATACAGAATACCAAGTAAAAAAAAAAATATGACAGCCATCAACTCATGCTATTGCACTTCACTGCTAGACACAGGACTCTTCCTAGCTGCATGCGTCACAACCATCATGATACGTTGGACCTATGAAGGCTTGTCATCTATGACTATCAAGAGGTAAGATAATTTATTTATTTAACTATTTATGTAAACACAGTACAATTCCAATAACTTACTGGAAAATGGTATACTGAGAGGGTACATTCACAGTACCCGCAATCAGGACTGACACTACCAGACCGTAGATGGCAATGATACCCGCCATGACAACGGGAATGATGGACTTCATGATCAGCTCAGGCCGCATCACCGACATGGCGGCAATACCAGTACCTGACTTGGCAGTTCCATAGGCAGCTCCCAGCGCTGAAATCATACAAGTTAAGAGGTTTAGTAAGATACGGCTTGTATGTAAACTTTCTGTTTCAAACCTATTAAAGTGGATAGTGGTTTTCATTGAAATAGTGTGATATCTTTTTTATGTGATGGGTGGTAAAAAAAATTCTCTTGTTTGATTAGGCTAGTGTTATGCAAGTTATAGATTCTAAAAGACAATACTATCTTAGCAAGTTTCTTGACCCCTAGTAGGCTTTGACCTTCTCAGTCATAGTTGCACTTTGTTGATTATACTACCACACCCCTTTTGGTTATTTTTCTTAACTTAGGCCCGTTTTAATTCATTGCTGATGCAATTTGCATGAATTTATATAAAATAAAAACGAAGGCCCATATAATTCGAAAACGGTTCGTTGTAGGAACATGTGTCTGAGAACCTAAATGGTTTTCATGATCTAGGTCAACCCGATACTGCAATAAAATTGGGAAATTTCCGAAAAAAAAAACTTAAAGTCTGAATTTTTTCTCAATTCCTCGCTCCATAGCGCCCTAAGTACACTTATACTCCAACACCTACGGCAGGGGGGGAAAGTGGGGGCGAGTCTACAACCCCCACCCACTCCCCTCTATTAAGGCGACTCGATTCTAAACCCTACTTGCTTAATTTATCACAGCAGTGAGTCATGGGGATTTTAGGTATGAATCAAAACATGTCAATGGAAACTTCTCTTAGGATCTTTCCATGCTCGTTGAGGGTACTTTGCCATTTAATCTAAAACAAAGCATTGCTTTCTTTTAGTAATAAGACAGACCAGTAGATTCCCATAATTATCCCTTGTTCCCAATCATGTACCAGGGTCCCATTTTGTAATGAGAAGGTATTCGTGTATCAGAATATAGATAAGATATAACCATGTCATAGAATCTCTTTGATAAAAGTTGTGAAGCCTTTACATTCATTCACATGACATAACCTTAATGTTTTAGGTACAGAAGGAGTCATGTGATTTTATCATTTATGATTGAAATGAATGCTGTGCCAGAATTCTAGTATTATTATACAGTATTCTAGTATTATTATAATAGTGCTGATTGGATGTACTTATCTAAGAGTATCTATCTATCTTATTCTGTAAGCACTTTGTGTACTTGAGTGGTCATGTGATGACTTGAAATCAAGTTATGTTTAATTAGTTTCTGGATGTTTAGCATGAGGATCATTCTTGTGAAAAAGGTAGTTGGAGTATACATAGGCAAGGTCGTAATAGTAGTATATACTAGTAGTTATAACATGAATGAACAGCCGACTTAATCACATGATTATTAAGTAGGGTGTGGAGTTGCAGACCCAGCCCGCTATACAATACAATAAGTTGGTCATGTGATGATCAAAACCATAGAATGCCACAGATTTTAATTACTTTCCTTGGAATGAGGGGATTTTCCTGTACATTAGTTGTACTAACACTTCAGAAATGTATTCCATGATTTAAGTTATTGAACGTTAATAGTGAATGAATCCTCATTACTGATTCCATGCATATTTATCATATAGCATGGGATTTTCCCGTGAGAGAACATTTTCCCCAAAACATGCATAACAATCACATTCACTAAATTATAGGGTACAGAAGTCATCATGCATACAAGCTCTTTTGTTGCCGATGCGGCCACTAAGTGCTGCCAACGGAAAGGCTCACACATTCTCACCACCCTTTTTCCCGCAATATACTTCTTTACTCCAATCATTATCAAATTGCGCTCAATCCGTCATGCATTCTATATATTTATGTATTAGCTGTAGCTCGCGACCTTCGTTCCCGAGAAATTATTATGAAAAATGTTACTTCCCTTTTTGAATCGAATTTTGTTACCAATTTCAAGGGTTACATTTTTTTACACGGAACCTTAATTATTTTTCTAAAATAAAAGTAGCCTATTTTAGATCTTAACAACAGCTATTTGCCAGTTAAAGTCCCGTCAAAATCGGCCCAGCCGTTACGGAGATTAGCCGGAACGAACAAACAGACAGACTGACAGACCAATAGACAAACAAAAACCGGAAAAATGTGTCCGAATAAATTTTCATACACATTCAATACAGAGCTGTTATTTTGATATTACAAACAGACACTTCACAAGGTGCGGCTACTATTATAATTAGTGCTCCTAAAATAACCTGATTCGGACTGATTCAATAGAGCAAGATTGTTGAAAATATTTTCCACAATCATTCCTGACATTTAAACACAGGTTTCTGAACTCCTGTAACCCATTTCGGGAAATTGATAATATACAAGACAGCTATTTGTACGTTATTGTGCCACAAAATACATACAGCTTAAGATGATAGCAGACGAGGTCCCGATAATTCCAAAGAAGGGTGCATAGAGTGGGCGGTCGTCGTCTTTCGTCGGCATTTTGTAGGTTGATTGAGGGAGTATTAACAGGTCCCAAAAAACTCTGATGACTATCAGAATTCGGTACAAACTCACTCAACGGAACTACTTTTGCACAGACAAATATGGCCCTAGCTTTGCAGACTCGATAGAATGGGTCATATGACGGTTGATGTTCAACTGTTCAAGGCAGAGCTCGATATGACTTAAGTTCTGATTGGTTTTCATATCACACTTCCGAAATGCGCAGCCAATCATAAGCTAAAGATTCGGCTGCATTATGACGTAGTTCATTGATGTGGATCGCTGGCCAGCACTTTTCTTGTGCACAAACGACATGATATTTTTCTGTACCAAAGAGAATACAACCGCGCTGCCAGTGCAGAAAACCAAAAACAATGCATTCGTATAAGAAAAAACTCTTCAACAAAATGTTTACAAAGACATCCATCCATCCATCTATCTTATAAATTTCATGTACTGTTTGATTGTTTCAATGCTTTTAAGTGATAAAACTTCTTATAAATGATGCACATATTTAAAATAAAGAATCCATAAATTAAGTTAGAAATAATCATAAAAAATAGTATAATTCATTCATTTTGTTCAAAGGAAAAATAATAACTTAAAATTTAAAGTAATTCTGTATTGATTAAGTTAGAATGATACCATGTTTTGAAAACTACCATCTAGTAATATTTGGGCGATACTACAATTGTAAAAAGTATTATTAGGGAAAAGCCGATAAAACCTTATCTTTGTATTGGGTTTGGGAAACAAGAGCAATGAGAAGTATTGTAGTATTCACTTGTAACAAAGCTTATAGGTTGATAACACAATTTACCACTATATCACAGGTTCACCAACTCGCACCAAGCTAGTCCAGGGTCCGCGTGACCTCTTGACTTCCCATCATTCGTGGTGACTGACAGTTGCCCTACGTGACAGCTACCCGACTACTTGTGGCCGTGAGACCGTGTTGCCATATCTATTAAATAGATACACTACATCACTTCGTTATTATATCGACGGTTGAAAGGCTAATTGATCTAAGCGACATTTTGTGAAACTTGCAGGAGGACGGATCAAAGTTATTTTTTTGGAAAAAAAAATCATAAATAAAGAACTATTTGATAGACTTTTATTTATTTAATACAGTATATCCGTAATTAAGTTAGCAAGTTTTTTAAGTTATTACTGTTGAAAATTGTGTATTACTTTAGAAAATTTATGTTGGTTAGCCCAAAATGCATCAAAGTTAGTTATTTTTTGAGAAAAGCAAAATGGTTCAAATGCCTACCGTTAATAAAATAGCTGAAAGTAAAGTGGCTCAAGCATCGACTTAGAACCAAATAATACGAGAGAAAACGAATGTAGCGCCAAGTCGACCGACAGTTGAATATGCCCAATGAACCTAAGCAACAACAGTTTGATGCAGATGGCATTAGAGGGACTGCTGGATGAAAAAAATGAAGATCTATATTGGTGCTTAGGCCCTCATTAATCAGCAACGTAAGATATTTTTCAGGTTGGTATGCCACTTTATACAATTTTAGACAGCGTTTTGTACATATAAAAAAACATTTTTGTGAAGAAGAATCATTCAAGATGTTGATCTAACGTGTTTTGGAACAAGGTATATCACCCTAAGACTAGTTTTTTTATTACAAAATGGGCCTGCTCTTGACCTCAATCACGCCTGGTGGAAAGCGATGGATGAGGTCTATGATGAAACGAGCGTGCCCAGAAGATGCCTGTTCACTCTTGCGTTGAAGGCAGACGGGTTATATGTGGGAGGGAACACAGATGCCGGCAGAGAGTTCCACACCTTGGCTGTGCGCATGATAAACGTGGAGGAGAAGCGCCAAGTACGACTTGTCGGGATATCAACCAAGTGTGGAAGGTACGCCGCAGTACGTCTGCTAGTCCGGTGGTAAAAGGGTGATGGTGGGATCAGATCGTGGAGCTCCTGCGCACACTCTCCGAAGTACAGTATGTAGAAGACCGACAAGCAGGCGACATTACGCCGATGAGCTAGGCTGTGAAGCGTAGCTATCAGTCTCGTAGCCTATTAGTCTTTTAGCTTTGCGTTCCACCGAATCAAGTGCAGCAAGCTGGTATTTTATTGCAATACTCCATACAGGAACGGACCTGTGCTTTATACAAACTTAAAAGCTATCCAGATGTGAAGTATCGCCTCACCTTATTCAGGATGCCCAGCTTCTTAGCTGCGGTCTGAGTTTTCGACTCGATGGTTGAGCCGAAGTTGCGATCCGATGTCAACTCCATGCCTAAGAGCTGTAGGCGGTCGGTAACTGGTACAACTATACCTCGGAAAGCTGGAGACAACTGGAACAGGCTCCTTTTATCAGTGAATAGACATGCCTGTGTTTTCAGAGCATTGAATTTGATCAGATTGTCGTCGCCCCACTGGGAAACGAGATTTAGGGTCAAATTCATTCGCTCCACCATGGCCTCTCTATGAGTAGCTGTTTCCTCTCTGCTGCCTCTTGCACTGGACAGGTATCTTTCTGCGACTGTGCTGTCATCAGCGTACCCGATTGCACCAAGCTGTAGTAGGTCGTTGATGTGTAGCAGAAAGAACAGACCCCTGAGGAACACCGGCATCAATGGCCTTAAGATCCGATGAGCAGCCACCTTTGACCACTCTGATCGAACGGCCACTCAGGAAGTCGGAAATCCAGTTACGAAAGTCAGCAGAGATGCCGAACAGACCCTTTTTTTTTTTTTTTTTTTGGTGGGTGAGAAATCATCAAATGACCCCCCCCCCGCCCTGGGCGGAGCGGAAGGGAGTGTCAGACTCTTACTGACTAAAAACCACCCATGTTCCTTCATTGGCCCTTTATGTTCCAGGGCCGCGGTATCTCTTTCGAACAGTCCCGCAGCCCTGGCAGGCATCGGCCCTTGCGGGCCCCTCCCGTTTGCTGACATCTCTTTGAGGCGCGCGTGGAACACGAACGCGCCGTCGACACGGCCTGCCCGTCGTCATACGACGGACGGACGGCGAGCTAGCCCATTACTCACCGTCCACAGGCCCGCGCCTACGGTGGCCGAGAGCCATCACGGCGTGGCCCCCGACGCCCGGTGCTTCTCCTGGTGCTTCTCCTCCCGCGGCGGCTGGGACGTGAGGCTTTCTCCCTCTCACGTTCCGCCGCCTCCTTCGCTAGCATGACTGCTTCGCAGAAGGAGGCGACGGCTTCCCATTCCCTCTCGCCCCGGACCATGGCTTGAACCAGGGCCGGACGCGAGAGGTCGCCGCCGCCAATCGCCGCTACGAGGACACGGCGGTGTTCCGCCCAAGCAGAGCAGACCTCCACGGTGTGCTCCACCGTGTCCTCCGGGCGATCCTCGCAATGAAAGCACCCGGGCGTTTCCTCCCCCCCGATTCGGTGCAGGTACCTCCCGAAACATCCGTGTCCGGTGAGGACCTGCGTCAGGCGGAAGGTGAGGGTGCCGTGCCGGCGCCTCTCAAGCCACTCCACAAAGAGGGGACTTATCGCCACTATCGTGGCGTGCCCTGCACGGGGTTGCGATAGTCAGCGTGCCAGACCCTGTCAAAGGCCTTTGAAATATCAAGCGATACAGCAAGGGTTTCGCCGTGTTTCTCAATAGCCTCGCCCCAGTAATGCGTAACATACACAAGAAGAAGCCTAAGTTTTTTTAATGTAGTTGAATGCAAAATGGGCCAAACGACATAGCTTATTGTTTTAGTTTAATGCAAAATAGGCCAAACGACAAAACCACAACCATGGCGAAAAAGCCAAATGCCTTAATCGACACACGTTATAAAAGTTTGAAAAATCAAATTAGCTTAAGTCACGGAGTCCTCAAATTTTGTCTAATTTGGTGTCATATAGATCAATGAGCTTAGAAATGAGGCCTGTTTTACTGTGGGTGCTAAGCGCCAAAAAAGTAGTCAAAAAAAATTGAAACCCGACTCAAACGACGGAGAAAAATTTGCTGATTCCAAATATGTATATAACTCAATATCGCAAAAAATGTCGCTTAGACCAATTAGCCTTTCAACCGTCGATATTGTTTTAATGAAAATGCTTTACCTTCTGAGGGTTTACCCAGTTACCCTATTTGAACCTCCCCTCCGATAGCCTCCACTAAGTGTGGAGTAGGATTGAAGTTGCTTAACCTTTTCACCGCCAGCGTACACAGAACGCGGTGCCTCGCCTAGCGCCAAGCTATACACGTATAACGAAATATATAGTAAACGGTAGTGATGTGGGTAGCGTCATATCGATGAATGAAAATTATACACGTTAAGTTATGTTTTATTTATAATTTTACGGATATAAATAAAAACTGATTAACTATTTCCATATTTGTTTTATTTCACAGTATCAATATTAAGAAAAAACAATATAAATTATAAGTATCAAAGAAACAAATACGTAACTCAATTAGAGTCATAAGAAATGAGGTACATCTCTAATTCTTAGAGCATTTAACCTACTCTAATTGCTTCATGACGTCATTCTTTGACTTCATTTCAAGTCCTTGGCGCTCAGAACACGTTAAATTCAATTCTGATTAGGGATGTGGTCTATGGTGTTTTTTCTGTTTGTCTACTCCCGTGTTTTTTAAACTACTTCAGTCGACATTTTTTACCGTTAGGTATATATCTAAGCAAAAAAAAAAATGTTCAAATATTTCTAATTCTGTGCAATCTCCATTCATAAAATTAATATTTAGCCCGGACGTAACAAACAGCAAAATACCTACACACACACACACCATGTGATGGTGTGTGTACAAGCACAAGATATCTGAGCCATTATTTTTTATTTTTCATTCAGTATTGAATCTCACAAATAGGTACAATGTTTTATTGAATAAACGATATTATTATCAAGCTGGACATACCTCAGAATCATCGTCTTCTGGTCCAACATTCTCCACAAAATACTCCCGAGTCCGATTCCCACCTTGTAGAGTGCTTAAAAGCTCATCCTTATCCAGTTCTTCGTTCATATCAATAACTTACTTATTTCTTTATTTCTACATCATTAATTGATGAAGCAATGAAAAGTGCAACAAATATTGGTGCAGACTGCACTATGACAAAGTGACTTTGACAGCCATACGTTTATGACGTCACAGAACGTCTTCTATAATAGTCCGTGGCGCCCAGGGCACTCATAACCATGGACTTATAGCTTACAACCAATTATTTTGTAGAGATGGGAATATAATTATCGATAAGGATTGCCAACAACTATTTAATTCCGGTTCGGCACCTATCCGACGCGTCGGATAGGTGCCGACGGTCGAAATTTGTCCATTATCCCTTTGTTATAAAGTAGTTATCTTAATTCATATTTTACTGACTTCAAATTGTTTTCAATAATATATTTCTAAATATTTCAACGGGTGAAATCAAACAGTGTTAACTTTCGCGTCACATCACTGGCCGACTATATATGAAGTCCTTGGCGTTCTGGGGATATTAAAATGTTCGGAGTTTTTGTTTTTGCCAATTTTAAGACAATTAAGGGCTTCTTGTGTGGAAAAATAACAAAACAGGGTTCTAGACAGTGCTTTTAAATAATAAAATGATAAGAAAAACCTGTTAAATAATGTAAATTTATTTTTATAACAAAGTTAAAATGAAGAGCTTCTAATGAAGTCGTGGCGCTGGTGGCACGAAAATCTGGAACTTCTATTGAAGTCCGTGGCGGTGAAAAGGTTAAATAATAAAATGATAAGAAAAACCTGTTAAATAATGTAAATTTATTTTTATAACAAAGTTAAAATGAAGAGCTTCTAATGAAGTCGTGGCGCTGGTGGCACGAAAATCTGGAACTTCTATTGAAGTCCGTGGCGGTGAAAAGGTTAATAGTTTATGAAACCTTTTCATAACTTTTCTATAAACTTTATCGTCTACTCTATCCTCTGGCTCTGTTTGAATTCGTCTTCCTATTTCTATATTCCTTTCCTATTTCCGTTTTTTTCTTAACATATTCGTTTTACTAACCTCATTTGTCAATGACATCTCCTAAAGAAAAGTTCTGATGGTTTCTGCCCCGGAACCGAACGTGGGGTTAAATTTATACAATACATATAAGATATTCAGAAAAAATTCTCTGCGAATATCTCACTGACATCTTTGTGTTTTAGCTCTAATATAACTCTATTTTGTCCCTCAACTTTTCCTTCGTCTGGGCCAATAGGTAACCGTATTAATATTACAGCACCGTCAAATGTTACATTCTTTACAAAACGTCTAAAATTCCTTGCTAACAAATTGTCTTCCATTGTCAGCGGTGATGGAGACAGTAACCTCAAGAATTTCTTCGTAAAACCATAATCAACCCGGCACATGGTTTAGACTACATAAGGACATTAACTAAAACTCCAATATTTTGTGATCGGTAACCAAATCAAATTTCAAAAATAAAGATGTTTAAATGATCAATAGCCCAGACAAGAGCAAAGGCATCTTCCTTATCTATCCGGCTATATCTTCGTACATCATCTGAAGTTTCCAACTATACCAATACTGTAAGCTGAAGAGCTTGTTTATATGAATGCGTTAATCTCTGCAACCACCAATACATATAAAATGTTTACATTTTGTTTATTAATTTGGAATGTTTTTATTATATTTTGTACGCCGTTGACGGCAAGACATAACATTCTGTGGTATTCTGCTATAAAATCATATTTATACCGATTTAAATAAATGTGCATAAAACGGACGGTGAGGGCAACACCGACAAGGTAGGTGGGTGACACTTCGTTTAGTCATTCACCGTAGAGGACGGTCGTTGCGATCACTGGGCGTTGGATATACCCAAAATAGAAACTGGTCTCCCTCGTGGTCCTACTAGTAGGACAAAATAGTAGGACTACGAGTAAACGGCGAAAAAAACACCTTGTATACATATAGTCTTCCGACGCTCGGGGAATACGACCGTTGCCGAACAGTGACGAAGATTCCTATGTGCATTATCACTTTGGGAGACCTGTATTTATT
Source organism: Eurois occulta (assembly GCA_950022335.1). Taxonomy (NCBI): domain Eukaryota; kingdom Metazoa; phylum Arthropoda; class Insecta; order Lepidoptera; family Noctuidae; genus Eurois; species Eurois occulta. The sequence continues at coordinate 19,288,512 of OX465486.1, read as the reverse complement.
TATTCACAACCATCAGTCAAGTGAGTACAACCCTGTCAACTATCACTATACCTACCGTTCTCCAGTAGTCAAATACTTACGAACCCGACCCATTTTGCTATCACCCACCCTCAGGCCTCATTTACGGAGACGCGGGGCGTCGCGCGTTGCGTTGAGCGGCGCGGCCCGCACTGAATTCAAATATATGGCGTTGTATGGGTGCGTTTACGGAGAAGCGATTTTAGACGCGTTTGTTTGAATTAGGGCGTTTTTTGCGGCCGAGCCCGCGGATGGCACCGACGCGTCCCACGCGGCGTTTATCGCGGCGGCGCACGCAGCGGCAATTCTCGATGAAGCTATCGTGCGCTCCCATCTCTCGCCAACATAAAACTAGTCGATTTGATCGAGGCGAGCGGGCACCGCCACGCTTCCCGTCTCGCTTCTCTATGAACATGGTCGTATATTGCTATAAGTTTGTGTTTACGCGTGCGATGATGCGTGCCGCTTCACGCGCCGCCCCACCGTAAACAGAAAAAACGTCCGACGCGCCGCGAGACGCCACGCCACACGCGACGCGAGACGCACTGCGTCTCCGTAAATGAGGCCTCATCTAGTGATTTCAGCATGGTTATACCTACTTTGTGTGGTATTCAGTATTTGTTTGACTCTTCGTGTGTGTGTGTGTGTGTGTGTGTGTGTGTGTGTGTGTGTCAAGGTGTGCTGATGTAGGTAATTTGCTCAACCCACCCACTGCACGTCAAAATAACGAGGCTATGTATTTCAAAACAAGCAAACAATTGATTAGTAATTTATATAAGTCGTTTTCAAAATATTTTATTAACACAGTTCATTCAATAACACAAAAAATTATAACATTCTCTAACATGAACTAAAATAAAATACAATTTTACCTAAATGTTTTTACTTACCAATTTATAATCATTCAAACATCATTTCGACTATCAGAATAAATATTTTTTTGAAATGTTTTTTTTTACATTATAAGTCGTCAGAAATGTAATACCTAATACTATTTAAATATTTAATATTATATAGTTATAATTGGAATGCGATAGTTGCTATATAATGTCATGAAGACCAAAAAGGAAAATAAAACACAGTATAATCAAGTAGAAACAAAATAATATGGAGTGTACAAACCATGTTTATTTACTGATTCCTGGCAATACAATGTTTGTGACTCGCTTTTGAATTTACCAACAGCCACTCGAAAGAGGATAACATTTTTACAGATGATAAAGGATACATCCACTATAACACTGAAAGCTAGATAGAATGGTACTTAAGCCAGGTTTTACCTTAACAGCGATAGACATCGGACACAGTACCCTGGGGTTTAAATGTTTCATAAATTATTAAGATATCTTATTTGGAATTAAATTTATACTCTAACTGTACCTTAGCTTGATTTGGTGAATAGGTAGATGGCGACGATAAGACCGTATAGACCCAATACTTCAGCGAAAATGAGGATAAGGATCATGCCGACGAATAACCTGGGTTGTTGCGCGGTACCACGTACACCAGCGTCACCGACGATACCTATGGCGAAACCAGCCGCAAGACCAGCGAAACCTACAGAGATACCAGATCCCAGGTGCATGAACCCTCTGAAAAGATACAGAAAGACTTTATTAGTACATGTGTTTATAGAAGACAAGAACTATGGTAATGAATTACGCTACGTGTTGTTTCATTCAGGAGGGCAAGTGGCAGTGGTGTTAACCTATTTTCGAAACCTATAATCTTTCTAGAAAGATGTTGGTGGTACCCCTTATAGAAAGCACTGAATCAGTAATTTCTAGTTTTTTCAAGTAATTACACAAAAAAAATGAATATTGAGAAAAATCCAGTACGGCCCGCGCCGGTTAGTTAGTAAACAATTGAACGCATTTTCGCAAAGATGGAGAAAAGTGAATTTCGAGTGTTGATTAAACATTATTTTTTGCGCAAAAAAACTATTACTGAAACGAAACAAAGGCTTGATAAATATTTTGCGGACTCTGCTCCGTCGATTAAAATCTTACTAATATTATAAATGCGAAAGTTACGATGGATGTTTGTTACTCAATCACGCCAGAACGGCTGAACAGATCTGATGAAATTTGGAACAGAGATAGATTATAGTCTGGAATAACACATAGGCTATATATTATTGCGCTATTAACTTAGGGGGATGAGCAATAGAGACAATTCTTGGCCACCGCCGACAACTGACAACTGTCATTGCATGCAATAGAATAGAACGGCTATTTTAAACGATGCTTCACTCACGGGTATAAGTAGCCTATCGGTTCAGCGATCGCCCTGTAAACCAGGGTTCGCAAGTTCGAATCGCAGCCAGTATTCACTTTTTGTGATTTTTTTTAGTGCTATTAGATTTTCAAAAATAATAAACATGGTTCGCAAGTTCGATCCCCAACCGGGTTTCAGTTTTTGTAAGTTGTAGGTATTTTGGTTTATTTTAATGCTTTATGATTTTCAAATCATTACAAAATAGTTTTTTTTTACCATTCAAAAGACAGGTAGGTAATCATAAATTAATAAATAAAATTGACCAATTCTCTCAAATCTCTAAAAAGTTTAAAAATGAAAACAAAATTAAAATTTGATAATATCCACGACGTAGTAAATTTATATTCCGTGCGGGAATCAAATTCGCGACATGCAGCGCCTGTGCCGTCGCATAACATTTGTTCTGAACATCAGCTGGCCCAACTCCGCAAAGACCGCAATGTACAGCATGAAAGTTTTTTTTTAAGTTGTTTCACACTAGAAATTTCTCCTGTATCGTGGGTGTGTTTACAAATATTTAAAACTCACAAACACATACAGCCAGACCCGGAAGAGCTACCTGTAGGCCACACAAAAATTGGTTCGGTGCGAGCATGAAACCCGTTTGGTAGTATGAAGAACAGGGTGAAAAGTTCTTCATCCCCCATAAAAAGGGAGGATCCTCCGACCAGACGAGTGTTATGTCTGGTGACTTGACTATGAATTTAAACGACTCATTCTACTACCGACCCTGGTCTCCGGAGGGGAGTGATGTAGCGGCACTACAAAAAAGTACTACAGCAACATAGAACAAAAAGTACTACAGTGCCATCTATGACGCAGAGGACAAACTAAACATCGAAATAAAGTAAAAGAAAGTAAAGTTATTCGCGACTCAAGACTATATAGAAGAACCCGACAACAACTGTTGGGCAGTAGCCCACCAGACATAACACCCGTCTGGTCGGAGGATCCTCCCTTTTCTATGGGGGATGAAGAACTTTACACCCTGTTCTTCATACCCCAAAACTGGTGACCCCAAAATGGACGTCAGCGCAGCCTTCGAGCAACGTGACGTCACACACCGGCGGATGAAACGCATGTCTCATGGCGTCGCCACTGTGAAAACCTCCTGGATTGAGAAGCTCCATATTACGTGCAACATACGCGTCAAACTGTACAACGACCACGAAGCAGGTGTCTTTGCGAATAAGCTGCTGCAAATGGGAGAGGGTCGTCTAGAATCGGACGGAGATGGGAAAATTCTATTTTCCGAAGAATTTTCCCATCCAATGCTGTGCTGTCGCCAAAGAACGAGTGGTTCAGTAAAAAAAAACAAAAAAAAAAACAAAAGTATACACATCCATAGACACTGTGATGGCTAATGACGATAGTACTGCCTACCCCGCTGAATTTCTCAACTCCCTGGAGTTAATGTGCGTGCCGTCCCATCAGCTGGAGCTTAAATTTCGCGTTCCAGTTCTGGTGATGCGAAACCTTGATGCAACCAGACTGTGCAACGGCACCAGGCTTCGTATCACAGATCTGAGCTGCTAAAGGAGAGAGCGTTTTACGGAAGGATCGAAGTTTGAGAAACGCTGGATGAAGTGCATTGAGTTAGATGGAAATTACGTTGAAAAATAAATCATAATTTTTAAATAAAGTAGTCTCCTTGTTTCATTTTTACCAGACTTATCACTCCGCCCTCGTAAAACTGACAGTTCACATAAGTATGAGAAATTGCTATTTTGGAGTAAAAATATCTGAAAAACTTTAAAATAGATGTAGGAGCAAAAATATACTGTATTCATTACATTACACTATATTCTGTATACAGAATACCAAGTAAATAAAAAAATATGACAGCCATCAACTCATGCTATTGCACTTCACTGCTAGACACAGGACTCTTCCTAGCTGCATGCGTCACAACCATCATGATACGCTGGACTTATGAAGGCTTGTCATCTATGACTATCAAGAGGTAAGATAATTTATTTATTTAACTATTTATGTAAACACAGTACAATTCCAATAACTTACTGGAAAATGGTATATTTAGCGTGTTTTTTCAAAGTACCCGCAATCAGGACTGACACTACCAGACCGTAGATGGCAATGATACCCGCCATGACAACGGGAATGATTGACTTCATGATCAGCTCAGGCCGCATCACCGACATGGCGGCAATACCAGTACCTGACTTGGCAGTTCCATAGGCAGCTCCCAGCGCTGAAATCATACAAGTTAAGAGGTTTAGTAAGATACGGCTTGTATGTAAACTTTCTGTTTCAAACCTATTAAAGTGGATAGTGGTTTTCATTGAAATAGTGTGATATCTTTTTTATGTGATGGGTGGTAAAAAAAATTCTCTTGTTTGATTAGGCTAGTGTTATGCAAGTTATAGATTCTAAAAGACAATACTATCTTAGCAAGTTTCTTGACCCCTAGTAGGCTTTGACCTTCTCAGTCATAGTTGCACTTTGTTGATTATACTACCACACCCCTTTTGGTTATTTTTCTTAACTTAGGCCCGTTTTAATTCATTGCTGATGCAATTTGCATGAATTTATATAAAATAAAAACGAAGGCCCATATAATTCGAAAACGGTTCGTTGTAGGAACATGTGTCTGAGAACCTAAATGGTTTTCATGATCTAGGTCAACCCGATACTGCAATAAAATTGGGAAATTTCCGAAAAAAAAAACTTGTCTGAAATTTTTCTCAATTCCTCGCTCCATAGCGCCCTAAGTACACTTATACTCCAACACCTACGGCAGGGGGGGAAAGTAGGGGCGACTCTACAACCCCCACCCACTCCCCTCTATTAAGGCGACTCGATTCTAAACCCTACTTGCTTAATTTATCACAGCAGTGAGTCATGGGGATTTTAGGTATGAATCAAAACATGTCAATGGAAACTTCTCTTAGGATCTTTCCATGCTCGTTGAGGGTACTTTGCCATTTAATCTAAAACAAAGCATTGCTTTCTTTTAGTAATAAGACAGACCAGTAGATTCCCATAATTATCCCTTGTTCCCAATCATGTACCAGGGTCCCATTTTGTAATGAGAAGGTATTCGTGTATCAGAATATAGATAAGATATAACCATGTCATAGAACCTCTTTGATAAAAGTTGTGAAGCCTTTACATTCATTCACATGACATAACCTTAATGTTTTAGGTACAGAAGGAGTCATGTGATTTTATCATTTATGATTGAAATGAATGCTGTGCCAGAATTCTAGTATTATTATACAGTATTCTAGTATTATTATAATAGTGCTGATTGGATGTACTTATCTAAGAGTATCTATCTATCTTATTCTGTAAGCACTTTGTGTACTTGAGTGGTCATGTGATGACTTGAAATCAAGTTATGTTTAATTAGTTTTCTGGATGTTTAGCATGAAGATCATTCTTGTGAAAAAGGTAGTTGGAGTATACATAGGCAAGGTCGTAATAGTAGTATATACTAGTAGTTATAACATGAATGAACAGCCGACTTAATCACATGATTATTAAGTAGGGTGTGGAGTTGCAGACCCAGCCCGCTATACAATACAATAAGTTGGTCATGTGATGATCAAAACCATAGAATGCCACAGATTTTAATTACTTTCCTTGGAATGAGGGGATTTTCCTGTACATTAGTTGTACTAACACTTCAGAAATGTATTCCATGATTTAAGTTATTGAACGTTAATAGTGAATGAATCCTCATTACTGATTCCATGCATATTTATCATATAGCATGGGATTTTCCCGTGAGAGAACATTTTCCCCAAAACATGCATAACAATCACATTCACTAAATTATAGGGTACAGAAGTCATCATGCATACAAGCTCTTTTGTTGCCGATGCGGCCACTAAGTGCTGCCAACGGAAAGGCTCACACATTCTCACCACCCTTTTTCCCGCAATATACTTCTTTACTCCAATCATTATCAAATTGCGCTCAATCCGTCATGCATTCTATATATTTATGTATTAGCTGTAGCTCGCGACCTTCGTTCCCGAGAAATTATTATGAAAAATGTTACTTCCCTTTTTGAATCGAATTTTGTTACCAATTTCAAGGGTTACATTTTTTTACACGGAACCTTAATTATTTTTCTAAAATAAAAGTAGCCTATTTTAGATCTTAACAACAGCTATTTGCCAATTAAAGTCCCGTCAAAATCGGCCCAGCTGTTACGGAGATTAGCCGGAACGAACAAACAGACAGACTGACAGACCAATAGACAAACAAAAACCGGACAAATGTGTCCGAATTATCGAGATATAAGTACTAACGTACTAGAGAAGCTACGTCAAATAACTGAATTGTCCTATTCTTCGTAATTTGAATCTTTAGTTCGCTGCAGGGCTAAAATAATAACAATTCGTCTAAACCGTAACTAATTTACCACAGCGCTAAATTTGCTGCGGAAGTCTATTTATTCTCGGCAAAAAGGTCTTAAGCGCCATGTAAATCACGGCACTTACGCGTTTTCTTCGACAAAGTGCAACAACATGTCTTCCCTATAGACTATGACAGGAGTACTACAGAATGGACAACGTAGGTATTTTGCCTACAGGGTTTATTTCATAAATAATAGACAATTTATTTTCTTGATATATTTTATTTAGTTACCCTTAAATAATATGAGTTTAGTCATCTTTTGCCTTTTTGTGGAATAATCAACGCTTTGATCTGTTTTTGCTTCATGTTTTAAACGAATAGTAGTATATTTATTAATAATCGCCCGAATCAAATGAATTCTATGATTCAGTGTACTTGGTTGGCAAAATGAATGCTGAACCAAAGATGTAAATACCTCCGTGTGAATAAAATGCTCCAAAGTATTTACAGTAATGTAACTGTAATAGTATTTCGTGGAGAGGCTAATTCCACCACTTTGGTTTATAAGTTTTCGTATGATAGTTTCCGTGATCACACATATTTTGTATACGTTTTCTGAAGAATATAACAATCCGCCCATGTCTTTAATAGTTATAAGTTTATGGTGTGGCAGCCTTTCTGCTGTTGTTAATGCGTCCACGCATTCTTCACATTTTAATGATTTTGTGAGATTTCGAGCAATGTAGCCAGACATGTAACCGACTATCAATTGAGAACCAAATGGTATTTGTTGGGAACTGAGAGTATCGGAAAAAATATAACAGTTGTGTTCAGCTTCTATATCAGATTCTAAACATCTAGTTGCTGACAATATTTCGTATTCCTCATCAATTATGATATATACTATAGGAAAATTTATTAAATCTTTTTCTACCTAAATATATCTATACTAATATTATAAAGCTGAAGAGTTTGTTTGTTTGTTTGTTTGTTTGAACGCGCTAATCTCAGGAACTGCTGTCCCGATTTGAACAATTCTTTCAGTGTTAGATAGCCCATTTATCGAGGAAGGCTATAGGCTATATATCATCACGCTACGACCAATAGGAGCGGAGCATTAATGAAGAATGTTTCAAAATCGGGAGATATTTTTTCCTATTGAGAGCTTCCGCTGCGTGCGCTGCGTAAACGGTTAAAGTTTCGCAAAAATCATGTATTACAGAATTATTCCTCTTTAAAAGTTCTAAAAAAAAGTCCGCGACAGCATATGTTATCTTTTAAGGTTAGCTCACTATAACCTTTTTTATGCTAACCAAATTTGTTCTAAAATAATGCATTATTTACGGAGGTGTTTTTATAAACAAGATATTAATCCTTATCCAAATAAATACGTTACTCATCACAAGTATTTCATTTAAAACAAAATTGCCCTTTACATCTTTCGATTTAAGTGAATATCTTAGGAGCTGTCGCAGTTTTAAAATAAAATCACAGCAAAATAATGATCGGGTACTGCGCGCACAATGTGCAAAGCCGGGCAGTCATGTTAGCCCAAAGTAACTATTCCACGCGGACGAAGTCGCGGGCGGAAGCTAGTATAATTATAAGTTTTAACAGGACTTAGCACGAACCTTTCATTTACTTATTTATATCTGCTGACGTTTCGATGTAGTTACATCCACTGTGGTTGCGCAAGACTAGAAAAAAATATATAAATGAAAGGTTCGTGCTAAGTCCCGTTAAGACTAATAATTATCTGTTTAAAGTGCGATAGTTTAAAAAACTAAATATTAATATCAACATTAAAAACACAACATACGATATTTTCACCGTAATGTCAGTCTAATCTACCTACATTGCCCTCTGTTTGATTAGTCTATGACAAACAATACAATATGGCGCGTGGTAATTATTTAATTTGTAAAACAAGGAAATTAGTTTACTTAACGATGAAAAGTAATTCCTTTGCACTTTGCCGTGTTCCTTGAATTATTAGTACAATATCTCAACACACACCAAGGCATTTTTCGTCGATTTTTTCTAGGAATTAATTTATTATTGTCGGAAGTACTAGGCGCGAAAGAGCTAGAGAGCGACTGAGTGAGGTGCGGCGCGATCGCCGCAGTTGAACGGGACAAAGTAGGAATTTACGGTGTCTTCTCTGTTAGTACTTATATCTCGATGGTCCGAATAAATTTTCATACACATTCAATACAGAGCTGTTATTTTGATATTACAAACAGACACTTCACAAGGTGCGGCTACTACTATGATTAGTGCTCCTAAAATAACCTGATTCGGACTGATTCAATAGAGCGAGATTGTTGAAAATATTTTCCACAATCATTCCTGACATTCAAACACAGGTTTCTGAACTCCTGTAACCCATTTCGGGAAATTGATAATATACAAGACAGCTATTTGTACGTTATTGTGCCACAAAATACATACAGCTAAAGATGATAGCAGACGCGGTCCCCATAATTCCAAAGAAGGGTCCATAGACTGGGTGGTCGTCGTCTGTCGTCGGCATTTTGTAGGTTGATTGAGGGAGTATTAACAGGTCCCAAAAAACTCTGATGACTATCCGAATTCTGTACAAACTCACTCAACGGAACTACTTTTGCACAGACAAATATGGCCCTAGCTTTGCAGACTCGATAGAATGGGTCATATGACGGTTGATGTTCAACTGTTCAAGGCAGAGCTCGATATGACTTAAGTTCTGATTGGTTTTCATATCACACTTCCGAAATGCGCAGCCAATCATAAGCTAAAGATTCGGCTGCATTATGACGTAGTTCATTGATGTGGATCGCTGGCCAGCACTTTTCTTGTGCACAAACGACATGATATTTTTCTGTACCAAAGAGAATACAACCGCGCTGCCAGTGCAGAAAACCAAAAACAATGCATTCGTATAAGAAAAAACTCTTCAACAAAATGTTTACAAAGACATCCATCCATCCATCTATCTTATAAATTTAAAAATAAAGATGTTTAAATGATCAATAGCCCAGACAAGAGCAAAGGCATCTTCCTTCTCTATCTGGCTATATCTTCGTACATCATCTGAAGTTTCCAACTATACCAATACTGTAAGCTGAAGAGCTTGTTTATATGAATGCGTTAATCTCTGCAACCACCAATACATACGTGTGTGTTTACATTTTGTTTATTAATTTGGAATGTTTTTATTATATTTTGTACGCCGTTGACGGCAAGACATAACATTCTGTGGTATTCTGCTATAATATCATATTTATACCGATTTAAATAAATGTGCATAAAACGGACGGTGAGGGCAACACCGACAAGGTAGGTGGGTGACACTTCGTTTTGTCATCCACCGTAGAGGACGGTCGTTGCGAACACTGGGCGTTGAATGTACCCAAAATACAAACTTTGTGTTTTATTTCTAATATACACAAACTTAAATCATTTGTGGAGTTCGGAGAACACCACAATTGGCGACGAGGATTAAGGTATGTAGTGCAAATAAATTAAAAAAAAAAAACAACCTAATGGTTACGATTCACACTGGCAAATTAACGCATGAGGTTTATTTGGTTAAAAAAAGGTTTTTCCAAATAATTTGTGGCGAAATATAGCATTATTGACTATAAATAAATATACACGGAACGTACCTACTGGTGTTATTTCCGCTTAAATAATGAACTCGATCCAAGGTCGAAAAATTTCTTTATGCTTAATTGCTTAATATATACAGTGAATTTATAGTGTTCTTTTACTCTCATTTCGTCCGACCTCATTTGTTGATAGGTGCCAACACAACTAAGCCATTAAATAAATAAATAATCCATGTGAACCAACCACCACCAACCAACCAACAAAAACCACCAATAACCCATGTACTAAAATAAATAAGTGATTGGGTAACACAATTGCTTAAAATTGCCTAAAATTAGGCAAATATGAGCGCGGAAGTCGCGATACTGAGAGATTATGTGATTAATCTAAAAAAAAATGCCTCAAGTGTGTGTTGGGTTAAAAACAAAAAAAAAGGCAAAAAAAAAACAGAGGAAAAAATGCCTCAAGTGTGTGTGTTGAGCTAAAAAGAGGCAGAAACCGAGAACAAAAATAAAAATAAAAAATGCCTCAAAATGTGTGTTGAATTCAAAAGAGGCAGAAACAGGAAAAAATAAAAATGCCTCACGTGTGTGTTGAGTTACAAAGAGGCAGAAACAGGGAAAAAAACAAATAATTACGAGGTAATTTGAAGAGGTAAACTATTAAATGAATAGTGGGTTCCTACAAGCTAGCAATAACATAATCATCATACAATCTGTGTAATTGGACATGTCCTTTGTAAAGCTAATAATTTCAACATAATTTGAAATTAAATTAATCTACCCATAGTGTCGTAATTATATTATACACTTTGGTACTTTAAAATTACAAGTTAAAAAGTAAAACATACCATCGAACAATTATTATTTCTTTGGTACGTTCGGTCTACCTCCCAAGCAGTATTATTTCATTGATGTCATAAGACCAATTACCTATTAAACACAGACATTGTTTAATATTAATTACACGTTGCAATTTAGTCATAACAAATGAGTTGTTATTAAAGTGGAAATTCAGTTATGTCTGAAAGTGTGTGTTGTGTTTGGTTGGGAGTGTGTGCTTGGTTCTTAGGTCAATTCCATAAACATTGTTTAACTCGCTCCAAGAAGCCTAAATCGAAAGACCAACAAAACAAAAATGCTAAAAAGGCCAAATTGAAAAAAAAACCTAAAGCCCGTAGTGAAATCGACTATGTATTTCATTTAAATAGCGATGATACCATCGTTTGCAAAGTCGGTAGTGTTAATATAGATCTATATGCTTATTGACTCGGGGAGCAAATGTAATATCATTAATGATGCTACATGGAACACTTTATAAACTGTGAAGTTCAAGTCCACAACCAAATTGACGGCACGGTTGGCGCAGTGGCTGAGCAATTGACTGCTGCGTTGCGTGTCGCGGGTTCGATCCCCGCACGGAACAAATATTTGTATGGCCTACAGATGGTTATTCCGGGTCTGGCTGTTTGTGTATGTGACTTCACATGTTTGTAAATGCACCCACGATACAGGAGAAATTCCTAGTATGGGGCAACGTAAAAAAAAAAAACAAAACAAAAGTCCAAGTAAACACATAATGACTTATGGTAGCCAAAATTCACTGACTGTGTTGGGTTCTTTTGAAGCTGAAATTGCAGTTGGATCTCAAAATCAAAATGCCATCTTCTACGTGGTTAAAGATGGCACGAAGAATCTACTTGGAAAGGACACTGTTATGTCCCTTGGTGTTTTAAAGTTAGGTCTTAATATAATTAGTTCAATAACTAACAGCATTATTCAAATTGAAGGATGTAAAATTGGTAATATCTATTAATGAGTCGATAAACCAGTATGTCAGCCCTATGGTAGAGTGTTAGTACTGCTAGAGTCCAAAATTAATAATAAAATGGCATGTTCCCAGGCTCGTTTTTTTAAAGGTGAACGGGGGCTCAAGATACACTATGGCAAGGTCCACAAACCTCATAGTGTACCTTTGTGCCCTCCAAGCACATCCCCGACATCGACCCCTTTTGAACCAACTTTGTGGAAAACATTGTCCATTCAAAAATTCCACCCCTGTCCTTAAAAGAGTTCCCCGTGGCGCGAAACACTCTGTTGCGCTGAGTTTAGCGCGCTGTGTCCGTCTCGCGACCCAGGAGAACTCGCTACGTGCCTGGGAGCAGTTACTCACCTTCCCTTACAGGATTCTGCATGTCCAAAAAAATTTGGCAACATATTTAACAAACCAAATTAAAGAAAACTGCAACAATTCGGCCCGTATTTTAGATTCCAAATTACCTTTTTTTAATAAACAGAAAGGCTTTTGTGATCATTTAGAATCCAAGTTAAGTGACGGTGACATTAGGGGGGCAGCCAGAATACTGTTCAGCAGTGATGTGGTGGCGCCTTATTCTCCAGAGACTCTTTCAGCTCTGGAGAGTAAACATCCATCGCCTGTGGATGGTCTCACCTTCACGGAAGAAACAAAAAAAATACTATACAAGGACAACATTTTAGAATCTGCAGTTGGTTGCCAACAAGGTGACCCCCTCGGGCCTGTCATTTTCAGTTTGGCTATTCATCCTGTAGCAGTGTTAGGGCTTTAGAAATGAAACCAGATTGGAAGAGTAAGATACTGAATATATTTCATTAAAATTACACAGCTTAAGTGATATTAAGAAAGCGCGAGATAGTTCATGTTCCACCTGCCACAATACCCGTTGACCAATCAGCGCACAGCACTGTTGATGTAGCACACCGTCGCTCCTTGCGAAAACAGGACACGTAGCTGTGCGAGCGAGATGGATGCGCGCAGAGATATACCCCGTCTTCGGCGCGCGGGTGGCAGTTTAGAACTTGAGAACGAGCGTTCGTGCCGCGCGGGCACTCACAATCCCATAATTCAACAATTAAATTCAAAATTTAACGTGTGGTATTTAGATGATGGAACTCTAGGAGGTGATGTTGACACCGTTTTGGATGACACACAACAAAGAGATTAAAAATACCTCGTAATATTTGAATGTCTTGGACACACAACAACTCCTTAAACATCAATTTAAATCTATTGGCCTAGACCTTAACCCATCAAAGTGCGAAATTTACCTCACTGACATTACCGACAGACAATCGACTATAGATAAATTTAATGCAATAGCCCCTCAAATCAAAATTTTAGAAAAAAGTTCCCTGCACCTCCTAGGTTCCCCTATTTTAGAAGAAAGTTTTTCATCTTTCATCGATCACAAAATCAATAATTTTAATGATATTTCGGATAGACTCTCCAAAATTAATTTACATTCGGCATTCACCCTGATCAGATATTGCTGTTTTGGTCCAAAGTTTATGTATTTTCTCCATTGTTCTCCTCTGTGGAAGAAACCACAACTTTTGGACAAAACTGACCAAATTATTCGCAACACATTAACATCCATTCTTAATGTGGCCCTGGACGACCGAGCGTGGCTGCAAGCCACCCTACCAATTCGTTTTGGTGGCCTCGGCGTCCGCAAAATTTCTAGTATAAGCTTACCGGCGTTCCTGTCCTCTGTCCACAGCACTGAAAAGCTAACCAGGAAAATTTTAGCTCTCTCCCTGGTTGACTCGGAAGTGCCGTGCTTGACCGACGCAGAGGTCGCCTGGAAAGTGACTTGCCCGGATACGGATCGGCCCGAGACCCCGTTTTCCCAGAGACAGTGGGATGAGCCGCTCTGCAGGTTGGTACGGAATAAACTTATTAATACGTCTCCCAATACTGCTGAGCGTGCCCGCCTACTGGCTGTGGGTGAGTGGGAGTCGGGCCTCTGGCTTCAGGCACTACCGTCACCTAATATAGGCACTATGTTAGGTGACACAACCTTCCGGCTCGCTACGTGTTTGCGATTGGGCGCTCCTTGTGGGGCTCCACATCGCTGTCAATGTGGTGAAGCAGTCGACTGCCTCGGACACCATGGCCTTTCATGCAGTAAGAGTGCAGGTCGGATTGCGCGGCACGCTAGCATTAATGATCTCATCCGTCGTGCTCTTGCCACCGCCGGGGTGCCAGCTGTCTTAGGACCCAATGGCTTGGCACGCGTCGATGGGAAAAGACCAGATGGTATGACCATAATGCCATGGAAGTTGGGTAGGCCTTTGGTGTGGGACGCAACTTGCGTCAACACCCTTGCGCCATCCCATCTTCCTAGCACAGTGGGCTGCGCTGGGGCGGCTGCTGCAGGTGCTGAAAACCTCAAACGGCGCAAATACAATAATTTAATTGGTAATTATGTGTTTGAGCCGTTTGGGGTTGAAACACTAGGGCCATGGGGTCCGAGTCCCACCTAGTTTTTCGGGAAATCGCCAAGCGGTTGGTCGACTCTTCACGTGACCAGAGGGCGGGCCTATTTTTTGGCCAAAGAATCAGCATTGCCATCCAACGTGGTAATGCTGCCATCCTTCTGGGCACTTTTCCTGTTGACAGCGATGCGGACGAATTTTTGGATGCCCTGTAACCCTTTTATACTTGTACATTATTTATTTCTATTATAGTTTTGTAGTTTGTAAATCTATATATCTATACATATAATAAAACAGTAAAAAAACTGTGTCTGTACATTGAATATATAAAAAAAAATTGAGGGGGTTTAGAAGCAGTAATAGAGCACGAAACCAAAAAAAAAAATCTGCTTGTTTGTCTGTTTGTTTGTACACGCTAATCTTCGGAACTACTTGACGGATTTGATTGATTTTTGTTTTGTTGTATAGGTATAAAAACTGAGCAACATATAGGCTATAATTTATCTTGGAAACTTGAACACCTGATGCAGAACCGCAACAGACCAGCTAAACTATAAGAGATACAAAAATGGTACCTTAGCAAAAATTGTTTCACGTGATGAGCATTTTCTGCTAAGAGAATAAATTTGAAGATCTGGAACACCTGATGTGGAACTCCAAGAGCCCAGCTACACTATAACATATATAGGAATGACGTCTTAGCAAGAGTTGTTCATGTTCAGCCTGATGAGTACTCTCTGTTGTCGTTTAAAATTTGAAGATCTGGAACAGCTTATGTGGAACTCCAAGAGCCTAGCTACACTATAACATATATAGGAATGACGTCTTAGCAAGAGTTGCTTAGCCTGATGAGCACTCTCTGTTGGCATATAAAGATTGTAGATCTGGAACACCTGTTGTGGAACTCCAAGAGTTCACTATATAATTATAAAATAACATAAGCTGGGAGTACCTCCACGCGGTGAAGGCGGTAACAGTTTAGGACTGATTTTCGATGAAAATTCTATCAATCAAATTTGACTCTACGGGCTAAAACTCCCATTTATTTCCTTTTCCATTTAGATTCGTGACACGGTAGCCTACCCGGTAACGCAGAGGAGCAGTCACTTAGATTTTAATTGATCAAGTATTTTCAGAATAAAACTATAACCATGCCTAGAAAGAGGTCAAATCTTTCCCAACGTTCCAAAGGAGCTAAAAGATTGAGGATCATATAAGATCCCAAGAATCTAACGAAGAGCGTCAGGATAGACTTGATGCTGTTCGAGAACATCAGGCTGCAACTCACTCTGTAGAAACCTCTTCGGATCGCGAAGCTCGCTTGCGTTCTCAGCGTATTTATGCATCTACATCCAGGTCTCTAGAGACCAGTGAAGAATATGATGCGCGACTCTCCGCTGATCGTGAACGTCATGCATTGTCTTGCGAGTCGGAGACGTTCACGGATAGAGAATTGCGCTTAAGTTCTCAGCGTATCTACGCATCTGCTTCAAGGTCTCTAGAGACAAGTGAGGAACATGATGCGCGACTGTCCGCTGATCGTGAACGTCACGCATTGTCTCGCGAGTCGGAGACGTTCACAGATAGAGAATTGCGCTTGAGTTCTCAGCGTATCTACGCATCTGCTTCAAGGTCTCTAGAGACAAGTGCGGAACATGATGCGCGACTGTCCGCTGATCGTGAACGTCACGCATTGTCTCCCGAGTCGGAGACGTTCACGGATAGAGAATTGCGCTTGAGTTCTCAGCGTATCTACGCATCTGCTTCAAGGTCTCTAGAGACAAGTGAGGAACATGATGAGCGACTGTCCGCTGATCGTGAACGTCACGCATTGTCTCGCGAGTTGGAGACGTTCACTGATAGAGAATTGCGCTTGAGTTCTCAGCGTATCTACGCATCTGCTTATAGGTCTCTAGAGACAAGTGCGGAACATGATGCGCGACTGTCTGCTGATCGTGAACGTAACGCATTGTCTCGCGAGTCGGAGACGTTCACGGATAGAGAATTGCGCTGGAGTTCTCAGCATATTTATGCATCTACTGCTAGGTCTCTAGAGACAAGTGCGGAACATGATGCGCGACTGTCCGCTGATCGTGAACGTCACGCATTGTCTCGCGAGTCGGAGACGTTCACGGATAGCGAATTGCGCTTGAGTTCTCAGCGTATCTACGCATGTGCTGCTAGGTCTCTAGAGACAAGTGCAGTACGTGATGCGCGACTGTCTGCTGATCGTGAGCGACATGCATTGTCTCGCGAGTCAGAAACGTTTACCGATACAGAATCACGCTTGAGTTCTCAGCGAATTCGCACATCTACTAACGGGTCTTTTGAAATGAGTGATTAACGTGATGCGCGACTAACTGCTGATCGAGATTATCATACATTGTCCCGAACACGCACACAACAAAATATTCATAATCAGTTAGAAAGTGAGAGAGAAAGGATTGCTGGAGTACGGCATGAAGAGACAGAAGTTAATTCAGTGTACCCTTGGGATCTGCTGCGGAGTAACGGGAAGAAAAGTTTTTTGTTGTATAGTCTGGGCAACATAAAGGATATAATTTATTTTGGAAAATTAACACCTGATGCAGAACTGCAACAGACCAGCTACAGTATAAGAGATATAAAAATGGTGCCACAGATAAAAATGTTCCACGGGAAGAGCATTTTCTGCTGTGAGAATAAATTTGAAGATCTGGAACACCTGCTGTGGAAGTCCAAAGCCCATGGCAGCGCTATAACATATTAAGGAATGACGTCTTAGCAAAAGTTATTTAGTCTGATGGGCATTTCCTATTGACATACAAAAATGAATGATCTGGAACGACTCCAATAGTCTCGCTCATCCCGTTGTTTTCCCGTCCCCGGGCCTTAGAATTTTACATCAGACGTTTCAAATTTTCTATTTTGACGACCCCGTTGTCACTTTCATAAGCAACGGGATCCGCGTACGAAGTCGCGGGCAGAAGCTAGTTCAAAATATGCTGCCCGAAAAGTCACTATTCCACGCGGATGAAGTCGCGGGCACAGCTAGTTTCAAATAATTCCAAACCTCGTCAGATATCTAATTTAATTTACAACCCCAATCAATTAACATCTTCCATTTCACTCCTGAACATCACATTCTACCTCCGTATCATCGTTAATTTTGTAAATATATTATACTTCCTCTTTTTCTAAAGAATTTAACTGCGTTTCCTTGACGTGGTCGTTTACTATTTAGTTAGTTCCTACAGTTTTTTGTTTTGTTCGAGTTTCCGTTAGTTTTGAGGTTACCCTACAATCGTGACACTTTTCCCTTTAGCCGGACAAATCTTGAGGTCTGTGTGCACTACTCCCACATTTAGTCTACTTAATAAATTGTTTGGTGTTATCTGAATTCTTCTCTAGTCTCCAAAATCATAATATTTTGTTTCATATAGGCCTACATGGCCACTTATAAAACGTCGAGAAAAGGTGCACGGTTCGCGTTGGTCGTATCTTATGGAGAAGAACTGGCGAGAAGCTCCATTGTTACTGGTTGCTCAATTCGTCTAATTTAATGGTTGTTCAAATCGTCCAATTTAATGGTTGTTCAATTTGTCCAATTTAATGGATGTCCAATGCTTCTAATTTAATGTATGCCCAATGCTTCCAATTTAATGGATGACCAATGCTTCCAATTGAATGGATGCCCAATGCTTCCAATTTAATGGATGCCCAATGCTTCCAATTTCATGGATGCCCATTGCTTCCAATTTTATGGATGCCCATTGCTTTCAATTTAATGGATGCCCTTAACCTACCACGCGAAAACAGTGCGTTGCGATGTGGGGACGTGGAGTGGTTAAGTAAACTACATGATGTGTATTACTTTGAGAGTCAATTGTGAACAGAGACTCAACTGTACTCAGCTACAGTCCTCAACTGTCCTCTCTCCTTTAATAGGTGGTTTAAATATACATAGATAGTACGTGACTACGTGCTAACATTAAGCCTTAACTTAACCCTGAATAATACGTGACATGCTGATGTACAACATACGTGACTTCTCACCACATCATCCCTCTTAAAGAAAAAAAAAAAACTAAATTACGGTTTTTTTTTTAAAAAACATTTTAAACTTACATTCTAACTCCTACAATACAATTTTATCCTATTCTTATGAATTACATCTATCTTATTATCATTCTTTTTTACAATTACATTTGGTGACTCGTCCTTTATAACTTCAATTAATGGTCCATTATAAATACATTCTAATTTATTGCCTGTTTCGTTTTTTATTAATATCCAGTCACCTTCTTTATAATTTATTGAATTAAGGTTCTTATCATAACAATTTTTCCTCGCTAACTTACTTGCTATCAAATTTTCTTTCGCATCATTTTGAGCCCTCTGCAATCTAAACTTAAATTCTAATGGATAATCATCAAAATTGTACAATGGTTCAACACTTTCACCTTGAAGACTACTTGGTAACCTGCAAATTTTACCGAAAACTAATTCATAAGGTGTATATTTGGTCACAGTATTAACTGTAGTGTTATATGAAAAGCACCAATATGGAATCCAAGAACTCCATGACGATGGATTATTCTCCGTCTGTATCCTTAAATACGCGCCTAAAGTTTTGTGAACATTTTCCAAAGATCCTATACTCTCATGATGATATGATGTCGACAAGATTTTATTGATGCATAAGATGTTACATAGCTCTACCATTACTTTTAAAATGAACTCGGAACCCCTATCTGTAGCAATTGTCCGCGGTATTCCATATCTCAAAACAAAATTTTCTGCCAACGCTTTCGCTACCTCATTTGCGGATTTATTCTTTAATGGATACGCCTCTACAAATTTTGTAAGCTCACACTGAAGTGTCAATATATAAACATTGCCTTTTTCGTCCCTATCAAGTGGCCCCACTATATCTAAATAAATTTTCTCAAACGATGTGGATGCAGTGGTAGTAATTGTCATTGGTTCCCTAGTATGTCTAGAATACTTTTGCTTCTTACACTTATCAATTTATTAATGTATTCCGTTACATCTTTTTCAATAGAAGACCAATAATAATACTGCGTTATATTATTCACCATTCTACGTATACCTGCATGACCACTTGTGGGTAAAATGTGGAAATCATTCAAAATAATCCTCTTCTCATCTTCCCCTTCTACTCTCCGTAAATCCTTCACCACACACATTTTAAAATCTTTCGTATGTAGAGATTTACCACTATCTTCCTTCAAATATTGTGCCATTTTGGTAATAAATTCAACGTTATAACGACTTTTTAAAATAATAACTTCTTTTATGCCTTTCTCAACACAAAAATCTACTATGTCTTTCAACAACTCGTCCCGCGATGATGCCGATAAAGATTCATAGTTTACATAAATACTCGAGTTTTCTGGCACATACATTAAATTGCGCGTCTTTGAAAATATCTTTTTATAATTTTTGTTACGTAACATTTTCTCCCATTCATTTAAACATATCTCAACGTCATTTCCTTGTTTTTTAAGAACTTCCACAATCCTAGGGTGATCAGTCCCAGACACCATGGAGTCCGTATCACAAACATTCGGCTCTCTTAACCGTTTGTACTGCGCTCTCGTCATTACAGATATAGTCTTTTCGCGTATGGTTTTCAAATCCTCGCTTGTAATCACTATCCTGGAAAGTGCATCTGCTTGCACATTTTCTTTCCCCTTAATATATTCAACCTCAAAGTCGTATTCTTCTAAACACAAACGAAACTTAGTCAACCTACTTGAAGGATCTGTCATGTTAAACAAATACACCAGCGGCCGGTGATCAGTTTTTACGACGAACCTCCGTCCGTACAAATATGGTCTAAAATGTTTAACTGACCAAACTATTGCCAATAACTCCTTCTGTATTATAGGATAATTTAACTCACTTCTCCCTAAAGACCTACTAGCATATGCAACGGGTTTCCCGTTCCCATTACACAACACACTCCCTAAAGCATACCCCGAACTATCGGTTTACAATATGAAAGTGTTGTTATCAGAAAAATCTGGATAATCCAACATCGGTGGATTCATTAACGCTTCCTTAAGCACCAGAAAAGACCTCTCACACTCATCGGTCCAACTAAACACGACACCTCTCTTACACAGTCTATTCATAGGTACCACTATATTAGCAAAATTTGGTATGAATTTCCTATAATAATTCACAAACGCTACGAACCTCTTTACCTCATCGACCGTTGTTGGACGCGGATAACTTTTTACGACTTCTACCTTCTATGGATCTGGTGAAATACCTTCCGCCGAAATTACGTGTCCTAAATAAAGCACTTGCTTCTTCAAAAATTCACATTTGGATGGATTTAGCTTAAGATTCACTTTCCTCAAGCGTGAAAAAACTGATATAAGATTCCTGTTATGCTCATCCAAATTCCGTCCAAAACTAATTAGATCATCTCAATAAATCAGACATCTGTCATAATTCAATCCAGACATAGCCACAGTCATCAATCTGCTAAAAGAACTCGGACTTATCTTCAACCCCATTGGTTACCTACACATCTGATACTGCCCCTTATCAGTCGTAAAAGCAGTGTATCTCCTACTACTTTCTTCTAAAGCACATTGATAATATGATTGCGACAAATCACAGTGACTAAAGTAAACAGCACCCGACATTGAATCTAAGATTTCAGTTATATTAGGCAAAGGGAATTTATCATCCTGTATCCTTTCGTTCAACTGCCTGTAATCTATCACCACGCGCCATTTCTTCTCCCCACTACGATCTGCTTTTTTGGGTACAACCAAAACAGGACTAGACCACTCACTAACTGTCTCCTCAATAATATTACTATCCATCATCTCCTGCACTTGCCTATCAACTTCCTTCTTCTGTACATAAGGTATCCTATATTGCCTCCTATAAACTGGAGTCACATTCTCTTTCAATCGTTTTGATTGCTCATACACATTCGTGACTGATAATTTAACTCCCGGAACATGAAATATATCAGAATACTTCGTGCAAATTTGCTCAATTGACAATCGTTCCTCGGCATTCAAATAATCAAGTTTAAGCAAAGAAAATATTTCCTTAACACGCTCAACGCTCCCTTCCGGCTCCGCAAAACTACAACAATCGTAACCACTTAATGGATACACTTTTACACCGGACATACTACACACAACTTCCTCAGAGTTTGTGTTTAAAATCCTAATGGGTATCACCCCATTCCTAGGCCTAGCCATCACACTTGCCAAAAAAACACCTTCACGCAATTCTTTCCTTACCACTATACAATCTTCTGCTCTATTAACGGGAAAATGCCTAACTACCTCACAACGCGGAGGAATAGTCAATCCCATCAAAAACATAACATGTACAAAAATGCAAGTCTCGCAACGCAGTTCTTCTACCGTAAAAAGTTGTGAGATTTAATGTAGAACCAAGTCGATTCATTTATTCAGTACCTGCCTATGTGAGCATCTATCCAACCACTTTGTCATAAATTGCTACCTAATTAGTAACTTACAAATTTTTGTAGGGACCGTATCACTATGAAACATCTTTATTTCTTTAAAAAAAAGGATGACTTGGCAATCGCCAAGGGCAATAGAATCTCATGTCACACAACAAACTCTAATTTGGACTGCTGGCGCTATTTTCAATTAGGAGTTAGGACTATTCAAAATAGAAGCTTATTCTTATTTGATTATGTTTCCGTGCGATGGAGAAGTCATTCTTTAAAGACATTACATCTCACAACTTTTTACGGTAGAAGAACAGTTTTGCGAGACTTGCATTTTGGTACATGTTACGGTTTTGATGGGATTAAAATAGCCCTAATTGAACATAGCGCTAGCGGGCCAATTTATTAAATGTGTACACAAACATAACCAAAACGCTCACTGCGCTTATGTATGTAGATTCTATTGCCGTGATTGCGATTGCCAAGTCATCCTTTCTTTTAGTCTGTGTATTGTCAAGCCATTCACATTAAATACAGCAATTACTGTCGGAGCACTAATTGCCGTTTTTTTATTTAAATGCGTTTGGACCCAAACTTTCCGCGTTATTATCAAAAAGCTTTTTCCAGTACCACACCACTTCTACTCATAAAACAACGTAAAACATCAGCGTTATTATCTGTCCTGCCCATTTTAGTTGAGATCATGCAAGCATTGCAAACGCCGCATACTACAAACGTATGTAAGAGCGTATTCACAGGGTTTATTCTATACGCGACGTCGACGCGCGTTTCACGAACGCGCGTTCACTACGCTTTCAAAGCAGATTGTTGATCCTTTTCTCGAAGCCATTCAGGACATTGGATAAAGCTAGAAGCTAAGTAATGGGCTAGCTCGCCGTCCGTCCGTCGTATGACGACGGGCAGGCCGTGTCGACGGCGCGTTCGTGTTCCACGCGCGCCTCAAAGAGTTGTCAGCAAACGGGAGGGGCCCGCAAGGGCCGGTGCCTGCCAGGGCTGCGGGACTGTTCGAAAGAGATACCGCGGCCCTGCAACATAAAGGGCCAATGAAGGAACATGGGTGGTTTTTAGTCAGTAAGAGTCTGACACTCCCTTCCGCTCCGGCCAGAGCGGGAGGAGTCATTTGATGATTTCCCACCCTCCAAAAAAAAAAAAAAGAACACGTCTACCCCAACGGTCATCAGTCCTGCGGCTAATATGACCGGCCCATTGCCACTTCAGCTTACTTATTCTGTGGGCTATGTCGACAAATCTGGTTCTCTGTCGGATCACCTCGTTCCGGATGCGATCCCTCAGAGAGACTCCAAGCATAGCCCGTTCCATAGCTCGCTGAGCGACCTTAAATTTATGGACCAGCCGTACCGTCAGTGTCCACGTTTCGGCTCCGTATGTCATAACAGGCAGGACGCACTGATTGAAGACCTTAGTCTTTAGGCTCCGTGGAATACGTGACGAGAAGACCCGGCGAAGCTTCCCAAACGCTGCCCAGCCCAGCTGGATTCTTCTATTAGCCTCCCTCTCAAAGTTGTTCTTACCAAACTGCAGAGTTTGCCCGAGGTAAACATAATATTCTCAAACAACATCGAGAGGACTGGCATTTACAACAATAGGTTTTGTAATTGATACTATTATCTATATCTATAATAATTTTTAAAAAACAAAGTCGGGTTAGTTACACCATTTATAACTCAAGAAAGGCTGGACCGATTTTAAAGATCTCTGATTTTTTGGATTCGTCTCCGCCCCGAATAGCAGAATAACTATTAAAATATCAGAAAAATTGCTCGGAAAATTATGTATAACTGTTAAAATACCACCTTGAATTCATGACAGCCTGGTACTTTTTACAGAAAATTATGATTAAGATCCAGAACTGTTAAAGTACCACCTTGAATGCATGCCAGCCTGGTACTTTTTACAGTTCTGTAATAGTTAAGTGGTTGGTAGGTAGGTGGTAGGTTGGTGGTAGGTAGGTGGTAGGTAGGTGGTAGGTAGGTGGTAGGTAGGTGGTAGGTAGGTGGTAGGTAGGTGGTAGGTAGGTGGTAGGTAGGTGGTAGGTAGGTGGTAGGTAGGTGGTAGGTAGGTGGTAGGTAGGTGGTAGGTAGGTGGTAGGTAGGTGGTAGGTAGGTGGTAGGTGGTAGGTAGGTGGTAGGTAGGTGGTAGGTAGGTGGTAGGTAGGTGGTAGGTAGGTGGTAGGTAGGTGGTAGGTAGGTGGTAGGTAGGTGGTAGGTGGTAGGTAGGTGGTAGGTAGGTGGTAGGTAGGTGATAGGTAGGTGGTAGGTAGGGTAGGTAGATAGGGTAGGGTAGGATAGGTAGGGAGGTAGGGTAGGGTACGGTAGGGTAAGGCAGGTAGGTAGGTAGATAGGGTAATGTAGGTAGGTAGAGTAGGGTAGGGTAGGTAGGTAGTTAGGGTAGGGTAAAGTAGGTAGGTAGGTACGGTAGGTGGGGTAGAGTAGTGAAAATAGTAGGTAGGAAAAGATGCATTGCAACGCATGCCGGGCACAGCTAATAGATATACGAGTATAATACTCAACCCAACTTTATCTCTCATCGCAACGGACCCAGCGGTCGCTAGAGAATGACTATGAATTTTAGCTTTTTGCATTTTCAAGGAAGTGTAAAAGTAACTTTGTAATTGCATGTTACTCATATAGGATTACAAAGTTACTTATGCAGTTTTTATATCTAGAGATCTGGACTGAAATTGCAGTATGTTGGATTTTTCCCTCGGTTTGTAGGCTAAACACTAATTGTGTTCAAAACTTGAAGCTTGTGTGTCTGCTAGAAGTACCTTAGAATTATGATGATCGGTGAGTGAGTGAGTGACAAAAGTAAGGTATTTTGACTTGCAATAGTTCATAAACCACAGGTTCGAATTTAATGTAATTCAGGAATATACCTAGGTATAATATGGCCTCTTAGTCACTGAAAATTCACGCTTCTAGCTTTATCCACAATTAAGCTACAGGGGTGTCGAAAATGTCTTGAATCGCTTCGAGAAAAGGATGGTACTGCCGTGCCCTTTTATTTTTTTTTGCTCGACTTGGCGGGGGCACGGCCGTGCCCCCAGATAATCTCGATCAGCAGTTAGTCGCGCATCACGTTAATCACTCGTTTCAAAAGACCTGTTAGTAGATGTGCGAATTCGCTGAGAACTCAAGCGTGATTCTGTATCGGTAAACGTTTCTGACTCGCGAGACAATGCATGTCGCTCACGATCAGCAGACAGTCGCGCATCACGTACTGCACTTGTCTCTAGAGACCTAGCAGCAGATGCGTAGATACGCTGAAAACTCAATCGCAATTCGCTATCCGTGAACGTCTCCGACTCGCGAGACAATGCGTGACGTTCACGATCAGCGGACAGTCGCGCATCATGTTCCGCACTTGTCTCTAGAGACCTAGCAGCAGATGCGTAAATATGCTGAGAACTCCAGCGCAATTTTCTATCCGTGAACGTCTCCGACTCGCGAGACAATGCGTTACGTTCACGATCAGCAGACAGTCGCGCATCATGTTCCGCACTTGTCTCTAGAGACCTATAAGCAGATGCGTAGATACGCTGAGAACTCAAGCGCAATTCTCTATCAGTGAACGTCTCCAACTCGCGAGACAATGCGTGACATTCACGATCAGCGGACAGTCGCTCATCATGTTCCTCACTTGTCTCTAGAGACCTTGAAGCAGATGCGTAGATACGCTGAGAACTCAAGCGCAATTCTCTATCCGTGAACGTCTCCGACTCGCGAGACAATGCGTGACGTTCACGATCAGCGGACAGTCGCGCATCATGTTCCGCACTTGTCTCTAGAGACCTTGAAGCAGATGCGTAGATACGCTGAGAACTTAAGCGCAATTCTCTATCCGTGAACATTCCGACTCGCGAGACAATGCATGACGTTCACGATCAGCGGAGAGTCGCGCATCATATTCTTCACTGGTCTCTAGAGACCTGGATGTAGATGCATAAATACGCTGAGAACGCAAGCGAGCTTCGCGATCCGAAGAGGTTTCTACAGAGTGAGTTGCAGCCTGATGTTCTCGAACAGCATCAAGTCTATCCTGACGCTCTTCGTTAGATTCTTGGGATCTTATATGATCCTCAATCTTTTAGCTCCTTTGGAACGTTGGGAAAGATTTGACCTCTTTCTAGGCATGGTTATAGTTTTATTCTGAAAATACCTGATCAATTAAAATCTAAGTGACTGCTCCTCTGCGTTACCGGGTAGGCTACCGTGTCACGAATCTAAATGGAAAAGGAAATAAATGGGAGTTTTAGCCCGTAGAGTCAAATTTGATTGATAGAATTTTCATCGAAAATCAGTCCTAAACTGTTACCGCCTTCACCGCATGGAGGTACTCTCAGCTTATGTTATTTTATAATTATACAGTGAACTCTTGGAGTTCCACAACAGTTGTTCCAGATCTACAATCTTTATATGCCAACAGAGAGTGCTCATCAGGCTGAACAACTCTTGCTAATATGTCATTCCTATATATGTTATAATGTAGCTAGGCCCTTGGAGTTCCATATCAGCTGTCCCAGATCTTCAAATTTTATACGACAACAGAGAGTGTTCATCAGGCTAAGCAACTCTTGCTAAGACGTCATTCCTATATTATGTTATAGTGTAGCTAGGCTCTTGGAGTTCCATATCCTTAAGGCCAGGAAAAATGGCCTCCATGCAATTATAAGGAATAACACATTATATATAGACGGAAAACCCACCAAACCCACCGACATTAAAGATACCAAACAGAAAAATCAAGAAATAAATTCGAGCTACCAGGGAAATGATATATCATCGAGCAATATTGACCAACTCTGCCGCACATCCATAACGGATGAAACTGAAAATAGTACATTTCGTAAATAAAATTGACAACGACACAGCATTTAAAATACTGTTCCAGAATCTGCAAAGTCTTTACAATAAACAGGACATTTTTGAAGCTTTCATTACTGAAAAATCAATCTACAAAGCAATAGGAATCTCGGAGACGTGGCTTACGCAAGAAAAGTTGGACATTATTAAATTTAGTGCATATAAATTCGCAGCATCTTACTGCCGCAGCACTCGAACGGGAGGAGGAGTCTGTATCCTGGTTCAGGATCATATAGACTATATCCAGAGAAACGACATTACGGACATGTCTATAGAATATGTTTTAGAGGTATGTGCTACAGAACTACCTAAAGAAAATCTTTTAATTATAACCATGTATTGGAACAAAAAGAAGGAAGAAACATTCTATCAACAAATACAAAAAATTCTAAGATATGTAAACATGAAATACTCTACGCTTAATGTTGTTATAGGAGGCGATTTTAATATAAATATCTTGCATGGAAATTTAAAATCAAATCAATTCTTAAATCTTATGCAGGAATTTAGACTCACACAGCACATAAAAACCCCGACACGCATAACACCTACTACAAAAACATGTTTAGATCTCATATTCACAAACTTCAAATATAAAGATATGTATACAACGGTAGAAGAGTTAGGCTTTTCCGATCACAATAGTATAATTCTACACTTAAAATTGCCCAAGCAAACAAAGAAAATAAATTGGAATGATATAATAACGGCTGAAAATAACATTAATGAAAATTATGAAGCTTTTAACGAAATCCTAATTGGCATCCTAAATCAGTGTATCCCGTTACAAAAATACAAATTAAAAACAAATTATAATAAATATTGGCTCTCAAAAGGTATAAAAACCTGTTGCAAAAATAAAAGACAATTGAAGATACTAATTACCAAAACAAAAAACCCAATATTAACAAAATACTACAGGAAGTATGAAAAAATATTAAAGAAAACTGTAGTGACAGCAAAAAAACAACACTTTAAACATAAAATGATGAAATCAAGCAATAGAGTAAAAACAATGTGGGGTATAATAAATGAACGGACAAATAAAAAAACGACACGCGAAAAACAGAATATAACTATACAAACAAATAATAATAATATGACTTCAGAGCCCAAAGAGGTAGCTAACATTTTCAATAATTTCTTTGCTTCTATTGGGAAAGCTAGTACGAGCTCGTCTGGCAATAAACGAAAAGAAACACCTATAATGTCTACAACGGAGAATTCGATCTTTCTGAGCCCAGTCGATCCTCACGAGGTGAATGCAATAATAAAAAACCTAAAAAATAAGTCAAGCTATGGCATTGATGAACTTCCACCTACATTACTTAGACAATGTGCAGATGAGTTAACTTTTCCATTCTACAAACTTATCAATCAATCTTTCGAGGAAGGTACTTTTCCCAGCCTCTTGAAAAAGGCCCTTGTAAAGCCAATTCATAAGAAGAATTCAAAAACTGACCCAAGTAACTACCGCCCAATCGCTCTCCTACCAACTGCATCAAAATTATTTGAAAAAGCCATGTGCAACCGTGTCTACGCTTTTTGTGAAAAATACAACATATTTAATGACTGTCAAAATGGCTTCAGAAAAAACCGATCTACAACCCTCGCCGTCTACAAATACATACAAGAAGCCCTCGACATTATTAACTCCAAAAAATATGCCGTAGGATTACTGCTGGATATGACGAAAGCTTACGATAGAGTACAATTTAACATCTTACTAAACAAATTGTATGGCATAGGGATCCGAGGTAAATGTCATGAATGGTTCACGTCGTATCTACAACATAGAGAGCAATTAGTAGAATTAGAATATTTTAACCAAAAAAGTAACAAAATAGAATTGTTCCGATCTGAAAACGTCCCAATAAACGCTTCAATCCCACAGGGTAGTGTAGTAGGCTGTTTCCTGTTCCTGGTCTACATAAATGACCTCCCGAAGCATATCAGTGAACCTTGTGTTTTGTTTGCGGATGATATATCTATTCTTGCCTCATGTGAAACTAATCTCAACCTTAATGACAAATTAAATTCAATACTTGACGCTATAACTGATTGGATGGAGGAACATAACCTGGAAATAAACTATATTAAGACTAAAATAATTACATTCCACCCACGACAAAAAAAAACCTATAAATGTAAACTTCAGTTTTAAAAATCACAAGTTAGAAACAGTAAATAAATTCACCCTATTAGGACTAGACATAGACACACATCTAAATTGGAAGTCGCATATCCAAAAATTACAAGCAAAACTTTCAAAATTTTCTTATGCCCTTCGGGAAATCAAAAAAACTACAGACATAAATACTGCGTTGGTAGCATATTACGCATTATGCCTATGCATGGCTTAATTATGGTGTCATATTATGGGGAAATAGTACAGATTCGCCCACACTATTCACCCTACAAAAAAAAACTTATTAGAATTCTAGTAAATATTGAACAAACGGATAGCTGTAAGCCTCACTTTCAGGAACAAAAAATTTTAACCCTACCGTGCCTCTACATTTTTGAGATCTGTAAATTTGTACGTAAATACCCGAATTTCTACACAAAAAGAGAAGACATACAGGCTGAGATTACTTTAAGACATAAAAATAGATTAAACATACCTAAATCTCGATTAAAAATGCATTCTTCAAGTACCTATGCCATGTCGATAAAAATATATAATAAGTTACCGGAAGAAATAAGAAATATCAATAAAAACAACATTTTTATAAATAAATTAAAATTATTTTAGTACACAAAAGCTATTATGATGTGAACGAATACATGAATGAAAGATTATAATTAATTGCTTATCAAATCATAGAATTACATATATGTTTTATTGGCTTGTTAAGGATAAAATTGTTATTATTGGGTTTCTGTGAATTATATGGAATTGTTTAGTCTTTCGTGCATAATTTTATTTTAATTTTTAGCTCTGTGTTACTGACATTTAAACTTTTGACATTTTAACTTTAAATATTGACATTTCTCTTCTTTTTTGCTACTGTAATTGTTTGGTTTCATGTTGTATTTTATTTAGTCTTTCATGCATAATTTTATTTTAATTTTTAGCTCTGTGTTACTGACATTTAAACTTTTGACATTTTAACTTTAAATATTGACATTTCTCTTCTTTTTTGCTACTGTAATTGTTTGGTTTCATGTTGTATTTTATTTTAGTCTTTCATGCATCGTTTTATTTTAACTTTTAAACGTCGACAAAAAGGTGCACGGTTCGGGTTGGTCGTTTCCTATGGAGAAGAACCGGCAAGAAACTCCATGGTTACTCTTTTAAAATGATTAGATTTTACAATATTTTCATGTTACAGCATTAGTACTCAAGTATGGGGGGACAGCATAGGCCCGACAATAAGTCGTTGCTTACTACACAAAAAAACGGAAAACAAGATAAGAGGTTAACAAAAGTTATCACACCTCTAGGAATCTACAAGGCCTACACTGTTCACACATTCACAAACGTCCAGTCAATGCAAGCACTTGCCAGTTATCGTGGAGCTCGACTTATAACTCAAGGAGCTCAACATCACGACAAACAATACCAAAGAAAGGACATCTGGATGGGTCGCTTATAGCACTGTTTTTCCAATTTTAACCATTGTCTGGCAGTTTGCCAGAAAATAGTCAAAATCCGAAAAAGACCCACATGGTCCTCACATTCACAATATAAAAATAATAAAATATTTGTCATATTAAATAATCGTTTATGTAAGTTATTTGATATTATACTAAGAATATTACTGATAATTATGGCTAGAATGATGTGTTATAATATGGTTTATACTGCTTATTGTTTATCTTCACTGATAAATTGCTATATTTGATAAAACTACCACTGATAAATTATTATATATGAGAAGGGTCCAGGACAACATATAATTTTCTGGCATAATACTTTAAAACATGTTACCGTGGAGTTTCTTGTCCATTCTTCTCCACGAAGACCTAGGTTTGCGAATGGACGTAAATATCTGACAAGCCTAATCGAAATAAATGAATAGCCTTGTTTAAAAAAAAGAGAAATGTCAATATACTTAAAGTTAAAATGCTAGTCGTACAGAGAAAAAATTAAAAATTAAATTATACATGAAAAACTAATAATTAAAAGAATAAAGATACCGAAATGAAAATGAAAGGTAAGGAACGGGAAGACAGGAAAAAGAGAGCTGAGGAAAGCACAATAACGATTGGGGAAAAGGTTTATGTAAAAAATATGATTAAAGGAAGAAATTAACTCCACAATTTGATGATCAATCTCCCAGAGTAATTATAAAGAAAGGTAGTGATGTAGAAGTACAAAATGATAGTACAGGTGAGACGTCACGTAGAAACATTATTCATTCAAAGAAATTAGAAGGTAAATGGACGGTCCATCAATCAGAAACTGGTGATTCCGAAATTTGTAATTATTATTATTATATATATTTATTTCAACCAACTTAGGATCATACAATTAAATCACATTATTATATAAATAAAACAAAAACAATAATTTAAATTTAAATCAAAATTAAGTTAAATTCAAAAATAAAATCAAATTCAACAATAAAATTAAAATCACAATAAAAATAAAATTCAGAATCAATAATTAAAATCAAAATTAAACAACAAATAAAATCAAATTAAAACAATAGACTAGATCATGTAACAGAATGCATGATTGTAACTGATGTATACGTGAGGAATTAACTTGATTATAAAAAAGCCAAATATGTTAAGATTAAATCAGTCATTTATTCTATAAGCAAATATTGTATTATTGTTTCTTTATATTTTGTAAAGAAGAGATTGTGGTGTTTAATCAATCAAAATCAAAATCAAAATCAAAATATTTTTATTTCACATAGGCCCACATGGGCACTTATGAAACGTCGACAAAAAGGTGCACGGTTCGGGTTGGTCGTTTCCTATGGAGAAGAACCGGCAAGAAACTCCATGGTTACTCTTTTAAAATGATTGGTTTTACAATATTATCATGTTACAGCATTAGTACTCAAGTATGGGGGGACAGCATAGGCCCGACAATAAGTCGTTGCTTACTACACAAGAAAAACGGAAAACAAGATAAGAGGTTAACAAAAGTTAACACACATCTAGAAATCTACAAGGCCTACACTGTTCACACATTCACAAACAATCGTTAAAAAGAATCTATACAAAGGCAAGAAAATATTATAAAAGACTAAATTAAACAAGTGACAAAAATATTGTCATCAGTGCTGCAACTATTCTGAACAAAGGGTGTATAAGTGATGTGATAACCATTGTAAAAAAAAGAAAAAAAAAAACATTGTAAATTAAAATGAAAAGAAAAAAAAATTGATTGAGAATAGTTAGAGACATCCACATATTTGTGCTGTTTATGAGCTACCAGGGAAGCCGCATGCGCAGAAGGAACTAAAGCCAAACCTCTTTATCTTCAACATAGTCCTTGATTTTGTAATATGCTTTTTTAATAAGGACACGTTTAATGTAATTTTTGAACTTTCCATCGGTCAGTTCTATAACTGACTTAGGTAATTTGTTATAAAAACGTATACTGTTAATAAGAAAAGACTTACTAGTTTTTGTTAACCTGAATTTGGGTATTACAATTTCGTGTTTACTGCGTGTATTAATATTGTGGAAGTCGCTTCTAATTTTGAAAAGCCCTCGGTTTTTGCGGACATATAAAATACATTCTAGGATATAAAGGGAAGGCAGAGTCAGTACATCGATCTCTTTAAATTTTTCTCTGAGGGACTCGCGAGGACCCATTTTATAGATCGCGCGGACTGCCCGCTTTTGTAAAATGAAAATTGAGTCAACGTCTGCCGCCGATCCCCACAGCAGAATGCCATAAGACATAATACTGTGGAAATAAGCATAGTATATTAACCTAGCTGTAGCTGCATCAGTTAACTGCCTTATTTTCCTTACTGCATATGCAGCTGAGCTTAACCTACCCGAAAGAGTTCTAATGTGCGGTCCCCACTGCAATTTTGAATCGATAGTAATCCCTAGGAATACAGTTTCCGCTATAACATCAAGTTTTTTGCCGTCAAGATTTAAATTTATATCCCGTTGAGGTACATTTGGTAAAGAGAATTTTAGACATTTTGTTTTGTTCGCATTCAGTAAAAGATTGTTAGCTGCGAACCATTTCGAGAGAACAGTTAGACTTTCGTTGGCATGTAAGACATCCGTATCCTTTCTATCTATTTTAAAAATTAGCGAAGTGTCATCAGCAAATAGAATTATATCCGATAATTTGGCCATCATGTAAGGGAGATCATTAATGTAAACAAGAAATAGGAAAGGCCCGAGAATTGAACCTTGGGGCACGCCCATCTTTACTAGAGACCCGGAGGACGTCGCCCCATTTACATTTACTTTTTGCTGCCTGTTTGATAAATATGAGAGAACAAGATCAGCAGCTTGTCCACGAATTCCGTAGTGCTGTAATTTACAGATCAGTGTGTTGTGGTCGACGCAGTCAAACGATTTTGAGAGGTCACAGAAAATACCAATGGCATCCTGGGACTTCTCCCAGGATTCCAGAATGTGACTGATGAGTTTTACTCCCGCGTCTGTTGTCGACCTACCCTTCGTAAAACCAAACTGTTGACTATGCAGAATCCCATTTGAGTTGAAGTGAGACAGCATCTGGTCCAGCATTATTTTTTCATAGATTTTACTCAATGCTGGAAGCACAGATATAGGTCTATAATTAGAGGGGTCACCCTTACAACCCGATTTGAATATTGGTATTACTTTACTATGTTTCATTAAGTCAGGAAACTTGCCGCTATCCAAACATTGATTGAATATGCCAGTTAGGAGAGGAGCAATAGAGTCAATAATATCCCCAAGAACTTTGACGGATATCCCCCATAAGTCTTCAGTATTTTTTATGCTTAGACTTTTGAATGCATTTATAATTGTATCAATACATATTGGTTTAAATTTAAAGTTTGGAATGTCCTTAGTAAAGTTTTCTTTAAGAAGTGCTTCAGCTAATTTAGATGAAGAGGGGAGAGATTTCGTAACCTCTAACGGAATATTGGTAAAGAAATTTTCTAGAGTCTCAGCGACTTCTATCTTATCAGATATAGTTTGATTATTTATTTTCAAAGACAATTCATTCTGATCTCGTTGTTGTGTCTTTCCGGTTTCTCTATTAATCACCTGCCACACGGTTTTTATTTTATTATTAGAGGTACCAATTTTGTTGACTATTAATTGAGATTTTGCTTGAGCGCAGACACTTTTGAATATTTTTGAATAGCTTCTAACATAAGTGTGAAAAGCTTGATCTGAAGTCAGAGATTTTTCGTGGTATAAATTATATAGAATATCTCTGCTTATCCTTATTCCCGTAGTGGCCCATTCACTAAATTTAGATTTGGAATTAACTTTAACTGTTTTTACAGGACACGTTTTATTAAATTCTCGACAAACTGTAGAAAATAATGTACCGTAATTTATATTGGGGTCTTTTGAATCAAAACTAGCGTTAGATAGATTGCAAAGAACATTATTTTTAAATGATTTTAATTTATTTTTAGTAAGAGGTCTTAATCGAATTGTTTTGGCTAAGGTTAACTTTTTGTCTAACTCAAAAGATACAAGTTGACCAGTATGGTCTGACCTAACACCACTAATTAAGGACGAATCTTTTACTTTACAATTAGTAAATACATTATCTATGCATGAAGCTGAAGTTGCTGTTATTCTGGTTGCTTCATTAAATAAATATTTTAAATTGAATGATTTGAACAATGAGATGAGCTTACATCTTTCTGGTGAATTGACCAATAGATCAATATTTAAATCTCCACAAACAAAAACTAATTTATTATCTCTGAAAAGTTTACTTAATATTTCTTCCATTGTGATTAAAAACAATGACAAGTTTGATGCTGGTGGTCTATAGACACATAAGAAAGTATGCCCTTCAACCTATGCACATGCTACCTCACATAAGCGATCAACAGAGTAAGCAGTGATATCCTTCCTTTCCTTATATCTAAGACAGCTATTACAAAGTATTAGGGTACCACCACCCACGGTGGATCTGTTGTACGCACTGGCAACTGAAAAATTATTCACATTAAACAACATCCTATCTGGTTTAAGCCAAGTTTCACAAAAACATAAAATATCCATGTGGTATTTGTCTACTAACATTTCCACGTCTAAAATTTTGCCGGAGAAGCGATTTATATTCTGATGATAAAGTAAAATATTACTATTCATCTTCTCTTTTGTCGGCTCTAATAGTTTAAAGAATCTACTACAGTATTATCAGCGATACGAGATAATACTGTGTCATCACTTAACCTACTCTCAGTTAAATTATCAATAACTGCGTGTATATTATAAGCTAACAATGTAGCCAGCAAATGTTGACTTTTTTTGGGAAGAAACATATGTTCCCGAATCAAAACAAAATCTCTAACAAAATTGTTAGTATCAAAAAACAATAAACGGTCACTATGACGACATGATAAAATATGCATCAGGTTATTTATACCAGAAATATAATCATTCTCTTCATCAAGTAAATAGTCAGAGTATGGCAATGCACATAATATTAATTTTCCTAATCTTAACTTACGAAGGGTGTCAATACCATTAACTATGTCCTTTTTTGATATACTAAGGCTATTTCCAATTAAAAGTACTACAGTAGACTCCTCATTCAATTGTGTGTGTTGAATTTTATGAATGAGCTCATTGAAATGCAGGTTATGATGGCAATGGTTCACTACTGTATGTTTAGAACGGTTATTTAACAATGATCCAAAACCAGTTCCTAGTCTATCAGAATACAATAGAATATTACTTTGGGTGGGATTTAATATGGGTAAAACAGCAGGAACAACATGTTGTGACATGAGAGGTGGCGGAGTGGCAGCACAGCTACAGGTAAGATTGTTAGTCAGTGACTCATACCTCTCTGCGCTATACTTCACCAAGTCCACCAACTCACAGGCCTCCTGCATGCGCTCACTCAACATCTGTTGACTACATTCATATTTAGAAAATATTTCCTTGAGTGTATTTTCCCTACTCAGTAATTCCCTTTGAAGGTTCAGTATGTCAACATCATACATTTGTGTACTACTTTCTAACTTACTATTACATATACTTAATTGGTTTTGTAAATTTCTGAATTCTCTTCTGAGGTTAACATTATGTTTATAAACACTTTGAGTTTTTAAAAGTTTCTTATACTTCTTTATACTTTTGTTGATTTTAATATATTTCTTAATTCTATTATGGCTACTTAGAATTGGACATTTAGTTATGGTATCATCCCCAGTTAAATCTATAGTGATGGTGGGCTGCTTACACTTCAGTCCGGATACATCATCAATCAGCTCATTGTACAGGTTATTGGTGTTAGTAACCTCTTCGCAGGCTTTCAGAGAGTTGATGGAGGTAATGGTGTTGTGTGCCTTGCACAATTCTGCTTCTAGTTCAGATATACGTCTCAGTGCCTGGTCATGAGTGTCATGGCATTGCTGAAAATCTGACACTAGTTGACGGAGATGATGATGCTGGTCCAGTATATCCATGTGCTGGGTGTGTAGTTCAGCAAGCTGGCTCTTGAGTTGAGTGTTTTTGTTCACTATTAACTCAATTTCAACTTCACTTTCTTCTCGTTCCCGCAGCAGCTTGCTGCACTCATTCCTAGATGAATCCAGCTCCCTCAGCGCTGCTTTCAGTTTGTCACTCATGTCACGAACAGTAGCTCCACGGGTCATCATGTTGACTGATTACCTCGACACCTGAAATGTGATAGGAAACAGCTGAATATGTAAAGTAAATATTACCTTAATTGAAAACTTGAGAAAGTAAGAGGGGTTTTGAAAGTAGAAAGATAAAATATTTAAGTTTTGAACTTCTAAAGCCAAAAAAAAAATTAAATAAAAGCAATAGATAAAGTTTTAGAAAAGTTTATGAAAATATGGAGGTATCAGAGGAAAAAACACTAAAGATAAAGAAAAGGTATTTGATTTAATATTCTCAAGCTTATAACAATTAAAACTTTAAAGAAAGGCTATTTTACATTTAAGTTGATTGCTAGATTTACTTATTTCTACAAGGACTAGTAAGAACATGAGTTTAAGTAGGAACAAAGTCTATCTATATTATGAACCAAATGGTTTACTTATAATATGGACAGGATACCAGAGAAATATTAGTAAGTGTGAAGTAGGATTTGCAGTAAGTGTTTTATGTCTGGGCAAGTGTTTCCGTCCTCGATTTTGCTTCCACAATTTGTCAAGCAAAATGAGACATAAACGTAGCCGGTGTGTACTGGACGTCGCGCGACTGGTCGTGAAAAAACGACCTCGTAGTTAATTTATTTTAAAATTATTGATTTATTGTGTTTAGTTTGTCTTAAATCTATTATTTATATTAGAATCAAGCAAAAAAGTGACACACGAAGTGTTTGTGACCTGTATAAACTGTGATAACTCATATCAATCGATATTTCGATAAGTCATCTACCGGCTGTCAACGTTTGGACTGTGGATTCGTCGCTCAGAGCCCTGAGCAGTGTTTGTATGATGTATAGTATGTAAATAAGTGCACAATATTATGTTAATTAAAACAGAATACTCCCCCGGTTCGAAGAATTCAAATCCACAGTCCAAACGTTGACAGCCGGTAGATGACTTATCGAAATATCGATTGATATGAGTTATCACAGTTTATACAGGTCACAAACACTTCGTGTGTCACTTTTTTGCTTGATTCTAATATAAGTAATAGATTTAAGACAAACTAAACTCAATAAATCAATAATTTTAAAATAAATTAACTACGAGGTCGTTTTTTCACGACCAGTCGCCAGTGTTGCCAGCGCGCAAAAAAGTTATGCGTGCTGTAGTGGGGGTTGTGCGATGGAGGGAGTGCAGTCGTAGCGACAGCACGCGCTTCTATCGCCGCCGCCGGGTCGTCTCCACGAGCGAGTGTTATTCCGCCAACGTATCGTCGCGACTGGTAACTGAATCGCCGCGTCCCCGAGTGGAGACGCGTTCATAGAGAGTGTATAGAAATACGTGGCACGACGATATTATCGCCGCGATTCTCTCGCTCGTGGAGACAGCCCCTAACGCAGTAATATCAAAAACAGTGTTTTATTGTGCAACCTCAAACGTGGACACCACACATGGTATAATAATATGGGTGGTATTTAATACTTTAACTGTAAATCCCCT
The DNA here is from genome assembly GCA_950022335.1 of Eurois occulta. NCBI lineage: Eukaryota > Metazoa > Arthropoda > Insecta > Lepidoptera > Noctuidae > Eurois > Eurois occulta. The sequence goes on along the minus strand of OX465486.1, from coordinate 19,250,441 downwards.
TTTTTCAATCAAAATATTCGAAATTACCACCAAAAGTACTGAATTGCACACTAAATTTGCTCATCAAATAAATCATAAGTCATAAGTCATTTATTCATTTGTTTAATCAATTTTACTATACTGTTAGATCTTTAAAGCTTAACTGTTTTACTGAATGACTATCTCGACGGTCCCTACGTATATAAAGACATGTCGAAAATGGCATTTTTTTTTTTATTTTGTCATTGGCTTTAGATTAACTATGCGCACATACTGACATACGATTTTTTTTAAATTTTATTTATTAACCTTGTTTTACAAATCGTATAAAAGAACAAGTATTATAAAAACAACGAATAAGTGTCGTAGATGCGGACATCTATACATATCTTTTTGTACGGTGTTTTAAAATGCGTGCCACTCGGTGCGAACGCGGTCTTGTCAGACTTATCGCCATTTACGGGAGTTAAATGACAAATAAAACTATCTTAATCATACACAATTACCTACTGCATGTTTTAGTAGTGACATAATATTTTCTTAAAGCTATGCTTAGACTGACTACAAACCATAACTGCAGTAAAAGAGTGACTTATAGCTTTTCAATTAGTGTACATACGTAAAAAAAACACAATAACTTGGTTATATCTATAATATATCAAGAAGAGGTAAATGATACAACTATTTTATTAAAAAAATGTATTACAAATAAATCTGAAAACAGAAAACATTAAATAAAATCTTTAAAGCCGTAAACTTTTCCTTTCTTTTGTAAAGATTGCTAAACTCTGTGATGAAAACTGTCAGCAGACATAAATGTATGCCCTGGTTCGAAAAATTTAACTGTGCGGAAATCAAGTTGCTGTTAATTATGTTAACTAAGAAAGACAATATCGCCCAATTTTTTTTTGGGCTGAACAATTATCCATCCACAAAATAACGTGATCTTCGTCGTGTTTGTTATCTAAAATTATTCACTAAACATTATTATATTTTATCATTATTACTAACAAATCATAACAGCAGCAAGTGTTCCTTACTGCGCTTCTTACTAGTGAAATAAATTATGTTCAAAAAAATACTGGAAGGCAAAGAGCAGTAATGTGTCTTACTGCAGTGTGCTTAGTACCTAATTTACTTCTCAGCAAGAAAAATACTGCAGTTTGGCTTACTAAAAGTCCCACTTCTGGGACAGTTATCAAAATAAGGATTAAATCACTATACAGAGCTCATTACGAGGATTCCGAATATTATATGAAAAACTCAATTTCCCAAAAATCCTTCCTTACTGCGTTTCTAATTAGCACGGCAGTATAGAAACCTTAAGCATAGTGAGGAAGGACAGGGCAGTGACGAAGAAGATTGTTAAATTTATCTTTACTTTTTTATACATTTTGTTTTGTTATTTAACTACTAAGGGAACTTTATTAGTAATAAGATGAATCAGTCTGAATAAAGCTGTGATGATTGTTAAATGTTACCAATTAGGTGTTAAAGATGAGGCACATACTCAAACAATGCTGTGATGATTATTAAATACTAGGTACCAATTGCATTGCTAGACATGATTAGGCTGAGGCACATGCTTAAAATTAAGATTGTTAATCACTAATATTAGACAACAGTGAAATTTTATGTTTAGATCCTCCTTCAGTGAGTCTACCTATTATTTAGATGTTAAGAAGATTGTTTTTAGGGTTCCGTACCTCAAAAGGTAAAAACGGAACCCTTATAGGATCACTTTGTTGTCCGTCTGTCTGTCTGTCTGTCTGTCTGTCAAGACCTTTTTTCTCAGGAACGCGTGGAGGTATCAAGCTGAAATTCATATCAAATACTCAAGTCTATGGTCTCTTGGAGCTGTGAAAAAATCAAACTTCTAAGTCAACGCGATCAAAAGATACTCCCGTTTATGCCGCAAATTTTCGACACTCGCAAGGGAATCAAAACCTACAGGGTACTTCCCGTGAACTCAGAATCTTGAAATTTGGTATGAAGCAACGTCTTATAGCAGAGATATAGGAAAAATTGCGAAAAGTATACATTTTTAGTTATATCATATAATAAAAATATTTTTAATAATTTTAAACTTATTACCCCTTTACTCATGAACGCGTAGTGGTATTATATTGAAATTCTTAACAAATACTCAAGTCTATAATATCTTTAAGCTGTAACAAAATCAAACTTCTATGTCAACGCAATCAAAAGAAACAGGAATTAAAACCGCATATTTTGAAACTCGCCACTACTCGCAAGGGAATCAAAACCTACAGGGTACTTCCCGTGAACTCAGAATCTTGAAATTTGGTACGAAGCAACGTCTTATAACACAGATAAAGGAAAAATTGCGAAAAGCATAAATTTTTAGTTACATCATATAATAAAAATATTTTTAATAATTTTAAACTTATTACCCCTTTACTCATGAACGCGTAGTGGTATTATATTGAAATTCTTAACAAATACTCAAGTCTATAATATCTTTAAGCTGTAACAAAATCAAACTTCTACGTCAACGCAATCAAAAGATACAGCAATTAAAGCCGCATAAAGAGATGAAGATTTTTCCGAACATACATAATGTTTTCATATATGTATTGACAAGGTACCGTCAGCTTTCCACATTGTTATGTTATGGATTTCATTTAGCAATAAAAATACCATAACTTTTACTTATATACCTACAGGTTTGTACGGAACCCTCGGTGCGCGAGTCTGACTCGCACTTGGCCGGTTTTTTTAATAATAAATAATGTTGAATTTATAAACCTTGTTTAATAAAACACAAACCTGATAATTTTAAAAGACATGTCTTTATTTACAATACAAGAACTTGTCCTACACCGAATGACTAAAACCATGTATAAAGTGATAAGGCTGGTTTTATAGTCACGCCGCTAGACGCGCCGTTGGGCAGCGCGCTGTTGAACAGGAACACCGAACGGCGCTGCTCAAGCGCGCGAATTTGAAACGCTACTACTACCCCAATACATATCCGAGCGCGCGCAGGCTCGACGGCGCTGCTGAAACGCGTGACTATAAAATCAGCCTATGTCTTCATTGAAGTACTTTTTATATCCATGGGTGACGATTTCAGGATGTTTAACGTATTGATTTAAAAATAGTAACATAATCCTACATTTTCATAAAACATTTTATTTAAATTTTATATTGGACACTGTTTTTTTGTTTCCTGCGTATAAAAAGGTATCATAGACATGACTGACATACTTCTATTTTATTATCGGCGTAGAAACGGTCATCTATCGGTTTTTTCAAGAAAACGTAAAAAAATAAAATATGTGTAAATAGCATTATAAAGCTCTTAAAACTGTTAAAATATTGTAGAAAGAAAATGTTTATTATTGGTCATAGAATTATTTCTAGGTCGTGTTGAACACAAATTACGCTCTCCTGTAAACCTCGGTTTTTGACTTGACTTTATGTACGTAGGAACCGTCGATCTGTTAACTAAAAGTAGGGTTTACAAGAACCAAATTAACCGAACCTCGGGGTGCCCCTGACGTCGACCGTCTAGGGTTAGGGTTTCCGTCAGCAGGTCGACGGATCCCCGCCGCGCGGGGCTCCTATTTCTGTCTGCAGGGTTTACAGGAATCTAACTAACCGAACCTCGGGGTGCCCCTGACGTCGACCGTCTGTCATAGTAGGACAAACAGAAACTGGTCTCCCTCGTGGTCCTACTAGCAGGACAAAATAGTAGGACCACGAGAAAACGGGTTTAACAAAGGCGTCGTCGACGGAGCCCCGCTTTTTGTTATGCAGTTTTAGAAAATAATTTTGGAAAATCCGTTGTAATATTGAATAATTTGTGTGCAAATCAGTATTTTTGTTTTACGGTGTTAAACATTTTTTAGTACAACATGTTTAGGTAATCAAGTAGTTAATTTGTAGTACAGTCATTTATTTGATATGCAGTAGGTTTAGTGGATAAATTTTGTTTGCTTAAATTTCTAAATAGAGGTGCAGTTAAAAATTCCCCTTATAATATAAATAATTTTGTAAATGGATGAAATAAAATACAGATGTATATAGAATAAAAAAATATAATTATGTATTTATCCACGTAAACACAAAGTACTAGTTTTCTTGATTAAAAAAAAAATGAATTGCAATATTAGAAACACTAATCCTCTCTTTGTACTCGTAAGTAGTTTTGGATTATATTTTTCCTGAATAATAAAATCCCATGACTATTGTAGTACGTAGATACGGAACCTTAAAAAGAAAGTAGGCATCGACGAGACGTCAATGATTGATAAAGCGAGGGGAGATTATGAAATCCGTGGGAACTCAACTCTCGGATTCCATATTCCTTAGATCCCTCTCCTCAACCGAGACCTACAAGTATTTGGGTATGTCCTAAGCATTGAGCATCAATGCTGCTGACATGAAAGAATCATTGAAGGAGCGCTTCTTTGGTCGCCTGAATAAAGTGTTAAACAGTCTTTTATAAGGCGGAAACAAGGTGCGTGCCTTTAATGGTTGGGTCATGCCGGCTTTGATGTATTCTTACGGCACACTCAAATGGACTCAGATGGAAATTGACGTCCTGGACAGTCCGCACACTATTGACCGCAAACCGGATGCATCACCCACGGTCATCGGTGATGAGACTGTATATCCCGCAGAAGTGCGAAGGTCGTGACTTCTTAAATGCTAAGACCTTGCACAACCATGAGGTATGCAGTCTAAGAGAATACTTTCTCGAAACCGACGTGGGGATGCACCGAGCTGTGGTCTCAGTGGCCTTGGCTAACGAGAACTGGCGCAAACCTGTGATATTGGATACTAATGACCGTGGGAGGTATGACAGAGCAAGGAGCTACACGAACGCTTTGTCCGGCCCCTACATGGACCTGATGTAGACCTTTTGGCGTCCATATCCTGGCTACGATTCGATGATCGCTTTGGGGAAACCGAAGGTTTTGTCTGTGCAATTATGAATGAAGTTATCATGACGAACAATTATCGGAAATACATTGTCAAGGACGGTATGGTTGACATCTGCTGGGCATGCCACCGTCCCGGTGAATCGATCCGACATATTGTTTCCGGTTGTTCTCGTCTTACTAACGGTGAGTACTTGCACAGACACAAGACCCCACATGCTCAGGTAGTTGCGCTTGCGATCACTCGACCAACGAGGCAGCCTCAAACATCAAAATTTTCACACGAACGAAGTCGCGGGCAACAGCTAGTTATTTATAATTTTCCAAACTGTCTTAATCTTGTTGTCTGCAGATTTCAGCTTGTTGCTAATTATTCATTAGCAACAAGCTGAGAGGCTTTAGCTGTCTTACAGGTATTTTTGAAAATTTTAGAGTAAGTAGCAACATACTTATTAAAAGTTTCCGTATTAATATAAGGCTTACGGCCATACAACTCAAAAAGTCTTTCCCGACTTTTCCTGATGCCTATAGTTGCCCAGTCACTGAATAAAAACTTCGGGCAGATAGTTTTAGTTTTCTTCTAAAAAGTATTATTGAACTCAGTTTGCACTAATGAAAAGAATTCTTCATACATAGTACAACATTCTTAATATTTAGGCCCTGCACAGCTAACTTGTCAATTAAAGTGCTATTAAATTTGATCAAGGCACTGGAAGTTATTGGTCTAGTTTGTATCTGTACTTTTTGCAGTGGTGTGTTAAATTCAAAAGACACAGTTTGACCACAGTGATCAGAGGGAAGGTAATTTACAATGGCTTTCTCCAAATAGTCGCAGCCACAGAAAACATTTCAATACAAGTAGAAGTAGTTGAAGATTTAAAAAGGCTTAATAGTCTGGAACCTATCTTTCGCTATTCCCAGGAAAATTGGACCAAGTTAAGCGAAAAGGATCCAATCCACAACAGAGACACTAGAACCAACCCACACGTACATATGGCTTATAGACAAAAATGACTTAAGTGCAGCAAAGTGATGCTAAATATCGATTATTTAGCATCACTTTGCTACACTTAAGTCATTTTTGGCATTTGTGGAATGTTTCCTTTACGTGCTAACTGCGTTCAATTAGTTCGCCAAATCCTCAACACTTGGTTGGTTTATCGTCTTGTATTTTATTTTATTTTATTTATTAGGGACATAGAACAGTTACATGCTACAGAAAATACAAAAAAAATCCTTAAAAGCTAAAGATCACAAACATGTAACCCACACCAATATCCACGTCTTAACAAAAGAATAACAGACTATGGTAGATTTTACAGAATACAGAGCACGCCTGTGACAGCTGTTTTTAATGTATTACAAATTAATTAAATTAATTTATTCCTATGTAATTCAATTAAAATTATCTTAATTTAGTTGTATACTCAAAAGCAGCTGACATAGATTTACGATTAACTTAATTCTCCATCAGCGTCCAAATTGAAACATAAGAGAGAATATAATCAACCACCTCATTTCCGTTACGCGCCCTTCAAAGCCCTATCCTAATAAATATACCATATAAAACCGTAACCATTCTTTCCAGGCCTACAAGTAACAAGAAGTGTGTATGGCTGAGTGTGGTGCTTGGAGCTCTCAGTATGCTGGCCAAAGAGACCGGCATCATGATATTTATACTCAATCTAGCCTTCGATTTTTATAGATGTTGGCCGTTTGTTAAAAGGTATTGTAATAGATTTTAATCTTTTATGAAATTCTTTACCTTGATGGACTAAGTTTATGTTTTGGAAAAATGGTCTTTCCCTCTTTACCGGTTAATATTTTTCGACCTGATAGCAGAGATAAGTTGTCTGTTAATTTCACAAAATTCTTCATCATAATTTAACTTATTTAGAAGAGCATTGTCCTGAGCTAGATTCCACACAAACTTGAAACAACCCAGTAAAAACCACTAATTGGGCCTAGTTTCAAACAATTTTCTGTTCAAAAAAGTATGCATTTAGAACTGTACGCCCCACAATACTTGAACGGAATGAGGTTCATTTTGAACCTGCGACCTTCTGGTCGTAGTTCACCGACTACTACTTGTTTGGACACTTGTAACTTTTATTTGCTTCTCATTTGTGGGAGTGCCCATAGTTTTTTTTGCTCGGCAGCTGTACAAGAATAATAAGAGATAGACAAATATGGCGAAAGACAGTCCGCGTGTTTTAATGATGCTTTAAGATTTTTGTTTCTTAATGGTTTCTTGGTTTATTGCTAGGTTGTGTTTTTTGTTTTCTTTTATGAAGTGTATACTTTCATAGAAGCTTACGTGCGGTTTCATTATCATTATCATTTCGGTGTATTTCGTTTATTATGCAAATTAATTTAATTTTTGTCTGCGTTGTTGATTTAATGTAAGGTTTTGATAAAAAACCTCACAAAACTAATTAATAATTTGAATATTTGTTGTAAATAATACGTACAATTTTAGTCTGAAAAACTGGTGTATTTAAATATAAAAGTTTTTGCATCGTGAACAAATATGGTTATTTGTTCACGATGCAAAAACTGTTAATGAATTACTAATGTATATTTTGTTACGAATAACATTTCGATAAATGCTACTATTTAATCTGCCTACACGCCAACATATTCACTGCCAGAGCAATGTTAAAATTATGTAGAACATGCAATTCGTAGAATATTTAATTATATTAATTAACCGCACAAAACGCAAACCATTAATCAAGTCGTGACAAATTACTGCATACTTCTTTATAAAAAATGCTTATCGGTATACAGTACGTCTATAAAATGTGTACTTATATTGTGGTACAGACATCATAGTGAACGACTTTCTCTGCTACGGCAACAAAACACAGTTGACCTTTACGACATTTCAATATCTATTCCACCTAAATGTATGGAACAACTGTTTTTTTTTCGCGTATACAGGGTGTAAGGGACAGCCCTCCGCAAACTGATAGGGTGAGTTCCGTACATCATACTAAGATGACCGGTACATGAAATTATTTCAGGAACGTCATGGGAATCCAATAAACCTGATTTGTTTATTACCTCACATACACTGTATCGTTACCGTGGCAAACCACACGTAGCGAACGGCAGCGCAGCAAGCCTTCGGCCGCCCTCCCCGGTGTTTCATTTACATAAACGGAGTGCTGCGTACAGAGAATGTAATTTTACATTGAAATAAAGAAATATTAGCCCAAGAAACGGTGTAAAAAATGAAAATTTTCCGGAGAAAATTTCCGGTGGAATATGATTCAGAATAAGGAGCTGAATGCACCCTGTAAGTTTGCGGAGGGCTGTCCCTTACACCCTGTATTATTATATTAGTTCTATGGTACTGAACCATACACTTATATTTGACTACAAACTTCTGAAACACGTTTTATACCAACTAGCAGTTTCATTAAGTTGTATGCAATCATTTTTGACAGTCCGGTTAGCGCAGTGGCTGAGCGATTGCGTTGCGTGTCGCAGGTGCGATTCCCGAACGAAACCAATATTTGTATGGCCTACAGGTAGTTGTTCCGGGTCTGGCTGTTTCAGTTTAAATGTTTGTAAACGCACCCACGATACAGGAGAAATTCCTAGTGTGGAGCAACGTTTAAAAATTACTGTACGATCGATTAATTAAAGTGAAATTTCAGGTCAATATGTTCGTTAAAAATCGAGAAGAAATGTACTGGGTTGTCGCTACGGACTACAAAGGTGGTGGTATCCTTGGCACTACTAGTCTGCTTGAGGCTAGCTCTACTACAAGGCACCTGGCCTTCGTTTTCACCACAGGATAATCCGGCTGCTTTTCATCCTAGTTTTTTTGTAAGGTAAAGTTTTTTCAATGAAAGTATTATTTTGTTTCTCATTCATTAGTCATAGGTCATTTATTCATTTGTTTAACATAGGTACAATAATAATGGTATATCAAGGTAATAAAGAGTGTGCTATGTTATTCTCCACGTGGTACTTGACTTTAAAGAATTGTATATTTGTAATCTTATTTCTTCACAACTGGATAATAACATCATAATTTTTTAAATAAATTTCTTCTTAATTCTTCATAATTGAATTGGTGTAACATAACATAACAACTCAACATCACACCAGTATTGGCGTAATTGACATAATATTATTATGACTCTGATCTGTTTTCGTGGAATTTGTTATTAAAATTAATTTTAAAAATAAATTTCATTAGTTCCCATGATCCCCGGTGCAAGTGTGGGAAGGGAACACCGGGGTGGTTTTTAGTCGGTTAGAATCCGACAGACCCCTCCACCCGCCCCAGGGCGGAGGACATCCGTGTGGATTTTCCACCCCGGGAACAAAAAAAAAAGCCTTGTCGCCTAACTGAGCAAAAATGACACAACCGGCGACTTGCGACGCGATTTATTTATTTATTTATTTATTTTGCAAACATGTAAAACACTGATTAGTAGGCATGCATTAAAATTTCATGACACAGTATTAAGACATGCACCCTGTAAGGGCACTGCAAATTTTATATATCATTATTATAATTACATAATTCTAATATTGACTCTAGTTATTACAATTTTACATTAATTATATTAAACATCCATAAAATAAATCACAATTCTTAATTCTATTTTACATTAATTAATTAAACATCCTTAAAATAAATTACAATTCTCAATTCATTCATTCATTTTAGTCAAAGGTATATAATTATAATGTAGTATCTAACGTGTAGTAATAACGAAATAAAACATTTTTGATTTTGATTTGATTTCACATTTACGTCAAGTTAATATTATTTGCAAGGTCGATCGTTTTACAATTTGTCAATTTTAAATTCCTCAACAGTATATTATATCAGTCTGCGCATATCCGCGGTCGCGAGCGTATGTCACCGTGCGCACGTTACGAAAATGGCTTCCAAAAGATTAAAGTGTGCGAACTGCAATAATATTGCAGTTCGCACACTTTAATCTTTATACACTTCGCAAATAACTATAATATAGTTATTTGCGAAGTTATCGTTTATTAGTAATAAACTTGATGTTATGGAGGAGGAAAGTCTTGTCCGTATTTGTGAAAGTGCGTTTAGTGTGGAGGAGATCGAAGAAGCAAAGTCGTTACTTTTTGAATCTTTGCTAAAAACGGCCAAAGTTAGAAAGCGTCAAGGAAAAACGCAACGCAACCTAGACGATATTATCGTGTTATTGTTGATAATTATAAGTATAATATATTATACATATATTTTATCAAGAATCAAACAATGCTCACTATTACGACACATAGAATCACAACATAGTCCCAACTCTAAAGGAAAATCTATATTTCGGAGTTTAGAATGACACACGAGCGAGCATATTGCCTCTCACCGCCAATGCCCTGCGCTCCCTCTCTATGTCCTCGTCATCCTTAAGGTCACCAGTTACTATGTGACCCAGATACTTAAACCTGTCCACTACTTTTAAGGCTGCACCGTTAAGAATGACAGGAGGAACATATGCGGGATAGTATGTACCTGCTCTAAATATAAGTAATTCACTCTTACTGGAGTTGTATTTAAGCCCGTGCGACATCGCAAAAGCCTCACACTGAGACATCAGATTCCTTAATCCGCTGATTGAGGGGCTCAGCAATACCATGTCGTCCGCATAGCTAATATTGTTAACACATTTGTCATCAACGAAGCAGCCGACATGAGTGCTACTGAGCCTAACCCCCCTTGTTTCACACCACATTCCAATTTATAGTCGCCCGACAAAGTACCGGCCCATCTCACCTGATTTCTCTGGTTTGAGTACCAGTACTTGAGAAGAGAGGTACATTCCACCGGCACACCCGCGCTTCCCAGCTTCTCCCATAGCACGTCATATGATACGAGATCAAAAGCTTTTGATAGGTCCAGGAAACCCAGCGCGGGAGGAGGGGTCATTTGAAAAGCCGACTTTAGACAGATACTGCCAGTTAATAAGAGGGGCCATTTTGTAATAAAAAAGGGGCACACTGGCGGATGAAACGCATGTCTCATGGCGTCGCCACTGTGAAAACCTCCTGAATTGAAAAGCTCTATATTACGTGCATCATGCGCGTCCAACTGTAAAACGACCACGAGGCAGGTGTCTTTGCGAATAAGCTGCTGCAAATGAGAGAGGGTCGTCTGGAATCCGACGGAGATGGGAAAATTCTATTTTCCGAAGAATTTTCCCATCCAACTGCTGTGCTAGCGCCAAAGAACGAGTGGGTCAGTAAAAAAAAAACAAAAAAAAAACAAAAGTATACACATCCATATCATTGTGATGGCTGATGATGATAGTACCTACTCCGTTGAATTTCTCAACTCCCTGGAGTTATCGGGCGTGCCGTCCCATCAGCTGGCGCTTAAAGGCGTACCAGTTTTGGTGATGCGAAACCTTGATGCAACCAAACTGTGCAACGGCACCAGGCTTCGTATCACAGAGCTGAGCTGCTAAAGCGGAGAGCGTTTTAAGTCCCCGCATAGGCATTTAGACAACAAACTAAACAGGGCCTGCATAACCTTTTGGCAATGCAGGAGGATGATAGGTAAGAAGTGGGGCCTATCCCCTAAAATAATACTCTGGTTATACTGCACGGTGATACGACCCATGATTACTTACGGGGCAGTGGTCTGGTGGCAACGCACTAAACTAGCTACAGCCTCCATCAAACTGCAACGCATGCAGAGACTTCCTGCATGGCGACTACAGGCTGCATGCGGACTACCCCGACCGCGGCTCTGGAGGCCATGTTGGGGCTCCCACCGCTCGATCTGTTCATACAGCAGGAAGCGACGATGGCGGCAGTACGTCTTGAAACACTTCAACTTTGGGGTAAGAAGTACACACAACACACCGCGATACTGGAGGGATTTTATAACGAGTTCCCCCTAGCGAAAGCTATTAACGATCGGATACCCAAGTAATTCGTATTCGACAAAAAATACAAAATCCAACTCCACGAGGATCGCTGTGAGAGTCTAAGCCCCGCGGAAGTACGGATCTTCACGGATGGATCTAAGACAGGAGTTGGAGTCTTCTCGGAAGATCTCAACATACACATAGCCGCACCATTGGGGATCCATAACACGGTATTTCAGGCAGAATGTATGGGCATTGCCCTTGTGACATCGGCCATTTTAGCCAGGGAAGTTGTGGACCACTCAATTCGCATACTTTCAGACAGCAAGGCTGTACTACTAGCATTAAACAACCACACAGTCAACTCTGGGTTAATACACGAGTGTCATCAACGTCTGAACCAGGTTGATAATCTCAATAATATAACCATTCAATGGATAAAAGGACACAGCGAGTCCCGAGGCAACGATACAGCGGACGAACTCACTAGAAGGGGATCAAGCATGGCAGCAGTGGGACCTGAACCCATACTGCCACTCCCCTTCAGGTACCTACGCACACTGGTAAGGAAACAAACCAGTGAATAACACCACAAACTGTGGCTAAACCATGGTGAGTGTAGGCAGGCCAAGGATGCACTTCCTACCATCGACTGCCGCTTCACGAAAAAAGCGCTACGGCTGACCAAACTACAGCTGCGCACTGTTACAGCCGCCATCACTGGACACGGCTCTTTTAACAAACACCTCTTTGCCATATGAGTCACAGATAGCCCTCTGTGCCGAGCCTGCATGGAGGAAGATGAGACAGCAGCCCACGTGCTTCTGCACTGCCCAGAGGTTGCATCATACAGGGCAAAGTACTTCGGTAACCCAGGTCTCCGCGAGACTGTCAGCGACATCAAGGCGCTGCTGGCTTTTCTTGGGGAGCTGGGGTGGATCGAATAGATTTCCCACCCGCACGCAAAATACGCGCATTGGTCGTGGAGTTGCGGACACCAGCCCGTTATACAATAAGTCCCCGCATACCCATTATTGCAAATAACTTACCATTTCAATTTAAGAGGTAACAATTTCCCTTAAAATTGGCTATTACAATGACGATCAACAATTCCAGGGCCAAACCATAAAAGTGATAGGCATTCAAATTGTGCACTCCATGCTTCTCACACGGTCAATTATGTGTTGTTTGTTCAGTGCCCAAAAATTTCACGTGCTTGCGGAAAATAATAAGTAATTTAATGTTGTATACAGAACGGTATTAGAATAAATAGTGCCCAACAAGGCGTTTGATGGTTTACTTTGAAAAGAAAGTTGTATAGCGCCAAAATAAACGGTTTTAAGCCATATCTTCGCCTCATTCAATTTTGTTGCTGATCTCTGCGCCCAGAATTACAGTACCCAAAAGGACGCATTTTGAAGTCATCACCCACATTATCGCATTTTGATCATCCAGTCAGTTCTCATACAAAACATAACATCACGCCTGAAATCCCCTACGGGTTAGGCAGAGGTGTACCTTATCGTACACCCACATTTCGCCGTTCGTTATATTGAAGTCCCATGTGACAGGGGGCGAGCCTATTCAATTCTATTCCACCAACCGGGCATAAATATACATATAATAAAACAGTAAAAAAACTGTGTCTGTAAATTGAATATATTAAAAAAAAAAAAAATGAGGGGGGTTTAGAAACAGTAATAGAGCACGAAACCAAAAAAAAATTCTGTCTGTTTGTCTGTTTGTTTGTACACGCTAATCTTCGGAACTACTTGACGGATTTGAATGATTTTTGTTTTGTTGTATAGGTATAAAGTCTGAGCAACATATAGGCTATAATTTATCTTGGAAACTTGAACACCTGATGCAGAACCGCAACAGACCAGCTAAACTATAAGAGATACAAAAATGGTACCTTAGCAAAAATTGTTTCACGAGATGAGCATTTTCTGCCAAGAGAATAAATTTGAAGATCTGGAACACCTGTTGTGGAACTCCAAGAGTTCACTGTATAATTATAAAATAACATAAGCTGGGAGTACCTCCACGCGGTGAAGGCGGTAACAGTGTAGGACTCAACAAAAATAAAATTCACGAAAAAAAAAAAAAACAAATGGAAAATTCTATCAATCAAATTTGACTCTACGGGCTAAAACCCATTTATTTCCTTTTCCATTTAGATTCGTGACACGGTAGCCTACCCGGTAACGCAGAGGAGCAGTCACTTAGATTTTAATTGATCAGGTATTTTCAGAATAAAACTATAAAAAGAGGTCAAATCTTTCCCAACGTTCCAAAGGAGCTAAAAAATTGAGGATCATATAAGATCCCAAGAATCTAACGAAGAGCGTCAGGATAGACTTGATGCTGTTCGAGAACATCAGGCTGCAACTCACTCTGTAGAAACCTCTTCGGATCGCGAAGCTCGCTTGCGTTCTCAGCGTATTTATGCATCTACATCCAGGTCTCTAGAGACCAGTGAAGAATAATAATATGATGCGCGACTCTCCGCTGATCGTGAACGTCACGCATTGTCTCGCGAGTCGGAGACGTTCACGGATAGAGAATTGCGCTTGAGTTCTCAGCGTATCTACGCATCTGCTTCAAGGTCTCTAGAGACAAGTGAGGAACATGATGCGCGACTGTCCGCTGATCGTGAACGTCACGCATTGTCTCGCGAGTCGGAGACGTTCACGGATAGAGAATTGCGCTTGAGTTCTCAGCGTATCTACGCATCTGCTTCAAGGTCTCTAGAGACAAGTGCGGAACATGATGAGCGACTGTCCGCTGATCGTGAACGTCACGCATTGTCTCGCGAGTTGGAGACGTTCACTGATAGAGAATTGCGCTTGAGTTCTCAGCATATTTACGCATCTGCTGCTAGGTCTCTAGAGACAAGTGCGGAACATGATGCGTGACTGTCCGCTGATCGTGAACGTCACGCATTGTCTCGCGAGTCGGAGACGTTCACGGATAGCGAATTGCGCTTGAGTTCTCAGCGTATCTACGCATCTGCTGCTAGGTCTCTAGAGACAAGTGCAGTACGTGATGCGCGACTGTCTGCTGATCGTGAGCGACATGCATTGTCTCGCGAGTCAGAAACGTTTACCGATACAGAATCACGCTTGAGTTCTCAGCGAATTCGCACATCTACTAACAGGTCTTTTGAAACGAGTGATGAACGTGATGCGCGACTAACTGCTGATCGAGATTATCATACATTGTCCCGAACACGCACACAACAAAATATTCATAATCAGTTAGAAAGTGAGAGAGAAAGGATTGTTGGAGTACGGCATGAAGAGACAGAAGTTAATTCAGTGTACCCTTGGGATCTGCTGCGGAGTAACGGGAAGAAAAGTTTTTTGTTGTATAGTCTGGGCAACATAAAGGGCAACATAAAACAATAATATAATTTATTTTGGAAAATTAACACCTGATGCAGAACCGCAACAGACCACCTACAGTATAAGAGATATAAAAATGGTGCCACAGCTAAAAATGTTCCACGGGAAGAGCATTTTCTGCTGTGAGAATAAATTTGAAGATCTGGAACACCTGCTGTGGAACTCCAAAGCCCATGGCAGCGCTATAACATATTAAGGAATGACGTCTTAGCAAAAGTTATTTAGTCTGATGGGCATTTCCTGTTGACATACAAAAATGAATGATCTGGAACGACTCCAATCGTCTCGCTCATCCCGTTGTTTTTCCGTCCCCGGGCCTTAGAATTCTACATCAGATGTTTCAAATTTTCAATTTTGACGACCCCGTTGTCGCTGGCATAAGCAACGGGATCCGCGTACGAAGTCGCGGGCAGAAGCTAGTTTATAGTATTTTTTCAATTGCATACATTATTTAATGGTAAGTGGAAGAGCGGAGTCACCTAACACAACCATCTTCTTGCTTAAAAGGTGATCTCCAAATCATGTGTGTTAGAACTTTATATAATTTAAATAAACATTTTTTAATACTGCCCGACCCGGCAATCGATCCCAGAACCTCATGCTTAGTAGTCGCACTTGCGACCACTCGACCAACGAGGCAGTCTCACACATACACACCTAAATAGCCACGCGAACGAAGTAGCGGGTAGCAGCTAGTGAGATTATACAATTGCAAGATTTTGCAGAAACAATCTCAAAAAGACAAGTTATGTAATTTCTCAGTCGCGTCACAGAACCACGGGGCCAATTGCTCTCACAATTTGTGAGTCAAAATTTGGTGTTCTTTTTTGATTTTTTTATGGATTTATTGGCACGTTGGGTATTCGGATATTTTTTTAAAAATAACACAACAACGGTTCTTATTTTTCTTGATTTATACATTAATTAATTAACTCACTTGGATTTTGATGTTGATTATCACATGCGCCGCGAGCAAGCAGTTGGCTTCTTTGGACTGCAATCTTTGTTTATTGGTTGGTTTCCTTTGCGTATTGTCACTAATGTTGTTGATATTTTTGGCGATTTTTGGGTTTAGAGCTTTTGTTTTAACTCTTCAGTTTGTGTATAAAACTCGTAGATAACACTTTCACGTGGTTATTAGCTGATATTTTAACTATTGCACTTAGTTTTAGTTACATAAACTCACTACTAATATTTTCAAAAGATATTTTATAACACAGCGTTTACTTTTACGTTAGGCTAGATACAGCGCCATCTAGCGACTTACTTTACATCAAGCGACACGGCAGAGACCTTAAAGGTCTCTGCACACAGCGGGAGCGGCGCGGCGGGACGGGACGGCGACGCGACACTGAGCAGTTGTAATGTACTAGATATTACGGACGACGCCACACAGAGCCGTCGCGCTCGACGCGACGGTAACCGTCGCGCCACGCTGCCGCCGCGCCGAGCGTGAATACAAGTCAGAAGCGGCCGATCGTGATCGGGATCGTGATCGCGACCGCAGTGTGACCGATGCCGCCGCGCCAGCGCCGCGTCGCCGCCCCGCCACGCCGCGCCCCGCCACGTCGCGCCCGCTGTGTGCAGCGACCGACTTTTGAGACGCGACGGCGACTGGTCGCGTTAGCATTTCATTCGTTTGTTATTGTCCGTAGTTGTCGCAAGACACGTGTCGCTTGACCGTCAATCGTGGCCAGAGTAATATTTACTCATGATAATCACAGAAATTATTTCTTCCAGATTGATGACTTTCTGCTACCTAGCAGCGTTCAACTGGTGGTTACTCCTGTGTCCGTGGACGCTCAGCCACGACTGGCAGATGGGGTCAGTGCCTCTCATCACCAGTGGATGGGATCCCAGGAACCTGCTCACTTGTGCTGCCTTTGGGGCGCTGCTGCTATTGTGCTATCGGTTTATTGCTGATTTGGAAGTAAGTACAACTTTTACGTATAATTATAGTTTCAAATAGGGATTCCGTCTTTTAAAAGCCTCTTAGATCCAGTGGTCAAGAGTGGCTGCAGTGACCGTGACAGTGCGGGTTCAATTTCTTATTCTTATTCTTTATTGCACACAAAATAACAAATTTATATACAAATTGCAATAACATAGCTAATGTACAATGGCGAGCTTAACCCAGAATTGGGTTTTCTTACAGCAAACCTAATTTTGACTACGAGATTTGCAGAAGAGGGTATACTTATGGTGCAATAACATTTCCAGGTCGAGTAAAACTATTCCTAAATCATATTATTGTCGTCTTAGGTGTTCCTGTCAAGCATGTTTTTTCTTTGTACAGTGGGCGAAGTTGATTCATGGCCCACAAAGCTTTCAAATGGTCAAATTAGTTAAGTTTTCTTTTAAATACTTACTGCTCATAAGACTTTTTTATTATATCTAGTGGAAACAGCATCAATATGCTGGGACCTGTACGAACGACGCAATCAAGCTATACTATACCAGTTTATGCGGATCTCTGATTGTATAGGAAATCTATACAAAGCGAGGCCAAGTTATGCTGGAAATGTATAGCTTGATCTGCCGTCGTGTGTACCATTTTGACATTTGATGTCAAGGCTTTTTTTAGGGGGTACATTTTGTGCAAGCACCATTTTCATGCTCATCGGGTAAAAAATTAGAATGCTTCTATTTATTAGACAACATTATTTGATATTAAATTATTTTATTTCTTCCCCAATAGGTACAGAAACACACGCCAGCAGTGATCGGTCTACTCCTAATGGTGCTACCCTTTGTGCCAGCAAGCAATCTACTAGTAACAGTGGGATTTGTAATTGCGGAGCGAGTGCTCTATATACCGAGGTAAAATGTTTTATGTTTTCTTCATACAACCCAGCAGCCTGCTATATTACTGTTTGATTACTTTTTGTTCCAGTTTTAGTTTCTGTTTTCAATTGAAAGTTTTCTTTGTGACTAGATATAATTTTTATTTTATGATAATAGCTTTGATACAAAAATATGCTTTCAATATTGAATATAGGATGAAATATTTTCAGCGTTACATTGTTTACCAATCATAATTATATTTTACGTGTAAACAACATGAAATTTGACAATAATTCTCAGTTTACGGGTTTACAAATTGTGAAAATATTGTTAGGTATAATAATAACATTTTAGTTAAAACAAATCATTTTACCTTCTAATATTAAAGCTATCCATGATAGGGCAGTTTTGTCTTAAGCAGTCTGCCCACTACACCATTCCATACCATGACCGTGCTATGAACGGTGACGGTTTGGGGGCATAATCATTACTGAACTTCGAAGTTTAAAATACCGATGTACCGTATACTTAAAGTTTGAAAGTAATAAAACAAGTAAATTAATTAATAATCCATAGCAAAGTGTTACTTTCGTTTAAGAGGACTACAAGAGCCAATCGGATTGATGCACAGGCGTTTACGCACACATGCGTACGAATTATATTGCGAAATGTAAACGCGATTTACAGAAAATCTACTGATTGGATTAAAAAACTAAAACAGTATTATGTTAGTATGTTGTTTGTTAAATGTTTTGTCAAAAAATCAGAACGATCGTATGTACACTCGAGAGCAATGAATCCGGGTCACTTAAAGAATGTTAAAAATCTCGGAAACTAAAAATGATAGGTTAATGCAATAAATTGTATTTAATAGACAATGTAATACTCCTTAAATGAAAGTAAAAAAAATATGAGTCGCCATACATTTTATTAACACAAAATTACATAAAGAAAAAAAAACTAGCACTCCGGGAGTGTCGGCAGAAGTGAAAACTTGATTATTAACGTTGAGCATGTTTGATATTTTGGAATGGTTAGGGAATAATTTTGCACCAATTGCTTTATCAGTATAAAAGTACTATCATTTATGGAAGTGCCCTTAGACTGCCTTAGTACGGGAACCAGTGTCGCCAAACTCATACACTTGCAAATTAAAATGAACATTCCAATACACAGAAAACGATAAAACATAGCAATGATGCAACTGTAATATTTTATTTATAAACAAATTACTGTCCTTGAAAAAGCACTAACTTATTATGTATAATTCTTATTTTCGATTGTGGTTCAAAACATTGTTTGGTACTATGGTGAATACGGGTTTCGAAGTAATGCATTGCGATTGATTTAATGAGGAGAGTTCTGTGATTCCCTATAAAAGGCTGACTGTCGAAATGGTCATTAATAAATATATTAATATTGGTACGTGTGCATTCCTTGTAACACGATAATATAAGTGTTGACATCACATTTTTCTCATTAAAAAATGAATTTCCTTTATGTGAACGCGCTCGAAATATCTTTTCTGCCAATTCACAGACTTTATTTAAGTCAGTAGAAGGATAAATAAGGCCTCCTTTGTCTCTTCTAACAATGATTCCGTGATACTTATCTGTGATCAAAGCCAAAAGACAATCCTCACATTTAATAACTTTCCTCAACTTTCTTGCAATAAAACCAGCAATATAGGTTATTATTTCTTTAGAATAAAGAGTAAGCCTAGAAGGATCTGTTAAATAATCATGATCTATGTTGATCATAGGATCACATCCTAAAGATTCATGCGGTAGCAGCAATCCACAAGTTTCTTATTTCGGGTTTATTCGGAAATCTGAAAATTTAATAAGATTTTTTATTATCTTTCATTTTTTGCGTCAGGTGAGTGCAGTTATACGAATTAAAATCGTATAATACGTGTGTTACTAACATAGATTTTAAGTAGTGCGTATTACTAATATCATATGAATCAAGGTCGGAAGAGTATTTTTTTATAGACATTGCATTATTCGGTATTACCCATATTAAAGGGTAAATTCCCCGTCAAAAAGTGGCAACACTGAATTTTGAGGTAAGATAATAAAATTATTGCAAAAATCACGATTATACGAGATTTATCCATTAAACGAATTAGTTGGTACATTACTGCGACTATTTTATGAGAAATAATAGGACACAAAGCGATTGAATACTTAAAAAGATCTAATACTTACGAGTGAAAGGACAGTCCAGCAATCTTCATCAAACTATCACTTTTACAGTTTATTACACTGCACCTTACCATTTTGCACAGTTGCACAAATGTACTGTTGTCGAATTAAGCTCGAAAAGATCATATAATGTGTATAATTTCGATGCAATTGTTAATAAACAAATTGGATGTCAATCTGGTACCGCCACAAACGTCAAACTTGTTGTGCACAATGATGTGCTCAGCCGACACGCGATAAGGGACAGAAATATTTATACTCTGTCTCTTTTCTTTGCTTGTGACGTTTATATGTTCTTCTTTTTCTTGTGCGAATGCAAAGGAAGATATCCAGCAGTCTATAGAATACTCTGTCTACGGTTTTTTCTATTCCGTGTTTATCCCTAAAGCATTAGGTTCAAAGTTGATTGGAAACATTTAAAAATTTCTTTAAATGATTTTAAACCATAAAATGTTGAAGGTTAAGTTCAAAATCGTCTACTCTCCATCCGTCTTACGCTTTTTCCAAATTTCTTTAAATGATTTTAAACCATAAAATGTTGAAGGTTAAGTTCAAAATCGTCTACTCTCCATCCGTCTTACGCTTTTTCCAAATTTCTTTAAATGATTTTAAACCATAAAATGTTGAAGGTTAAGTTCAAAATCGTCTACTCTCCATCCGTCTTACGCTTTTTCCAAATTTCTTTAAATGATTTTAAACCATAAAATGTTGAAGGTTAAGTTCAAAATCGTCTACTCTCCATCCGTCTTACGCTTTGTCACGTGTCCTGACGCGAGTGTCCTGACGCGAGTTTAAGATTTTTATACCCATTACAGAACAATTTTTTTAAAGTGCTCAACGCCGCTAAAGAAGTTTTCACTTCAAAAAACTGCTGATCTCTCCTTAAAACAAAAATAGGAAACATGAAATTTTTAAACTTTATTACGATTTTCTTGAATTTTAATACTTCGTATTGCCTCCTCGTGCTTCCATTACTGCGTTTACGCGGTTTGGCATGCTGTACACCAAGTTCCTTATACGATTTTGGGGAATATTCTCCCATTCCTCTGTGAGAGCAATTTTGAGCTCACGAAGCGTGATTGGGGGAGGGTTTCGTTGTTTTACGCATCTGCCTAGCTCGTCCCAAGCATGCTCGATCGGGTTAATATCCGGGCTGCGCGCTGGCCACTCCATACGAGTAATGTTCATCTCTTGAAGGTAGTCATTCACAATCCTACCTGTATGAGGTCGGGCATTGTCATGCATAAATATAGCATCCTCACCTAAATTGACCATAAATGGACCAACGTGATCATTGAGGATTTCTTCCACATATCTTACGCTAGTTAAAGAGCCGTTTTCTATGATCAGCAGCTCTGTGCGACTTTCAGAAGAAATTCCGGCCCACACAAGTACAGACCCACCACCGTAGGCTACTTTTTCTTCGATGCATGCTTGCTTGAATCTTTCCCTTGGTCTTCGATACACTCTGTGTCTTCCATCGTGCTTGTAGAGCATAAATTTTGATTCGTCGGAGAACATAACTTTTGACCAATCTTCAATACTCCAATTTACGTGGCTCTGGGCATATCTTAGTCTTGAAATACGATGCCCACGCTCCAGTTTAGGGCCGTTTGCAGGTCTAAGGGGTTTTAAGTTAGATTCAGCAAGCCGACGTCTTACTGTCCATGCACTTGGGTTACTTCCTCCGAGGCGTCGAAACTGATTTGTGAGTTCAGTTCCTGTGAGAAAGCGATTTCGAAGCATGGTGTTCACCAAGTATCGGTCTTCTCGTGCTGTGGTACACCTGGTTCTGCCCGTTCCTGGTCTGCGTAGGTTAGAACCAGTTTCTTCGTAACGTCGGAGAACTCTTTGTACTGTTGACAGCGACACACCGACAGTCCTGGCTGTACTCCGGCCGGTTTCCAGCATTGTAAGTATTCTGGTGCATTCTTCAGGCGTAAGCGACATAATTTCAGCTTGGATAATGAATATAGAGCACTATAAACATGGTTTATGTACCCACATAAATGACAGATTACAAATAAAAGCAAAACCAAATGCTGTAATTTCGTAGTTCCATCTTCGAAAGTGGCCCTTTTTCAAATTTGATTTTTTTATGATATAACTTTACAATAACTAAGAAGTTTTAATACCTTCATTTAAGGAGTATTACATTGTCTATTAAATACAATTTATTGCATTAACCTAGCATTTTTAGTTTCCGAGATTTTTAGGATTCTTTAAGTGACCCGGATTCATTGCTGAGTGTATTTTAATATGGTTTTTGTTCGTTAAAAGATTTTTTTAGAGGTATCTTTGTGATTTTTTTCTATCGATTAAAATTAGTTTTATTATGTTTTCAGCACACTACTTAACTAGACTATATCCTGAAGAATAGAATAACATATATTTTTTTGATTGTGTTAACTGCAGTGAATCATATACTTTTAAACATTATAAAACTCGCGTTTAGCTCTTATAGTCCCCTTAATATACCTCATGTTAGAAAGTACGAAGCATAAAAGCATGGTCATAAGCATATTTTAAATTTATTAAACTGCTTTATTTATTATGATTTTTTTATTTCTGTAGCTATTGACACCGTTATGTGACTGTTATAGTTCATTTATACTTACATATTACATAAAGCTAAATACTCTCTCAGAATCACGATGATGAACATTCTCAATGAAGTTATTCGTCATAGCAAGCTTTCGGAGTTCCGTGCATCGCTATTATGAACATTCTTAATTAAATAATTCGTCATAGCGTACCTTCTATCTCACGTAAGTCGTACTTTCAAACTATATGTATACTTTACATCGATATTTTTATACTTCGAAGTTCAATAATACAGTCCATACTTTTCAATACAAAGTATTTTTTTTTTGCATGATACGTTTCTAGCACGGTTATGGTTTGCTACGGTGTAGTGGGCCGATTCCTTTACTCGTGCAGTATGGGGGTGACCACACTTATCGACGGGGTATTGGCGCGAACTGTTACTAAACTGTACTGTACTGTACTGTGAACAGAAAGATCTTTGTGTCCAAGTAAAATAAAGATAAATAGTTCGACATAGTGTCGAGTCGCGTCTGGCATCGTCCAAACCAAAACGTGCCAAATGACGTCATGTTGTCGACGAAATGTTTTTCACTTTTTTACACGGACGTAGATCTCTTTCAGAATGGCTCAACCCGCGTCGATAAGACTGTTCATTGTAGACCTTCAGAAACTCACACTATTCTTTCTTTCAGCGTCGGCAGCGTTATAATAACAGCATACGGTGTCCAACTGATGTGGTGTTCCAAACCTGGCACTAAAATGTTCCTGGCAGTCGGTCTGGCAGTACTGGCTGCCAGTGGAGTGGCACGGACACATCGGAGGAATGCCGAGTGGCGGGATCGAGCCACGTTGTTGAGGTGAGCATTAGTGAATGTTGCAAGACGAAAATTGGATTTTGATTGATCGTAATTGTGTGTTATATATAGGTGGCAGATGAAAGTTATTTTGTGATTAGATTGTGGTCCTTCGAAATAAAAAAAAACTCGATTAAATTCTTAATTTTTACTGGATTCGGAAGTTGAGTGGCTCGAATTGAAGGCAACCGCAACTGCAAAACTGCAACGGCAAAGCCTCCCGATCTGAGAACACGTCTGAATTCTATCTATACCTCTATATTTATACAAATATATAAGACTGAGGTTTCTGTTTGTAATATCAAAATAACAGCTTTTTACTGAATGCGTATAATTATGAAAATATATTACCATCGAAACGTATAACAAAAACACTTTTTTTTTAATTTTTGTCTATCATCTGTTTGTTCCGGTTAATCTTCGAAACGGCTGAACCGATTTTGACGGGAATTTTACTGGCAGATAGCTGATAGGCTACATTTATTTTAAAATAACAATTAGTGCAAAAATATGAAAACCCTTGAAACTGGTAACAAAATCTGATTCAAAATGGGAAGGAATAGTTTTTTATAATAATTTCACGAGAACAAAGGCCGCGGGCTACAGCTAGTTTATAAAATTCTTCTGTAGAATAGTTACCTAGGTAACTTTATTAATTTCATGTTCTGCTCCTTTATATCTTGCACCACTGGGAGGTGCATGGCGCGGGTGCCCACAGTCAACATATCCTTGGATAACCCGTCGCACGCTATGGCGCCCGACTGCGCCTTTTAGCGCTTCTCATACTATTTTTCAATACAGACACACGAGGTACCGAAATAACTACCAAAAACAGACAATGGACATAGATTAAACTAGTGCCCCTTAGCTAAGAAACATCAGTCCACAACAATAGCCTTATTTAATTACATTTTCGACCTTATAAAGTTCCAACATCATTAAAAACTTGACCATCCACCGCAACAGATGTGCCAGACATCGATAACAATTATAAATAATGACAAGATATTTGTCTAGCCTTAACCTTCGAAGTTCTATCGATATTTTGAGACCTTAATACAGTGTAACGACTTAGGACACTTACTTCTAAAGTTGAGAACTATTTAATTGGTGGCAAATTGTTACTGTAAGGCCACAAGTCGGCGACAAACTTAATAGTTATAGAAATACATTATTGCTTTTGTTTGAGAGCTGTTATATGTTTCAAGGGAAGGTGCTTTGATAATAAATTTCAATAAAATTATGAAAAATATATATGTAGGATCAGGAGTGCCGAGAGGTATATCTTCAGGGTTTGGAGTTCCCATTTTGTTGGGATAAACAAGACTGTATATTCAGTTCACAATACACAATACAAAATGGTACACAACACAAAAATGGTAAATAGTAAAAAGATAAAGCAGGTAAAAAGGTACACAACACAGTTAGGCAAACAGACCTTTTAAGGTCACAGTTCGTACAGTGGACAAGCCACCCAAACACAAAGTGTATCGCTATCAGCAAGCTAAATACAGCTATGTGCAATATACAGCAGCGCTGGACCAGGTAAACCGACAGTTTTGTCGGGAGCAGGGGAGCTCTGTAATGAGTCGAATCCGAAGATCGACTGACGAGCTTTCGTTGGAAGTCGCTGCGCCCCCGCAAGGGGGCGCGGCAGACGGTCACGGGGCTTCGCCCCCTGGCCGTGGAGGCTTTACTTTGGCCTGTCGACACGGGCCCGTCATAGGGTGGTCTTTTAGGCTCAGCCTGTAGGACGCGCGACTGCACCGCGCGCCCATGTGTGTGACTGCTATGCGTTTTACTGTAGGCGCGTCACAACACTGATTCACAGTGTTGTTTTCTTCACGCCACCCCGGCGGTCTGTCACCGCCAGGTGAGACCTCCGGTTGCCCGGAGGAGGCCCGGCGGGTGACGACCAGCGACAGGGGTGCCGACTCGACGCACCTACAGTGGATGTGGGGCTCCCGCCCGTCCCACAAACCAGAGCGAGCCGGTAGCGGTCCGAGCTAAGAAGCCGTCGTGTGTGTGTGGGCGGTATTGTACTGAGTGACACCGCCCAGTGACTGCGTGGGCGTGGCTATGTGACACGCCCACGTGTGAATCTACCTGAGTGTAGAGAGGTGCCTGAATGTGTTGCTACGTGACGCGCCTATATTAACTTAGCACACGTCACGTAACAGGGTGCATGTAGTGTGTAGAGTCGTATTGTGTAGGTAAGTTGCGTGTAACCTGGTACAACTTACCCGGGAGTCAAATCCGGTAGGGTGGGGTCAGTGTCCGCTACCAGGTCGTGGGGTAGGGGGCGCCTCGCGTCAGGGGGGCGCGCGTGCCATGGTGCTATGTGCTTGACATGCGGCCAAGCAGATGCGTCGGCACGCGCGAACATTCCCGTCGCAAGGCGCCCCCTACCCCAGATGAAGGCGTCCAGGCTCTCAATCCCGAGGCCACGCCCGATTACGTCATTCCTCACATAGCGAGGGGCAGCAACGATGGTGCGCAGCGTCAAGTTCTGCTGCGCACGTAGACTCTTCTTATTTCCCTCGCTAGTGAGGGCGAACCAGGCGGGGGCGGCGTACGTCAGTATAGAGCGTATATAAGTCTTATATACGCTCAGTTTGACGCGCACCGGGAGACGGGACGAGAGCACTGGACGGAGTTGGCCGCGAGCGGCCCTGGTCCGTGCCACGACCTGGCGGACATGTGACCCCATAGAGAGCCGACGGTCGATGGTCACCCCTAGGTACTTGACCTGGGGCATCCACGCGACGTCGGCGCCCTGTAGCGTCAAGGGTGGTGGGAGGTGGGCCGCGCCGGCGACTATCGCCTGCGTCTTACCCACGTTCACCGACAACCACCATTTCGACAGCCAGTCGGGGAGCAAGTCGAGCGCGCGCTGCATTTTGACCGCCGCATGCCTCGCGTTGAGCGAGGTAGCGATGTACGCGGCGTCGTCGGCATACAGCGCGAGCATCACCTGGGGCGTCGTGGGGATGTCGTCGGTGAACCGCGAGTAGCACGCTGGCGAAACGCAGCTGCCCTGCGGCACGCCCGCCAGCACCGGATAGGCGCCGGAGAGCGCTCCCTCGACCACCACCCGGAAACTCCTGTGGGACAGAAAAGATTGGACCACCTTGACCACGCAACGGGGCGCTTCAGAGTGGGCCAGCTTGTAAATAAGGCCGTCGAGCCATACACGGTCGAAGGCCTTCTCCATATCGAGGAATACTGCCACCCAGTATTCCTTCTTGTTGGACGCAGCTGTCATGTGGTGCAGTACCCTCGATAGCTGGAGCATCGTGCTATGTTCCGACCGAAACCCGAACTGTTCCGGTCGAGCGGTGATGTGTGGTTGGAGATGCCGCAACAGGAGTCCTTCAAACACCTTGGAGATGGTCGGCAGCAGCGTGATGGGCCAATAGCTCTCCGGCCTCAACGTGTTTTTCCCCGCCTTGGGCAGCATAATGACGCGCCCCTCCTTCCACGAGAGGCGGGAAAGGCCCCGGTGCGCAGTATCGCTGTATACAGGCGCGCCAGCGCCGCTATCATACGGAACGGCAGCCGGCGCAGCGCTGTGTTAGTGATACCGTCGGCACCAGGGGCCTTCCTAGGCTTCGTCCTAAGGATGGCGCGTCTGACTGCCCCAGGCGAGAAGAAAATGGCGTCTTCTTCGGGAGCTATCGGCGCAGCGAAGTACTCCCCAAGGTGTTTCTCCACTGTTGCGACATGCTCGGCGTCTGTTGTCGGGTTCGGTTGGAACTGACGCTCCAGGTGCTGGGCGAAGACCTCCGCCCGGTCCTCTGCTCTGTACTTCAGCGCCCCTCCGCTATCTCGTAGCGGGCGCACCGGAGCTGGGGTATTCAATAGCTGCCGGCAGAGTCTATGTACAGACGGCCATTTGCCGGCCGCCGACTCTATTCTCTCCTCCCAGCTCGCGGCTTCCCGGTCCCGCATCTCGGCCTTAATCCGTTCCGCGAGACGGTTCAGCTGCGTCTTCAGGGTGGGGCATCTTAGCTGCTGCCACTGCTTGCGAAGGCGCCTCTTGTCGGCGATCATCTTCTGCAGGTAGGCAGGGAGAGGCTGTTGGTGATGGGTGGCTCTCTCCTGCGATACGGTTGACGTCGCCGCTTCCAAGGCGCTCCGTATGCAAGCAGTGACCTCTACCGCCACCTGGTCCACGTCCGCGGAGGTGGCGATGGGCCGAGACGGGGTGGTGGCCTCAATCTTTTCTGCAAACTGGTCCCAGTCGATTTCTCGACGTGGCACTGCGGACTTCAGTCGGGTCGGCATCCCCGAGAGGACGACGAGTACAGGTAGATGGTCCGACTGCATCTCGTCGTCCAGTACGTGTTGCGTGAGCTGGCAGTGTAGCCCTTGGTGGACCACGATGTCCAGCACGTCCGGCGAGTGTGTGTCGATGTCCGGGTAGTGGGTGGGCGACTCTGGGCCGGACACCATGTACCCAAAGGCTTCAGCATCCGCGGAGAGCCGTCTCCCCCCTGCGTTGGCGACGGCAGAGTTCCACGCCGGGTGCTTGCAGTTTAGGTCGCCAGCTAGGATCGTCGCGCCACCGTTGGCCCCCAAGAGCGCCCGCAGTTCGGACGGGTCCAGTTGGACTTTGGGCGCCATATAGCAGGCGTAGATGTTTACCGATACAGAATCACGCTTGAGTTCTCAGCGAATTCGCACATCTACTAACAGGTCTTTTGAAACGAGTGATGAACGTGATGCGCGACTAACTGCTGATCGAGATTATCATACATTGTCCCGAACACGCACACAACAAAATATTCATAATCAGTTAGAAAGTGAGAGAGAAAGGATTGCTGGAGTACGGCATGAAGAGACAGAAGTTAATTCAGTGTACCCTTGGGATCTGCTGCGGAGTAACGGGAAGAAAAGTTTTTTGTTGTATAGTCTGGGCAACATAAAGGATATAATTTATTTTGGAAAATTAACACCTGATGCAGAACCGCAACAGACCAGCTACAGTATAAGAGATATAAAAATGGTGCCACAGCTAAAAACATTCCACATGAAGACCATTTTCTGCTGTGAGAATAAATTTGAAGATCTGGAACACCTGCTGTGGAACTCCAAAGCCCATGGCAGCGCTATAACATATTAAGGAATGACGTCTTAGCAAAAGTTATTTAGTCTGATGGGCATTTCCTGTTGACATACAAAAATGAATGATCTGGAACGACTCCAATCGTCTCGCTCATCCCGTTGTTTTTCCGTCCCCGGGCCTTAGAATTCTACATCAGACGTTTCAAATTTTCAATTTTGACGACCCCGTTGTCGCTGGCATAAGCAACGGGATCCGCGTACGAAGTCGCGGGCAGAAGCTAGTATTATATAATTATTAGCTTTTGGTGAGCGGTAATATATGTCATTGAAATTACCTCCACGTTTAACCTAGATTTTTATTTATCGACCACGACCCACACACGCGGACACGCAGTATTTCAAAGAAGTAATTACTTTTCGACCGTTTCTCCGAACATTTAGCTATCAATATCGCTTTATTGGTTCATTTGATAGCATTATTAGTGTAAAGGCGTATACACAAAGGGAGAGAAAAAAGACCGGCCAAGTGCGAGGCGGACTAGCGTAACGAGGGTTCCGTACAAACTTGTAGGTAGGTTGTTACTAAACTACATACTTACGGTTTTCAGATTTTTTCCTTTACATGTGCGTTAAGATTGAACATTGATTTTTGCCAAATGGTTGACATTTGGTAGTAACCTTTCAATTTTGATTCCCTTGACAGTCTTGAAACAAACGTTTTTTGCGGCATAAGGGTTAATTTAGAAGCTTGGTTTTAATTTCAACTCGATAGTTCCACGTGTTCCCAAGACAAAGGGTCTTGGCAGACGTGTCGCTGCCCGCGTCCTGTGTTGTTATCTTACAAGGATTACACAAATAGAATCTAATCTCGATACCTAATAATACCCTCACGGATTGGACAGGTTTTTTTTTAAATATATTTTAAACTAGCGACCTGCCCCGGCTTCGCACGGGTGCATTTATTACACATATAAACCTTCCTCTTGAATCACTTTATCTATTAAAAAAACCGCATCAAAATCCGTTGCGTAGTTTTAAAGATTTAAGTATACATAGGGATGTAGGGACAGAGAAAGCGACTTTGTTTTATACTATGTAGTGAGAATGTCACTATTAATGTAATAGTTACATGTATTGCAGAATCACAACATACTGAGAACTTGTTCACGCAATGGTTTATGTTCATCACAACTAGCACTTGATTATAAACGCGGGATTAAAAAATATCTTCCTAATCCTAATTCAAGTCCAACCTCAGTAGAAACACATCCAAACAACCTTCAATGCGTTTGATATCATCGCGAGCATCTCAGATCTCTTTCAAGAAGTAACTTCATAAAATACTCCAAATGAAATATCGGTTATATTAAATTCTGTTGCCGGTTTACGAGTCCATTCAATTTTCTATAGAACGTTTAAGAACTTGTTTGTGGGAGAGTAAATGTTTCGGCTAAGTCAGTTTAGAGGTTCATTTAATTGAAATACCGATGGAACCTTATGAGTTTTGAGATGGTTTTATTTTATGTGTTGAAAGGACATTTCTCTTAAGTAAACATCTTATATTTCTGGCATTTTCCATGCTAGGTTTTTTTGCTGCAACTTGTAATATATGTTATTATCGCTAGCTGTGATACTTTTGCCTATATTATCACGCAAATGCCCATTTTGATGCAGGCTGTATGATTTTAATTCAAAAATTGTCTAATATGTTCACAGTTGGTCCTATTTCTAACAAGGACTTGCCTAACACAGTGTACATACTACCTATATCACTAATTAAAAGTAGGTCTTCATTCCCCCCCCCCCTTGCCCCCCTCCCTGCCTTGTGCTAAAACACTACATCAACAAGTATTTCCATACTTCCAACCAACCTGTTTTAAGTTAATAGTTCTAAGTCGAGTACTTGTATAAAGTGGGTGCACGTAGCACTAACAGTCGTTATCAAGCAAAGTTTCGGCTCCGAAAACTCAATGCATTCCGAGTGCAAGATAAACTTCTATAACGACTTCTTTAGAGTCGAACGTTTTAGGTCTCCCCCCTTGTTTAAATGGATCCCGTAGATTCCAAACCAAGTTAACTCTTAAAGTACAAATAGATTTTGCAGATATTGAGCTCCGAGGATTACCCTTTGTTCCAGGTCTCTTTGTAAATCTATTTATAAACGAAGTTGATTTACATTTCAATCCGGCTGAATCTACTTAATCTCTTAATCACCCGAAATAAGACACCTCCTTTGGGATCGGATTTCGGTCGCTCGCTACAAGCCAATTTTCTCGCTTCTATCTTTTGCTTCATTTTAAGTAAACATTTAGTATTAAGAATTTAATACTTTTTAAAACTTTGTGACAAATAGCGACAATTTAGACTAAAAACATTCCAAACTTCGCACCACCATCACTTTAAACAAGCACAATTGTACCCACAAATCGTTTTCCCTAAACACCAATAACTTTCACAAGCAAACACCTCCAAATTTTCGTTTCCAAAAACATTAAAGAGAAATGTATGACACAAAATGGTAACCACGATTTACAAGTCTTGCAATATTCGCTCTACGGTCGTCGCATTCGGGCGTAAATTACCTCAAAATGTGTTTTGTTTGTTACAGAGCGGATTTAGTGACTTTGCCGCAGAACGCTAAACTGCACTACAACTTGGCAAACTTTCTACGCGAGACAGAGCAACAAGACAGCGCCATCAAACATTACAAAGAAGCTTTGAGGTAACAAAGCCGTTTGCCTTAACGCGAACTATTGCGGGTCGAGTTCAGCAAAGTTTATTAAGCTATTCGTCATGTATGCGAGATATTTAACCCGAGAGTTGAGCTTGAAGCAAAACTAACTTTACTCCAGCAAAATTTTGTTGAAATAATATAAGTGCATGGAATAGCGAATAGTTTGAACGTACCGACATACAATGTACTGGCCGTATAACTACATACAAACTTAGACACATAGACAGTCGATTGTCCTCCAAATGCATAGTCCAATGAATGCCGGCTTCTTACAGCCGTTAGGGTGCTATAAAATTGCGTGCCGATCGTCTTTGATTGCCTTGAAGTAGCCTTATCGTGTGATAGGCGTCCATTGCCTAAGTGGCTAAAGCCAGGTCTTTCAATAATTGAACGGGCAATGGATCGGAGCTAGTAGTAGTGAAAGTACATTTTGTTAGGCAATCATTTTTTTTGCTGTAATTTAAGTATTTAGGATAATTATGTAGAAGTAATGTCACTTTAGATTTTCCTTCTGATTTACATTCTACAAAGAAAAAATGCGAAATTATCTATGGAAATTTTGTTAAAAAAATAAGACGGCGGCATTGCTTTCGAGATCACACGCCAAAAGATCTATGTTAAACTAAACATGCTCCATTGAAATTTTTTTTTCCAACAAAATCATGATTGTACTTCTATCTTACCCAGGTTATGGCCAAGCTATGCCAGTGCTCACAATAACATCGGCACGCTAGTCTCGGGGATGGATAATGCCGAGCATCATTTCTTACAAGCCATCAAGTTCAATAAGTACCACGTGAACGCACACTACAATCTCGGCAAGCTTTATAAGTAAGTGAGATGTGTTTAACCACTGACTATCTGCAGTATTGTATCTCTCTTTCTCCATTTTTACCAAAAATTTGTCTTGAAAAGATCGCTTTTAGCGATGAGTCATACTTTTTATTTACATAGTGTACATAATACAAAGTATTCTATGTATCTCTTAATGAAGACATTCTTAAATAAGTAATGTAGTAAAACCTCAAACGGCGCAAATACAATAATTTAATTGGTAGTTATGTGTTTGAGCCGTTTGGGGTTGAAACACTAGGGCCATGGGGTCCGAGTGCCCACCTAGTTTTTCGGGAAATCGCCAAGCGGTTGGTCGACTCTTCACGTGACCAGAGGGCGGGCCTATTTTTTGGCCAAAGAATCAGCATTGCCATCCAACGTGGTAATGCTGCCAGCCTTCTGGGCACTTTTCCTGTTGACAGCGATGCGGACAAATTTTTGAACGCACTGTAACTCTTTTATACTTGTACATATTTATTTCTATTATAGTTTTGTAGTTTGTAAATAATTATTATTTTGATTAAAGTAATATAGTGATATTATTATGTTTTAAAATGAAACTTGGATTATAGGGAATAGTCCCTTTATAGGGAACTTTCTTTAAAGTGGATATAAAATGGAGACTTTTTCCAAGAAATGAAAATCTACTGGATTGTTTTGTCTGGGTCATAAATAACCAAGTACACACGCAAAGTATATAATGTAGATAAATATGGCCTGCTTTTACCTCATGAATTTTCTGCCAGTCGATTAAAACCAGCAATATTTTCCAGGAAAAGTGGCAAGATGCACCAAGCTATATCAATGCTGGAGAAATGCATTTGGCTGCAGCCAAGGTTCGTGCAAGCCCATGTGGAGCTGTTGACTTTGAAGACCGAGAATGAGAAACAAGAGATACTGATGAGGCTGGTGGATCTGGAGCCGAGCAACTGGGAACATTATGTGCTGTACGGTGACTGGTTGAGAAGTAGAGGTAAGCATATAATGGTTTAGCGTAGCTTTCTGTAGTCTCTTGAGTAATTTATTGCCGATTTCCCACAACATATTGAACAATAGAAATGGCTGTAGGATATCTACCAAACCTGGCCTGGTCTAGCCTACCTGGTGGCCTTTATTATGGTATCATCGACAAACAATAGTCGGGAAAAGGCTAGGCTAAAAAAAAAAGAAAAAGTGTTTATTCACAGAAACAATTTTTTACATATTATATTTACCTCCGCCAAACTGCAAAACAGTTTGTTGGCAGACGTAGCTCCTTTTTTTGTAACTATTAACATATTTAATTTTTTTTATTGACACTTTTTCACATACATGCAATAGAAATAATAATATAAAAATAATACTAATAATAATATAGATATGGACTATGCAAATGGACTCAAACTGAACTAGACGCCCTGGATAGGAAGGTCCGTACATTGTTGACGGTATATCGAATGCATCACCCGCGTTCTTCGGTTATGAGACTGTATATCCCGCGGAAGTGCGGGGGTCGAGGCTTTTTAAACGCCAAGACTCTCCACAATCGCGAGATATGCAGTCTCAGGGAATATTTCCTAGAAACCGACGTGGGGATGCATCGAGATGTGGTCGCGGTGGACAAGGGCCTCACCCCGCTCTCCTTGGCTAAAGAGAACTGGCGCAAACCTGTAGTACTTGATACCAACGACCGCAGGGAGGTATGGCAGAGTAAGGAGCTTCACGGACGCTTTTTCCGGGCCCTGCATGGGCCCGTTGTAGACCTATCAGCGTCCGTAGCCTGGCTACGCTCCGGAGACCTCTTCGGAGAAACTGAAGGTTTTGTCTGTGCAATTATGGATGAAGTTATGATGACGAATAACTACCGGAGATTTATTGTGAAGGACGGCACGGTTGACATATGTCGGGCATGCCACCGTCCAGGCGAATCAATCCGTCACATTATCTCCGGGTGTTCTCGTCTGGCTAACGGAGAGTACTTGCATAGACACAACCTTGTAGCCAGGATTATCCATCAGCAACTTGCTCTAAAATACAACCTTGTGGAATCGGAAGTTCCGTACTATAGGTATGTGCCCGACCCAGTTCTCGAAAATGGCAATATCACACTGTACTGGGATCAATCCATCATCACTGACAGGACTATTGTGGCCAATAAGCCTGATATAGTGGTGGTGGATCGATCAGAGCGGCGCGCAATGATTGTTGACATAACCGTCCCGCATGACGAGAACCTCGTGAAAGCTGAGAAAGATAAGCAAATCAAGTATTTTGAATTGGCTCGCGAGGTTGTCGACATGTGGGATGTGGACTCAGCGATCATTGTGCCGATAGTCGTGTCAGCCCATGGCTTAATTGCCAAGAGCCTCGACCAATATCTAAGGAGGCTCTCGTTAGGCAGCTGGATCAAGGGCTTGATTCAGAAAGCGGTACTTCTGGACACGGCTCGTATAGTTAGGAGGTTCCTCTCTCTGGAGCCCTGACCGCCGGTAGCTTGTACCTTGTTCCCGATACCGGTGGGCTACAATTTTTTATATTTTTAAATGTTTTTTATGTATTTTTTTAATCAATATTTAAAAATGTAATAAATTTGTTTACAGATGAAAAAAGGAATAATATAGATATAATAGATGATGACCCTATGCTAGTTCTATTCTCCTAAACAAGTCCTTCGTTTTAGGTTTACCAGCGCCAGCCGCCAAATACTACCTTGAAGCCACAAGACTGAGTTTTAGGTATCGAGGTGCTGAGCGGAACGTTAGAGGAGACCTGATATCATTCAGGTACACAGCGCTGATGTACCGGTCACTAGGGCAGAAGTCTAGGACACTGCAGTTGTTAACAAGGTTGGTATCTTACTTTTATAACACAGCATGTAAGGGCATGAGCCTTTAAACTTATTGTTGAATGTTAATAAAATAAATTTTAATGTTCAAAAAGGTATTTAATACGAAATTGCACTAAAATAATGTTTTAAGAAAATAATAGAAAATGTTACAAAATGTTGGATGTTGCGCGAGCTCAATATTAAACCGAAGACTGACGTACTTGCGTACGTGATGATACTACATTTTATAAATTAACAAAATTTGCAGTATTTTACTAGGCCATAGTACAATGTGCGATTGCTGACCGTACACAGCAAGATATTGTCTTAGTTGTCTTGTGTAGATTTGTTTACCATCTCCGTCAAATTATACCTACATGTTGTAATAGACAACACTTTCGTTTATGTTTTAATTATTACAAGTAAAAGATTAGGTATTACGTAAGTTCAATTTGTGTGTTGTAATGTGTTGTGAATGTAATTTGTAATAGACTAGATGTCAACCACAACACACGCTTACAAGTTTCACACCAGTCTGACCACGGGGTAGCGCATTACCCAATACTAACTAGTTTGCGGAGGTCAGATAGGCAGTCGCTCTATGTAAAATACTGCTATTCAGCTGAATCCGGTTACACTGACAACTAACATCGTTGGGAAAAGGCTAGGCTGATGATGAGACCAGACGTCCATAAAACAATTTTAAATTGGATAGAATGTCAGAAAAAGCAATATTATAATTAGGTTTTGCGATTGCTTTGCGTTTTCTTTCAAGTAAGATAAAATTGTAAGTCTAGTAAGATCCATCGTCACCGTCTTTGAAATCTCCGATAAGCGCGTTAAAGCTTTAAGTTTTTAAAATCCATATATATTATGTACACAGGCCGTCCTCTGCGTCAGACGTCCGCGGCAGGTCTGTTAAGGTGTGGTCAAACCTAACAGCGGACTTAAATATTCCCATATAATTATTATCTGTTAAATTCCGGTCCGCTCAATTTGTCCACATCTTAGAGTATCGTTTCGTGGCGCAGACCTTCTATCGAAGTTTATAGAAAGACGTATCCGCGCGGAATCCACCGCGGAAGGCTATTAATCTTCTTTTATTTTTTCTTCTTCTAACCCTAAGGTGGCACACGTGGCGACGGGGCTGGCCCAGTGCAGCTGCAGCACACATGTACTTAAGAGATTGGCGACTCAAGATGGAGTTGGAAGGTCGAGCGCAATTATACTCTAAGGCAGTAAATCCGACAGTGAGTAACTTGTTTTGTTATCATTTTATTTGAACACATGAGTTCGTCTTTGAGTCCTTCAATTGTGCGTATTTGGTACTCTTCAAATTCATCACCATCTTTATGTTTGGTGTCATTCATACATTTTTATCTGTATCTAAACCATATTTTTATTCTACTCCCTTCAAATTTTTCAATTTTTTTATTATCTTAGTTAAATTCGAATTAATTTCAACATTTCGTCATCTGTCCTGTACGTAAGTAATCATTTGCAAGATCTAAGCATCGAATTTCTAGTGTTAGCATTATTTTAGACATAACAGTTAACGATGAGACACTGACAGTATTCCACAGTGTTGATCTAAGTACAAATGTTCCACTAGTTCTAGTCCACTATGTTGCACCCAATGAAGCTGTTAAATCAACAGATGTGCCACTAGATTCACTTGTATATACTTAGAGAGACACAGGTGGCTGTTTCACAGTTAAACTTAAGATGCTGTATGCTAGTCGAAGTTAACACCATCAAAGATCGGAATTTTAATACTCGTATAAACAAAGATAACGGTGGTATTAAAGGGATTGGAACCAACTTTTTGATCTAGGTCATTGTAGACCATGTAAAATTTGGATCGGAAGGCCATGATAAGGGGCAATCACTTTCAAAGCGTTTTGTATTTTTATAACAGCTTTCTATGCGATTGACATACGTTTTTGACGTGCTTTATGTCATGCTCATACATTTTTGACTTGTTTCTCATGATTACCAATGATCATTATCATTCTCCTGCCCTTATCCCAATTTATTTCATTTGTCGGCGTAGCATTCATGCCATATCTGCCTTTTTAAAGTCCATCCATCGTTTCTATGGTTTTCCTCTACTCTTATACCCCATTCACATTCATACTCAAAACTTTCCTCACGACGTTTTCCTCATTCCTCCCCATCTCATGCCAATACCAAGCCAACCGATTACCACTCAACTGTTCAGGCATGATTGCCACTGATAGAACACCAATTTGTCTAGCCTATCGGGAAAGTTCCAGCTGTAACAGTTATATGTTTATAATTGCTTACACAGAAATGCTACAACATGTTATTCTTTTACAGAAATCAACAAAATGCTTCGACCACACACAACTAGCGGTCGGTTCAAAAGAAGAGCGAATACCACAGAAAGAAGAAAAAAATAAAACTGTGAAAACAAAAAGTGATACCAAAATGTCAAGTGATACAAAAGACAGTGACAGTAGATCGTGCGGGACCAAAAAACGTAACTTATCAGTGTCGTCGCAAATAAAAACAACACACAACAAATCTGAGATTGGACTAAAAGACAAAAAGTGTACCTTGCATAGGAAAGATAAGAAAAAGGGCAACGGTGTTATAGCAACCATTGGTGCACCTCTAGCTGAGCATATACTTATGAAAACGTATTAATTTAATCGCTTTTATATCTTTTGAGAGAAGCAATCGGGACTGGAAACCACTTTAAACTGATTGGAAATAGAAACACTTATTTTGAAGAGATGTGAGAAATAAAAAAGAACATTAGAAGTTTCGTGTCGAATGGAATCATTTTCAGACCAAAAACACAATTGTCTAAATTGCTAGTTACCGAAAGAAGCGATTTCAGTCGAATAACAATGCAAGTAAACTGAAAGACATTTTCAATTCCAGTCCTGCTTGCTTGTCCTTATAATTAAAATTTGATACCTCAAGTGATTTAAGTGACGAAACGGTGTGTGAATTGATTCACGTGACTACGTATAATGCTACAAGGATATTTTGACGCTCAAATGACGTTGTCTTACAAGCGCTGCTGGCAACGCGCCAAAAGATCCTTGTACAGCTATATCCATCTGTTTTGGAATGTGATATTTTGAGCGTGACTTTCATTTTTGATGTAGAAGACGCTTGGCAGTTTTGTTAAAACGAGTTAGTTTTAGATACGCCGACAATATCGCAAGATGTAGCATAAGCGAAGATCTTTCATTTTGGAAACATCCAGAACAAATAGGACGTTTCAAAAATGGATGTGTTTAGATAGACAACTAATTTAAACGATGTGTATTGATAATGAAATGAGAAACAATCTATTTTTGTCAGAGTGTGAGGGGTGATTTATATGAAAATGCACAAAATTTTTACGCTAGCATTAGTAATTTGTAACGATTATGATCAACTGTTTGAATATTTGAGGATTTATCATTTACCCCGTCAGTAAGCTTTTTAATAATATTCTCAGATTATGGGTATAAAACACTCATATACAGAAAAACTATTTTTAAGTGACTATTTGTAACTTGCCTAACATAGTAACGAAAAATTTGTAATACATGGACTGGTTAATAATGTAATTTAGTTTAAAAACTAATAGTTTTCTTTGACGGGTGATAAGTTTTTCATTGACATTATTTAGTATTCACATGGTTGATAATAAAGGCTAAGGATTGTGCCACAGCTAGTTAACAGAATTCGCTTGGCCTTATCAATGGGTTTGATGACCATGACCACCATAACCATGGTTTGGTGACAGACGATTGTGAAACAAAAAACGATGAAATTGATGATCAGCGATCAACATATACGGACAAAATAGTAGCTAAGAATTCTGCTGTCGATAGAAACGCAAAAAATACAACAAATAAAATATAATACTAGTATAGTATAAACAATACAAATGGGAAATAACAAAAATGGTTTTTATATTTAAACTATAAAAGAGTGACTGGTCATTGAATCAATTGATAATAATTCTTTCGAAGAAAATCAATCAGCCACAAGCAACGATGAGGCAAAATAATTCATTACTAAACTTGAACAACTAACTTGTAACGATCCAGAACATTCTGCACATGTTCAGAATAATATTAAAGCTAACATCATTGCTGTCAACAGCAGAATAATAAAGAGCGATCTCATGTAACACTAAGATGTAAATAATATTTATAAGAATAGACTTTGGCACGTGACAATGCTTTGAATGTACTGAGAATAAACAATTGTATTATATGTATGTGGTTTTATTTTTGTTCTCTTTATTAATACCCGGTCCCTACCATAAATACAAACTGTTTTTTTCTTTTTACGTCATATTTTTACGTTTATCGTCATCTCCTATTGTCATTCAATTTTTCTTTCGTAGTCAGCTATTATCATCTGCTAGAATCGTCAGTAAAACTATTTAGCTTAAATAATAATAATAATATATATTTAATTCAATCAACAGCGGATCATACAAATACAACACAATTATTAGACAATTAAAGCCAAAATTAAAATTTTAAATCAAAATTAAATTAAATAAAATCACAACTAAAACTAAAAACAAAATTAAAAACAAAATCAATATCAAAATTAAAATAAAAAAAAACAAAATTAAAATCAAAATCAAAATTAATATCACAATTCAAATCAAAATTCAAATCAAAATTCAAATCAAAATTAAAATTAAAATTCTAAATTCTAATCAACATCAAAATCAAAATAAAAATAAAAATAAAGCATAGCATAATCAGCCTATAATGGTCCCACTGCTGGGACACGGCTTCCTCTCTATGAGAGGGAATGGGCTATTATCCACACGTGGGCCCGTAGTGTGGGTTGGTAGATGTCACATGTCTTCGAATTTTTGGTTCTAGGATGCCGGTTTCCTCACGATGTTTTCCTTCACTGTTTTGAGAGCAGAAACTGCTGCTCTCAAAACGGTGAAGAAGGTACAGAGCTCGTTGTTTTAATAAATAAATGGTAACTGTTTGGGCGTCGGTGTCCCTTCGACCCTGTATATTAATAATTATTAGCTAGTCAATAAAAGCTAATCAGAGTAGAAAAAGTATCACCTGTCGTGGAGGCTCTTTCGGAAGAATAAAAAAAATCACATACAATGCCAAAACAACAAATTGTATAAAGAAAACCCATCGAACCAACTGCTTTGATATCTGAGTAAGATTTCACAACGTATCAGCACCTGAGTAGGAGTTCTCACTAACACCATCTAATAATACTGCTAATCCTTTAGATTAAATCTCGAAATAATGGAATCGTAGAACTTGCAACAAGTGGGAAGTTTCTTTCTATTCGAAATTCTACTGTATGTCTGCTGGCAAAGGTTGGGTTTTAAATGAGAGGGGGAGAATAGATGTTGAGTGAAGAGCATTTTATTATAGAACTAGCTGCTACCCGCTACTTCGTTCGCGTGGCTATTTAGGTGTGTATGTGTGAGACTGCCTCGTTGGTCGAGTGGTCGCAAGTGCGACTACTAAGCATGAGGTTCTGGGATCGATTGCGGTCGGGCAGTGTTAAAAAAATGTTTATTTAAATTATATAAAGTTCTAACGCACATGATTTGGAGATCACCTTTTAAGCAAGAAGATGGTTGTGTTAGGTGACTCCGCTCTTCCACTTAACATTAAATAATGTATGCAATTGAAAAAATACTATAAATAATAGTGTTATTGGGGTATTTCATCAGGAATTTCTCAGTAGCAGCCACGGAATCTGGATTTGTGCCCGGTTGGTGGAATAGAATTGAATAGGCTCGCCCCCTGTCACATGGGACTTCAACATAACGAACGGCGAAATGTGGGTGTACGGTAAGGTACACCTCTGCCTAGCCCGTAGGGGATTTCAAGCGTGATGTTATGTTTTGTGTGAGAACTGACTGGCTGATCAAAATGCGATAATGTGGGTGATGACTTCAAAATGCGTCCTTTTGGGTACTGTAATTCTGGGCGCAGAGATCGGCAACAAAGTTAAATGAGGCGACAATATGGCTTAAAACCGTTTATTTTGGCGCTATACAACCTTCTTTTCAAAGTAAACCATCAAACGCCTTGTTGGGCACTATTTATTCTAATACCGTTCTGTATACAGCATTAAATGACTTATAATCGAACAAACAACATATAATTGACCGTGTGAGAAGCATGGAGTGCACAATTGAATGCCTGTCACTTTTATGGTTTGGACCTGGAATTGTTGATCGTCATTGTAATAGCCAATTTTAAGGGAAATTGTTACCTCTTAAATTGAAATGGTAAATTATTTGCAATAATGGGTATGCGGGGACTTATTGTATAACGGGCTGGTGTCCGCAACTCCACGACCAATGCGCGTATTTTGCGTGCGGGTGGGAAATCTATTCGATCCACCTCAGCTCCCCGAGAAAAGCCAGCAGCGCCTTGATGTCGCTGACAGTCTCGCGGAGAGTACCTGGGTTACCGAATACTTTGCCCTGTATGATGCAACCTCTGGGCAGTGCAGAAGCACGTGGGCTGCTGTCTCATCTTCCTCCATGCAGGCTCGGCACAGAGGGCTGTCTGTGACTCATATGGCAAAGAGGTGTTTGTTAAAAGAGCCGTGTCCAGTGATGGCGGCTGTAACAGTGCGCAGCTGTAGTTTGGTCAGCCGAAGCGCTTTTTTCGTGAAGCGGCCGTCGATGGTAGGAAGTGCATCCTTGGCCTGCCTACACTCATCATGGTTTAGCCACAGTTTGTGGTGTTGTTCACTGGTTCGTTTCCTTACCAGTGTGCGTAGGTACCCGAAGGGGAGTAGCAGTATGGGTTCAGGTCCCACGGCTGCCATGCTTGATCCCCTTCTAGCAAGTTCGTCCGCTGTATCGTTGCCTCAGGACTCGCTGTGTCCTTTTATCCATTGAATGGTTATATTATTGAGATTACCAACCTGGTTCAGACGTTGATGACACTCGTGTATTAACCCAGAGTTGACTGTGTGGTTGTTTAATGCTAGTAGTACAGCCTTGCTGTCTGAAAGTATGCGAATTGAGTGGTCCACAACTTCCCTGGCTAAAATGGCCGATGCCGCCAGGGCAATGCCCATACATTCTGCCTGAAATACCGTGTTGTGGATCCCCAATGGTGCGGCTATGTGTATGTTGAGATCTTCCGAGAAGACTCCAGCTCCAGTGCCAGTACCTGTCTTAGATCCATCCGTGAAGATCCGTACTTCCGCGGGGCTTAGACTCTCACAGCGGTGATCCTCATGAAGTTGGATTTTGTATTTTTTGTCGAATACGAATTACTTGGGTATCCGATCGTTAATAGCTTTCGCTAGGGGGAACTCGTTATAAAATCCCTCCAGTATCGCGGTGTGTTGTGTGTACTTCTTACCCCAAAGTTGAAGTGTTTCAAGACGTACTGCCGCCATCGTCGCTTCCTGCTGTATGAACAGATCGAGCGGTGGGAGCCCCAACATGGCCTCCAGAGCCCCGGTCGGGGTAGTCCGCATGCAGCCTGTAATCGCCATGCAGGCAAGTCTCTGCATGCGTTGCAGTTTGATGGAGGCTATGTTCTATGTTAGGGATTTGGTTTCCGCACTTAGTCCCTAAAGTGGACCATTGTGCGTGAGCCATGGTGGCCGCTACTCCAGCCAGCCCACCTCCCTCCAGAAGCAGATCAAACTTCCCGGTCTTCTCAGGGCATCCGCAAGAGATCTTGGTGTTCCAAGAGTCTTCTCGCGTATCTGGGTGACGCCAGTACACTCAAGGAGTACGTGCACTATCGTTTCCTCCGTCTCCATGCACGCCCTGCACAGGGGACTGTCAGTGATACCTAGGGTGTGGAAGTGCTTGTTTAATGAGCAGTGTCCAGTGATGGTCCCCGCCACCAGTCGCAGGCTATTTCTGTCCAGGCGTAGAAGACACTTGGTCAGCTTTCTATTCAGGGATGGCATAGCCTCCTTGGATTGCCTGCACCCTGGTGTCGAGGTCCACCACTTCTCCGCTTGTATTTGAGTGTGGTCCTTTAGCCAGCTTCTTAGCTGCTTGAAGGGGATGGGTACAATGGGTTCGGGTCCGAGGGCTTTTGTGCTGGATCCTCTTCTGGCGAGTTCATCAGCTGCATCGTTCCCAAGTGATCTGCTATGTCCTTTGATCCATTGTAGTGTCACCGTGTTGCGGTTTAGTACCGTAACACGTTCTAGGGCATTATGACATTCTAGTATTAGTCTCGCCGTGATCTGGTTTCTCCTTAGGGATTGGAGAACTGAGGCACTGTCGGAAAGTATACGAATATGGGTATCCGTAACTTCCCTGGCCTTTATGGCATGTGCTGCTTGGATAATGCCTACGCACTCAGCTTGGTACATAGAGTTGAGCATTCCCAGAGATCTGGATATTTTGATGTTTAGGTCGTCAGAGAAAACTCCGACACCTGTCCCTTCGTCGGTTTTCGATCCATCGGTGTAGATCCTTAGTTCTTTTGGACCTGAGTAGTCACACATCTCCGCTGTGAGCTCTATGTTGTAGTGCTTTTGGAAGCAGTGGGTCTTCAGGGTTCTGTCGCAGGGTGATGCCATCATGGGCTGTTGTTTGATAGCATCATCTTTTATGCGCGTATGTTTGATTCTGGAATCCTTACTTAGGGTGCCGGATACTTCGAGCCTGAAGGACGCTAGGGCCGCCTCCTCTCTTACGACGAGGTGCAGAGGTGGCAACCCCAGCATTACCTGTAACGCGGCAGTGGGAGATGTTCTCATGCTGTCGGTGATTGCTACGCAGGCAAATCTTTGTACCTTCTCGAGGTCCTTCTGGGCTGTGCTCAGGTTGGTCCTGGGCCACCAAACCAGGGAGCCGTATGTAATGATTAGTCGGATGACTGTGGTGTATAGCCAGTAGGTTATTTTGGGGCTTAGGCCCCAGTTTCTGCCGAGCAATCTTTTGCATTGCCATAGGGCTATGCTGGCTTTTGTGGTGATGTAGTCGGTATGTTTTGCCCAGTTCAGCTGTTTATCCAAATAAATACCCAGGTATTTGGTTTCAGTCGATAGGCTTAGGGTGGTCTCAAAGAAACGTGGCAGCTGTAGGTTTGCCAACTTCCTTTTCTTTGTGAAAAGGACGAGTTCGGTTTTGGTGGGATTCATTGCTAGTTTGTATTCCTTGCACCAGTCCTCCACCATCTTCAAGGCTTGGCGCATAAGGTTACATTATGTGTTTTCATGTGTGCCATTTATTACTATGGTTATGTCATCAGCATAACCCACCGTGTAGTAGCCTCTGTCATTTAGACGTTTG
Organism: Eurois occulta; assembly: GCA_950022335.1. Lineage (NCBI taxonomy): Eukaryota > Metazoa > Arthropoda > Insecta > Lepidoptera > Noctuidae > Eurois > Eurois occulta. The sequence continues at coordinate 19,206,184 of OX465486.1, read as the reverse complement.
ATAAGGCTATCCACCACGAGGTTCCATAGGAGTGGCGAGAGGACGCCCCCTTGGGGGCAGCCTTTCGCCACGATGGCTCTAGTGGTGTCGTTCACCGTGACCTGTACGGCTCTGAGTCTTAGCATTTTTGTGATCCATCCTCGCAGGGTCGAGTCCACACCGTGTTTCTCGAGGGCTGCGTTGATGCTATGGAAAACGGTTTTGTCAAAAGCCCCTTCTATGTCAATAAAGACCGCTAGCGAGGAGCAGTTGTGGTCTACTGCACATTCGATCTTGGAGATCACACTGTGTAGTGCGGATTCTGTTGATTTTCCTGTGGAGTAGGCGTGTTGATTCTTGTGTAGTGGTAGCTCCCGAAGAGGTCCGTCCCGGATGTGTCGGTCACAGAGTCTCTCGAGGGTTTTCAGTAGGAATGATGTCAGGCTTATTGGTCTATATGCTTTGGGTTGTGTATAGTCTGGTTTGCCTGGTTTGGGGATGAAAATGACTTTCACCTCTCGCCATTCAAGTGGTACATAGTTGTGTGCTAAGCAGGCTTGATAGATGACAGCCAGCCACGGTGTAAGGACGTCTACGCCCCATTGCAGCAGGGCTGGGAAAATGTTGTCTAAGCCTGCGGCTTTGTATGGTTTGAAGGTCTTGATTGCCCATTCTATTCTGTCTTCAGTTACTATGGTACGGGCTCTGGACCAGTCCTGGTCGTTTGGTGTGTGCATTGGTTCACTTTCCCATGTTTTGTCCTCAGAGAGGTTGCAGTCTGGGAAGTGAGTTTCCAAGAGAATTTTGCTGGTTTCGTGGTCCGACTTTGTATAGGTATTGTCTGGGTTTTTCAGCGACCCGAGGGTACGATCCTGATCGGTGGATAGGATCTTTCTTACTCGTGCGGCTTCGCTGTTTGATTCGATGTCCTCGCAAAATTTTCGCCAGGCTGCCCTGCTGGCATGCCTGACTTGTTTTTTGAAGGTGTATTGTGTTTTCTTGTACAAGTCCCAGTCTTCTGGGAGTCTGGAGTTTTTGGCTCTGTTGAATTGTTTGCGCATGGTTTGCCTGAGCTTACCGAGGTCTGCATTCCACCAGGAGCTCCCCTTGCTCTTGGCGTTTGGATCTGTTAGCTTGCAGCAGGCGTGATACGCATCAATGATATATTCTGAGAGTTTTGTTACAGTATCCTCAAGTTGTTTGGGGTCCGTTACAGTTAAGGGTAATTGGTGCTGTGCTAGTAGGGAGGCCAGAAGTCGTTTGTAGCCGGGTACGTTAGTACGGCGTGAGTTGCGCCTTGGTTCGGGTATTTTTGTGTTAGTTACTAGTTGGAAACGAATCCTTCTATGATCAGAACAAGAAGGCTCGTTGGATACGTGCCAGTTAGAGATAAGTTTTGTCGCGCTTTCCGAAGCCAGCGTTAGGTCAATAATTGTTTGTCCTCGTGCCGTGACCCAAGTGGGTTCTGAACCACGGTTTGCAATGTTAAGGTTAGTGGAGAATAGATAATATGTGCATAATACCTCACCTCTAGTGTTGGCTTTGTTGCAGCCCCAAAGCGGGTGGTGGGCATTCGAGTCTGTGCAGATGACCAGGTCCAGGTTGGCGTCTTCACAGTACTTTTCCAGGTCGGCCATCTCTTTTGGTGGGCAGTCTTCATCCTCGCCTGGCATGTATACTGAGGCTAGGACGATATCGGGTGCATCATCATGGGTTTTAAGCCTGACAGCTGTCAGGTCTCTGGAACATAGTTGTGTGAGTGTTGTGGTGGGTACATCTTTGGGTATATAGGCGCAGGTTCGTGGTTTGTCTATGCCCTGTGTGTCGAGGATTAACTTACCTCAAATGTTGCCGAGTCCACAGATCCTATTATTTCGGATCCACGGCTCTTGGATCAGTGCTATAGTTCGGGGTTTCGTCTCCAGTGCCCTGCGTAGGCAAGCCGTAGCAGTCTGGCTATGCTGGAGGTTTGTTTGGATTATGTTCAGGGGGCTGGATGTGGGCGGCAGCGGGGTGGAGTTAGGAGGAGACTGATCCATCGGATAAATCCCCCCCCCTCCCCCAAACCGTGCCGGTCGTCTCTCGGTGACGGTGACGATGTGAGCAGCTGTTCTGTCCACCCTGGTGGTGAGGTTGGCATGCTCCCAGCGTCGGCATCAGCCATCGCCGTTCTCGCCAGCTCCTCTTCCAGCTGCGTCATGGTCAGGTCTTCTGTCGGTGTCGGCTGTGTCTGTGCAGTGGTCGTGGTCGTAGTCTCGGTGTCGGAGGGTTGGGTTTTTTGTTGGTTACCCCAGAAGGTACGATACTCGCCGCTCCCTCCCCAAGACCTTTTCGACTTCCTCCGGTGGGATACCCAGGGTCAAATAAGTCCCATGGTTATCTCCACCGGCTGATGTCGCCCTGTACAGCGACCACCTCCCTATGTCGTACCAAGTATTCTGACGAGTCAGAATACTCTGGAGCCGCGCTATGTCCCCATTGTACTTGGGTACGAAGAGCGCTGCTCGGACACGGGTCGGTACGTCAGACTGTTTCATAACGGTCAGTGTCGCGTCTGTGTTCGGCAGTCTAATCTTGGGCACGTTTTCGGTCAGCCAGGTCAGGGCGCTGTCGTCCTCGCACCACATCTGAACCGTGCCATCCGCTACCCGTGGGTAACCGCGGAAGGCCGGGAGTGGTTTGGAGGGGTCGGCGTCCATGACGAGGTTTTCAAGGCTGAGCTTGATGTGCTCTGTCTCGTCGGTGGTCATGTCTCGTGATGGAGGCGAGAGGCAGATCGCTACGGCGAGCCGCGCAGGAATATCCTTTGTGGCCCGTGCGTAGGTTCTCTGCTCCCCTTGAGCGGTCTGAATTCTGACGCGCTTGGCGTCCCCCTGGAGCGTGCTCGGCGAGGCCGTGTCGTCCGGGCGCACCCTCTTTGCCGCTCCCTGACCACTTGGTCCTGGTTGCGGTTCCGAGGGGCTTGGCACGGTGTTTTGTGCCAGGGACACCCCGCGCGAGAATCCAGATCGCCTGCCTCGCTTCTTTCTGGGTTGGTATCTTGTGGTCGTCTCGGTGCGGTTCCGGTCGTTTCCTCCGGGTGGTTCTGGTGCGGGCATTGACGTTCCGCGCTGGGTTTCCCCTTCGCGTAATGGTCCTTGCCCGCATGTTTCCGCGTCCGGCTGCTTTTCGCGCTGGGTTTCCCCTTCGCGTACTTGCGGCTGGTCGCGTACTCCCTTACAAGCAACCGTTTGCGCTTCGCGCTGGCTATTGCCTTCGCGGATCTTGCGCAAACGGTTGTTGAGATCTCTGACTCTGTTCCTGATTTTTCCGCGCTTACGCTTAAGCATGCGTACTTCATCCACAGAGGTGAAGCCAGAACCACCAGATTCGGCGTCCCTTCCCGTCCCGTGGTGTTCAGAGTCAATGTCTCTCAGTCTTGCTTCGATCCTCTCGCGCTGGAGTGCCAGCGCGCGGAGTTCGTCGTCAAGACTGGAAAGTCGTGCTCCGTCAGTGTCATTGTCGGGGTTGTTTGTTACACTGTTCCGAACGATGCTCTGTTGCCAGGCCCTCGTGGAAGGTGTATCAGTTGTCAGGGTCGTAGGCGCGGTTGTCGCAGCCGTCAAAGTGTCGGTAGGCGCAGAAGTCGCAGCCATAATTGTGTCGGTAGGCGCAGAAGTCGCAGCCTTAGTTGTATCAGGTGGCGCGTAAGCCGCAGCCGGTGCTGTTGGCGCTAAAGCAGCCTGCCGCGCAGAAGGCGCGGCATATGCAAGCAGATTGGTGCCCCCCCCCCCCAGATTACGGTGGGAGCTGGCCGACGTGTCGGCGTGGGATTCCCCGGCATTGCCGGGACCCACCTGGGGATTAAATTTTCCTTTCTGCGACATATTTCGTGGAGGTTTGTGGGCTTTTTTGGAAGTGAGGTTACCCCACCTCAAGGACCGAAAGGATAAAAAGGGGAAGAAATGGAAGGAAGGATTGGGCGTTGGATCATGGGAATGGGGGTTTGGTTTACCCTAGGCCTGGGAGTTGACTTTCGGGGAAGCGGAGGAAAAGCGCCTGGTGGTTTTTGTTACGTCTATTTCTTATGGAATTAGACCAAGAACAGGGCGGCAACCTCGTGAAGGTGAATCCCCCAGACTTGCCTTGAGGATCTACACGACTGTAGCGCTCGCCCTCAAGACCCCGCCACCCTACCACCTCTGAGGGAGGCAGTAGGGTAGGCCTGCATCTATACTACCAAGCAAGCGTAAGCGAAAGCGTGTCGTTGTGCAACCGTAAAAGCACAAGTACAGGCCCTCCCCTTGATGGAGGCTGTAGCTAGTTTAGTGCGGGGCCACCAGACTACTGCCCCGTAAGTAATCATGGGTCGGATCACCGTGCAGTATAACCAGAGTATTATTTTAGGGGATAGGCCCCACTTCTTACCTATCATCCTCCTGCATTGCCAAAAGGTTATGCAGGCCCTGTTTGGTTTGTTGTCTAAATGCCTATGCGGGGACTTAAAACGCTCTCTCCTTTAGCAGCTCAGCTCTGTGATACGAAGCCTGGTGCCGTTGCACAGTCTGGTTGCATCAAGGTTTCGCATCACCAAAACTGGTACGCCAAATTTAAGCTCCAGCTGATGGGACGGCACGCCCGATAACTCCAGGGAGTTGAGAAATTCAACGGAGTAGGCAGTACTATCATGATCAGCCATCACAATGATATGGATGTGTATACTTTTGTTTTTTTTTTGTTTTTTTTACTGACCCACTTGTTCTTTGGCGCTAGCACAGCAGTTGGATGGGAAAATTCTTCGGAAAATAGAATTTTCCCATCTCCGTTGGATTCCAGACGACCCTCTCTCATTTGCAGCAGCTCTCTCGTTTTACAGTTGGACGCGCATGATGCACGTAATATGGAGCTTTCAATTCAGGAGGTTTTCAGTGGCGACGCCATGAGACATGCGTTTCATCCGCCAGTGTGCCCCTTTTTTATTACAAAATGGCTCCTTTTATTAACTGGCAGTATCTGTCTAAAGTCGGTTTTTCAAATTACCCTTCCTCCCGCGCTGGATGGAACGGAAGGGAGTGTCATCCATGTTCCTTCTTAGCGCTTTGTGTTCCAGAGCCACAGTATCTCTTTCGAACAGTCTCGCAGCTCCAGCAGGCATCGGCCCTTGCGGACCCCTTCCGGTTTGCTGACATCATTTTGAGGCGCGCGTGGAACACGAACGCGCTTTCGAGACGGCCTGTCGTCATAAGACGGTTGGACGGCGAGCTAGCTAATTACTCACCGTTCACAGGGTCTAAAGTCGCTGCGAACAAAATGATGACGCCATCCATCAGCACCTGGTTGCCGCGGATGTCCTGCAAGCTGCGGTTCTATGCCTCTAATGCATGCTTGTGCGACATTGTGCACTCGTCCCAAACTACTTCCCCCGTTTTGGGTGATATTGCATGTTGGGGCGAATCTTCGTATGCAAGATTCAGCGACAGTTTGAAAATGGAATGTGTAGTCCGACCACCCATAAGCAAAGTTGCAGCAATGCCTGAGGAACGCACAACCACAGTTATATGACGACACGGTTGGCGCAGTGGTTGAGCGAATGGCTGCTGCGTTTTGAGTATGTTTTCATTTTTAAACTTTTTAGAGATTTTTTTGTACAGTGAAAATTGGTCAATTTTCATTCATTAATTTATGATTACCTGTTTTTTGAATGGTAAAAAAAACGAAAAGTATACATTAATCTATTTTGTAATGATTTGAAAAACTTAAAGCATAAATATAAAACAAAATACCTAAAACTTACAAAAAGTGAAAACTGGTTGGGGATCGAACTCGCGAACCATGTTTATTATTTTTGAAAATCTAATTGCATTAAAAAAAATCACAAAAAGTGAATACTGGCTGCGATTCGAACTTGCGAAGCTCGGTTTACAGGGCGGTCGCTGAACCACTAGGCCACTTATACCTGTAACAAATCCTGTGAAATAGCCGTTCTATTCTAATGCATGCATGACATTTGTCAGTTGTCAAACCGTCGCCAAGAATTGTCACTCAGTAGCCAAGAATATGGTTGTAATGCTCTATAGCTCATCCCCCTAAATTAATAGCGTGATAATAAATAGCCTATGTGTTATTCCAGACTATAATCTATCTTTGTTCCAAATTTCATCTAGATCCATTCAACCGTTCTGGCGTGATTGAGTAACAAACATCCATCGTAACTTTCGCATTTATAATATTAGTAAGAAGTAAGATAGTAAGAAGTAAGATGTAATGTTGTTACTGGAGCTCTGCCCAGACTGATAGGTATTGAACTTATTGAACTAGCTAGCAGTTCACTTCAATGAGTAGTTATGAAGTTCGATACAATAAGACGGGACTTTCCAAAGAAATTTCATCCAGATTGTTAATAAAACTAAGTAAAATTCCATAAAATAAGATATTTTATTGATTCGTTTTTTAACCGACTTCAAAAAAGGACGAGGTTCTCAATTCGTCGGAATCTTTTTTTTATGTATGTTCACTGATTACTCGAAGACTCCTGAACCGATTTCTATTTTTGCTTCAAAGGGTATAACTTCCCAGAGGAAAAAATCAAGGGACAAAATCTCCCATTTAAAAGAGAATGCTCATGGAAGTATGGAATCCCGTACCATGCTGCATCAAAATCAAACCTTGTTTTTTATAGACTACACTGATCGTATTAACTCCTACAAAAATTATTTTTGAAAAAAAAACCCGCGTTTCAGAGTTATTTTATAAAATCGAAACTAACCTAAAAAGTAGGTCTATTTTTTCGACGCTACCAACGACGTATTTTAACACACATACATTACATTATTGCTCTAAAAACAGCGTAATACACTAATATTAGTAAGAATTACGAGTTAAAGTAACATCCACAGTATGCTTGACTGAAACTCGATTTTATTTTAGACCTTTACATTGCCAATAGTCAGTCAGTACAGTACAAATGTCAGATGCCACAGATAAGATAACTATAAACCATAGAGTATAGTAAGTGCTATAAACTAGTCGGGATTTAAGGATGTAATCGATAAATCAAAATCTTTAGGCTGAGAAAATCTATTTTGTTGCAAATAGCAATAAACCAAACTAAATCGATTTGGTGTACTGATCTTACTTAATTGTAATTAATTTTAGAGTCCGCTCGACAGACAAGGGTTTGTTCAATTGAAACGGAACGTCGTTTATATTCAGTTGAAACGGAACGCCATATAAAGGGAGTAAAACAATATTCATACTTTTAAACTCGAAAAGTATATTTCCAGTTCAAAAATCAAATCCCGACGCGTAATGCCGTAAAAAAATATGAAACTAATTACTATAATATTTTGGTTTTGAGGCGCGAGACTTTTTGGTACCAACTTTGGTCATTGTCCTTTTATCGAAATCGGTAGACGGTTTTTGAAAAATACCTTAACCTAATTTCTTGTTTTCATTACAATACGCCTGTAATCTCCGAACGGTTAGGCAGAGGTGCATCTAATAGACTACACCCACATTGCGCCAGTTATGTTTAAGTCTCGTGGAGGCGAGTCTATTGTCATAAATAATAACTGCTACTGAGAAAGTCCTGATAGGAAAACCCAATAACACATCGCCCGAACAGGGAATCAAACCCAGGGCCCCATTTTCAGCAGCCGCGACCACTATGCCGACGAGCTAACTAAAATAATTGAACAGATACTTTCTTCATCGCCTGTTGTAATAATATTATTATTATTGTTGTTTTGACATTTTTGTTCCTCCAGCTAGCCGGGAAGTTCTGATGGCACGGGCCTAAGCCAAGTGTTCATCAGTTGGGTTAAGTGCGGTTGTGGAAATATTAGATTCCACGCGGTTGTGCGCAGACTGTATGATATTGTCCGATTCACACTGCAGAAACTTTCTTACTAGCCTGCATGTGTTTAGAATCACTGCCTTCTGCAGTAAGTGATAGGTGCTAGCTGGTAAGTTTAGGGAACTAAGAGACTGATGAAGCTGTTTGGGGATGACTCCTGTTGAAGAAATCACTATTTTTATTATTAGATACTTTCTTCATCGTCTTTTGTCATTTCCAAGATAAACTGACCGTTTAAACTGTCGCCTTGCCTCTTAACCTGCAGCTAGTCTGACATACTTGTACAAACTTTGAGCTCGAGAACGTGTCTTCGATATAAAACACGGAACTTATAATGCCGCTGAACTACGAGTTGCAAACTGGTCGGACAGAATTTAGTTCACCTGTTTAAATATGCAGAGAGTCTTTGAGATTAAAGTTGTATTGGTGAGTTTAGTTTTAGGATGTTAAAAACAAAATTCAATTTTACAAATACTAGGTACATATTAGTTAGTACAGTAATTTTACAGCGTGTTCCAAAAAGGTAATTTCTTCTTCTTTTGTCTTATCTATCTTCTTGTTTTATAATACCTTCTTTTTTATTAAGAGGATGATTATTACTGAAATAAGATTTTTCAGCTAAACTATCAGATCGACCTTCCATACCAACTAATTTATGTCCTGAAACTGATTTATTATATCAATAAAATTTAGTATTGTTGAGTAAAAGGGAAACTTATCTCACAAAGAAGATTAGGTACACAAGTAGTTTAATTAAACAATGATTTAAATTTTTCGATTCACCCTTCCTCATCAAATAGGTACTGATTAAGTTTCTGTTGCGGTGACAAAGACATTTTAGTCAACGTATTTGCTGCTGTATTTTATACTAATTTTTCGCCCGCGGCTTCGCCCGCGTCGGGTTCGGTTATATCGCGTTTCCAAGAGAACTCTTCAAAAGTCCGGGATAAAAACTCTTCCATGTTCTTTCTCAAGGTCAACTCTATCTCTGTACGAAATTTCATTAAAATCAGTTCAGTGGTTTAGACGTGAAAACGTAACAGACAGACACACAGAGTTACTTTCGCATTTATAATATTAGTAGGGAAGTAGGGATAGGGATTCCCTGTCACTTTGTTGCAACACTAACGAACACTAAAACCACTAGAGGAGACCGACACAAAAATGCAATAAACAGTTAACTCATTAAACAGTTGACGAACACCGAAGCGCTGATCAAAGTTTAAATTAGACAGAATAGTTTCACGTTCGCGTCGCCGCCACTCTGGTGACTAATCCTAGGTAATCACCACTTTTACTGTTCACTCGTTAATTGAAAATTTGTTGTGAGTTATGTTGTTGATGGACGAAGTTCGACGTACACTTTAATGGGTTTTTGTGTGTAGAGACGCTTCCGTATATTTTAAGTTGTGAGCGTTCAGAGGTTGATGTATTGTGTCCTGTGTCTAGGATGGAAGACTAGATGTAGAAACCAGCCTTAAAATGCTGTCGTAAAGGTTTAAATTGTCAATGTTATGTACACGCCGGGCGGCGAACTTAGGGTTGACTCGTAGCCCGACCAGCCATGGACAAAGAGGTCCTGTGCGTCTTCACAGAGAACGTGCGGTCGCTGGACAGGTCGCACTTGGTAATGGGGCTTGGAATGATAGGCTGATACCAGTTGGTGGTGCGCGCAAATTTCCTTTTATCTCCCGTGCATCGACACATGTAGTAGTAGAAAAAGTGGGTTTTTAGTCGCTTAAAGTCCGACATAACTCTCCGCTTGCTTTTAAACATGTTTCCTTCTTATCTCTTCTTTAGCAATTTCCTATAGCAGAAGATTCCACATTATATGGTTACCTATGAGGTATGTACGACGACTACGACTTGTAGTACAGGGAAAGGTTGAAGGTACAAGAGCACGCGGCAGGTCACCAATGCGTTGGACCGACCAAGTCAAAACTGCACTCAATGGTCCACTCCACGAATGTACAAGAAATGCCACAGTAAGGGAGGAATGACGACGGATTGTGAAGCTTGCTACCACCCCTGATGTGACGACCACGACCACTCTGCCAAGAGTGTGACGACGAAGAAGAAGAAGAATGAGGTATGACATACATAATGACTTTTTTATGGAGAAACACTGTCTCCCAAGTCACAGGTGAAAACCTAGTTTGGGAGCCAGGGGACTTCTGGGAATGGGAATCTGTGGGACATAATCTATATGTTATATCTTATGATGTCTGTAACAATGTTATCACTGTACTGAAATAATATATTTTTTATTATTTTCATAGGTAATTGGTTTCTAAATACATACTTGTATGTAAAGAGTTTCATAATACATAGATTCGTATATCATCCGACACAAATTAAATTATGCGACGAAATAACTACTTCTAATCTATAATCCAAGAAAATCACTACGAGTAAATTAAGCATCTCTTTACACCTGCTCATTTGATACTCCATAAAAGGACCGAAGTGCAGTCTCTTAATCATAATAAAATTGAAAAAAAAAACACCTGTGTCATACATACACACATTTGGGTCGAGTAAGTATTTTTTTTTCGACATTTCAATGATGGTCCTGTAGCGGTATTACAAAAAGTACTACAGCAACATAGAACAACAAAGTACTACTGCACCATCTATGACGCAAATGATGAACTAAACATCGAAATACTCGTACATCTAAATCCTACATCGTGCAAGTAAAGTTATCCGCGACTGAAGACTATATAGAAGAACCCGACAACAACTGTCGGGCAGTAGCCCACCAAACATGACACCCGTCTGGTCGGAGGATCATCCCTTTTCTATGGGGGATGAAGAACTTTACACCCTGTTGTTCATACTCCCAAAGTCCCATGGAGAAAGTAGTCTAGTTTGATGGTGTGAATCATACCCTGAAATATGACCATACCTTTCTGGTACTTGATATATAACGTTCCCCACGGACAGACCATCGACCACGCGAGCCCAAGTCGGATAAGCGGATAATGGAGGTTGGTATATCATCCGACACAGATTTTATCATGACAAATAACTACATAAAGTCTATAATCCAAATAAAAAATACTAGTAACTTACGCATCTCATTACACTGCTATTTGATCGTTCTTATATCAGTAAGGACTTAAGTGCACTCTCTTAATAGTTAAACGATATTAACTAGTGAAGTAACAGTACACACGTACATCTTAACATCTGTCTAGAGACGGATACGAGGAGCGATGAAGAATACATTAGTGTTACGAGTACCATGCATAGTGCAAGTTAAAAGATTCCTTAAAATGAACCTAATATGACTTAAAGTGAGGAATCAGTCACTTGCGATAAGAACGATGATTAATCATCATCCCGCCTGTGATCCTCTTATAGCAAAGTGTACCTTATAGTACACCAAAGTTTCACCAGTAGTGTTTTAAGTCTCAATTAATGGGCGGTGGCGAGCCTATTGCCATCAACCGGTGATGAATGCATACTCCAGGCTGCTACTGAAAAACTTATTGTGGAAATACTTAATGATACTTATCCCGACCCGAGAATCGAATCTTTTGCACTGACTAACGAGGCAATCAAAATTCGGTTGGCGCAGTGGCTAAGCGAATGGCTGCTACGCTACGTGTCGTGGGTTCGATCTGTGTAGGGAACAAATATTTGTATGGCCGGTAGGTCATCTATCTGTAGGTAGTTGTTTGATTTTTGGCTGACAAATATTTAAACTCACACAATGTGAGTTTAAATATTTGTGAACGTACCCACGAGAAATTTCTAGTGTCGGTGCAAAGTAAAAAATAAAATAAGCAAGCCAGCATGCATTGGCTATTCAAATACACACCGTATTTGAATAGCCAATGCATGCTGGCTCGCTATGATGCAATTTACTCTTAATATAAGAAAAATAAGTGTATTCTTCTCGACAAAATACACATTACATGAAATAAATAACAACGTTCAATGTCAAGCGATCCGTAGCGGGACGTTGATTTGCTACGGTAATTTTTCAATGGCGTAGCAACGTAGCATAGTAGTATTGCGTGCTACGACGTAGCATGAAGGATTTTGCGTAAACATTACAAATTATTTATGTTAAAGTTATTTACAATTTGAAATCGTTACAGTATGTAGATACAAGATATACTAGCAAGATTGTTGATTGATGAATTTATCAACAGAAGAATATGCTAGAAATCTTAATTATTTAACGAGGACTAATCAAAGTAAAAATGAAATAGACATCTTCACTTAATCGGTCAAAGCTATCAACGAACGTGGAATGCAAAGCACGAATCTGTTATAACACTTACACGTTAACGTCTGCATTGAGACAGATGTGAGAAGATTTCGAGGTGTACTTAAAAACACCCGCATTTCTCACGATATGTTTAAGCCCCATGTAGTAGGGATTATCACCAACCCATTATCACCAACCGTGCACAATTACAGACCTAGGGATTATACTTAAAAACTCGATGGGAAAACCCAGTAATATTCCGACCGACCTGAAAATCGAACCCACATCACATCGCATGTATTTCCTCGAAGGTTTACGCAGAGGTTAATATAGTACGCCCACTCACGATTCCAAACTCTGGGTTACTACTGAGAAATTCATAATGGTGAAACGTAATAGCACATTGCCCGAACTAGCAATTGAACCTAGGGCCAGCTCATAACATAGTAATAACATGATGTTTTTTTTTTCGAAGGTTTATGCAGAGGTTCACATAAGTACACCCACCCAAAAATTCAAAATTGAGTGTTACGTCGGTTGCTTTACGAGAACATTCTAGATTACGTGCGAGCCTCGAATGTTCTAATAAGGACCTGTCTATAAGATTAGAGTCTAGAATGTTCCACTATAGAACTGTCTAGAAGATCCGAGAAGGTTGTAGAACCTTCTCGGAGGATAATGTTCTACTATGGAGCTTTTTAGAAGATTCGAGACAGTTGTGGAACCTTCTCGAAAGATGATGTTCGACTATGAACTGTGAAGTAGGTTCCTGAAAGTTGTCGAACCTTCTCGAAGGATCGGTCAGCATATAAATAGCCATCGTGTTTGCGAGAGTCAGTCAGTCTGATTTTGGCTTCACAACGAAGCGAATCGAAGTGAACTAGAAGTGCGATATCTAAGTGAATAGTGATCAGTAGTATATTTGTGATTAAGTTTTAAGTGTTTTGTAATTAATAAACTTATTTGTTGTTTAATTGGTAGTCATTAATTTATCCCATACCCAGCTCGTAACAATAGCATTGAGAAATCCCTAAAGGAAAAACACAATTACACTTATCCCGACCAGGAATTTTAACCCAGAACCACCAAATGATCAGCAAAAGCAAAACTGAACTCTAAGAGAACCTACAACTAGTATTAGTACATTAACGTTCCAACTAATTCCTTCAGGAATGAAAGCGATGCAGTTCTGCGGGGACCGGGAGGGAGCACAAAGAGAGAGCGCCCGGACAATCGCCTTACGCAAACACTGCCAGTATTACTCCGCGCTCACAACTATGCCCGCATTCCGAAACAGCAATGCATTTAATTTTTTTGTTGGATCGTTGAATTCTTCAAGAAGTTTCTGTAAACGGTATTTTGTATAGTATTTTATTATGTGCGTCTTTTGTGCGATGTGAGGTAAGCCATGAGATGTGGTGTTAGATGCACTTTTATTTGAACAAAAATATTTGACGTGTTATTATAGTTGACTGGATTGGTAATACCGAAGTATATTTGAAAAAAAGAAGCTTTGGTGTATTGTTTTAGGTGTTGGGATAAAGAAGCCTAGACGGACTGTTAAAAACTTGGTTTTGATCTATTATTGGTGCCCTAAAGAACAATATTTTATCGTTTGAATTCACAAAGGCATAAGAATAATATTTTCTTCGTAATTGTGATCAATTTTTTTAATTAGGTTATACCTGGGGCCTTCCAGCTACGGAGATATTGAAGTTCAATGGTTCAACTTTTTTTTAAATAAAACTTTTATTTTATAACTCAACCTAAATACCTCCATGACCCCTATAGTTTTCAATACATCCATCAGCACAATGTATTGAGTGCGTTACATTGAGTCCTACGTAAACCGTGATATTTCACGCCAAAAGTAGCCGTTTCCCAGCAGAATTTGTTACTTAGAGTTACTTAGTTTGATGTACAGAGTGCTTGGTTGACGGTTTCGTGTAGGGTCCATTTCGTCGCCTTAGAGTGAAAACCTCGGGAATGCATTTCTGCACAAATTTATTTTATTGCGTTTCAAGGAAGAAAACCTCGTAACGCACATTCTGATCTGACTAATTTGTTCATTCGATACTCGTAGCGCCATCCATGACAGTAAATGAGAACCTCGTAAATACTGGCATTTGTCAGTTTGGCGTGAATACCTTGCAACGAACGTGTCGTTACTTATTTGAAAATTGATCCACAACAGTTTTGGAAATAAAAGCGGGTTAAATTTCCATATTCATTAATAAAAAAACATAAAGTTAGTTTAATTTAATTTGTTTTAATTTAGTTTAATTTGTTTTAATTTAGCGCAACTTTGATTATTTAGTATTTTTATTTTTATTCTTATTTTAAGTTACGACAACGTTTTGTGAGCATGCAGAGTTTACCTGGAAGTGATTGTTACACTTTATTCTGATTTGTTGCTTCTGATTCATTTGTTTTTTACCAGTGTATACAATGGGGTGAAAAACTGCCTTTTTATCCCACCAGATGTCGCATAATCAACTTTGCCTAATTGTGTTCTGTCACCTGTCAAAATCCATACTAATTTACGATTTTTATATAAACAAATATCGAAAATAATTAAATACTATAAATATGACGCAGTGTTGTGCTCCAGACTGCAAAAATCAAGGAAGACATATATTTCCAAAGGATCCAAAACGCCGAAAAGCCTGGGAAAAACCATTGAGAATCAAAAACTTTAAAGCAACCGAGCACTCTGTGTTGTGCCCTGCTCATTTTAAAGCTGATGATTATTTTGGCCAAAGTAAATATACCGGTACGTGTGATTGATTCATAATAACTCGTGGATAATTGTAGATCATTTTGCATAGAAAGTAATGATAATATGTTATTTATTTCAGTGTATGAGCCTAAGGCTAAATTCTTAAAGAAAACTGCAGTGCCTTCAATCTTTTCTTTAATTTCTTCAATTACATTGTTCAATGTTGCCTTCATTGCTCAACAGAATATTTACAATATAGACAACTTTTTCATTTGGGCCTTGCATTGGCCCTGTATGTATGTGTATGCACCTTCAATGCTATACCGTGCAGTCAACAAACACCTGGCTTCATACATAGCCTGTCCTTTCGGCTGAGCATTCAGAGCATTGAATCTGAAAGAAATAGAATAGCACTTTAGGCACTTTGGTAAATCATGTAACATAGAAGGTACCTCCTATAATTTTAGTCCTAAAGTCTAAATATAAAGGTATCATTAAAGAGATGCTACAAGAGATTTTATAAATGAACTCACCATTCGAAGTACGACTGTATTTCTTGCCTATTTAGAGCAGGAATCGGCGAATCGGCATTGATGTCTTTGTAAGAAGAAGTTGGTGGGCACCGATATTGTGGGTCACTGAGAGATGTGCCAGGCTCTAGGTTGACATTAAAATTAAAATTTCGGTCGTATGCTTCTAATCTGAAAGTCAAAAACATACATCATAATAGATTCGATGAGAAAATCGATTATTTTTCAATATAACCTTAAAATTATTTATTGATTACCTTTCAATCAAAACTGCTTTTTTCCCTGCTGTTGATGCATTTCTTTAACGTAACTCCACTTTTAATTGTGAAACAGTCCAAAAAGAATACATTTTAAATATAAAATTAGTCGAAAACAGCAATAACAAATTCACTAAATCGTCAACATTTATCTGACAAGGCAGGGTCGATGCTAGCGACATCTAAGTCGACCTTTGAGTTTTTCTCCTCATTGTTGGTGAACCAAATAAATAAATAAATAAAAGACGCCGTACAAAAATTTTACAGCACGCAGTCTTTTTTTCCTCCTGAAAAGTTACTTCTTTTTCACTTACGAGGTTTTCACTTTAAGGCATCGGTTTACACCTTGTATACGACCTTAAAGCGTCCTTTCCTTAGTTCCGCTTTGATTAAGCTGTAAATTAACTAAAAAAAAGTATAACATTAATTTTATTGCTTAAGCGATGTCATGTTACATGTTAACTACCGTGATCACGTTTCTAACAGACATTAAGTAAACAAGTATTTAATGGCGAGACAAGTAAATAAAACGGGCCGTAGGTACATGGAACAGTTACGAGCTAAGCGAGGGTAGTAGCGCGTCACGATACGAACTAAGGGGATGAACACTGAATTAACACATGGGGCTTATTCTGTGAGTTGTAGGAATTTTAAGTCAATAAGAGCACTAAACTTGTTAATTTTTCAGGAATTACACATAAACGTTACATAACATCACACCTTGTAATCGGAGGGTTAGGCAGTGGTGTACCTAACAAATACACCCACATTTCGCCAGTTATGTTTAAGTCCCATGTAATAGGGGGCGAGCTATTGCCCTCCACCGGGCACAAATCCAGACTCCGCGGCTGCTAGTGAGAAATTCCTGCTGGAAAATCCTAATAACATTGCCCGACCCTCAATCAAACCCAGAACCTCATGCTCAGCAGTCGCGTTTGCGGCCACTAGATCAACGAGGCAGTCAGTCAGTTAAATTATTATAAAGTTAATGAAATCGCTGAGTTTTTAATTATTTCGTGCTTAAAGATTCACGGTTTACGTTTCTCTTTTAGCTTCTAGTGATAGTGGACAAAATCTCACTAAACAAAGCACTTACAGCTGTACAATTATTTTGGCCAATAAAGTTTTATTGGCCAAAATAATTGTAAATCTAAGAGAAAACTGCTGTCCACACCGTGATGATAAATTATTTGAGGACTGTTTGACGGTACTCCTAGCCAGCGAGAACATTGCATTATATTTCTATTGTTACGAGCTGGGTATGAGATATATTAAATACTACCGATTAAACACGAAATAACTTTATTGGAAGCAAAAGATTTAAGACCAGTATACTACCGATCACTATTCTCTTAGATATCGCACTTCTAGTTCACTTCGATTCGCTTCGTTATGAAGCCAAAATCAGACTGACTGACTCTCGCAAACACGATGGCTATTTATATGCTGACCGATCCTTTGAGAAGGTTCCACAACTTTCAGGAACGTTCTTCACAGTTCATAGTTGGACATCATCCTTTGAGAAAGTTCTACAACTTTCTTGAATCTTCTAGATAATTCTATAGTGGAACATTCTAGACTCTAATCTTATAGACAGATTCTTACTAGAACTTTCGAGACTCGCACGTAATCTAGAATGTTCTCGTAAAGCAACCAACCTAACACTATTTATGTCCACACTCCACACATCACAATAACAACCACATCGAAAAACTTCCAGAATACGCCTTCCAAAAATTTAAAACGACACCGTTGCATGCCTACCCGCCATAACAACGGGGGCGCCACTGTCTTCGCAGTAAACGGAAACGATTTATTATAATAATTTCCGTTAAAATGGCTGCTCTTCGTTTAAGGCTGTGCGTTCGCGTGAGCTTCTGTGGGAACTTGTACATGAATGATGGTGATGTCTCCAGAAGGATTAAGCTAATAATGTGGATAAAATCTTTGCAATTTGTGTTATTGTTAACGTTAATTGGATTAATTAGGGAAGTTTATTTGAAACACTAGGGCCATGGGGTCCAAGGGGCCCACCTAGTATTTCGGCATATCGTCAAGCGGTTGGTCGACTCTGCCTTTTTCTGACTGGCCTTTTTAGGGTTCCAGACCTCAAAAGGAATAAACGGAACCCTTTTTTTTTTTTTTTTTTTGGAGGGTGGGAAATCATCAAATGACTCCTCCCGCTCTGGGCGGAGCGGAAGGGAGTGTCAGACTCTTACTGACTAAAAACCACCCATGTTCCTTCATTGGCCCTTTATGTTCCAGGGCCGCGGTATCTATAAACGGAACCCTTTTAGGATCACTTTATTGTCCTTCCGTCTGTCTGTCTGTTAAGACCCTTTATCTCGGGAACGCGTGGAGGTATCGAGTTGAAATAAAAACCTTATACTCAAGTCTACAGTCCCTTGAAGCTGTGAAAAAATCAAACTTCTTAGTTTGATTTTGTTTGTGTCAATAACATCAGTTACGCTGACGACATGGTGTTGCTGAGTCCATCTGTAGGTGGGTTGAGAAAACTGTTAAATGTCTGTGAGTCATACGCCGAGATTCACGGCTTAAAGTACAACGATAGAAAGAGTGAGTATATGATTATCAGAGGTAAAAATAAAGAACCTGAGCATATACCGCCAGTTTATCTAAACGGGGTATCTTTGAGCCGTGTTTCTGAGTTTAAGTATCTAGGGCACGTTGTAACTGAAACCCTTAATGACGACAGAGATATTGAGAGGGAAAGAAGAGCATTGTCGGTGCGTGCTAACATGTTGGTGCATAGGTTCGCAAGGTGTACGGCACAGGTTAAGGTAACTTTGTTCAGAGCATATTGTCAAAGCTTTTACACCAGCGCCCTATGGACCAACTATACGCAGCGGGCCTACAATGCTCTTAGAGTGCAGTACAACAACGCCTTTAGGATTCTGGTGCGACTGCCTCGGTTTTGCAGCGCCTCGGGCATGTTTGCCGTCACGAGGGTGGATGACTTTTACGCTATAATGCGCAAAAAGTCAGCCTCACTAATTCGCCGAATTCGAGGTAGTGGCAACGGAATCCTAAGGATGATTGCAGAGAGACCTGAATCTGCAGTTGTAGGAAGGCTTATCAGGCTGCATGTTGTATAAGTTTTGTTTTGTTTTAACTAACAACCTATGGACATTTTATTAGTCTGAAGTAAACGAATTTTATTTTATTTTATTATTTATTTAGTTAACGTAAAAAAAGATGCGGTAGTTTATGCCGCAAAAAAACGTTTGTTTCGACACTGTCAAGGGAATCAAAATTTAAAGAGTATCATGAAATGTGGCAAGAAGCAATGTCTTACAGCACATGTTAAGGAAAAAATCCAAAAACTATAAATATGTAGTTTAATGACAAAATACCTTCAAGTTTGTGCGGAACCCTCGGTGCGCGAGTCTGATTCGCACTTGGCTGGTTTTTTTGGCCATAAAGATCATTATTGCCATCCAACGTGGCAATGCTTACAGCCTTCTGGGCACTTTCCCTACTGGCAGCGATGTGTGATTTCTCATTTTGATACTGGTACATATTTTTACTATTATTTAAGATATATTTTTAGTTTAAATATACATACTAAATTCAAATAAAGATTATTTTAACAACATTTTTTTATACAATCAATTTTGATTCGGGAATTTCGTCGTAGCATCTACTACAAAATTCATCTTATGAGTAAAAAGGACTTCTTTGTGGTGTACTTATTTAGTTAGGTATTTTTCGTCATCACCCCTAAATCTGACATACCATAATCTTCTCCAAAACCAAAATCACTCTACCAGATCTGTGCTAACTTAGTTCTTCTCAGTCTGTTTTGGATCTCTCGACTGTGGACACGGGAAATATTAAGGATTCTGCCCACTACTTCGTACTATACCATGACCGTGCTGTGAACGTAACAGGCAAAAAAATATTCTTTGATTTTTTTTTTCTTTTATTAAACAGTATGCAGAGACTAGATGCCAATGTATTACATAACACTTGTTTGCAGTGTTTTGTTCACGAGATCATAACCATGTGTTTAGATAGAAGATTTAATGCTTAATATGATTCTGAATTCAGAAAAAAATTAGGACGTCCAGTTTTGAAATTTTTTACATTATTTGAATCTTTTTTTAAGGAGATTGAGCAAGTTACTATGGCACTTGGTTGCGCAACTTTTGACACAGTATAGTAATGAAAATTAGACACAAAAAAGGGGTAGTGTCATACTTCAAAAGTTTAAATTCAAAATTAAATATTGTGGGGTGTTTGAAAAAAAACATAAGTTGAGTACCTATTGAAGTTATGTTACATCTCAAAACAATGTTAATTGAGTTACCTATGTTCATTATTTAAGATATTTAAACACATTGATCCAGAAATCCATTCATACAGCGCAACATGTTTTAAGTCTAGAACAAATCACCGTGGACGTAAAAACGTTCTAACAATTCACAGCACACGCACAAAAAGAGTCAAATCACTCGATGTAGAGATTAAGACAATCTTCTTCAAAGTCTTCAAAGTTTTTTTACAATACCCACATTGTAAAAAAACTTGACGTATTAAAAATATTTGACATTCATTTCAATTATTAGAAGGTAGTCACAAAACAAATCCAATAGGTTCTACATTACTAACAAAGAAAAAAAATAATTGTAAACTAGTGATACAATTAAAATGCTAACAGACACATACGACTTAGAATTTTACCAGGAGCTGTCATCCAATTCTTTATTTTGTCCTTGATCCAAAATATAATGTTCCTGTCGCCAATCTTCATTGTTCGCGTGTCATGGCGGTTTAGCATGAACATCGGGAATATCTCCGCGAAAGATGATCAGTTCGTAAACAAGATTACAATCTCTGTAGATTGACAAGATATTCTGATAAGCAGTAATTGGGTTAGAATTGTATTGTTTGGACATGTTTCTTGCTTGTGTAACGATTTTTGTGTGCCAGGAACTGATTTTAAGTTTGGTTTAAGTCGCAGAACACGGTGACTCCTGGGCGGCCGCTAGTTACTGTCAAAATCCAAACCAAGCGTGTCATTAAACGTCACCGTTCACTCTCTCGAAATCAACTGCCCTCGACGATTCTCATCTAACAATCTGACAAATATGACATCTACGTTGCGCTTGCTGCGCCAAGTCCGACACGGGTATTGTTCATAAAGCCTAACTTCAAAATAGGTTTAACTGTATTTTGAATCGTGCTATGGCGGCTGCCCTTCACTTAAGAACGTTACATTTCCATTTGCATGTGATAGCATATCCATGTATATGAGAATGTCTGACTGTTTAAAAACTCTCAGTAATTACTACATTAATAATAATAATGATCCAGCAACGTCAGCTGTCAAACATAAAATAACATTGACGAATGGCGACGTTGCATTACAAAAATATTACTAATTTTATAATCATCGTAAATAAATATCTTGAGAACAGAAAGGTTCTAATTTAAAATAAACCTAATATACATTTTATACTACGATGTATTTTATAGAAATAGTTTTTATTGTGGCTTAAAAGGCTTAGTATCCAAACGAAAGACATTTGTTATATTTGAATAATCAAGTTAAATGTTTATTTAATTTAAAATGAATTAGTAATAATTAAGTGATATTTATAATGTGTCCCAGATCTTATCTTGCAATTTCAATATATCAAGTTGTTTCAATCAATTCTCTGAGCTATCAGTTGATGTTCATATTTTATCCGATTAAACAAATAGATTACAAATAAATACTTACTAGTTTGGTAAATTATCTAATGAAGTTTTAAAATAGTTCCCTTAAAGAGGATTTGTTAATTGTTGTCTATGTTATTAGTTATTTAGCTATAACATGTGACCATTTGCCATTGGTTTATTATGGCGGGTAGGATGTACTGAGTATTTGACGTGTATAAAAATAGAGGTTGTCGCCAATTCGGGGCTTTTATGCTGCAAGTGTTCTAAGGGTTAAGACCTACCCTGAGTGGTGTATTGTATGTGCCATGTGTATAGTATTACGTTTGAAAGTGACATAGTATTGAAGATACCAAATGTGTAAACCTGGAACCAATTTGTATTACTTTAAAGATCTACAAGTTATGTAAGTAATTTGATATTAAACTATGAATGTTACTGATAATTATGTGCTAGAATTATGTGTTATAATGTGGATTATATTGCTTATTGTTTATCTTCACTGATAAATTGCTATAATTTGAGAAGGGCCCAGGAGAATATATAATTGTTCTGGCATAATACTTTAAAAGTTGTTACCGTGGAGTTTCTTGTCCATTCTTCTCCACGAAGACCTAGGTTTGCGAATGGACGTAGCTTGATAGATATCTGACAAGCCTAATCTAAATAAATGAATAGTCTAGTCTTGTCTTTCTGTGTCTTTTCTTGATAGAAACCCTTTTCCCTACACACCTTTTTAGAGATACTTTTAGACACAGTAAATAACAAGTAACCATTCTGACACTCAAAGCTTGATAATCAGTGGATATTAATACATATATATACATATACATCTGTGTATCATCAAATTTATAACACATGCAATACAATAATTATAAAACCTATCTACTAAGTACTAAAGGAAAATTACGTACTTTCTCTTCACATGTAACTAAGATTAAGTACACCATTTGATTACATCTAAAAGTACGAGAAAGAAGAAAAAGTAAAAGCAAAAGCACATTCAAAACATCCATTTCAGCTGCAACCCGTGCCACAAGTATCTGTTGCGAAGTTAACAAGAAAATTAGCAATGCATTACGTGTTCAAGCTCCTTCGTTGAAAAAGAACTGCATTTCAAGGAGATTTGTTGAATATTTCCATATATTTGTTTGGTTTCTATCTTGATATGGTAATATCCCATCTGTTGCTTTAATAAATACTGGTGGTATTTTTTCGGAGAGTTATTGAAAGATTATATTATCAGTCATTATTAATGAAGAAAGGTTGGTTTTGTTTGGTAATTATTTAACGTGTTCATAATAATTACAAAAATAAATCATTCTACAATAAGCGTAACTTCCAAAGATAACAATGTCGTTCTTATTTTATTTTTGCTCTTTCTAAAACTGATTCATATTCTATACTAGCTTCTGCCCGCGACTTCGTACGCGGATCCCGTTGCTTATGCCAGCGACAACGGGGTCGTCAAAATCGAAAACTTGAAACGTCTGATGTAGAATTCTAAGGCCCGGGGACGGGAAAACAACGGGATGAGCGAGACGATTGGAGTCGTTCCAGATCATTCATTTTTGTATGTCAACAGGAAATGCCCATCAGACTAAATAACTTTTGCTAAGACGTCATTCCTTAATATGTTATAGCGCTGCCATGGGCTTTGGAGTTCCACAGCAGGTGTTCCAGATCTTCAAATTTATTCTCACAGCAGAAAATGGTCTTCATGTGGAATATTTTTAGCTGTAGCACCATTTTTATATCTCTTATACTGTAGCTGGTCTGTTGCGGTTCTGCATCAGGTGTTAATTTTCCAAAATAAATTATATCCTTTATGTTGCCCAGACTATACAACAAAAAACTTTTCTTCCCGTTACTCCGCAGCAGATCCCAAGGGTACACTGAATTAACTTCTGTCTCTTCATGCCGTACTCCAGCAATCCTTTCTCTCTCACTTTCTAACTGATAATGAATATTTTGTTGTGTGCGTGTTCGGGACAATGTATGATAATCTCGATCAGCAGTTAGTCGCGCATCACGTTCATCACTCGTTTCAAAAGACCTGTTAGTAGATGTGCGAATTCGCTGAGAACTCAAGCGTGATTCTGTATCGGTAAACGTTTCTGACTCGCGAGACAATGCATGTCGCTCACGATCAGCAGACAGTCGCGCATCACGTACTGCACTTGTCTCTAGAGACCTAGCAGCAGATGCGTAGATACGCTGAGAACTCAAGCGCAATTCGCTATCCGTGAACGTCTCCGACTCGCGAGACAATGCGTGACGTTCACGATCAGCGGACAGTCGTGCATCATGTTCCGCACTTGTCTCTAGAGACCTAGCAGCAGATGCGTAAATATGCTGAGAACTCCAGCGCAATTCTCTATCCGTGAACGTCTCCGACTCGCGAGACAATGCGTTACGTTCACGATCAGCAGACAGTCGCGCATCATGTTCCGCACTTGTCTCTAGAGACCTATAAGCAGATGCGTAGATACGCTGAGAACTCAAGCGCAATTCTCTATCCGTGAACGTCTCCGACTCGCGAGACAATGCGTGACGTTCACGATCAGCGGACAGTCGCTCATCATGTTCCTCACTTGTCTCTAGAGACCTCGAAGCAGATGCGTAGATACGCTGAGAACTCAAGCGCAATTCTCTATCCGTGAACGTCTCCGACTCGCGAGACAATGCGTGACGTTCACGATCAGCGGACAGTCGCGCATCATGTTCCGCACTTGTCTCTAGAGACCTTGAAGCAGATGCGTAGATACGCTGAGAACTCAAGCGCAATTCTCTATCCGTAAACGTCTCCGACTCGCGAGACAATGCATGACGTTCACAATCAGCGGAGAGTCGCGCATCATATTCTTCACGGGTCTCTAGAGACCTGGATGTAGATGCATAAATACGCTGAGAACGCAAGCGAGCATCACGATCCGAAGAGGTTTCTATAGAGTGAGTTGCAACCTGATGTTCTCGAACAGCATCAAGTCTATCCTGACGCTCTTCGTTAGATTTTTGGGATCTTATATGATCCTCAATCTTTTAGCTCCTTTGGAACGTTGGGAAAGATTTGACCTCTTTCTAGGCATGGTTATAGTTTTATTCTGAAAATACCTGATCAATTAAAATCTAAGTGACTGCCTCTGCGTTACCGGGTAGGCTACCGTGTCACGAAGATAAATGGAAAAGGAAATAAATGGGAGTTTTAGCCCGTAGAGTCAAATTTGATTTATAGAATTTTCATCGAAAATCAGTCCTAAACTGTTACCGCCTTCACCGCGTGGAGGTACTCCCAGCTTATGTTATTTTATAATTATACAGTGAACTCTTGGAGTTCCACAACAGGTGTTCCAGATCTACAATCTTTATATGCCAACAGAGAGTGCTCATCAGGCTGAACAACTCTTGCTTAGATGTCATTCCTATATATGTTATAGTGTAGCTAGGCTCTTGGAGTTCCATATCAGCTGTTCCAGATCTTCAAATTTTATACGACAACAGAGAGTGTTCATCAGGCTAAGCAACTCTTGCTAAGACGTCATTCCTATATATGTTATAGTGTAGCTAGGCTCTTGGAGTTCCATATCAGCTGTTCCAGATCTTCAAATTTTATACGACAACAGAGAGTGTTCATCAGGCTAAGCAACTCTTGCTAAGACGTCATTCCTATATTTGTTATAGTGTAGCTAGGCTCTTGGAGTTCCACATAAGCTGTTCCAGATCTTCAAATTTTATACGTCAACAAAGAGTACTCATCAGGCTGAACAACTCTTGCTAAGACGTCATTCCTATATATGTTATAGTGTAGCTGGGCTCTTGGAGTTCCACATCAGGTGTTCCAAATCTTCAAATTTATTCTCTTAGCAGAAAATGCTCATCACGTGAAACAATTTTTGCTAAGGTACCATTTTTGTATCTCTTATAGTTTAGCTGGTCTGTTGCGGTTCTGCATCAAGTGTTCAAGTTTCCAAGATAAATTATAGCCTATATGTTGCTCAGACTTTATACCTATACAACAAAACAAAAATCATTCAAATCCGTCAAGTAGTTCCGAAGATTAGCGTGTACAAACAAACAGACAAACAGACAGAATTTTTTTTTTGGTTTCGTGCTCTATTACTGTTTCTAAACCCCCCTCAATTTTTTTTTTTTTAATATATTCAATGTACAGACACAGTTTTTTTACTGTTTTATTATATGTATATAGATTTGTACCAACACTCTTATTTTTCTGTTTTTGTTAAAGTAGAAATACGGCTTATACAAAAGGAATGTCTATAAACCGAAAATCAGACAAAACTTAGGCTGCACTGCTAACAGTGCTATAACAAAATCTATTTTTGGAGCTCAACAAAAAAATGCTTGTTTAGTTTACAACATGGCCGCCCAACCTTTTTAACAGTTGGGCAAAATTAATGATTTAAATACACAGACGGGCGGCCACTGACTACTGATGGCTCAAATTTTTGAGTGGAACCTACTTTTGACAGCATTGTGGAATAAAAGATAAAACAACATTCTCAATATTATCGTTTAATTAAAATAGCACTTTCTGCAAAAAAAATACTAAAACCTACTAACATACAGCGGATCGAAATCTAAATTAGTGCTACAATTATTAATGTGATTTTTCAATTTTTTTCTGTTTTAATAATTTTCCTACATTAGGCATCAGATCAGATGTTGCAACAAATCAGAAATACGCTGCTCAGTTAGAGATGTGCGGTATTTATTTTGATATAATTTAGATTAGATATGTGTGGGGGCGTGTGTCGGGAAACTCTCCAATGAATAAGTCCTTTTAGGTTACGAAATGTATTTCGAAGGTTCACCAATTACAGAGAAATTATAAAATTAGTTTCTTATGAATAAGGTTTACAATATCAGTGTCCGTTCCCACCGAAGTTAGGTAAAGAAAAGGCGATGACAATAGTCGGTGACGTCTGAAGCGCGGTGTCGTAATACGAACGGTCACTTTGGCGGTACGATGTGCTGAGCTTGCAGGTTGGCCTCGTAACACCTCCCCTGCCAGATAAGCAACTATTTGGTGACCTTGACGCCAAAAGTTGCGGCTCTCCTTTCATCTTCTGTCAACTCGGCATTAGCTGTTTCAGTTGTAATATTTACTTTCGCAGCTCGACGGCGGCGGCAACGAATGAAGTACCAGATGCTCAGTGCGCTTGCGCCGAATAGTATGATTGAATAAAATGGAATTGTGGTATGGTACATTCCAATCGTGTCTAATGATTCAACTGGTATTTCGTCTTGCATGGTAATTTGGTTCTGAATTTCGCGAAGACTGCTTAGATCTGTACTCTGCAAATGGAAACTGCGTGTCTTCGCCAATATCTCGTAGTGCGGTAGAGCCATGAGTTCTAATGGTTGTCCGACTAATTTGTTATCCAAATTGATTATACTGATCTCTGGGGTTTTTATCTTGCAACCTTGAGGAACGGTGACCAAAAAGCTTCCTCGTAACATCTGATGTCGTTCTTTTCCACAGGATAGTTTTACTTTTGTACTGTTGGGGAAAGCAATTATGTAATGGTAGCTGTCTAGCTCAATCAGAGCTTCCTTGGTCAGAGAGATAGGCGTGGTTTTGCACGTTACATCTAACTCCTGAGATTGTATGAGTTTTTGAATACAGTCTGTTTTTGACAAAATCTGGTGGACGATCTTCTGCTCGCATAGGTGCCAGGAGTTGACCTTCGGGCATTCAGCCTCTATATACACAAATTCCTGAGAATTGGATGCTATATAGGGTGCAGGTGGTACTATAATAACGCTATTGTTATTTGGAACAGGGCACAATTCATATAACTGATACTCAGTAGCAAATGTAATAGGAAACTTTATGACTACTACAACTGTGGACTCGGTAAAAAATGAAGCTAAGTTAAGGATCTCGTAATAATTTCTAATATCTAAGTCAATGATTTCGTCGGAACTATAAATACTTTTTAGTTGGCTTATCATACTTTTAAGATCTTTGACAGAAAGTATGGAATGATGAACTGATTTATCTCGACTAAAGGCTAATATATTTTCTATTCTATTAATTTCACTCAGTAGTTCTTGTACATTTTCAGTCATAATCGCGAAAAGTTGCACAAGATGAGTGTAATGCATTATTCGCTCATTATCATTGTTAGTCATATTCATGACATAAGAAAGAGCTCTTTCCAATTTTCTCTGATTAATTGAAAGATTGCGGATTATCTGGTTTTGCTGAATTGTCATTTCTTTATATAAAGTTATATGCTTGTTAAACGATTGTGACATAGTTTGATCGTTTTTATTTAAGATACGTAATGCATTTTCAAATCTCAGAGCGTCATCATTATCTAAATTTCCAGAAATACTTTTGATGATTGTGCCTATTGGGTTAATCAGTCCTCTCTTAACTCTGGTTGGCCTAAATGTATCTAACTGCACCGAAACTTTTTCTAACTTTGTGTATAAATGTTTAATCTGATTGTTGAAGAGAGCGCTGTCCCCATGTGATAATTTATGTGTAGCGACAGCGAGTTGAGATTTCATAGTGTTTACTTGTGATTCAATTTCTTTGAGGTCAATGTCTTGCAAGAATGTGTGGAAGTGAGATATAATTTTGGTAGCACCGAGATTAAAAGGTAGTATACCCGGTCCATTGTCTAGGCTGTCAAAACGTATGTCTTGAGCACCAACTAGTAAAACCGGCAATAATAGTAAGTACCTGTAACAATGATATATGAAGAATGTCATTTCTTTGGTGGTCTTTTTAATCGTGATTTAGCGACCGGACCACGACTTTTTGCGGTGTAAATATGTACAGGTAAGTTCTTAAGTACTTTGTCTTGAATAAATCTAGGTGCCAATTTTTGTCTACTTTCCATTGGATTTCGTAAATGTATGACTTGATCTTGTTCACAATCTAAAACAGGTTCCCTATCAGCGTTACGCCGCGTCATTATACCTATACGATCTGATAGTGCAGAGTCATGAATAATTTTATACACCGTTTCCATTCTACTACGATGTTCTTGGATATAAGTTTGAAGATATCGGTCCGTCATATTTAAATCAATAGGATTCCGAGGATCAAAATGTCCAGAAATGACATCAAATGGTCTACACTTAGTTAAACTGTGGATAGAACTATTGTAGGCGATTAACGCGTACGGTAAAAGACTTCGGGTGGCCTCGTTTTTATGCTGAATTTTAAATAATCGTAAGTGTTCCAAAAGAGTACTGTGGAAACGCTCTATGATACCATTTTCATTTGGTGCATATGCACTAGTCATATGATGTTCTATTTTATGCAAACGGAGAAATTCTGACACTACTTGATTGCTAAATTCGGTACCTTGATCCGTAGTTAAATTTAAAGGAAATCCATAATGAGTACTGTAAGTTAAAAGGGCTTTTAATATATTGGGTGCAGTACAATCGGGTAAAAGATACGCCTGAGCGTATTTAGAAAATGAGTCTATGACTGTCAAGTATTTGTCATGGTCAATAGTCAAAACGTCTGCGTGGGCTAATTCAAACGGATGAGTTGATGGAGGTACAACTCTGAACTGCGGACGTATCGGATTTCGGTCATATTTCGCACATCTGCATATATTACATTCGTTTATGAATGTAGTAATATCTGTTTTAATTTTCGGCCAAAAGTAACGTTGTGACAGTGAAAGGTAGGTTTCGTTGATTCCGCGATGATTGGTCTTGCCTTCGTGGTATTTTTTTATTATTTCAAGTTGGTTTGACTGATCATTAACGTTTAGTACCTCATATTTGACTAAAACTAAGTTCATCGATGAATTTTGGAAAGTTTTCTGTAAAATCGGTATGATACTTAGCATTTTTCCGATAGGATTTACAAGAATCGCTGTCCGGAGTTTTGGATCGACGTGTGACTTTACAACGTCAATAAGATTGCCTTCAATGCTATGTTCGTTAATGTCACACAGTAGTTTTCTGAAAAGACTGAAAAGATTGAGTTGTGGTTGGTCTACTTCTAGGGTTACCATTTATTATATTTATGACTAACTGCCTCTTAAATTTATTTAAAGGTTCGTCCGATATTGGAATTTCCAGAACAGGGTTTTCTAAACTTGTGTGTATGGTTTCAATATGTGGGGAGGCTGTACCTTCTGGATGCCACAGGCCATTTGATCCTCCATTTGATCCATCAAAAACTGAGTGAGCCGTGAGGGTTGATGAAGAATGTATCGGGCTGTTTCCTTCGGCAGTTAGTGTAGAAGATGTATCTGAGTGTGCCGTTTCAGAAAG
The DNA here is from genome assembly GCA_950022335.1 of Eurois occulta. Taxonomy (NCBI): domain Eukaryota; kingdom Metazoa; phylum Arthropoda; class Insecta; order Lepidoptera; family Noctuidae; genus Eurois; species Eurois occulta. Next base: position 19,176,687 of record OX465486.1, on the reverse strand, counting down.
ATTAACGCACAAGGACATGGTTTCATTCTGGTTTATTTGAATACGTGATAGAGCATCCGCATTAGTATTAATTTTACCTTTTTTATGGACAATATTATAATTATATTCAGCTAACCTTAGTCGCCATCTCGTGAGACGTGATCCTGGTTCTTTAAGATTCATAAGCCAAACTAAGGGTTTGTGATCCGTTATTATTTTAAATTCTCTGCCGAAAAGGTAAGGCCTGAAATATTTTGTAGCCCAGACTATTGCGAGTAGCTCTTTCTCGATCGTGGAATAGTTAATTTCGCTATCGTTCAAAGTTCTAGACGCGTAGGCTATGGGTTTGTCAGAACCGATAGGTCCCTGAGAAAGTATTGCTCCTAAGGCCACGTTTGAGGCGTCTGTGGTTAAAATAAATTCCTTGCTAAAATCTGGATATGTTAGAATAGGGTCATTTGTAAGAAGAGTTTTACAGTGTTCAAAGCAGGTCAAGTACTCTGGAGTCAAATTAATTTTAGCGCCTTTTTTAAGACATGACGTAAAGGGTTTAGTGACACGTGCGAAATTCGGTATAAAACGTCTGTAGTAACCAAGTAAACCTAAGAAAGCCTTAATCTGCTTAGGAGTTTTCGGAATCGGATAATTTACAATAGCTGATATTTTATCCGGGTTTGGCTTCACGCCGTCTGTAGTAATTATAATGACCAAGATAGGGTGTTTCATGTTTGAGAAATTCCGACTTATCCATCTGAATTTTTAAATTTGAATTTCTAAGACGTTCAAATATGGCGCGTAAATTAACTATATGTTCTTGCAAGGACGTTGAAAATACTAAAATATCGTCCATGTATGTGGTACAATTTGGCAATCCGCGAAGGACATTGTCCATCACACGTTGAAACGTAGCCGGAGAATTTTTTAAACCCATGGGCATTCTAACATATTCAAAATGCCCCTGCTCTACACTAAATGCTGTTTTTTGAATATCGGACGGATTTAGCTGAATTTGTAGAAATCCAGATTTTAAATCTAATGTCGAAAAGTATAAACATCTGCCTAACTTGTCTAAAATATCATTAATGTTCGGGATCGGATATTTATCATTAATCGTTTTTGCATTGAGTTGGCGGAAATCAATGACTAAGCGCCATTTGACCTTACCAGACGCGTCACTTTTTTTTGGTACTATCCATATTGGAGCGTTCCAAGGCGATGAAGATGGTTGAATAATACCTTGGTGTAACATCGATTCTATTTGATTGTGTACTTCTTTCTTATGTACGTAAGGGTATCTGTAACCTTTACTGTATACCGGGCTATCGTCCACGGTTCTGATATGATGTTTGATTTCATTGGTAAAAGTTAATGCTTCATTTTCGAGATAAAATACGTCGGAATATTCTTTGCATAGATTAACTAAATTGGCTGTCTCTTCTGCATTTAAATGATCTATGCGCAGGTGCGATAACACTTGCTGAGTTCGCATATCGGTATTCATGGTCGTGTCTACTCGAGTTACTGGCATTGTTTGTTCGTTATAAATATGTGCAAAGATAGGTTTTTTTATGGAAATTACAATATCAGTATCCGTGGGATTTGAAATTTGTACATTAGTATGATTATTTTCGGCGGATGATAAGCATTCGCTGATGTAGCAATCAGAAATTGATTGTTCTTCAATGTAAATATCTCCTTGCGCAATATTAGTAGGCACCTTGATTAACTGAGTAGTTTGTGCAGGTATGGTGATCTGATAACAGTTTAAGCATTCAGGATTATATAAAACTATTGGAATTTTTGCAAATTTAGTTTCTAACGTATGCGTAGCTAGGTCGATTTTTGCATTCCATTTTTTTAACTGTTCGCAACCTATCAATCCATCAAAGAAATTATGAAATCTATATAGGTATAACTTTATGGGCATAAATTCTTTAAGTTCTTCGAAACAGGGCACAGTTAACGAGTAATAATTTTGGGTGGTCACGTGGGTATTTGTGACCAAAAAGGGGTCATAGACAAGTGAGATATGCGGGTAAAATTTTTCGTATGCTTCCGGGCTTATAAAAGACTCATTTGCGCCTGTATCGATTAAAAGTTTTATTGGTGGATTATTTATTTGAATATAAGGTAAATGGCGTTTACCGTGCAAATTTAGCTCTATTTGAGGGCATTGTTCTCCAAGGTTGGGCAAAAATTTGAAGTCTGAAGGTTCTGTCCATCTTCAAAAAGTAAATTTTCAACGTCAAGGTCGGTCAAAAAAATGTTAGGGTTAGTTGTATCTGGATTAGGAATATCTGTGTTCTGGATATTGCAATCATAATAGCAATAATTTTCATTAAACGATTCGTTGAAGTTCGCTTCTTTAATCTGAGGAACAATATTCACATTCGGTGCCAAACTGCGACTGCCATTGTAGTTCGTGGGTGGCAGAGTACGCGCAACGGGGTAACTAATGCCACTCATAGGTTTTGGATAATTATTCTGAGGTGCTTGGCGTACTGGGATTCGAAAACCAGTTGACATGTTGGTAGGGGGTGCTCCGAACATTTGTTGAGTCTTTGTAGGTCTTGGGTAGAGTTGTCTGAACTGATCTGGTCGTGCAGGTTGTGGGTGATATTGTGGTGGATATTGAGATCCCAAAGGCAGGATTTGGGGTCTCGGGTATGTTTGAAAAGTTGGATTTTGATTTGCTGGCCTAACCGAACGAAAATTATTGTGTGACCAAGAAGTTGAAGGATTAACCTGCTCATTTTGTGGTTTATCTTTTGCTGCTACTGATTTGTTCCGTTTTTGGAGATATAGTATATTTAATTCGTCTTGAGCGAATTCAAGAGCGCTTTCAAGAGTTGAAGGTCTCATACATCTTATCCTAGATCCTAGTGGTTCTTCTAAACCATTCAAAAAGCTCTTTAAAGCTAGTTTTTTATAAAGAGTCCGTTTGGATTCTATGGTAGTTTTTATAGATTCGTGTAATTCGACGTGCGTCATAATTGTGCATAACAAGTGTTGAACTTTTTCGTAAAAAACTTGTATCGTATCGGTTCCCTGAACTAAGAGAGAAAGATCAGTATACAACGACGATTCATCTCTGTGATCTGAAAATGTATTAATTAAGGTTGATCTTATACCATTCCAATCACTTGGAATTCCGTTAGTTGCCAAAGTACGTGCAGCCTTACCAGTAATTTTGTTTAAAATTCCATTGATCAAAGATAAGTTCGAAAGCTGACGTCCTGGTTCTGGACTGATATAAGTGAGCACTAATTGATCGCACAAGTTCAAAAATCTAGTTAAAACATTTGGATTTCCGTCAAATTCTGGAACTAGTCTAAGTGATTTATAAATCTTATCTGCTAAATCTATCTGATTCATGTCGAATGTAGCACTACTACTCGATTCCGTCATGGTTTCTAAATTTTCTATTATATCTTCTAAATTACGAAAGGCGTCACTACGCGCGATGCGGAGTTGATTGCGCCTACTAAGACTAAGATCCCTATTACTACGTGGGTGAAAAATTTTGGAAAATTATAGTACCTTGCGTTAGAAATATAGCAACCAATAATAGGACTTATGTACTTACATGAGTAGCATTGCTTGCGAGCGTTGTTTCATCGATTTTTGGATGTCCCAATCTCCGTAGCAACAGCTTCCTTGACAGCCTCCAATAGGTTCTTCGTCCAGACAGTTGATATGGCGTTTTCCTGATTTTTAGGTATTTCACTCACCACAGCTTAAGTCTGTAACGAGCACCGACTGCGCCAGATATGTGTGGGGGCGTGTGTCGGGAAACTCTCCAATGAATAAGTCCTTTTAGGTTACGAAATGTATTTCGAAGGTTCACCAATTACAGAGAAATTATAAAATTAGTTTCTTATGAATAAGGTTTACAATATCAGTGTCCGTTCCCACCGAAGTTAGGTAAAGAAAAGGCGATGACAATAGTCGGTGACGTCTGAAGCGCGGTGTCGTAATACGAACGGTCACTTTGGCGGTACGATGTGCTGAGCTTGCAGGTTGGCCTCGTAACAGATTTGAAAATATTTTTCACAAACATAAATGTTGATCCGAAACTACTTAAAAATCGAAAGGCCAGGTGAGTTATTGCAGGAAAGTCTTATTTTGGTACCAATTTCCAGTAATCTACAAATTCATCTGAAGAAGTTTGTGACTTTAAAGATATTTTTTTCCGCATAAAGAATTTTAATGCCAAATGATATTGAAGTTCAGTAAGTTCCAACTGATTACTGACAGGATAACTGATCATTTCAGTCAAACTGATTGTAAAAGGATTTACAAAAAAAATTAAAAGCACTCACGCGGGCCATTTAAAAGTCGCTCGCGGGCCACTCCGAGGCCCGCGGGCCTGTGGTTGGGTAGCCTTGGTTTACAACATAAGCTTTTGAAAATGCAAATAAACAAATAGAAACGAAACTTTCGTTTAGTGTGGAAAAAGGCACAAAAAATATTTTTATTTCGTTTAATATTAATGACTACATAAATTACAAATTTATATATGACACAATATTGCAAATTCCACTCTTCTTAGCGTGTCGATCAATCTAAATTGTGTCGGCCCAGAACTGAACTACTAGTTTGGAGCTTTCGGTAGCGTCCATCCGTTCCTGGAGGTCTACTCTCTAAGTCCGTCAACGACGGACGGACGGACGGACGGGCTCGTCCGACCGTAGTCCGTTACTACGGACAAACCCTACTCCCTATTGATTACGGATTCATGATTTTCGAACGGAGTCATAGACAATATTCGTGAACGAATGACGCATGGCGATAGAGTTGCGCTATTTTACTGGTCGATTACCGGTTTACTAACTTTATGATTTTAAAGTTTTTAAATAAAAAATATTATAGTCATTCTTAAAAAAATTACCTCATTTTAACAATATACATTTTATTATTATAGAATTGAACTATTTTTGCTATTTTTGCCCGACTTGTGGCTTTATCCTGTTAATACCTTTACTTTTCTTTCTTTTGACGGCAAGTCTCAAATGAAATGTCAGTTTTTTATTTACAATTTTATTAAATACATTCAAATATTAGGAGCTACAATATACGTAATTCGCATTATTAATACGACGCGGGAACTCCGTAATAAATGGTAAAATGGCCTCAACCGTTCTAGCAGCAACTCACGGGCGCAAATAGACACACTCCTCAACATTTTATGAGTGAGAACGAGTTGCAAAACACCAGCGGCAACCACAATACCGTGGTGCCCAGGCGAGTTCGAAGCTCGTTGCCACCAGTAACAAGCCGAGGACAAGCTGATGAAGAAGGCATTCGTGTGGAAAAGAAGAAGCCTAAACGCAATCAGTGCGGTTCCGAATTGACAGGTCCGAACATATTGCTGCATCCCGCTATTCCATCGACGCAGCTGTACATACACATCTACATCACATCACGACGCCAGAGGAGGTCGTGGAGTATATAAGAAACAAGACCAAGTTCACCCTTAGAATGGACAGGTTAGGTTGTTCGCGCCACAAGATTATCTTTTGTGATGCGGGTCCCAACACCATCTCGAGACTTTTATGACGGAATTTTGGCTGCAGGGTCTCGTGTATTCGCGGAAGTCTACATGACACCTCGACTCAGTGCAATAATTATATGGCCGACCAAACATAGTTAATAGTTTTTCGTAAAAGTGTTCAATATGTTTTAGTTTATTGTACTTCTAAGAGTATTTTGTGCAGTGTATCTTCGATGCCTGAAAATAAAAGTGATTGATCTATTGAAAGTTACTTATTACTACGAACTTAGTTTAATATAAAACGACTATAGATAAATAAAAGGAAGTATGTGTTTTATTTTATTTAACAGTTTATTTAAGTATAGGAAGAAGAAAGGAACAGAAAAAATAGGTACAAAGGTGATGCTTATTTCTAAAGAAATCTCTTCGAGCATACCTGCGAAAGGAGAGTAGAAAAAGGAGATGTAGACGTAGTGTGTAAAAGAAGAAGAGGAAATAGAATACATAAAAACATAAAGGAAATGACAAGTTTAAATATAACATACAAATGTATAAGAATCATCATCATCTGCCTAGCCTTTTCCCAACTATGTTGGGGTCGGCTTCCAGTCTAAGCGGATGCAGCTGAATACCAGTATTTTACTGGGAGCGACTGCCTATCTGATCTCCAGAAATCAGTTAGTTCTGGGTAATCCCTTTCGTAAGACTGGTTGTCAGACTTTCGGGCCACTGACTACCTGTAACGACTGTCAAAGATCTACAAATGACAGGCGAGACCAACGGCTAACGTGCTTTCCGAGGCACGGAGGAAACTCGGTATGTAATGGGTGGTCACCCATCCACGGACCAACCTAGGCAAGCGCAGTTTAACCTAAAGATCGGGCCGAGCAGCAGTTATTATGTAGCCACGAGCTCCTCTCCAATATATTACGTATCATATATGTATAAATACTTATGCAACTATGGCAAGTTGGAATATATAGTTCTTTCACTCTTCTTTTGAAAACTGCAACAGTTTGGCAGTCCCTTGTATCAGGCGGAAGAGAATAAATACCACAACAGCAAAGCGTGTACAGTAAAGGAGTTGGAGTAGAAGTCAGTAGCGAGGGGAGGGATTTAAGGAGGTTCCTAAGATGCGACCTGCAAGGTGCATCAGAGAAACGGGTGTAAGAAAAGCGTTCCCGCAGATAGGCTGGTGTTTTAGGGTTCTGAAGGATGTTAAAAAGCAGACACAATACTCGAGAGTTCCTGCGAAGTCGGATTGGGAGCTATCTGAGTATATTGCGAAAGTTGGAAACGGTTATACTTTTTGAGGTTAAAAACAAAACGAATAAAGATATTTTATAAACGCTCAAGTTTATTTAAAAGCTTCTCGGTGGCATCCAAATAACACGCATTGGCGTAGTCTTTGATGGGCGGGATGAGAGTTTGCGCGAGGGAGGTTTTGGTCTTCAAAGGCAAGTAGCTCTGGAGTGCACTTTGCGACTTACTTCAGCTACCTGGGAAGTCTACGATAAGTAAGAGTCCATTATCACCCCCAGGTTTTTGGCCTTATTTGCGAATTCCATCTGAACTCCTCATATGTTTTGATTGTAATAATGTATTGTTGAATGTATTTATATTTTTTTCAAATCGATTGGTGCCAAATAAGTGAAAAAATACTCTGTTAAAAAAATGCTTTTATTGTGCAAATTTGTTCTTTACTTTATCACAATCTTCCGCCTGTCCCAACACCCATTATGTCCTGTCACTGCTAAGGCCCACTGCACCTTGATGGATCCCCCGGGCATAAAAATTGAGAAAATTGAGAGAGATCAAGTATCTGAAAGTATACAAATACAACAGTAACAATAGATAAGATCGATTAGTAGTAATACAACTCAATAATTTTCAGAATCTTCAAAATGTATATCGTTAGCCTAAGTCCTTAAATTTTGGATCAAACTATTACCTACCTTAATTCTTGGATCAAAACCATTTCGTCGCTTGTTGAGGCAAAAGAGGCAAGACATATCTTCAGATAATTCCCGTGTGAGCCCTTGCAACCCCATGTCAGGAATAAGCGCCAAGCGGAAGTTTTGGCGCGAGTAGAATGGGCGTCGCCTCCGCTCTTCTTGTAGAGCTTCTTCAAGCATTAAAAAAGCAGCCATTGTATTGATTTTCTAAAAAACTTAAACTTTCGTCGACAGCACGATAACTATTTTGATGTCGTATCAACTGACATAACGATCCGTCCTAAGAAGTGCCAAACTCAACTTTTCGGACGGGCAAAAACACATCGGGAGTAGGGACAACTGTCAAATCGAGTTGTCATTCATTCTTCGTTCGGGCTCGAACTAATCGTCCGTCCGTCGGTGCTAGGGAGTAGGAAACGCCCGTAATTTCGGCCGAAACTACGGGTTTCGTGCTTAGAGAGTAGACCCCCTGTAACGAACAAACAATAGGACAAATTCCACTTCAGACCTAATATATTTTAACAAACTCTTTCGACCTTGGCAATCAGAAAAGACCGATCTTATCAACCCGTAATAAACATTACATTCTATAACCGGCGTCCCGGCATCGAACCGAACCTCGTGTACTAACCGGTTTACCGGTTAAGTGGACGATTACGATTCGCGACGATCACAACCCTATTTGTAAGGCACATTACACATAAAGACGCTGTACTACAACGCGACATAATGCGATAAACGAGCGATTTTGCGAAGCTAAAGTATTTACGTGAGGTTTATGAAAACGTGGATACAAGCATGATGCCATGAAGGTTTCTTTTTATGAGACTGTTTCGTTTGTTTGCCTAGTACGTGAACTAGTATATCTCCACTGGTAAAATTTGAGGCTTCCCACATGACGTACCTAGTCCCCGTGAAGGCCACAGGCATCCACTCGATGGAGAAGCACAGGATCGGTCGATGTGATGACACTTGAAGGAAGTTTATGTCTAGCAGTGGTCGTCTTTTGGCTGAAACGGTGACTATGTTTGACAACGATATGATCACCAACTCGAATGCAATTACCAACCCATCTGCCAAGGAATTATAGTCATAAACCGCAATACAGGTAAGATTGCGTTAAAAGGCAAACTTACCGGCTACAACCAACAACAGCTCACATTTTCCTCCGTATACAACAATTAAACATTCACAAAGGTTCAAAGAAACCCTCACAACCAACAATTCTACCTTCACATTCCATTCACAGACAAAGATTAACTCAACTCGTAGACATAAAACAACGTCAACATCCACTCTAATGTGCAAATCCCTTAAGGCGAAGTCAGCTCCGGGTCATTAAAGGTGCGGCGGATTTAAAAGAGATCTCGGATCCAGTCGGTATGGGGAAATGGAAATGCACTTAATGCATACGTAATCAAATTATCCAGCGGTACGTCCAGTGGCGGGGTGTGTGTTACACTTGTGTGTAAGCTCTTGAGGTCTAAATGTTAGTGGAGAATAGTGTTTTAGTTTTGTTTTGGAGGTCTTTCTGTTTTTTTTCATAATTACATGATGACCTCGATGTTTATATTATGTCGGATCCAGTCATTAGTACTGGTGACATCACGCGACCTGCTTGAAAATCTACCCACACCACAGCGTGCTTCTACAGAGTCTGTTTTACGCTCGTGACGAGGACAAAATTCAGGTTTGATTGCAGCGGAGTTGAGACGTCCTGGAACTGTACCCGATTCATTGTGCCCCGTGTTATTGCGTGTAATTGTAATGTCAAGTAATTTTTTAGTTTAATAGAAACATTGTATTGCACCCACTTTATTTTCATTGCATGCAACCCATCTTCTGCCCACATAATGTACGAGCCTAACGAAATAAATCCTGACAATCCGACGTTTATAATACTCCAAAATAGTTTGTCGACTGTCTTTGAACCTTTTCGTATGTTATGCTATGTTACTTGGTCGATAAAGTCATTCATTAAATAGCTACATGATGCGGTAAAAGTTCTCAAGATTTATAAACCATAGACTACGTCATAAATTAAAACATATAATATTATGATGAATGGATTATTTTTTTCCTATTGTTTGTATTACTCGTACATGTGGGAATGGTGGCTGTGTTCCAATCAAACAATTAAAAGTGTACATCATTGTGTTTACAATCCGAATTGCATCGATTGAATATTTCGTAAAAGCACACGTTTTTACGCTATACGGTTAGTTAGAAAATATATTATGGACAATTACAAATGTTTACTAATAAAATTGCACGGGAACTGAGTAACCTACTACGACACACTTCGGTGTGACCGCGGATACATAACGCGGCGTCGTTGGGATCAGCCTGTTAGTTACTAATGAGGGCCTGGTGGCATGAGAACACCACTTTTCATTACATTTTTATACGTCACACGAAACTATAAACTTTGTTAACGTGCCCTGAATGCAAATGGAGAAATTTTCTAATGCATTTACCGCGATTTAAACGGTGAAAATGCAAGTAAACTCAAGAATATATTGCAACATATTAAATGTTAATTTCTAGTTTATTATAAAGTGTACGTAAGATGGGCTCAAATTATTTTATGACTTCGCAATACAATAGGAAACATTAAAACAGCGAGGTATTTTGAAAGCAAAAAATGGAATGAAGCATGGCTTGCTAACGTAGCTTGAATTACATAGGTACCTTATAAACGTTTGCCATAAGAAGAACTTATTATTAACTGGTTTGCCAGAATCTCTATACAAGACTACAAAGAATTTCCAGAGAGAGAAGCGAAAAACATTATCTTGTAACATCCGTATAAATTCACATTCTATGCTTTGAAATGTTTACTATTCTATAAACATTTTTTAAATGTTATAACACCGCAATCCTCCAAAAAGATAGTTAATGTTGTAGTATGCAAAATATTTCCACTTACGTCACATGCAAAATTTTGTGAAACTCTACAAGCGTGCATTTCAAGAGATCTCGACTTGATTTATCAGCGGAAAAGCGCTCTTTAGCGCGTTTTTTAACTATGTATTATTTTTGAGCTGCAAAATAGCAGGATTTATAGTTTCAACACTCTAGCTTTTTAAACGCTTGAATTTTGAAGAGATAGAACTTTATTTTTGGTGATATTATACAATGGAAAGTTAAAGTTGTTGGATATTCTCGAACTTTCTCGTACCGTGTATAGCGGTGAGAATCAAACTTTTTCTTTTGTGGGAGTGCATATGTGTGCATGTAGAAAATTTGTGGAGTTGTATACGACAAGCGTGCCGCAAAAGACCATTTTGAATTGTAGAATTCTTCAAATCGTGAGTGTAAAATATACGACCACAAACAATGTACCCTATTTAAGTATGCGTAGTAGTTACTTTTAATCAAGAACGACTTTAAAAAAACCCTTAAAATAAATCGAAAAGTCATTTTTAAATTACACTTTAAATGCAAAAAGGACTTAAAAAACTCGGCAAAAACCGGATCCACGTGTGTAAAACCGCGGACGGAAACTTATGAATAAATAAATAAGCTTCAAAAATTCCAAATAACTTCGTGTAAAACGCAACGAAGTTTTGAAAAATGAAATGTAAAAAAACGTTGGTCCTACGGAGCGCGGGAAAAATCAGCGTAATTCGGACGTAAGATTTGCATTTTTGATTACGGAAATCGTAACGAGAAAGGTCTTGGACGGTTTTTTGTCATTTTTCTCTTATTGTATTTTATCTAAAGTTTTTTTGATAATTGTTCCATCACCGAGATAGAGAAATGGTTTTGCCACTCTTTTTTCATCCTTATGTTGAAATAAGATGACACGGGTCTTGACATTCAATGCACACAGGCTGGAAGGGCTACCGACGCAAAAACTGTTACCACGTATTCAGTACATCATTCTGTATTCAGTACAATTTTCTAAAAAAATATTAATAGTTCATTCAAAAAAGAATTGCTGTTACCTACAAAAGTGCAATACTAATGAAAAAGTAATGAATCAAAAACACATTATCTTCAGAAATTTGACTACCTCATTGGTCTAGTGGTCGCAAGCGCTACTTCGGAGCATGAGTTCCTGGGTTCAATTCCCAGGTCGGGCAAAGTGATATTGGGTTTTTCCATCAGGAATTTCTCAGTAAGCAGCCATGATGGTTGAGTTGACGGCAAAAGGCTTGCTCCCTATTACATGTCACTTAGAAATAACTGGCGAAATGTGGGTGTACTATTAGGTACACCTCTGCCTAACCCTAACGGGATTACAGGCGTGATGTTATGTTATGTTATTCACGCGCGTTTCATCCATTAATCGTCATCATAGTTAACTAATCACCTTACTAACAGGCGATATATTTCAAAGCATTGCAGGAAATTACCGCTCGGCTCTTTTGTTTCAAATGATTTGATACTTCGAGATAACGGCCGAAGAAATGTAGGGGTTCATAAATTAGTGAATGAATGTGTATGGTAGCTATGAATAGCTTTGTTTCCTTGATTTGAATAGATGAAGTGAGAATAATTCAAACAAAAGCTATCGTTTTCACAGTTGTCCATTGCATGAGTTTTGAATCGTTACTTAGCATCAGCTTTCGACTTAAACATAATTATTCCCATCCCTATCTTACACTTCTCTTCTCTCTCTCTCTTCTTCAACCCTTATCCGTCCAATGCTGAGAGAATGTCTCTCCACGTTTGGTGGTTTTGTGTCATGGCTATCCAGTTTCTTCCAACCACTTTAACCTGTGCCATCTACATGGCACGCGCGTGCTTTTATGCTCTGGTGTTAAAATCAAAACGGTCCGGTGTGTTGTTGAAATTGTGGCTGGTAGCCACAATGTCACCTACCATTTTATCACCATGTTTGTGTCGTTTGTCGTACAGGGCACGCGCTTGCTTGTCACGTATATGTGACAGTGGCGTTCAAACAGTTTATAAGATCGTCTGTCCACATACTCGGTTGTCTTCCCATATTTCTCTGACCCGTCCACTTTTTTAACCCATCTTAAACTTGTAGTTGGCAATTAAGCAACAGTAACTGAAAATTAAATAACGATTAGCCAAAGTAACTGCTAGAGGGTTTGATTCTCGCAGCAGAATGTAAGTATTTTATTTTATTTTTTTCGGATGGGAAATCATCAAATGACTTCTCCCGCTCTGGGCGGAGCGGAAGGGAGTGTCAGACTTTTGCGCTTAAATTGAAAGGGGAAATTGTTGGGGATGAGTGGTATGCGCGGTATGAACACAGTCTCACATAGTTGCACAGTTTTGGCGGAGTTCAATTTCGCATCAGCATTATGGGAACACCGACTTTAAGTCTTATTTTATGAGCAGGGAGACCACTCGCTGTAAGTGAATTGAGAAACTCAATTGGGTAATTAGTGGCGTCGTCCTGATTGACAACACTGTCGAATGAAGTGTTAACCACTACATCCCCTACAATATCCGCCAAAATTTTTTGATAAATTTTTGCAGCTTGATAATTTTTTGGGGTCAATATGGCGCGTTCACATAACCAGGAATTTTCTTGGTTAAGTATACTCTGAATGTTCCCAAATACCGATCGTATCAGTTCCTCTTCAGAGGCAACAATTTTCCCAAGTATTTCAGGAACATTCACCAGACCATTCTCTTCCAGAAGGAGACCTTCCCCAACTTTCAATAATACTCCCGAAAACTCTTGGGCATGTGAATTACCACCAAGTTGGGCTTCTAGAGACCTTGAAGCAGATGCGTGGATACGCTGAGAACTCAAGCGCAATTCTCTATCCGTGAATGTCTCCGACTCGCGAGACAATGCATGACGTTCACGATCAGCGGAGAGTCGCGCATCATATTCTTCACTGGTCTCTAGAGACCTGGATGTAGATGCATAAATACGCTGAGAACGCAAGCGAGCTTCGCGATCTGAAGAGGTTTCTACAGAGCGAGTTGCAGCCTGATGTTCTCGAACAGCATCAAGTCTATCCTGACGCTCTTCGTTAGATTCTTGGGATCTTATGATCCTCAATCTTTTAGCTCCTTTGGAACTTTGGGAAAGATTTAACCTCTTTCTAGGCATGGTTATAAATTTATTCTGAAGATACCTGATCAATTAAAATATAAGTGACTGCTCCCCTGCGTTACCGGGTACCGTGTCATGAAGATAAATGGAAAAAGAAATTAAACACTCAAATAACATAAGCCCGAAGGCATATTTATTCGATAAAATAAAATAACAAATGGGATTTTTAGCCAGTAGAGTCAAATTTTCAATGATTCATAGAATTTTCATCGAAAATCAGTCCTTAATTGTTACCGCCTTCACCGCGTGGAGGTATGTTATGTTATTTTATAATTACACAGTGAACTCTTGGAGTTCCACAACAGGTGTTTCAGATCTACAATCTTTATACGTCAACAGAGAGTGCTCATCAGGCTGAACAACTCTTGCTAAGACGTCATTCCTATATAGGTTATAGTGTAGCTGGGCTCTTGGAGTTCCATATCAGCTGTTCCAGATCTTCAAATTTTATACGACAACAGAGAGTGTTCATCAGGCTGAACAACTGTTGCTAAGACGTCATTCCTATTTATGTTATAGTGTAGCTAGGCTCTTGGAGTTCCACATAAGCTATTCCAGATCTTCAAATTTTATACGACAACAGAGAGTGCTCATCAGGCTGAACAACTCTTGCTAAGACGTCATTCCTATATATGTTATAGTGTAGCTGGGCTCTTGGAGTTCCACATCAGGTGTTCCAGATCTTCAAATTTATTCTCTTAGCAGAAAATGCTCATCACGTGAAACAATTTTTGCTAAGGTACCATTTTTGTATCTCTTATAGTTTAGCTGGGTTTTTGCGGTTCTGCATCAGGTGTTCAAGTTTCCAAAATAAATTATAGCCTATAATATGTTGCTCAGACTTTATACCTAACCAACAAAAAAAAAAACATTCAAATCCGTCAAGTAGTTCCGAAGATTAGCGTGTACAAACAAACAGACAAACAGACAGAACTTTTTTTTGGTTTTGTGCTCTATTACTGTTTCTAAACCCCCCTCAATTATTATTTTTTTAATATATTCAATGTACAGACACAGTTTTTTTACTGTTTTATTATATGTATATAGATATATAGATAAGACAAGTTAGTTATTTTTTAATGATCAGCGATTTTTCAATTTATTTTCACTAACTTTTTTATTAGTCAGAGATTGACGGGTTTATTACCTGAGAATGTTTATAATTTTCTTTTAAATCATAATTCTACAAACTGTAAAATTGAGATGGGTATTTAAAAAATAATTTATTGAAGCGTTTGTATTTTTAATGTCTATGAATTTCTCTACAGTTATTTTGACAGCGGTTTCTGACAATTACATGCTTCAAAATATTTTATATTCTACTACTACTATTTTAAAACTGATTTAGTCGGAGAAACTGTAACCCAGTCATATAAAAGAGAGCTGCTAATGTCATCATCATCATTTCAGACGAAAGTTATACACTGGTGGACATAGGCCTCCCCCAAGCGTTGCCACATTGACCAGTCCCGTGCGTCTCGCATCCAACGGATCCCCGCAACCTTCACCAGGTCATCGGTCCACCTAGTGGGAGGCTATTAATGTGAATAAAACAAATAATGCTAAAAATTAAAACCGAAACTAAACTTAATAAATTAATATCCACCTAATCAATTCACCACAAAACGTTCCACTCTCAAACCCAAACCAGCAAACTTCCAAAAAACGGCAACACGGGACTCCACCAAAAAAAATACAAAAATAAACAGCGATTTTCCATCTTTTTTTAGTTCATCAAAAATGCAAAACTTCATGAAAATGTATGCAGCACTGTGCGTCGGTCTCGCGGTCTCGCCTCGACAGAAAAATTGCTCGAACGTTTGTGATGCAGATCGTGCCGTGCTATTGAGAGTTGTTTTCAGCTGAGTGTATCGGTTTGTAGTGGTTTGTGAGCGAGAATGTATGAAACAGTTAAGCCTATTTGACTCTAAAACAGTAGACAGTAAGGTAGGTACTTTTTTCCAGAGATGGGCCTTTAGTTCTTAGGCAATACCACTAAACGTGTTCAGCACGTCTAAATTGCGTTTAAGAGCTTGTCAGTGTCATCATTGCTATGAAATATTGCCATTGCTTGAGCCTAAACGTGATCAGCATATTTAGCTGATCGCGTTTAAACTCATTGGTGAAACTTAAAACCTTACGATACTTGATTATGTACTACTGAATTCGCTATCTTTAAGAATTAAATTAGTTAATCGCACTTGAAACACTGAGAGATTTCAGATGTAAGCAAAATCATAAGCTGAAGCACCTGCAGCTCAGGTGAATAAGATGTGCTTATGCAATAACGTCAGGTTGGCTTGCGCCATCTGGTTGCCAGCTTACTAGAGGACAAGATCTTGCTTATTAAAACCACGCTGATTATACGTATATAACCATTCTCAGATAAAATACAAGCCCAATGTAGACTTAACGGGCTACGTATCTGCTACGGCGTAGCAAGCGTAGCTGTGTATTCGCTACGCCGTAACAACCGTACCGTTAAACATAGAAAGCTGTGTATATTTTGTCATCTCGTAAAATTCATTTAGAACTAGCAGTTCTATTTTAGTAGTTCTATGTGTAAAATAGTGGTGTTTATTTTTGTGATCGAACTGTCAAATTATCATCTTGACAAGTCTAACTTCTAGGTCGTCTGGGACCTTAGTACTTTTATTTATATGTCTTTGAAGATAAATAATTTTATATTCAAAATACTACGTGTTATGATGTATTATTCAAATAGTGATGAGACTGATCCAAATGTGTTCAGATAATGTTAGCTTTGTTAATGTATTTTATTATTTCAATAAAATCTTATGTTGGTGCATAACATTTGTAGACCTTTTTATAATAATTTAAATGCATTATTTAAGGGTAATAAATATTTAAAGATTCAACTTACACAAAAACTAAGAGTAATGGTTTTCTATGCCATGGGTCTTGTGTTCAATAATTTTATAGATGGAATATGTGATCCAAGGTTATATATATCAGAGCCGTTTCCTTTGACGAGTCATTAAAATTCTGGTCAGGAAAAATTGGCACAAATATTTGAACAATGGTCTCAATAATAATATTATAAAATATGTAAAAATCACTCTATTTATTACCTTTTCAAGTCTCATCAAACTGCTGAACGGATTTAGTTTTTTATTTTCTTTATTTAGGACTACACCAGGGCTCGGACATAGAGCATTTATACGTACTTTGCTGTGGGGTAATATGCCAGCCACCACGTACTGCGGTTGAAAAGTGCTATACAATATAAAAAGCGAATTTACCCAATCCTACTGAATAAAAACTGTACAGACACTTTGATATGGTTGGCTAGATAAAAAGTCATTTTATTGCATAGTCACCTGTCAGTGTTTGGCACTCGCTGCTGGTGTTCAGGCCTAGATTTTATTTTAGGCACATTTTGATAGCTGTACAAAACAGGTCAACTTAGGTCATTGATCCATTCGCTTAGTTAAGTTCCCAGTGCTATTGAACAATAATGTTGATTTTGGGCTTGGGTAAAACCACTGTTTAATAATTTAACCGTATATTTGATCAAATCAAATCAAATCAAATCATTTATTTTGCAACCAAATAGATCATAAAAAAGATCGCTTCAGCGATATAAGCATAAAAATAAAATATAATTACTTTTACTTTGACATCTACGAGTATGTCACATGGTTTAACTATGCAATCACTTTGATTTTTTGTGTTTCTGCATAATTATTTTCTCAAATAAATAAATGGCGTCAGTGGCAATGATCAGTTGATGATCAAATAGTTCGCGATACTAAACGGAAGCAATTAAGAGAATTTGAGCACGCATAACCATTCACTATTTTAATCCAAGGATATCCTAATCCTTCATACTATTGGCCGAAGATCACCCAGCAAAACCCATCTGATATTTCAACCAAAGAAGACCAACTGTCCTAATTAAGCTATCGTTATGTATCCACGCCTTTTGGACCGTGTAAGCCGCTCCTTAATATTGTCATAGCGGATCCCGCCAGGAATTACTTGGAGCCGTGCCAACCACGGCTGGCTACAATTTAGCCTTTCGCACTACCGTCTGTTGCATACCAAATTACGATACAAAGACTTAAGACAAGTCAGGAAAAAAGTTTTGAATCCGAGGTACAGTTACTAGCATTAATATATATTAACTTAGCAACTCTCAACAGTGATTTTGTCTTAGTGTATGGACTGCAATTTCACGTTGGAACATAGTATTAAGAACCCTTATTATTATGAAATAGTTCCTATCTGAAAGAAAAAATCAGTAATCCTCAATAAAATCCCTTTTGAATTTAGGTATGTGTACACTTATAGGTGGCGTTGCCTGTACAACTTTTGTTCAGCGTAGCCGTTCTACGGATTATCTCGTGGGAAAGTTCTTTTTTTGAAAAAACTTTTTTTTTATTGCAGCGTTTTTTGGAAAGTTCGGTTATTAATTGATCGGTGCGGTAGTAAAGTTGGGCTTAATGTTGGGGTATAGAGTTCTTTTTTTTACTGGAGATTAAAGTAAGTAGCCAGTGTTTTGGTGCATGGCTGGTGCGTGTGCGTGGAGTGCATGGAAGTTGGACCTTCGAATTTGTCCTCATGTTGTTATTTTTTTAATACACACTGAAATTTAATTTAGGCCAATTTTTTTGACAACGATGCCTATTTTTGTTTTGACCAGGTAAATCAAGGTTATTATTTTTATACCACAAAAATAAAAACATAATAGAACATCACGCCTGTAATCCACGAAGGGTTACTCAGAAGTGAGAGATACACGCATATTTTAGGGGCGAGCCTATTGCCTTCAACCAGGTACAGTTTTAGTCTCCGTGGCTGATACTGAGAAATTCACAACAATTTGATCAACTTGACAATCGAACCCAGGATCTCATGATTAGCAGTAGCACTTGCGACCTGTATCCTAATGAGGATCAAAACCAGAAATCAAAATAACATTTTGTAAATAAAAATTCGCCAACATACAAAACTGCACTTATTATCTTGATCCAGCAAAAGTTCCAAGCACACGTATCACTCGATTAAATTATAAATCTATAAGACACAGTCAGCGAGCACAAAAAGTACCGTATTGGCACCATGCCAAGGCCTGTTGGTACGTATACTAAATGCTGTATTTTATACCCCCGTCCCCCGACCCCCTGCACTTACAACCTGTCAGGTTTTTAATTTACTTCGGCATTCTAGAATTATATGTTCGTGCTTTTTTATTTCTTTTTGCGACACTGTAAGGTGAATTAATATAATTAAAAAATTTAGATTTTTTAAAATGATATTTTTAGATGAACATACGTTCATCTTAAAATATCATTTTTGTGTGAGCAATTACGAGTTGAAAGTAATAGGTTTGAACTCGGACAACCACTATTTTGTAAAAGTTATTTCTATCACCAGTACTTTCAATATAGTTAAGGAAAATATGAAATTGAAATTGGAAAACATATGGAATCCATCAACCCGCACTGGCCACATTGGTGGATGACATCCCACTCTTTCTTACAGAGAGGTCGATGTCCAAGTTTTGAGACCATTATGGGCTGCTTGTGCTCATCATTTTCCTTGTCCTGTCCTTACGCCAATTCATTTGGGGTCGGCGCGGCATGTCGTCTACTTCTATACTTCTCTATTACTCTTCATCTTATCTGACACCACCTTTCTTGCCAAATCATCCTTCACACAGTCGATCCATCGTTTCTTTGGTCTTCCTCTACTTTACTCATGATATATTATCATGAGTATGAATGTGGATGCGAATGAAATGAATGTGTGTGTGTTGTGTGTGAATGTGTATGTGGTGTGTGTGGTGATGTGTGTGTGGTGAACTGCTTTTTTACCATTGAATTTTCAGTTTATTTGTTTTTAACAGATATGAAAAAATATTTTTATAATACTCAATATTCATATTATTATAATCTCCTGAAAATGGAAATTGAAATATCCATAAATAGCTCATTAAACATTGACGCCAGTAAATATAAACTCCAATGAACCTTCATATTGAAAGAACAGTAGTTCGTGGAATTCAAGGGAATGATTTTTTTTTAATAAAAATATTGAAAGCTGTTTAGAACCACAGGTCAGCTTGTATCGTCTCATAGTTTTATAACAAGTTGTTTGTTTAAATAAATAGTAGCAAAACGAATGTGATTCCATCTGTTAAATTGAGTACAATAAAAAAAAAATGGAAGTAAGTATTTCAGAACTTTCAACACACATACCTAAAGACATTGGCATTATATCACAACAAGAAGACAAAGTTCTCTCTTAAAAAATCACTAGAAACGACAAAACTTAAGAACAAATGGTGAAAGGGTGAGAAAAAACTGGTCACCAACCCTTAATAAATTATCTCGTCACTTCCAAAGGCGTTAACATGTTCTTCCAACACTAAACTTCAAACAAACGAAATTAAACCCTACATTCCAGATAATACAGTCTTTAATAACAGCAAAATACAGATGCAGAAACATACATCAAACTGAAGACGTTACGACTAAGTGTCAATGGAAATGCAAGTTTAGCTGTTTGTAACAAGGTATGTTTTGGCTCGAAACAAAAGTTATTGGTTCGTTCGTTCCCAAGGAATCAACTAGCGCAACAATTTATGTGTTTGCCTAAATTGGGTCTTTGCGGATCATTATTTTTATTCAGTTCTCCAGTTTGAGGTCGATCTTTAGACCTCTTGTGGGTTTAGTAGCAGGTTTTAGGACTAAAGTTTTTATGTTACTTTTACCGCACTAAACATAGAAAAGGTAGGTTAGATCGTGCTGATCGGCAGAATGGTATAATAAAAACGAGTGTGAGTCGGACTAGCGCATGAAGGGTTCCGAACCATTATCTATGAAGACGGCAAAAAAATCATGTCCGTTGTGTGGGAGCCCCACTTAAATATTTTTATATTCTATTTTTTAGTATTGTTGTTATAGCAGCAACAGAAATACATCATCTGTGAAAATTTCATCTGTCTAACTATCAGGATTCATAAGATACAGCCTGGTGACGGACAGACAGACAGACAGCGGAGTCTTAGTAATAGGGTCCCGTTTTACCCTTTGGGTACGGAACCCTAAAAATTGTTTGTCTTTGCAAATGTTTTTTTTTTCTAGATTGGAAAACTTGTTGGATTATTCACGATTATTTTTCCTTTTTTCACTACGTGTAATCAATCTGCTTCTTCAATATATAAGTCGAAAATAATTTGATCATGGTTTTTTTTTAGTTAGCCCGTATTGTCCCACCCCCGAGCATAGGTCTCCCCACATTCTTTCCATTTCTTACGATAGTGTGCTTCTTCTCGCCAATTCGCGGGAAAGCCATGATAATTATTAATCAAAAAAATTTAATTATCTTTGAAATAAAGTTTAATAACAACAAAAAAAAAATATTAATCAACTTGTATTCTTATCATCACTGATTCGATTTAAATTTTACACAAATTCACCTCATTTCAAATAATATCTTTAATGCAGTTGAAGTTTTAAACATATGTCTTTTCACCGTACTTTTAATTTACATTTAGATACAAATGTATAAAAGTGGAAACTTAAAGTACATACAGCTACAAAAACTTATATCAAAGCAAGCATTCTAACTTCTAACTTCAAACATCATCAGATTAAAAGGTGAACCATTCTTGGAAACCAACCATCAAAGACTTAATATACACGTTATGGTTCTACATAAAGGGGTCATTCATTAGGACCCCCGCTTAAAGTCTTTAAAAAAAACTTTTGAATTTCTTTGAGTGAACATGTACAGCGTTTGACTTTTGACTAGACCTTAATGTTAAAGGGGATAAAGACGATATTCCAATGTTGGTATTATAATATTTCATGTGTTTGCTAAATGTAGGAATCATTGCCGTGTAAACGGTTTCTTTCAACGGTGTTTTGGGTTCCGTACAGAGAAGTGATCTTAAATAATAATTAATTAATTTACTACATTTTATTTAGTTATTTCCATAATGTTCATTAGATGAGTTAGTTAAGATGTGCATTATATACAGACTAAAAATAGAACTAAAATATTAAAAAAAATTAAGACTAATTTATTATGTTCCCCTTTTCATGCACGTTTCACATTTAACATCTTTAAAACTTATTTTCTAAAAATGTGTCACAAAATTAATGAAACAGTACCTATATATAACCTATGCCTAAGCAATTCACCCCCCTGCGTCTAGCTAACTGCCTACTCTTATCAATTAAAAATCACTAAAGCGCATAAATTAAAACAAGTATCTGTTGCACCCCACAAGATCATTAGGTTATCCCATTTGCCCTACTTCTTATAACTTGTAAGACAACTTATTAAGTGAAGCACTTTAAGTTTCACGTTTTGAAAATAATACAGAGGCGATCGGATTTTCTTTAAAATTGTTACCTTTTTCACTTCAGTACACAATGGAGCCACGTAAGCTGTACATGTTGCACCTAAATGCATTGGTTTATCATTTAATGAACTATAGATGAGACACTGGCCACTTCGAATATGCGTTTTTTATGAACCTGCATCAAAACGTAAGATAGTAATAATACCTTACTTTTTGATACATTACAATTACTCATGTTTAATGTTTATGTCACGGGTCTATCAGCATACTTTTAACAAATTTCATCTTATTTGTATAATCTGCACATCATTAAAAACCCACGACTCTTCATTAACCGTTTAGAACAAAACTAACTACTGTCAAAAGAAAAAAAAAACAAAGTTACAAAATCCTCCACCATTTACATCTGGCACGGAACCCATTAATTTATTCTTCAAGAACTTAACTATTTTTTAATGGCTGCTGTATTTGCACCTCAGCCTCTCGCTTTGGCTCTAATACACCGTGCTTTGCACAGTAATTAAAAAAATATTATTCAAGAAAAACCAATGGCCAAGGGAAACTTCTCATTTGTATGCAGTTTGTAAGTGCACGGAATGTGATTCAAAATGAAATGAGTTTTTCACGTTTTTAAGATTTTTGAAGACTGATTTTTGAGTATGAAGGAGAATAAATTGTGAGTAACTATTTTTTCTTCTTTTTGATAGTAAGTAGAAGTAACAACAATTTTAATAATAACCATCTAAATTTTTCATTCTTCTGCCCTAGTTCATAATTCAAAGCCGGATACAATGTTTCTTTACGTCAGCCCAGCCTATTCCCTGAAATGTGAGAGTCAACTTCCAGTGTAACTGGATGTAGCTGAATACCAGTATTTTAGACGGAGGGTAAAGCGATAGGTACCTCTTGGTAAGACTGATTGTCAGACTTTCCTTTCACTTTCAAAATTTGATAAACAAGAACAAAACTATAAAAATAGAATTTACTTATATCTGAAACTTGGTACAGCGGCAGTAAGACTAGCGTAACCTACGTTGGCGGTTCGAACCTGGTTGAATAACAAACTTGTACCGTAATGTAGCCGAAAACGGCTTTACACGGAAATTGAATCCAGAACTTCGCGATACTCCTGCACTCCAAGTTTGATCATAGAGATGATAAATCACAGTTTTGTTGTACAGTATGTTTAAGTGAGTGTTTTATTGAATTTCTATGACATTTTTAGAATCTTTAACGAACTTTTAAAAGACTTTTTCAGTGATCTTTTGAATCGAATCTTCATAAGCAAATGTGATCACTTGTTGGTTCTAAGTAATTTGTTAAGACGTACATACCATCGATCGACACGAGTTCTATCCAATAAATGAGAGTTTATTACTTAATTATGTTTTAAACTACAATTCGTAGATAAAACATAGTCACAATCTACGATATTTTATTTGGTCCTTTCACCCAAAAAAACTGGTCCTGCTGTTCAGATCGGTTTAATCGACTACTGAATATTTGTGACTACTTCATCAAAGCATCTGTCTTTTCCAGTTCTTTCGTTCGTTTCATTAGAAATCAATTTTAATTAATACCCTCAGGCAAAAACTAATTAAAATACCATACCTAGCGCCCAAGAATAAGTTCCCACCGTGCTCTCCTAACCGCGTTTCGACCCACGCTTCAAATTCTCAGTATTACACTATAGATTTTACCTACTTTACCTACTTATAACGTCCATTCCTCTGTAAAAGCTGGAATTCCGGTCGCTCCCTAAAAGAATTCCATTGCAACAGGAATGCGCTTTAAAATTCAACGGGTCGCGTTTTGAACAAAAATAAAGAAATAAAATTCTTGGGATATATTGTAAGTATTCAAGGTACTTTATACACGTTATTTTATTATATTGCTCTCTTGAGCAAAGACGTTTTATGTAAGAAAATAAATATCTCACGATGCAGTTTCTTAAAATTAAATAAGGGAGAGGCTCGGGATGGCTTGGATTTTTTTACCAAATACAATACACATTGATGTTACTTTGATTAGGTACACAGGAGCATTGATTTGCGTAGTAGGATATTGTGGGTAAGTAGACTATTAGATCATTGCTATAATCAAAAACAATAAGCTAGTTAAATGACGATCTGCTTTGAAGATTGAGGCCCTTGCTGCCCAAATTCTCTGTAGGCAATTGCTGGTTCAAGACCAAGAGAGTTTTTTTTGTAAGATTTAGACAGTTTCCATCTTATTTCTGTTTTTTTTTGTATAGGAATGTAGTTATCACAAACATGAGCAGACACGAATGGATTCACAGGGTATCTTACATATTGATGCGTATGAATACCGTCGCCTGCGACCCAGTTCCATACTGCGGTGTGTCGATTATTAAGGGACTGTGGCTACCAGACGTTATGGGTTTGTCTGGACGTGTCGGGTCAGGGGGCAAATAAAATGGTCCTTGGTACTTCAAATAAACATTTGGCTTTCAGACGTTTTAGATTCCCGTAACTAAGTTTTGATTTTAATATACAGTGAGTTAGGGTTCTGTCTGTATAGGTGATGTTATTTTATTTCTAAACAGGTTCTAATGTGGATATCATAACTTGATTGTGAATAGAATCTTGTGTGCCTTTTTTTGACCGTAAACCATTTGTATGTTTTTATTTCTTCTGTGTTTCAGAAACAATTAGAAACCTCGTATAGGGTCTTGTAGCTAGTATTTTCCAATTAACATATTATTCCAAGGATTTGTCATAAAACCTGTTTCCTTTTTAAGAAATATAAAAATAATTGCTGTATAAAAAAATCTGTGACATAACTTATCATCACGCCTGCAATCTCTAAAGAGTTAGACATAGGCTTACTGGCAGTACTGTCACCATATTGTGATCTGTACGAAAAATCTCAGCTCAAAAAGTCTCCTGAAGCAATCACACATGATAGTTCCCCTACTGATTAGGAATTCGTCACAATAGTTCATGGGAGCTCGGCTCACTATTGTAACGAAAACTTTTTGCCTCATTATGGTTTCTTTTCAATTGTTGATTTATACGTTTAGTTTACTCCTATGAGAAACTTTGCGTTTTTTCTCAGTATTGTGATGATATTGCTAGGTATAGCTAAAGTTTCAGTTTTTACTTCTTTCTTCGTTTGGCTTGACCGAGTTGTCGTTTTTCTAATATGCCGCACTCCTCCGTGCTCTTGCATACAGAAGTCTTCCATGTGACTTAATTATATAATTTTCAAAAGATTTAGTAAATTTACAAAAAATAACACCAAAACAATTTTCTGGTTTATTAAACACTTTTATAGGTAGTTTAAATATAAGACCTAGCCCTTATTAATGTTCAGAATGTTTTGAAATCTTACGAACTAAGTTCAGACTAATAAGACAAGTTTTTTTAATTCATAATAATATCAGCCTTTAACCGTCCCACTGCAGGGCAAACGTCTGCACTCATATAGAAAAGGCTTGAGCATTTACCACCTCGCTTGTTCAAGGCATCCGCAGACTTTACAATGTTAGTTTACAAAAACGCCGCTTTAGAACTCACTATTAAACGGTTTAACAAACAACAGTAACACCAACATTGTACTAATAACGACACTCGATTCAAATTAGTACAAATCGCTTAGGGGTCAAAATGATACCACAGCACCCCACCACACCCCTACTACAATTATAATATTGTGAACACAACGGCACTTTACTGCCGTCCAAACCACTAATGGCTGCAAGATTTGTTTAATGGGTCTTATGTCTTTGTGAATTGTATGGTATGGATTGCAATGAATTTATGGGGCGTTAAAGGGGAATGGGTTTATGTTGGTGATGCAGTGGTTTTGGGTTGACAGCTCAAGAAAGTAAAAATGGTCCTTTGATTCAAAATAATATTCTATAGCAAAATTATTTTGTCAATATCTTAATTCAGCCCATTTTTCTAATGAAGCGCGATGGATAACTTAACTATGGGAGGAGAAACATCATTCTTCCAGGCTACTGAGCTAGTGAATATTTCCATTCATCGTCCGACGAATGGAGCATTTCAAGAATCAAATGCTCATGTTACAAATTCAAGTCCATCATTAGAATGCTAAAGACCGATGTTTCGCAAATGACATGTAAAACTTATAAGTATTTTAAATCTTAATTCAACTTAATTATTACTTTAATTTTTAATATTTTTTTTTTAGAAATGGCCGTTTAAGTTATAAGTAAACAGAGCCATATATCTGACTAGACCAAAAATATACGAGAGATAACTTTAAAAAGTTTCAAGCATTTAGCAAGTTATTATATTACTGTTAGTATTTTTTGTCAACAGGCCAACTTTGGTACTGCAGAAGTAGTTAGCCAAAAAGGTAATTAAGAAAGTACAATCCCAAAATATATTTTGTTGCAAGCTTAAATGTGATTAACTTTTAGACTACCAGTGAGAAAATAATTCTTAAAAATTGATAATTAATTCGTGTCGACATGAAAGATATAATATATTCCTCGATAAATATAAATATACATCTATCAGATGAATAAATATTTTTTTTTGTATCTCCTTCCAGTTTTTACAAAAGCAAGTTCGTCAAATCATTTCCTTCATGATATGCCACGAGCCCGTCTTACTGCCTCAAGTCACCATTTATTTATGTACACACTAACTACAGAAAAGAAGAACGAAACAGAAAAATAGATACAAAAGTGATACTTATTTCTAAAGAAATCTGCGAAAGAAGTTAATAGAAAAGCAAAGTATTTTAAGATAAAATATAATATTCCTGTGCATGTTTACAACAAAATAAAAGTAGTCACTTTTAAAGAAAATATATTACAACTCAGATAAACCACGACTAAAAGGTAGCAAAAACAAGAATCTTCCTGCAACGACATAAAAACTTTATCACGGCCAGTCCTCTGTTTACCAACTTTGTGACCTACGCAAGCACATTTAAGCTTCTCGTACTTAAGCTCTAAAGCTTATTAAGTTACCTTTAAGCTGTCGCCATTTTAGGGGGTCGGTAGTTCCCTTGCCGGAATTATGGTTGAGTTATGCATTGTCGAGTTGATCTTGTGATTTGAAAGTGGGGTCTTGGTTTGATCCCTGGGCTGGACAAAGGGTTATTGATTTTTTGCGGATGGTGTAAGGGGACATCGTGACAAAAACTGATACCATGGTTTCAGTGTGTGATTCTAGACCCAACAATGGAATGATTTTGATGCTTACTAACAAAAAAATGACTACTCCATTTATTTTGACCGTGCAGGTTTTTTCGTTTTATTATATTTCGTCGCTTCGGCATTTTGCATGAACGCATGCGCACGTTGCCTCGGACGAAAAATGAATGAGACAAGGTTGGATCTGGCATGGTATAGAGGGTACAATTACTGGATACGTCAATTTTTTTTTCAATCGATTTTGGAATCGATTGAGTTACTTTTTAAATAAAGTGCGTTGTTGCTTGTAGGTTAAAGGAACTACCTGGTTATACTTATATCTGCGGATAAAGCGACGAAATATAATAGTGATCGAACTTCACTTTCAAAGTTCGTTTAATTATCTATTATAACGTGTGTGTTTGAGTAATAGAGTATATGTGTAGGATTCTATGTTATTATAGCACTTAACCATGAAAACTGGCAAATTATTAGGATAAGCCACGCATTCTGCCTACCGCATCGTTGACTACAGGCGTGATGTTATATGGCATTGCAGATATATTTACACAGCAATTGCTACTACCTAAAAAACGGGCCTCGTCAACATAAAACTTCTATTTAAATTCCAAAGGCTGTCGCAACATTCAAAATATTTTACCCGTTACGATTATAGCCTCAGATTTAGACCATAAACAGTAGATAAAGCTAACTTAGGCTAAACTCGGGTGAGTCTAACCTAGTTATAGCTCGTCGTAACCGCTAACGTCTGAACGTCGTCGTTTAGGAATAGGGTCGCACCTCGTTTAGTCCTAGGAGGCTGGAACCTATTTGATTTTGAGATTAGAGTTTATCTTACACTCTTGTACAAATATACTGTATGCTTGAAATTTGGTTCAGTTCATTACTGCTTGTTTTCTAACAGTAGGCGACACCTAAAATTATGCCTAAATAGAAATGTGGTGTTGGATTTCTGCTTCAGGTGCTGAGCAGATCGTTGATTAATCCAATAATTGCGCGTCTTTATTTAGTTATCATCTTAGTAATAATAAAGTTAGAGGTATGTATGTATAGTTAATTGGTGGTTGTGGTGGGCTTGAGCAACTTACGTAACTCAATTCAATTCATTTAATTAGTCAGACAAATAAAAATATCCATAAAGTCAAACACAAATTTGACAAAATCATCATCATTTGATTTGTCATCTTAATGAATGTACCATATACTCAGAAATAAATAAATCTTATCTTATCTTAAAACATAAAATATTAAATAACATATTCAATTAAAATAATTATTTGAAATAACAAAATAAGAAATTTAATTTAAACATAAAAAATGAAAATAAATAAAAATAATCAACGATAATAATAACCTAAACACTACACGCTACTATTTTTTGTATTTAAATGTTCTTTTCCTGTTTTTTTAAGAAATTTAAAAAATATATATATGTACAAAAAATAAATAAAGGACCTAAACATCATTTATCTCCCCAAGCCCTAAATATGGGCGCATGTAGGGCCAACCAATGCCGCATGCAACTGTCTAGTGGTCAGGTATTAAGTGCCTGGTAGCATTACTATCACTTTTTTAAGAAGCCGTTTTTGTGATTTCTTGCCTGTTGAAAATTTTACGACTTATTATGCATTGTCTACATAAGTGACAGGTGACAACTTGGAAGACGAAAATGGAAAACTTTATGTACCTTTTTTTTTTTTTTGGAGGGTGGGAAATCGTCAAATGACCCCCCCCCCCGCCCTGGGCGGAGCGGAAGGGAGTGTCAGACTCTTACTGACTAAAAACCACCCATGTTCCTTCATTGGCCCTTTATGTTCCAGGGCCGCGGTATCTCTTTCGAACAGTCCCGCAGCCCTGGCAGGCATCGGCCCTTGCAGGCCAACTTTATGTACCTGACGACAAGTATTAGAAACTTTTGCTCTGAAATAAATGTACTTGAAACATTTTTTTACGTTATCACTAGGTATGTGGAGGCCGAGTCATTACGTTCTAGTTAAAATATACCCACCGTGGCTGGTCCATAAGCATATGAATTTATAATAAATTGGATACTAAGCCTTCCACACGGGGCTTAAGCCACTGAATTTATTCAGAAATACTACCCTCGGACAAAAGGACCACCAGAGTTAAAGTGGTTGGAAATGGCTTCTGTTTTGTTCTATCAACGTGCACTGAGTGTTCGTTGCGGTAAACAAGTCTCAGTACAGTTTAGTAAAGCATTATAAATGTTTGTGACAGCCATTTTCACAGCCCCAATAGGTATGATATTGTTTTCAGCTGCAGGTTACACTACGAACTTTTGGTAAACAAATGTTACATAAATACGTCATATTGCCTGAAAACCGCCTGCTATTATCGTTCAAATATTTCAGATTTGCCAAATCGACAGTTCTATTCGATGCGTATGCATGTCTGTTGATGAATATATAGCCAAAGTATATCGTGCTAAGTAATGTTGCTGCTTACCTACTCCGTGGGATCGATTCTTGCATGAAAACGTATACGTAACGTAACTTAAAATTAGGCCTTAAAATTCGTATTATTTCTACCATGCCACTTCTAGCAACCCTATCTCGCCTACCGACGAACGCATCATTAAAGAGAAAACAATGGGTCGTGTCGACACCGCTGACCGCCACTTACAAGCCAAAAAACTTACCACTTTGTTGCTACGAGTAAAATGGCTTCTAATAGCTCTATGTTGTAGTATGACATTATGTATTTATTAATTTTTAGTAAAGTTTGAGGTTTATAGTGTACTATGAATTTGTTTAACTATTTATCTCGGTTTCTACATAGGCAATTTATTATTCACTTTTGTATTCAGCCTCTTGTTGTCGCAGTGTTTGGGAAATGCGTACAGTACACGCTCAGTTCATCAGTTGTGGTGGTCCTGTAAAATAGAGGGCAAGTTTTAATCACAAACCAGAATACATCTAGGATTGCAATTAGACCGCACAATTTTATTTGTACAATTTTACATCACATAATTAAGATCACGTCTGTTATCCTTTTTTTTTTCGGATGTGAAATCATCAAATGACTCCTCCCGCTCTGGGCGGAGCAAGAGAAAACCATCCATGTTTCTTCTTTTGCCCTTTATGTTCCAGGGTTGCGGTATCTCTTCCGAACAGTCCCGCAGCCCTGGCAGGTCTGTTATCCTCAAAGACTTAGGTAAAGGTGTACCTAATAGTACATCACATTTCTCCAGTTATGTTTAAGTCAACAAACAAGACAACAAACACAACAAGTCAACAAGTCAAGTCTTGTCGTGTACAAGGGGCCGAGCATATTCCCATCAACCGGACACAAATCCAAGCTCCGTGGCTGCTACTGGGAAATTCCTGATAGACAAACCCAATAACAATTTGCCCGGCCCGGGAATCGAACCTCCGGGAAAAGGACCTCACGAAGTCGCGTTTGCGACCATTAGACTAACGAGGCAGTTAGAGGGAGATATTTATCCAATTTTCTAATCACAAATCAGCTGCTGTTGATCAAGTTTGACTTACTAGAAATGTTTCTGGGAACTGTATAGTTAAGTTACCACTCGTATTTTTGGTTCATTTTCTACCAAGTCCAAACAAGGAAGACGCGAGTTACAAATTAAATTAAAACAAACAGAACCGGGTACAACATGTTAGTATAAAATATACGGTGCGCGTCATTTGAGCTTTTCTGTCGGCGTCTTAATGTTGCCGTGACAAATGACAGTCCAAATGAACGGGTATTAAAACGGCGGCTTACTGAGAATAAAAATGAATAGACGTGACACTTTTTTCAAATGGTTGCTCTGCTTTATATATTTTTTCAAAAAGTGCCCAACCTGTACCCTGACTTAATTAAAAAAATATAACACCTAGTATCACACCTGTATTTCTAAGAAAGGTTAGGCAGAAGTACACCTAACAAACAGACACAAACAAGATTGTATTGTATTGTATAACGGGCTGGTGTCCACAACTCCACGTTCAATGCGCGTATTTTGCGTGCGGGTGGGAAATCTATTCGATCCATTATCAAGATATTCGTTTATATCTAAAACAGCAAAGAATTAGGAAAGCCAGTGGTTGTTTTATCATAGCCGGAGACTTCTTACTTTTGTTACCGTTTTAGGCAGTAGTGTGATTTCTGGATACATAATAAGTAAAAAAAAAGAAAAAAGTGACTGTTCTTTTTGGTGATTTAGTCGCCTCTTGTGAATTTCCTGTCAGTCATCACGACTTCCCTTGGTACAGTCACCAGCACCAATATGTAAACACATAAAACTTTTAAAAGTGTTTTTCTCCTACTGTGCTGATTAAAAATTGTTTTTATATTTAGCAAAGTGTGTACATATTGGTGCCCGTGACTGTACTTAACAAATGCTTTTAGCGTTGTGTGCCTTTGTGCGCGTAATACATACAAGTATCTTTGCCCCGGAGACAAGGGTACACGTCAACTGCGAATAAAGTACATTTTTATATTTACATCACCGACTAGTTAGAGAATGCAGTCAGGAACACTGGCTCAAGTGGTTTTAAGTATTGAAGATTGAAATATCCCACCGTACCTACCCTTATCTAACCCGTGAAAACATCCAGCCGCTTTAAAATTACTAAAAGATAAAATATTATACACTTGTCGTTAGAGCGTCCTTTTTCTGTAAATAAAATTTAAGGATCAATAAAATTGTCTGCGTCATTTCTGTACAAAAATAATCTTGTAACTACGACACGCACATTTATAAACGAAAGTGTATTTACGTTCATACCAATATAATATAATGTAATATCTTGGGACAACCAACACACCGCCATCTGATCCCAAACTAGGCAGAGCAACCAGACAACTGATATATTTCTAAATACATACATATTATAGATAAATTACACACTCAGATACAGAACAAATAATCGTACTCACCGCACAAAGATTTGTCCTTTGTGGGAATCGAACCCACGACCTCCGTCCTAGCAGTCAGGGTCACTAACCACTAGACCAACAGGCAAATCCTACTGATAAAATTATAGTCTAAGAAAAACATGCAATTGTACTTCAAACACTTGTTAATTACTTAAAACCGCACGCAAAATACGCGCATTTGACGTGGAGTTGCGGACACCAGCCCGTTATATAATACAATAATTACTTAAAACCGCATGCCAAAGTAAAACAACAGTCAACAAACACTCACCAAGTAACTCTCCACACTTTAACAACAACGTAGGTAATCCGATCACAGCTCCACACTTATATTCTATTACTTACAACACCATAATAATTATACAGAATGGTGCTAAATTAAGACGAAATCCTTAGAAACTACCATCTTATTATTAATTTTCATCGTCACTACACACTTGGGAGGGCAGATAAGTGAGTTTCACACTTATGAGAAACGTTGTTTAAGAGAATTAGTTGGTCCCTTGATTCGCCATGTTGGGAAAGGGTGGGTACACAATGGCTTGTGTTGGACGTGGTTATTAGACTTTTCATTAGGTTGTCTACTAAGAAAGTAAACTTAAAAACATGAATTTACCAGCAACAAGTTAATACTTAGTTGCTGCAACTGCAATAATATTCTTTATTGCATTTCTTGGACAAACTTGCACCACGAATAACTAAATACTTTGAACTATACTATATCGATGTTATGCTTAGTGTAATATAATGTCAAAATAAATAAATATGAGTGAATAAGTAGCATGGTAACATGGACTGGGCTGGCCATATCTGCCTCATTCTCATAGGAATGGCGGGACAAGCTGTACAAAAACAAACAGCGGTGACCCACATTAGCTCTGAATCGAAAGATCTAAATTCCTAGGGAGAGGCCTTTGCCCAGCAGTGGGATAAAGCACGCTAATAGTAATAGGAAGCAGCATGGACCAAGATAGACCATTCTGTAACAGACATTAAAATAAATCCCATTGTTCGAGAAAACTATTTGGTCCTTCGGTCTTTTGACCCGAAATATTCAAAAATATCGTTCTGTTAATTGTTAGTGCTGTAATTACTATTATACTCAATCGACTAATCGTTTGTTCGGTACTTAGTCTAGTTTAGGTGGTAACGAGAAATTAATGTTCGCGAAATTACTATTGTAACTGCCTAATATAAAACGAGCGATTCTTGATTGTTTGTAAAATATGGTTTTGGTACCCATTTGGGAATTATTCTGGAGATTAAATGGTTACAAGTTGATGAATATAACACAGATGCAATATCAATAGTGTAATTCTCTCTAAATAAACGGATTTCTTCACCCAACTAAGAAAGGCAGTAGATAATAAAATAAGGCTGAAATTCGATCGGTTGACACAGCAGTCGTGACTGCACTACGCACGAACTCGCGCAAAAATAGACGAATATAAACGAAGAGTTTTCAATAGCCTTCACGGGTTCAGAAATGCATTGGTGTTACCATGTCGCCTGCATGTCCCGCATGTCCTTTCTAATGTATATTTTTGAAGTTGGAGAGATATTTAATTTTAAATGTAAGAGATCTGTTTAAGATATTTTACTATCACAATAATTTCTAAAAGCAAAACTAAAACCAATTTTAATGCATCGAAAAACTAAAAGGATTTATAATAATAATAATAATATATCATTTATTTCAGGTAACAAAGACCCATAACATATATACCTTATAGACTATCATACATATTTATAAAAACCAGAAAATATATATGCAATTATTGTACACGAAGTGACGGCCTCGTATTGCACTGCGTGGTGTCGCGTAGCCTTCCGCGGAAACGCCGATACATGACACCCTTCGGCCAAAACTCTTCCTTGAGGAAGGTCTCAATATAATGAGTCGGAACTCTCACCACGAACGACTTGAAATTCGTGTTGTGGCACGACTCCAACTTCTCAACTCTCAAGGTCCAGCTGGTCTTCACTCGGACATACTCTACGATCTCCTCAACCTTCGTGGTGTGATGTAGCCGGGACACATAAAGCTGCGTCGTTGGTATTGCCGGACGCAGTACATTGGCATTTATAGACGAAGAGTTGTATTTGAGACTTAATATCTAGTTTTTTACCATATAAGAGGTCAAACCCCCTTAATATAAATTATTACTTATAGCTGTACAGGAATGTTTTGGCATGTGACCAAAATGTACGTTGCAGAATTGTATTATTAGTATAAAAAAAAAAAAATTAACGGTCATACTTCATAATCTTCGTTTTTAAAAACCAATCATTCGATTCAAACACTCGTTCCATACCGAACCGCATACACACTCAATTTGATCCGTTCAATGTTCAATTAGTCGATTAGTCCGCGCACCTCGGTAATCGGTCCTTCGGTATCGACGCTATTAGCATGCTAAACAGCTAGATAGCTCGATAGCTGTGATTAGCATGGTGTTCATTTATTGCTTGTGACGATTTGATTCCAGAAGGTAAAAAATCCGACTGAAAAGTAAAAAACAAGCGTTTCAAGCAATTCCATGTTTTCATATTTTTTTATTTCAATGCCTTTTTCCTTCCAAATGCGCATGTTTTTTGGCTTTTCAGTCATGTCATTGTCATTTCAGTCGTGACGTAAGAATCGGCCCCCACGTTTAGTCTCTAGAGAGCCACAAAGGAACAAACATAGGTACAGGCGATTTATAGGCTGAAAAAACAAATTACTCTCCTCAGTCGGGTGAAAATAGTTTCTTCATTATATATCTCCAGTATAATTATAATAGGCCTCCTCTTTGTAAGATAATGTGCGTCGTTATCCACCATGCTGGATTGACAGCCCAGTGAAATCTTTTCAAGAGTAAAGTATCAATTTTAGCAATATTAGGACTACCGACAATGAAGGACCCTAGAAGATTAGTTCGCGCACATCGTTAATGGGACCTTGTAGCGACGCAATTATTATTATAACTAGCTGTTGCCCGCGACTTCGTTCGCGTGGAAATTTTGTATGTGTGTGAGAGACTGCCTCGTTGGTCGAGTGGT
Organism: Eurois occulta; assembly: GCA_950022335.1. NCBI lineage: Eukaryota > Metazoa > Arthropoda > Insecta > Lepidoptera > Noctuidae > Eurois > Eurois occulta. Next base: position 19,141,773 of record OX465486.1, on the reverse strand, counting down.
CGCAAGTGCGACTATTAAGCATGAAGTCTTCCACTTAACATTAAACAATGTATGCAATTGAAAAAAATACTATAAATAATAGTGTTATTGGGTTATTCCATCAGGAATTTCGCAATAGCAGCCATGGAATCTGGATTTGTACCCAGTTGGTGGAAATAGGCTCGGCCCCTATCACATGGGAGTACAACATAACTGGCGAAATGTGGGTGTACGATTAGGTACACTTCTGCCTAAACCTTTGGGCATTACATGGCGTGATGTGTGAGAACTGACTGGCTGATCAAAATGTGATAATGTGGGTGATGACTACCAAAAGAAGTCCCAAACAAAATTAAAAACCGTTTATTTTAGCGCTATACGACTTTATTTTCAAAGTGAACCATCACACGCCTTGTTGGGCACTATTTATTCTAGTACTGTTTTGTATACAACATTAAATGACTTATTATTTTTCGCAAGCACGTGCAAATTTTGGGCACTGAACAACCAACACATAATTGACCGTCTGAAAAGCATGGAGTGCACAATTGAATGCCGGTCACTTTTATGGTTTGGCCCTGGGATCTGTTGATCGTCATTTGTAAAAACCAATTTTAAGGGAAATTGTAACCTCTTAAATTGAAATGGCAAGTTGTTTGAAACGTGGGGAATTAAAACGCTCTGTCTTTTAGCAGCTCCGTTTTTATAATGTTACTGCCCAGCTCTGTGATACGAAGCCTGGTGCCGTTGCACAGTCTGGTTGCATCAAGGTTTCGCATCACCAGAACTGGAACGACAACTTTAAGCTCCAACTGATGGGACGCCTCGCCTTTTAACTCCACGGAGTTGAGAAATTCAACGGGGTAGGCAGTTCTATCGTCATTAGCCATCACAGTGTCTAGTGTGTCAGTGTTCTGTCGTCATAAGACCGTCGGACGGCGAGCTAGCCCATTACTCACCGTCCACAGGGTCTAAAGCGGCCGAACGACGCCTCCCATTAGGGCTTGGTTGCCGCGGATGTCTTGCAAGCTGTGGTTCAATGCCTCTAATGCATGTTTCTGCGACATTGTGCACTCGTCCTATAGGCTTAACTTCCACTGCTGCAAAAGGACTCCCCCGTTTTTGGTGATGTTGCATGTTGGGGTATCTTCGCTTGAAAGATTCAGCGGAAATTTTAAAATTGAATGTGCAGTCCGGCCACTCTTAAGCAAAGTTACATCAATGCCCGACGAAGTCACAACCACAGTTATGTGACGGCACGGTTTGCGCAGTGGCTGAGCAATTGACTGCGGCGCTGCACACACGCACCGTCGTGGATTTTATCAAATTTTAATTTTGTTTTAATTTTTAGAGATTTTTTTTCGTAATGGGGTACACGTAGTACTTATTACTTCCATGCAAAGAGTAAACACAAAAGGAAAAATAAAACCAAATTCATTATCAGCCATTCCGACTACACTTCGACTAAAACCTATTTACATAAATAATTAAAATTATCATAGAAATCGCGTGTTGAGATTACTAACTAAATTTTAAACATTAATATCTTTTGCGTCTGTTGGTCGATTTTGATGAAATAAACACTAAATGTTACTCGGAACAATGCTTCTTGTTTCAATATTTCGATTTTGAATATAATGAGGGGTTTTTACGTGATGCGCGCACAAACATACAGACAAACCGACAAACAGACAAACCGACAAACAGACAAAAATTCTAAAAATGGTAGAAATGGGTTCTGTTAGTGCTCCTTTAACACCCCTACTACTTTTTTTCTAAATATTTTCAATGTACAGAAACGCCACGTCTACAGATTTATTATAAGTATAGATGTTATGTGATCAGCGCGTTGTTTATTGCATGTGGTGGTTTGATGCCGGAAACCATAGGTTAACCCTAAAATCGTAAGGTTTTTCTAAGGTTCAGCTTACTAATAAAAGTCTATATGAGGATGTTGATATTTAGTCGATTTTATTAAGCAAAAATTTCTCGTTAATCTTCTTAATACTGGCAACACTGTCACTAAACGAATGTTATAAAAGTAACGGTTGCCTTTAGTCATTCTCTTACTTCTTCTACCTACACTGTGCTAGGAGGCAGATACTATAACCTTCCTTGTGAGTATTTTTAAATTTCAATAATAAACGAGTTAACGTATTTAAATTCAAATCGCTGCCGTTTTTCTTCACGCCCATATCCTATAGATGACGAACTGTAGTGAATCCATGAAGTGACCGGTCAGTTTTCTGACCACTTTTTATGAGCCCTCCTATAAAGGGTATGCGATCAGCATATTTTAACCACGTTAGGGGGCTATCAGTGTAAATTGACCTATTCCACAACAGTGATGACTGACACGTCGCTTATGTGTGCTGTTTAATTTTATTGGTTAAATTAGCCCAAAGCGAGTCACTTATAAATATTTTAGGAAGCCAGACTAAAGTGTAGATCATGCAATGTTCAGGTACGCGTAGTTTTGTGCCCAGTAAAGGCTAACTAGGAAATAGGGTCTACCCCACTAAAAACAGACAGCCTATTCTTGGTCTGCTCCATATAATTTTCACCAAAACTTTTCCTGCACATCACAAAACTCCACGTTTCGGATACACTCCAGATATCATTGTCTAAACCTAAAGAGTAAAGTTTCACACAATTGTACAGCTCACAGGTAAAACTACTGCCAGACGAATAGTTTGTACATTTACCCTGCGGAACCCTGAGGCTGTTTGCGAAGTCGGCTAAGCGGGGGAGCGAGTGTAAAGTGTTTTGTAGAGGTGGCGACTGTGTCTTTGGTCGTTTTGCTACTGGTTGGTGGTTGCAGTTGTGTCAAGCAAGGGGGGCTGTTGTGTTGATTAAGTGAAGTGTGAATTTGAAGGTGGCTTAGAGAATTTTTTTCATTGATCTAAAAATTATTCTCTTTAATGGTTGTAAATTTATCAACTTTCAGCAATCAGTTGGGCCGAAATGTGAGTATGTGATTAAACAGATTACATTACGAAAATTATAGAAAAAAAAAGAAAAAGAAAGAAAAGATTAAAGATTTATGTAAAGATTTCTGGCTGATATAATTACGGTAGATTTTCAGAATCCTTAAATAAAGTGGCATCTGCAATTAAAACCTCTTCTTTATCAGCCTTCAAAGCAAAAGTGTATGTAAATAGTCAACATCGGGGCATACTCGTTCTTTCGTGAACCTCATCCATCGCTTTCACCTCATGCTTAAATAGCGATAAAGTTGAAAATCACGCTGATCTCATCCACGCTGTACACTTAGCAATGTATTGTATAGCTATTAAATTGTAAATCCGTAATTGGCTGTAAGATTAGTTATATATTTTAAAATATAATTTCAAAGAGCTGTGGATTTTGTGATTAATAAATAAATGAATAATAAGTTATTAGGCCGATTGTCGTGACGGCTAATGGCCTTATGGCCAAGAGCCTCGATGACCATCTATCGAGGCTCTCCTTAGGCGGTTGGATCAAGGGCCTGATTCAGAAGGCAGTACTCCTCGATACGGCTCGCATTGTGAGGAGGTTCCTGTCTCTGGAGCCCTAACCACCGGTAGCTTGGACCCTGCTCCCGACACCAGCGGACTCCTATTTTTTTTTATTTTTAAATGTTTTTTTATATTGTTTTATATTTAAATATTTAAAAATGTTAAGAGTATGTTTAACCCTTGGCCACCTAACGTGTATTCTAGTAACACATCCACCTAACGTCGGTCATGGTGACCGATTGCGTATAAGTACTATTAAGAAGGTGAAAAGGTCATAATTTGGTAAAAATCAAAACTACATCATATTTTTCAGTTGTTTTTATTTTAAATTGTTTTAATAAACTCTTCAAATTAATACTTTTTATATTTTATTATTATTTATGAAAGTTGACTAACAAATATTTTAACAAACTATAGGTTTTTTAATTGAGCTGAGATCTAAGCAATAACAATAAATAAAACTACTTAGTTTTTAATTATTTTACTAACTTAAATATGTAACTTCTTATACTAAACTATCATTGGCATAATCAAATCACAATCATTACAAAATTACAGCCTCCAAACATTTACAATTTTTCTACAATTTCTCGGTCTAATGGCACATCTTCTTCGTCACTGCAATCTTCATTTGGTATTTCCGGCACGTCCCTTTGATCCTCTGAATCTGAATCACACTCTTCCAACCATCTACTGATATTTTGATCACGGACAGACATAATAAACGTAAAAAACAGCAAGAAAACGTTAACACAAAAAGTAACGTAACATCCTAACGTCGGTCACCATGACCGCAAACGAAATATATTTACCTGAATTTTTTCACTGCTCGCACGTGTTGCTTGGTCGAGCGCAGAGCGCAAACTGGAGAGGGAGGGGAAAAAGTACATGGAGTCACAGGCGTGTGGCCCACGTAGAAACGGAAATATTTGAAAAAATATATCGCGTGGAGTCACTGTGACCGACGCTAGGTGGTTAAGGGTTAAAAATAAATAAATAAATCTATAAAATAATTTTGACAGATTGTAGCCGCTTGAAGTGCTGGCGTCTGTACATAATAAAAAAAAAACATTTTACTATTTTTATATCAGAGCATACCTGCATGCAGTCGCAATCTCGAGTTTCGTTGTAGGCACTTAAATGTATGCTGAACTTTCAGAATATTTCTCAAAGTTAAACACAAATGTGTGGTTCAGTGATACTTCTTTCTATAGCTTAGTGTCACGAGGAACTAAGTTTTATGATATCGGCTGCGGGCATAAAGACCATGAAGTATGTAAGGGTTTAGTTTTGCGTAGGTTAATAATATTTTGTTCTACATCATAGAGGTCTCGTGTTTACACATTTTACATGATTTTACTCAAAACGGTTTCTGATGGGATCGGTGACAAGGGTTGCATTATTACATATCTAATAAATAATAATAATTTATCTTTATGGTGGTGTGCATGGGACAGTGGGACCTTCCACACTTTCCCATCCATACTACCACAAAGAAAGACCAACCACCAACCAAGACCAACTGGATTCTAAAGGTTGAAAGGTTGGAATCGCGCCACAACATCAACTTCAAGTCATTCGTGGTACGAGTTCCAACCCAAAATCTACAGACCTACCTGAAAGAGGACTTTTGGCCGAAAGGTGTCGTATATCGACGTTTCCGTGGACGGTTACGCGACACCACGCAGCGATACTCGACGACGACAACGTTACGCGTATAGTCATAGTTTTATAAGGTTTTTAATAAATTTAATATTAGTTTATTATTGTTTAAGATTACTTTGTGTATTCTATATAATATGGGCCTTAGTTGCTTGTTAATAAAATTATTATTATTTTAAGAAGTAAAATTATTATCTAAGACAGTTTTTCACATGACATAACCGCATGCCTGCATTTTCGCAAAGGGTTGGGCAGATGTATGTTTATAGTACCAACACTCACATTTTGGCATCAGGGACGAGCCTATTGCCATCAAACGGGCAGGAAACCGAACTCCGGGTTGCTACTGAGAAATTTCACTTTCACTTAACTTAAATCGTATCGTATCTTGTATTGTAAGTGGATTACGGCAGGTGTCGATTATATTATCGGTATGGTGTTGTTACCATACAATTCAATGTAACAAAAAAACAACATTATCCACCCAGACCTGCCAACCAATGACGGATGATCCATCGACTGGCAAGCGCGTATCATATGCCAAAGCCATCATATGCCACGCATCTGCTATTCAGCCATTCTTATTTTTTGCGGCACTCCTGACCTTACCCGATGAATAAAACATTTCTGACCTCAATATCTAGGAGAATATTGAATGTTACACAGATCGAGGAACGAATCATTCGATATTTTCCTTCTCATATGAAGGCGGTATTCGTAACGATCTTTTTGCTTTTGTGTTACATTTATGACGGTTTTTTAGACGGCTTCAAAAAAGAAGAGGTTCTCAATTCCATAGAATATTTTTTTTTTGAGATTTTAGATGTGATAGTAAGATAAAATAAGGAAGAAATGCTTAAGAGGAAGTCTGAAAGTGGCGCCGGTGACTGGAAATTTGTGTGATAATCGGTTATCGTGGTATGGTACGTCTGATGAAGAAGAATGAAGAAAATTCCGTGAGGAATGTTTTGAGTATGAATTTGGATGACTCTAAGAGTAGTGGAAGTCCAAAGAAACGGTGGATGGGCTGTGTGAAGGATGATATGGCTAGAGAGGAGGTGACGAGTAATAGACAAGTATGGAAGTAGACATGCCGCTCCGCCTGCAAATAAATTGGGATAAGGGCAGGAGAATGAAAAGTATGCCAAGTCAAGTCAGTTTTGAATTTCAAGACGCAAGTCGGGAAGTTTTGTGCTCGTTCCAAAGCGTTGATTGGATACCTACTTACTACGAAGAAGTGCAAAATTGTATGATAACTGCAAAAACTTTACGAAAGTAAAAAACATATTTCTACTTAAACATCTTCTTAGAAGTACGAGAAAAGAGTTCATTCAAGTACTTTGTTCCGACAAAGCACACCTTTTTGCAACATAAAGTGAGCAAAAAAAAAGATATATTTCAGAAAGATACACATAAAATGTATTTCAGTTCGAAATTCTATCAAATCACTATAACCAAACCTAGACGTATAAAAAAAACTCAAAGTCCGCTAACAATCTCATGTAGAGTCACAATATAGAATTCTAAACCGACCGATGTAAGATAGAGCACGTACACGCCAATAAAGTTTTATTATAACAAGTCTGCAGACGTTATACCGGTACTAAACTCTACAGTTCTAAGCGCGAAATTGTTGAGTCTCCGGTGAGCATGAAGGCGCAAAGCAGAGGAAATAGTATGTAAACGCAGTGCTCGCGTTTTGTGCTGCGTTTATGTGGGCAAGTGTACTTGACTGTGAACTAGAATAAGCAAGTGGTGTAACTAGCCTATTCCATGGTAAATCGCTGTGTTGTTTTAGTAGCAAATGATTGTTTTTTTTTTGTTTTTAGTCTAAATACATACTTAGTTTATAGTTAAATAAAAATATTCCTTTAACGGAGCGCCAGAGATAAGGCCAACAGAATCAACTTTAAATACTTAAAAAAATTAGTACTACTTTAAATCTCCCAGACCAACGAGTTGCAAGTCTTGAGTTCGGACTCAGGCAGGAACTTTGTAAACAAAGTGCCTGCCTAAAAAAAAAGAGAATATATATATATATATATATAAACTAATTAAACAAATATTATTATTATTTAAATTAATTGTATAAATTTCGGCACTGCTTTCAAATTATTATATAGTTATGAAAAATATCGTGAGGCAACCTTCATCACGCGTGGTGGTTTACAGCCCTCTCTGTCAAAGAGGTGGTTTTAGTCGAAGTACTTAAAAACTTTGAAAACCAAACATTTTTTGTTTCAATTATTTTTTTTCGGTTGTTTTCTTTGCTGCTCATCGTGTATACTTCGACTCCTACAAATCCACCCCTTAAATTACATAAACGTTCTTCATAAGTCAAAATTTCGTAGGTTCACTTTACCACAAAAGCCTGTTAATCAAAACAATAAAGAACCTAAATAAAGATCAGCCGTTTTCATCAAAAACACTAGTTGCTTTACCAACACACATTCTTCAAGATTTTCAAACTTTTACAATTATTTTAGGCGTCATCTATCACGTCGGGCTGACAAGATACAGTTATTAAAGTCAGAACGAAACTCGTTTGAAAATGTGTGAAAGATTTGAACCAAAAATTGTTTGGACTTTAAGATAACTTAATCCGTTAGAGTGATGTATTGAGATGGAATATTTGAGTAGGTTTGACGTATGTCTAGTAGACTATCTGAGTAGGATGAGACAATCTGGGGTTTGTGGACATAGTTGTTTTTAGGGTTCCGTACCCAAAGGGTAAAACGGGACCCTATTACTAAGACTCCGCTGTCTGTCTGTCTGTCTGTCTGTCTCCAGGCTGTATCTCATAAACCGTGATAGCTAGAAAGCTGAAATTTTCACAAATTATGTATTACTAATGCCGCTATAACAACAAATACTAAAAATTAAAAAAAAATATTAAGGGGGGCTCCCATACAACAGATATGATTTTTTTGCCGTTTTTATAGATAATGGTACGGAACCCTTCATGCGCGAGTCCGACTCGCACTTGGCCGGTTTTTATTTTATTTTCGAATAATAATTTTTTTGGCGTAGGAGGTTCTTGTGTCCCCTTACTTGGATTTTATTTTATTTCTTAGTTATATTTCAGTCGTAACCACAGAGTCTGTACTTGTGACCAGTTGATGGCAATAGCCTTTTATTACATGTTACTTGAATATAACTGGCGAAATCTATTTGTACTATTAGGGTACACCTCTGTCTAACTCTTCGGGGATAACGAGCGTGATTTTAAGTTACGAGAATCAATATTCAGATGTTTACCTACACTTTGCTCTTTAACCATAATTGAATCGTTATTTCAAAAATACTGTACAGTTAGCTTTTGTTTCTTTTGCGTAAAAATTCATTGTTTTATGTTTAGAAATACATGGATAACGATAAAATTTGTTTAAGCATACAAAAAATAAATAATCGAATAGCACTTTTTAATTCGACTAGTGCCTTTTACCTTATAGTATTGCGAATAAGGTTTAAAATTCCAAAGACACAAATTAATTAGACCGGAAAAAACATCTATTGCTAATCATAAGCCAGTAACTAAACGCAGCACAGCGTTTCAAAAGTGGGGGAACTTATAACACTGACTTACTCCACTTTATTCCTTTCGGTATAGCAAGATCGTGCCAAATGAGTATTGTAGCCTAGTCTCTTGTGTTTCTTCTGCTTGACTGATAATCTGAGACTATTTTCTTTGCTGAAACTAATAAGAGAATGTCCGAAAACATATAGATTTACGGGTTTGTATTGCCAAGAGGATAAAAAGCAAGAATTAATTTAATTTAATTAATTTTAAGACCGCGCTATCCCATTATACCTAATGGGATAGCGCGGTCTTAAAATTAATTAAATTAAATTAATTCTTGCACGTGTAATGATAGTTGTAAGGGAGATTTTAATAAATAAATATGAAGAAAACCAATCAAGTTTAGTTAATTATTTTCTATGAAAATGTCTATTTTGAATAATGTAATTAGAATTTCCACATCATAAACTTAAAATATTTGTTATCTAACTTCTTAAACAGTATTTTAAATTCTGAAAGGGCCCAATTATCGTAAATTGTGGGTTAAAGTTCTAAAGGACCACGTAGGCACGTTTAAGCCTTTATCCTTTGATTTAAACATCAACGGAATTGAATGTTTAAATTGCGAGAATTTAAAAGTGAGTAAGAACTTAAAATAACACTTTATTTTTATTTTATTCCTAAAACGACAGAAAACTGAAAAACCCTTACTACATTTCTGAGATATCAGTTTACTTGTACAAAAAACTGATATTACAATAATGCTAGTAGCAGACGTATAATAATATTGAAAGTTCTGTCAGATCAGAAGTGTTCATACTCCAAGGAATAAAATTGAATTTATATTGATGTACATTTTTTTACTGGAACTAAAGTAATGCGGGTGATGTCGGTCCCAGACATATTCCAACGTCTCTGTCGTATTTTACAAAAAAAAAACATGGCACAAGACACTTAAAAGAGATTTTGGCAACGATAAGGTAGTAAGGTGAGAAAAAAAACTTCATTTTCTCTCTCTTAAATAATTTTATTATTGGCACACAATCTTCCAGAAGCAATTCCATGTTACATCGAACTTCATTGTTTGATAGGATTGATCAGTATTCAGGTTCAGAGACTTATAAAATGAGCAATGATATAAACATGACGATTTGAACACCACAAGGAAAAAATATTCACCTACATCGACTGAGATGCAAACACATTTATCTACGTAGAACATCTACTTTGCACATAGTCACGCATGTTTGTTCGCCTAAGTGTGGAACCGACTTTATACCGAAACATGTCTTCTCAAAAGATTTATTAAACGTGATTCTTTTATCCCGCCTGCGTATGTATGAGCGTTGTCTGAACTCAACTTAAGATTTATCGCTTGTGAAACATTTTGTTCAATTGATATGATTATTAAAACTACAAGATTATTTTTTTCATGAATTTTGGCTACAAGGTTTTATATTAATTGTATTGGAAAACATACGTTACATCTTCTTATCTCACTCTTGTAATTTAATTTAATTAAAGGGTTAAGTTTAAGTGTTAAGTTCACACACAATGCACCAGTTATGTTTAAGTCCCATGTATAAGAGGGCGAGCCTATTGACTTCAACTGGGACTTCCAGAATCCGGGCTACTACTAGGAAAAGAGAATGCTCATGGAAGTATGGAATCCCGTACCATGCTGCATCAAAATCAAACCTTGTTTTTTATAGACTACACTGATCGTATTAACTCCTACAAAAATTATTTTTGAAAAAAAAACCCGCGTTTCAGAGTTATTTTATAAAATCGAAACTAACCTAAAAAGTAGCTCTATTTTTTCGACGCTACCAACGACGTATTTTAACACACATACATTACATTATTGCTCTAAAAATAGCGTAATACACTAATATTAGTAAGAATTACGAGTTAAAGTAACATCCACAGTATGCTTGACTGAAACTCGATTTTATTTTAGACCTTTACATTGCCAATAGTCAGTCAGTACAGTACAAATGTCAGATGCCACAGATAAGATAACTATAAACCATAGAGTATAGTAAGTGCTATAAACTAGTCGGGATTTAGGGATGTAATCGATAAATCAAAATCTTTAGGCTGAGAAAATCTATTTTGTTGCAAATAGCAATAAACCAAACTAAATCGATTTGGTGTACTGATCTTACTTAATTGTAATTAATTTTAGAGTCCGCTCGACAGACAAGGGTTTGTTCAATTGAAACGGAACGTCATTTATATTCAGTTGAAACGGAACGTCATATAAAGGGAGTAAAACAATATTCGTACTTTTAAACTCGAAAAGTATATTTCCAGTTCAAAAATCAAATCCCCGACGCGTAATGCCGTAAAAAAATATGAAACTAATTACTATAATATTTTGGTTTTGAGGCGCGAGACTTTTTGGTACCAACTTTGGTCATTGTCCTTTCTGATGAAAAACCCCAATAACTTTTTGTCCGACCAAGGAATCGAACTCAAGATCCCACGGTCAGCAGTAGCACTAACGTCCACTAGATCAATGAAGCAATCTTATGTACTGAATAACTGCGTGTACAAAATCGATGGTTTAGTGAATTGTACTAAACCGGGAATTAAATATTAATAATAATATACCCATGGTTTACATCAATTTTAATACTTGTACGTTTACAAAAGATAGCAAACAATACAAATCATAATTATACATTCAAACTATTAATTTACAACGGGTTTTGTGTTAACGGCTTTTAACTTTTAAAACGGCTATTATGAGTGCCGATAAATTTATCGCGTGCACTGTGTACAAGGATGTAGAACTAATAGCAGGGTCTGTATTCATTTGAATGATAAGTTCAATACATTATACAATAAAATAAACTCTTTTTTTTTTCAATAAAATATTAATTAAAAAATTAGGTTTATCTTTCAACATTGAACCAAAAATGATATTATTATAAAGTTTCGTGTCCGTGCTGCTAACCATTGAGGAGTTCGACTTTTCTGGTGAGGAGGCAATCCGGGCTGCAGGATATAAAAATGTATTGTCACTAGACCCAAAGATGTATGCAAAATTTCAGCTCAATCGGTTGGGGGGACTGGTTTGAAATTCAGTTGCAAGATTTGACCAATACGCTAACTAAATAACAAGACAAGTTAAATAAAAACAAATGAGTGGTTAAGTATCATTTTGGCCTATTTCGAAGACAAGGTTCCCTCTTAAATACTCTGGATTTTTTTAGTAGAATAAATTTATCATCGCTTAAGGAAGTAACCATACTCATCGAGGAGACCACCACCTTTGTCGCAATTTGTTCGGAGGAGTGTCGAGTAATTTCGTCCAAACCGAAACAAAGCGAATGACATAACATAACATCACACCTGTAATCCCCGAAGGGTTCCAGAAGTGTACCTAATACTACACCCACATTTCGCCAGCAATATTTTAAGTCCCATGTAATAGGGGGGTGAGCCTATTGTCATCAACCAGGCACGAAATTCAGACTCCATGGCTGCTACTGAGAAATTCCTAATGGAAAAACCCAATAACACTGCCCAACCCGCGAACCGAACCGAGGAGCTCATGCTTAGCAGTCGCGCTTGCGGCTACTCGACCAAAGAGGCAGTCGCGAATTATTTGGTCTACAATCCCCCATTTCGCTAGATTGTGCCTGTAGCGGCCTGCTTCGGTGTTGTAATGATTTTGAAAACCAATATTTAATAATTATACCTACTTCTTTCCACAAGCGACAGATGGCGCTAATGGGCACACGAATTTAATACATCCATTTTAGCTATTATTTCTAGTTGAATATAGGTTATTATGTTTGTTTGTTTGATAATTACTAAATTATTATTATTTAAATTAAAACATTTATTTTCTGTTAATATTAAGCGTCAAGTAAATCGATTAAGCATACGTACTGTGTACTTTGCTCTGATTGGTTCAATAGCATGCTGAGTGTTGACCTACTATTAGAGTGGGGAACATTTAGCTTGTGGCTGACATTTTTGGACAGAGCAGTCTATCTTGAGGCGTTGAACAGTAATCAAATCATACCTTGTGAATCCGTACTTCTGATATGCTATTCTTAGTTATAAATTAGTGATTACTTTTGAATACTTGAGTATTTGATTTCATCACAGTCTGCATCCAATTACTTGCCCATATAAGCTACTGCAGGTCACGTTCGGATGTCAGATGTTTCAGTCTCTTCCAGGTCGTTTACATCGTTGTTTTTAGAAGCGCATCCGAATCCATTTGCATCGGCCACTCGGCATATTTCGTGAACATTCGGGGCCCGTTTGTCACCGCGTTCGAACATTTACGTTGCACGCTGAATTGTAAAATATTATCTGATCATTTTAATTTGTTACCAGTTGTGGCATTTTTATTTTAGTTAATACTACACTATTTAGCAGGACGGTATTCAGCTGAACATTGTGCATTCAGAGGAAGAACAGGACAACAAGACACAACACATACGTTAACATCTTATCATTCGATAAAACGGCTACCAATAAAATCACTTTACAACGGAAATTTTGTTCCAGAATGTCATCATCTGCCTTGCCTTTTCCCAACTATCTTGGGGTCGGCTCCCAGTCTAACTGGATACAGCTGAATACCAGTATTTTACATGGATTGACTACCTATCTGACCTCCACAACCCAGTTGGTCTACTGGGTAATACGATATCCTTGATAAGACTGGTTGTCAGACTTTCGGGCCACTGAGCCACTGACTACCAGTAACGACTGTCAAAGATCTACAAATGACAACCAGGACCAACGGCTTAGCGTGATTTCCGAGGCACGGAGGAAACTCGGTATGTAATACGGTCACCCATCCACAGACCAACCTAGGCAAGCACGGCTTAACCTAAAGATCGACCCGAGCGGCTGATATTATTTAACCACGAGTTCCTCCAGAATGTATGCAGTCACAATCTGCCCATAGAAAGAAAAAGAAAGAAAGAAAAAAAATGCGTTTATTAGGCCCGCAAGACTTATTGTAGTTTTACTGACACAAGAGAAAAAATGTACCTCGAAAAAACATGTTTTTCGAGTTTTCTGTTAAAATTTAACTTAACGCGTGATTTATAGACTGCACTGGAGAAAAACCTAAATTTAATTTATTATCTTAAGTAAATTTGTTTCTTGACGAGGTGGGCGGCATAAAAACTCTGACACCAGGTTAGGCACTAACCACACGATAAAGAAAGAAGCATTTAACTAAAATTAATTTATTTCAAATACCTTCAAAACAGAGGAGTTATCTAGTTCAGCTACCTATTTGTTAGCGTAACGGTTGGCAGGTGAGAATGGAGGAAGAGTACGTGTTATGCTGACCTCAATAAACACGGGATACGGTAAGATGATGATGAGTAAGATGATGACGACGATAAACCACTTTTGCGTAGATATTCAATTTCTTGACGTTCCCAATGATAACGTAACGATTTACAGGAGAGAATGTAAGAAGAAAATGTGTTTCGTCGACCCCAAGTAATACGTCAAATGTAGAAAGATGACGAAGCTACATTAGCGTAGATAATCAACTCCTCGACGTTCCCGAGATATGTTTATTCCCAAAAGTAATACCACCCTAAGGCCTCCAATCATACGAACTCGACCAAGATCAACAAACACACCGTAGAAACAGCACGATACCCGAAGATGCCTTCCAAACACAGGAGTTATCTAGTTCAGCCGCCTATTTGCTGTTCAAACATCGAACTATCGACACACGTGAACTGTACACAAATATTTGACATCAATACACGAACGAACACACGACAATGTTCAACAAACAGATACAGCTTTTCGTATATTGAAAACAAGCCAGTTGAGTGGTTAGGTGAAAAATATCGAGATTTTTTTGAATGGGATGTTTGTTTTTTTTTGGGGGATTGTGAAGGATCATATCGAAATTGATGTGGTTTATATTATATCCGGTTCAAAATATTGGAACGTAGTTCCTTATCGCGCGTTGCGAAAGGGGGCTAGACGGAAAAAATTCAGACGAAAAGTGGTAACGACACTTTTTACCCGACTGCGCGACGCAAAGGAGGGTAATGTGTTTTTGCTATAGTAAGCTATTGTAAGCCGCGCATGTTTCTCTGTCTGTCTCTCTCTCTCTTTCTTATAGAAAGCAAGCCAGATATTTTCGTTTCGTCTTTGGTCTGTGGATGGGTGATCAAGGTTAAGCAACGACTGCCAGAGTTTTTTTTTTCACTAATTAATCGAAATGAACTTCGTTCCATCCGGGTGTCCCTTGACACCTCTCAATTTTTTTCATTACTACAAAATAATGGTAACAAAAGAAAATGCATCGATTTGTCTACATAGTTTCATTGTCATAGCAGGTAACGTAGTGTTCCTGAAAAAAAAATCATAGCTGTGTGTTTCTCATAGCTGTCAAAAAAGGTACCAACCCTTTACTAGGCAGAACAGGCGGCGCTACCTGATACGATGTTCTAATACATCTGGTCATACACGCAAGCCGGCTGCGAGTACTATTATTTCACCTTTCCTTT
Source organism: Eurois occulta (assembly GCA_950022335.1). Taxonomy (NCBI): domain Eukaryota; kingdom Metazoa; phylum Arthropoda; class Insecta; order Lepidoptera; family Noctuidae; genus Eurois; species Eurois occulta. Next base: position 19,126,594 of record OX465486.1, on the reverse strand, counting down.
CTGAAATACATTATTTTATTGTGCGCACCGCTAGTCTGTGGAATTCTCTGCCAGCTTCCCTGTTTCCCGATCATTATAATCCAGATCACTTCAAAGTTCGAGTGAATTTCTTCTATGCAAGCGTGCTCCACCACGCCGTGTCATTGCTTCACATCAGGCAAGTTGCAGGCAAACGCAAGCCTTTTACCATACCATTATCTATAAAAACGGCAAAAACATCATGTGTGTTGGTATGAGAGCGCCACTTAAGTATTTTTTTATTCTATTTTTTAGTATTCGTTGTTATAACGGCAACAGAAATACATCATCTGTGAAAATTTCAACTGTCTAACTGTCACGGTTCATGAGATACAGCTTGGTGACAGACGGACAGACATACAGACAGCGGAGTCTTAACCCTAAAAAGAACATCATCTTTAAGGACAGTGTGTCGTCCTTCTAGGGCGTACCTTCCCGGCGTTTTCACTTCTATCTCTCATTGTAACACCAGAGTTCAAATAAAGTATTAGAAACACCATTTTTCATACACTGTAGGTAAAATATGCATAGGCTTGATTCTAACTAAGTAAGCTAAGGTAAAACACAACTCAAACTTAATTTCCATAAGGAAAGCGGTAACTCGAGTTTACTCCTAGATGAGCATTACTTTTAACTTGCTAAAAGACAGAGACAACATGATTAGGTACCAGAACGTGTTCTATAGTTAAACTTCCTACAAGAAAGAGACAGCACGATAGCCAGTTGGTGCAATAATATCCGTTACATCACATCATTCCGACTTGAGACCTAAGTGTTCCTATTACACTTTCCATCAACTTTTACCGGAATGGAGCCGTATGCCGCAGTCCTATTCTGTGCGGTATATTTAAGGTTTAAATTATTTTTTTCTTCCCGTAGGGATTTACAGCTTTTTGCAAATTATATACTCCCTTGGATTCCTAAGGTCTATTTCCACAAGCGGAAAAAATCTCACGCACTTTTTGATGTCACTGAATAAAGGACTATATCAGTATTGCCTTTAAGTATAAAATTCGACGCAGACGATGAAGAGAGAAACGAGCATTTTTTCTTTTTTCATCGATTGTTTCACTTTCTATTTATTCATAGGCAAAACTAGTAACAGGAGGATTAGTTTGTTTAACCCTATACTTGGCAAGTTTTTTTTTTTGAAATTTTGTTAAATTATACATTAAATGTATTCTTAGGTCTTCACTGAGGGGAGAAAAAATAAAAATAAAAATATAATTTTATGATTTATCGAATGTATCACATAAGGCACATTGCCAGACTCTTAGCAATTAACGTTATAAAATCTATGTATCATATTTGCCGCACTGCCAGGCTTTCAACGAGTTATAAACATTATTTTAACAAAACAAAAATATTACATTCTTATGTGATTTTTTTTATTATAAGACATTTTTTTTTGTAATAGAGGATAATGAAGTACAGTCCTTCGCTATCCAGGATGTTGGCATATCTAGAGGAATAGCGAACCGATACGGATAGAGCGTGGTATATTTCAAGGCGATAGTTTGATTCCACTTTGGTTCTGCGTAGCTTTGAACCCTCTAAGCACGCTGCTGGAGGATTCAGGTCTGGCCTATCGAATAAGGAGAGGTGGCCAGGTTATATCTCACTACTGAAGATAACCGAAACTTTTAATAGCGCCATCGGGATGGAATTTGGTGTGGACAAATGTGCGGTCGTGCATGTAAAGCGACGGGACATTGTGAAGCTGTGGGAAGACAGCTCTCGGATTCAAGTATTTGGTTATGTCGGAAGCGCTGGGCATCAATGTTATTGACATGGAGCCATCGTTGAAGGAGCGCTTCTTTGGCCGCCTGAGAAAAGTATTTACCAGTCTTTTATCAGGCGGAAAAAGCCTTCAACAGTTTGGTCATGATGCCGGTTTTGATGTACTCTTTCGGCATACTTAAATGGACTCAAACAGAACTAGACGCCCTGGATAGGAGGTTCCGTACATTGTTGAAGAGATATCGCATGCATCACCTACGTTCTTCAGTTACGAGAGTGTATATCCGATGGAGGTTTGGGGGTCAAGGCTTTTTAAATGCTAAGACTCCTCAATTGTGAGATATGCAGTCTCAGGGAATATTTCCTAGAAGCTGACGTGGGGATGCATCGAGATGTTGTCGCGGTGGACAAGGCCCTCACCCCGTTCTCCTTGGGTAAAGAGAACTGGCCTAAAAACCTATAGCGCTTGACACTAACGACCGCAGGGAGGAGTAGGAGAGTAAGGAGCTTCACGGTCGATTTTCCGCGCCCTGCATGCGCCCGATATGCACAGCCTTGTGGGATCGGAAGTGCCATAATATAGGTATGTGCCCGAGCCTGATCTCGAAAATGCCAGTATCATATTGTACTGGGATCAATCCATCATAACTGACAGGACAATTATAGTCAATAAGCTTGATATAGTGGTGGTGGATCGATTAGTGCAGCGCGCAATGATTGCTTGTAAACCTCGTGAAAGCCGAGAAAGAAAAACAAATAAAGTATCTTGACTTGGCTCGCGAGATCGTCGAAATGTGGGATGTGGACTTGGCGATGATTGTGCCGATAGTCGTATCAGCCAATGGCTTAATTGCCATGAGCCTCGATCAATACCTGAGGAGGCTTTCGTTAGGCAGCTAGATCAAGGGCTTGATTCAGAAAGCGGTACTCCTGGACAAGGCTAGTATTGTTAGGAGGTTCCTTTCTCTGGAACCCTGACCGCCGGGTAGCTTGAACCCTGTACCCAATACAGATGGACTACAATTTTATTATATTTTTAAATGCTTTTTATATGGTTTTTTGAGGAATATTCAAAAACGTATAAAATTCGTTAAGAAATAAATAAAGAAGATAACAATACAATAAAATAATTATATAAATTATATAAATTGTAACCGTACAAATCAAGCAATGTCACGTATTTGATACATAACATAAAATGTCTAGAAAGATGGCTGTCTGGCAGTGTGTCATATCTGATTCACTTGAAAAAAACAGTAAATTACAAACGCTTTTAATCCAGTTTGGTACTCGAAAATAGCGTTTCCGAGTAGCAAATATTGTAAACTATTCGAATTAAGCAGAGGTTGAAAACAATTTGATCAAAATATTATAAAAAATGTCTATTTTTTACCTTGCGACGCGCAGACGTATTCCATCGGTTCTCAATCTTGTTTTCTACTGCATATTTGGATTTAAAAATAATAAAATGGTATTTTTCTTAGAATTAGGATTATATTTTGAAGCATATTAAATAATAAATGTTTTGCAAATGCGTCTCGGAACGTCTCTAGATTTCAAAAAGTTCAATGTATCAAATTATCCACCGTGCCAAGAATATGGTTAAAAAGAGTGAAAATAAAAATGTGATGTCGATTTTTTTTTACTGTTCCCTAAGAACCTGATCATTCGCTCTTGTCTTAAAGTGTTAACCAATATTAACTGTATAAATTAGTCAATATCAACGTTATAATCGTCACAGTGGATTGTTGATTTAACCCTTAATTGGGCGCGCCTAAAAAGTTACGTAAACGGTCACGTGGGGTGCGTGACACCCCGATCATATAAATCAAATACGAAATACATGCAAAATCGCGATTATGCTCGATACTTGATTATAAAAGACACGTGTTTTTATGAAGCTAACTGGAACTTCAGCGCTCAAAATTCATAATTTAAAAAGTTCTAAGCATTTAATGATGCGCTGGGGTATGTAACACCCCACACGACCAATTAAGGGTTAAGAACTTGTTGATTTGAGAATACTGACTCTTGTCAAATTCAGGTGGGTTAAAATGGCCATTTTAGCAGAATCACAAAAGGATAACAATATGAATTGCGTTATAATTCTTAAAATGGTTACAAACGCAGTATTTATGAAGAAATATAAAATAATCTGTGTGTGTGTATTATGATTCTGCCAAAGCTGCTATTTTAGGCCTCCAGAACTAGCCTCAAAACCTACGAGTAAGTAAATCATAAACAACATCAGAGTATATATATTACTTACCTACCACACAAATTTTTATCGCCTCCAGAATATTACCAGGAAAAATAAATTACCTACTGAAGTAGCATAATTCCACGTACAGCCAGAATAAGGCGGCGGAGGAAACATTGCTAAAGTGCATTCTCATCGTTCCTATCTTTGTGTTAAGCGGGAGGAAGACTAACAACTGTTGGTTCGCGTATATACACAGGCTTTTTACTTGCTGCTCGAGGTTAGGTAAGAGGTAATGCGTTGAATATTTTGATAGCAGGTAAGTTTTTGTACATTGATTTAAATGGAGTCATTTCTTTGAAAATGTTTGAAAGTGTTGGTTCATTTACCAAAAGGAGTTTTTGTGATGATTGTTATTTTAATCCGTGAAGAAGAGAATGAAATTCCATATGCGTGTTGTGAATTACTCTTTGATTGGAGACAAAAAAGTCTAAATCAAATTAATATTTCGGGTTTAGGTCCCAAAACACCATACTGAATAAGAGCTCATTTGAATACAACTGACCGAACATAATGACACCATTATTTTACAATAATTTAAGTAATCGTAAAATATGTACATTTTATTCTATGTGACAATTGCGCTTCAACCTATCCTGGGCTAAACCAAAACTAACAGACAGCACGTCTAAATTTAGCGTAGTTTGCTTTATTTCAAGAGCGTCCCATCGCGTCCCGTAATGTCACGTGGCGTCAAGTCGCGTCGGTAGCCGAAAAACGTCACTTTGATGACCGGGACGGACAGCACGGCACGCTACTTTATATGGTGCAAGAAGTAGTGGGAAAAAACAGGAAATTTGTGTGACTTTACGCCAGACGCCTGTGGATCGGATTTTGTTCGTTTTAAAGCAGTTGTAGGAATCCTACAATATTAATTGGCAATACTGCCGTTTTATAATGTCTTTAATGTGCATTCGGTCTTGACTTCACTTCCGTCTACCATTACTGTGTGCAAGCGTTGTAAATTGTGTTCCGTGCAAAAAAAAATATTAAAATAGTTCTTGGGTTAAACTATAAATGCAGTGTTTCACTATAATACCTAGAAACTCTTTAAAACTACAGTCCACGCTCTAACAGCAGTGTTGTAACTCAATTCATTGAAGCTAGTTGTTTGACATGCAAGACACTCAAAGAGCTCTGGAACGAGCGATGTTGGGCATCTCCCACTACGACCGGGTGAGAAACACCGAAATACGGAGACACGAGTCTAACGGACATAGCAAAAGCGATAATAAAAAGAAACTGAAAGTGGGCGGGCCACATACATATTCCGTAGACTAGATGGAGAAAAGTGCTGGAGTGGACACCACAGACAGGGCGGAGGAATGTAGGAAGACAACTGACGAGGTAGACCGTGGCCAGAAGAATCCGGTTAGCTATGACACAAAACCGCCGAAAATTTTGAGTTTCGGAAGAGACGCACACTCAGCATTGGGTGGCCAAAGGTTGACGGAAAAGAACTGACATTCTAGGAATTACTTAACGGATAGGGAATGAGAAGATGTAAGTACCCGAGCCGCTGCCTTCGGCTCGGGACAAGACAAGAGTGTAGCGACTAAGAAGAAGAGTTAACTATTGCAAACGTATTACAACATCCTACTTCAAAACTGGCCATTCTACTTATTGAAATCATAGAAAATAAAATACCTATATGTTATTAAGCTCATAATATTCCGTGTTCCAGGAAAACTGGCCTCTTTTTTGTGAAAGAGAATGACATTTTTTGAGACCACAAAATGTTTTTACATTTTGGTGTTTTCAATGCATTTTTAGTATTTTTACATAAAATGTTATATTTTTGTGACTCGACACAGATTCTGTGTCTATCAAACCTATCAAAACAAATAAAAAATCTGCATCAATTACAAATAGTACAAACACCAATGTAAACGAGTCCAGCTAACGAACTAAAATATTGTTTATGTTACGAATAAAATGATGCCATGAAACGACTTTTGTAGATACAGTCGCCAGCGCATCAAGTTACCACAAACTGTCAAATCTCATTTGATTTTGAACCTAACTCTCCACATTTTATGGTTTAAAATCATTTGGAGAAATTGCACAGTTTGAGAGGCGACTGTACAATCAGTAGGCCGCACATCAGTGTTATCACTTTGACCTTGAGCTGGCCTAGCGTAAGGACTCCACCAACACAAAGACGAGCGGAGCAGTGCGGAGACATGCAAGATTCAACCAATCACGAGTGACGACAGACACGATATGGATTTCAAAGAATGTGATTGGTTGATTCCCGTACGTCTCTTCTCCGTTTCGCTCGTCTTCGCTTTAGTGAAGTCCGGGCCTAAGGCTGCGTTTCCATCAGATATGTGCGAGGATATGCAGCGAGAAATGTGCAAAAACTAACCAATCACATAGCTAGCTTAGCTCAAAATGTGGAAAAGAAGCTTTACTATCGGTTAGTTTCACACACATCCGCCGCTACGTATACTCGCTCATCTTATCCGGTCACTTGCTTTTGGAAACAATTGTTTCCAAAATTGAACACCCGTGATTGCTTCTGGCAACAATCGTTTCCAACAACCAATTTTTACTAATCAACTATAAACTTTATGTTGTAGTGCATAAAGTCCTCGTGAAACGTTTTTAAACCATAGACTGATATATTATCCGACCTTCAAATACAAGTTGACAACATTATAAATCTAATTCTTAGTACACGATACGAAATAAAGTTGCCGTCGCCATTTTGCGCCATTTTTTGTTTTGCAAGTTTTAATTCCCTTAATGTTTTAAATATTTTATTCCACATGAAATATATCCATGTGTAATTAAATGTGTCTAGTAATTAATCTAGTTTATAAATAAAATAAGAAACAATGCTCTTGTCGATCTTAGTTTTTAGTAAAACGCATTTTTCCATACAAGTACCTAATATTTGGGTAGTTTTTGGGTACCTAGTTAAAGTTTCAAGGTACTTAGAAAAATACGGAAACAAGATCTATTAAAAAACAAACACAGTGTTTAGGCTTGTTTTAATGGATATTCAGAACAGTTAAAACATTTGAAGTGCGCTTCTGGAGCGAGTCACAATCAATCAAATTTTTATTACGGTGCGTCGTACGCTCAGATGCGGTCAAAAGTCACTGGCAAGCGACCCTCTTTTCATTTTTGCGCCAAGCACAGCTTTAGGCTGGTTTGCCACCGAAGATGTGCGGTCAAATGTGTGAAACTAACCAATAAAATCGCGTTTATATTATAACAGATTGGGTTTATGCTATGTGATTTAAACCAATTTTATTATTTCTTTCTTTCTGATTGGTTAATTTCATGCATCCCGCTGCACATCTTCAGATATCTCCCGTGGAAACACAGCCTGATACGGAGTTTGAATAGAAAAGGAGGCCAGCCTAGTTTTGTTATTACTTATGTACTTGTGCGGCCTACCATAATTATTATGTACATGCCTACGTGTATACCCATCAGAATGAACCTAATAAGACGGCTAGATATATTAGTTTTCCTAATTAACCATAGCCATAACCATAACATAACTAATAACTAATTATCTAAATATTTCCAATAAACCACGAGCAGATTTGATGCCATATCACCACAATATTCCATCAAAATTATACCGTATTCATTAGCCAACAGTTATTCAATATACGAACTAACCAGAAATAAACAAAGCATATCCAGGGGATACTAATTATGTACTAATAAAGCGTTCAAATAATTTAGGAACCATATATTAAGTGGGGATCATGACAACCACAATATTGTGGTCATATAAATAGAGTATTAGGTGTCTAAATATTCAGGTTGAATATAATGAAAAATATGTTTTGTGTGCAGGACGGATTTCACGCTACGGATTTAAATTTCACATGTATCGATGATATAGTAAAATCGGTCAATTTTGAAACTCAATAGTTTATTTATCAATTGAAACGTCGAACAGTACCTTGACAATATCTTGTTGCTAGAATATAGAAACATAAAGCTGATTGAGGCAGTTAAAGTCAAAATTTTAAATTATTATCATAAATCAATTGGAAGGAAAATGTAACTCCCTCGAAAATTGATGCTACATAGACAGAACAGTAGCACGATACGATCGTGTCCGGCAGGATTTCGACGCATACGATCGGCTCCGTACCGTTGCTTGCGAACGTATATGTTTCTGCGCCTAGTCAATTGTTTCATTCCTACCGTGTCGGATACGACGACAGGCGAACGGATCGGATAAAATAGACTTTAAATACATGATTTAATATCCTATAAAGATTGTAAAATCATCCTTAACGCGGGCTACCAATCCACAATCCACGGAAAGCTAGAATCTATGACCGTCATTTACGGCGTCAAACCCGCGCAGATATTGCGCCAACTTCGTCCAATCTAAAGCGATCAAAGAAAAATATGAGCCAGAAATATTCGATAAGCAGCGAACTAACATACCAATATACGGCTGCAATGTATCACTAAAGCAATAAAGAGAAGAAACCCGTTAGTGTCTAAATAACGAAATAAAATATTCAATGGCTTGGAAATGGGCACACATTATTTGTGCCTAACGTTCCTTGTAACTTTAACTTTGGGCAAAAATCGCCGAGTTGGACACACACGGGCTGTTGGACTGGCTAACGTTTCATTTTTTGATGAAATTAAGGAATTCTGTTAAAATTTCAAGCTGTTTTCTTAACTTTCATCATGATCTATATCGAGTCGTATTTTCATTTAGGTAAGTATTTTATCACAAAAAAAACCTTTTCGTCGTCGGCGTCGGTTACAGCATTTCTCGCACCCAAGATAGAGGTTCCAACTACCAGATCTTGAAACTTTATTCCCAAAAGTTTAAACAATGACACAGTAAATCATTATCATCTTCATTGGCCCATCAGTAAATATGCCTCCTCTCTCTTTTGTGCTGTGCTTCCTTGGTCTGCGGGAGTCTCTGAACGTTCTTGACATAGCAAATAGCATGATTACAATCTTGGCACCCAGTCTTTTATAGCAATAAGAACTTGAAGAAATAGGAGTTCTATTTAAGAGGACGCATTGGAAATTTTGGCGCCAATGATCTCAATTTTTCTCAGTAAATACAAAACGGATCAAAATACAAGTTGGTTACCTGAAAGTACATGATAAAAACCTTATTTTGTTAGTTTTCAATACATGATTAGGTAACTTTTTTAACAGAGAAAAATATATCAAACACACCTCTTTTTAAAAAGAGATTCACATTTTATGGGCAAACGGGACCGATTTAAGCCTCTTAACTTTTTTCGTAGATGAGTCTATACATACTCTTTAAAATAGTAGAAGGAATATTTCTCAAATTATCATTTCTAACTAAATAAAATAACAAAACCATTTTGTCGCTTACGTCCTTTAATTATAAGCTAGCGCGCATAATGCAATCCTCGCCCCGCTCTGACGCTCAGTCCCCTCTTGACCATTGTCAGTTTGTTTAACAATTCGTCGCCTTAAGTAAGTACACTTAGAAAAAAAACAAACTTTTCTTAGTATACTTTTACTAATGCCTAAGTTTACCCTTGAAAATCTCCCCAGTTACCCAAACAGTACCCTAGTATGTAGCGGCAGTAAGCTAAGGGTGGAAGTGTGAAATAACAACAGAATGGCCGTTAGCCGCGCCCGCGGTCCGAAACGATACTACTTTTTTCATTACCTACGCAACCTTCGGTGGCTAGAGAAAACGCGTTTCCAGCCCAGAGGGCATTGTTTTGTTCAGCATGAAAAGTTTTTGTTTCAAGTTTACCTTTCAGACAGGATTTCAGATACGCACTATATTTAATTTTTTTTTCATTTTTCGTTGCTAATAAATGGAAAACATATAAAAGTATGTTCAGTCTGCATTTAACTTTCGTATTTTAAAATATGAATTAGGGAAATGACAGAAGAAGTAGCATTTTAAAGCGATTTTATTGACATTTCACAATAATTTATCAATAACATACTCGCACATACTACCTAGGTTCTACCTAATTCTTTTTTTATTGCTTGATTGGCATGCTTTTCGCGATGAGCGATCACCGATCTACGATGTAACGAGCATACTCAGGAGTTGCCTGCACTGTTGACTTGTAGGCTAAAGTGTTAAAGGTGTTGAGGAGGTGACACCAACACTCACAAAGAGCTCCAGAGACCTTTTATTTCATCATCTCTGATTTTCATGCTATCACAGTAATCATGCTAAAGGAAAACCAATAAGCAGTTAAAATCGCTAGTTCCCTAGCCCCGCGGTAAGTGCTAAACTGTCGCAGCTATTTTATTGTCGCGCGACACAGCGGCAACTTAACACTCTTGTTTGCAACTTACTGTACAGTTCGCCTTTTTTTGTTGCCTTGTTGCCGCTTACGATTTGTTGCTTTTCCCGTAATTCGTAAAACCGATATTGGTAAAGTTTTATGTAGAAAGTTTCGTGGGCAATTATAGGTTTTAGAGTGAGAATAATGTTTTGTTACTGGGGTTTGTGCAGCGATAAATAATTTGTTCGTTAATGTTACCTTTGCGAAAAGGTAGGAAAGAAATTCGTGCGCCATAATTTTCACAATTTTAGTAGTAAATTAAATATTGTATTGTATACCAACTTGCGAAAAAAGGACTACGTTATGTTATTAAGAATTCTGTAGAAGTACTGAGATAATAAAAAGGAAAGTGACTGCACGGTAGGCGCAGTGGCTGAGCGATTCGCTACTGCGCTACGTGTTACGGGTTCGAACAAATATTTGTATTCAAATGATTGTAAACGCCCACGATACAGGAGAAATTCCTAGTATGGGGCAGTTTTTATATTTAGTTATTGGTGCCAATCCCGATCACTTTTAAACTTGAAGATAAAAACGCTGAAAAACGTGACAAAGAATAATGAAAACATGTCTTAGAAATAGATACCTATTTAAAAAAAACGGCCAAGTGCTAGTCTTACTCACACGCAGACAAGGTTCCGTAGCACCAAAACAATATAATAAATAATAATAAATATTTTTATTTCCATCAAGTAGGTACAACAATTTCTTAAGCTAGTAACAATCTAAATCTTAATTTAGAGGTTGTACGCTGTCAATATCTAAAGACACCCCGTATAGGAATAAATTTCATTTATTAGTTTCAGTTCCATGTTTGGGGAGCCCCACCTCCTCAAAATCGTTTGTTTTTTTTTATTTTTTTTTATAAAAATCATAAAACGGTTCACAGAATAAATCTACCTACCAAGTTTCAACTGTGTAGTCCTAATAGTTCCGGAATAAAGTGGCTGTGACATGCGGACGGACATGACGAATGTATAAGAGTTCTGTTTTTTGCCATTCGGCTGCGGAACCCTAAAAATCATGATAAGTGGTAACATAAAATCACAGCAAATGATTTTAAGCATTCTCCAAAGTAACTCACCATGTTAAAACAGCTGACGTGTAAGTGTGTAAGTACGAGTAAGCATTATTTGCTCAAATATGATTGATAGCAATTGAAATATAATCCAGACAAAATGTATGAAAAACTAACACGAAATAATATTTTGCTTACATTATGAAAATCATTTCAGCACTTACCTGGGAAAATGTAGCCGTGATAAATGTTCGTGAGATTGTTTAAGGTAAATATTTTAAGCTTATTCTATCTACTAAAGTTGAAAATGTGAACGGTTCTTCACAGGAGTAAACTGTTATAAATGAAAACACTTACGTTATCCTGTATCACCGATTAGAATCTCACATGTATGTACAGTCACATACATGAGAAACAATAAAGACTAAATGATGAGCTCTGTTCCGTACTAAATCCATGATCTTCTTCTTTGTCATGACACTCTTGACAGAGCGGTCGTGGTCATCATGTAGTGACTTCTGTAGGGGCAGATGTGATTCGCCTCACGATGTTTCGCCACCTCTCCCTGTTGGCCGACATCCTGGTGCACTCAAGCAAGGGATCACCCATTGCTGACTTGATTTGGGCGGTCCATCGCATGGGCGACCTTCCCCGCCCTCTGACAAGTGATGAAATCCATGATACAAAGACAAGAAGCAGAATTCATAGTTACATTACATTTATAAGCATTTTTTTTTCGGATGGAAAATCATCAAATTATCCCCTTCTGCTCTGGGCGGAGCGGAAGGGAGTGTCAGACTTTTACTGACTAAAACCCATCCAAGTTCCTTCTTTTGCCCTTTGTGTTCAAGGGCCGCGGTATCTCTTTCGAACAGTCTCGCAGCCCTGGCAGGCATCGGCCCTTGCGGGCCCCTCCGTAACGATTTTATATCTACGACGGAACCAACCATGAAATCGCGTGAAACAAATCAGCTGTTTCGAGCAGCCCTTTTTCCGATTTCAGTATGGGTCCCAATAGAACAAACAACGTTTTATTTATTTATAAAATACTATATAATTATACTATATAATATAATATTTACTAATGAAGAAAATGAGAACAGAAAAAAAATCTAACCTTGTCCTGACATTTACATACATTGCGAGCGTAATAAAAAAAACAGTCATATCGGTAGAGCCGGCAAGTGATGTTTCATCATACAGGCATGTGACGGTTGATTTTTTATTAAAATCGATACAGATAAGATAGAAGACTCGTCGTCAAAACATAGGGAGCATGAACAGTCAAGATATGCTAGAAACGCCGTATCTAAAGGCGGCAAGAAATATCCGCATCCCGGCGAGAATATTTAAATTTTCTATAAGAAATGTATTTATATTCTGTAAGGAACTCTACACATCCTGCTTAGTACCGGTGCATCTTGAACCGGAGATGGACCGACGCGACGCTGCAGGTATTTTTATCATTTTTATTTTTATTACTTTCATAACAAAACTGGAACTCCTGTTTCTAGAAATGTTATAAAGGATGCGGGAATTTATACTTTTGCGTGAAGGCAGTTTCGTTGATAAACAAAGTAACCTTCTTGAAGTATGTCTCAAATGATTATTCGCGGGAGATCGTGCGGTACCCACGGACCAGCCTTACGGCTACCACCTTTTGGGGCGCGTTCAGGTAGTGCGCGGCTCGCAGCCTCAACGAATTATAGATGAAATTCCAACTCGGACTCCCAGGCATAATACGAGTACGAAGTATGAGTTTTATACATTCCAGGCTCATAAACCAACTAAGGTCCACCGCTGTTGTGCCAAGACTTTGCGGGGAATACAACACACTTGCAAGACCACCAATTTTGACATCTGTGAATCTCTCGCAAAATATAAAAAATGTCTCAAAAATTTATCTATTTGTTAATTATTTTATATTATTTTTCCAATTTTACAACCAAATGTGTTTTTTTTATTAGGACTACAAGTTTGTTAGTCTTGTTATAGATTTTATTATGCATGTCGTGGTCTCCTGTAAATGAAGGTGTACACCTACTTACGTGATACTTTTCTCGTACATTATTTATTTCGTGTGTTTGTGTACATCCTTTGCTGAAGATCCTAAACAAATAAATAATTATAAAAAAAAAATATCTTTCCAGGATCCTGTGCAGTGCTTTTAATAGCGTTTATCACAGTAGGAATGGATAGTTAGTTACCAGATAACGTTTTTAACTCAAAACTCAAATTATAGCCATAATCGACTCTGAACAGTGAATTCACAAGTATGTACAATTGAAAACAGTTTTGCGACAATAAGCTGCTTCTTTGTCCGATACCTCTGGTTTTTTTCTGTAGGTAGGTACTAGAGCTTGGTGAGAACTCCGTAGTTAATTTTCTAATTCCAATTAGATGAACCTCTACAGAAGAGTGTGGACGCTATGTCTTCTCAATCTCTTAAATTGCATGCCACCATCACCACTTAGTTATAGAGCAAGTTCATTTTGACGCTTTGAGAGTCGCTTCTGGAATAAGTTGCTGGAATACAGAAAATAATTAGGTAATCATGTGATACAGAGAATATAATGTAACCACATAAATCACCGTCTCCATGGATCCAGAGATCATCCACAACAATTCCAATCTTGATTCACATGTAACGGAACACGATAACAATGAAATATCCCCATGAATAGAACCAACTAATTCATGCACGTAGCCTATCCGCCTACAGCCTAGGCTAGGCATTTCATTGTCATGCCGACGGAAACTTAATATCCAGTAGAGATCGAGGGTCCATTGTGTGGTGCTCATCATAGCGATATTGCGCCCCGTTGCGGTTCCGAAGATTAAATGCATTCGTAGTTTCATTTGTAGGGTGTGCATGTGTTGGATGGGTAGGGTATGTGTTTGTGTGTGTGTTAAGAATGGTGTAATGGGTTTGTGTTCCGTGATTAGCAGTGGCAAAGGGATGTGTTGCTGATTGTTGAGAGAGCGACTTTGTGATTTTTTTTCGTTTTTGTCTGGGCAAGTCAGTTTTTAATTATTTTAACTCAAAATGAAAAAAAGAAACATGGTTTTATTTTGACCTGAAACTATGTCACATAACAATGTCTATGATTATATTCTGTGTAATTGAAGAATACTGAGAAATTGTGATGCCTTCAAGAGACACTAAACCAAAGGTACATTCAAGAAAAATCCAGAATCAGTCACTGAATCTTCGAAGTCTAGCCCAAACCTTTAGTCCCAGATTACTGAAATTTTACACAAAAGTTCTCTTTTATGGGGTCTAATAAAGACTTCAAGATTTTTTAATTTACGGATTATTGAAAATTCCCACGCACTGGCACTGGCAACTTGCTAGTACTCAATTCAATTATTCCTCCTTTAATTAGAAATTAAGTAGCCCAACTTGAACCGTGTAGACAAACAGGTGAACTCAATAATGACCAGAACACAATACCGTGTCAGCTTTAGGCTTAGCTTACACTGTGGGATTACGAGCACTCAAGCGACCATTGTAATACCGGCTGTTATTACATAATCTAGCTCGGACACGTGTCATTTTCCGGTATTAATTACGTAAATAGATTTGTGCTTAATCTAAGTAAATACCTATACTTAACTGAGCATAATCAGCTTACAGTGTTAAGACTCTTTTTAAATAAGAGAACTCCGAGGCTGGTCCAGGTTGGTGGATTGTAGGTCTTCGAATTTGGTTCTAGGAATTGGTCATATTCTCAAGATTCCTTTTCCTTCCTTCACCTTTTTAGCACTGGTGATGATAATAATGTTCCTCTACACAGTACATGTACACACAGTGACACATCAAGATATAAATATCCAGTGCATGGCCTCGCTATGTATATATTTCCCGTACAATGAGAGATCCGCTTAAACTGGTCATGTATAGCTTGATTAGTCGTCGTGTTACAAGTAAATACCTGTTTGGGTTCAGACCTTGATCTCTAGCTTACTTAGCTAGTAGTAAAAGACCAATTTAGCTGAAATAAACATCCATAAATCAGAACTAATTTACATGAAATGAACGAAACCTTTTAATTCAACAAAAACGCAGACAAACGTAAAAATGTAAATGCTTTCCAAACATTCTGACAGATCTTTGTTTTATTTATAGAGAAAATATGTGAAATTCAATTTGCGATCGTGGTATGGACTTTTTTTTATTCACTTATTTTTTCGCTTGCATTGTTTCTGGCATTCATTTTTGGTACTAATTAGTGTCTGGACTTCAAAAGAGAGACGTTGACCCCTTTTTTTTTTTTTTTGGTGGGTGGGAAATCATCAAATGACCCCCCCGGGGAGTGTCAGACTCTTACTGACTAAAAACCACCCATGTTCCATCTTTGGCCCTTTATGTTCCAGGGCCGCGGTATCTCTTTCGAACAGTCCCGCAGCCCTGGCAGGCACCGGCCCTTGCGGGCCCCTCCCGTTTGCTGACAACTCTTTGAGGCGCGCGTGGATCACGAACGCGCTGTCGACACGGCCTGCCCGTCGTCATAAGACGGACGGACGGCGAGCTAGCCCATTACTCACCATCCACAGGCCCGTGCCTACGGTGGCCAGACGTTGACCCCTATGGCAGTTACGATGGTAATGCTAGTCAAATTAAATTCGCAAAAATTAAAAGAAACACTGTTTACACAATCATCCTACTAATCCTACCGTCTTACTTATTACTTATATTATATGTATAATATATTTTATTATAGTTTGTTTGTTTAATATAGTTTGTGAGGATGGATAGATGGATGTTTGTTACTCTTTCACGTAAAAACTACTGACCGGATTTGAATGAAATTTGAACAAAGATAGTTTATAACCTGAATTAACACATAGGATGCTTTTTATCCCGGTAGTACGATCCTTTGGGACAATAACCGAACTCCACGCGGGTGATGCCGCGGGCATAACACTAGATATTTACCATATTTACTATTTGTTGTTTATCCGCTTGCAACAGCCCCGAAATATTGGGAACTCAAAAAAAATAGTAAACATCGTAAATATTCCGTTTTTAGTGAAAATGATAGCGTTAGTGATCATGTCAGTTTTAAAAACTTATACTCCTTTTACAGTTAATTGAGCTCATTAATCATTCCACAGGAACGTATTACCAGGATCAAAGTAAATATATTTCCCTATCTCATTGTCTAACAGTGCGCTAAATTTCATTGATATCCGTGCAGCCGTTAAGGCGTTCCTATGTAATAGACCAACAGATGGAGTAACTTTGGCATTTATCATAATAATTACGTAAAAGTCGGTGCCTCAACACAAACTGTGGCTCATCTCCTATCCTGATTTATGTATAATTCTAACTGCACTTTGAGGGACCTGTCCGAAACAACCACCAACGCCGTCGAGGTGTCAGCGTTGTGGTCAAAACTAATTTGATTATAAAAAAGGGAATCTTCGACACGACGAAAAAGAAGAAATAGGTGCAAGCAAATTGGAAAAAAAAACATGATTTTTTTGTAAAAAAAAAGCAACTTACACTTGCCATTACATTAACGGCTGTTAAGTTTTTTCAAAATTAATAACACTTAGTAGGTATTGGCACAAGTAACTTTCTTTAAAGTAATGTAGTAATGTGTAGTGTTTGCCGCTCGTCGCTCATCAAATGGACTACCATCTCATGTTTCACACAATAGTCTGATATCCCTTTTATTCAGTAAATATGGCCGACTATAGTGTTTCAAGACGTACGACTACCCCTGCCATTTTGTTTTATTGCTTGAAAATACTTTTTTACAGCGCAGCGTGACACCATTTTATTAGACCGTCAATAAATAAGGCACTATTTATTGAAAGATAATACGAAAACACTGTCTACTATCTGCATAGCCTTTTCCCAACTATTTTGGGGTTGGCTCCCAGTTTAACTGGATGCAGCTGAATACCAGTATTTTATATGGAGGGACTCCCTATCTGACCCCCACAACCCAGTTATTACTGGGTAATACGATATCCTTGGTAATACAGGTTGTCAGACTGGTTGTTGGGCCATTATTTACGAAAACACTGTCTAATGTCAACGTAATATAAAGTTCCAAATTAAATTGTAGTTTCAATTTAATAGTACAAACAGTAATAATGCAATTTTAATTATAATAATAATAATACAGCAAAATCAAGTATCTTGACTTGGCTCGCGAGGTTGTCGACATGTGGGATGTGGACTCAGCGATCATTGTGCCGATAGTCGTGTCAGCCCATGGCTTAATTGCCAAGAGCCTTGACCAACATCTCAGGAGGCTCTCGTTAGGCAGCTGGATCAAGGGCTTGATTCAGAAAGCGGTACTCCTGGACACGGCTCGTATTGTTAGGAGGTTCCTCTCTCTGGAGCCCTGACTGCCGGTAGCTTGGACCCTGTTCCCGATACCGGTGGGCTACTATTTTTTATATTTTTAAATGTTTTTTTTTATATTGTTTTATAGTTAAATATTTAAAAATGTAATGAATGTGTAAAAAAATGAATAAAGGAATAATACAGCAATATGATTTAAGCAATGCGGAAAAAAATTTTGGTGGTTCAGTATCGGTAATAGAACACATTTCCATTATTTGTTCAACTTTTTTTTTTTATCCCTCTTTAAATCAGCAAAATATGGACACTATCTATTCGTAATAATAACAAAGGCCGCGCGTACCGCGCGGTGCAGGCGCCGTCTAACAGCGGGGGTGAAACCCGCTCGCGGGCAGAGTTTGTTGCGAGGCACCGGGCGCCGGAGTCCCGACAGTCAGTAAACGCATGCGCTGCCGTGACGTCGCGTCTAATAGCTTTCCTGCGCAACCCTCGCGCAGGAAATGTGTGCGTAGTCGTACGATGTCGGGCTTTAGTAACCGCGAGTTTTATGTGATGGTGCGGGTGTGTGTATTAAGTGGTGAAAGTTTACGAGGAGTTCGCAGAATGTATGCAACGGACAGCATACGTCGAATGCTTCCCATGATCGACCCTTGATCCCACGGTCCCTAATGAAAGGACCACCTACCACCATTTAGCAGCCACCTTGATCACGGTCAGTTCAGGACCACAAATCACGCACTAGAGTCTGGCAGACCTCGACTGGCGGTTAGTGAATAGGTTATTTTTGATTAAACATTATTGTAAATACGTAGTTGATTCCAAATTTTTAAATACCTACGCCTTAATGCATTAAGTAATGTCAATAATTTTAATTTTATTATGTTTTTAAAAGTGCCATAATTTAATTGATTAATGCTTTATTTTCTGCATTTTGATGGTCCTAAGCCCATGAAAGTATGAAGGAAAAATTGGAATTACTCTTCAAATAACTGCAGATCACGGCCTAATCTTAAAAAAGTCTAGTTCATTTATTTATTTATTTATTTATTTATTAATCACAAAATCCACAGCTCTTTGAAATTATATCTTAAAATATATAACTAATCTTACAGCCAATTACGGATTTACAATTTAATAGCTATACAATACATTGCTAAGTGTACAGCGTGGATGAGTGTGTAGGAGTGTGCCTGAGGAGTTGCAACAATGTGTGTGTGAGTATGTTATAGTAGTGTGTAGTGGTGTGTGTAGTGATTGTCTGTATACCTTCTGTTCAGTTCTATTTATTTAAACCTGATAAAATCATTGTAACCCACGAATACCTACCTAAACTTCGAACGAGCGCTTCGCACGCCACGCGCCGGCGCGGGCGCCGCGCCGCCCGGCTGAGAGTGGCCATAAAATCAATTTCAAAGTAAACATCTTTCGTTAACGATAACTTAATTTTTTTGTACTTAGACTTATCAAAATAAAAAATAGGTGTTTAATGAAACTCATTTAAGTTTAATTTGTCAAAGTTTCCGCACTGCATAAAAATTATTCCTGTATATCATTTATTTCAGGTAACAAAGACCCATAACAATGTATATACTTTATAGACTATCATATATATTTAAAAACCAGAAACAATAATATGTTATTATTGTACACGAAGTGACGCCGTCGTGTTGCGCTGCGTGGTGTCGCGTAGCCTTCCGCGGAAACGCCGATACATGACACCCTTCGGCCAAAACTCTTCCTTGAGGAAGGTCTCAATATGATGAGTCGGAACTCGCACCACGAACGACTTGAAATTCGTGTTGTGGCGCGACTCCAACTTCTCAACCCTCAAGGTCCAGCTGGTCTTCGCTCGGACATACTCCACGATCTCCTCGACCTTCGTGGTGTGATGTAGCCGGGACACATAAAGCTGCGTCGTTGGTATTGCCGGACGCAGCACATTGGGTCCAGCCAGCGCGGTCCCGCACTGGTTCCGACTAGGGGGCTTCTTCCTACTTATTCACTAAGACATATGGACCTTGTTGTTCGGAATAAATAGTTAATTGATTTGATTTTGATTTGATAAAGCTTCCAGTGACGGTCAAGTAATTTAATAGAAGCGTTTTACCTGAAGTAAAACTCATATCAAATTACCTCACTGGAAGCTTTAAGTTTACTTCTGCCTGGTTATATTGAGCCAATGAACAAAAAAGTATCTCGTACATTTTACTAAAATGGCAAGCAAACACCAGGTGGCTGAGTAGGTTAAACCAGTACTAAAATAGATAAGAAATTGACGAAAACGGATATGCTCTCTCAATATAAAGCTAATATTCGTTTTATTTCAGGTAAAACGCTTCTATTTTTCTTTAATGTTATTCAGCATAAACTGCAAGGAGGTAAAGTATTTAATGTAGGTATATCTGTGTATGAGGTTTTAAGACCTAAATCATGTTTTATTGTCTTTTATATATGTCGCAGAATCAACACAGGGGCACAATTATTAGAATCGCTATTGATTATCATTAATTCAGAATAACGCCATCTATCATCGTTTCTCGGAAGCGTCAAGCAGTTTGCATGGGTGAGGTCGATACAGAGCGTGGCAGGTCTTGTTTGACAGCTGTCAATTGTCATTGGTTGGACGTATTTGACTTGACAGACTTCACTTTTTGGGTGCGAGAGGTCGTTCTGCCAGCCTGTATCGAACTTACCGCGTTTCCGTACCTTAATCCATTTCCATCGGCTTGATTAATTGAGATTTTGTTATTTTGTTTTCGGAAGTGCATAAATAGGCGGCTGTAATCAGTTTGGAGACTATTATTTCGTACCTACACCATGTCGAACTTGAACTTCGATAGCCAAGTACCCCAAATTGGTGAACTACCTTCGTTCTATACATGAGTCTAAATATGAAATATTTCCTGTATGTCTAAAATAAAACGTCAACGGAATCCGTGTAACCCAACCCACACTAATAAATCGACTGACAAAAATCGTAATCCCGCTGCACAAGACATAAAATTCTATATTAAAAACTTAATAACACTGGCTTGCAATAAACTTTTAAACAACATAAAACTAAAGAAGAATATCAAATTTCGAAAAAAAGAACACTAAAAATAGAACACATTTCTCACATACTCACATACGCTATAAATTCGACTGACGACTAACGCAAAGCTGGGTCCACACGAGCTTAAATTACGCCGGCGGCTTCCACGTCGGGCCTTATCGAGCCGCTCTCTGTTCACAGTGCATAAATCACTTGCACGGTCCTGATACAGTTGGCTCGTGTGCACGCAGCCTAACATCTTCGTCGGTGACGTTAATCTTGTGTTATCAGCTAGTGTTGAAGGTGGGAGGTAATTAGATGGTGTAACGTACCACTAAGTGGTGATAGCGGTGACTTGCAGTGCTACTATTTAGGTATATTCAAAAGCGCATGTTATTTACAAATACGGCACTGATCACTCAATGGCATTGACTGGATAGCTACTTGACTCCATCAGTGCGCAGACCCTCCTATCCAGGGCATCAAGTTCCGTCTGAGTCCATTTGAGTATGCCGAAAGAATACAGCAAAACCGGCATGACCAACCGTTGAAAGCGTGTACCTTGTTTGCGCCTGACGAAAGACTGTTTAGCACCTTATTCAGGCGACCAAAAAAGCGCTCCCTCAACGATTGTTTCATGTCAGCAGTGTTGATACCTAATGCTTCCGACATACCCAAATACTTGTAGGTTTCTGTTGAGGAGAGGGATCTAAGGTGTATGGAATCCGAGAGTTGAGTTCCCACGGATTCCATAATCTCCCCTCGCTTCACATGCATGACTGCACATTTGTCCATACCAAATTCCATCCTGATGGCGCTACTGAAAGTTTCTGTTACCTTCAGTAGCTTTATCAGTTGCAAATTGTTGGGGGCAAAGAATTTCAGATCATCCATGTAAAGAAGGTGAGATATGACCTGACCACCTCTCCACAACCGATAGCCTAGGCCTGAACCTTCCAGCAGTGTACTGGGAGGGTTCAAGGCTAGACAAAACCACAATGGACTCAGACTATCACCCTGGAATATACCGCGCTCTATCCTTATCGGTTCGCTGTTCCCCTGGATCTGTCGACATCCTGGATAGCGAAGGACCGTTCTCCAGTGCCCCATACATGACATCAGGAAGGTACGCGTTGCATCAACTTTATACAACTCCAGCACCCTCATGAGTCATGTTGAGTATCAAGCTCCAGGTGTGCTGCTGGTGGTCTTGACTAATAAAACTACTTGAATTATAAATATTAAACTGTATTTCTTGGGTTGGTTTGAGACGACCGATATGTGCGCACGCTCAAGATGACGGCGAGTAAGCGAGTGAGTGGCGGGGGAAGCCCGCGATCGCAGTGTGGTATGTGGCCCGATGTGACGTCAGGAACATATTCCCCGCGTTGAAGAGATGTCTTCAAGACGATGTTGACGATACAGGAAGCGGGCATATGTTGTTGTATGCACGTGTTATGATGCCTTTCTTTGTCTTGATGTCGGCGACTCGACAGTGCCCGTCAGAGCCAGTTTTCACTGCGACCACTCTGCCCAGCAACCATAGAAGAGGAGGAAGATTTGTGTTTCTCACCAAGACCATGGTGCCTGTTTTCAGCTCTTGTCCGGCTGTCTGCCATTTGGTTTTTTGCTGCAGGATAGACACATACTCATTAGAGAAACGCTGCCAAAAATGTTGTCGTAATTTTTCGACACGATCGTAGCGCTGTAGCCGCTGCATATTGATGTCGGTGATCTGAGGACGAGGGACTGACGTGAGTGATCGTCCGATGAGGAAGTGTGAAGGAGAAAGATAAGTAAGATCTGATGGATCAGTGGATAGAGGTGTTAACGGTCTGGAATTTAAAATAGCCTCTATCTGGATCAGGCATGTTGAGAGCTCTTCGTAGGTTAAATGAGTTAGGCTCATGACTCTACGTAATAAATGTTTGGTGGACTTTACTGCACTTTCCCAAATCCCACCAAAGTGTGGGCTGTAGGCTGGTATAAATTTAAATTCAATGTCTTTGGTTGCAAGATCTGACTCTATGTGACTAGATGAAACCTTTAAGAAGCGTGTAAGCTCATTGAAAGCTCCCACAAATGTAGTCCCGTTGTCGGAGTACACGCGTTGAGGCTTGCCCCGACGACTAATAAATCGGCTGAAGGCCGCAAGAAAAGCTTCCTTAGTGAGGTCGGAAACCAGCTCCAGATGAACGGCTCTGACTGCAAAGCACACAAAAACACAAATGTATGATTTTAGTAGCTTACATCCTCTGCCCCTACGGTCGGCTATCAGCACTGGCCCGGCATAATCAAGTCCTGTATTTAAAAAAAGGGTACTCTAGATGAGTCCTATCGCTTGGTAGGTTGCCCATGATAACCTGAATAGGCTGAGCTTTGAAACGAGTACAGCGAACGCAGTTTCGCACTACTTGATTAGCTAGGTTTCTGCCTGCTAAAGGCCAGTATGTAAGTCTGATGTGTGCTAACAGTAATTGTGGCCCTGCGTGAAAGAGTGTTTTGTGCTCTTTTTCGAAGATAATTTTTGTCAAGTGATGTTTACTACATAAAAGGATAGGATGCTTAACATTGTAACTATAGTTGGAATTTTTAAGACGTCCACCTACGCGTATTATGTTGTCGGAGTCAATGAAGGGAGAAAGACTTATTAACCGGTTCCTTTTATTTAAGGCCTGATTATTTTTAAGAGTTGAATATTCCTCAGGAAACATTTCCTGTTGAGAAATCTGTAATATGACATTCTGTGATGATTGTAATTCTGAAACTGTTAAGTGAGAACGGAACGGAACGTACGTGAACGGAGGTAGCAGACACGAGCGCGGGCGAAGAGGCGCGCACAGGGGCGAGGCTCGCCCCCGCGCGGGCCACCAGCGCGTGGTACTGCGTCTCGAACTGCTCCCTCTCGACATACATGTCGTCCGCATCCTCCGACAACAGCTCCAACTCTGTCTGTAACACGTCGAATTCCTTATATAGTGTTTCCATTAAACTAAGACGGTTTTTTAATTCTGCTGCTTGAAAGCTATCTAAATCATTTCCCGTGCTAGGTAATAATCTTATGAAATTGCTAAAATGCGTAAGCTTTGCTTTGTAGCCACCACGCCTCTTTATAAGTTCCCTTAATTTTGCATCCGACATAATGAGAATGTAGGTAGGTCGTTAAGGCAAAGCCAAAAGTCTAAAGTGCAAGCAAAGACAAGGAAGCTAATATAAATGTAAGCTAAGTTATAATATAAAGCGTAAACAGCTGGCCAAGCTTACGGTAAAATCAGCTGATATTGCTAACGAGCCCGGTGAGTAAACCGGTACAATAGTACAATATCGAAAAAAAATCATTAATGAGGTTGTTTACGCGTTTAGCAAACACGTGCGGTTAGCGAACGGAAAGTTTTAACAAAATATAATAGTTAAAAAGTTATGCAAAATGACGATGATTTGATTATGGAAAATTCCACTGAATAGGTTTGCTATGTATTAAGAGATCAATGTATGCCTGATCCATATAGCACCACTTTAAAATTCCTGGATAGAAAGGCAAAAAAGACAGGAAAGTAGACAAGGATAATGGAACGGACTCACTCTGAATAATGTCTCTCTGGGTAGACTGTCCTTTAAGTGTCCTCTACGGCGTAGGCGACCACACGCTACGGATGGACGGCCGGTCCGAAGTCCACAGAAGGTGCGTGCGTAGCACAAAAACGGCGATCTTCTTTAACTCGAAGGACCATATGTTGAGTATCAAGCTCCAGGTGTGCTGCTGGTGGTCTTGACTAATAAAACTACTTGAATTATAAATATTAAACTGTATTTCTTGGGTTGGTTTGAGACGACCGATATGTGCGCACGCTCAAGATGACGGCGAGTAAGCGAGTGAGTGGCGGGGGAAGCCCGCGATCGCAGTGTGGTATGTGGCCCGATGTGACGTCAGGAACAGCCATGTATGAGGCACAGAATCATAGGCCTTCTTATAATCTATCCAACATGTAGACAGATCCCTTCGGGACCGGTGAACCTGCTGGCTAATGGCCATATCTATGAGGAGCAGCTCTTTAGTACCGCAGGACCCGTTCCTACATCCATTCTGAGAGGCAGACATGATACAATTACTGTCAATATGTTGGTTGATTTTAGCTCTCAAAATGGATGTAAGAACTTTATAGACTGTTGGTAGACAAGTGATTGGTCTATAAATTTTGGGCTCCGCAGTACTACCTGATTTATGGAGCAAGTGGGTAATTCCTGTCGTCAAGAACTGGGGTAGCGACCCTGACTCTAAGGCTGATTGAAACTGGGACGCCAAGCGAACGTGCGATCTCTGAAACCATTTGATCCAGAAGTTGTGCAGTCCATCCGGCCCTGGAGATTTCCAGTTAGGCAACGGACGGACTGCACGAGCTACGTCTTGGGGGCTGATGGTGATTGCCCCCATTTCTGGTATTGGATCACACGCTCGTTCAACCTCCCGTGTCCAATCGCCCTCAGTGTGACTGACAGGCACCGACCAGATGCTGCGCCAAAACGAACACATGGCGTCATCATCCGGCAGACGCGTGTCAGTCACACCTTGGTCCGGTCGTTCCCAAGCCCTATATACCCACCTTTCATCGCTTTGGAAAGTGCGATTCTGAGTGTATCGTTCCACTCGCCGCTTGTACCGGCGAATACGGCTCAGATCTTCTGCTTCAGGAAGTCGATACGCTCTGTGACGCGGGCCAAGTAGTCTCGAAAACTAATATCAGTCCCCGAGAACGCCCGCCTCACAAAGCGCATCACTCTAGGACGAGTATTGCCCTCCCTGAAGCAGATTAACTTGCCGATGAGTGCTCTAGCCTCACCGATGCGCCGCTCAATCCTGCACTGCCAAGCTGGAGCAGCTACTTTTGGTCGTGTAGCTCTGTCATTGTTAGGAAATTTGACCTGAGTTACATGACATGCCGCTACAGCTCCACAGTACAATATTGAATGAGTATCGGCGAGGTCTTTGCTGCTGTCAAAGTTGTTTGACAGCTGCGAATCTAGAGCACACACCAGTGCCTTATTTTTCTTGTGCATAGGCAAACGAGGTAGTCGTGGTCTAAGTTCAGGCGGTGTGGAACGGTACTCCCGGAATGCACCCTCCAAAGTCGTCTGGCAACACTGCCATGAAGTAAACATTGGCTCCGTCTTATAATAATCATTAAAATTAGAAAAGTACTGTTTTATTGACACATTGATAGTGAGGGACAGGACTTAAGTGCACAATTAGTGAGTGCTAGTGTTATTCGGTCAGGAAAATTAGTGAAACACATAATACTGGAACTGTGTTGTGTATGTTAACAGAGGACACAAAGTGAGATTCAAGCTAACTATTCGTCTTGTGAACTAATAAAACAGTGCTTGGCGAATGCTCAAATAACATTTGGTAGCAAGAACTGGCATGTTGAAATGATATTATTCGGAAAAGCTGGAATAAGAGGTTTGGTGAATCCGTTTTTTATTTAAATTCAATGTCAAAGGACAATGACCAAAGTTGGTACCAAAAAGTCTCGCGCCTCAAAACCAAAATATTATAGTAATTAGTTTCATATTTTTTTACGGCATTACGCGTCGGGGATTTGATTTTTGAACTGGAAATATACTTTTCGAGTTTAAAAGTACGAATATTGTTTTACTCCCTTTATATAACGTTCCGTTTCAACTGAATATAAATGACGTTCCGTTTCAATTGAACAAACCCTTGTCTGTCGAGCGGACTCTAAAATTAATTACAATTAAGTAAGATCAGTACACCAAATCGATTTAGTTTGGTTTATTGCTATTTGCAACAAAATAGATTTTCTCAGCCTAAAGATTTTGATTTATCGATTACATCCCTAAATCCCGACTAGTTTATAGCACTTACTATACTCTATGGTTTATAGTTATCTTATCTGTGGCATCTGACATTTGTACTGTACTGACTGACTATTGGCAATGTAAAGGTCTAAAATAAAATCGAGTTTCAGTCAAGCATACTGTGGATGTTACTTTAACTCGTAATTCTTACTAATATTAGTGTATTACGCTGTTTTTAGAGCAATAATGTAATGTATGTGTGTTAAAATACGTCGTTGGTAGCGTCGAAAAAATAGACCTACTTTTTAGGTTAGTTTCGATTTTATAAAATAACTCTGAAACGCGGGTTTTTTTTTCAAAAATATTTTTTGTAGGAGTTAATACGATCAGTGTAGTCTATAAAAAACAAGGTTTGATTTTGATGCAGCATGGTACGGGATTCCATACTTCCATGAGCATTCTCTTTTATCATGCTGATAGATAGCCAATGAAAATAATAAACAAACACGAAACAAACCTTTGCACTGGCTGACGCATCACTTAAAGTGACCAATTGAGATACAGTAAAAGTAGTGACACAATCATTATCGTTCGGAAACATCATTCTCAATTTTGAATACGAGTCTTTTCAGACTGAAGAATATAATCGACTATTTTCCCAAAATCGACTAATTGAAAGAATAGTTCTGTATATTCAGCGGTTAACCAGTGTGCTTTTAAGCGCCTTATAATTCGTTGGGGTTCCAAGTTCAATCCCTACGAAGTGATTTTGTTTTCTTCAATATTTGTTAATGTTTAGAAACAACACAAAATGAGTATCTTTGAGAACGTTACTATGCGCATTCGACGACGTTCGGAATCAGCTATAGAAACATTTGAAGAATGTAGTTCTATCAATTCGACGATAGAGGGAGACACAAATAAAAGCGTACCAGTTGTTATGGATGATGATAATGAAGAGATAGAAGAACTAAAACGTCAAATAAGTTACCTTAATTCACAGTTGCAAGCGGCTCATCAAGAAATAAATAATCTTTCAATTGAAAATTCCGAATTAAAGAAAACAATGGAAATAATTAATCAAAAACATAAAATTATGCAAAAAGCAACTAAAAAGTTAGCCAACGAGACTCCAAAAACAAGATCTAAATTGTTTTCACCTCTAAAAGTAGGCACACCTATAAAACAGAAATCTGATATCTCAAGATACGGGACTCCGGAACTATTCACACCAACACAAGTCACTCTCAACCAGAAAACAGCAGAGCCAATGATACAAAGGACAGAGAAGAAGATACATACACAGAAGAGAAAACTTTGTATAATAAGTAGCAATCGCATCAACAAAATACTACCTATTGCGGAAAATACTATACCGTCTAACCAAATTTGTCACTATCTTAAACAGAACTGTGGAATGAAAAATCTCTTAAGGGACATTCACAGTAAACTAACCGACTATACAATGAACGATAACTGTATTATATTTATAGGCGAAGAGGACTTCCGACAAACGAATAACTACTTTGACATAATAATGACCATACGTGAAATATTATCAGATATAAAACATACAAACATAATACTGTGCTTACCGACATACAAATTCAGTTAATAATCAACAATGTATAATTTTAGAATAGAAATGTTTAATAATCTACTTTAACAAGACATCCAAATGTACAACTATGCTATACTGTTTGACTCTAATTTAAACTTGACGAATGACTATAATATGTTTAAAAAAACTAATGGTCGGATAAATAATTATGGCATCAAAATTATTTTTGAATACCTTAAAACATATGTAGATTATACTAATTTTAACTTAGATACTCAAAAAATTGTACACGAAGAATCTTGTGGAAAAGAGAACTTATATTGTGATTCGCCTCTTTCCTTTAGTTCCTGCAACAATGAAATATTTAATCAAAAGTTTTTTCGAGTATAATAGTTTATCCATATTGCATCAGAACATAAACGGACTACTATCTAAAGGTGATTTGATAACAGAACATTTAGACACGTTATCAAACAATGGGAAAAGTGTTAATATTTTATGCTTTAAAGAACACAATATGAAGCAGGATGACTATAACTTACTGGACATACCAAATTACACTTTAGCTGCATGTTTCACTAGACAAAGGCGAAATGGTGGTTCGTGTATCCTAGTTCATAGACATGTTAAATTCACAGAAGTAGAATCGGTAAAAAAGTTCAACATTCCTAACGTTTTTGAATGCTGAGCTGTGGAATTAACCGATCATAAAATTATAGTAGTGTGTATTTACAGAGTGCCAAATCCCAAGAAAATAAATACTTTCTTTGATAATTTAGCGCACATATTACGACAGTTTTGTTATAAAAGCAAGCAAAGAATAATGATTTGCGGTGACTTTAATATCGATTTTCTTCAAGAAACCAAAAATGCGACACTATTTAAGCTACTTTTAAACGAGTTTAATCTCAAATTAGAAATAAATGAACCTACGCGTCCAACCAGTGGTACATGTTTGGATAATATTCTCCACAATATTATATGCGAGGGTGCAAAAGTGAGATTATGGAACTAGGTGTATCTGACCACACAGCCCAACTTATGACATTCCCGGTACAACGAACGTGCTCTATGAAATATTACTATGTAAAAAGACGAGATTACAGCTAGGAAAATATTGATATTTTTAGGAAATGTATCCCTAGTCTCAGTTTCTCTGATGTATACGAAGCGGATGACGTAAACAAAAGTTTTAATTCATTTTTCGATTTGTTTAAACTATTTTACGATCTATGTTTTCCAATAGTCAAAAGAAAAATGTATACAACTACTATACCAAAGTGGATTACACGAGGAGTAAAACGTTGTAGCAGAACTAGGCGATCGTTATTGTGGAAGTATAGGCTAACACGAGATAATAATTCCAAAACCGCTTTTAAAAATTTCTCGAAGAGATACCAAAAAGTAATTAAATTAACACAGAAAGCGCAAAACAGCTATTTTATTGGAACGAGTACCAACAAATCTAGGGCTACTTGGAAGGTTATTAATTCAATAAAACCTAACTTTCCTAAAACAGATATTAATTTCATTAATGTCAATAATAGGCGTGTTAAAAACCCAAAAAAGATAGCGCAACTCTTAATGACTATTTCATAGACTCGGTTCAATCGAATAGTAGTAGGTACTCGTCAAGCAAATAATAAGTTTAGCGTGTCTGGTTCGAACAAATCTTTGTTTATGGCGCCAACCATACCGGAAGACATTATTTCAATAATAAACAGTCTGAAAAACACCAACAGCACAGGCTATGATGGCATTGATACCAGAGTACTAAAAGCAGTTTCTCCTTATCTAGCCCCCATTTTAAGTAACATTATAAATAATTGTATTCAAAATGGTATTTTTCCCGAAAAGTTAAAAGTTTCTATAGTCAAGCCAGTACATAAAAAGGAAGACAAAACTGATTTTTCTAATTACAGGCCTGTAGCGCTAATACCAATTTTTTCTAAAAATTTTGAGAAAGTCTTTTATAATAGTATTTATAATTACTTGGAAAAGAATAACATATTTTGTAAGGAACAAATGGGCTTCAGGAAAACTAAAACCATTAATATGGCTGTATTTAATTTCCTCGAGAAAATACACCGTGACATGGACAGTAGAAAGCCAGTGATGGCTATGTATATGGATATGACCAGGGCTGTCGACTATGTGGATCATAAAATACTATTAGCTAAGCTTTATAAATATGGCATTAGAGGTAACGTGCTCAAACTCATCGAGTCTTATTTGGAAAATAGAAGGCAAATAACTCAGATCAGTCAAATAAACGCAAAGTCCAGAACTGAAGTAGTATACTCCTCTAGTTCCAGAATACTTGCTTGTGGTGTGCCGCAAGGTTCTGTATTAGGACCATTGCTGTTTATATGTTACATCAATGACTTTCCCCTAGTAATCAGACATCAAATGTCCCTTTTCGCTGACGACAGCACAGTTATCTATGACACGAACAACACGGAAGACATAAAAGAAGAGATAAACACTAGCCTTAATTCTATTATTAATTGGTTGACTGCTAATAACCTTATCATAAACTTTAATAAAACTAAATTTATGAATTTAAACTAAGACAAAATGAAAAATCACGCATTCAAATAAATTATAATGAAACTCGAATACTTGAAACGAACGTAACAAAATTTCTGGGACTTTTTATTGATAACGATATGTCATGGAGAACGCAAATAAGCAATGTATGTGGCAAACTTAGTAAGTTTTCCTATGCTCTTTATATGCTGGGTAAAATTGTAAATAAGACCGCACTACTGGCGGCTTATCACGGTTATGTTGCGTCTACTCTGCGGTATGGACTTATATTTTGGGGTAATGCCTATAAGGTTCATGATGTACTAATCGCACAGAAAAAGTGTATTAAAGCTATATGCAAAATAAAATCCACAGAGTCATGCAAGCAACATTTTAAAAATTTAAAAATATTAACAGTACCGTCACTTTATGTTTATGAATTATGTATTTTTGTCAAAAACAATATGCACTTGTATGAATCTGTTGAAAGTCTACGTCGCTCAGATAAATTGCACACATTGCCTACTAAAACAGAGTTTATGTATAAAAGTGTGTTTGCAATGGCACCCAGATTGTACAATAAAATTCCTAAACAAATTAAAGAGTGTAAAAGCCTTAATGAATTTAAAAACAGACTTTCACAATTATTGATGGACAAAGTATACTACTCTGTTAGCGAATTTCTAAATGACAAACTGTTATAATTTTGACATTTTATTAATTAATTCTATTTGCCATTGACATTTCTTATATTGACATAACTCTGACATTTGATGCATGGAATTTTAATATTGACATAGATGACATAAAATTTTTTAGTTTGTTGTTTTGTGTTATTTGATGATTTTAATTATTTAGTGAACCAAATTGCATTGTTATTAATTGATTTTATTTTATTTATTTTGTTTTTATTTATAGATTTTTTATTAGTTATTGTAATTTTTTGAAGCAATTTAATTTTATGTACCTAATTGGAGAAACATTTTGTATGCCTAACGGCGGGACATAGACAGTTTCTGAATTTTATATATTATACCACTTATTGTTTACTTATGTTCACAAAATAAATGAATTTGAATTTGAATTTGAAAGCACTCCTCAATTGTGCGTTGCACTGGGTACTCACGGATATACTTCATCATCATTATTTATTCTTATTCTTTATTGCACACAAAATAATAAAGGAAACAAATTGCAATAATATAGCTTATGTACAATGGCGAGCTTAACCCAGAATTGTTTTTTTTATCGTGCTTGTTAGGATTTCTAGTACTTTTTCTGATTTTAATCGTGTGAATCTGTGATAGGCTCTATGTTACATACATAAATGCTATGATATAGCTGTTGGTTTTCCTATTAATAAATATAATACAATTATTTTACGTAATACTTACTTTAATGCGTGTACCAAAGAATGTAAGCGCGCGAGATTGTTAGTGTTCACATGTTTGCAAGTTCACAAGTAGGTTAGGTATGCGAAACTTTGGACTTGTTGAACAATTTAGAACCTTCGCTATTATAATAGGCAAAGTATTTCAAGAAATACACTGATACAAGAAATACATTACTGTATTTATAAGATCCTTAGGTCTTTTGGTATTTGAATGACTTTGAGAGGAGCTCGTGGTTAAATAATAACAGCCGCTCGGGGTCGATCTTTAGGTTAAGCCGTGCTTGCCTAGGCTGGTGTGGATGGGTGACCACCCATTACATACCGACTTTCCTCCGTGCCTCGGAAAGCACGTTAAGCCGTTGGTCCCGGCTGTTATTTCTAGATCTTTGACAGTCTATACTAAAGAATGTGAAAACTTCGCTACCGTATAAATTAGGCACAACTAAACAAAACTACAAACGTCACATACCTACTACAAAATCTTGTATTCCAGATTTCAACAAAACATTATAAACTTAGTAACTTAGTCTATATCTAAAACTATGTAACACCCAGCAAAATGGCTGCACAATCATCACAAATACGTCCACCCATCAGTTTCCCGGCCTCGTACACAAGCGCCGTCCCTCAGCTATTTTATAAGAAGGGCGTAAGAACTTAAAGTCGTCGTAAACATGGCCCCTGTCTCTTATACGTTGGGTAAAACGAAACACTGTGAGATATTCGCAATGATATGTTTTGGGATGCGGAAAATGGTGTAAGGATGTACCCCTTCGTTTACGAGGAACATTTTGTTAGACTGAAGACAGCAATAGAGTTATCTGTTACATACTCTCTGATATCTATGATTTTAATTGCATCTAAGGAGAACAATTGTATTCAAGAATACAAGGTCTGTTCGTTAATCCAAGAGGTTTGTTGAAATAAGTTTAGCAATTTTAAGTGGATAGAGACTTTAGAGTGTCTTTTTTTGCTTGGCGATCCACACGCACACTTAGAATATTTATTCTAGCAAGTATTGACTCCCACATAATAATTATAATTACTATTAAACAAAAAAGGCGTGCTCTTTGTTTTGCGTGTTCCAAATGTAAACGATTCTGACGGTTAAAAACGACGAAATAAAATATTGGAATTATAATCGGGATGATAATTGCCGAAGCGCATACTTTTCACAAAAGATCTGTATTCCACTTTGGAACCCACCTTAGACTATTATAATTTTAATAATAAATTAAAAGAGTTTTATTCCCACATAAAATTACGATGCCGTATCTCTGGGACCGGGATCTCAGTGAGGATGCCGTATAAATATTGCAGTCAGTGTGACTTCACAATCTTGAATCCCAGCGGTGTAAACAAAACTTCTCCGGGTACGTGAAAGCGTGACGTAAGTTATAACTGTGTGGTATGGAGAGCCTGACCTCTTATAACAACATTAGTTGATAACTTAACTTTCATAAGCAGGCATAACACATTTAGTTACGCAAATGACAAACAAAACATAATAATCCTAGCATAATACCTAAGATGGATCAGGATGTAAATGGCAGAACACTATCTCCTGAGATACAGGTTCCCGCCTAGTTCAGGGGGTAGGGTCAAAATTCTGTGAACCACGTTCTAACCACCACAGAAATAAACAATTGTAATGATCTTCATGAGAGCCTCACGTCCCAGCTGCCGCGGGAGGAGAAGCACCGGGCGTCGGGGGCCACGCCGTGATGGCTCTCGGCCACCGTAGGCGCGGGCCTGTGGATGGTGAGTAATGGGCTAGCTCGCCGTTCGTCCGTCGTATGACGACGGGCAGGCCGTGTCGACGGCGCGTTCGTGTTCCACGCGCGCCTCAAAGAGTTGTCAGCAAACGGTAGGGGCCCGCAAGGGTCGGTGCCTGCCAGGGCTGCGGGACTGTTCGAAAGAGATACCGCGGCCCTGGAACATAAAGGGTAAAAGAAGGAACATGGATGATTTTTAGTCAGTAAAAGCCTGACACTCCCTTCCGTTCCGCCCAGAGCGGGGGGGGGGGGGTCATTTGATGATTTCCCACCCACCAAAAAAAAAAAAAACTGATCTTCATGTAGGTATCTACAAAATTGTATTATATTAATGGTGACAATTAAACAATTTTTATAAACAATAATAAAAAAAAAAAAATTTAATATTAATAATACCTATAAAAAAAAACAATTTTTTTTAAATATTATTATTCACTTTATTTATTTATAAACAAATGTATTACATTTTTAAATATTGATTAAAAATATATATATGTATATAAAAATCTATCGCGTTTCGCCATCAAGGCCAGGTTCGAGTGGCTAATGTTTTATTGTAAGCAATATTTACACTTCTAGATGCTAATGCTGACATTAGCAATCTGTTTCTGTTTTTCAATTCGACTGATAATTTTTTTTTTTTAAAGAATGGAGTAAATTTTTAAGTCAAATCAGGATACAGGTTGATGTGATTTTGGTCGAGCAATCACTCTAAAAACTCTGTGAGGATGGATGGATGGATGTTTGTTACTCTTTCACACAAAAACTACTGACCGGATTTGTATGAAATTTTTCACTCAGATGGTATATAACCTGGATTAAAATAAAGAATACTTCTTATCCCAGTAGTAGGTACGATTTCGTGGAACATGACCGAACTCCACGCAGGCTAAGCCGCGGGCATAAGCTAGTTAAATATAAATCTATCTCAATTTTCAGCGCTGACATGGCGCTAATGAGCAAGCTTTTAAAAATTAAACTATCAACTCATAACCAAACCATATGCACAGACATTTACAATAATTACACACACACACACACTCAGACATATACGTACACAGAACATCATTTCCGTTGGTAATATTCCGTGCCGTTAAATGTTTTATAATGACACAGGCATTTAAACTGTTTTGTTTATACCTCTTTGCGGTGGCCATGTTGTACATTGGTCGGCAAATGGTAATGGCAGTGGTGTAGACTGGTCACTGTGGCCATTTTGGCCTGTTGTTCAGTGTAATTGCGTTTTTTGTGTGTTTTTGTACTGTCGTATTTCATTTTGAAGTAATGATCATTGATTTGAGGTTTGTAATGATGAATTGATTTTAATAGATTTGTTTTCTTCGATAGAATTTTGTTGATGTTATTGAAAACAATGTACATGATTGGACCTGAATATTTTGATTAATGTAATACGATAATTATTGATCGGAAATCGGAATGGAAGGGAAGCACGGCATAAAAGGGTCGGTACTCATTAGTACAGACGCCAGCAGATCAACCTAGTGCTTTAGAGATAAAGTTGAAAATCTATTAAAGAAATTTGACAGATTGTAGTAGCTTGATGTGCTGGCGTCTGTATATGGAATACGGCTACTAATGATGATGATACGAATACGATAATTGTTTAATTTGTACCTGAATCAATTAATCATTACTTCAAAATGAAATACGACAGTACAAAAACACAAAAAACGCAATTACACTGAACAACAGGCCAAAATGGCCACAGTGACCAGTCTACACCACTGCCATTACATTACATTTACATTACATTATACTTTAAGAGATTGACACAGTATTGGCAAAGTATTTCAAGAAATACACTGATACAAGAAATACATTACTGTATTTATAAGATCCTTAGGTTTTTGGTATTTGAATGACTTTGAGAGGAGATTGTAGCTAAATAATAACCGCCGCTCGGGTCGATCTTTAGGTTAAGCCGTGCTTGCCTAGGTTGGTCTGTGTGTGGGTGACCACCCATTACATCCCGAGTTTACTCCGTGCCTCGGAAAGCACGTAAAGCCGTTGGTCCTGGCTGTAATTTGTAGATCTTTGTCAGTCGTTACAGTCAGTGGCCTAAAAAGTCTGACAACCAGTCTTACCAAGGATATCGTATTACCCAGGACTAACTGGGTTGTGGAGGTCAGATAGGCTGTCGCTCCATGTAAAATACTGGTATTCAGCTGTATCCGGTTAGACTGGGAGTCGACCCGAGCATAGTTGGGAAATGGTTAGGCAGATGACAGTTGGTTTTTTTTTTTTTTAAGACAATACCACAAGAAGCATAAACCGTAATTATTTTATTTGACGATATAGATAAAACCTAGTTTTAATCATTTAAATTGGCTTAGAATATTAAAAAAAAATACTTTTACCTTTAATTCCTGCCATATTTTAAACTACAACAACCAAACGCAAACAGAACGCTAAAATGTAACAGAAATCTCGTATCACGTATCAAAAAACGAGTACGAACACCTATCAGGTTTAGAGTCCCGCGCCCTGGTGATACCGGTGCCTATTAAAAAGCAATCAAGGGCCGCTTCGTTAACCTAACCCCCTGTATGTACTTGCGACGATCTCAATGGATACCCTTTCTATTACCCGCTTTTAATTTGCTAGAATATTGCTTTAGTTTTTCAATCTCTGATAGATTTTTGTTTTGTGTCTAGAGGAGATTGATTTTGTGCACACTGTGCAAACATGTTTTTCTTGCAGTTTGATTTATGTTTCAGTTTCTTTTTTGTTGGTGCATTTGTTTTTCATGTTTATATTACTTACTGGCTTACCAGTTTATTGGATTACTTTTGCATAATATAAACGTAACATTGGGATCCTGCCGTTTTGCCGAAAAGATTTTGCCAAATTTTCATTACCCAAACAAATTTTAGCAACCTTTTTTTATGCCAATGTAATATTTGGAATAATTTTAGTACGCACATTTTCATTTGGTCAAATGTTTACTTGGCAGATTATTACTAAGGATAATGTCATTAAGGCTTTTGGTCTTTAATCAAATGATTTATTACAGCAAACAAAATTAAGACAATAAACGTTTAGTCAAATGATTTGTTATGACAAAATATATAAAGGCAAAAATTTTGGAATGAAGACATAACACAAATTGATTTAATATAACGTAATTGAAATTTAACAGATGCTGACAGAAACCCTAATCCTAGACGGTCGACGTCAGGGGCACCCCGAGGTTCGGTTAGTTAGGTTCCTGTAAACCTTGCAGACAGAAGTAGGAGCCCCGCGCAGCGGGGTTCCGTCGACCTGCTGACGGAAACGCTAACCCTAGACGGTCGACGTCAAGGGCACCCCGAGGTTCGGTTAGTTAGGTTCCTGTAAACCTTGCAGACAGAAATAGGAGCCCCGCGCAGCGGGGATCCGTCGACCTGCTGACGGAAACGCTAACCCTAGACGGTCGACGTCAGGGGCACCCCGAGGTTCGGTTAGTTAGGTGTCTGTAAACCCTGCAGACAGAAATAGGAGCCCCAACCGAATCCAAATAGGAGATTCCAACTAGTTAATAGTGCTTTTGACTGAAATGGTAAGTTTAAAATTGACGACACCAAATATTTGGCTTATGTAATTTTGCGTAAAATATGTTATACCAACTGAAATATTTGACTAGATAAAAAATGGTAAAAGTACTAGTTGGTGAACAAGTTATTGTTCAGATCAAGGTTTTCGTAACAATTATTTGTAAAGAGATTTTTTGGTAAGTAATAATTTGGCAAATGAAATTATGCGAAAATTTGTTTGGGAAGTGATAATTTGGCAATTTCTTTTCGGTCAAACAAGGGAGACCCCGTAACATTACACATAGTTTGTCTCGTGGTTGTATCGCGGTCCTGGGTAAGATTCGGGTCGGGCTAATTGTTATTGGGTTTTTCCATCAGAAATTTCTCAGTAGCAGTCACGGGTGTCCGGTAACATAACTGACGATCTGTGGGAGTACTGTTAGGTATACCTCTGCCTAACCCTTTGGAGATCTGTATCATATAACTAAACTATTACTTGGGCAGGCAATGGGCAGTAGTTTAAATAAAGTAAACCAATAATTTACACTATAAAATAATATTTCCGCTTTATTGTCTTATTGGGATAATTTTTCTACATATAAAAATAGAGAGCATTTTACCACTACGACTGAAAGCAATCAGCATATCTAAACCGCGTTTAATAGTTCTCAGTGACATATTTGCTGACAACCAGACTTACCAACGGGTAACGTATTACTCAGTACTAAATCGACTGTGGAGGTCAGATAGGCAGTCGCTCCATGGAATATTGGAATTCAGCTGCATCTGGTTAGACTGGAAGCCGACCCCAACAAGGAAAAGGCTAGGCAGATAATCATGATTTGCTATGGAGAATTGACTCTAACAGCCAACTCTTTCATTGCCTGCACCAAGCAATTTAGTTGGTTCGTTCAAAATTTACGAAGCCTGTACTGCGTTGCGCCAAAATTACTTTAAGTCTTACGATCATAGTTTGTGTTGCTTGGAATTCTCTGCATGTGGGTTGGGTTGTGGAGTGAACGGTGTGATTTCTCGAAAAGTTTTGTGGAGCGATGCCTACAAATAGTCCGTTTGTTGTGCACTAAAAGTAGGCATTTCATTTTAAAACTTAGAAAAATGCTTACTGTTTTTATGTTTGTCATGAGAACATAACATTACGCCTAAAATTTCTAAAGGGTTAGGCAGAGGTGAATGAATGCCATTTTATACTTTTCTAATCATTTGATCTACTTGAAAAAGTATGTAAATAGAGCAGGATGTTTATTTTGTTTCTAGTTCGAGTCCTAACACAAGTCAAGTTTATATACAGGGTGAAAACGGACCCTTCCCGAAGCCGCCAAAAAAGCATCAAAATAATTAAATGTACATACGCAAAAAAAAATTTTTTTTTTCCGGGCGAACAATTTTGTTTTACGGTAGGACTCAAAACATTGTGCTGATGCATGTATTGCATAGTACGGGGGTCGTGGAGGTGTTTAAAGTAAAAATCTTACATTTAAAACAGGTATCTAAAAAAAAACAACCTGTGAAAATGTTGGAAATACAACGACGATTTCGATTTGACCCCCAATATCTCCGCAACTAGAAGGTTCCCAAGTATGGTCAAGAACAATAAAAATATCGCAATGGCGGGGAGAACAAGTGCCTTTCGGCTTCGTTAAGGGTCTTATTACACCCTTTCATCATCATCTGCCTAGCTTTTTTTTCCAAATATATCGAGGTCGGCTCCCAGTCTAACCGGATGCCGTCGAATAAAAGTATTTTACATGGAGCGACTGCCTATCTAACCTCCACAACCCTTTATCATCTATATTGCAGATATTAATTGATTATAACTAAACGGCAAAGAACAAGTATGAATTTAATACTTAACTAGCTGTGCCCGCGACTTCGTTCGCGTGGATGTCGGAACTTAACAATGTATTTTTTAGTGCGAAGCGCTGTTGGAGGATTCCGATACATTTTTTTTTATTTATGCTTGTGCTTCTTTATAAACAACATTAGCTGTGGAACCATCTGGAGCGTATACAAAAAGGTTATTGGGGTTGTTTACGCGAGAAAGAGCTACGTATAGTTGACCATGGGAAAAGCATCCAATACTTAGGTCCAACCCCGCAACGGATAATGTGGCCCTGAGCTTTATTAATTGTCATGGCATGACAGATGGCAGAGACTGACTGGTAATTGCACTCGTTTGAAAGAGAAAGGAAAGTTGTTAGGAATTACAGGTATTCTTGGAATAAAAACAATATCACCAGCGCCGCAACCGGTTAAATTTTCAGCTTCGATTATGTTTTGCTGCAGATTTGTGACTTTGAGCCGAGTGCCGTTACAAAGTTTGGAGGACATAAATTTCTGAGGAGAATTATTGGTACACCGATTTTTAAAACTATTTTGTGGGCTGGAAGTCCGGGTGTGTTGAGGGAATCCAAAAATTCTACCGGGTAGTGCTACCGGTAGTGGAGTTAAAATAGCTCGCTGATATAGCCAAGAACCGGCTTGATTTCCCATGTTTGTGGAATCTCCGTACACAGAAGAAATTAGCTCCTGTTGTGATGTAACGCAAGAACAGAGATTATCAACCAAAATAACTTTTCCATCTTCTTGTACGGGGTATGTGCCATCGCCTATTTCGATGGCAGCAAAGTAGAAACGG
This sequence comes from Eurois occulta, assembly GCA_950022335.1. Lineage (NCBI taxonomy): Eukaryota > Metazoa > Arthropoda > Insecta > Lepidoptera > Noctuidae > Eurois > Eurois occulta. The sequence continues at coordinate 19,086,642 of OX465486.1, read as the reverse complement.
ACATGTACAAAATCACAATTTTACAGGATAGCTGATTTAGTAAAAAATAGTGGCCATTTTGAGAGTTATTGACCGATTATTATTTATTTATTTATTTATTTTACTATTTAATTTTATGTACACACAGTAGACAGCACAGGAAAATAATATTATAATACATGAGTACAAAGGTACTGCTTATTTTGATTATCATGAAATTTTCTATGGTGCATTAAAATAACCTTCTTTATGAACTGTGTAACAAGTTTTATCGCTATATATATCGTTGTTTTTCTGAAATAATGTAGATGTCTTTTTTTACTCTGAAAAAACTTGAACATAGAAGAAGAGATCTGCGTGTTATCCGTTTATACGTTGTGAATGTTGTGATAAAAAAAAGCGCCCATTTCATTTAAAATATCTTAATAATCCCTAGTTATACTTTTAAGGATATTTAAAGAAAATCTAAGCAACATACAAACAGTATTCCTCTTTTTTGACCAAATTTTGTAGATATCTTTATTTACGTTTTTTTTTAACATTTAACATTTTATTATCATCAATAAATAAGTTATCTACCACTAAACTCCATCGGTATCTATCAGTTAAATTCATTTATTTAGTTACCAAACCACGTAAAATATATATTTTTAAATAAAAATGCTCTTTATTATTATTATGTTTTATTAGTACCAAAAGCACCATTGCCAAATAGGTAAATAACAGACTGATATAAAATTAAAATAAGACTGATATAATAACACGCCAGAATGTGACAAGTGACTGATGTTTTTGTTGACGTTTCATTCATCTGTCAAAGCTCCGAAGTAAAGGCGGACATATTCAAATGTCCGTTTCTACTGCGATGTCTTTAAAAATCGAGTGTAGATGTCCTTATTTACGTGGCAGATTTTCTTAATTATTATGAAATTTGTAATAATTTTAATACAGACTTGTAGATAGGGTTGAAATAAGCTCATTTTTGTAAAAAAAGCATTTTCGCAAAAATGTAGATGTACGTTTCTACTTTGCTGCCATCGATTTGTAACAATAAATTGGGAAACTCCTGTGCATTTTCGCAGCCTCGCAACTGTGCACGCATATTTACACTCAGGTGTGTAGATGATTATATTGCGCCATAAAACAGAACTCTTCAGACAGGCAGCAATTTCTTCGGCTCTCGTTCCTCAGGGTACTATCGGGAGTGTCTGCCGAAAATCACCACAGAACAGCACCGTAATGCTTCCCATCGGCCGGTCATTTTACCTTATGTCCTGTAAAGTTATATTCACTGCTTCTACAGCTTTGCGGTTTGCCATAGTGCACTCGTCCCACGAAATTAAAACACAATCGCATTAAACCCTTGCTTTATCGCTATTTCGCGATTTGTTGCAAACCGGGCTTTCCGTGCGGTCTAAGTCGATAGGAATTATAAATGTTGTGAGTGCCGTTTTTCCTCCAGGCAATAATGTGGCTGCTATCCCTGAAGAGGCGACAGCAAGGGAAATTTTATTTTGGTTCTGTAGCGGCACTACAAAAAGTACTTCAGCAACATAGAACAAAAAGTACTACAGCGCCGTCTATGACGCAGAGGATAAACTAAAAATCGAAATATATCTAAATTCTGCATCGCGCCAGTAAAGTTATTCGCGACTTAAGACTATACAGAAGAACTCGACAACAACTGTTGGGCAGTAGCCCACCAGACAAAACACCCGTCTGGTCGGAGGATCCTCCCTTTACAATGGTGGTTGAAGAGCTTCACACCCTGTTCTCCATACCCCCAAATTGGTGACCCCGAAATGGACGTCAGCGCAGCCTTCGAGCAACGTGACGTCATCAACATCACTTCCTCAAGCTTCCTCAAACTTCCTCAAGCTATCGAGCAGCGAGTCATATAGCCAGCCAGCTTCAAAATGGGTATTCCTGACCACCAGCATGCAGTGGAAGCACATTCCTGGTCAGCACCCTCAGCCTCATCAAGCTACCTTGGCACTGCACTTTCGGCCGGTTGAGAGCTGTACCTCCCGGTCGACGCGAGCAGTCAGCCACATCGCGGCGCTGTACCACGTCCGACGCAACGGAGCACATGCAGCGCCGACCCCGACTCAAGGGATTCACACTACCGCCGCAGATAGTTCCGACTCACCGTGAACAATGCGGCAACGACTTTCCACTGGCCTGGCAATCGACGACTCATTCTACTACCGACCCTCGTATCCGGGGGGAGTGATGTAGCGGCACTACAAAAAGTACTACAATGCCATTTATGACGCAGAGGATAAACTAAAAATCGAAATATATCTAAATTCTGCATCGCGCAAGTAAAGTTATTCGCGACTTAAGACTATACAGAAGAACCCGACAACAACTGTAGGGTAGTAGCCCACCAGACATAACACCCGTCTGGTCGGAGGATTCTCCCTTTTCAATGGGGGTTGAAGAGCTTTACACCCTGGTCTTCATACTCCCAAAGTTCCTTATTCGAGCCAAAATGACTTTGGTTAGGAAAGTTTTACCTGTTCCGCCCGGTGCGTCTAAAAACAGGATTTCACTCGAGGCGTTTTCTACACTGCAGCATACCCTATCAAACGTCTGGCGCTGTTCCTCTGTCTTTGCGCAGCCATTTTGTAAAATTTCTGCGAGTTCCACGGGTTTTTAACTAATTTCTGATACGTAATCTCTGTTTATACGTTCCCCATCGACTGTCGGTGTGGGCAAACCGTATTGACTGATCGGGTTCCCTGGTATACTTATAACTATCTCTTTAATAACCAATAAGGACCTGTTGTGACAAATTTCACGTTAACAATTTCAATTGATTTAATTTTCTTGCATAGAACTCCAATATAATTTTTCTAAAACAAAAGTAGCCCTTGATATAACATCAACTATCTGCCAGTTAAAGCCCTATCAAAATTGGTCTAGCCGTTTCGGAGATAAGCCAAAACTAACAGGCAGACAAAAATTAAAGAAACAATTTTTTTTAAGTACAGTATACTCGTACTTTCATAATGCAGTCAGTAAAAAGCTGTTATTTTGAAATTACAAACAGACACTTCAATTTTATTTATTTGTATATATTAAGATTCGTTTCACAGAAACACTCGCAATGTAAAAGCGACTTGAAAAAAATTTGGAAAGAGAAATGGTAATTGACTTATTGCATTTACGATATATATCTATTGTACGAGACTTCGGATTTATGTTTAAAAAAAAAACGATTTAATTAAACTAGAAATGGTATTTATTACTTTATAGAACTTGGACTTAGAATTAGTAAAATAATCTATACATATAATAAAACAGTAAAAAAACTGTCTCTGTACATTGAAAATATAAAAAAAAAACATTGAGGGGGGTTTAGAAACAGTAATAGAGCACGAAACCAAAAAAAAAATTCTGTCTGTTTGTTTGTACACGCTAATCTTCGGAACTACTTGACGGATTTGAATGATTTTTGTTTTGTTGTATAGGTATAAAGTCTGAGCAACATAAATAGGCTCTTCTTGGAAACTTGAACACCTGATGCAGAACCGCAACAGACCAGCTAAACTATAAGAGATACAAAAATGGTACCTTAGCAAAAATTGTTTCACGTGATGAGCATTTTCTGCTAAGAGAATAAATTTGAAGATCTCGAACACCTGATGTGGAACTCCAAGAGCCCAGCTACACTATAACATATATAGGAATGACGTCTTAGCAAGAGTTGTTCAGCCTGATGAGTACTCTCTGTTGTCGTATAAAATTTGAAGATGTGGAACAGCTTATGTGGAACTCCAAGAGCCTAGCTACACTATAACATATATAGGAATGACGTCTTAGCAAGAGTTGCTTAGCCTGATGAACACTCTCTGTTGTCGTATAAAATTTAAAGATCTGGAACAGCTGATATGGAACTCCAAGAGCCTAGCTACACTATAACATATATAGGAATGACATCTTAGCAAGAGTTGTTCAGCCTGATGAGCACTCTCTGCTGGCATATAAAGATTGTAGATTTGGAACACCTGTTGTGGAACTCCAAGAGTTCACTGTATAATTATAAAATAACATAAGCTGGGAGTACCTCCACGCGGTGAAGGCGGTAACAGTTTAGGACTGATTTTCGATGAAAATTCTATCAATCAAATTTGACTCTACTGGCTAAAACTCCCATTTACTTCCTTTTCCATTTATCTTCGTGACACGGTAGCCTACCCGGTAACACAGAGGAGCAGTCACTTAGATTTTAATTGATCAGGTATTTTCAGAATAAAACTATAACCATGCCTAGAAAGAGGTCAAATCTTTCCCAACGTTCCAAAGGAGCTAAAAGATTGAGGATCATATAAGATCCCAAGAATCTAACGAAGAGCGTCAGGATAGACTTGATGCTGTTCGAGAACATCAGGCTGCAACTCACTCTGTAGAAACCTCTTCGGATCGCGAAGCTCGCGAGTTGGAGACGTTCACGGATAGAGAATTGCACTTGAGTTCTCAGCGTATCTACGCATCTGCTTCAAGGTCTCTAGAGACAAGTGCGGAACATGATGCGCGACTGTCCGCTGATCGTGAACGTCACGCATTGTCTCGCGAGTCGGAGACGTTCACGGATAGAGAATTGCGCTTGAGTTCTCAGTGTATCTACGCATCTGCTTATAGGTCTCTAGAGACAAGTGCGGAACATGATGCGCGACTGTCCGCTGATCGTGAACGTCACGCATTGTCTCGCGAGTCGGAGACGTTCACGGATAGAGAATTGCGCTTGAGTTCTCAGCGTATCTACGCATCTGCTTCAAGGTCTCTAGAGACAAGTGCAGAACATGATGAGCGACTGTCCGCTGATCGTGAACGTCACGCATTGTCTCGCGAGTCGGCGACGTTCACGGATAGCGAATTGCGCTTGAGTTCTCAGCGTATCTACGCATCTGCTGCTAGGTCTCTAGAGACAAGTGCAGTACGTGATGCGCGACTATCTGCTGATCGTGAGCGACATGCGTTGTCTCGCGAGTCAGAAACGTTTACCGATACAGAATCACGCTTGAGTTCTCAGCGAATTCGCACATCTACTAACAGGTCTTTTGAAACGAGTGATGAACGTGATGCGCGACTAACTGCTGATCGAGATTATCATACATTGTCCCGAACACGCACACAACAAAATATTCATAATCAGTTAGAAAGTGAGAGAGAAAGGATTGCTGGAGTACGGCATGAAGAGACAGAAGTTAATTCAGTGTACCCTTGGGATCTGCTGCGGAGTAACGGGAAGAAAAGTTTTTTGTTGTATAGTCTGGGCAACATAAAGGATATAATTTATTTTGGGAAATTAACACCTGATGCAGAACCGCAACAGACCAGCTACAGTATAAGAGATATAAAAATGGTGCCACAGCTAAAAATATTCCACATGAAGACTATTTTCTGCTGTGAGAATAAATTTTAAGATCTGGAACACCTGCTGTGGAACTCCAAAGCCCATGGCAGCGCTATAACATATTAAGGAATGACGTCTTAGCAAAAGTTATTTAGTCTGATGGGCATTTCCTGTTGACATACAAAAATGAATGATCTGGAACGACTCGAATCGTCTCGCTCATCCCGTTGTTTTTGCGTCCCCGGGCCTTAGAATTCTACATCAGACGTTTCAAATTTTCAATTTTGACGACCCCGTTGTCGCTGGCATAAGCAACGGGATCCGCATACGAAGTCGCGGGCAGAAGCTAGTATTCAATAATCCTTTAGTCACATGCGATTCGTCTCTCCTCGTCACATGCCCATGCCAAGACAGTCGATTCCCTTTCAACTTTTCTGTAACAGGCATAACTTTCAAACTTCTTTCAATATTTTTGTAATACCCTGCGCAAGAACACATTGAACTATCATAAAGCGCTCTGCAGGTTTGCATCAACAAGTATCACGTCAAACATTTTTAATTTAAGAAATTAACATTAGTCAAATATTTTGAACGTTAGATGTGCCCTCACCGTACTTATGTCACTCAAGCCCACTTTTCTCAAGTTTCTGTGAAAAGTGAGCTCACACCTCCTGCATATAACAATATTTTACGCTTTGCATTATGGCTGAGCTAGACAATATTAATCATATGTCAACGAATCAGAAACGTGATAAATTGATATCCTGATAGAGCGAATCTAAAGATTTAAATCTTTCATCAAACATAAAAACTGTTAATAACAGCAATATTTCCTTGTTACAGACTAAACCACGCTTTCGCTGGGCTAAGGCCATGGTGGTGGCACGCGTGCAACGTTGCGTTACACGCTGCATGTTGCGCACTGGTTGCGCGAGCGTGCGTCACTATTGCGAGGTTGCAGCGACCGTTCGCTGCTCTTGCGGCGGTGTTGTTCGCAGTACACCCTGTACATACTGAGGCGGTGAGTAGTTTACCGATATTTTTATGCGAAATAGGTATTACAAAAATGCGGATTCAATTGCGGCTAGAGGGGCAATTTACGTGTGTCTAAGAAGGTTAATATTCTTGGATCTTTGTATGGATGTATGTATGAGTACATTCGATTTTGAAAAGTTTTTGACATTGCGGCTGAGATAAAATTGCAAGTTGAATTTTCCAATAGTAGCAGTGAAACACTGAGTTGTGACACACTAACTAAGCACTTATATTTATAACTAATACTAATATTATAAAGAGGTAAAATTTAGGTACGTAGGTTAATTGCACTTAACGGTAGCGAAGCCGCGAGAAAAAGTTAGTATGTTAATAAAGTGTTTAAACCATGATGGTCAAACTTAATAGTCAAATGAGAAACATTTTTTTTATACTCATTAACTTTAATTATAATAACACAACGGCCGTATGAAATTCACGGGCGCGCGCCTTTGACCTACCAGCTATTATATGCCATATGTTATTGTGATTAAAGTGAATGAGTATATAAAAAAATGTTTCTTTGGGAAAGTTGTTTGTTATCATGAGTACAATCACGTGTTTAAGTATCGGTCACTAATTAACAGTCGCCCTATATACAATCAACGCTGTTAGTCTTAAAGTAGACTACACCCGTAGCTCTGGATTAGCCTATTCTTGGTCTTAGCTACAGCTTCCAAATCAAAATGATACCAAAGCTAAATTTTATCTAACATTTAATTACCTACGAAAAGTGCCAGCCAAACCAATAATAATCTTTTAAGTCCGGCCAAAATTGATGTAGGAGATTATTATACGAAAATTATGAAAGGTCAATGACTCGGCTTTTTATTAAGGTAAATGTCAAAGCCAGAAAAAGCTGACTAAATCCGCTTAGACTGGACTGAGTATTTATTTATATCAAAATCACATTTAAGGGCCAATGGACTTGACAAACTCAGGTTGGAATGAAAGTGAGAAAAACATCTCTGAATTGATACATACCTTTTTCCTGGAAATAAATAAGGGCGAATGTCACCGTTAAAACGGTACGCTATCAAAACATCACTAAACCGCGTTTAAGAGCTAGCTGTGTCAATATTTCACGGACATTCTTTATCGAGGTTTAGATGTCTAATCGAGTTCAGTTTCATTGGAGAAATTCGGACTTTGACCGTGGTTTTCAGCTTTTTTTTAATGACATCTCAATTCACATTTTGTAGGTAGATTTGTGTCGTATGTGTCCTATGTAGTATCTTATAGTTGAAAATATTCGTATCTCGATATCAAATTTCATCAAAATTGCCTCAGCAATTTAGCAGAGCAAATGTAACAAACAGTTGATAACACTTTCATATTCATAATATTTCTTGTATTTAATTATTTATGAATATATGTTTCTCTTGTCGGCAGGTAGCCGGAGTAGTGGGCAGAGCAGATGTATTAGCTTGTATATTCTTTTTATCGTCGCTCCTTGTGTATCATAGGTAAGTTAATTATTTTCTCACTTCAGCTTCATTTTCCATTAGCCATCGAGATGATAAATGATATTAACTTTTCCTGTGTATTGCATCCTTTTCATCGAACATTATCAAAAGAAATTTTCCTGTATTTATTTTTAACTAGCTGTTGCCCGCTACTTCGTGGAAATTTTGGTTTATATGAGAGAGCCTCGTTGGTCGAGTGGTCGCAATTGCGACTACTAAGCATGAGGTCCTGGGATCGATGTTATTGAGTTTTTCCATCAGGAATTTCTCAATAGCAGCCACGGAATCTGGATTTGTGCCCAGTTGGTGGAAATTGGCTAGCCCCCTATCACATGGACTTCAACGTAACTGGCAAAATGTGGGTGTACGATTAGGTACACGTCTGCCTAAACCTTCGGGGATTACATGGCGTGATGTGTGAGAACTGACTGGCTGATCAAAATGTGATAATGTGGGTAATGACTATAAAAAGAAGTCCCAAACAAAATTAAATGGGGACGATATGGCTTAAAAACCGTTTACATTGGCGCTATCCCACTTTCTTTTCAAAGTGAATCATCACACGCCTTGTTGGGCACTATTTATTCTAGTACCGTTCTGTATACAACATTAAAGGACTTATTATTTTCCGCAAGAACGTGCAAGTTTTGGGCACTGAACAACCAATATATAATTGACTGTGTGAAAAGCACGGAGTGCATAATTGAATGCCTGTCACTTTCGGTCTAGGCAGTACACCTTCCTTCTTAGCCTTTGTGTTCCAGGGCCACGGTATCTCTTTCGAACAGTCCCGCAGCCCCGGCAGGCATCGACCCATCAGCGCCTGGTTGCGAATGTAATAATATGAGAACAAAGGACTAGTAGACCCCACTCCAGGATCTCCTATAGTGCAGTAATTTATATAAGTCGTTTTCAAAATATTTTATTAACACAATTCATTCAATAACACCAAAAATTATAACATTCTCTAACATGAACTAAAATAAAATACAATTTTACATAAATGTATTTTAGTTACCAATTTATAATCATTCAAACATCATTTCGACTATGAGGTATACAGAATAAATATTTTTTTGAAATATTTTTTTTTACATTGTAAGTCGTCAGAAATGTAATACCTAATACTATTTAAATATTTAATATTATATAGTTATAATTTGAATGCGATAGTTGCTTATAATGTCACGAAAGCATCCGCCTTCGAACAATTAATTTATATTGCTCGCATGAAGACCAAAAAGGAAAATAAAACACAGTATAATCAAGTAGAAACAAAATAATATGGAATATACAATGTTTGTGACTCGCTTTTGAATTTATCAACAGCCACTCGAAAGAGGATAACATTTTTACAGACCCATTAGGTACAGTATGATAAAGGATACATCCATTAAAACACTGAAAGCTATATAGCATGGTACTTAAGGTTTTACCTTAACAGCGATAGACATCGGACACAGTACCCTGGGGTTTAAATGTTTCATAAATTATTAAGATATCTTATTTGGAATAAATTTCTACTCAAACTGTACATTAGTTTCGCCTTAATGCTAAAATAATCTAAAAGTGATATCGTCGGATGATACGAAGATACGTTCGCGAGGGGGTGTTTAACGCGCAAATAATCTGATATGTCGATAGGTGAAATAAAGTGATCTCCTATCACCGAAAATCAAATAAAAATGTGGTAATAAATTAAACAATAAATTACGCCATCATCGCACGGTAGCAATTAAATGTAAACCATGATTGGGATTCGAAAATAGTAATAGTTATTGAAATAGAAAAAATATTTATTCAATTCGCGTCTCTAGGCGCGGTGCGGCCGCAGCATCAAGGCTACACCGGGCCGGAGATATGCAAAAACATATAAATGATTAACGCTCAAGTAACCAACAAGTACTATACAAGGTGTTCCAAGGGCCTATGCGGGACTTTTTGCTACCGGCGACGACTTCCATGTGCGCGACTGAGTGACTGAGCAGATTCTGTGGCATAGAAACTAGGATGATTGGGTGTATAGGTAGATGCCGACGATAAGACCGTATAGACCCAATACTTCAGCGAAAATGAGGATAAGGATCATGCCGACGAATAACGCGGGTGTTTGCGCGGTACCACGTACACCAGCGTCACCGACGACACCTATGGCGAAACCAGCCGCAAGACCAGAGAAACCTACAGCGAGACCAGCTCCCAGGTGCTTGAGCCCTCTGAAAAGATACAGACAAGACTTTATTAGTACATGTGTTTATGGAAGACAAGAACTATGGTAATGAATTACGCTACGTGTTGTTTCATTCAGGAGGGCAAGTGGCAGTGGTGTTAAACTATTTTAGAAACCTATAATCTTTCTAGAAAGATGTTGGTGGTACCCCTTATAGAAAGCACTGAATCAGTTAATTTCTACATTTGACAAGTAATTACACAAAAAAACTAATATTGAGAAAAAGCCAGTACGGCCCGCGCCGGTTAGTTAGTAAACAATTGAACGCATTTTCGCAAAGATGGAGAAAAGTGAATTTCGATTGTTGATTAAACATTATTTTTTGCGCAAAAAAACTATTACTGAAACGAAACAAAGGCTTGATAAATATTTTGGGGACTCTGCTCCGTCGATTAAAATGATTCATAAATGGTTTACGGATTTTCGGTGAGGTCGTACAAGCACAAGTAATGCTGAACACCCAGGACGCCCAGTTGAGGTCACTACTCCAGAGATGATCGCGACATAGTGTTGAATGACCGAAGAGTAAAAGTGAGCGAGATAGTCGAGATAGTAGGCATCTCAGACGAACGTGTGCGTAATATCTTACACCAACATTTAGTTTTTTTTTTTTTATGTGTCATCTTGCGATCGGCTTTACAAGCCCTTAGCAGAATAGTTGTGAGGGTTGATGTCAGGTAAGAGCTGTTCCTCCTGTGAGGAAGCTGTCTTTCATTTTAATTCCGGCTTTGTTTGGGAACAAAGTCCCATATGTGTTGCCTTTTGAGTCTTCTGCCACATAGTGGTTCGCATAACGCAGTTGCTAGCGTATTTGTGTGTGTTTTTATTCGGTTTTGGTATGCTATTGCTCTGTGTTCCACTTCTTCTTTGATTGTTTTCATTTCTGTGTACTCATGCAATTCACTGATTTTGATAAACAGAGGTGCATTGGTTATCATTTTGAGCGCTTTGTTCTGGAACCGCTGTAGAAGAAGATTTCCACGTTGCTATTTTTTGCTGATCCCCATAACTCAATTCCATAAGTCCAGATTGGTTTAATTATAGTTTTATAGATGAGTATCTTGTTTTCCATGGTAACGTTTGATCTTGTGCCTATTAGCCAGTTGAGGTTTCTCAGCCTTATATTTAGCTCGTCACGTTTTTTTTGGATGTGAGTTTTCCATGTTTGTTTCCTGTCAAGATGCATGCCCAAGTACTTTGCTGAATCTTGTTGGGGAAGAACGTCGTTTCCTAGTTTGATTGGGGGGCAGTTGTCTTTTCTTAAGGTAAAAAAGTGACATGCACTGACTTGCTGGAGCTGGCCTTGATACGCCACTTCTCCATCCATTTGGCGATTTTGTTGAGGTGACTTTGTAGAGTTAAGGACGCTTCATTAGGATTTTCATGGTTGCTAAGTGCAGCGGTGTCATCTGCGAAAGTGGCAGATAGAACATTTTCCGTTGTAGGTATATCTGCAGTGTACAAAGGATACAGAGTAGGGCCCAAAATGGAACCTTGTGGCACACCGGCTTTTATGTCTTGAAAGGCAGAGTAGGCGTCATTGATTTTAACTCTAAATATTCGATCTTCCATGTACGACTTAAGGAGCAGGTAGAAGTTGTAGGTGCCAAACTTTATCGAATGCCTGTTGTACGTCGAGAAAAACTGCAGAGCAGTACTGCTTTTTCTCGAGAGCTTCTTTTATTTTATTGGTGACACGGTGAACTTGTTCCATAGTGGAATGGCCAATTCTAAAACCAAACTGATGTTGAGGGATGAGATCATTTTCGGTAAGTATTCGTGTTAGCCTTCGCAGGATGATCCTCTCAAATAGTTTCGATATGGTTGGTAGTAAACTAATTGGCCTGTAAGACGATACGAGATGTGGGGGTTTGCCAGGCTTTGGAATCATGACGATCTCTGATATTTTCCATATCAATGGAACATACCCGATCCCAATATATGCTATTAAAAAGATGTGTTATACCGATTACAGTTTTTTTGGGAAGTTCTCGCAGAATTTCTGCTGTTATCAGGCAGAAACCAGGAGCCTTGTTTAACTCTAGGCCTTTTATTTCTCTTTGAATTTCTCTAGGTGAACAGCGATGCATTAGGAGAGATAGTTGTAGGTCGGTTTCTAAATATTCTTGTATTTCTTTTTCGGTTTCTGCATCACCGCCATTTGGAGTAAAGGCTTCATACAGGAACTGTCCAAACGCCTCAGCCCGTTCTTTGTCCGTTCTAGCCCAAGTGTTGTCGTTCATTTTGAGAGGAAGTTGTGCTATCTGAGGGGCCGCCCTACCATTTTTTACCGTGTTCCAGAGGGAGTACTTATTTTTAGCTTGCGGATTAAGGTTAGCTAATTTGTTCTGCAGAGCTACCTCTTCAAGATCTTTAAGGTACTGTTTGAGGTCAGCGGCTTTATTGAGTGCTCTTTTATCTTCGGAATGTCGACTGTTATGCCACACTCTTCTTAGTCGTCTGTTTTCCAGAATCTTTGTTTTAATATCCTTGGGTACGTTCTTACTACCTCGTTTTTGTGTGTTAAACTTACGGCATATTTTTCGATGTCATCTTTTGTTTTAAGTGACACTTTAAGGTTTAGTTTTTCATCTATATATTCTCTGAATGCATCCCAATCCGTTTTGTTAGTGTAGAGTCGCTCTTTAACTGGTCTTTAAATTAAGGTGGTACTTATTGTGGCTATCACTGGTATGTGGTCTGAACTGTTGTCTAAGCAAGTTTCCACTCTTAAATAACGGTTTGACAATCCTTTATACACAAAGAAATCTAGAAGATCGGGTGTCTTATTTGGGTCTGTAGGCCAATACGAAGGTTCGCCTGTACTCAGTACATATAATTTATTTTTATCTACACTTCTTTTCATTTCTCGGCCTCTAGGTAGAGTTAGTCGTGATCCCCAGCAAACGTTTTTAGCGTTCCAGTCGCCTCCACATATGAATCTGTGTCCAAGGGTTTTAAAGACATTTGTAAATTCTTCTTCCTTAATGGTGTGCCTTGGGGGGCAATATACTGCTGATAGTTTTCTAGATCCTCGTTTATCTTGCACCATTACTGTGGTAGCTTGTATTGGCTCTGTTTTATATTCCTGGAGAATCTCGTGCTTGAGGTGTTTTTTGATAATTACAGCTGTACCTGCATGAGCAGTTCCGTCCGGGTGGAATGTCGAGTATATGCTGTAATTTCTTATTGTTGTGTTGTGATTCGGTGTTAAGTGTACCTCCGATACAAGAAGTACGTCAATAATTATTTTCATGTTCTAATAAAGTTTGTATATCATATTTGTGTTTAATCAACCCATTTGTGTTCCATGTTACTACTTTCAGAGTAGCCATTTCAATGGACAAGTTTGCTGATTACTGTTGTGAGAAGGTTCATCATTGTTGACATTTGATCTAGTAGTTTATCCAGCTTTACAGCATGTTGTGTGAGTAGCATTTCTAAGTTACTATTGTATGTTATGGGCTGCGTTTTCAGAGCCTCAGCATGGGATTTTGTGTCTATGGAGTTTTTATTCATAAATATTGATTCATCAAAACTTTGGTATTGTTGAGCTGGTTCTGTAGTGGTATTTGGTTGTCCTACGTCATTTGGTTTATTTTGTGTTGTGCTGTGCTTTGCAGGGACCTTTGTTGGCTTCTGTTTACCCATTTTTCTAGATAGTATTTCTTTGTACACCGCACACCCTTTGTAATTAGCAGGGTGTGCTCCTTCACAAAGTGCACAGGTGGCGGGGGTGTTCCGGTCCTTCTTAGGACAATCAGATGTTTTGTGATCTTGTGCACACTTTACGCAGCGATAGGGCCGCATACAGTAATTTTTAGAATGCTCGTATTGTTGGCACCTCTGGCATTGAGGTATTGTGTTTCTTTTTTTAGGCTCTTCAATTATAACTATTTGGTTACCAATGGATTTTATGGATTTGGCAGCATTGTTGTTTGGGCCAGCAACGAGATTTATAAAGAATGTCGATGTTGATAGTTTTTCTGGGCTATACTTTACATTGATAATTTCTCCTTATACTTTATTTCCGGTTTTTTCAAATTCGTCTATGATTGCAGTGTGCGGGGTTGAGTGATGAAGTTTTTTTATTACTAAGCGGCAGCAACGTTGGTCCTTTCTATTGAAAGTATGACCTATGAGTCCATTTTCTCTGACTACGGTGATGATTTTTTTGTATGCTTCTACGTCTAAGGAGTTTATTCTTAGTTGATTTTTATTTACGATTTTTCAAGTGAAATCATCTTTATCAGCAACAGTGTTAAGTAGTTCACTTAGTTTATTTACATCTTCAATTCCATACAAGACAATCGGTGGAGGTTTGTTTGGGTGTTTCTTTTTATATTCGGGCTCATCATCTGTCAGATCTATCTGTAGGCCATTGTACCTATTGGTGGTTTTGATTGTTTCAGGAGATGGCGACTGCGATAACTTCTTTCGTTTGTTGCTTCTAGCTGTTGGAACTCTTTGCCGTTCGGGAGGACAAGGTGTGTTATCGGTGTTGTTTGTTGGAGTCTGACTTTTCTGTCCTTTTGTTAAGGGAACTGTGTTGGTAGCTTCAAGCTGTGGTTTATTTCCGAGGGATTGACTTCTTTGTCTACTCATAAACAAACTGGGGTGGAAAGCTTGTTGAACAAATCGTTTTCCAGTAACATTCACTGACGTAGACGCCTGGTTACCCACATCCACGTAGTCTTCGGTAGCCAATTTCACACTCTCTGGCCCGGGTACCAGAGAGCGCCGGGGGTTAGCCGGATCGCATGACATATCGCATTCCTCATTATTAGACATTTCCATATTTTAAAAAGGGGTTTGGGAGGTTTTTCAGCAGCACTTTCCTACGGCACTACCGTCGCTCTTTTTTGGGGTTATTTAGTCCTCCAAGGTCTGCGAAGGCCTAACGACAGGTTTTTTACCGCCGCCTGTTGCTCGGCGTTGGGCATAGGTGGTTGAGCCCTGTTACTCGTTTGGCACCACCCGGGGGGCACGTGTAGGGTGGGTCTAGGAAAAAATGGTAAATCCTACGGACGCGAGTAACTCCAACCCCCCAAAATTTAGATATGAAAAAGCTTTCCGCGCGATGGGTGCCGTGTTTACTGACTATTGATCAAAAACGCATGCGAGTTACCACTTCGAAGGCAGGTTAGGCGTTGTTACAACGGAATAAACCTGATTTATTGCGTCGTTGTAACGGTAGACGAAACGTGGATCCACCACCATGCACCAGAAACCAAGGAACAATCGAAACAATGGATTGCTAGGGGCGAACCAGCTCCGAAGAAGGCCAAAGCAGTTTTATCGGCCAATAAGGTGATGGCTACAGTTTTCTGGGACGCAAGTGGGGTAATCCATATTGACTACCTAGAGAAGGGTAAAACGATCAATGGCGATTGCCATGGCCAAATTACATGAGTTGCGATATGAGTTGCTATCTCACCCACTGTATTCGCAAGATTTGGCCCCTTGCGACTATTTTCTGTTTCCGAATTTAAAAAAATGGCTCGGTGGAAAAAGATTTAGCTCCAACGAGGAGATCATGCTCGAAACCAATGCCTATTTCGAAGGGTTGCCTAATGCCCGGTTCCTATAAACAACGATCCGTTGTTGTACATAAGGTACCATTCGTTTTTGAGTTACGAGTAACGGATGCTAAAAGGCGTTCCTATAAATTTTTGCGTGAGCTACCAGCGACGAACGGTTGTTGGTTACCCACTTACCGAAGCCCTCCGTCAACACAATGTCCGACCCTCATTGCGTTTCGTTATTACAATAAAGCATGTTTAGAATTAGAGTAAAACCATGTGCATAATACACATAACATAACATATTTATACCTTTATACAGAAAACTTAACTTTTATGTTTATTTTATAATTTTGGTGTTGAAGAAACCCTATTATTTAATTTAAAAAGTATATTTTGTTATTCGGGCTACTGAAGTGAACAAAACGCGAACGGCTGGCTTGACACAAGTTTTGTCACAGTCACAGGGTTTTGTATTAAAACATATCCGTTAGTTTATGTATTCTACTCTTTGTAAAACGTAATTATTATTCTCTACAATGGACGTTACACAGGTAAGTAATTTTGTTAATAAGTATCACGTATAGTGTAATGTATTTTGGGTATTGTTCAAATGCGTAGGAATAAATTGTTGTTTGTTTCATAGAAAATGAAGAAAGCCATGCCCAAAAGAATAAGATAAGGTTGCTTTGTTGATTGACCTAATACAGAGCACTCCAATCTTGACCAGCAAAGAAACGAACGCTACAACAAACAAATCCAAAGACGATGCGTGGACTTCTCTGGCACGAGCTTTCAATGCCAAGAGTGGGTCTGTTCCCAAATCAAAAGACCAAAATTAAAATGGGACAATTTAAAAAAGCAGCCCGTAAAAGAGCCCAGCAAGTGAGGATGAATAATTTGAAGGTAACATCATAAAGTTGTAATTATATCATATTGTTTTATTTACATGTAATTAAATGTTGTAAAAGTTGAAAAACGAAAAATTGAAATATATGAAGGCAACTCTCCCAGTACAGACAGCTCTAAGTATTTCTTTGGCACGCCTATGTCCAGACAATTAACAATAAAAAAGAAAGGTACATATTTAAATTAATTATTATTTTACACAGCATATTATTGAATGGCCTGTTGGTCTAGTGGTTAGTGACCCTGACTGCTAGGACGGAGGTCGTGGGTTCGATTCCCACACAGGACAAATCTTTGTGCGATGAGTATGATTATTTGTTCTGAATCTGGGTGGGTAATTTATCTATAATATGTATGTATTTAGAAATATATAAGTATGTTTATCAGTTGTCTGGTTGCCATAATACAGGCTCTGCCAAGTTTGGGATCAGATGGCAGAGTGTTGGTTGTCCCAAGATATTATAATTGTTATTATTTTATGTGAATTTCTTATACCTGTTCGCATAATTTGTAAACTAATGAACCATGGTCACACGCAATTTATGAAATAAAAGTATTTACATTATTTATTTCAGGTAAAAAGAAAACTGACAGTGATGTTCAGACGTCCATCATAACCCGTAACCTTATGAGAAGCAAGGTATTATGAGAAGAAAACGGAGAAATTAAATTTAGAAATTGCTCTTTTAAAATCAGCACAAAATGAAAATAATGTTACAGTTAATGATATTTAGAGTTTTTATTTTATTTTTAGTTTTATGTCTTTGTTTTCGTATGTAGTTCAGTGCCATAATAATTTAGAATATAATTATTAAGAAAAACTATAATTTAGGTAAATAAACTTTGTTTATATAAATTTGTCTTTCAATAACTAATAGGATAGCTACTTAAAATAACAATATTTCCCTAAGCCTGTGTCCTTCATTAAAAATCATTTCTTCATAGACTTTGTTTTGAATGTAGCAGGATAAGTAGATTTTCTTGTTTGATATTTAACACTTAAAACTACTCAAGTGATGATAAACTGAAATAAAATAAAAGTAATTATTAAACAATGCCAGTGCACAGTATTTTAAAACAGAGAAACGTTTTAAACTTGACACCTCAGCTTAGCGCTATACAGAGTTATTACTCACTTATTAAAGAAATTTGAAATCAGTGTTGCTCTTTCTTTGTATTCTGGTTCTTCAGCAGTATTTGGTACAGGCATTTCTTCTGCAATAGGAATTTCTACCTCTGGTGGTACATCAGCTATACTGTTTAATCGACAGATATTATGCAACACACTAGTAGCTACGATTACTGCATTGGCTCGTAACGCGCCGGGCGCCGGAGGAGTAACGATGCAACGTAGAGGCGGGGGAGGAATAAAAAACGCTTCTTTTCTTGAGTGTTCTTGGTTCCCCAGGTTTCGGATTCCTTTCTTGATGTTGCCTCTTCGGTGGCTGTGCTGCGACTGGCGACTAACCACACATGGAAGTCGCGCGGCAGACGGTCACGGGGCTTCGCACCCTGGCCGTGGAGGCCTTACCTTGGCACGTCAACACGGGCCCGTCATATGATGGCCTGTATAGCCACAGCCTGTTGAGCCCATGTGTATGATTGCTATGAGAGTTTCTGTAGGCGCGCACTGTCGCACAACGCTGTTTTCTTCACCGCGGGCTGTCGCCGCCAGGTGAGACCTCCGGTTACCCGGAGGAGACCCGGCGGGTGACGACCAGCGACAGGGGTGCCGACTCGACGCACCTACAGTGGGTGTAAGGCTCCCGCCGTGTATGTGTGGGCGGTATTGTATTGAGTAACACTGGCGACTAACCGACACAGGGCCCGTCTTATACCTATACGGGCCGTGCTTACTCGGTTGAGAACCGCGTTTTTTGAACCATTTTTTGCGGTATTTTTTCTACAAGAGGTTTCGGCACCTTTGGAACCCCCTTTTTATTGATTTTCAAAAAAGAATCCTTACATAATATACATGGTTGTATGCATATTTACACGGGCTACCTTAATACATAAACATATTGCACGAAATTTACATAGGTAAAAATTTCCTAGAACATTATGTGACAAAATTTGAACTTGAACAATTTTTACTATAAACTTTTTGCTATATCTCCTAAACTAATAAAGCTATTAGCATGAAACCTTTTGTATTATCGTTTTTAAGCCAAGACCTTTCTTTTGAGACTAATTTTGTAAAAATATCTGCACTAATTAAAAATCACATTTTCAAGTTACGTAATTATATAAGATCGAACTTTCTTACTCAAAATTTCCCTTTCAAACTACCGTAAATCAGTCTTGTGACTATTCTAACAAGAAAACTAACGCTAAATACCTTTTAAAAAACTAATTAGAACATAATTCACAATGCAAATCTATACATATAATAAATCTGTAGACTTGGCGTTTCTGTACATTGAAAATATTTTGAAAAAAATTAGTAGGGGTGTTAAAGGAGCACGAACAGAACCCATTTCTACCATTTTTAGAATTTTTGTCTGTTTGTCGGTTTGTCTGTATGTTTGTGCGCGCATTACGTAAAAACCCCTCATTATATTCAAAATTGATATTATATTATAATATTGAAACATAAGAAGCATTGTTCCGAGTAACATTTAGCGTTTATTTCATCAAAATCGACCAACAGACGCAAAAGATATTAATGTTTAAAATTTTGTTAGTAACCTCATAGGTGATTTCTATGATAAATTTAATTATTTACGTAAATAGGTTTTAGTCGAAGTGTAGTCGGAATGGCTGGAAATTAATTTGGTTTTATTTTTCTTTTTGTGTTTACTCTTTGCATGGAAGTAATAAGTACTACGTTGTACGTAGTACTTATTACGAAATAAAATCTCTAAAAAGTTTAAAAATGAAATCTAAATTAAAATTGGATAAAAGTCACGACGTTGTGTGTGTGCATCGCCGCAGTCAATTGCTCAGCCCCTGCGCAAACCGTCACATAACTGTGGTTGTGACTTCGTCGGGCATTGATGCAACTTTGCTTAAGGGTGGCCGGACTGCACATTCCATTTCCAAATTGCTGCTGAATCTTGCAAGCGAAGATACCCCAACATGCAACATCACAAAAACGGGGGAGTCCTTTTTCAGCGGTGGCGTCGTTCGGTGACTTCAGACCCTGTGGACGGTGAGTAATGGGCTAGCTCGCCGTTCAACCGTCTTATGACGACAGGCCGTGTCGACGGCGCGTTCGTGTTCCACGCGCACCTCAAACAGATCAAACCTTCGAATCAAATTCAGCAAAACGGAAGGGGCCGATGCCTGCCGGGGCTGTGAGACTGTTCGGAAGAGATACCACGGCCCTGGATCCCAAAGGGCTAAGAAGGAACACGACATGCACGTTTTTCTCAATTTGTAGGTTAATATAAAAAATAAAGAGTGGTTGTGTGAGTGGGCAGTCCTGTCGCCACAGAACGAGTGGGTCAGTAAAATAAACAAACAAAAAATTTACATTGTCGTCGGCGATTCAAAAGTATACACATCCATAGACACTGTGATGGCTAATGACGATAGTACTGCCTACCCCGTTGAATTTCTCAGTGGAGTTAAACGGCGAGGCGTCCCATCAGCTGGAGCTTAAAGTTGGCGTTCCAGTTCTGGTGATGCGAAACCTTGATGCAACCAGACTGTGCAACGGCACCAGGCTTCGTAGCACAGTGCTCTGTGATACGAAGCCTGGTGCCGTTGCCCTGCTGGGCAGTAACATTATAAAAACGGAGCTGCTATAGGAGAGAGCGTTTTAATTCCCCGCATGCCCACTATTTCAAATAACTTGCCATTTCAATTTAAGAGGTTACAATTTCCCTTAAAATTGGTTTTTACAATGACGATCAACACATCCCAGGGCGAAACCATAAAAGTGACAAGAATCCAATTGTGCACTCCATGCTTCATTATAAACTTTCGGCTATATCTCCTAAACTAATAAAGCTATTAACATGAAACCTTTTGTAATATCGTTTTTAAGCGAAGACCTTTCTTTCAAAACTAATTTCGTTAAAATATCTACACTAATTAAAAATCACATTTTCAAGTTACGTAATTATATGAGATCGAACTTTCTTACTCAAAATTTCCCTTACAAATTATCATAATTCAGTCTTGTGACTATTCTAATAAGAAAAATAACACTAAATGCCTTATAGAAAACTAATTAGAACACATATCGCAATGAAAATTAACTAAATAAATCTAATTAGAATTTACATTATAAGACTCTAGTTCGACGTAGCGAAATGCGCGCACCTACGTACCGCCACTACTTGCAACCTGGTGCCCAGATAGGGTCTCGTCGCCGACAATACGACAAGCCTAAGATTTTGATACCCCAACAAAGTCAGCCACTTATAATAGCATTGTCCCTAATGCATAAAATATTAAAGTTAATAAGACTTGATGAAGAGGATGTAGGTATACCTTTAATCACTTAAATTTACTACCTGAACGAGACATTTTACAATAATTTAAAGCTATTAACGCAAAATAAGTAAAACTTTTGTAGACAACCGACCGAAATCGGGCGGTAAACAAATTGTAAACGACTCGTAACTTTGACAGCTTGTTGACGTTTCTTTTTCTTTATAGGAACACCATTGTCCGACATCTGCATACATTTGCCTTACTGTTCGTTATTCGTAATCCTCCCATCCGTAGGTAGTGATCTATCGGTAACTTAGCTTACGAAACGTTTATTATAGGAACGCTTTTGACATACGTCTCGTAGAAAATACTACTATCCGTAAGCAAAACGACTCGTTTCTTGTTTATAGGAACCGGGCATAAGTCGTACTTTACGGAAGGGATCGAAGTTTGAGAAACGCTGGATGAAGTGCATTGAGTTAGATGGAAATTACGTTGAAAAATAAATCATAATTTTTAAATAAAGTAGTCTCCTTGTTTCATTTTTACCAGACTTATCACTCCGCCCTCGTAAAACTGACAGTTCACATAAGTATGAGAAATTGCTATTTTGGAGTAAAAATATCTGAAAAACTTTAAAATAGATGTAGGAGCAAAAATATACTGTATTCATTACATTACACTATATTCTGTATACAGAATCCCAAGTAAAAAAAAAAATATGACAGCCATCAACTCATGCTATTGCACTTCACTGCTAGACACAGGACTCTTCCTAGCTGCATGCGTCACAACCATCATGATACGCTGGACCTATGATGGCTTGTCATCTATGACTATCAAGAGGTAAGATAATTTATTTATTTAACTATTTATGTAAACACAGTATAATTCCAATAACTTACTTGTGAAGGGAATATTCAGCGGGTTTTTTCAAACTACCCCCAATCAGGACTGCCACTACCAGACCGTAGATGGCAATGATACCCGCCATGACAACGGGAATGATGGACTTCATGATCAGCTCAGGCCGCATCACCGACATGGCGGCAATACCAGTACCTGACTTGGCAGTTCCATAGGCAGCTCCCAGCGCTGAAATCATACAAGTTAAGAGGTTTAGTAAGATACGGCTTGTATGTAAACTTTCTGTTTCAAACCTATTAAAGTGGATAGTGATTTTCATTGAAATAGTGTGATATCTTTTTTATGTGATGGGTGGTAAAAAAATTCTCTTGTTTGATTAGGCTAGTGTTATGCAAGTTATAGATTCTAAAAGACAATACTATCTTAGCAAGTTTCTTGACCCCTAGTAGGCTTTGACCTTTTCAGTCATAGTTGCACTTTGTTGATTATACTACCACACCCCTTTTGGTTATTTTTCTTAACTTAGGCCCGTTTTCATTCATTGCTGATGCAATTTGCATGAATTTATATAAAATAAAAACGAAGGCCCACATAATTCGAAAACAGTGCGTTGTAGGACCATGTGTCTGAGGACCTAAATGGTTTTCATGATCTAGGTCAACCCGATACTGCAATAAAATTGGGAAATACCCGAAAAAAAAAACTTAAAGTCTGAAATTTTTCTCAATTCCTCGCTCCATAGCGTCCTAAGTACACTTATACTCCAACACCTTTGGCAGGGGGGGAAAGTGGGGGCGACTCTACAACCCCCACCCACTCCCCTCTATTAAGGCGACTCGATTCTAAACCCTACTTGCTTAATTTATCACAGCAGTGAGTCATGGGGATTTTAGGTATGAATCAAAACATGTCAATGGAAACTTCTCTTAGGATCTTTCCATGCTCGTTGAGGGTACTTTGTCATTTAATCTAAAACAAAGCATTGCTTTCTTTTAGTAATAAGACAGACCAGTAGATTCCCATAATTATCCCTTGTTCCCAATCATGTACCAGGGTCCCATTTTGTAATGAGAAGGTATTCGTGTATCAGAACATAGATAAGATATAACCATGTCATAGAACCTCTTTGATAAAAGTTGTGAAGCCTTTACATTCATTCACATGACATAACCTTAATGTTTTAGGTACAGAAGGAGTCATGTGATTTTATCATTTATGATTGAAATGAATGCTGTGCCAGAATTCTAGTATTATTATACAGTTTTCTAGTATTATTATAATAGTGCTGATTGGATGTACTTATCTAAGAGTATCTATCTATCTTATTCTGTAAGCACTTTGTGTACTGAGTGGTCATGTGATGACTTGAAATCAAGTTATGTTTAATTAGTTTCTGGATGTTTAGCATGAGGATCATTCTTGTGAAAAAGGTAGTTGGAGTATACATACATAGGCAAGGTCGTAATAGTAGTATACACTAGTAGTTATACCATGAATGAACAGCCGACTTAATCACATGATTATTAAGTAGGGTGTGGAGTTGCAGACCCAGCCCGCTATACAATACAATAAGTTGGTCATGTGATGATCAAAACCATAGAATGCCACAGATTTTAATTACTTTCCTTGTAATGAGGGGATTTTCCTGTACATTAGTTGTACTAACACTTCAGAAATGTTTTCCATGATTTAAGTTACTGAACGTTAATAGTGAATGAATCCTCATTACTGATTCCATGCATATTTATCATATAGCATGGGATTTTCCCGTGAGAGAACATTTTCCCCAAAACATGCATAACAATCACATTCACTAAATTATAGGGTACAGAAGTCATCATGCATACAAGCTCTTTTGTTGCCGATGCGGCCACTAAGTGCTGCCAACGGAAAGGCTCACACATTCTCACCACCCTTTTTCCCGCAATATACTTCTTTACTCCAATCATTATCAAATTGCGCTCAATCCGTCATGCATTCTATATATTTATGTATTAGCTGTAGCTCGCGACCTTCGTTCCCGAGAAATTATTATGAAAAATGTTACTTCCCTTTTATAATCGAATTTTGTTGCCAATTTCAAGGGTTACATTTTTTTACACGGAACCTTAATTATTTTTCTAAAATAAAAGTAGCCTATTTTAGATCTTAACAACAGCTATTTGCCAGTTAAAGTCCCGTCAAAATCGGCCCAGCCGTTACGGAGATTAGCCGGAACGAACAAACAGACAGACTGACAGACCAATAGACAAACAAAAACCGGAAAAATGTGTCCGAATAAATTTTCATACACATTCAATACAGAGCTGTTATTTTGATATTACAAACAGACACTTCACAAGGTGCGGCTACTACTATAATTAGTGCTCCTAAAATAACCTGATTCGGACTGATTCAATAGAGCAAGATTGTTGAAAATATTTTCCACAATCATTCAATCATTCCTGACATTTAAACACAGGTTTCTGAACTCTTGTAACCCATTTCGGGAAATTGATAATATACAAGACAGCTATTTGTACGTTATTGTGCCACAAAATACGTACAGCTAAAGATGATAGCAGACGCCGTCCCCATAATTCCAAAGAAGGGTCCATAGATTGGGTAATCCGCAGACTCCGACATTTTGTAGGTTGATTGAGGGAGTATTAACAGGTCCCAAAAAACTCTGATGACTATTAGAATTCTGTACAAACTCACTCGACGGAACTACTTTTGCACATACAAAATTGGCCCTAGCTTTGCAGGCTCGATAGAATCATATGACGGTTGATGTTCAACTGTTCAAGGCAGAGCTCGATATGACCTAAGTTCTGATTGGTTTTCATATCACACTTCCGAAACGCGCAGCCAATCATAAGCTAAAGATTCGGCTGCGTTATGACGTAGTTCATTGATGTGGATCGCTGGCCAGCACTTTTCTTGTGCACAAACGACATGATATTTTTCTGTACCAAAGAGAATACAACCGCGCTGCCAGTGCAGAAAACCAAAAACAATGCATTCGTATAAGAAAAAACTCTTCAACAAAATGTTTACAAAGACATCTATGATCTATCTTATTTTCATGTACTGTTTGATTGTTTCAATGCTTTTAAGTGATAAAACTTCTTATAAATGATGCACATATTTAAAATAAAGAATCCATAAATTAAGTTAGAAATAATCATAAAAAATAGTATAATTCATTCATTTTGTTCAAAGGAAAAATAATAACTTAAAATTTAAAGTAATTCTGTATTGATTAAGTTAGAATGATACCATGTTTTGAAAACTACCATCTAGTAATATTTGGGCGATACTACAATTGTAAAAGTATTATTAGGGAAAAGCCGATAAAACCTTATCTTTGTATTGGGTTTGGGAAACAAGAGCAATGAGAAGTATTGTAGTATTCACTTGTAACAAAGCTTATAGGTTGATAACACAATTTACCACTATATCACAGGTTCACCAACTCGCACCAAGCTAGTCCAGGGTCCGCGTGACCTCTTGACTTCCCGTCATTCGTGGTGACTGACAGTTGCCCTACGTGACAGCTACCCGACTACTTGTGGCCGTGAGACCGTGTTGCCATATCTATTAAATAGATACACTACATCACTTCGTTATTATATTGTTTTAATGAAAATGCTTTACCTTCTGAGTGTTTACCCAGTTACCCTATTTGAACCTCCCCTCCGATAGCCTCCACTAAGTGTGGAGTAGGATTGAAGTTGCTTAATAGTTTATGAAACCTTTTCATAACTTTTCTATAAACTTTATCGTCTACTCTATCCTCTGGCTCTGTTTGAATTCGTCTTCCTATTTCTATATTCCTTTCCTATTTCTGTTTTTTTCTTAACATATTCGTTTTACTAACCTCATTTGTCAATGACATCTCCTAAAGAAAAGTTCTGATGGTTTCTGCCCCGGAACCGAACGTGGAGTTAAATTTATACAATATAAGATATTCAGAAAAAATTCTCTGCGAATATCTCACTGTAACATCTTTGTGTTTTAGCTCTAATATAACTCTATTTTGTCGCTCAACTGTTCCTTCGTCTGGGCCAATAGGTAACCGTATTAATATTACAGCACCGTCAAATGTTACATTCTTTACAAAACGTCTAAAATTCCTTGCTAACAAATTGTCTTCCATTGTCAGCGGTGATGGAGACTGGGTAACCTCAAGAATTTCTTCGTAAAACCATAATCAACCCGGCACAAGGTTTAGACTACATAAGGACATTAACTAAAACTCCAATATTTTGTGATCGGTAACCAAATCAAATTTCAAAAATAAAGATGTTTAAATGATCAATAGCCCAGACAAGAGCAAAGGCATCTTCCTTCTCTATCTGGCTATTCATACATCATCTGAAGTTTCCAACTATACCAATACTGTAAGCTAAAGAGCTTGTTTATATGAATGCGTTAATCTCTGCAACCACCAATACATACAACATGTTTACATTTTGTTTATTAATTTGGAATGTTTTTATTATATTTTGTACGCCGTTGACGGCAAGACATAACATTCTGTGGTATTCTGCTATAAAATCATATTTATTCCGATTTAAATAAATGTGCATAAAACGGACGGTGAGGGCAACACCGACAAGGTAGGTGGGTGACACTTCGTTTTGTCATCCACCGTAGAGGACGGTCGTTGCGATCACTGGGCGTTGGATGTACCCAAAATACAAACTTTGTGTTTTATTTCTAATATACACAAACTTAAATCATTTGTGGAGTTCGGAGAACACCACAATTGGCGACGAGGATTAAGGTACGTCGTGCAAATAAATTTAAAAAAAAAGCAACTTACTGGTTGCGATTCATACTGGCAAATTAACGCATGAGGTTTATTTGGTTAAAAAAAGGTTTTTCCAAATAATTTGTGGCGAAATATAGCATTATTGACTATAAATAAGTATACACGGAACGTACCTACTGGTGTTATTTCCGCTTAGATAATGAACTCGATCCAAGGTCGAAAAATTTCTTTAAGCTTAATTGCTTAATATGTACAGTGAATTTATAGTGTTCTTTTACTCTTATTTCGTCCGACCTCATTTGTTGATAAGTGCCAACACAACTAAGCCATTAAATAAATAAATAATCCATGTGAACCAACCACCACCAACCAACCAACAAAAACCACCAATAACCCATGTACACACTGCAAATTAGATCGGTTTGCAGGGCACACCAACATAGATGTTAGTGTGCGTAAAATCAACGGCCGTCTGACTTCGCCTATTTATTAGTGTTTGCTTCACAATAACCCGTTGTCCACGCACACACAATAAAATTTCTTGTCACTAATGTTGCAGGGAATATGACGCATAAATTTAGCTTATGATACAATCGTCTCCGTGGCGCATTAGTCGAGCGTGCGATAAATAATATCTTACTGCGCCGGCGCCGTAAGATCGAATCCGACTGCCAACAGCTTAATGTTTTTGTATGTTTTAATAAAATATTTTACATTTGTTTGTTCAATTCATTGCTTAACTATTAGCAAGTCTCTTTATATTTGGGTTAGAATGTATTAGTTGTCTACCCTCTAAAAATGACAATTCATGTTTAAGTTAGTAGTTTAAGTTCATCGTCATAATGCTATTGACTATCGGGCTTTCGTTACGTTTTTATACATTATACCCTGCGTTTTTTGAGAAGTGCTTTTATCTGTGAATCAATATAAATCATTGAACCACACTTTTATGAGCTGAAATAATTATTTTGCATGAGCAAAATGTTTCAATTAATGAAATTGCGAGACGTTTAAAGATATCGGTGAGTAACAAAATGTTATTATTATGTTTAGAAGTTTAATATGTTTAAATAATCCACATGTTATTGATTGTTGTTTTTTGTAACAATATTTTATTATTGTTCACAGAGAAGGACTGTGCAATTGTGGGTCCATCGTTATGCAGATTCGGGAAGCATTGATCCTTGCCGACCGGGACCAAAGGCTGGATTTGCATTCACAGATGCCAATGCGCGGCACAATGATATAGTTGCTACGCATACCGCTGAGCCGTTCCTCACTACTCGTTCCACGACGACTAAACATGACGTGACATTACAAACTGTACGAAACCACTTGCGAGCAGCTGGTGTGAAATGTTGTAGGCCAGCCAAGAAAATTTGAATGTCAGATATTCACAGGCAAAACCTGGTACGCTTCGCAAGAGAATATTTGGATTTTGATTGGTGCAATAATAATATAGTTATATTTAGAGATGAAAAATGTTTTAAATCAGACAAGGACGGTCGCAAAATATTGTGGCGAAAAGATGGTGAGCGCTAGATATCATAAAAAAAAATATTCTTCCATGCAGGTCTAGTGGAGACATTTACTTCGTGCATGAACAAGTCATAGATAGCGAAGGCGCACCAATCGGCTATTAATAAAAATATCATGGGGTAATTCGATTTGTTTTATGTGAGTGATGTTATTGTTAGTGAGATAACAATTTAGGATACCTGTATCTAAATATCTATCTTATTAACATGTTTATTCATTTCACTAATAAATAAATTACCCACTTGAAGAAAAGTAACGTTATTTCTTGTCCGACTTAGAATATTTGTCACGCACAAAACTTTATAATTTGTAATTATAATTTTAAAAAAAACCTAGTTAATAAATATTGTTGATTTCTTAATACAAATTGTTTAATTTTTACTTCCATATTTTTTTTCGAATAATGTTCTTATTATCAGGTAAATTACAATAAAAATTCAACAAAATGAAAATAAAAGTTTTTTAATAATGCAAAAAGTTGAGGCCAGCGGCGCAGATTCGATCCTACGACACTTGATTTACCAGCCGTATGATTATGCACCTATGCCACGAGACCGGTTGGTCATAGTGTTAAATTTGATGCTTCATATTCTTTACCTCATATTATACATAATATACTATAGTGAAGCAAACACTAACGAATAGGCGAAGTAATACACCAGTTGATTTTACGCACACCAACATCTATGTGGTGTGCCCTGCAAACCGATCTACTTTGCAGCGTGTACTAAAATAAATAAGTGATTGGGTAACACAATTGCTTAAAATTGCCTAAAATTAGGCAAATATGAGCGCGGAAGTCGCGATACTGAGAGATTATGTAATTAATCTAAAAAAAAAATGCCTCAAGTGTGTGTTGGGTTAAAAACAAAAAAAAAAAGGCAAAAAAAAACAGAGAAAAAAATGCCTCAAGTGTGTGTGTTGAGCTAAAAAGAGGCAGAAACCGAGAACAAAAATAAAAATAAAAAATGCCTCAAAATGTGTGTTGAATTCAAAAGAGGCAGAAACAGGAAAAAATAAAAATGCCTCACGTGTGTGTTGAGTTACAAAGAGGCAGAAACAGGGAAAAAAACAAATAATTACGAGGTAATTTGAAGAGGTAAACTATTAAATGAATAGTGGGTTCCTACAAGCTAGCAATAACATAATCATCATACAATCTGTGTAATTGGACATGTCCTTTATAAAGCTAATAATTTCAAACTGTAAAGTTCAAGTCCACAACCAAATTGACGGCACGGTTGGCGCAGTGGCTGAG
The DNA here is from genome assembly GCA_950022335.1 of Eurois occulta. NCBI lineage: Eukaryota > Metazoa > Arthropoda > Insecta > Lepidoptera > Noctuidae > Eurois > Eurois occulta. The sequence goes on along the minus strand of OX465486.1, from coordinate 19,057,336 downwards.
CAATTGACTGCTGCGTTGCGTGTCGCGGGTTCGATCCCCGCACGGAACAAATATTTGTATGGCCTACAGATGGTTGTTCCGGGTCTGGCTGTTTGTGTATGTGACTTTAAGGCTGGTTTTATAGTCACGCCGCTAGACGCGCCGTTGGGCAGCGCGCTGTTGAACAGGAACACCGAACGGCGCTGCTCAAGCGCGCGAATTTGAAACGCTACTACTACCCCAATACATATCCGAGCGCGCGCGCTTCCGACGGCGCTGCTGAAACGCGTGACTATAAAATCAGCCTTAAATCAGCCTAAATGTTTGTAAATGCACCCACGATACAGGAGAAATTCCTAGTATGGGGCAACGTAAAAAAAAAAAAAAAAACAAAACAAAAGTCCAAGTAAACACTTAATGACTTATGGTAGCCAAAATGCACTGACTTTGTTGGGTTCTTTTGAAGTTGAAATTGCAGTTGGATCTCAAAATCAAAATGCCATCTTCTACGTGATTAAAGATGGCACGAAGAATCTACTTGGAAAGGACACTGTTATGTCCCTTGGTGTTTTAAAGTTAGGTCTTAATATAATTAGTTCAATAACTAACAGCATTATTCAAATTGGAGGATGTAAAATTGGTAATATCTATTAATGAGTCGATAAACCAGTATGTCAGCCCTATCGTAGTGTTAGTACCGCTAGAGTCAAAAATTAATAATAAAATGGCATGTTCCCAGGCTCGTTTTTTTTAAGGTGAACGGGGGCTCAAGATACACTATGGCAAGGTCCACAAACCTCATAGTGTACCTTTGTGCCCTCCAACCACATCCCCGACATCGACCCCTTTTGAACCAACTTTGTGGAAAACATTGTCCAAATTCAAAAATTCCACCCCTGTCCTTAAAAGAGTTCCCCGTGGCGCGAGACACTCTGTTGCGCTGAGTTTAGCGCGCTGTGTCCGTCTCGCGACCCAGGAGAACTCGCTACGTGCCTGGGAGCAGTTACTCACCTTCCCTTACAGGATTCTGCATGTCCAAAAAAATTTGGCAACTCAAAAATCTTTAACAAACTAAATTAAAGAAAACTGCAAAAATTCGGCCCGTATTTTAGATTCCAAATTACCTTTTTTAATAAACAGAAAGGCTTTTGTGATCATTTAGAATCCAAGTTAAGTGACGGTGACATTAGGGGGGCAGCCAGAATACTGTTCAGCAGTGATGTAGTGGCGCCTTATTCTCCAGAGACTCTTTCAGCTCTGGAGAGTAAACATCCATCGCCTGTGGATGGTCTCACCTTCACGGACGACCCCCTCGTTCAGGATTTACCTTTTTTAAAAATTACAGCCCCGCAGTTGATCGCAGCCGTGAGCTCTTTCCGGAGTGGTTCTGCTGGCGGCCTCAACGGCCTGACTCCACAACATTTGAAAGATTTGTTGAGTTCAGGCGCCGGGGAAGCTGGCGAGTCGCTCTTGAAGGAGCTCGCGGTTCTGATCAACTTAATGCTCTCCGGCGGTGTGAATGATGCCGTCGTCGATGTCTTGTATGGGGCTAACCTGTGTGCCCTGCGCAAGAAGGACGGCGGCATTCGTCCCATTGCCGTCGGTTGTACCCACAGGCGTATGGCAGCCAAAATATGTTGCAAGTTTTATAGTGAAACACTTGCAACTAAGTTCCAGCCCCTTTAACTTGGTTTTGGTTCCAGAGGGGGCTGTGAGGCTGCCGTACATGCCTTATCCTCTTTTTTAAACTCCAAAAAAGGTGAGGTTATCCTCAAGGTTGACGTTAAAAACGCCTTCAACTCCGTGAACAGGGACACTTTGTTGGCTGAAGTCTAAAAAGTATTACAGACGGCAATTAAAATTAATTAAATGGCAATGTTATAGACACCCTTCAAAATTACTATACAAGGACAACATTTTAGAATCTGCAGTTGGTTGCCAACAAGGTGACCCCCTCGGGCCTGTCATTTTCAGTTTGGCTATTCATCCCATAATTCAACAATTAAATTCAAAATTTAACGTGTGGTATTTAGATGATGGAACTCTAGGAGGTGATGTTGACACCGTTTTGGATGACACACAACAACTCCTCAAACATCAATTTAAATCTATTGGCCTAGACCTTAACCCATCAAAGTGCGAAATTTACCTCACTGACATTACCGACAGACAATCGACTATAGATAAATTTAATGCAATAGCCCCTCAAATCAAAATTTTAGAAAAAAGTTCCCTGCACCTCCTAGGTTCCCCTATTTTAGAAGAAAGTTTTTCATCTTTCATCGATCACAAAATCAATAATTTTAATGATATTTCGGATAGACTCTCCAAAATTAATTTACATTCGGCATTCACCCTGATCAGATATTGCTGTTTTGGTCCAAAGTTTATGTATTTTCTCCGTTGTTCTCCTCTTTGGAAGACCACAACTTTTGGACAAAATTGACCAAATTATAATTCGCAACACATTAACATCCATTCTTAATGTGGCCCTGGACGACCGAGCGTGGCTGCAAGCCACCCTACCAATTCGTTTTGGTGGCCTCGGCGTCCGCAAAATTTCTAGTATAAGCTTCCTGTCCTCTGTCCACAGCACTGAAAAGCTAACCAGGAAAATTTTAGCTCTCTCCCTGGTTGACTCGGAAGTGCCGTGCTTGACCGACGCAGAGGTCGCCTGGAAAGTGACTTGCCCGGATACGGATCGGCCCGAGAACCCGTTTTCCCAGAGACAGTGGGATGAGCCGCTCTGCAGGTTGGTACGGAATAAACTTATTAATACGTCTACCAATACTGCTGAGCGTGCCCGCCTACTGGCTGTGGGTGAGTGGGAGTCGGGCCTCTGGCTTCAGGCACTACCGTCACCTAATATAGGCACTATGTTAGGTGACACAACCTTCCGGCTCGCTACGTGTTTGCGATTAGGCGCTCCACATCGCTGTCAATGTGGTGAAGCAGTCGACTGCCTCGGACACCATGGCCTTTCATGCAGTAAGAGTGCAGGTCGGATTGCGCGGCACGCTAGCATTAATGATCTCATCCGTCGTGCTCTTGCCACCGCCGGGGTGCCAGCTGTCTTAGGACCCAATGGCTTGGCACGCGTCGATGGGAAAAGACCAGATGGTATGACCATAATGCCATGGAAGTTGGGTAGGCCTTTGGTGTGGGACGCAACTTGCGTCGACACCCTTGCGCCATCCCATCTTCTTAGCACAGTGGGCTGCGCTGGGGCGGCTGCTGCAGGTGCTGAAAACCTCAAACGGCGCAAATACAATAATTTAATTGGTAATTATGTGTTTGAGCCGTTTGGGGTTGAAACACTAGGGCCATGGGGTCCGAGTGCCCACCTAGTGTTTCGGGAAATCTCCAAGCGGTTGGTCGACTGTTCACGTGACCAGAGGGCGGGCCTATTTTTTGGCCAAAGAATCAGCATTGCCATCCAACGTGGTAATGCTGCCAGCCTTCTGGGCACTTTTCCTGTTGACAGCGATGCGGACGAATTTTTGGATGCCCTGTAACCCTTTTATACTTGTACATATTTATTTATATTATAGTTTTGTAGTTTGTAAATCTATATGCATATAATAAAACAGTAAAAAAACTGTGTCTGTACATTGAATATATTAAAAAAAAAAAAATGAGGGGGTTTAGAAACAGTAATAGAGCAGGAGACCAAAAAAAAATTCTGTCTGTTTGTCTGTTTGTTTGTACACGCTAATCTTCGGAACTACTTGACGGATTTGAATGATTTTTGTTTTGTTGTATAGGTGTAAAGTCTGAGCAACATATAGCCTATTCTTGGAAACTTGAACACCTGATGCAGAACCGCAACAGACCAGCTAAACTATAAGAGATACAAAAATGGTACCTTAGCAAAAATTGTTTCACGTGATGAGCATTTTCTGCTAAGAGAATAAATTTGAAGATCTGGAACACCTGATGTGGAACTCCAAGAGCTTGCATATATAGGAATGACGTCTTAGCAAGAGTTGTTCAGCCTGATGAGTACTCTCTGTTGTCGTATAAAATTTGAAGATCTGGAACAGCTTATGTGGAACTCCAAGAGCCTAGCTACACTATAACATATATAGGAATGACGTCTTAGCAAGAGTTGCTTAGCCTGATGAACACTCTCTGTTGTCGTATAAAATTTGAAGATCTGGAACAGCTGATATGGAACTCCAAGAGCCCAGCTACACTATAACCTATATAGGAATGACATCTTAGCAAGAGTTGTTCAGCCTGATGAGCACTCTCTGTTGGCATATAAAGATTGTAGATCTGGAATACCTGTTGTGGAACTCCAAGAGTTCACTGTATAATTATAAAATAACATAAGCTGGGAGTACCTCCACGCGGTGAAGGCGGTAACAGTTTAGGACTGATTTTCGATGAAAATTTTATCAATCAAATTTGACTCTACTGGCTGAAACTCCCATTTATTTCCTTTTCCATTTATCTTCGTGACACGGTAGCCTACCCGGTAACGCAGAGGAGCAGTCACTTAGATTTTAATTGATCAGGTATTTTCAGAATAAAACTATAACCATGCCTAGAAAGAGGTCAAATCTTTCCCAACGTTCCAAAGGAGCTAAAAGATTGAGGATCATATAAGATCCCAAGAATCTAACGAAGAGCGTCAGGATAGACTTGATGCTGTTCGAGAACATCAGGCTGCAACTCACTCTGTAGAAACCTCTTCAGATCGCGAAGCTCGCTTGCGTTCTCAGCATATTTATGCATCTACATCCAGGTCTCTAGAGACCAGTGAAGAATATGATGCACGACTCTCCGCTGATCGTGAACGTCATGCATTGTCTCGCGAGTCGGAGACGTTCACGGATAGAGAATTGCGCTTAAGTTCTCAGCGTATCTACGCATCTGCTTCAAGGTCTCTAGAGACAAGTGAGGAACATGATGCGCGACTGTCCGCTGATCGTGAACGTCACGCATTGTCTCGCGAGTCGGGGACGTTCACGGATAGAGAATTGCGCTTGAGTTCTCAGCGTATCTACGCATCTGCTTCAAGGTCTCTAGAGACAAGTGCGGAACATGATGCGTGACTGTCCGCTAATCGTGAACGTCACGCATTGTCTCGCGAGTCGGAGACGTTCACGGATAGAGAATTGCACTTGAGTTCTCAGCGTATCTACGCATCTGCTTCAAGGTCTCTAGAGACAAGTGAGGAACATGATGAGCGACTGTCCGCTGATCGTGAACGTCACGCATTGTCTCGCGAGTTGGAGACGTTCACTGATAGAGAATTGCGCTTGAGTTCTCAGCGTATCTACGCATCTGCTTATAGGTCTCTAGAGACAAGTGCGGAACATGATGCGCGACTGTCCGCTGATCGTGAACGTCACGCATTGTCTCGCGAGTCGGAGACGTTCACGGATAGCGAATTGCGCTTGAGTTCTCAGCGCATCTACGCATCTGCTGCTAGGTCTCTAGAGACAAGTGCAGTACGTGATGCGCGACTGTCTGCTGATCGTGAGCGACATGCGTTGTCTCGCGAGTCAGAAACGTTTACCGATACAGAATCACGCTTGAGTTCTCAACGAATTCGCACATCTACTAACAGGTCTTTTGAAACGAGTGATGAACGTGATGCGCGACTAACTGCTGATCGAGATTATCATACATTGTCCCGAACACGCACACAACAAAATATTCATAATCAGTTAGAAAGTGAGAGAGAAAGGATTGCTGGAGTACGGCATGAAGAGACAGAAGTTAATTCAGTGTACCCTTGGGATCTGCTGCGGAGTAACGGGAAGAAAAGTTTTTTGTTGTATAGTCTGGGCAACATAAAGGATATAATTTATTTTGGAAAATTAACACCTGATGCAGAACCGCAACAGACCAGCTACAGTATAAGAGATATAAAAATGGTGCCACAGCTAAAAATATTCCACATGAAGACCATTTTCTGCTGTGAGAATAAATTTGAAGATCTGGAACACCTGCTGTGGAACTCCAAAGCCCATGGCAGCGCTATAACATATTAAGGAATGACGTCTTAGCAAAAGTTATTTAGTCTGATGGGCATTTCCTGTTGACATACAAAAATGAATGATCTGGAACGACTCCAATCGTCTCGCTCATCCCGTTGTTTTTCCGTCCCCGGGCCTTAGAATGGGTTTTTATATATCAATGCTTAGAATTCTACATCAGACGTTTCAAATTTTCAATTTTGACGACCCCTTGTCAAAATTGAATATTTCGCCCGAATAATTCAATGGGAATAAACGTGTTTGTTTGTGGTGAGTTAATTATTGTTCAGTGGCACATACGTAAGTAAAATATAAATGTTTATTTTATTATAAATGGGATTGATTAAGTATAGATATTTTTTAGGTAGATATGTTAGCCTGCGATTAACAGGATTTTTATTCTTTTATTTTTAGGTAGGTACCTATTTATTTCAATCGAATGTTATTTTTATAAATGTCACTTGTGGAATAAAAAACTAGGCTTAGCATATTTGATTTGTTTTTTGAAAAAGGGTTACCTATGTTTTTGGTTAGTTGTATGTAGCTCTAGTCTCGAGTATTCGCGAGTCGCATAGGTAGGTATTAATCATTACCTACCTACTTAACGCGCCCAGTCAATAAATACAAATAAATTCAAACCTTGCAAGCACACGTTTTGATGCGGTTTTCAGAAAAGTATTTGTTATACTTAGGGGTTTTGGTATATTAACCGACTTCAAAAAAAAGGAGGTTATGAGTTTGAACCGTATGTATGTATGTTTGTCCGCGATCATCTCGCGTTTGGCTGAACCGATTTTGATTCAGTTTTCAGATCAGTATTATTAGTCACTATATGTGTACGTGACATAAAAAATGTTGAAATAAAAAGATAAGAACCGACTTCAATGAAGCCGGAGCACCTTATACCACCACCAAGCGAAGACTTTATTGAAGAGGTACCGGAGGACCTCTTCAATAAAGTCTTAAAATATAGAACCGACTTGAATAAAGTCGGAACTTTATTGAAGTCGGTTCTATGTTTTTATTACTGTTAAGTAAATCTGTATTTTAAAGTAGTCGATTTTTCTGGTTTTTTTTAACAGTTGAAATATTCCCAAAGTTTCGGAATATTTCGGAATACTTCCGAAGTATTCGACGGGAATGATTCGGAATTTTTCCCGCCAGCATCTATAGTAGCGACCTACCTGATCTAGGTTTATTTAAACCTGTGTTTCATACCATCACTTTACATTGCATAATTTAATTAGGACAGGCAAAGTTTTAAAATAAAGTAAATCTAGCAACAAAAAACAGTAAAAATTAAAACTAACTTAATTACAATATGTTCAACTAAATACGAGGGGATGACATATCAAATCAAACCAGGACTTCTAGAAGTTTTTCTGTGTCCGTGTAATTAAGAGCGTGTACGTCTAGCGCGCGACATCAAGTTTAGGTAATTCAATGCAACTATTACTCACACAGACGCAAGCGTGCCTGTGTGCATAGCGCTGGCGCGGTCTCTCGCGCTATAGTCGAACTAACCATTTTGATCCGTTCGAGTGTGATTGTTATAGAATATACTTTATTGTACACCAAAATTAAAACATAGATTTTACAATATTGTAATATATTGCAAGTACAGGTATAATTATGATTAATATTAAAGTCGTTATTTTTATTTAGGTATTCAAACATGAATTTGTTGATCTAAAATTTAGAAAGTAGACCAACTGCAACAATTGTTTATTGTACTTAATTAATAGTAACGATTTATGGGTTTATAATAAATAAATATTTATTATTATATTCAAAGAAAACAATTCATACGAATTTGCTCACATTTATTTTACATTATTAAATTAAACAAATGATTAAAATAAACAAATAATCAAAGAAAATAAAAACACGCCTGCACCCTGCATGTCAAAATAAATAAATTGAAAAAATAAAAAAACCAATTCATACGAATTTGCTCACATTTATTTTACATTATTAAATTAAACAAATGATTAAAATAAACAAATAATCAAAGAAAATAAAAACACGCCTGCACCCTGCATGTCAAAATAAATAAATTGAAAAAATAAAAAAACCCGACTGCGTAAAAAATGACTAATAACTTTAAATAAAAACTGAAAAGAATAAAAACAAATTCAGTTCAATTCTAATACGGAACATATTGACTGCAATAGTCGGAACTCGTATTGGATAGAATGATTTTAGTCTAGATTATTTAATGGGTCCCGACTGTTGGGAGGAATGGATGTATCTTTGCTCACATTGGGGATCTTTCCACAGTAATTCCGGAGTAGATGATTGGTACATTCGATCTTACTAACTTGATAATTCGGATATGGTCTGCTTTCAAGTATTTTTTTAAACGTGCTTGCGTCACCGTCTGCGATCAATGTGCCATATATTACATTTTGCCTCGCAACAGAAGTCTTAAAACCTTCGACTATGACACTTTGTTCCATACTGCTCGAAGGTCCATTATGATTTTTATGACAGTTATGGTTTGCAGGAGGCTCACCTTTGACTGCTGCTCGGGTGCAAACTATACAATACTTATTTTTTCACGTCCATGAAAAGAACTTTACCCATTTTGGAACCAATAATAGCTGCGACACCCGACAAAGCAGAATAGTTGGTTTTATAGAATCTTTTAGACCAACAGCAATCAGCTATGACAGTGAGAATTGGAACATTATCTTTTACTTCACCACACGCAATAGCTTCAGCAGCTTCTTCCTTGGCAGCCTCTAGCATACTGTCTTCAGCAGCTGCTTTCCACCATTTTGCTACTTCGTCGTGACATTTCGCATATGTATTTTGTGTCAAAAATGGTAAGTCTATGGAAGCTAACAATTCGTTTTTTGATCTTCCAATCCCCGTCATCATAGCTCCAGTCACAGCGCCACGATTTACGTCCATACTAAAATAAGAACTATTAGAGCTGAACACTAAATTACACATATTGCATTTCATGGTAAATGTTGATTGCAAGCCCATCTTGCGCTCCTTCAACAGTTGTAAATTATCAATAGTACACCCCATCGCTCTGTTATGGTTATTGATTATTTTAATTTGGTCCAAAAAGTAATTAAAATCAATTATTCTCCGGCCTTCAACAATCTTATTTGTTTTGAGTGGAATTTCGGCCTCGATAACCTGAAAATTAAAACATAAGAATGTAAACAACATAATTATTGTTTTCTAGGTTGCGATCATTAGGTATATGCAAAAATAATGACAAAGGCACGATAGAAAATAGTATAATATCTAGTGGTCTGACTTTATTAAATAGCTATATAAATTATCAAACTCGATGTTTCCTCGGTTTCAGATGATGAGACCAATATAGGATTTTAAAATAAAAACAGTCCATTTGAAATAGTTTGTGATGGCATAATTATAAAGACGTGAAAGGAAAGAAAACTCATTTTAAAATAACGTTCAAAGTACCTTTTCGTCATTTTGATTTTCACACACACTCTTTCCGTCCTTCCTGCATTATTTGAGTTTTTTTTACATTGCCTGAAGTTAAACCATAACCCAGTAAGCACACAAACCTTGTTATTTGGAAGCAAGCATACGTAAAACACGGTTAGGAAGGTTAGGAAATTTAAAGAAAATTTAATTAAATTAAAAAAATTAAAATACCCCAACGCTTTTAATATACACATCATACCCCTTTCATTTGAAACGCCACTTGGGCATACTTGAAACTATTCGATTATTCATCACCACTTTCACCCCCCATGTCTAAAATGGCTGAACCGATTTTGATAAAACATGACTAATTGTAATATAAACATCATGCGCTTTCATTTGATACCCCACTTGGGTATATTTGGAAATTTATACCCACTTTAATTCCCCATATCTAGTAAATCGCACCGATTTGGATAAAAATGTCTTATTATAATACACCGTGACTTTTTAGTCGTCTTACAACGGCAGCCCACTTCATGTAACCAATGACTACTAAACATTCACGAAAAAAAAAATTCGTATTTATGTGATTTTAATAATTTAAAAATAAAAATATTATTCAGTATTATGACGCATGACGTTGTTGAAACACCCTGTTGCGAGCGATGATCTACTCGACTCGTGTCCTCAGTGCTGGGTAGGTATGTTCTACCGTTTGACACAAACATTATTAACAGGATGTTTCATAATTCTAATGTAAGTATTATTTATTTTTCTTTGTACCTAATGTCATAATTATTAAAGGTTAAAAAAATCGCGCCTATAGGTATTTTATGTCGGATACATTGAGTGTACCATCTTTGTAAGACGACTAAAAAGTCACAGTGTATACACATCATGCGCTTTCATTTGATACCCCACTTGGATATATTTGAAAACATAACATTTTTCATACCTATTTCATCCCCCATATCTAATAAATGGCTACACCGATTTTGATAAAACATTTGGCTAAGAACCATTGCCAAGAAACTAGCTTTAAAAAAAAACTGCATCCAAATCGGTTCACTCATTTCAGAGCTACGGTGCCACAGACAGACACACACAGCTGTCAAACTTATAACACCCCTCTTTTTCGTCGGGCGTTAAAAAACAAACTTGATTTTAAATTCATTTGGTACATTTATCTCACAAAGGCTCGTCGCGTGACATTTATAACATTGGAATAAAGTTGAAATTGCCATGATTGACGGGCCTTTGTGAAATAAAATATTGCTCAATAGGAAGAAGTGCAATAGACAGTAAAATTGTTTAAGTGTTTGTTTTTAAAAAGATGTTCGTCTATTATATTATGCTATTATTTTGTTAAAAATCATTTAAAGACTTTAATTTCTTAATAGTTTCACATAGTTTGTATTTAATTTCTTTTAGTTAGATAACTAAATAAAAAAATCTTTTTTGGTAACTATTTCCCTTAGGATATTTGCAATTGGTTATGATTTTTTGTTTATTAGATTTGTCAGTCGTTTCAGATAATTTAAGCTTCGAAACTGACCTTAAAATCGAAATTAAGGAAACCTCCGTTAGGTTATCTTGTTATAATTCACAAATACTCTATTAACCGAAATATTTTTTTTGATAACTATTTAGACAACAAAAAATCCTAAATTTATTAGTAATAAACATATTTGTAAGCTAAGTGGTTGATGGTATAAACTGGTTTGAAAAATACAGTTTTTCAGCCAAACAGCGCGTGAACGGCGTAAACGCTCTTAAGGCGTCTCTATGTAATAAACAAACAGATGGAGTAAGTTTGGCATGTATCATATTATTACGTAAAAGTCGGTGCCTCAGCACAAACTATGGCTCATCTCCTATCCTGATTTATGTGTAATTCCACCTGCGCTTTGAGGGACCTGTCCGAAACCACCACCAACGCCGTCGAGGTGTCAGCGTTTTATTCAAAACTAATTTGATTATAAAAAAGGGAATCTTCGACACGACGAAAAAGAAGAAGTAGGTATAAATTGCAAAAAAAAAACATGATTTTTTGTAAAAAAAAAGCAACTTACACTTGACATTACATTAACCTGTTAAGTTTTTTCAAAATAAATAACACTTCATGACTACCATCTCATGTTTCACACAATAGTCTGATATCCCTTTTATTTAGTAAATATGGCCGACTATAGTGTTTCAAGACGTACGACTACCCCTGCCATTTTGTTTTATTGCTTGAAAATACTTTTTTACAGCGCAGCGTGACACCATTTTATTAGACCGTCAATAAATAAAGCACTATTTATTGAAAGGTAATACGAAAACACTGTCTACTATCTGCCTAGCCTTTTCCCAACTATCTTGGGGTTGGCTCCCAGTTTAACTGGATGCAGCTGAATACCAGTGCTGGGTAATACGATATCCTTGGTAAGACAGGTTGTCAGACTGGTTGTCGGGCCACTACTTACGAAAACACTGTCTAATGTCAATGTAATATAAAGTTCCAAATTAAATTGTAGTTTCAATTTAATATGAAATATAATTGCTGAAAAGTCGACCTCAAATGGTGTTATTTGCTGACGACACATCACTGATTTTTAAGGTAGACAGACGTGCACAAGAGATTGACGACGTAAATAACGCTATGCTTAAGATTCATAACTGGTTTACTGTAAATAATTTGGTGTTAAATGAGAAGAAAACTAAATGTATAAGATTCGCGTTACCGAATGTAAAAAGTAACGAATGTAACGTTGTATTGAACAAGGAAATACTAGAATTCGTCGATAAGACGGTTTTCTTGGGGATTACGCTTGACTCGAAACTGCAATGGAGTCCTCACTTAACAGCACTTGCAGGGCGGCTAAGTTCAGCCGCTTACGCTGTCCTTAAAATACGGCAATTAACAGACGTGGATACCGCGAGACTGGTCTATTTTAGTTACTTCCATAGCATCATGTCTTACGGTATTCTGCTGTGGGGACGGGCTGCAGATATTGACTCAATATTTATTCTGCAGAAAAGGGCTGTAAGAGCCATCTATAACCTACGCAGACGCGAGTCTCTAAGAGAATTGTTTAAAAAAATTAACATCATGACGGTACCTTGTCAATATATTTATGAAAACATTATGTATGTTCGGAAAAATAGACATCTTTTTAGTAAAATAAGCGACAGGCATAATTTCAATACTAGAAATAAGGACAAATTAGATCAGCCACGTTTCAGATTGTCAAAAGTACGCACTTCTTTTATGGGGTACTGTGTAAAATTTTACAATAAAATACCACTTGACATTCTACAACTTAATGAGAAGAAATTTAAAACATGCATAAAACGCACACTATGTAAACGAGCATATTATAAGTTGGAAGACTATCTTGTAGATAAAAATGCATGGGTCAATGCTGGTCCTGCTCCACAGCCACTTGGGCTCACGAACTAAGATTTTATTGTTTGGAAGAGATGCTCCCCCTTTAATTACTTATACTTTTCTTTTTTTTTTTTCTTTCTCGTTTCTCTTCTGGAAACTTAGGGTGTGAATTGTATATTTTATATCAACATTGTGAGTGCAAACTAATTGATTACCATGTGAAGTTATTGTGGAAGCTGCAGAAGATTGTAAAATATCTTTGCATTGTATAGATTCCATCTCTTAGTATTATATAATTGCATAGCACATGTGTGAGTACTATGTACTGTAAAGCTACCATTTATATTTTGTTATCTTTCATTGACTTGAATGTGTCCTGGTGGCTGAGAGAATGTCATGCTCACTCAAATGTCTCGCTGATGGTGGCGGGTGTGTCGGGTCATTTAGTTCCCTTCAATATGGTTGAGTTGAATGGCGCTGATCCATGCGTCATGTTCGTGAACGGGCGCTGTCAGTTGGGACTGGTCATCTCTTACCTGCCACGGTTTATTTTAATTACTTTATTTTTAAATTGTTGGTTTAATCTCTTACTCTGGACGCTCTTAATGTGCACGTCTTTGTACATCGTTGTCACATATATGTATAATCTCAACATGAATGATGTAACCAAGATTTTGTAACAATATTTTGATTTAAAAGAGTGTCCATGGAGTTTCTTGCCCATTCTTCTCCATAGAGATCTACGATTTGGAATGTGCAACTACAGTACTTTTGCAAGTTATTATGCCTTGTGTCTGTGACTGTAGCTTAGCTTTTTTGTTTTTGACTTTCAAAAGTGCCTGTAATGGTGTAATTGAAATAAATGCTTTGACTTTGACTTTGACTTTGACTTTGAATAGTACAAACTGCAATAATGCAATTTCAATTAAAGTGCCCATAACCTTCCATAACAAAAATAATAATAAATATTTTTTTTTTTTTTCATTTTGAATTTATGGAAAAATGAGGTTTCGGTAGGCATGTAACAATTAAATGTTATGTCATAAGGTACTTTTTTTTAAGATTATGTTTTTTTTCCGGATTGTGTCCAAATTTTTAATTTAAAATTAATGTCCTTAATTTTTTATTTAAATATTATGGACAAATTTCAACATACAACCCGCGTGGCGCCCTAAGAAAGTATTCCTATCACCGTGAAGTGTTTGAGAGTTACAGAATTCTCCGTTTTAATTAAAATCGGTTCTTTGGAACATGATTGTTTTAAATTACAGAGAATTCGCATTGAAAACTAAGCGATTTTCTTAGTCTGTTGATTTTTCACTGTTGTAGAATAAGTGAAATTAATTCAAACTAAGGGTGTTTAAAAAAAACCATGCATGAACAGAACACACTCTGTTTCACTTTGTGTTCTAGTGTAAACAAATATGAACCATCTAAAAAAGAAAAAATAATCAGAAATAAGCTTTATCAATCAGGAATTCTCGTAACTACATAGCTAGTATCAGTTACTCAAACAATGCACCAAAAGATACGTAGGCCGACAAAGGGCATGTATCTGTCATAAGCGTATTCCTGTCTGGTCCATACCCAGATATTTTGACACAGACACGCGAAATTCGGACAGCCTTGCATTATCTCTACGAAATCCGTATGGCTTGATTATTAGATAGGATTCACTGAGTTTTTGTGAGATATATTAATATGGAGTAATCTTTTTGATTTTTGTTTGGTTCGGTTTGTTTTAATTTTGTTATTGAGTATATCTAATGTAATTAATTTAAGGTCCCTCGAGCATGGGGTGCCTAGAACTAGGTATATGGTTTTCATTGGTCTTTATAAACCTATCGAGTCTCATTTTATATTATTAAATTACTTGACCATCACTGGAAGTAGATTCAGTTTTTTTTTATTTCATTGGAGTGGCTGGATTGAGAGAGCAAATCAGTTTCCATCACGCCCGTGGTGCCATCTGATGTTTGCTTGCCATTTTAGTTTCGTAAAATGTACCTACGAGCTACTTTTTTGTTCATTGACGCATAGATTAATATACAACCATTGACGTTTCGTTCTCCGTCGAAGCAACTTGTGCGCATCGGTCCACGACCGATGCTAAAAATTACACTATATTTTCTAAATTCGAATATTATATTACAAAGAAAATAACGTAATCTTACTTTTAAAGGCTTTTTTCCGTTCAGATTACTATCATGTAAATTACCAGTTAAGTAAACCAATATTAAATAATCAATTTAAAACATGACTTAACGTTGCTTAGAGGCCGGTCCGGATCCGGACCATTGTTATTAGATCAGATGATGGTGTTATATTATGGCCTCAATTTGGTTCGAAAACAGATTGTAGTAATTGTAGACAGTCCGACTGGAAGCTTCTTGTAAATCCCAACAATTGTAGCTTTAATCCTATATTCTGGATAGAAAAAACTATAGAAATATTAAATTAAAGACGTAATTCTGCAAAATCATTTAACTTGTTTATTACAGTCAGAGGTGTGCCGAAGCCCGCTTCACGCACCGTCATCGCAGGCTGGGTAAAAAGCCTATTCAAGCTGTCACGAAGTACACGATGTGCAGTTGCCTCTAAAAGTTGGCTAGATAACCATCCCCTTGACGAAATCCTATCTCGAGAAAATTGGCAATCGGCTAAGACATTCCAGAATTTTTACAAACGAGAAGTAATGAAGTGTTGATTCAAATCTAAATGTTACACAGTAAAATTGTTTAATCTAATAATTAACCGGATCGTAGTTCCAATTAATTAACTCAGAATATTAATAACTTTAATTTGTTATTAAATTATTCTTTATTTTTCTTTGTGATTAGATCAACAACATATTAATTCATTAATATGTACCTTATGTGTTTCCTATGTACCTTTTAACATCTGTAATAAATGTACTTTCTGATAACTTAATTGTGTTTAACATTTTCCTATCACATTGGCGGTATCGTATAAGTGGCTAAACCAGGCGATAACAAACACGTCTCAATATAAAGCTAGGGTTGGGGTTGGGGTTTGTTAGGGTGCTGACTAAGACGACTACCAGAAAAGTGATGAATTAATTTGTAAAAGGTTATAAATTGAAGAATGATTTTTAATTAATTAATGTCTCTGAATCACCAAATTCTCACCACTAACATAGTTCTTAAGTACTTATTCACTAACACATATGGACCTTGTTGTTCGGAATAAATACACTTCTGGACACATCTATTGGCCCACCTTAGAGTTTAGGTTTCGATGGCCCCTACCGAAATCTGATTGCTAGATTGAACAAAAACTGTTGATGCAGTTTTAAACCTGATACATTTTACCATCTTTTTCGATCGTATTGTTTTAAATTTGAATTCAGAATACCATACGACATGGAGCTACGCCTAACAAGTCGGATATGCGCCTTGTTAAAGGCAATTGATTTTTGAATAAAAAAAACATGTTTTATCAAATAAAGGTTTCATTTTAATAACGCGTGTTGCCTCCATGGGCATCTACCACAGCTCTCATACGATTAGGCATAGAGTTTATCAACCGCTCTATGAAATTTTGAGGAATCATCTCCCATTCCTCTTCTATGGCAGTTTTCAACTCCTGCATCGTCTGGGCAACTGGCTGACGAGTCCTAACACGTCTTTTTAGCTCCTCCCACATGTGCTCAATGGGGTTCATGTCTGGGCTTCTGGCTGGCCAGTCCATAACTGTGATGTTCACATCACGAAGATATTCCCTGACGATGCCGGCCGCATGGGCTCTCGCATTATCATGCATAAAAAGGAAATTTGGGCCCACATAGTCCGCGTATGGTATCACGTGAGGTTCTAAGCACTCACGAATGTACCTTTCAGCATTTAATGTTGGCAGCCGTGGTCCTGTAACAACCTCAAATTGAGTTTTGCCGCTCGCGGATATACCGCCCCAGACAGTCCATGAGCCACCGCCATAAGCAACCCTCTCTTCAAAGCAGCATTGTGCGAAACGCTCTCCCTTACGTCGGTAGACCTTCTTCCTTCCATCATTGCCATGTAACACAATTTTAGACTCATCAGAAAAGAGTACACGGCTCCAATCTTGCTGTGTCCAATTTAAATGACTGCGTGCGAAATGAAGGCGCGCTGTTCGGTGGGCTCGCGTTAGTTTGGGCCCATTAGCTGGCTTGTGTGGTACCATATCGCGTTCTTTTAACCTTCTCCGAACAGTTCGAGTGCTCACAGATACTCCGTGGAAGTCGCGAAGTTGGTTTTGTATCTCAATGGAGGTAAGGTGACGATTTCTCAAGCTGGTCGTCACGATGAATCGATCCTGCCTTTCAATTGTGACCTGAGATCGTGGCCTTCCTTGGCGACGAACAAAGCCGCCAGTCTCTAGGTACCTCCGATAAACATTTCGGACCGCAGATCGACTTAAATTAAGTTGAGCACTCACGTTTCTTTGGCTGTGTCCGGCCTGAATAAGTGCCACAGCTTGGGCGGCGACTTCAGGTGAAGTATCCATAGATTATTGATAGAACCTCACCTTAATGTTAAGAATAAGTAATGTTTGTTGCAAAACCAAAGATATCAATCACTTTTTCAAGAATTAAATCCAAGTAAACCAATAAAACCAAGTTTTCTTAGTATTCGATTATTTGATATTAACAAACAGGCTCCAAATTGTCTTTTGTTTCTTTAAATTCTGTGTTCGAAATTCAAAAAAAGACTATTGAATAAAATTGTGAATGTCCCAGGTTCAAAACTGCATAAAAACTTTTTGCTCGACCTAATATAAAATTTTAGCTAGGACCAAATGAAACTGAAAATACAAGATGGGCCAATAGATGTGTCCAGAAGTGTAGTTATTTAATTTGATTTTGATTTGATAAAGCTTCCAGTCACGGTCAAGTAATCTAATAGAAGCGTTTTACCTGAAGTAAAACTCATATCAAAATACTTACCTCACTGGAAGCTTTAAGTTTACTTCTGCCTGGTTATATTGAGCCAATGAACAAAAAAGTATCTCGTACATTTTACTAAAATGGCAAGCAAACACCAGGTGGCGCCACTGAGTAGGTTAAACCAGTACTAAAATAGATAAGAAATTGACGGAAACGAATATGCTCTCACAATATACAGCTAATATTCGTTTTATTTCAGGTAAAACGCTTCTATTTTTCTTTAATGTCTTTCAGCATAAACTGCAAGGAGGTAAAGTATTTAACTTGTAGGTATATCTGTGTATGAGGTTTTAAGACCTAAATCATGTTTTATTTACATGCATGAGTCTAAATATGAAATATTTCCTGTATGTCTAAAATAAAACGTCAACGGAATCCGTGCAACCCAACCCACACTAATAAATCGACTGACAAAAATCGTAATCCCGCTGCACAAGACATAAAATCCTATATAAAAACTTAATAACACTGGCTTGCAATAAACTTTTAAACAACATAAAACTAAAGAAGAATATCAAATTTCTAAAAAAAGAACACTAAAAATAGAACACCAATTTCTCACATCTATAAATTCGACTGACGACTAACGCAAAGCTGGGTCCAGACGAGCTTAAATTACGCCGGCGGCTTCCACGTCGGGCCTTATCGAGCCGCTCTCTGTTCACAGTGCATAAATCACTTGCACGGTCCTGATACAGTTGGCTCGTGTGCACGCAGCCTAACATCTTCGTCGGTGACGTTAATCTTGTGTTATCAGCTAGTGTTGAAGGTGGGAGGTAATTAGATGGTGTAACGTACCACTAAGTGGTGATAGCGGTGACTTGCAGTGCTACTATTTAGGTATATTCAAAGCGCATGTTATTTACAAATACGGCACTGATGACTCAATGTTACTGACAAATGGCACTGTCTGGATAGCGACTTGACTCCAGCAGTGCACAGACCCTCCTATCCAGGGCATCAATTTCTGTCTGAGTCCATTTGAGTATGCCGAAAGAATACAGCAAAACTGGCATGATCCAACCGTTGAAAGCGTGTACCTTGTTTCCGCCTGACGGAAGACTGTTTAGCACCTTATTCTGGTATTATTATCTGGTACTCCCTCAACATTTGTTGATTGTTTCTTGTCGGCAATATTGATACCTAATGCTTCCGAAAAACACTTGTAGCTTTCTGTTGAGGAGAGGGATCTAAGATGTATAGAATCCGAGAGTTGAGTTCCCACGGATTCCATAATCTCCCCTCGCTTCACATGCATGACTGCACATTTGTCTACACCAAATTCCATCCTGATGGCGCTACTGAAAGTTTCTGTTACCTTCAGTAGCTTCATCAGTTGCAAATTGTTGGGGGCAAAGAGTTTCAGATCATCCATGTAAAGAAGGTGAGATAAATAATAAATAAATAAATATCCCTGGACATTTAGGGGAACAGTTCCCCTGTCAATTTTTTTTAATAGATTTTCTACTTTATCAGGTTATAGGTTGATTTGTCAAATTTGACAGTTTCGGGTAGCTTTATGTGCTGGCGTCTGAACCTATATTTTTTTAATTTGACGTGTAAAAATGAATACCAATATTAATGCATAAGTTGCTTCCCCAAGCATCTCCCAACCAACTAAAAAAATATGAGCATTATTTAAACTAAATATTTTTGCCAATTCAATTGGCATGAAACCATGGGAAATTGTGATTGGCAGTTTTACACGTGGCATAGAAGTCTAATTTTCCGTATAAACTGAACTTGATTGGACGGACCGACGAACAACTAATATTTTTGCAGAATTCCCCGCTTTGTTTGTGCTGTTCCTACCTTTATGCACTAGTACGTACTGCGTAATTGAATTCAAACTAAATTGGAAATCATTTTTTTTTTTTTTTTGGTCCTTTTTCTTGTGACTGGCTGGCGATGAAACAAAAAAAGTGCTTAAAAACTTTAACCATTGCACAATCAAGGGTCAAAAAGTGCTACATGGATCTTTTGGCACTCGAATCACGTTGGCCAGGGGGGCGTTGTTAGTAAACATAATTAAACAATTTTTGTGACATCATCATCATATTTTAATATCATCACGCCTGTAATCCCCGAAGGTTAGGCAGAAGTGTACCAATTAGTAACTACACCGACATTGCGCCTTATGTTTGTCTTATGTAATAGAGAAGCGAGACTCGAGAGCGAACAAATCCAGACTCCGTAGCTAGGGAGAGAACCTCACGTCCCAGCCGCCGCGGGAGAAGCACCGGGCGTCGGGGGCCACGTCGTGATGGCTCTCCGCCACCGTAGGCGCGGGCCTGTGGACGGTGAGTAATGGGCTAGCTCGCCGTCCGTCCATCGTATGACGACAAGCCGTATCGACGGCGCGTTCGTGTTCCACGCGCGCCTCAAAAAGATGTCAGCAATCATGAGGGGCCCGCAAGGGCCGATGCCTGCCAGGGCTGCGGGACTGTTCGAAAGAGATACCGCGGCCCTGGAGCATAAAGGGCAAAAGAAGGAACATGGATGGTTTTTAGTCAGTAAAAGTCTGACACTCCCTTCCGCTCCGCCCATAGCGGGAGGAGTCATTTGATAATTTCCCATCCGAAAAAAAATAGACTCCGTAGCTGCTAATGAGAAATTCCTATTACCCGACCCGGGAATCGACCCCAGGACCTCATGCTCTGTTTCGGGAGGTACCTGCACCGAATGGGGGGGGAGGAAACGCCCGGGTGCTTTCATTGCGAGGATCGCCCGTAGGACGCGGTGGAGCACACCGTGGAGGTCTGCTCCGCTTGGGCGGAGCACCGCCGTGTCCTCGTAGCGGCGATTGGCGGCGGCGACCTCTCGCGTCCGGCCCTGGTTAAAGCCATGGTCCGGGGCGAGAGGGAATGGGAAGCCGTCGCCTCCTTCTGCGAAGCAGTCATGCTAGCGAAGGAGGCGGCGGAACGTGAGAGGGAGATAGCCTCAGCCTCACGTCCCGGCCGCCGCGGGAGGAGAAGCACCGGGCGTCGGGGGCCACGCCGTGATGGCTCTCGGCCACCGTAGGCGCGGGCCTGTGGACGGCGAGTAATGGGCTAGCTCGCCGTCCGTCCGTCGTATGACGACGGGCAGGCCGTGTCGACGGCGCGTTCGTGTTCCACGCGCGCCTCAAAGAGTTGTCAGCAAACGGGAGGGGCCCGCAAGGGCCGGTGCCTGCCAGGGCTGCGGGACTGTTCGAAAGAGATACCGCGGCCCTGGAACATAAAGGGCCAATGAAGGAACATGGGTGGTTTTTAGTCAGTAAGAGTCTGACACTCCCTTCCGCTCCGCCTAGAGCGGGAGGAGTCATTTGATGATTTCCCACCCTACAAAAAAAAAAAAAAAAAAAGGACCTCATGCTCAGCAGTCGTGATTGTGATTACAGACCAACGAGGTGTGTTGCTAGAAAGCTTCCATAACTTACGGCCAAATAAACTAAAAAGTAATCCTGCAATTCTAAAATTAATGATTAACTTCGAATTAACTACGTATTCTTAAGATTGCGACATTAGCAAACTTTACAATTTCAAGTGTCTTTATTAAGGAGATACTTGCTTTGATCAAATATTAAGACGCAAAGACAAAATGGCGGAGTTCGGGAATGAGTGCACTCAAACCGAATTTTATATGTCCCACGATGAATGTTAACGTTCACTGGGAAGTAAGACGTTCAAGGGGGTTACCATGACGTCATAAAGCAGAATTGTTTTAATGTCACTCCAGTGTGGGAAAGAGATAAGAATAATTAAGAATAAGAATAATTTATTTCAAAAAAGTAGGTATTAAAAAAGTGTACATTTATGTGCAGTAGTGTTATTTCTAAACAATTGTATAATTAGTGCTTATAAGTAAACTATTACTAAAATAATATAACTGTTGCAAGTTACGATAATGACGAAATCAAATGTTAGGTTAGGTTAGATGGAGCTATAGAAGACACCTAGCGTCATCTTTTTCCCACTCTGGAATAAGATCAAAACAAAACTGTTTTAAGAGGTCATGGCAGACCACCACCGGTGCCCATATTTATAATATTTGAAAGCGTAAAATCTCTTATTTTTTATAGTGTTTTTATTGGACTATGAAATTTAAAGGCTTAAAGTTTCACACCATTGAGTTTGGGACGAATAAAATTCTGATGAAAATGTTATGACGGAACATTACAGGTCGGAAAATCGAAAGAAATTGTTGACACATTGTTTTCATGTACGCGGGCTCAGGGTATGCAACTTGCGTCTAGTGACCACGTGTGTGCGACACTAGTTCTTCGCGTTAATATGGTGGCTTGTGGCATGGCCTTAACAATTTTTTTTTCATATTTTGTTTTTTCTGCAGTCCAAAGCGATAGCGAGCAATACAACTGAAGAGACAACAAACAGCCGTGCGGTGTGACGCAGAAGTACTAGGAGGGCTGACCCCAATTAAATTGTGATAGGTCCTAGCTAGGAGAAAAAAGAAGTTTTCTATGCAGTCGCTGACGCAAGACGCGTGTCAACGAGGTCAAACGACACGAGGTTATAGTGATTTGAACCTTAAATTGATCAAACATGAGACATTTACTTTAAAATGTTTTCTTTTTAAATAATATAATAAATAATAATATTTTCACATTAGGGTTTAAAGGCTAGGCAGATATTGATATGCGCACAGGATGCGGTTCAAGGCGATTTGTTTTTTTAATAACAATAATAATAAGTTTAAAATTGAACCACAAGACCACTTTATGTCAAGCACCATAAAATCTAACTTCCACATTTACTTATGTTATCAAAGCATTAAAAAATGCAAGGTGTTGAAATTCGCCTATACAAAAAAATCCATACCCTCATCATCAATAGTAACTATATAGGTCTACAAAGCAAAATTATTTTCTTATGAAATAAGCAGTACCTTTGTGCTCTTCTTGATAGAAGATATTTGTAATGTCCTGTTAAGTATTTTGTGTGTACATAAATAAATAAATAAACTACCTCTCATTGATAATTCTAAGCCTACAAAAAAATTGTTTTAAATGCATCCAACAACTACTACTGACTAACGCAACAACCACATGCTGGCTGCATGCACAAGTGATGTGCCTATAACAACCAACAAGACCGTATACAGCTAGTGACGTGCTGCTAAGCACTTTTACCTGTTAGTGTCGCATTGTTTCATTAAAGCAGAAAGGAAATACCGTGCAGCAGTTTTTAGGGTTCCATACCTTAAAAAGAAAAAAGGATAGAATCACTTTGTTGTTCGTCTGTCTGGCAAGAACCTTTTTCTCAAGAACGCGTCAAGGTGTCAAATTGAAATTTATGGGTCTACGGTTTCTTTGCAGCTGTGAAAACATCAAACGTAAGTAAACGCGATCAAAAGATATGACCGTTTATGTCGCATATATTCACATATTTCGAGATTTCACAAGGAAATCAAAACAAATAGGGACCCGTTGACATAGAATTATGAAATTTGGAACCGTAATAAATACGTAGTTTAATGACAAAATTTGCTACAAGTTTGGACGGAACCCTCGGTGCGTGAGTCCAACTCGAACTTGGTCAGTTTTTGTAATTTAGTTAGATAGACGGGACACTTTTGGAATTTTGTGCTAAATAATTGATATATTTTAGCTGTCTAAAATTGGATTTCTCTTAGTTGTGTCACTTAGCTTGCTGTTTTTGCGACAAAATAGGAGATGAATATTTTATAGTTAGGAAGTAGGTACTGTATTTTCATTCAACGCTTTTGAAAATTTAATATTTTCATCAAAGATTTTGAAACCGTATAAATTACAATCACTCGATATCTCTATGTCCTCGATATCTCTATGTCCTCGATATCTCTATGTCCTCGATATCTCTATGTCCTCGATATCTCTATGTCCTCGATATCTCTATGTCCTCGATATCTCTATGTGTGTAGGTAAGTAGACCGTATTGAAGGTTCTAAATTTTCCCGCGAATGCGTTTTCATTTTATTTTGGCTGTAAGATTAATCACAACATAGTACGAGTATAAAACAAAGTCGCTTTCTCTGTCCCTATATCCCTATGTATGCTTAAATCTTTAAAACTACGCAACGGATTTTCATGCGGTTTTTTTTTAATAGATATAGTGATTGAAGAGGAAGGTTCATATGTATAATACATGCACCCGTGCGAAGCCGGGGCGGGTCGCTAGTATTCTATATAATTATTATACTTAGCATTCTATGATTTAAAACCAAGGTTTTGTAGTTCTACTATGTTTTTTTAGAACAAGCAATAATTACGACAATTAGAGAGACATCCTATCTAGAGGTGTCTGATGAGATGACGAGTAATAGAGAAGTATGGAAGAAGAAGACATGTTGCGCCGACTCCAAATGAATTGAGACAAGGGCAAGAGAATGATGATGAGACATACATCTTCGTGATCGGATCCTGTAGGTTTTTAGGTACTTAGGTACACAACCCCAAAACCTAATGAAACATAACACGACTTATAGGCCTAAAACATGCTTACACAAGCACCCACAGCTCAAGTATACTAAAACACAGCTTATGAATGAAAAAATAAACCAGATTTCATATATGCGGCACTTAAAATCGTATCAATCAATTCTGACTACGGCAGCCCTCGCATCATACATTATCAAAGGCGTTACTTGGACGTCTTCCATTCGCTGATATACATTTGTACTGGATGCGACTGGAAAGATGATGAGCAGTCCCTAGATGCAAAAAGGATGAACTCACATACATGCATAAATACAAACCTTTTTCCCATGGTGACAGACGCTATAGTACGCCACCATACACCATCCTCACATCCTCATTTTGCTTCGTCCGCGTTCAGTTCATGCCTATAGTCATAAACGTACGCCTGATGCAAGTACTACGCAGCAAAGCAAAACTGCACCAAACTAAGTACGTAAATTGTGTTCTGATATTAGAAAGATTTCTGGTAAACCAGTTACTACAATTACTGACAAAATCTAAAGGCATGTGTTTGAATGTTAGAAACATAACCTGCGTTAGTTCCCATTGCTTCAAAATAAGAAATGGTTAATATTGGTCATCAGACAACGTTTTTTTTTTCATTATTATAACGACGTAAACACACTGTCTGCCCCTCCATCCGCACAAAGTGTCGTTCGGCCCAACGCGGTTTTCCTTTCCTCAGCAGCTACGTCTATAACAAAGTCAATAAAATTTTAAATATATACCCAATGTGCAGATCAAAATGCAAAAGAACTGTTACGGAATGGCTACTTAAATTGGACTATGCAGAGACTGAAAATTTACTAAATATATTAAAATAATTTTGCCTAATCAAATTAACTTTGGATCGCGTTTCACCTTTTCAACCAACACACACAGACACATACACACACTCCCGGACATGTGGGTGCTTACGCCCAGTGCCATATGCGGGTGCGGGCGTGAGGACCTATTTTGCGCTCGCGGACACACAACACTCTCCAAAGACACTCATTGCACATAATTTTGTTTTGTACTTTATTCTCTCATTCTCACTACTTGGATTCTCATACTTTTGAAACGTTTTAGTACGTAAGTGCAACTAAATATTGTAATTTTAAGGGTGTGAGCCTGGAGATCTGTCATACAGGTCTCGAACCCAGTATAGACTCCAGCTCTCACAAAGGTTTGAATCTGCCTGTCAACTGTAAACTATGTTACAAAATTGTACCTTTTTGAGAGAAATAAATTACTATTGTATTGTATTGTATTGTATTGTATTATTATCAGTAGAGTTTTCCTGAAAGTTTATAAGGTAGTTTAATTACCGATGACAAATGTCTAGTTGGGTTCAAAATGATGTACTGAACACGTGCGCCGTTTGTTTTCGGTGTACTTTCCACCAAGAGTATCTGTCAACTACAGATTGACACTTCTAGCCCGCATACATCTAGACATCCCCGAATTTCCTTACAATCTTAACTTTGCCGTCACCGAAATCCATTCACACCTTTATCCCTTCAATCACAACTGTCAAATTTTCCTTTTTCAACCGTAAAAGTATGTTGGTAAAACAGTTAATGCCCTGAATACTATCTCACGGACGTATATTTTAGCTGTTAGCAAAATGTTAGCGATTTGAGCATATCCTTGTAACAGTTGAGACAAACCTTATTTGTGTTATTGGTTTTGTTAATGTTGAATGGAATAAGTTTTTATGGCGCTTGTTAGGATTTCAGTCAATGTGTTTTCTTGAAAAAACTGAAATACATAACATCACGCCTGTAATCCTCGAAGGGTTAGGCAGAGATGTACCTAATAGTACACCTACATTTCGCCTGTTATGTTTAAGTCCCATGTAATAGGGGGCGCACCTATTACATAAACTAGGCACAAATCCAAACTGCGTGGCTGCTACTGAGAAATTCCTAATGGAAAAACTCAATAACACTTTGCCCGACCTGGGAATAAAACCGAGGAACTCATGCTCAGCAGTCGCGCGGACAACAAAAGTGATCCTATAAGGGTTCCTTTTTGCTTTTGAAGTACGGAACCTTAAAAAGAATGTTCTCATATTTACCTCACCTGAAAACCTAAATGTTATTACAGTGTGTAAAAAATCTGGCTCTCTCAGGGTTCTTGGCAGGACACTCATAAAAAAAATGGCACAGTATTATATTATATTAATATTTTAAGAGAAAACTTTGCTTATTTGTAAAAATTCTTGTTACTGCCGATCACATCATTAATGTCTTACCATATGATAATTAAGAAAGTCATAACGAGGCCATTAGAATTTTTCCTCAAGCGAAAACTTTTTTTATATCTGATAATTTGTAGCAATTTACGAAAAAAAAGTTTACTAATAAAGTTATTATCATTTGAAGCTAAGGAGTTTTATAAGGTAGCTAACTTCCTAAACTGTTCAAGTAATTAAAAAACACCGTAAAATCTACATGACACTAGAACCACAACCAACGCGATTTACCATCTCAAAGTAACAAACTAAAAATGCCAACCTCAAAAAATCCAATCGAGAAGTATTTTCACCGCATGACGTGTTATCATTATTATTTATTTTTCTTTCTTTTTCTGTCCAAGCTGCCTACATTCTGGCACGTTCTGAGTCTGATATTCCTGTCTCCTCCGATGACGTTTACTTGTAAAGGAGTGGCTAACTCCTCGGGTGATCAGTGTCCTTGCACGGAGCCTATTTGGGATAGAAGTGTGTTTACGGAGACCATGCAGACTAAATACGGGATTGTCTGTGAAAGGATGTGGCTTGTCAGCTTTTCTCAAAGCATGCTGTATTTTGGAACTTTGCTTGGTTCTTTGTTGTTCGGATTCATGTCTGATAGGTGAGTGTCGTAAAAACTTGTGGTTTATAATAACTATAATCGACTGTAACAGTTCAGTGATCTAATATATTCGTTTGTGTTCTTAAGTTTTTTTGTTGTCCTGGATCAACAAATTAAACAATATGTCGTAATTCCTTGAAATTGTCGGTCTAAAAAAATCTTCATACGTTTCACTGTTGTTTAAAACCGTTCCCATAATTTTACGTTTTAGGCCAATTATTATTTCCTATTATTCAATAGGAACACACCAATTTTAGCAGCGTCTACGTTGTAATAAACCATGTTCTCGATTTAATTATTATCCTCGATATTCACGTCAGATAAAAGCGTTTCGTCACTCAAAATTAATTTTAAAATATTGATGAACGTCCGCACACGTTTCCAATTAATTACGTTAAGCACCATCCGAGAGTTTACATTGTCATCTGGAAATTACTATGAACTGAATTTTGATATAAACGCGCCGCCGCCGCGCCGCGCGCCACGCCGTGGGTATTACGTGGAATATTCCGAGTGGTCTCAAACATGAAGTTGAATAGGTACACAGTCTGGGATAGTTTAGGTACAATTACAAGGTAAACAAAGTTCATGGCAAAATTAAAGTTTAGATCCAATCTTTATTGAGGCGAATGGCAATCGTTACAGATGCTGATAATATTCGAGAACAGAACAACTGATTCTTCTCAATAAAGTGTACTCATATGGAGAAGTAACTAGGAGATGCTCCTCAATAACTACCAATAACAACCTTAAAACTTTATGTTATCTGCATTTAACGCACACCAAATTTGAACGTTAAATTATTTCTAGAAAATTTAAACCTCTTAAGAAAACATATGAAAAGAAATGATAAAAACATTATTATGTGGTGACTGGAACATAGATGCTATAAAGGTAGATAGACATAGTGTCCATTAAAAAAAATACAACATAAATAATCATAATATTACCTCTTGTATCGACTTAATTACTAGAATCATACCCAATGTTAAAGCCCCAAATGCACTACCTAGCTCTATCTGATCACGAAACCTGACAATCCATATGTTTTGGTAACGGTAGACACCACGAATATTAAAAGGCCATTTTTTTGAAAAAAGATGCGATTTCAATCAATATAATATAGATAAGTTTGTAAAGTGTTTATCTTCATTGTCTTTCTCAGATAATTACCAGACTGAAGATACTGACATTGCATTTAATTATTTCCATGACATTCTACTATTATTTTATGACTAGCTATTGTCCGCGACTTCGTTCGCGTGGAATTTTTGGTGTGTATGTGAGAGACTGCCTCGTTGGTCGAGTGGTCGCAAGTGCGACTACTAAGTATGAGGTCCTGCGATTGATGCCCGGGTCGGGCAGTGTTAAAAAAATGTTTATTTTAATTACATAAAGTTATAACTCACATGATTTAGAGATCACCTTTTAAGCAAGGAGATGCTTGTGTGACTCCGCTCTTCCACTTTAAATTAAACAACGTATGCATTTGAAAAAAATGCTATAAATAATAGTGTTATTGGGTTATTTCATCAGGAATTTCTCAATAGCAGCCACGGAATCTGGATTTGGAAATAGGCTCGCCCCCTATCACATGGACTTCAACGTAATAGGCGAAATGTAAAAGGTGTACGATTAGGTACACTTCTGACTAAATATTCAGGGATATTATGGCGTGATGTGTGAGAACTGACTAGCTGATCAAAATGTTATAATGTGGGTGATGACTACAAATTGAAGTCCAGAACAAAATCAAATGGGGACGACATGGCTTACAAACCATTTATTTTGACGCTATACAACCACCTTTTCAAAGTGAACCTAGTCTAATACCGTTCCGTATACAACATTTAATGACGTATTATTTTCCGCAAGCACGTGCAAGTTTTGGGCACTAAATAACCAACATATAATAATTGACCGTGTGAAAAGCATGGAGTGCACAGTTGAATGCCTGTCACTTTCATGGTTTGGCCCTGGGATCTGGTGATCGTCATTGTAAAAGCCAATTTTAAGGGAAAATTGTAACATCTTAAATTGAAATAACAAGTTGAAATAGTGGGCATGCGGGGAATTAAAACGCTGTCTCCTTTAGCAGCTCCGTTTTTATAATGTTACTGCTCAGCTCTGTGATACGAAGCCTGGTGCCGTTGCACAGTCTGGTTGCATCAAGGTTTCGCATAACCAGAACTGGCACGCCAACTTTAAGCTCCAGCTGATGGGACAGCAAGCCCGTTAATACCAGGGATTTGAGAAATTCAATGGGGTAGGCAGTACTATCGTCATTAGCCATCACAGTGTCTATGGATGTGTATATTTTGAATCGCCGACGATCATGTCAATATTTCTTTTTACTGACCTACTCGTTCTTTGGCTACAGCGCTGCCCACTCACACAACCACTGGGGTAGGCAGTACTATCGTCATTAGCCATCACAGTGTCTATGGATGTGTATATTTTGAATCGCCGACGATCATGTCAATATTTCTTTTTACTGACCTACTCGTTCTTTGGCTACAGCGCTGCCCACTCACACAACCACTCTTTATTTTTTATATTAACCTCCAAATTGAGAAAAACGTGCATGTCATGTTCCTTCTTAGCCCTTTGTGTTCCTGGGCCATGGTGTCTCTTTCGAACAGTCCCGCAGCCCCGACAGGCATCGGCCCTTCCGGTTTGCTGAGTCTGATCTTTTTGAGGCGCGCATGGAACACGAACGCTCCATCGACACGGCCTGTCGTCATAAGACGGTCGGATGGCGAGCTAGCCCATTACTCACCGTCCACAGGGTCTAAAGTCACCGAACGACGCCACCCATCAGCGCCTGGTTGCCGCCTCTAATGCATGCTTCTGTGACATTGTGCACTGGTCCCATACTATTAACTTCTTCTGCTGCAAAAGGACTCCCCCGGTTTTGGTGATGTTGTATGTTGGGGTATTTTCGCTTGCAAGATTCAGCGGCAATTTGAAAATAGAATGTGCAGTCCGGCCACCCTTAAGCAAAGTTACAGCAATGCCTGAAGAAGCCATAACCACAGTTATATGACGGCACGGCGCAGTGGCTGAGCAATTGATTGCAGCGCTGCGTGTCGCGGGTTGGATTCCCACTCGGAACTTATCAAGTTTTAATTTTGTTTTGATTTTTAAACTTTTTAGAGACTTTATTTAGTAATGAGTTGTACGTAGTACTTATTACTTCCATGCAAAAAGTAAACACAAAAGGAAAAATAAAACCAAATTAATTTTCAGTCATTCCGACTACAATTCGACTGAAACTTATTTACTTAAAATTAAATTTATCATAGAAATCGCGTAAGAGGTTACTAACTAAATTTTAAACATTTATATCTTTTGCGTCTGTTGGTCGATTTTGATGAAATAAACTCTAAATGTTACTCGGAACAATGCTACTTATGTTTCAATATTTCGATTTTAAATACAATGAGGGATTTTTACGTGATGCGCGCACAAACGAAAAACAGACAAAAATTCTAAAAATTTTAGAAATGGGTTCTGTGTGTGATCCTTTAACACCCCTACTATTATTTTTTTTTTTCTAAATATTTTCAATGTACAGAAACACCACGTCTACAGATGTATTATATGATTGTATTGATTTATGTTTCCCCAAAATCAAGTTTAAAATAACTATTAAGCCCTATACACATAATTGGATAACAAAAGGTATAAAAAATGCTGTATAAACGAACGACGCCTCTATATCTAAAATATCGTCTCTCAACAGCAAATATAAAACGTCAAAAAAATATACTGCTATTCTAAAAAGATGCATGTTGCAGGCACAAAAAGGCGAGAACACACGTTATTTGTCTCAATCCTGTAACAAATGTAAAGAAAAAAATGTAATAAAAAGTAATACCAGCGAAAAACAAAATTCTCATGACATAAATAAAGAAGAAAGCAAGAAAGTAGCCTCATTGTTGCAGCGCGTGCGTGGCAGTAGCAACAGTATCCTGCAGATGGTTGTATCTCGTGCGGATTGCCCTATCCAGAACAAATGGTTGCGTATTGTGATGGGTTTTGACTAACGTAGTGCGTAAGGTATTACTAACACAATGTAATTGTAATAATTTATTTCTTTGTATTTTATTTTATTTATTTTGTATGGATTAATTTTTGATCTGAAATAAACTGATTAATAACAATAAAATTCAGTTAGACAATCAAACTTACAATCAACCTGAAAAGATAGCTGACATTTTTAATATTATTTTTATTGATCTATTGATCCATACATACCAACGATGACTTACCCACTGCGCCAAACACTATGTATTTGACCTCAACTAATGACACCAATGTGTATAAAATAATAAACTCTTTAAAATCAACCAACTCTACAGGTACATACAGGTACGTAGTCAAACGCTTGCGTCATATCGCAATACAAATTCTCTTGTCCATACTTACTACAGTTACTTTATACAAGAAGTCATAGACATTGGCTGCCGGTTTTTTCTAAATCCTTCTGCTCATCTACTACCATGATTGTGTTTCTTTTCAAAATACGAATACAATTCTTTATAAATAAATTTTTCAAAAATTTAAGATATGATCGGAATGAGAGCAATTGGACTGTAGTTAACCATCTGTGCATTATCGTTCTTTTTAAATAATGGTTTTACTATTATTATAGATACTTTAAGGGCATCTGGAAGGGCTTTTTTTTTTTTTTGGTGGGTGGCAAATCATCAATTGACTCCCCCCCCCCCCCCGCCCTGGGTGGAGCGGAAGGGAGTGTCTCAGACTCTTACTGACTAAAAACCACTCATGTTCCTTCATTGGCCCTTTATGTTCCAGGGCCGCGGTATCTCTTTCGAACAGTCCCGCAGCCCTGGCAGGCACCAGCCCTTGCGGGCCCCTCCCAATGCTGACAACTCTTTGAGGCGCGCGTGGAACACGAACGCGCCGTCGACACGGCCTGCCCGTCGTCATACGACGGACGGACGGTGAGCTAGCCCATTACTCACCGTCCACAGGCCCGTATCTGGAAGGGCTGCGGGACAGTTCGAAAGAGATACCGCGGCCCTGGAACATAAAGGGCAAAAGAAGGAACATGGATGGTTTTTAGTCAGTAAAAGTCTGACACTCCCTTCCGCTCCGCCCAGAGCGGGAGGAGTCATTTGATGATTTCCCATCCGAAAAAAAAGGGCATCTGGAAATACACCTGCACGTACACTTAGATTTATAGGGTACAGATAAAGTCTGATACATATTTGAGTACATTTGTAGAAATTCCGTCATATCCTGTGCTGTTTATGGACTTTAAAGACTTTAAAATGTTGTTTATGTCTCCAGGTAGGCTGGGGGAAATATAAATTGAATCTTGACACGGTATAACTTTTGATGTAACATTAATTCCTGAGTCTTGAATTGGTTGAATTTTGTCTACGAAAAAATTATTAAATGCATTAGCTATTTCATGGGGGTCATTTATTATTTTATTATATACGTTAATCTGTGTAACTGATTTTTTAGGGAAACACGTTTTTTAAATTTGAAATAATTTGTTAAAAAAAAAGATTATTAAATAATGCTCTGCATTTTTATCAATTCATATTAGCCATATTATGAATTTGTCATGTATGCAAAGTTCACGGTTAAAATTCTCAATTATAGAATAGAAGAATAGAAGTGAGAATAATTACCGCCCCTAAACACTCATACCAATATTATCAAAGTTCTTCGAAACGGTCATGCATCAAAAACTCTCCGATTTTTTATCCAAATACAAAATTCTAAGTGAAGATCAATTTGGTTTCAGAAAGAATAAATCGACCGCAGCAGCTTGTTTTGCTCTATCAAAATTAATAACGAAAAGCCTTAATGATAAACTACCAAATAGTCTCCATTTTTCTAGATAAGTCCAAGGCTTTTGATTTTGATTCCGATTGAACCACTGTAAATTTATAAATTAGACCGATATGGGCTAAAGGGAAACGCGTTGAAATTTGTATCTTTGTACACCAAAACAGACATGAATTTGACTTGCATAATGATGCAAATGCACTTTTATACAAAAAAGTGCATTTGCTTAATGTTCCTAGACGTAGAATTAAACTGTTTTCTAATAGTATACTGCATGTACATTAATTGTTTATAACAAATTACCTGATGGCTTTAAATGTAAATTATTTAACTTTCTTTTAAACAATTAATATATTACTCGACTGAAAATTTTATGACTGAAAAATGTACCTAAATATTTAACATTATTGCCTAATTAGTTTTATCTCCTTGACCTTATTGAATGGATCTCTTTTATTTTTCAACGTATTTAAATTATTTTTAATTTCAATTCGAATGATTAATAATTTATTTTTTATGAAATGATGACCCATAATTTTATAAACCATATTTATACGCCGGAAACGGCAGAATATTATGATCTTAAATTCCTAACACATTATGAACATAGCAACGACAAATAAATGCATTCATTTATTCATACCATTTTCAGGTTCGGCCGCCTTCCCACTTTCTCATTAGGCTTCCTCACCATTGCCGTCGCAGGCTGCCTGGTTAGCATCATGCCAACAGCGGCATCCTTCATCTTCATGCGATGCATCGAAGGCATAGGAGTGGGTGGCTGCATCGTCACTGGCTACGTCCTCTGCGTGGAATACTGCGGTATCAGATACAGGGAAATGGTGTCAGCCCTCTTCCATATCCCGATAAACGTGGGCCATATGTCACTGGCAGGACTATCGTATATTATGAGGCATTGTGACACCTTGCAACTGATATTGTCGCTTCCGATGTTCTTGTGTGTGACGATGTGGTGTATTAGTTTGGAGTCGCCTAAGTGGTTGTTGGATAAAGGAAATATTGCAAAGGCGACGTTTGTGATGGAAAAGATTCAGAAATTGTAAGTGTCTGTTTCTTTTTAGTATACAGTTAAAGTAGTAGATAACACATGTCTACACCCACCCGCAATAGCTTTAGTTTATCCGTGATCATGGTGCTTGCAACAGCGCCGAAATATCGGGAACTCAAAACAAACAGTGGACATGGTAAATATCCCGTTTCTAGTGTTAATTATAACATCATGTCTGTAATCCCTGTAGGGTTACGCAGAAGTGTGGCTAATAGTACACCTACATTTCACCTGGTTTAAGTCCCATGTAATAGGGGGCGAGCCTTTTGTCACCAATCGGGCACCAATCTTCAAATCTAGAAATGAGCAGATATAAGAAAGATCCAATATTTAAGCTAATGGCACTTTAGTGACCACGCTTTTGTCAAATAGGTGAGTATACCTGATGCTCTGAATTGATTTTCGAGCGTGCTACGTAATCATTATATCAGTTTCTGTTCCAGCAACCGCAAACCAACGGACACGATCAAAACAGAATTGGAAGAGTATCACGCAGCAATGTCCTTAAAGAATCAGAGTAATCTGAAGTTCTGGCAAATATTCCGCCATAGGAAGCTCACGATCAACCTCATGTGTATGTCCGTCATCTACTTTGTATGTGGGATGGGGTACTACGGAGTATCCCAGTACATCGGGAAGATGAGTGGAGACATCCACGTGAACGTCGCTGTCTCAGGAGCAATGCTCATACCAGGAACCATCATCACTGCATTCTTACTCCAATATCTTTCAAGAAGATGCTTCTTAATGGCAACCAGCTTTCTATCAGGGATATTCATGATCATAGTCGTCATTATACCCGAACATGACCCTAATTGGGAAAGGGTAGTTTTTGCCTGTATTTGTAACGCTTTCTTCTTTATGTCTTTTATTATTGTGTTCTTGTACGGTGTCGAGTTGTTTCCGACTTCTGTTAGGAATTCTGTGTTGGGATTTTTGTCAGTATTGTCTAGATTGGGTCAGATTGTTGCTCCGCCGATTAATGCTCTGCCTCAAATAGTTTCGGGGATAATTTTTGGAGTAATGGCAATTATAGGTGGATTGTTGTGTTACCCATTACCAGAGACAAAGAATACAGAGCTGCCGTCTTCTCTGGAAGATTCCAAGAGCCTTGAATCTAAACCTGGACCGAAAAATGTTCAAATAAACTAAAATAAGTATAAGATAGGAATATCTCATACTTATTTTAGATTATTTGTTAGAAATAGATCTATAGAAAGTTTCGCATTTATAATATTAGTAAGATACCTAGTAGGAAGTGAGTGAATATTGTATGACTACTAAATAAAGCATCACAATCATATTTCATATAATGCATTTACGTGTTTTTTTTTAGTAACGAGTAACTAATAATACTTAAACGAATCCCTTCATCGAACTCGAATCCGGTACACCGAAAAAATCCCGGCAAATCTGCTATCACGGTCAATCACGGAACGCAAAAAGATGTACAAGCACTTTGGTTCCCGAACTCCTGGACTCCGGGACTGCGCGTCTAGCAATTTACAGTAAAACAAAGCAAGCCTACGACACTGTTATTTTCAATAAGCTCCCTATACACAGGATAATGAAAAAAGTTTTTATAACCGACAATGCGGAGTAGCTAAGTGGGATAAAGTATGATGTTTTTAACTTGTACAATATGTAAGAATATTGTTTTATAGCTTGGATGTGAGAGGTTTTTGTACTTTTTTCCATTTGTCTGGATTTGTTTTGTTGGGTTTATATTGTTGTTCTGAAAAGACAGACTGAATTTATTTTAATTGAATTCTAATTTTGCCAAGTATGTATTTTAATTTTGGCATGGAGTATTGCTGTCAACTTTGGGATGGCTCAGCCAAATACCAATTATCCACACTCGACTCTGTTGAGCGCAGAGCCAAGAGGCTCATTGGTGACGATAAGCTGGTGGGTACCAAACTTCATAGCCTGGCCCACCGGCGCAAGGTTGCATGTCTGTCAGTCTTTTACAGGCTTTACTTCGGTGAGTGTGCCCAAGAGCTCCACGAGACCATTCCACCATCTCGCTTCTTCCATCGGGAGTCCAGATGTACTGCGGGTTATCCCCAATTCCTTGTCGATGTTCCACACATTCGCACGAAGCGCTTTGCTACATCGTTTATTATGCGCACAGCCAAGGAGTGCAATTCCCTGCCTTCGTCGGTGTTTCCAAGTTCATATGACCCCAATCTATTTAAGTCGCGAGTTAAGAGTTTCTTTTGGGTTCGCTCGTTCCATCGTCGACCACATCTCTGTCCTCAGGACTAGATTGAGGTCAAGAGTAGGCCCATAAAACATAAAAAAGTGCATTTATTCGTTTGTTCATTGGTATAAACGATAAATTCAGATTGTAAGAGTAGGTATCAAAATTAGCCAGTAGATGCAGGCTACATACTTGTACACGAAAGTCTCAGGACTTATGGTAACCTAATAGAACATAGACTACCAAACAGTCAGTCAAATGAACTTGTACTTTAAGTTGTGTTGCATTGGAGTCATTCAAATCATGATCCCGATAATTTTCCAAGAACCTCATTATCCAAAATTCGAATCACTGTCACCAGAACTAATAAACTCAACAAGTAATAGGTATAGCACATTCAACTATAATGTCCAACAATTCCAATTGCCTACACATTAGCAAAATCACTGACCTCTGATCCAGCTTAACACTTAAGCCTAGTAAATCTTAACCCGTGCTGCTATTGTAAATCAATTTGGTCCATTATAATAGCGGTGGATGAGCCATAATCCCGCACGAGAGTATTACGGCCTGCCCGGGGTGAGCAGTAAATTAGGCGAGATGACCCCGAGTGCTAACGTACGACTGTGTGCCCCGCCTACGAACATTAGCTGCAGTGAATTTGAGCATTTTGTGATAGTTCCAATGTGTTGCCGTCTTTTGTTTTTCAGTAAAGGTCTTGGTTCAGTTTAAGGTTTGAGGTGAAGTTTTTTTTTATGTTTTAATTTTCCTGTGTTGTTATACGTGTTCAATGCACACGTATAACCAGTGCTCCGGATCACCATCACCTCAGCCCAAACCCATCACCGTTGGAACGGTGAAAGATCTATGCAACTCCATACAACAACGCAAGTATGGTCACGGGTTGGGATCAGCTAGTAAAGAGGGAAGCTAGCAGAGGTGTCGAATCGGTGCTTGTGTGGTATATTAGTATATTGATTACTAGATGGAGACCGTATGGCGTTAGACGTCAATGGAGACATTGCTTGATACTAAGGGCTTGTTCAAAATTGCTGGAAGCTCCTTTTTAAATGCACAACATAATTACAATTCAAACAAAAAACACTCATCACTCCCTCACATACCCCCAACAAAAGCACACACATGCCACAAACACCAGTTTCAGTTTCGTGCGCGCGCGCTTGGCGTACGGTTGTTTAGTAGATACACCTAAGTCAAATAAGTAATTGTGCATAAAATACCTAAAAGACGGTGTTTTGCTAATATTGCATAAGCATTCATAATGGTGAAGTGTAAGAAATGCAATAAGTTTGTGTCGATCGCGAAAGATGAGACTAGTAAATGCAAAGGCTCATGTGAAGCAGTCTTCCATAAAAAGTGCGTTACGAAAGCTACCTTCAAAAATGAAAAATGTGAGGATTGTGTTTCTCTGCCTGGGTCTCATCCTAGTTCGCCCAGTGTTGAAGAACCGGATATTGCAATGACCCTGGCTGCTATGAACAGGAAAATGGACGTGGTGTACAAAATGGAGAAAAAGCTCAGTGAGCTGGCAGACCTGGTTCATTTCGTATCAGAAAAATATGATAATCTGATGGAGTACCAGAAAACAACCGAAACAAAAATAAAATCCCTAGAAAACATGAACGCATACTTGGAAAAGTGCAATAAATCACTGGAGGAACGTGTCAACGAGCTGGAGGAGAAAGACAAGGAGAAGAAGGTGGAGTTGGCTGGATTGGAGAAGAAAGACAATGAAGATGTTGCGAAAATAATATTCCAGGTTGCTGGCAAGCTCCAGATGGATGTTAGTCAGATTGAGTGCGCAGAGAGGGTAGGCCGCGAAAAACCAGAAGCCGA
Organism: Eurois occulta; assembly: GCA_950022335.1. Lineage (NCBI taxonomy): Eukaryota > Metazoa > Arthropoda > Insecta > Lepidoptera > Noctuidae > Eurois > Eurois occulta. The sequence continues at coordinate 19,019,380 of OX465486.1, read as the reverse complement.
CAAACCACTGCCAGTAGTTATAACGCTGAGAACAAAAGAGGCTCGTGATAAGTGGATTGGAAGTCGCAAAAAACGCTTAACAAACGGCGAAATTTATGGTACAAATAAGGACAAACGTATTTATATAAATGAGAATCACACTAGATACAAAAGAAACCTTCTATGGGTTACTAAAAACCAGCTTAAGAACACCTACAAGTACATTTGGGTGCAGGATGGAAAAATACTCATAAGAAAGAGTGATGAACAAAAGAAAATAATGTCAGTTAGGAGTGAACGCGATATTGTACGACTCATAGAAAGCAATGTGGATACGGCGACTAGCTAGATGTTGTTGTGGCTACGTACATGCCTCACGCACACATTGGTGCGAAGTAAACACTGCGATTTAAACTAACATCTGCAAATAAAAGTGGATCGTTTCGATGCAATAATGACATTGGAATGTCAATTTACCAGATTTAACACAGCGAACATGTGATATTTATAGCAGTAGTAAGTACTTTAATGCCAAAAATTAAAACACGGGTTCAGCAACCGTGGATAGGCAGAGATTTGAATAAAATGTTGATGCGCAGGGATAGGTTATTTAGGGATTGGAAAGAGGCACCAAACAATAACACGAAAAGACTAGAATACACACGATTTAGAAATAGAGTAAACAAATTAATATTTAAAGCGAGAAATAGGTTTCAGCAGGAAGAAATTAAGAAATGTAACGGAGACCCAAAAAAAATCTGGGACAAAATTAATAGCTGGACAGGTAGGAAAAAAGCAAATATAGATGATATTATTAAAACATACTTTGGAGATAAAGACACAATGTATAACATATGTAGTCAATTTGCAGATACATTTACTAAGGAAGTTATTACCATTAAACATAATTGTAGTATTAAATTATTAGACAGAAGCAAATATGTTAGGGCCAGTGATGTAACGTTTCGCTTTAAGCCTGCAACCTGTGATATAGTGTGTAAAGTTATTGATCAGCTGAGCAGTGATAGGGCGCCAGGCATTGACTGTATTCCGAGTTATGGACCTAAAATTAATCAAGAATAAGATCTCACCGGTCTTGTCGCACTTTGTCAACCTGTGTTTGCTGAAAGGGGGATATCCTAGCCCACTCAAAAAGGCTTTAATTAGGCCAATCTACAAGCAGGGAGCGCATTCAGATTACACTAACTATAGACCGATTGCTATCTTATCAGTTATTAATAAAATAGTGGAAAAGATAGTAGTTGGCCAGGTTAGTGAATTCTTAGAGAAAAATAATATATTAGCGGATGCACAGCACGGTTTTAGGCAGGGTCGTAGCACCGTAACAGCACTATCACAGTTTTCAGAAGATATGAACAGTAGTCTCGACCAAGGCCATCAGGTACTGGCGCTGTTCATTGACTATAAAAAAGCGTTCGATACCTTGGATCACGAGGTGCTGTTGCAGGCCATGGATGAGTGTGGAATCAGGGGCCCCACTAACAGGTGGTTCCGGAGTTATCTGAGTGGCAGGACCTTACAGACCTGCATTTCTGGGGTTGCTGGTAAAGAAGCGGCGGTACATCTTGGTGTTCCGACTGGTTCAGTCTATGGTCCGGTTGGCTATGTCATGCATGTCAATAGCGTCAGTAATGTAGTAAAGAAATGTCGGGTGTATGTACGCGGACGACATGTGCCTTATGTACTCCTCTAAGGATGTACAAGAGATCAGGGCTGTGCTGCAAGCTGACTTCGACAATATTACACGCTGGGCGCACGATAATGGTATCATACTTAACCTTAATAAAACGAAAGTAATGCATCTGCACTCACCGCACAACTTGGTAGCGAAGAGTGTCAAGAGCGTGGATATAGGTGTCGTGGGTCACAAATATGAGTGCATGCACGTTAAAAATCTTAATTGTGTCTGTGAACAGCTTGAGTTTGTTAGTAAATTTAAGTATTTAGGTCTGTGGGTGGACCGCAATATGAATTGGAAAACACAGGTGTACAAAGCTTAGGGCAGTGTTGAGTAAGTTTTATATCCTGAAGGCGCCGTTGAGTAGGAAAACGCTGCGTGTCATTTATTTTGGTCTCGCCGAGTCATTGTTATCTTATGGATTAAATACGTATGGCCGTACATTTAAAACTTACCTTAACAGTATTAAATCACTGCAAATTCGTTTCATGAAATACCTAGTTAACCCACAAACGAAACTTGCTTGTAAAGAAAACTATGAAAGGCTTTTTGTTGTGTGTAAGGTGCTTCCTGTACATGAGAAGGTCAGGTACCTGCTGGTGCTAGAACAGTTCTATAACGACCAATTCAAAGTACATGTGCAAAATAGGTACAATACTAGAAGCGTTAGAGAGCGTAAACTTGTGCGACCACCAGCAAAAAATTACTATGGCAAAAGAACCAACAAGTACTTGACCCCTACACTTTTCAATAATCTCGATTGGCTGAGAAGAGATAATAATAAAATTAGTAAACAAGCACTAAAATATAAATTAAAAACTGTTTTTCTAAATGAAGTTGTCGCAAGGTGTGAAAATACCCACTAATTTGTTAATCTATTAATTCAATATTTTGTATTTCTGAATAATTGTGACGGCCCGGCCCGCTGCCGGCACCGCGCCGACCGGTCGCGGCGGCGCGTGTGCCGCCACAATATTTCCTACTTTTACTGTTTTACTTTTACTTTTTGAACTAAAATGTATTAAGACGAGCGCTAATCCCACCGACAAACTGTTACGCAGTTTGGTGGGTGTAAAAAATGGAAAAAATGTTTGGTCCTAATAAAATGATTTTACTTTTACTTTTTTACTTTTACTTTACCACAAACACCCCATGCACACTTCATTAACACTCTCCCACACCCATTCGCCCTACACTCACCATATTAGCTCAACATCGATATACTCGTACATCCCAAGTCATAAATGTCCTGCATTGTTGTTTTTTTTTATATTTTCTTATTTTTTGCTTTCATTATTAATTAACCAAACCTCAATTAACTTATTTAGCTATTAAGCATTTTTTTTCATGGAACATCATTCCGTTCTGTACCTGGAGAAGGGCGTTGTTAGCTGCGCTGCAGTTTATACTTTTTCAGCTACCATCGTTTTACTTGTACTAGGTACAAGTCTTGTGTTTTTGTTGCGAAATAAACTTTTTTTTTTTATTTGTTTTTTTTTTTTTTTTATAATTAGATTTAGCCTTTATTCCCCTAGCCTTTTTAGGTCCGACTGCTAAAAGTGATATGCTTCCCCATTTATTGTGCGAACCGTCTGTCTGAAGGAATCTGTCTGTGGAATTCACTGCCGACTTCTCTGTTTCCCGATAATTTCAATCTGGATTCCTTCAAAGTTCGAGTGAATCGGTTTCTTCTAGGTAGTAGGTAAATTTAATCGCTTATCATCAGGTGTGTTGCTGCCATACGCATGCCTATTAAGTAAAAAAAAAAAAACAGTGGCCATTCGTAAAGCGTAAATAAAACATTAGATATTGTTTTATTATCGAAAAGCAATAACAATTTACGATTGAAAATAAAACTGGGATCCTTAATAGCTATTTTAGTCACGTATTGTTTAAGAAATTTATTTATTTTTTAAGGGAACCTCTTCAGATGTAATTACTAGGTCGTTAGAAGATTCCGACGCGAGACCAGAATTCTAAATCATAGAAGAAATTGCCTCTTCTGTTTAGAGTTAGCCACTTACTATGCATTATACTTAGTTACTTTGAGGAAATTAGGTATTTTAAAGTTTGTGATTGCCTTTAAATTGAGGAAAGATGAGAAGAGATTATTTAAACCGTAACATAGTAGTTTTTTTTTTATCTACAAAGAGGCAGTCACAGGCTTTCACACAACAATCACAACTAATATGATGCAGTCCCCAGAGCTATTCATAGACGGCAGGTGCGTGGAGGTACACTATTTGCAATAGGTACCTGCCGATCTAATACTGGCCAACGTTCACCAATTTGGCGAGTGGCAGCATCTTACAAAAAAGAACTCGAACACATTCGACATATTTACATGCTCCATGCAAAAGTTTCGAAGCCTTTTGTATGAGACACTTAAGCCCATGGATTAAACAGTATTCTTAGCCATTTAATTTAGTAATTATTTTTGATGCATCACAACTGAATGCTCTTATATTTTTTTTACATTGTTCTTATATTTCTGTCAATCGTTTGAAGATGACAGAGACATAAATTTTAATTATGTTTGAAATACCAATGTGTTCAATAAATTTTGTGGTCTTTTTCTTTCTTTATCGTGGTTAGTGCCTAAGCTGGTGTCGGAGTTGTTATGCCGCTCATTGGCCTCTGACTTGGCTTTACATGCTGTCGAGAAATATCCCTCAAGCATGTTGGTTTCCTCAAGATGTTTTCCATCACCGGAGCAAGCAATTCTGTGGTACATGTGGGCGTTAGTAGTTACTTACACACTAGACAATATAACGAAAAAATCTAATGACAAAACTAAACTTTAAATAATTAAACTTTAAGATGTTTAAAAGACACAGTATCTAATCTAAAAGATGTACTACAATAAATACGAAAGTATTTTTAGCGAGTCATTCAAGACTTAAAAAGGAAAGTGAACGCAGATTGCTTCGGCCCACACTGTCTCAAGGGTCAACTTAAAGAAATTGGGTTACTTGGAGAAATGGCCTCACAATCTGTCAGAAGTTTTATTCAATATTCGTTTAAGGTTTATTTTTGTTTACCGAGAAAATGCAAATTTTGAGCAGTTTTAAGGCACCAGAAATACTTAACACAAAAGTAACGCTAAAAGAATTAAAACATCGTTTATTTCTGCCAGTCATATAAAAATGACAGAGACATAATGCTGTTTTAAATACTGATGTGTAACTGGACTAGCATACGAAGTTCCTATTGGAGGAAGAACTGCCCGAACAACCCAGGACAAATTGTCCAGGCGCCAGAAAATTAGGAGAAATCCACCTAAAGTGGGATAGAGCTAGGAAGAAGAAGAAGAAATGTAACGCTAAATGTATTTATGTATTGATGGTGCAGGAACTGCAAACAGTATAGGCAAACGCAGATTTTGGCGGTCCGCGCCGCATTGCAAAAATCCACCGTCATCACTTTTGTTCTTTTTGTATGAACTACCGCACGCTACAGGTAAGCCACACCACACTGCACTCTTTTGTATAGGAATAGGATGCCGCGCAGCCGCACTGGGGCTTGACGCGGTTGTAATCCGCGGCGGACACATTAATGATCTCCCTAGACAAGTCAAGCAACCAATGATACTGTTTGCAGACGATAGCACAGTAATAATAAAATGTGACAAACCAAATGATTATGAAGATGAAATCAATCAAATATTAAGTGCAATAATTCAATGGTTAATAAACAATAATCTTAAAATAAATATGGACAAAACAAAAATAATGCACTTTCACCAAAGAACTCAGCCTAAAATATTAATGTTAATTACGATGGACAGAGAGTACAGCCTGTAATAAACGGCATATCACGGAATTGTTGCACCTATATTAAGAAATGGTGTAATATTCTGGGGCAACTCGGTAGACAAGGAATTTGTATTCAAAGCGCAAAAGAAATGCATCAGAGCAATGAACCATTTAGATAGTACTACAAGCTGTCAACCTTCCTTTAAAAATTTAAATATTCTTACATTTCCTTCCTTGTACAGTCGCATATTTACAATTATTTTTAATTTCATTAGAAAACCAAGATCTATTTTCTATCAATAGTTTGACATTAACATAAAACATCAGTTGTATCTTAAATAAATGATTTTCTATACAATTTTTATTCTCTTTCCATCGTATTTATCATCCTTTTTTTTTTTTTTTTGGAGGATGGGAAATCATCAAATGTCCCCTCCCGCTCTGGGCGGAGCGGAAGGGAGTGTCAGACTCTTACTGACTAAAAACCACCCATGTTCCTTCTTTGGCCCTTTATGTTCCAGGGCCGCGGTATCTCTTTCGAACAGTCCCGCAGCCCTGGCAGGCATCGGCCCTTGCGGGCCCCTCCCGTTTGCTGACATCTCTTTGAGGCGCGCGTGGAACACGAACGCGCCGTCGACACGGCCTGCCCGTCGTCATACGACGGACGGACGGCGAGCTAGCCCATTACTCACCGTCCACAGGCCCGCGCCTACAGTGGCCGAGAGCCATCACGGCGTGGCCCCCGACGCCCGGTGCTTCTCCTCCCGCGGCGGCTGGGACGTGAGGCTATCTCCCTCTCACGTTCCGCCGCCTCCTTCGCTAGCATGACTGCTTCGCAGAAGGAGGCGACGGCTTCCCATTTCCTCTCACCCCGGACCATGGCTTGAACCAGGGCCGGACGCGAGAGGTCGCCGCCGCCAATCGCCGCTACGAGGACACGGCGGTGCTCTGCCCAAGCGGAGCAGACCTCCACGGTGTGCTCCACCGTGTCCTCCGGGATCATATTTATATCTATAACAGTCATTTGGTGTTCAAAAAGGGCAACCTGGATTTTTTTCCGGGAGTTTTGAAAATTGGTTATTTTATTGAGTTCGACGTGTTCTCTTCAAATTTTCACATTTTAAAAACTTTCCAGATAAAACTACCAAAAATTGTATTTTTGTGTGTATGTATGTTTGTAATGAATAAACTCAAAAACTACTGTGCCGATTTCAAAAATTCTTTCACCATTAGAAAGCTACATTCACCCTGAGTAACATAGGCACCCGTGCAAAACCGGGACGAACCGCTAGTTGTTTATAAATAGAATATCATAGATAAAACTGACTATTTAAAAAAAATGCTTTTATGAACTAATTAACATTTATTTGTGTTTTAAATTCAAAAGTATTTTAATTTTCAATTTTTCATTTTAGACTGTTTAGCGGCTTCTATACATTTGATTCTCTTTCAAGCTGGCAAAAGCAGAGCGCAGAAAAAATAGAAAATTAAAATCATAGTTTTTCATGTTGCATGATAGACTTTTCGCTGTATATATTATTTTATTTCTTCGAAAGTGTATTTAAAAAAGTCATTTCAAATACGTGGACATTTATTACTGCAGTTCTTGACTCCATAACAACTTCGCCTTTGGCTCGGTTGTCAATTCCGCCTCGAATGTAATAACAAAGTTTCCCCACTTATATCCAAATGTACTATTAATGATGATTCTAATAGACTATGACTTGAAACAGGTGGTACTGTAGTTTCTGGTGGCCTACCATGACGTCCTAAAGCAGGAGTAAGTCCAGTGTGAGAAAGAGATGGAGCTAGATGACCTGTATAGCTGTCTCTTTCCCACACTAGAATTATTCGTGCTTTAAATATATAGTAGTAACCCCCCTGATGCCTACCTACATAAGCTTATGTATAATACTAATCATTGCTGACAAGTTTGTATATAGGCCCCGTTTACTAAATTTTCCCTAATAACACAGATAAATTAGAAAAGATAAGTTCATAACCATACTTGTACACAATGGAGTGCAAGGACGTATGTCAGAAAGGTAGACCGCGATGTAGCCGACATTCTTTAGACATAGAATCATAACGCAGAAGATACAGTAAGTCAGAGTTAAATAACTTATTTACCTACGCTACCATTATGAAAACTCAAATAATTATTATTCTTCTCTATATTTTTCAATATCATAATATTTATAGGAATATCACAAAAATCAAATACATTACCATTTAATAGTAATACAGTTTAGTCTCACATAATTGACGCAAATTAAAACAAACTTCCGATAAAACAACTCGAAAGAAACATTTTCTAAATACGGTAACGTACCTAAGTAAGCACTATTCATTTTGACTTTCCTAAGTGAAGTGCAACGTACATCCGAGAAAACTTACAACAAAACGGAGTAGCATTACTGTTTGAATGCCACTACACTTAAGATAAACGTAGCAAGGCGGGTGATGTATATTATTATGAAACCACGACATGTGGCCCTAACTGACGTCATGTCAGACCAATGTCAAGCCAGACCCTCAGACCACACGACAGTTAAGAAGAAGAAGGTACAGAAGGTCAACATTTGTAAGAATTTTCTGTCTCCCTCTGAAATCTCTTATTTTTTCTTCTTTACGTGTCGACTACAGACCAGTATGCAATTACCTGCATAGCTGAAGGGTGCAGGATGTGCAGGATGGGCAGGTAAGGAGCTGGAGCAAAGCCCGCAAAGGTGTTCAACACTGGCATTGTAATTAACACTAGAAACGGGATATTTACCATGTCCACTGTTTGTTTTGAGTTCCCGATATTTAAAGGTAATGCTACTGTGGTTATGGACGTTACTGAATACGATAGTAAGATGCGCAGTTTATTGAGTGATGTGAACACCTACAGGGAAGTAAACTACAACCCGACGGCACGAACGAACCGCAGTACACGCAAAATAATAAAGGAGTATCAACATATTATCACAGATGATACAGCTAAATACTTGCTCCGTCCTAGAAATATACAGCCCCCTAAACTATATGGTTTACCAAAAGTGCACAAGCAGAATGTTCCGCTACGGCCCATAGTCAGTCAGATTGACTCGCCCACATACTACCTAGCGAAACATGTAGCTTCGGTTCTTCAGCCATTAGTTGGACATTCAACATCCTATGTGAAAGACTCTCGACATTTCATTGACATCTTGCAATCCATCAATCTCCAAACAAATGACGTAATGGTCAGCTTCGATGTTGAGTCCCTATTTACCAATGTACCAGTGGCGGACTGCATGGAAGTAGAAAAAAAAAGGAAAGGTAAAATTGCAAGAAAATAACATCCCTGTAGAATATGTGAAATTACTACATCACTGTTTATCTACGGCCCTTCGCACATGGAGCTACTCAAAAATGACTGAACCAATCAGTAATTACGATTACAAACCAGTTAGAAATTGTATCTCGCACACAGCGCTACTCAAGTTGTAAGGTTTCAGTCACTTCTCTTATTTCTGTTTACAAAAGCACACGGTTAACAAGTGGTAAACATGTCAACTGGATCGAGCGAGGACGACGACGATATTGTATTATACTATTATCATAAAACCAGCGTTGTGTATTTGCCTCGAATGGTGACACAGTATCATGCTGAGCAATCGCCGTTTTTCGTCAATGTAACGTATTTGCTTCGCAAAAAAATATATCTAGACGTCGAAGGAATATTCGCAGGTTTTGGGTTCATCCGTATATCCAAGCTCTTTCTGTTATATCCTTTCGTGGATATTCTGTTTTTTTATAATTATTATATAAACATGGGTATTTTTCCACCTCCTTTACAAATTGAATATTTAATGTTTGCTCGTTCATTTTTATAACAAAAAATAAAGAAACTCGGGAAACCAGTAGCGTGGTGACCGGTACGAGGCGTCGCGCGTGATCGGTTGCTAACGCGTTACTGACCAGTTAGTAACTAGTCGCGTCATGTGCGAACCTCCATTGAACATGTATGGGCTGTGACGCTCAGGCAACCCGTCAGTAATTTAAGTTTGTGACTAGTTCTTTTTAAGTAGCTCCATGTGCGAAGGGCCTACGAGTTATTTCATATACCGAGGTCAATACTACCTGCAGATTGATGGTGTTGCCATGGGTAGTCCAGTGGCTCCAGTGGTAGCCAACATTTTTGGATGGAACATTTTGAAGAGTTGGCGGTCTCCACTGCATCTACACCTATAAAACTGTGGAGAAGGTATGTTGATGACGTCTTTGGGATCATTGAAAGAGACCAACAAGAGGTAGAACTATGCTTGGCACACCTTAATAGTATTCATGGTAAAATAAAATTCACCTACGAGAAGGAAAATGATAGAACAATTCCATTCCTGGACGTAAAGATAGCGGTCCGTACTGATGGTTCTATAAGCCACTCAGTCTATAGGAAATTGACTCACACGGATCGATACCTACACGCTGATTCTCACCACCATCCCAGACACCTAAACTCTGTAGTGACTTCACTCACCAACCGCGCATATGATCTATGCGACGAGGAACATTTAAGTGCTGAGCTGACACATGTGCAGAGGGTCCTACAGAGAAACGGATATACAGGGAAGCCCGCACAACCTAAACAAAAAACTGGTTGTAAGCACCGGAAGTGCGAGGTTGAGAGGCAGCCAGCATTTTTGCCGTACGTGACAGTGACAGATAAGGTTGCGAACATTCTTCGGAAATACGCCGTAAAGACTATCTTCACTCCTTTCAGAAAAGTGTCTCAGATGCTGCGTTCGCCGAAGGACAACTTTCCGCTGGAAAAGCCCGGTGTTTATAAAGTAGACTGCAGTTGCGGTAAGTCGTATATCGGTCAGACGAAACGGACGGTAGCTTGTCGCATATCAGAGCATATCAGGGCGGTGAAAAACAATGACACCCAAAAATCGGCCATAGCTCAACATCTTTTGGAGTCAGGATCGAACCACTGGATTGAGCTACATAGTCCTCAGATCATCTCGACAGAACGCCACTATATTCCTAGACTGGTGAGAGAAGCTATCGAGATCACCAAATATAGTGACTTCAACCGGGAGGATGGGTTTCAACTGTCGAGAGCATGGAATCCAGTGGTTCAGCTGTGTAAAAACCGAAAAAGTGCCGAAAAAAGTTCGCGATCGGACACAGTGAGTTTCATGTGTCGGGAACAGAATCGAGTTGCGAGAGACAGTGGTAGCGGTACCGAGTGAAAAAAACGAACAAGAAAGAGGGTAGACCGATTTGTCTGCTCATAAACACCCACTCGCAGTAACTTCAGTTTATCCGTGATCATGGTGCTTGCAACAGCGCCGAAATATCGGGAACTCAAAACAAACAGTGGACATGGTAAATATCCCGTTTCTAGTGTTAATTATAATGTTAGTGACCACGACAGTTTAAAAACTTATACTGGCATTGTGTTTGGCTTGGGTCGTAGATACCATTTGGACAGATTACATGTACAGCAGCCAAATTCTCTTGCGTATATCCTCATTTCTGATTTGCTCATGCAAGCATACTCCAACATAGCCCTCTCCATTGCCCTTTGGGTGAATAAGCCTTAAATATGTAACATCTCGAATCATCGAAGATACAACTACAACTGTTTTTCTCTCTGCAGGGCACTTGTTTCCTGTTTTCTCATTCAAACTTTATTATACCATCAATAAGGTTCAAATTATCAGAAAGATAATTAAAAAAAAAACCTAAATAGGGTTGTTTGTTAGTCTTCAGTAGAAAACGTAATTTGTATGTTTGAACTCCATCTAACAATGACATTTTTGAACATTTTCCTTTTTTTTTGTATTTGTGCAGTTTTTTCACAATTATTTTACGTAAATTGTTTGATGAAGATCACTTCAATTTCATCAGACTTAGCACTAAACCAACAGCAATTACTATTATTGAGACCAAATTATAGATCACTATAATTCTGACAGTGATGCAAAATTAACTGTGAAAGAACTGTCAGTAGTGTATCGAGTAGAACGGAGTGAATAGAGACGTAGGGGTAGATTGAAGGTGCTATCATTGTGAGGATCGCCCGGAGGACACGGTGGAGCACACCGTGGAGATCTGCTCAGCTTGGGCTGAGCACCGCCGTGTTCTCGTAGCGGCGATTGGCGGCGGCGACCTCTCGCGTCCAGCCCTGGTTTAAGTCATGGTCCGGGGCGAGAGGCAATGGGAAGCCGTCACCTCCTTCTGTGAAGCAGTCATGCTAGAGAAGGAGGTGGCGGAACGTGAGAGGGAGAGAACCTCACGTCCCAGCCGCCGCGGGAGAAGCGCCGGGCGTCGGGGGCCACGTCGTGGTGGCTCTCGGCCACCGTAGGCGCGGGCCTGTGGACGGTGAGTAATGGGCTAGCTCGACGTCCGTCCGTCTTATGACAACAGGCCGTGTCGACGGCGCGTTCGTGTTCCACGCGCGCCTCAAAGAGATGTCAGCAATCATGAGGGGCCCGCAAGGGCCGATGCCTGCCAGGGCTGCGGGACTGTTCGAAAGGGATACCGCGGCCCTGGAAAATAAAGGGCAAAAGAAGGAACATGGATGGTTTTTAGTCAGTAAAAGTCTGACACTCCCTTCCGCTCCGCCCAGAGCGGGAGCGGTCATTTGATGATTTCCCATCCCAAAAAAAAAGGTTACCCCTTTTTTTTGGGATTGAAACAAAACTTTGAAAGAGATTTAAAAGTTTAATTAATATGATATGTTACCAACAAGTACTGTATATCATTAAATTAATTATAATTAATCCTAAGAGACCTTGTTGGGAACATAATAAATTAATTCAACGCTTAAATTCTTTTTTGTCTCGAGTCGCCCCTGCGTTCCTATTCACCCGTTTACGGTAGCGTGTTACAACTGTGATGCGACAGAACTTGGCCTTCTGTTACTCTTCTGTTCATTGTCTAGGAATGTAATATTCAGATAGACCCTCTGTATGTTGTAAATCTTCGTTAAGTACACGCTAAGTATTATTGTGACGTGTAAAGCCTATTTGTTAGACGGAGTCATTTTTGAGAGCTGCTGTTTAACTCGGTGATTATGTCGTGTTTTGTGAAGTGTCGCGGTTATTAGACTAAATAACCTATGTGTTAATGATATTTCATGCCTTTTGGGTTTTTGGTTTTGTCCCGCTTTGGTGCAAGCTATTAAAGGTTTCTCCAATTAATTTAATGTGACATTAATTTATCCATTCTGAGTCGAGCGTCAAAAGTTTAACAGTTTGCTTTTATAATGGCGTTAATTTCGGTTTCATTTATTGCGAGTTTCTCAATTGATTCATATTACTCTTATTGGCTTAATTAGGTTTTAAATTTTAAATGTTCAGTATTTTGTCAAAGCAATGGCATTGAAATAATTCTTTACCAGTACTATACATGGAGCGACTGCCTATCTGAACTCCACAACTCAGTTAATACTGGACTATACCGTACCCCTTGCTAAGACTGGTTGTCAAACTTTCGGGCCACTGACTACCTGTAACGACTGTCAAAGATCTACAAAAAACAGCCGCACGGAGGAAACTCTGTATGTAACGGGTGATCACCCGTCTGCAGACTAACCTAGGCAAGCGCAGCTTAACCTGAAAATCGACCCGAACGGCTGTTATTATTTAACCACGAGTTCCCCTTATTTAAACACAAATTGGAAATAACAATTTTAAAAGTTGCGACAGATTGTTTTGAATCATGTCGTTTAACGATACACATTTAAGTTTTAAATTAATATTTTATTAAAACCAATCACTATCAAATACATAGCCTTACAATACAAACTAGCTGTATGAGATCTCTGAATTATTCTAACGCATTCCATTGTATATTAATTACTAATTTATATTTAACAATCACTGGAGCCATTTTGTTGATTATCACGTTGCATGCTTATGGTTTGGATTTGACCAAATTGTAGATATGCAGCATGTTTTAGGCTTATGTAACGTACCATATTCCGTTCCGTTTATCGTTCCTGATTTTGGATAAATTTCGACAGAACGGAAAATTGCCCAAGCGATTCACTGGCTATGTTGAAAACAGGACAGTTATTATTATGGTGTAAATGAGAAAATCGTATGAAGATCGACTCTGACATCAAGTGTCGCCTCGCGCATTCTCCCGACTCGTAATCGCACACTTTAAATCAATGGTAATACGATCCTATTTTCAATACGGCCAGTAAATTGCTCGGGAATGTTTGCGTTCTGTCTGAACTGACCCTTGAGTCATTCATTGTGTCCCATTATGTAAATAGTACCATGCCAATCAATGACCAGTGGCCAACACTGGCCCTAGACCGAAAGAACGATGATGCAGGTTAACAATGGTTAGGTTAGTTTAGAGCTAAGTTGATAAACGCGATGCAGATAAGCTTTGTCACTCGTAAAGACATTTAAAAAAAAGCTTAAATTGTGCTACCTACCTATTGCTATTGTATTTCTCTGCATTTAAGCCTTTATCTTGGAACCTTGGAAGCTTAGAAGAAGAATAAATTGAAGTACTTTTAAATACCATCCATAAATTTTTGGGTTTTTCGCTAACCCTCAAGAACTACGAACTACCGAACATGAAGTTCCGAGTGATATTATAAGGAGCCGCACCATGCCGGGTGTGCGATTCGGAAAATATTTTACAGCAAAATTATCTAAATATTCAAGTCGGATCGAGTCGGCCCGATAGGACATGGACAAATCACCTAGAATCGCCAGCAACGAAATGTATAAAAATGAGTTCACTACAGTTAACCCATAATGTTTTCAAAAAATCAACCTCCTAAACCATGTAGTATAGAAGTTATAAACTGTATGAGAATCATACTACATTGATTTTTCTCGACTTTTATTTTATCACTATCACTTTAATATATATAAGTAAGTATATTAAAATATTGCAAAAAAATAATTCATAATCTTTATATTATATGTTATTTTTCTGTATGTGTGACTGAACTAAACGGCTGAATCCATTATTATTATTTTTTGTGAGCGTTTGCGTGAATCCTTGGATGGCTGCACAATTGGACGCGGAAATCTGCCAGACCAAGACAAGAAATTATTCAAATTATTCTTGTTGTATTTTAATCATCATCATCATCAGCCTATAGCAGTCCACTGCTGGACATAGGCCTCCTCAATGGCACGCCACCTCGATTCTCAGCAACTCTCATCCAGTTGCTACCAGCAACCCCACGATGATCGTCACTCCATGGAGCCTGAGGGCGTCCCACCTTACGTTTGCCGATTCGCGGTCTCCACTCAAGAACACGTCTACCCCGATCGATCTGTCTATCTGTATTTTTTTGTGACTCGTATATTTATTTCCTTACCAACTTTATACATTATGGTACGCAATAAAGAATTGAGAATGAATTGAATTTTAATTGAAGTTAAAAAATCTAGTCATTAGCAAACAATGACTCGATTTTTTAACTTTTTGACTTACGGTTTTGTATACTGGACACCGATTTATCTTGCTAATTCGATACTGTAGCGCGTTTTTTAGACTTCTGCTTTCTTTGCGATTGGATATTATTGTAAAATGAATAGGTACAAAATAATAATAAATTAAATGACAACACATTAAAATACAGGTAGATCGGGTAGACGTGTTCTTGAGTGGAGACCGCGAATCGGCAAACGGTAAGGTGGGACGCCATCCAGAACTAAGAAAGAACTGCAATAGGCGGACGAAGATGATGGATTCAGACCATGGATTTTATATAAAGACTTAGAACGTTTTTTTTTTTTTAATGGATGGCAGGTTGTTGTCTGCTTCTCCGGACTATCCTGAGTTTTGAGATTGATCACGATGTTTGATGCATACATAAATAATAAATGATTTTTTTCGTAGAATATTATATCATAATCCGTAATAACAACATTTTTATATTTACAGACCCCAAAGAATTAGATCACGGCTTCAATAGATTTTTCTGAATCCAAGAAATATTTAGCGAAATAAAAGCTTTTATTTCGCTACACAATGAAATACAAGTCACGTTAAAGAAAGCCGATTTAAATCTTTATGCTGTGGAAAATTACTTTTACAATAAATCGTCCTAATTTTCACCATTATCTTCTATCTACACTGAGTGACATATCCCCAAACTCTTAAATTACACCAAACTCCGCCAGTCCCAAGAGGTCTATCAACAATAAACTTTCTGTAGCGAATCATTTTTCAATACAATTTATGCGTGACATTACACGATGATCAACAAAATGGCCCCGTATAATATTTCTAAATTGACACAAACATTATCGTCTAATCCACCGTGATGAGACCACTTTCCCGAACCACTTGCTCCGTCGACACCGGGTTTAAGAACACTGGAAATGAAAACAGAACGATTAACAACACATATTAACAGCACAACTGATAACCTCACATATTCATTTAGGGTTCGAGGCGGTGACAAATCCCTATAGTCCAGTCATTATAGTAAGTTGACCTCGGAATTCGAGATACCCAGCTGTAAGTCTGTACATAGTTGTATATTGACACCCTAAAAGTTGTCTCAAAACCTACATATGGTAGGGTGTAAGCAACTATTAAATTTCAAGGTCACAAAAATCGTTTTTTTGCGCTTTTTTTGGAAATATCTCGTTTCCTATGGGTTTTTGCTATTTATATTTATTATCAATATTGTAGAATACAAAAACAAATTTTGTTTACAAAAGTTTTTTATACGATGAACCGTTTTCGAGATAGAGGGCGGAGAGCGCGCGGTCACAGCATCACTTCAGGACAACCGGTGCCTCCGGTCGAAAACGCGCCATAAATAGTTGATGAACTATCGATAAATCAATGATTATAAATATTTGTTAATTTTTATTAACTATTATACTAACTTACCTAATTTAAGCTTAAATGACTGGACTACTAGTGCAAAACACTTTGCCATAATGACAAGAAAGGAGGTGACTATTGAGCTGTCTAATTCGAAAAGTCTTAATCACTCTTCTGCTCTTATCCCAATTTATTTAGGGTCGGCGCAGCATGTCCCCACCTCCGATAGTACTCTATTACTCGTCATCTCAGCTGGCAGTCACGTCCTTTCTAGCTATCATACGGTCCATCCATCGTTTCTTTGGACTTCCTCTACTCTTACAGCCTCCCACAAATTCATAATCGAAACTTTTCTCATTTCTCTGCATCACATGCATCATACTGATCGAAAAGTATTGAAGAAGACATGTCGCGCCAATCTAACACAAGGGGGTCTAAAATGGCCGCTTTAGCAGAATCATAATAGGATAATAATATGAATTACGTTCAAATTCTTAAAATGGTCATAGAAGTACCAGACCTCTTGAACACACCATGCACATGCAGTTCTACTTACTTCGCTAGACCAACAAGCACTTCTGAAAATTATCTAAACACGTCCGAATGAATACAACACTTGTGTTTATAGCTGTATAAAATTAATAACACTTACTTGTGCTACCAGTAAATAAGTCTTGGTCCGGGATTATACTGGCGGCTGCAATCGCTGCTTCATCCAGCACGATCACCTGGAAATATTTACAGAATTCACAGTTACTGCTATGAACATCCATCAACCGTGGTGGATCACGGCCCACAGCGTCTCACAGAGATAAGTCGTGTGTCCCAGCAGTGGGAACACTGTAGGCTGATTATGCTATCAACATTACTTGTATGAAATTTAATAGAACTGAAATTTCAATCACTATCAAAGGAGTTATTTAAAACTATAACGAAATATTCATAACATCACACCTGTAACCCCCGATGGGTTAGGTAGAGGAGTACCTATTAGTACACCCATATATCGCCAGTTAGCAAGTCTCATTTAGTAGGGGGGCGAGCCTATTCCCATGAGCTGGGCTCAAACCCAGTCTCCACGGTGAGAAATTCCTGATGCAAAAGCCCAAACACACTTTGCCCGACCTCAAAATCGAACCTAGGAACTCATGCTCAGCAGGTAGTGCATGCAACCACTAGACCAACGAAATAGTCACCGAGGCATAGGTATGAAAATTCTTTGAACTAATAAATAAATATGTAACAGAGTATGTGGCATATTGTGTTAAAATATCAAAAAGGTCACGTCAGTACATACCTATCGCAATAGTTATGCAAAATGAAGGAGGTTTTGACGGAGTGTTTTTGTCGAAATAACAAATTATTACTTACTTAACGTTTGTTGTGAAAAGCTTTGCGTAAAGTTAAGCCCGTGTTTCATTAATATGTTTTTCTTAAAGCTCTCATGTCTACCCACAGTTTTTAAAGTCTCTTATATGAGAGCATAGAGAAAACATAGCTGGATGTGTGATGTCCGAAAACAAGAGAATTACACCTCAACCCGCACTGGGCTCGCTTGGTGGATTATGGCAATCTCCCTTCAGCTTTCCATTGCAGAGCCGGAACTACATATAAATTACATAAACACGGTGTAAATGGACCCATCACGAAGCCCTCAACCAAGCATTATGTACATCAAACTAAGTAAATTTGAGCAAAAATTATTGCTGGGAAACGACTTTTTTTTGGGGTGAAATATTACGTTTTATGGCAGGACTCGATGTAACACATTCAAAACGTTGTGCTGATGGATGGACTGAATAGCACGGGGATCGTGGTGGTGTTTAAAGTAAAGTTCTTATATTGAAAACATGTATTTAAATAAAAACTTGTGAAAAGTTGGAACTTTGACCCCCAATATCTCCGTAACTAGAAGGTTCCCAGGTATGGTCTAGAACAATAAAATTATCGCAATGACGGGGGGAACAAGTAAGTCTTGTTACACCCTTTATACATAACTTCACGCCTGTTATCCCAGAAAGGTTAAGCAGAGCTGTTTAGTTTACTAAACCCACTTTTCGCCAGTTAGTAAGTCCCATGTAGTAGGGGGCGAGCCTATTGCCATCAATCTGAATCCATTGCTACTGAGAAATTCCAGATGGAAATACCCCATAACTGTAAGATTAAATTCAAATTCAAATTCGTTTATTTGTCCGAATGTGGTAAAATACATGGTCTTAAATTAATAAATGGTTTCATCACATTCTGCCACAAGGGGCGCGCAAATATAGGTACACAAATAAAATTATTACAATACAAAATAAAATATTGAATAAATAAGCACAAATTAATCTTACAATATTTATGAGGCATGTCAGTTAAAAATATTATCTAGGTTAATGTCAAAGTATTATTTTATGTCAAACTATTACAGAGAGAATTAAAAGTCTAAAAGATTGCAATTAACTTATGATGTCAAAGTATCATTCAGAAAGTCATTTAGATTATAATAACATTTTTTACAAAGCAACTCTTTGAGTTCCTTTTTAAACCCATTTAAATTAGAAAACCCTTTTAGATTTTTTTTTTATTAGAATTTATTATTTAAATAAATAAACACTGCCCGACCTGGGCCCCGAACCTAGAATCTCATGTCCAGCTGTCACGCTTGCGACGACTAGACCAAATAGGTAGAACTTAAAAAAACTAAAATCAATCCATACAAGTACCTTAGGGAACCCAAGGATCCTGGTCTTCTCAATAACATCGACAGTCTTCTTTTCTTCAAACATTGGGTTCCTCAGTGGCAGCAGGTCTATCGCATTGGCGGCCAGAGACCAGAGATGGCCAGCACCCTGTGGGGCCCTGGCACCCTTCCGAAAGTGTGGGTTGATGGATAGATTGTGTCGGACGGAGTTCTTCCAGCGTTCGTCATTTGCTTTGTAGAAAGGGAAGCGGTCACTGCAAATAAAGATAAAAGATTTATTATCAACCTAGAGTTTTCAATGGAAGACAAACGTGTCCCTTACTCCTCCCTTTCACTTCTCAATCTAGGGCTATTTGAGATCAGTCTTTCGTTTAAAGCTCGCCGAAGCTCACTCCACCATAAAACGTATTATAACTTACTGAGTGTAAAGGAAACCTTCACAAAGCCACCAACCAAGCATTCACATCAAACTAAGTAACACTGGGTAAAAATTGCTGGGAAACGACTTTTTTTTGGTGTGAAAAATGTGAAAAATCACTAGGGCTCAATGTATCGCACACTGTGCTGATAAAGTTGCAATATCAAAAATTGTTTTTTTGTTTTATGTTTTGAAAAGTTGGATCTAGCTCCGTAACTACAAAGGCACGGCGCAGAACAAAAAAATATCAAAATTACAGAAAAAAACACTGTTGTCTCAGCTTCGTAAAGGGTATTTTTACACTCTTTTTATGTATTGGTAGGTCAAAGTGAGAGGAGGAGCTCGTGGCTAAATAAGAACAGCCGCTCGGATCGATCTTTAGGTTAAGCCGTGCTTACCTAGGTTGGTCCGTGGATGGGTGACCACCCATTACATACCGAGTTTCCTCCGTGCCTCGGAAAGCACGTTAAGCCGTTGGTCCCGGCTGTCATTTGTAGATCTTTGACAGTCGTTACAGGTAGTCAGTGGCCCGAAAGTCTGACAACCAGTCTTACCAAGGGGTATCGTATTACCTAGCACTAACTGGGTTGTGGAGGTCCGACAGGCAGTCGCTCCATGTAAAATACTGGTATTCAGCTGCATCCGGTTAGACTGGAAGCCAACCCCAACATAGTTGGGAAAAGGCTAGGCAGATGATGGTAGGTCAAAGTAAACTATTGTCCCATATAGGTCCCTGTCATAACCCTGTCATCATTCTCTTGCCCTTGTGCTAATAAGCAATCCAGCTTGTATTTAGGTATGTACAGCTTCCAAAAATAACTTTTACACTAACCTTCCAATGTAGTCACGTAATACGTCATGGCTATCGGTTATTTCAATATTATATAGAACGCCCACATTAAACGGAGGTAGTACAGACAGCATATTATTATGCCAAATAAACATGTTTACTGCTCAGTCTGCTCAGTCAAAAAAACTGAATCAAACAAACAAAAGTCACAGTCACGTCAGTATTTTAGTTGTAATATCCAACACAAATATTTGCTATTCATTTATTTTAAATTGTTAACAATACATGTCATGGTAATAGGCTTATCCCCAATAGAATGGAACTAAACATACCTAACTATCGAAATGTGGGTGTACTGAACAATCTGCGTACCCCCTCAGAGCTTACAGGCGTGATGTTATGTTACTGTATTGTGTAAACAATAAACATCCAAGCGATTGCAGCAATCACGACAGGTTTGTTGTCTATATTGAAGAGTTTCGTTCCCTATCTCCGAAGTCTATGATCAGATCATGACAATATTTCTATGGGACCAACTTGGGAGTATAATCTTACATTTTTATTTTTGAAAGAGCACTTTAAAAAAAAACAATTTTCAAAATCAATCCACAATTGACCGAAAAATCGGTGAAAATACATTAAAAAAATACACAAAGCCAAAAATAGAACCGGAGGAGGTTCTAGTAGTAAGTCGGTTAAAAATACATCCCGCCTGTATTTGGTTGGCCACTTGTATTTAAAACCCCTGTGAGTAAGGCGAGTCTATTGCCAAAAATTATAATCTTGATTGACTACAATCCTTCAGATTCTCATAGAAAATATGTTACGCAATTCAATTTTGAGTGTGCTTTTACTAATCGCTGATCAGTGAACTCATGATGATTACGTTGTTATTTAAGTAAGTTAATTCTAAGGTGACATAGCAGATTTACTCAGACACTGCATCAGGCTTTCAGCTAATCAAGAAAGTTCAACTACTATGTAAATTATATTTCCTAACGAAGACGTCGTATGATTGACAAAATCAGCTAACAAAACTTAGTGTCTTCATGAAAATATCCAACCGTGTGTTAGCTACTGAAAACTGAAGGCCAATTCTCGTAATCACGAAAGTTTAAAAACTAGTCTCAATCAATGACAATATTGACAGATTCGAGACTGAAATTACAGTTGCGTTTGCGTTCTTTGAAATACAGGAATTGCCCGCCTGGAAAAGATTGCAGCTTTATATTATTCACTTGACATTTTAGGTAATAACTCAGGAGGTGGTATTATCTATACATATAATAAAACAGTAAAAAAACTGTGTCTGTACATTGAATATATTAAAAAAATAATAATTGAGGGGGGTTTAGAAACAGTAATAGAGCACGAAACCAAAAAAAAAATTCTGTCTGTTTGTCTGTTTGTCTGTTTGTCTGTTTGTTTGTACACGCTAATCTTCGGAACTACTTGACGGATTTGAATGATTTTTGTTTTGTTGTATAGGTATAAAGTCTGAGCAACACATAGGCTATAATTTATCTTGGAAACTTGAACACCTGATGCAGAACCGCAACAGACCAGCTAAACTATAAGAGATACAAAATTGGTACCTTAGCAAAAATTGTTTCACGTGATGAGCATTTTCTGCTAAGAGAATAAATTTGAAGATCTGGAACACCTGATGTGGAACTCCAAGAGCCCAGCTACACTATAACACATATAGGAATGACGTCTTAGCAAGAGTTGTTCAGCCTGATGAGTACTCTCTGTGGTCGTATAAAATTTGAAGATCTGGAACAGCTTATGTGGAACTCCAAGAGCCTAGCTACACTATAACATATATGAATGACGTCTTAGCAAGAGTTGCTCAGCCTAATGAACACTCTCTGTTGTCGTATAAAATTTGAAGATCTGGAACAGCTGATATGGAACTCCAAGAGCCCAGCTACACTATAACCTATATAGGAATGACGTCTTAGCAAGAGTTGTTCAGCCTGATGAGCACTCTCTGTTGACGTATAAAGATTGTAGATCTGGAACACCTGTTGTGGAACTCCAAGAGTTCACTGTGTAATTATAAAATAACATACGCTGGGAGTACCTCCACGCGGTGAGGCGGTAACAGTTTAGGACTGATTTTCGATGAAAATTCTATGAATCATTGAAAATTTGACTCTACTGGCTAAAACTCCCATTTATTTCCTTTTCCATTTATCTTCGTGACACGGTAGCCTACCCGGTAACGCAGGGGAGCAGTCACTTAGATTTTAATTGATCAGGTATTTTCAGAATAAAACTATAACCATGCCTAGAAAGAGGTCAAATCTTTCCCAACGTTCCAAAGGAACTAAAAGATTGAGGATCATAAGGTCCCAAGAATCTAACGAAGAGCGTCAGGATAGACTTGATGCTGTTCGAGAACATCAGGCTGCAACTCGCTCTGTAGAAACCTCTTCGGGTCGCGAAGCTCGCTTGCGTTCTCAGCGTATTTATGCATCTACATTCAGGTCTCTAGAGACCAGTGAAGAATATGATGCGCGACTCTCCGCTGATCGTGAACGTCACGCATTGTCTCGCGAGTCGGAGACGTCCACGGATAGAGAATTGCGCTTGAGTTCTCAACGTATCTACGCATCTGCTTCAAGGTCTCTAGAGACAAGTAAGGAACATGATGCGCGACTGTCCGCTGATCGTAAACGTCACGCATTGTCTCGCGAGTCGGAGACGTTCACGGATAGAGAATTGCGCTTGAGTTCTCAACGTATCTACGCATCTGCTTCAAGGTCTCTAGAGACCAGTAAGGAACATGATGCGCGACTGTCCGCTGATCGTGAACGTCACGCATTGTTTCGCGAGTCGGAGACGTTCACGGATAGAGAATTGCGCTTGAGTTCTCAGCGTATCTACGCATCTGCTTATAGGTCTCTAGAGACAAGTGCGGAACATGATGCGCGACTGTCCGCTGATCGTGAACGTCACGCATTGTCTCGCGAGTCGGAGACGTTCACGGATAGAGAATTGCGCTTGAGTTCTCAGCGTATCTACGCATCTGCTTATAGGTCTCTAGAGACAAGTGCGGAACATGATGCGCGACTGTCCGCTGATCGTGAACGTCACGCATTGTCTCGCGAGTCGGAGACGTTCACGGATAGAGAATTGCGCTTGAGTTCTCAGCGTATCTACGCATCTGCTGCTAGGTCTCTAGAAACAAGTGCGGAACATGATGCGCGACTGTCCGCTGATCGTGAACGTCACGCATTGACTCGCGAGTCAGAAACGTTTACCGATACAGAATCACGCTTGAGTTCTCAGCGAATTCGCACATCTACTAACAGGTCTTTTGAAACGAGTGATGAACGTGATGCGCGACTAACTGCTGATCGAGATTATCGTACATTGTCCCGAACACGCACACAACAAAATATTCATAATCAGTTAGAAAGTGAGAGAGAAAGGATTGCTGGAGTACGGTATGAAGAGACAGAAGTTAATTCAGTGTACCCTTGGGATCTGCTGCGGAGTAACGGGAAGAAAAGTTTTTTGTTGTATAGTCTGGGCAACATAAAGGCTATAATTTATTTTGGAAAATTAATACCTGATGCAGAACCGCAACAGACCAGCTACAGTATAAGGCTGGTTTTATAGTCACGCCGCTAGACGCGCCGTTGGGCAGCGCGCTGTTGAACAGGAACACCGAACGGCGCTGCTCAAGCGCGCGAATTTGAAACGCTACTACTACCCCAATACATAACCGAGCGCGCGCGCTCCGAACGGCGCTGCTGAAACGCGTGACTATAAAATCAGCCTAAGAGATATAAAAATGGTGCCATAGCTAAAAATATTCCACGTGAAGAGCATTTTCTGCTGTGAGAATAAATTTGAAGATCTGGAACACCTGCTGTGGAACTCCAAAGCCCATGGCAGCGCTATAACAAATTAAGGAATGACGTCTTAGCAAAAGTTATTTAGTCTGATGGGCATTTCCTGTTGACATACAAAAGTTGTTTTCCCGTCCCCGGGCCTTAGAATTCTACATCAGACGTTTCAAATCTTCGATTTTGACGACCCCGTTGTCGCTGGCATAAGCAACGGGATCCGCGTACGAAGTCGCGGGCAGAAGCTAGTTCTTATAAATAAATTCAACCCCTCTTTCTATGTGATATAGCTGACCAGTCTACAAACCAATGAAGCGGCACTAAAATCCCATATAAAAACCATGAACGCCTTTTAGTCCCAAATCTGTAAAACAGTACCACACCACCTGCTTGCTACCTTGTGCTACGTTTACAAGAGACATTGGGCACGCGACTCCGCAGCTAGGGCGCCCGTCCCGTCCCCGACTGGCACGGAGATCGATTGTTCCACCAACCGAGACACACCAATGCACGATACAAGAATTATCTAAAACAACCCGGCTTATGCACACCTGCTTATTGAATTTGGGGATTACAAGGCGAAAACAAACCCACAGTTTACGAACTTTGGACCTTCCGTAGAGAGGGTAAAGTTTGTTTTCGTTGAGGTTTTCGGATCAGTAGGTTTATGACCGGTTTAAAAACAACCCCTATGTCGAATATTGATGGATATGTTGTTATGCACCTGTTTATTAATTAGTTTACAGATTAAAATTAAAATTAGGGTGAAAATGAATACGAAGCGTTTAGTTAAGTGCTTTCTTTGTTTTTAAGGTATCAAACAGCCTAAACCAGTGTTTATTAAGAGAAGTTTCTTGGTTATAAGCGATTATAGTCATCTATATTAGCCATGGAGGGCTTATCTAAATCAAACTGAGACATAAACTTAAATGTATAGTAATGTAAGTCGTCAATGCTGCTAGACCAAAGAAATTCTATCACTATACTGTTCACCGAGACTTCAGGTGGCAAGACCTGGGTGAGGCATGCAAAGAAAAAGAAATCAACCATAATCAGCCTATAAGGTTCCCACTGTTGGAACATAGGCCTCCTCTTTGTGAGAGGGAATGGACCATGTTTACCACGCAGGGCTAGTGCGGGTCAGTTGATTTCATAATGTTTTAGGGTTCCGTCGGGTTGGCAAAAACGGAACGCTTATAGGATCACTTTATTGTCCGTCTATCTATCTGACCGTCTATCAAGACCCTTTTTACAGGAATGCGTGAAGGTATCAAGCTGAAATTAATATCAAATACTCAGGTCTGACACCCCGTGAAGCAGTGAAAAAATCAACTTGTTAATCAACGCGATCAAGAGTTAGGTTTAAGTCGCATATTTTGATTTCAGGGAATCAAAACCTATGGGGTACTTTTCCCGTTGATCTAGAATCATGAAGTTTGTCAAGAAACAATGTCTTACGCACATGTAAAGAAAAAAATATCTAAAAATCGTAAAGATATGGTTATGTTAAGAACAAAAGACGTACAAGTTTCTACGGAACCCTTGGTGCGCGAGTCCAACTCGCACTTGGCAGTTTTTTTTGTTCTACGACATTTTTGGTGTTGTTGGTGGTTTTGAGAGCAATGGTGACGAAATAATAAAATAACACAAAGTAAAGTGACCGGAATGGCTACGGAATCGAGTTGTTTTTAGTTCTACGACATTTTTGGTGTCCTTTTTGGTGTTGTTGGTGGTTTTGAGAGCAATGGTGACGAAATAATAAAATAACACAAGTAAAGTGACCGGAATGGGTTTGAGCCCGCGACCTGTCAGTCGCGGCCGTTAACTCTGCTTATGTGTTTAGCAAATTCTTCTCCATAAATCTACATAAACTGTGCAATCTACACCAAATCACCCACTAGAACTAATCACCGACGATATAATTACACTATCAGCGATTGCTGACATGGTTAACAGCGGGATCGCGATGTTTATCGGCGCGTAACCGAGGGGGAACGATATTAATTTATTATCGCGATAATGTTTACTACCGTTTAGAGGGGCGCTTTGTGATTCGTGGTAATCTGTTCGATTAGCGGTGTTTGTTGAACGATCGTTACGGTTGTGGGGTTGGTAGAGGTTTAAGGTAAGCGGTTTTGATACAAGTGTAAAGGCTTGAGTGTCTGTTATGGCCCATTTTCAATCCAATAGTTTATGTGAAGATACAGGTGTAACATTTGAGAGAAGACCTTTTTGGGCAGTGAGACACGTATAATTTGGAAGATAATATTTTTATCTCTAGCATCATTATCAACCTCCTGGGGTGCATGAAAGGAGCCTCCCCGAGCGACGTATCTACTGAGTCACAATACGTCTGGCGCACCCTGGGCAGTCAGCGATCCCCCTGCTGACTGGCTAATCCTTTCACCACGATGGCAATCCAAAGTCCACTTATAAAACCGGCTTTGTGAGTAGTCTCGGTCAACATCGAAGGGTTCTCACAAGACAAATCAGAAATTCTTTCCGATGTCTACCGCAAAACTCACTGCGACATTCTTTGCGTCCAAGAGACCCACCGAGCTGAAACCCAAAGCCGGCCACACATCGATGGACTTACGCTTATCGCCGAGATCTGTCTGATCAACCTCCTTCCGTAATTTCAATTTATTTGGGGTCAGCGCGTAACATACCGGTAGCACGTTGTGTGATGATAAAAATATTACAAACAAACCTGTAGTGGTTGTGATTATTATTTCTGTATATGTCTGTCACTATGAAAGGGGGCGCCTTTTTTATTGGATTTTTATCTTGTTTGATTAGTAGGTAAATTAGTAAACATGACAGGTTAAATAAATTATTACAAAAGTCAGTTATTGCTTGTTTTCAGCGACAGATTTCACATCCATTAAGTGTGACCCATCCTACTACTGAGCAAAGGCCTCTACCCATGACTTCCAGTTGTTTCGATCCAGGTCTAATGTGGGCCACTGGTCGTCAATATTGTCCAGCTTGTTCCTCCATCTGCGCCCAGTACTAGACCGTATTGACAAGCTAGAGGCTGTAATTATATTTTATGTAAATCCCGATTATTTCATGACTACTGCGAACCTAGTTCAAGTAATCCAAAAAGTCTCAGATGCACACTCACAAGAAGCAGTACCTTTGTGCTCTTTTATGTTAGTATATTGTCCTGTTAAGTATATGTGTGTACATAAATAAATAAGAAGACTTTGCAGACCATAAAAATAACTGCGGAAAATCTTAGAACTACATACATATAAAAGCAAGTAGCAACCCATATACACAACCAAATATATTATCCCACCTCAACCTCCCTTAATTGAGCTTCTAATTAGGCATCAAACAGAAGCTGGCACCGGTAACAATAAACCCAAATCAACTATAACCCGTTCATCATACAATGCCCGAACAATGAAGCCGTAAATTAAACTATAATACCAACAAATAGAAATGACACCCCCCACAGAATGGTACCGAGTTACATCGGAACATTTTCTTTTGTCCCCCTAATTAGATATTCAGCTTTTGTTATGTGAAATTGGGTGTAAAAGGTTTTAATGGATTGATTGGTGAATAAAGGAATAAAGGTTATTTTCATGTCTTTATAATCACAATTATCTGTCAGAGTTCTGTGTGCTGGCATTTTGTGCACCCCTCAGCAAGTAAATGATCTAGAAAGCTCCGTGATCGACTTGACGTCTGAACATAGCCCTTGCCCTATATAAAAGGCTTCTACCCATTCCTCCCCATCCCCTCATTAAACGCTGGCAATATTTCGAATGACACCTAAGAAAACGGCAATTACCTAATACAATGACCGTAATTAGCTCGCAAAGAGTCAACTTATAACAGAAAAAAATTGTCTAGTAAAACCCATCCCCAAGATGACCCTCTGACTGAACACTGCTGACACGTATAACTTATCATGGCGTGAAGACGTAAGTATGACACATCAGCAAGGCTATTTGACGCAGTATTCCGTTGTACTGTACCGCATCGCTTTATGTAAGCGAGAGACGGATTTCTTTGAACACAGCATTCTTAGATTATAATTTTATAAAATTCCTATTTACGTATTATCAATAGAGGTTCTTGCTCGAAAGAGTATTTAAAAAAAACTATTAAAGAAAACTATTAAGGATCTTAGAAGTCATGAACAAGACAGAACGTTGCAAATAGTTGTGCAACGCCCTTTCATGTATTATTATGAAATCATGACCAACAAGATTGCAAACATTTAAAGAAACCACGATCCTCCTAAAGATAATCTACCAAGGTGATAATGCATTGACAAAAAATAATTAAGAGTCTACTTACGAGATCCATTGGTATATCGCTGACACTGTCAACTCTCCATTCTCCCTCAAAGCCTTTTCTATCAGCTCAGGATATGTGTACGGCGGCTTCTTCGGCGCTGGCGGCGTATCAGGAATATCCACCTTCGGTTCTTTCACCACGGGCTCGTCATCCGGCACTTTGATGTTCACGAAATCGTCCAATCTGAAGTTTAGGAGCCATGCGAGGCTTGCACAGTCGTTGTCATCCTCCGTAGGACTTTTGGAGCATTTTCTTCGTCTCCATTTCGACCTGTCACCTGTTCTAGCCGCCATTTTGGTTGGGTACGATTGGCAGCCACGACCACACTGATGCCGTTCGAAATTTGAACGTCAGTGTGGTGTTTCGTGCCAGTCCGTGCTATCTCTGCTACGCTTGTAATCTCAATAGGGTGCATGGAGGTGGTATATCAGTTTTATTCGAAAAAGTTTTTATAAGAAGCTTTTTTAAATTTTATTGTTATTGGTATTTTATTGGTTTTTGTTTAAAATATGAAAAATGTTATTTCACTGGAAAATAAGATTTCAGGAAAATAATGTTTATAGTTGTTATTCAATTCAAGGATGAAATAATGAGAAAGACAGTATTCCGAGAAACAATGGAATGCAAACCCACGTTTTTAGGGTTCCGTAGTCAACAAGGAGCCCTTATAGTTTCGCCATGTTCTTCCACCTGTCCTTCTGTCCTTAGCTTAGCTCAAAGACTCTTAGTATTAGAAAGCTGTAATTTGGCATGAATATACAGATTAGTTACGCCGATAAAGTGGCAAAATAAAATCTCGAAAATTATTTTTTTTAGGGTATATCCTGTACACGTAAAGTAGGGATTTTATTTTTCTCGCGAACCCTACAGTGTGGGATGTCGTTGGATAGGTCTTAAAAATATTGAGAGTTTGTTCAAATAATTTTTCGATTAAGGGATTCGTTTGTGAAATATATTAAAGTGCTAATTATTGTTAGACTCAAGTGTCCCCCCCCCTCCTCTACCAGCTAAACGACTGTGTTTGAGTATGTGAAAAAATTATAATTTTTAAATTACCGATGAATATTGGGGGGCTCAGAATGATGTACTGAATATTTGGTAACCATTTTCGCGTCGGTGTCCGTTCCACTCCGTATTTCAATTATACTTAATATATTAAATTCATTCATCTTCATTGAAAGGCTAAAAGACATCGTATCACAGTGATGAAAAGTAGTATAAAATACATGATTACTGGCTCTATTTCAACCCCCACTGACAGAGAGTAAGTCAATTTGTTGATTGAAAAGTCTGGTTCAAATCCCACGCCATCTTATCTCTTAGATTCCACTCCTAAAAATACGTGGGCTTCAGTCATGTTTTCTTATAATAATTGTTTTCAGATTCAAAGCAATATTTGTACAGTCCCACCCGCGTGAACTTTGTTTACAATATGTTTTGTTAGTTCAATGTTACTTTTTCGCGCTACGAATGTTTGCAGAAGATTAGGCTTTATTTGTACACAATTTAGATGCGACAATGGCGTGTTAATTTGATGTTTCTTGAGCTTTTAAAGGAATTTAAAATCAAGTGCGCAAGTGTCGCTGTGGATTAATGTGTCTTTGTTGATTTTACGTGCTACCATTCATTCTAATTTTATACAAATTCTCATTGGGTTCGTTTTTATGGTACCTGTTATTGTTATTTTTTTGAATGAAATGCTTTTTACGATGAAATACGTCTTAAAGTAGGAGTATTCCAGTGTGGGAAAGCGACAAGAGCTATACAGGTCGTCTAGCGCCATCTCTTTCCCAAACTGGAATTACTCCTGCTTTAAGATGTCATGGTAGGCCACCTGTTCTGGGCTTGATTCTCTGGTCGGGCACAGGGTTTGGGTATTTTTCCATCAGCAAAGTTTCAGTAGCAGCCAAGTCTCGATTTATGGGCTGCGGGACTGTTCGAAAGAGATACCGTGGCCAAAGGGCAAAGGAAGGAACATGGATGGGTTTTAGTCAGTAAAAGTCTGACACTCCCTTCCGCTCCGCCCAGAGCGGGAGGAGTCATTTGATGATTTTCCATCCCAAAAAAATAAATAAATCTCGATTTATGGCAATAGGCTCACCCCCTATTACATGGGACTTAAACATAACTGACAAAATGTGTGGTACTAATAGTTACACCTCTGCCAAACCCTTAGGTAGTTACAGGCGTATTGTTTTGAATGTGCTACAAATCTGTCAGATTTAACTCAATACCTTCTTAAGTCTTGTAGATTAACTTTCACTCTCGTATCGAATAAACAATCAATTTATACATATCAAATAAAACACGAAAAAACCGTTCGTAACATTTTATACAATCCACCCCTGAACTGCAGCATTCAATTAGCTCAACAAAAGTTACCCCTCCAATTACAAAAGCTAAGTAATCCAGCATACAGGAACTCGTCACAAACACCCTTCGTGCTCTCCAGTCAGCAGATAACGGCTCACTATTAAATTATCACCGTGCACATCGCTTTTTCAACCCATTCGGTGCGTACACATTTTAAATTCAATTACTTTTTCAATTTGCACGGGGCGCCGCGGATTTCTCGCAATAAGTGAGACAGGATTGATTTGTTACATGTGTGACGTATTCGGTTTTTGTTTTTCCGTTTCATTATTGCAGGGTTTGGGGCAACACTCGGAAACATATTGTTGGGTTTGAACAGGGTTAGTTTAGAAATTATTTCACAATGAAACGGTGCGGTGATACTCGTATTTTTCGAAAAATATCGTGAGGAAAATGACAAGTGCACCAAAATTCGAAGACTGTGACGTCCACCGAGGTGCACTGAGCCTGCGATGGGAATTACGGGACACTACCTCTTCCACGGAGGACCACTGTGCCCAGTATTTATAACATACAGACTGACTATCTTTTCTAAAATCAAACTACGCTAAATTAATTATCTTAATCCATACATTTTCAAGTTTTACATGTTTTTCTTTTAAAGTGGGACGCTAAACTAATATAAGTAACTAATTTTATTTATTCTTCGTAGACCCTAACAATACCAAGATACTTTCTTAGTTCTTACATCATATTTCAATTAACCCTCACTCAAAATACATCACGAATGAAATCTTCATTATGCTTCAGTTTTAATGTCCCCAACTTTGGCCAAATCCAAAGGATCTTGTGGTTCAACAGGACAAACAGAACCCTTTTCTCGAGGGTACCCTTGAACCAGTTACACGCTTTTGTTTGACAAACGCCTTGAGCCAACAATGCTGTTAAGCCCAGCTGTGGCCAACATCAACGCTCATTTAGAATAAAAGAATGTTAATGGATAAACTTTGTTATTTTGTAGGGAATAAGAATAAGTTTGCTGCTTATTGTAATTTGATTACGTGCGCCGCGAAGGTTTAAGTCGATATTAATTATCATCATCTGCCTAGCCTTTTCCCAACCATGTTGGAATCAGCTTGCAGTCTAGCCAGATGCAGCTGATTACCAGTATTTTACAAGGAAAGATTGCCTATCTGACCTCTACAACTCAGTTAGTACTGGGTTGTAGAGGTTTAACGTGCTTTCAGAGGTACGGAGGAAACTCGATGTATAATGGGTGGTCACCCATTCACAGACCAACCTAGGCAAGCGCGGCTTAACTATTTGGCCTCGAGCTCATTTTAGTAATTATAGGTAGGTAGATGCCTCTCACAAGTACCTTGACTAGTAGGTTACCAATTCAAGCAAGCGTTTGTTCCTACATCAAAGACCTAATTAATCCGTTTAATCTACACAACTATTACTTCCAAAGCATAGCATTATGTAGGGAATGTGTAACTGGTGGCGTTTTGTAGTTTCTGCCTTCCACCATGGGAGAATGACGTGGGTTTATGTATGTATGTATGTGTGCTAGTTACGGAGAAGCTTTTAAATTAACATTCTAAAAAATCTTATAGTATAAAAAATGAATCGCAAAATGTGTTGGTAAGCGCATAACTCAACAACGCCTGGACCAATTTGGCAAATTCTTTTTTTTAAATGTTCGTTGAGGTTCAAGGATGGTTTTTACGGCGAGAAAATTTTAAAAAATTGCCTGGATAAGTCTAAAAACAACACTAGGATACTATTTTTTTTTGGTAGGATTAGGTTAGGTAGGAGTAGTGTTTGAGTAGGTTAAGAGTAGGGTAGGAGTAGTGTAGGAGTAGGGTAGGAGTAGGGTAGGAGTAGGGTAGGAGTAGTGTAGGGGTAGGGTAGGAGTAGTGTAGGAGTAGTGTAGGAGTAGGGTAGGAGTAGGATAAGAGTAGTGTAGGAGTAAGTTAGGAGTAGGGTAGGGTAAGGGGTAGGACACCACGCGAACGAAGTAGCGCTGGGCAGGTAGTTGTAAAATAAAGGAAAATCACCATGGCAGTACCAGGCTTAAGTAAATGAACAAAATAAGCGTAACTGGAATTTAATCAAACATGGACGACTAAAAATCCAGACCGCACAATTTAATTTATATTACAAAACGATTTTACCATACGAAACTAATTTGTATCCAATTAGAAACATAATTACAAACGCGGCATCGAAGGGGATATACATTGGCGCAGGAAAAATAAAACGATCGAGTAGAACCGAGTGAGATCCGATTTAAATCGATTACGAGCATCGCATTGAAACGTTTCGAATTGAATCGATTTCTAAGTGTTTCGATTTAATTGAAGCCCATGCTGTTCTCGTATCCGAATGCAATTATTTACCATTTACTGGCCGATGCCCGCAACCGTTATAACCAATGGTGCTTCGTTTGAACGATTTATTATGATCTCATTAGTTGGCGACTGGCCCATTTAGCGACTAGTAGAAAATGAGGTATTTATTTTCAGTTTTCATCAATATTTTATAATTAATTTGAAAAGAAAAGAAAGGAAAGTGGCTTTACTGCCATGTGCATAATGTATGTTAATATCTTAAAAAATATAATAATATAAGATTTTACGAGTTTGCAGGGATTTGATGTGAATCGGGTAGACAGTAACTTGAATAAAATATTAGAACAGACTAATCGATACATCTATTCGCTATTAGCCTAGAATATCACTAACCGTAACTGCACAGTTAAACCAATGAGTTGATGTTACGTGATAAGGATATCATTATACCTATCGTGTCAATAGTAATTGTTTACGTAATCTACTAATGAGGATCTGTTCGATTGAGCAGCATTCACAGACATACAACAATGTGTTTCATGTATTGAAATAATTTTTGTTAATTATTTCATTCAAATTCATTCTTTTCAAATGAACCATTGCTCTATACTAGGAATTTCTCCTGTATCGTGGAGGCGTTTAAACATTAAAAAACAAAACATTTAAACTCACATACGCAAACAGCGAGACCTGGAACAACTACTGTAACTTGTAGGCCATACAAATATTTGTAACGTGCGGGAATCGAGCCCCCGATACGGCAGTTAAATCGCTCAGCCACTGCGTCAGCTGTTACTCGTACTAATTAAATTATTTTGTTAGCGGGATAATTGCATTGCTTTTCATATTCGTCATCATCAAATTGTTCATTTTCATTTCCATTGACAATTAAGCAACATTAATTGCGTTTTTCACGTTCTCAAGCAGATTTATTATTCAAACTTTAAAACGATTTGTGTTAAAAAATTGTGTAACACAATTTGTGGTGCAGCTGATCAGAATACACTGACAATACCTACTTTTACCGGGTGTAAAGGACCTCCCGCAGACTGATGGGGTGAATTCAGTATATTATTATCATAGTTGACCGTTACAAGAAATTATTGTAGGAACTTTATGAGAATCCAATAAATTTAATTTGTTTTATTTCCTCATACGAAATGAATCGTTACCGTGGTAAAACGCACGTACCGAACGGCAAGCGCGGCAACGAGTTCGACAAACTCTGTAGCTAGGCAGGAAGTGAACTGCTGATTTCACGCGTCGTTCATTACAGTATTTCAACATCCGTTGTTGAAATAAAAGAAAAGTCAGTAACTGAAAAAAACGATAAAAAAATGAAAAAAAATCGGTAGAATATTATTCTAAATAAGGAGCTGAAGGCACCCTGTCAATTTATGGAGGACTGTCCCTATTTAAGGAGCCTAATTAGGTATAAAGGTATGTCATACAAAACGTAAATCAATAGGAATTCTATTTAACCATGTAGGTATATTCATAACTAACCAACAGATTTACAAGTTGTAGCAAAACATCCACATTTACGATGCGCCTCGAAATTGGCAATTGATGTCACATCATTAGCGGGTGTCACGTCGCGCATGATTTGACGGTGTAATGTACCTGAATGTACTTGCGTGTTGCGTTGCGTATCAATCTACCGTGATGATTGACACCCCAGTAACTTGTAGCACCATGTACTAGGAAATGTTTATCCCAATTATTTATTTGCGGAAAATGTTAACGATCCCTGAAAATTTAAAACTATGTTAAGTTAACAGAAAGTTGAAAAACGTACTTGCTACGCAGATTAGATACACTTGTTAGTTCGTCGTATATTTTCTCGCAAAAGTTTTGCCTACAAATTGAAAACTCAACTTGTATAATTTAGGTTTCATTTGAGTTCGAACGAACTGGACAGGTTCAGTCAGAACTGGAAGGAGGACGCGCGGGTTCGTGAGAAATCGAAAGAGTGGAAGGAGGCCTTGCTAGAGAGGAAAAAACAAGAGAGTTCGATCTAATAGAACGTATATGTTGATACAACGTTATATGAAACAAGACAGACATAAATATGAAAACTTATAAAGACTTTAAAAGTGCATTAATAATCAGCTGGTATAGTCCCAGTACGCTATAGAATAACCGAGCTTTGGTCAATGGGAAAACAAAATTGTTATAATTATCATAAGATATTAACACATATTACGCCAATTTACCATGTTATTTGCAATTTGATACAACTGTGAAACAATGACAGATATGATTTGAATAATAACACGTACTATTTTCGTTAGCTGTCAATTTGCTTTTCAATGAATGTCTCTGACTTTTCCTACTTACTGTAACGCTCAATTTGCAACACAAAAAGACGTTAATTAAATCTACGAGTAAACTATCTCAATGCATCGACAATTTCTAAGCTTGAAACACAACTAACTTTTTTTTTCTTTTTTTTTCGGGAAAATAAACACTTACTTATACATTAAAATCTTATACTAAGTTAGAAATATACAATAGTTATAAATGTATATCCTATTACTTTTTCCATAACATATTAAAAGTTATATCTAACAGTGCGCTATTCTAAGCTATTAAAACAGACAAGTAGTTAATTAATAGTGAACTTAAACATAGACAGTCATGCAAACAACAGAGAAATAGAGAGGATGAGAAAATGAGTAAATATTAAACTAACTATTATAATCTAAAATTGATGTTCTTACTTTTCGTTTTTTCCGTGTAAACGAAGCACAAGACGGTTCCAGTACTCATTGTCATCAAGTGGCTTTAGATTGCAGGAATCCATTAGAAGCAGATACTGCGAATTAATACCGAATGCTCCTCACTCAGTATGACTGTTCGATACAGTTTTAGTGAATTCCGTATATATTGATTAACATTAGTATTTTGTTGTCTCGTATATTTTTCTTGAAAAATTTTTGGTATTTCATGAATTATGGGGTGCTAAAGGGAATTAAATTATTGTGATGGACGTTGGGGATGGTAAGTATTTTTTTTAATCATAAAGACCATTTAGGTAGACTGTGCAGGTCAACAAATTGACCAAACAATCAATCTTCTACATAACATAACATCACTCCTGTAATTCCTGAGGGTTTAGGCAGAGGTATACCTAAGAGTACACCCACGTTTCGCCAGTTATGTTTAAGTCCTATGCAATTAAATAGGGGGCGAGCCTATTGCCATGATTCCGTAGGTAGTAGTTCTTGATGGAAAAACAAATAACACTTTGCCCGAGCTGGGAATCGAACCCAGTACCTAATGCTCAGCCGTCGCGCTTGCAACCACTAAACCAACGAGGCACCAGACACAATTTGCGGTGCGTTGAGAATCAAGGTTTACTTTTTTTCAGTAACTGCTGTTAGATCCTCAACATAATATCCATGAAAAATTAAAATCAATAGTAAACAAAATAAGGATTGGTAGATCCTGGCCCCCATTGTGTAGCAGTTCTAATGCTGAATGGGTAGAAGAGACGCTTTCCCCCAGATTAGCATTGCATCGCATTACAAAAGATCGCAAACTCATAACCGGTCTTTCATCATAATACGCATCTAACAAAAACCCAGCGCATAACGCCTGCATTAATATTCAAGAAAAACTTATTCAAAACTTTAAAGGCACTTCAATTAAAATTCAATTTTGCTCGACAATTAGCATGATGAATTAGAGTGCACAAAGTGAACTGGTCCTCAGGAAGACGCGGAGTGCATCTTAATTCGATTGACCCTATTATACAGTTGCTTTGTCAGGCAACTGTTGCCCCACTGTTGATAGGTAGAGAGGCAGGATATCCCGTATTAATAGCTTTGTGACTGAAGCTGGTTTGCTCTTGTTAGGTCGTAGCTTACTTTGAAAAGTATCCTACGAAAATATCAGGTTGAATCGGTCTTCTCCGAAACACAACTGAAAAATCAAATTATTTGAATGAATTATTAAACTAGAATCATTCTAATTCTTTACCTACTAATTTAATCCTAAGGTGGTTAAGATTAATAAACCACACAACTAAACAGTGATTATTTTTCATTTATTTCAACCACTTAGAACTAAACTATTGATCCAACTATTTACTTCTTAACCATCCATGGACCACCACTCCAGATAGTCCTTCCAAAATCAAAGCCAGCGATCTCTTAACATATACAATCTGGACATAATAGCCGTGTCGACACCAGCGCCATCTATACTACAGGCTGCTAAGTGTAAGCAATTCACCAGATGCGATCCGTCGCCACTGGATTCAATTATAGCTATTGCGTCTAGTGTGGAGCCCTGACGTATAATGTAGTCGGAATTAGAAGGTTCTAGAGCATATTGTGGACATTGGAATATTATGTGATATGATACTGCTGGCTTCTAGATTAATGCAATTTACTAACATATACCCATCCGAGGTATAGTGTAGTCGGAATTTGAAGGTTCTAGAGCCTATTGTGGACATTGGAATATTATGTGATATGATACTGCTGGCTTCTAGATTAATGCAATTTACTAACATATACCCATCCGAGGTATAGTGTAGTCGGAATTTGAAGGTTCTCAAACTCATTGTGAACCACTGCAAAGATGAAGTTATGGAATATTATGGTTCTGGACTACAATTTAGTAGTTTGCATCTTATTCCAATGGTAGATAGAAAAATAATGATAAGGATATTGTTTATCATCGTACTATTGCCCTGTGATAAAGATAAGATATTTATTATGTACTAGCTGTTGCCCGCGACATTGGTTCGCGTGAATTTTTATAAAAAAATACTATTTGAATGAGTATTTCCCTTTTTGAATCAGACTTTGTTATCAATTTCAAGGCTTTTAATTTTTTTGCACGGAACCCTTTTTCTTATTCTAAAATAAAAATAGCCTTAGTTACTTCTTATAACATCAGCTATCTGCCAGTAAAAGTCCCGTCAAAATCGGTCCAGCCGTTCCGGAGAATAGTCGTTTGAATCGGATTTTGTTAACAATTTCAAAGGTTTTAATTTTTTGCACGGAATCCTAATTATTTTTCTAAAATAAAAATGGCCTTAGTTACTTCTTATAACATCCATATATATATATATATATATATCTTATTTTAGACCTTATAACATTAGCTATATGCCAGTAAAAGTCCTATCAAAATCGGTGCAGACGTTTCGGAGATTCGCCGGAACAAACAGAAAATCAAGCAGACAGACCGATAGACAGAGAGACAGACAAAAAATTAAATAAATGTGTTACTAGTATTGTTTTAAATGCCATATTTTTCATATGTATTCAGTAAAAAACTGTTAGTGCGATATTACAAACAGACACTTCAATTTTATTAATTTGTATACATATTCATCTTGTGTCATCTGTACGTCAAAGTTAGGCGATCTTTTCTAGAAGTATGGACCATCCTGCTTGTGGGCATTATTGACCTGGTGACCTGTAATACAGGTGTTTCACTACCTACCAAAGGCACCAGTGATTCGCTACTATGTAAATTACTTGTTTATGCCAATGAATTATTATTTAGGAGACAACGATACGCCTAGTTTTTCTGATTTAAAATCTGACTCAAAAGAGGTTTCGTTTTTTATTTTCAAAAATCTTGTCAAGAAAACCACACGAGGTAAATTCCAAAGATCTTTTAAGGAGATAATTCAGTAGTTTCTTTTTTAAAACATTAAAGAACATAACATCACGCCTGTAATCCCCGAAGTGTTAGGCAGAGGTGCACCTAACAGTACACTCACATTTCGCCAGTTATATTTACGTCCCATGTAATAGGAGCGAGCCTATTGCCATCTACCGGGCATAAATCCAGACTCCGTGGCAGCTACTGAGAAATTCCTGATGGAAAAACCCAATAATAATTTTCTCGACCCGGAAATCGAACCCAGGTCATCATGCGACGAGGTAGTCAAGTTTAAAGATTTTTTTATAGTATTTACGCCAATAATTTCTTGCTCTCTCTGTTCATAGTTTTGCAGGCACTGTGATTAATTCAGTCTAAATTAGAACTATGGGTTTACCCCACAACATCTAGGTTAGTCGGCCAACCATACTTGGAAGGTTAACCGTAGGTATCGAATGTAGATCCTACACGGCACGATTCAATTATAGCTATCGATGCTCCTAGCAACAGATAGATAGAGTGGTACTCAGCGCTGAAATGCAGCGTTGAGTGTTGACAGAATTAGCACTGCGTTTGCGATAGGCAAGTGAACACGGTTTAAGATAGAGGAGTCTGGTGTATGTGAGAGATTTAGGCGATCCTGTGTTCAATTCTTAGGTCGGACAAAATGTTATTGGGTTATTCAATCAGGAATTTCTCAGTATCAGTCACAGAGTCTGGATTTGTGCCCGGATGATATAAATAGGCTCGCCCCTTATTGCATGGAACTTAAACATAACTGGCGAAATTCGGGTGTATTATTAGGTACACCTCTGCCTAACTCATCGGGTCTACAGGTGTTAGATGATTTCTAAGCTCATAGCAGACTAAGGCGAGGACAAAAGTTAATCATTGGTAAGTATATCCAAGCAGTTGTAGGTCCTTCAATAAAGCTCATCTGAAGTACATAGCCTGAGTCGCGGACCTGTGGACGGTGAGTAATGGGCTAGCTCGCCGTCCGTCCGTCTTATGACGACAGGCCGTGTCGACGGCGCGTTCGTGTTTCACGCGCGCCTCAAAGAGATGTCAGCAAACAGGAGGGGCCCGCAAGAGCCGATGCCTGCCAGGGCTGCGGGACTGTTCGAAAGAGATACCGCGGCCCTGGAACATAAAGGGCAAAAGAAGGAACATGGATGGTTTTTAGTCAGTAAAAGTCTGACACTCCCTTCCGCTCCGCCCAGAGCGGGAGGAGTCATTTGATGATTTCCCATCCGAAAAAAAGTACATAGCCTGAGTAGTGCAAATATGTTTTTTTTTTCTTGTATTTATTGTGGGTACCTATTGATTTTTGTACACACAAAATAAGAGAGAAGAAAGTGGGATTAAAAATTATGTATGTCAAAGAGCAAGTGAAATTTCACAGGTGTTAGAATAATTGAGTTCGTAAACACATGAGGAATACTATTCAACATAATTTTAACAGAGATTATTTCAATTCAAACACACGTAGGTACTAACACAATGTTCTCTTAGAACATCTCCAGAAATAGCCACGACAGTGTACGTTGTCTTGAAGCGGTATCTGTGTACAGATTAGTGCATCTCAGCGCACTACATTATGTTCTGTCGTGATCCGTATACGTGGCGCAGCTTAAAATACTCGTACGTGCCGATATTAATGAACAGAATGTGCAAGCTTGATGCTGTGATCTATGTTTAGGTCTTTGGTTTTCACACTTAGTCCTTACAGAGAACCATTGTGCGTGAGCCATGGTGGCCGTTACTCCAACCAGTCCACCTCCCTCCAGAAGCAGATCAAACTTCCCGTTCTTCTCAGGACATCCAGACGCCAGAGATGTTGGTGTTCCAAGAGTCTCCTCGCGGATCTGGGTGATGCCAGCTTAGTGCGCTCGAGGAATACGTGCGCTACAGTTTCCTCCGCCTCCATGCACGCCCTGTACAAGGGACTGAGCGTGAAGCTTGATGCTATGTTGCATAGCTGATGTTTTTTGTATAAGGTCGTGGAAATAGGAATACACACTAATAATACTATGATTATGCATCCTTATTTAATATTGCTTTAGGCTATCTCGATGGTCTAAGCAAGCAAGCAAGCGCGACAGCTGAGCAAGGTATCCGGGAGAGCAATCCGGGGTATCGATTCCCGGGTCGGTCAAAGTGTTATTGGGTTTTTTTTGTCATCAGGAATTTCTTAGTAGCAACCACGGAGTTTGGATTTGTACCCGGGTGATGGCAATAGGCTCGCTCCTATTACATGGGACTTACATATAACTGGCGATACGTGAGTGCATTATTAGGTATACCTTTGCTAAACCCTTCGTGAACTCGATGTTGTTATATTAATTTAAATACTATAAATGCGAAAGTAACTCTGGTCTGTGAGGCGCCGTTAAGGCGTGAAAAGGTAAGAGACCGATACACAGAAACAATCAGCATGGATATTGGTTGGCAAACAATCAGGTGACCCATCCAATGGTAAGTGATCATCACCGTCGATGGCTTCTTCTTCGCAAAGGCCTCTGCGTCTACTCTTTTGCATTATGTAACTACCACAGTTCATTCTGGTTACTACTACTGATGTTAGTACTCACCCACTCGCAGTCCATTACTGGTTAAAGGTCACTCTCAAACTGCGACGTTACACCTTGACCTCCGCTTTCGACATCTAGTCTGTTCCAGTCGACCTTTTAATTTTGTCGGTCCATGTAGCTCGGGGGCGTCCCACGCTTAAATCCGAACCCTAATATATTTTCTAAAATAAAAGTAGCCTAATTTATTTATATAACATCAGCTATCTGCCAGGGAAAGTCCCGTCAAAATCGATTTAGCCGGAATAAACAGACAGTCGAGTGGTCGCAATTGCGACTACTTAGTATGAGGTCCTGGGATCGATGCCCGGGTCGGGCAGTGTTAAAAAATATTTCATTTATAATTACATAAAGGTAATAACGCACTGTAATGACATTTTATTTCGTAATGGGTTGTACGTAGTACTTATTACTTCCATGCAAAGAGTAAAACACAAAAGGAAAAATAAAATCAAATTCAT
The DNA here is from genome assembly GCA_950022335.1 of Eurois occulta. Taxonomy (NCBI): domain Eukaryota; kingdom Metazoa; phylum Arthropoda; class Insecta; order Lepidoptera; family Noctuidae; genus Eurois; species Eurois occulta. The sequence continues at coordinate 18,977,738 of OX465486.1, read as the reverse complement.
TTTCAGCCATTCGACTACACTTCAACTAAGACCTATTTACGTAAATAATTAATCATAGAAATCGCGTATGAGGTTACTAACTAAATTTTAAACATTAATGTCATTTGCGTCTGTTTGTCGATTTTGATGAAATAAACGCTAAATGTGACTCGAAATAATGCTTCGTATGATTCAATATTTATGGTTTTTACGTGATGCGTGCACAAACGAACAGACAAACCGACAATCAGACAAAAATTCTAAAAAGGGTAGAAATGGGTTCTGTTTGTGATCCTTTAACACCCCTTCTTTTTTTTCTAAATATGTTCAATGTACAGACACGCCACGTCTACAGATTTATTATATGTATATTTATAGATGTATAGATTACAAACCGACACTTCAATTTTGTTTATTTGTATAGATCTTTATGTCAAAACACTACCTATCTACCCAACTATATTTTTCGGGTACGTCACAGCATATTCACTACAGGCCAGAAACTAATTAGCATGGCTTCAGCCCGATGGTCAGTGTTGTCAGCGAGTGACCGCGCAAAGACATACAGCTTGCCAACCCGTGGCGACGGCGACGGCCTGCTGACTGCTAATAACTCAACGAGATCTAATTTGATTGCTTTACTAGTCACTTCACACTAGACATGATCTAACTAAAAACAGCCCTTCGCGCCAAAATGGAAAACAGTTGTGCCAATCAAACAACAAAAAATGGTTTTGGAACCATAAACAATCGTCCATTCTCGAAACTTTTTTGACTGAATATACTATACATAAATAACATCTTTCCAACGTTCAGAAGTTAATATTAGTGTAGTGTTCCGCGAATATTGATAGCTGGTCACTTTGACAAGGGTTTAGCAGTTTCCGAAGGTGCGAAGCTTTTAGCTATTGAGGTCAGTATTCTGTTTCCTAAGATAGATTTAATGTGACTTATTTATTATGTAGAGCGTAAAATTATACTCGCTACTTACTAGCAAGCATTGTCAGGAGAATCGACCATGTAAGTGCTTTGCCACTTCTGAAACCAATTCCTATGGCCAAATAGTTTTTTTTTTTTCTAATTCATCCATTGTTGGGTAATCTGTCAACACCATGTTGAAGCCAGTAAATTGAACCTTCTCTAAGGTTGAAACATTCTAACTGTCACCCAGACAAGTAGACCGTGTGCATGCGTGACACTAGTGAACCATATTCACCAAGCGAGCCCAATATGGGTTGGTGAATGGTTTTTTAATGTTAGAACTTTACTTTAAATACCTCCGTGTCCCCTGTACTGTTCAAGGCTTACATCAGCAATGTTTCAATGTGTCAATGTTTCAATGTTTTGAGGGCTTTACATTGAGTCCTAACTCCTACGGTACACCGTGATTTGTGATTACAAAAAAAAAATCGTTTCCCAGCAATATGTTTTGCGTAGAGTTACTTAGTCTGATACATATTCCTTGGTTGACGGCTTCGCAAAGCCGACACCTTGTAGATTTATAGAAGCGTTATCGCTGTGTTCTTCTCATAATACTCTCCCAATGGATGGGTCTCGGAATTCCAGTGGTTTACAAAGGTGTATTGTTTGTTCCCGGCTAAGATTAAATTTGTTGGACCACTACCGCCCTCTGGTGAGCGAGGACTGACGTGTCGCTGCCCGAGCTATTTCTTTATTGTCCCCGAGTCATTTTAACTCGGGTCTATATTATAAGTTTTTTGTCTTCATGATTGAGTAGGGTGTTAAAGGATATTGCAGTGTCATTGTTTGAGAACAAACCGATCATTTATTTTTAAATTATAATATGTGAATTTATGTTTTGTGCGAAGAACCGATGGCTGATGGAGCAAACAAATCGAGAGGCCTATGTCCAGCCATGGACTACAATAGGCTGAGGTGATTCATTCTGTAACAGTAAATCACACTGTAGTGTGGTAATATTCTGGGTAATCAATCACAGTCCAAAAAGTTAGTAAATAATTACGTCGCTTGGAACAAAATAAAATAAACGCGTCGAATTGAGAACCTCCTTTTATTTTTTCGTCGGTTTAAAATAAGGAGACACATACGACACAATTACACAACGTTACACAATTTATAATCTGTTTATTTACTTCCTGATCTCTGCGAGTGACGATAAAATTTAATCTTCTTTCTGCACAACTTGCCAACTTGCTTTAAAGCAAACTGGGGTTTAGCTAGAGTTCACTTTCACCATTCATCGTTTTTACACCATGTTTTAACACCAACAACAATCAATTCCTGCCCTGTCAAGACCTACATACCCGACATAATTACCCACACAAAAACCTCCAAAAAAAATAAAGGCTCGAACACACAAAATTAACACAAAACGTTTAGCCATCCATTAAGACTACTACTAAAAAAGGCCGAGGCGTCAAAAGGCTCCATCTATCAACGGCCCTTAAACTACGCCTAGCGAAAGTCGGCGTGAGTAGGAACAATGCGCTAATGGAAACCGTGCTTAATTATACACGTCATCAACATAGACAATGGAAGGTAGTTTTAGGTGAATTGTGTGGACTAGCGCTTATGTTGTAAAGAGTTTGATTTAAATGGAGTGAGATTTTGTTTGGTGACTGGGTTGACGAAATAATGCGGCAACTGCTGTTGTTGCTGTCCAGGTTTGTCACATGACAAATGAAAGACTAATTTATGTTGGTAGGAGCTTATTTGTCATCTAAAATCGAAATCACAGCATTTATTTCAAGTAGGCCAGCTACAGGAACTTTTGAACTGTCGAAACAAAGACAACAATAAAATATAGCTACAGTCCCAGTCACAAGGCATAAAAACTGTGAAAGTACTGTAGGTAGTTGCCCATTCCATAGCGTAAATCTCTATGGAGAAGAACGGGCAAGAAACTCCACGGACACTCTTTTAAATCCATCCATCCGTCCATCTATCAAATTGGCAAACATTCACACAAAAAAACATTTTGTCTGTTACACATTAACATTTTCAACTAAGAGGAGAGTGAGATCTAGAGATTTCAACATGTTCCATTTGAATGTTTCGCCAGTGCGAACTCACAGCTTCAGATCTTTGTGGTCGAGTGCGGTAATCGTATGTTATAGAGTGAGGTAATCGTATGTTATATCTTGAATATTAAATACGTACCAACGTAACTCTACGAATATTATAACGAATACTGTTGTGCCCCCAAAGAAATACAGAAGCTGATTATTATTCAGCTTTTCAGCAGCGCCCCGGAACGGTACCGACCCATTTTAAATACTCCCAGGCCGATAGTAGCGTTCCCTAAATAAAAATTTACCACCAGCCTAGTTTTATTTCTTCCAATCTAATTTGAAATTCATACAAACTGGTCAGTGGAGTCTTATAAAAAAATCCCAAAATAAGTGCCTAACACAGAAATCCCTAACTATAATCGGTAGATTAGGAAGAAAATCCCTGAGTTGGCTACACTGGGCGGAATTACATGGCTCTGTTGGGCCTTGTAGCAGATATAAACGGAATGTGAGGTGGAACGAGCGGGGTTGAATCGGCCCCGTGCGTCCGAGGAAGACATTCTCAATGTCGCACTGATGTTTTGTTTGTCTTTCCTTTTTTAATATTTTTGTTAAAATTGCATGTTAGTTTATTCTGCTAAACTAGCTTGTTATATTGCAGTGGCTCAGCGTTCCTGCGCTAGCGGGTCAATGAAAGCTTATTATTGAGCTTACATCAGCAGAGCAGCAGTGCATTCAGCATCAGATTTACTGAAAGCTTATTAAGTATTTACTAGATTGTCAGGATTTATTACGTTAGGCACGTACATCATGTGGGTTTCGTGCAATGAAAATACACTGGGTGCGATACACTGTTTCTATTAAACTAACAAATTACTTGAAATTACAATTGAACACAATAACACGGGGCACAATGAATCGGAGTAAAGTTCCAGGACGTCTCAACTCCGCTGCAATCTGACTTTCAACTGTCGTTGTCGCCTAGAGCCGTAAACATCAGGGCTCTGTAGAAGCACGCTGTGGTGCGGGCAGACTTGTCAGTAGGTCGTGTGATGTCACCACTGGCGTACTTGCGATTCATTTTAAGTCCGTACTAATGACCGGATCCGACACGGCCATCCTGCTTGCACACGTCCTCATGTGTCATGGTTACCTCATGGTCAGTGCAGGTAAAGAACTCTACTGTTTTATTTTAACCAAATCCTACTCTAATAAAATAAAACACGGTAAACTCAAACTCAAAGCATTTATTTCAATTAGACCATTACAGGCACTTTTGAAAGTCAAAAACAAAAAAGCTAAGCTACAGTCACAGTCACAAGGCATAATAACTTGCGAAAGTACTGTAGTTGCACATTCCAAATCGTAGATCTCTATGGAGAAGAATGGGCAAGAAACTCCATGGAAACATTGAGAATAACCGAAAATGGGACGGAGGCTACCAAATGTACCTACGAGTAAATTGCCAGATACATGAGGTACCTACCTCGCATGTCTTTTATCATAACCGTCAAAAACCAGAAGCGCATGGGCCCTCGAGCTCGAAAACTTAGGATAGACTTCCTGTAGTCTTCTTGTACCCCCAAACAAATTGTTAAAATTCCATTAACTTCGGAGTACTTTCCTGTTACGACACCATTTTTCGACATGTTGATTGGATTATTAATAAATAAAAAAATAAAATAAATAAATATCCCTGGACATTTCACACAGCACCATCTAGTCCCAAGCTAAGCACCCTAATGCTTGTGTTATGGTAGCTAGATGGCTGATAAACTACATATACACACACACACACACTACACTATACTACACACACACACACACACACTACACACTATACACTAACACACTCACTATATACTATACTAGCTGTGCCCGGCATGCGTTGCAATGCATGTTTTCCTACCTACTACCCTACCTACCCTACCTACCCTACCTACCCTAATTTTTTGTGAATCTAAACCATTCCCAGATCCCCTTGAACACACACAAAAAATTTCATCAAAATCGGTCCAGTCGTTTGAGAGAAGTTCAGTGACATACACACTCACAGAAAAATTATATATATAAAGATGTTATGGTAGCTAGATGGCTGATAAACTACATATACACACACACACACACACTACACTATACTACACACACACACACTACACACTATACACTAACACACTCACTATATACTATATTTATAGTTTGTTGTTTATTTTATTACCTGTTTTGTGACGTGGCACTACATCTTTTGCAGCAACTCTAGCCATAATCTAAAACAGAATCAGAATCTATAAGATATTTTAAACGAACGAAAGAATTCTTTTTCTTTTACAAATTTTCAGATTACAGAGATTTGATAACGAAATTGAAAACTACCATCTTCTATTACAAGTTAAGCTTCGTCACAAAATTGAACGCAATTCATTACTCCGCACAAATTGCTTTTTGGTGCCTTAATTGAAATAGTATATTTTCAACGACATGCAATATGTTTCTTTGTGAAGATAAGATTGTGGAGGATCGCTATCAGCAGATGTTTTTCTCAGATAAAAATAATAATATAATCCAATTCACGACGGACGACGGACGACACGGTTGGCGCAGTGGTCAAGCGATTGACTGCTGCGCTGCATGTCGCGGGTTCGATTCCCGTACGGGACAAATATTTGTATGACCTACAAGTAGTTGTTCCGGGTCTGGGTGTTTTTCTATCTATAATATGTATGTATTTACAAAAAAAAAAAAATGTATATATGTAGTTTATCAGCCATCTAGCTACCATAACACAAGCATTAAGTTGCTTAGCTTGGGACTAGATGGTGCTGTGTGAAAATGTCCAGGGATATTTATTTATATTTATAATTGTCATTTCGAAAGAACTGATACTCATAATAATGTATGTTATTTTTAAAGACTATGGATACCTGGTACATGGTACCTCCATGTTAAATTTTTATTTTATTTTTTTGAATGATTTTATTGATATTTTTATTTTTTATTTAATGATTTTGTTGATTTTTGTAATGATTATTCAATGATTTTTAAATATTTATGCTTTTTCAATGATTTTTAATGATACATTTTATTATTTTTTGTTGTCTATGGGTATTTTGCCTGAAATAAAACACAATTTATTTATTTTTACTACTGTACTGAAATGCATACAGTATAAAATTCTACCGTAACTACACTAAGCGAAAAGAAAACAGTTTAATATTGTTGACTTTTGCTAACTGACATCATCATCATCTTCATCATCATTCTCTTGCCCTTATCCCAATTCATTTGGGGTCGGCGCAGCATGTCTTCTTCTTCCATACTTCTCTATTACTCGTCATCTCATCAGACACCTCCTTTCTTGCCATATCATCTTTTACACAGTCCACCCATCGTTTCTTTGTTCTTCCCCAACCCTTTTACCCATCCACATCCATACGTATGTACGTACTTAAACTGATATGACGATAAAATATTAATATGATGCGACTTATAAAGAAATATTTTCGAGATGAATGATCTCGATTGCCCCCCTTTTAAATATCACAATTGATTCTTTGTGTCCGAAATAAAATTCATTCATTCATAAAATAGATGCGTAATATTGGAGTATCTGTGCGCGGAATTAACAACGAAGTAAGTAACAACCGAAATAAACGGATTTACCATACATTTCATTTCAGGCTTCAAGTATATAACTATTATTCGAGTTTATTAATCGTCGCTCCAGATTATTCCATACAATCCAGATTTTTTTCAGTTCCAAACCGCAGAATTTATGAAGCCTATTTGATTTATATTACCAACTTCAAAATTATTTAGTTCGTTCGTAAATTAAACCATATTAATTTCAATTGGAATAAATTTCAAATGAACAGATTTATAAAATTAGGGCGAAAATTAATCGAAAATGAAAAATTAGGGACCTTATTTGAAGAATTAGTGTAAATTAGATTGTAATTGAAATTAATTAGAACATTAATGAAGTTGATGCGACTAATTAATACAATGAGAGCAGTAATTAATCGAAATTAAAAATAAAGAAACGCGAGATTTCATGAAGAAGAAAATTATCATCAAACTTGATTGGATATAAAATGATGCTGACTTAATGGCAAGAAAAGAAATAGGTGACAAAGTACATATCTTTATTTATAATTAAATCTATCTGTTACTTATATACCACGTAGGAGTAAACCTGTTTGTTCGTCCGTCTGTGTACAAGTACAGTCACAAGCACCAATATGTAAACACTTTACAACTTTTAAAAGTGTTCTTTTCGTACAGTTCTGATTAAAATTTCATGTTGTTACGAACATAGTATTCTGGAACTCGTTTTTATGAAAAAGAAAGTTATAATCTCGCAAGTTACAAACGTTATTTCTCGCGAAAATTGCTTTTAAATTTAACAACGTGTCTCCATATCGCTGCTCGTGACTGTACAGGCTCATTCATCTCGGAAAAAAATCGTTGTATATGTGAGCTAAGCCGTGTGTTTACATCATAATAAAACTAAATATAACTCATAACATCACGCCTAATATCACCGAAGGGTTAGACAGAGGTGTACCGTATACCAACATTTCGCCAGTTATGTTTTTAAGTCCCATATAATAGGGAGCGAGCCTATTGCCAGACTCTGTGGCTGCTACAGAAAAATTCTTTATGGAAAAACCCAATAAGACTGCTCGACAACGATCAATCGAACCCAGGACCTCATGCTCAGCAGTCGCGCTTGCGACCACTAGACCAGCGAGGCAGTCTTACTAAACTTAAATAAGTTTTATGTCTAATGGGTTCAAGATAGACTAGAAGGACATACACTGACTTTGTTCACGAGGTTCTTCAGAGAAGTCATGTCTCGCAACCAGCGTCCGTGTATGAACAGATGTATGAGCGTAGATGAAGCGAAAGGAGTATGTGAGCATTGTAGCAGGTGACGTTCTGTAGTAGTCCCATGGGAAATGCATTTATGTACGTATGTACGTAGGGTATTAATTCGGAAAGCATCATAATTTAAAAAAGTATTTGAGCACGAATGCGAGATGCGAGTGATGAGTGAATGAGAGAGTATCAGTCCTACTGATACTCTCTCATTCACTTTGCGAGGAGATTATGGCCCTATGAACTAACTAAGACGATTAGGACGATTCCAATGTATACGCATTTATTTCATAACCACTGCTGTCAAAAACGTTGAAGGAAAACATCGTGAGGAAACCGGCATGTCGTAGAACTAAAAATTCGAAGACGTGTGACATCTACCAGCCCGTACTGGGCCCGCGTGGTGGATCATAGCCCATTTCCTCTTATAGAGAGGAGGCCGTGTGTCTCAGCAGTGGGAACATTCAAGGCTGATTATGCAATGTATAAGTATTTTTCGAATTTTAAAAGAAGTTTTCAAGACGTGCAGATTATTTATTTCGGTCATCGACACCACCCTACACGTATGTAGTAATATCTAATGTAATAATATCTAATCTAAGTTATCTGTTCATTTACAAACTAGCGACTAATGGCTACTTAGCACGGTTGTAAGGCCCAACAAAACATAGAGATTTCTTTATTATTTGTTTTATATTATACATAAACCATTGTTTTAATTGTATAAATGTTGTTGTAAATTGTCCGAAAGACACAGACCGACCAGAAAATAGACTTGAATTGATAATATACGTTTAAATGAAAGATAGGTTTACTTATAGATAAAGACCACTTGTGGACTAACAACAGACTGATTCTGTAGCTTGATAGCAAAACAATTTAGTTTGATTCTGTTTGGCGTAACTTATTGTTAGCGATACTGTTGTTGTTTTCATTTTATGTTTGTATTTTTATTCTTTTTTTTTTCACTGTTTAATTAGCTATTTAGGCGCATAATATAGTGCATGTAGTGCTCTTCTTTAAGTAATGGGGCACTTAGACTTAAGTTTGAAATGTTTTACTATCTATGTAATAGTGTACTCATTGTTGAAGAGCCGTTAAAAAAACGACATGAATAGGATATTTTCTATAATCTTTGCTATCTTATCCGATCAACTCAAAAACTCATTATACGTGTTTTGAATAATAGCTTAAGCCACGGTGAAAAACAGCGAGTAAGGTTGCTATAATAATAAACATTTATTTAAGATAACTAGGATCCAATTAGTTAGTAGTATAACGACTTATAAGTAGTGTTAGTAATACAAACTTAATCTACTCGCCCCCAAATACAAAGGTGATGCTCATTTCTAAAGATTTTTTTTTCCAGCATAACTGCGAAATGAGATACTATAAAAGTGAAGTAAAGTACCGCCAAATACGTGCTTTGGACGTGGAGTTGCGGACACCAGCTCGTTTTACAATACAAGAGAAGTAAATTAAGTAAACAATATAATTATGTAACTAGATTATAAGATTGTTCTTAGAGACTGTTATTATTATAAGTACTGAGACTTCTAATGCACCGTCCGCAATATAATACCTTCAACTCAACAGGTAAACTCTTACTAGACTGGTCTAGAGTATCCGAAGCACATTATATCAACAAGTTACTACTAAACAGTCTCATATAACCGCAGAGTTATCAGCAACGGTACACCAGTGTGTTTTAATTAGTGATACTTACATACTTGCTCATTAATTTATTGCAAACGGGGTCTGCAAGTTGCTCCATGCTTGTGGATGTTGTTTTGTGTAGACAAAAATATTTGCCTTATTTATTTTTTTGTTCGTTTAAAATACACAAGAAGGGCACTATATCAGACACTTTTTATCCGTGGAATAAAATTAAAAGTCAGTTTTGTATAAAAACAGCTGTCAGAAATAAAAAAAGAATGGCGATAAGGATTTTTGATGTTGGTAAAAGGAGAATGGTCAATTTTGAATTCGAGAATGGCTGTGCGATGACCATTATCCTGCCGTCATAATAATAATGGGAGATTGAAATTAAGAACCGTCCTTAACAGAAATACCTAATACAAACTAGAGAGGTGTCAAGGGACACCCGGATGGAACGAAGTTCCTTTCGATTAAGTAGTGAAGGAATTGTAAAAAAGAAATTGGCACAAAAAAAACCACCACCACCACCACTACCACCAATACAATAGTTTACTATAGCAAAAACATATTACCCTCCTTTGCGTCGCGCAGTCGGGTAAAAGTGTCGTACACACTTTTCGTCTGAATTGTTTCCGTCTAGCCCCACAACGCGCGATAAGGAACTACGTTCCAAAATAAATAAATAAATAGTACTACGGTTTTTTTTATAGTAAGGTACTACTAGCCAGAATTATTCAGACCCTGGAGCGAAGGCTTGCCTCCCTCCATTTACAAGTGTATACTGTAAAAACGCAAAATATACGTAAAAGTTAAAGATTCTTTCATTCATTCTCACATTAGGACTCATTACAGCCTCTTCATCATTAGCTTGCCCTTATTACAACTCTTTTGAGGTCGGCGCAGCCTGTCTTCTTCTTCCATACTTCTCTATTATTCGGCATCTCACCTTATCTCCTTTCTTGCCATTTTTGCAACTTTTCATTCACCGGCGCCACTTTCAGACTTCCTCTTATGTACGCACGACGGCCAATAAAGCTACTTATACATAACCAGTTAGCGTATCTCTCATTGTATAGGAAATCTATACAAAGCGAGGCCAAGTTATACTGGAAATGTACAGCTTCATCTGCCGCCGTGAATACTCATTTCTTATTTTATTCATTCGTTCATTCATTTTCTTCTTTTTCCATTACCATAACAGCATTCATCATTAAAAACCACATAATTCCATACACACATAAATTCAAAACACCATCAAGCATCTGAAAATATGTAGTTTCATATAACGACTTGAAATTATGACTGCAACCAACACTAAGTACTCATTAGAAAGCTAAGTCTTGGGTATTAATTTATGGCCGTACAACGCGGCCCCCTGGAGCTTATAAAATACACTAGTTATAAAATCTTGGCTGCTTATGCAATTTATTCTGTCCAAGAGAAGTATGGGACGAGAAGACACGCTGCGCCGACTCCAAATACATTGGGACAAGGACAAGATAATGATGATGATTATTTGTCTATCTAAGAGGTAATTGAGACATTTAAGTGTTGAGTTTGTGAGATTAATGTCGAATTATCCTTAAAATTTCAGGATCTGCCTTACCTTTTCCTAATCATGTTGGGGTCGGCTTTCAGTCTAACAGAATGCAGGAGAATACCGATATTTGCCATTTGGGACTACCTGTATGACCTCCGCAACCGAGAACACGACACTTTGGAAAATAAGGTGAATCAAGTCACCCCCTAGCTTTGAAGTTGCTCCACAGCACTATGTTGTTCATGTTCGCCTATTGCATCCGGTCCATCTAACTGGGGGTGAACGTATCCCTGTTAGCCGTTTCCCAGATAACCAGTGAAAAAGGTTCCAGGTGTTTTAATAATAACATTTTCCAAAAACTGTTTGTTAACTCGTTGAAAACTCAGTGTCACGTCTCATACTTTATTTATTTATTTAATTAAGGTTCACCAACAGTTGTTACAGATAATACATATAGGAAAATATAAGTAATTGTGTCTTAAATCTAACTGCACAACCAATTACAGGCAAACACCACATTGAAAGTGCTCTTTGAGATTATAAATTTAATTTAAATACTTAATGTTCTAAAATTATATTAAATACTACTTGACGGATTACCTAGAATTGAGATATTTTTAGGTAGGTAGTTTTTTTTTCATCCTGTAAACCTCACACAATGGTACAGTCCAGTTTAATAAAAATTGGCAATTTCTTTTATGTAATGACAAAATTTTCTTCCCCTTATATTTTCCTATACTGAAATAAATATAATTCCAAACTGCAAATTTCCCAAAAACAACGCACATAAATTCGAGTTTCTTAGTTAATAAGAAACAAACAAAAAGTGTACTGCTTTATTAATTTGTAAGGAGACAATAAGCCTACAAATCCCCTGTAACGGACGACTGTTGGGTCGAGTTGGGCTCTTTGAACACCTGTACCTTGCCCCTATTATAAGTTATTAATACACCCCCACTTTCACCTCGGGCGTCCTGGATACTTTTGGAAACTGATTTCAATGCAATTTTTGGGCCGATGATGGGAAATTAGACTTTCCTTATGAAATTATTTGTTGCTGTAATTTAAAAAGCATCGATTATTTACTTTTGCTTTCTCTCGAATTTTGTTGGCGACTGTATTTAATAAGTTCGAGGAGAATTGTTCTTAGTCTTGGTCAGTGGGTCGTCCTAGGGGCTTTTCTTTTGAGATACGGATAGAAACTGTCGAAGATGTGACATTGTTTTCTGAAATAAAAAGTACAACATGAGTTTACATTTTTTTGTCAATTCAAGGTCAGATAAGCCATAGATTTGCGGATTTTTAAGTACATCAGACGATGTTACGTAGCGGATAAAGATTTGGAACCTCTTGAAACATAAATCTTTGCAATATTGAAATACTATTTTAGTCACTCCCCCCCGCTCCGTGCGCACGGCAACAAGTGTTCTTATATGCTCGCATAACTAAAATTGCTTATTGGTGTCCAAAGTGAATAATTAACACTAAAACGTTTAACAAGGTGTAGCTAAGTGTACAAGCTTCATAGTGCATAAATCAGCTTATAAATCCACCGAATGGTTAAGAAGTAAACCCAGTATTAAATAATTGGTGACCGTTGCTTATTACAAATCAGTCAGCTGTTATCTAGCGGAGTGACGTGTAGGGGTCAACGACCGGCCGGCGTTCGTCTTGTTTCGGAGTACTTCGGAGGCTCGAGGAATCACGTTCGCCTCGATCGGCTACACTCGGTTGCATTCGGACCGCGTTCGGGCTACGAACGCAAAAGTGACAACAACATTGACAAGTGACAGGCATCAGCTTCTCCTGCGCACCGCAATCAAGTTAGTAACAAACCCACTGACAGTTAACAGCGTAAGCCATGCCACTTAATCGTACACCGCCCACCTCACCGTGTCCCTCGGAGTTGATGCAAACAAGCAACGATGGCAGTCAACAAGTTGCTTTAACCGCGACTGACAAAACAAATAAATCACCACTACACCACTGTGATTCTGCACCTGATCTTCAGTCAATTACGGCTAATATCACGGAGCGTAAAAAACGAAAGCTCACGAATAGCGTTATTGACATTTCAGCTACAATTATGGATTTTTTCTCTAAATTCTCTAAAGATCAAGAAAAGCGTTTTCAAGAACTTCAAACCACAATAAGTAAACTAAATGAACAAAACGATGAATTACGAAAAAGTGTTAACTTAATGTCTGATAAATACGACGAGTTTCTATTGCGTATTTCCCGTCTGGAGTCGGAGAAACAGGAGGATAAGAAAACTATTAGACAACTAGAAGACAAACTCGAACTAGTAGAACGTAAGGCGCGCGTGTCTGGTATTGAGATTCGAAATATTCCAAAAGAAAGTGGCGAAACTAAGGATAGTCTATGCAGCGTACTGGTGAACCTGGGAAAAACCATTGATGCTGAAATTAACCACTCCAGCATCAGGGATATATACCGCCTAACCACTAAAGACGGGTCCAATCCGGTGATAGTGGACTTTACCACAGCACTAACAAAAGAAAAAGTTATAAAGGGAATTAAGAGCTTCAATAAATCCAAAATAAAAAAGGACAAACTTAACACAACCCACCTTAACCCGCAAAATCAACCAAAGCCATTATACGTGTCTGAAACATTAACACAAAAGACACATAGAATCTTCTTCCTGGCCCGTTCATTCCAAAAAACTCATGGTTATGCTTTCTGCTGGACATCCAATGGAATAGTATATTTAAAGAAAAATGCTGAGTCTCCCCAAATCCGCATAACCACTGAGCTGGATATTGAGAAGCTGAGAATTTCGCAATGACTACCTTTAGTTAAGCATAACTTTAGTATATCAATGTCAACTAAATTCTTAATGCATGCCCCTGTCTCTTCTGTAAATGTGTTATCTCACTACTTTATTCTTTATAATTATAATAACGTCATAAAAAAACACACTGTTAAATATAAGCTTTTTAAACTATCACACAATCACTTATTCACAAAATACAATTACAGCAAACCATACTACAACACAAACAAAATCATCACACTGGGTAAAAATACATACTACAATATACCAATAATTTTGTTCATTAGTATATCACACAAAACAAACATATTCCTACACACTATCGATTACACAATGAGATGCCTTATAAACATTATAAACTCACGTTATTTATTAACACTAAAACGTTTTACACTGCCGTATTTGTCTGACACTACTTTTTCGCACAGCTACAACTTTGCTCTTTTATTCACATCAGGAGCTCAAATGGACGATCCAATTCCGTATTCGCTCACGACTAACATAAGACCAATATTTATTACAATTAAATCTATATTCGACAATTATATTGAACACCATATTAACATTCGGTAATTTAAATGATTTAACAGAAAATATCGATAAGGTAACAGTATCTGAATCACAGTATGCCGACGTCGAAGACTGTCACAAAATAATTTTGCCCTTTTCTGAAAGTCTTGTAGTTTTTACCCAAAATATACGCAGTATAAACTGCAATATAAATGGTTTGGAATTACTATTAACTAGATTAAATCTACATTGTGATGTCCTTGTCCTCACAGAAAGCTGGTTGTCGTGCACTACTTCAATACCTAATTTACTAGGATATCAGTCGTCTGTGACAAAAAATAATTTAAAGCAAAATGATGGTGTTGTCATATTTTATAAAGAACACCTACGTTTTAAAATTGTGGAACCAAACTTCAGCGAGGGTAACTGTCTGATTGCCACGCTTAAAAATCAAATTGCAATTGTTGCAATATATCGTTCACCATCTTATTCAAACTTAGACCCATTCTTTAGATCCTTAAATGATGTTTTAATGAGTTACTCTTCTTTTTACAATATAATCGTAATAGGCGACATAAATATTGCAATTAACCTAGACAAAATTGACCTTCAAGGTGAACGTTACCTAAATCTCGCTGCTAGTCATGGCTTGTTACCCTCGCATACATTAATTACACGGCCAGAAAGTAAAACATGTATCGACCATATACTCCTTAAGACAAAAAGTACCTGCAACACCGTTGTACCACTAGCAACTTTGACTGACCATTACCCGGTTTTATTACATATGAACTTTAAGAAAACAAAACAATTCGCAATAACAACTATAAAAAAAGTTGACGAAGATGGCCTAAAAGACGAAATATCAAAAATTGACTTCACTAAAGTATTTGAGTCACATGATCCTAACATTGCTCTGGTGTATATTACTCATTGTCTTCAGACTGCAATTAAAAACAACACCAAAATCATTACCTTATCGCGTCGAAAGAAGATTATAAAACCATGGATCACACAAGGGTTGCTGCGCTGTATGAGGAATAGGGATAGATTACACAAAAAATCAAAACTTTCGCCAAACAACGCAACTTTAAAATTAACTTACACACGTTATAGAAACCACTGCAACACTATACTAAAAAAAGTCAAAAGAGCTTACGAAAAAAATCTTGTCAAATCAGCTCAAAACGATAATAAAAAGCTGTGGAAAGTGATAAAAGATGTCACAAACACAAACAAAAACATTACCTGCTCAAATGAACTTCTATCACTCGCTGACGATCCCAAACAGTCTCTGAACAAAGTAAATAACTACTTTGTTAATGTAGGTAGATCTCTGGCGGATAAGATCAGGCATGATAAATCAATTCCAGTAGACACTAAGGTAGATACCATCCCCTATAAGCCCACTCAACTAGATTCGTTTGTATTGGAGGATACGGATGAGTGTGAAGTGGACCGTCTCATCGTTAATCTTAAAGCGGATAGCTCAACGGGTTTCGATGGGATTAGCAGTAAATTTTTAAAAAAATACAAAAATATTTTAGTTACTCCGCTCACCTTTATCTTTAACTCCTGCCTACGCAACGGTATATTCCCTGAATCCTTAAAGAAGTCTGTGGTTTGCCCAATTCATAAGGGTGGAGACAGAGATTGCATCACCAACTATAGGCCTATATCTATTCTTCCAGCCATATCAAAGATCCTTGAGAGAATAATTAATCTGAGACTAACAAGGTATCTTGAAAGTAAAAACTTGCTCTCACCAAACCAGTACGGTTTCCGTAACGGGAAATCTACTGAACAAGCTGTAAATAAACTTATTAGTTACATTAGTGATAAATTGGATGGGAAAAAGAAATGCCTGACCATCTTCTTAGATTTGGCAAAGGCCTTTGATACAATCTCTGTTTCGGTACTCTTGGCTAAATTGGAAAGACTGGGAATCAGGGGCACGCAGTTGAAACTCTTTCAAAGCTACCTTAATGATCGCCATCAGTGTGTCCGTGTGGGAAACTTTACTAGCGCTGACCTCCCAGTTACACATGGAGTCCCTCAGGGTAGCATCCTAGGACCAACCTTGTTTCTCGTATATATCAACGACCTCACTAACCTAAAACTTACCCAAGGCGATATCATTTCCTTTGCTGATGATACTGCTCTCCTCTTCTCCGCCGATAATTGGAATGAAGTCTTTGATGCTGCCCAGTCTGGTTTTGATACTGTCAGAAAGTGGCTAAATGACAATGTTCTAACGCTAAATGTCGATAAAACCAAATACATTTGTTTCACAATTCGATCAGACTTGGACATTGATCGCAGTCATGCCATTATCCCACACGAATGTACACCTCATGGTAATTGCTCGTGTACTAAACTGGAGAGGGTTGACACAATCAAATACTTGGGCGTTAGTATAGATAAAAACCTTAACTTTAAGGAACATATAAGAACTTTAACAGGACGGGTTCGAAAACTTATATATATCTTTAAAAATATACGACACATCGCCGATCCACCTGTCTTGAAACTTATATACTTTGCCCTCTGCCAGTCACTCATAACCTACTGCATATCCGTCTGGGGAGGTGCTCCAAAGACGACGCTCAAATCTGTTGAAGTTGCCCAACGTGCAGTACTAAAGGTAAGTACCTTCAAACCAATCCTTTTCTCTACTGCCTCACTTTATCAATTATGTGGAGTACTAACTGTGAGACAATTATTCATATTAAAAATAATCACTATGCAACACTCACAAATAATGTACAACCCCCAGATGTTGAATAAACGCAGAAATTACACGGTTTGTACACAACAAAGATCTTCTAACACAAAATTTATAACAAAATTCTTTAATTCTCTTGGCCCCTATATTTACAACAAAATTAATAAACTTCTCAACATATACCCACTCAGTACAGATCGTTGTAAGAGAAAAGTATTGGAATACCTACAAAGTCTCACTTATGACGAGACTGAGCAGCTTCTAACCGTAGCAAGATAGACAGCTAACACACACTTTGTTATTATATATACTCACAACACCGCATCTCAGTCAGGAATATGTCCACTCATAAACTGCCACATAACACACTCACACTCAACTATAGACACACCCTCTCACACTCACTCATTCACCTACCATAACACTCAAAGAGAGGACCAGACCACCACTATTATAAAACCTTAAATAATAAACCTTTTAAAAAAATGCAAGCATATAAGAAATGTAACCTAATGTATCTCGAGGGGGTTGGCGCTGTAAGCCGAAATACAGGTTCCCCCTAGTTCGGCTCCAGATGCTAATACTTTTGTGTACATAACACTGTTCGTAGCATTTATTTGTAAATTATAATATGTACTTTTTTGTGAAGGAAAAAATAAATTATTACTATTTTAATAGTCCTATTAATTGATTGTGAAAGAAAGGGAGAAAAAGTATTATATAATAGGACAAAACAAACAAAAAATAGTTAGATACAAAAATAAAAAGTAACTAAAGAAAAAAAATAAAACAAACGAAATTACTCCAGTACGAGGCCAAAAGGTGCCTCAGCATGGTGCTCGGTTGATGGCAATAGACTCGCCCCCTTCTTCATTACATAGGACTTAAAATTAACTGGCGAAATGGGGATGTACTACTTAACTAGGTACACAGTTCTACCTAACCAGTCAGAGGATACAGGCGTGATGTTATATTATGTTAGTCTTCCTGAACGTTTTCGCTGAAGCCTTCCGATCTAAGCAGGCACTAGCCATTGACATAATATAAAGTACAAGTATGCACTCGCTCTCGAATACTCTCGATAGAATTCCGATAGGACGCGAATAGACACGACTAGGGAGAGATCAGTCGTAGGACGAACTGCCAAACATACTTTTCGAGGCATGGGAGTAACATACCGCCAACATTACGCCTCGAGTCTGCTGGTGAGAAATTCCCAATGAAAATTCGTCTGACCTGGCCTCTAGCCCAGCACCTTACACTCAGCCGTCTTGCTTACCATCTGACCATCAATTCAGAGTAAAGCTACGTGTATTAAGTTCAGCAGTTTATAGCGACAAATTTATATCAGACATTTCCAAAATTTCGACACTATCAGATCGATTTCGATCGATTTACTAAACAAAATAAAATAGAGCTGGTTAAGCTATATATTTCTTTAATATAAACAAATAGTAAGAAGGTGTTGAAACAATGCTCGTCCAGCAAGCACGTGGCGCTGTCATCATTTGTCAGCCATAGCGCCTTTCAACTGAATTAATAACTAGGTATCAAACCCCAGCACGATTTATGATCTTAATATAACTGATGTTGCTTGTAATTGGATTCGATGGTCTGTTGTTGTTGTGGTTAAGGTGAGTTGAGATGCAGTAAGAAAATTGGTGTAAGAGGAATTTGATAAAATAACCAGAGTGATCTCAGAGGTCCAATTAAACTATTGATGCGATCCATTAACGATATGGATAAAAAAACCTATTTATTTTTTTCGGGAACTTTCTGTAGATTTGGATATGCTATTTGTTCCTTACCTTCATCGTTTTTAGAGTTCCGTACCCGAAGGGGACCCTATCACTAAGCCGCCGTTGTCCGTCCGTCCGTCCGTCTGTCTGTCAGCTGGCTGTATCTCATGATCCGTAATAGGTAGACAGTTGAAATTTTCACAGAATGTGTACTTCTGTTGCCACTATAACAACAAAAAAAAAGGGGGCTCCCCTAGTACGATGGTAAGGAACCCTTCATGCGCGAGTCCGACTCGCACTTGGCCGGTTTTTTATTTACACAATGATATTACTATCCTACTATCAATACAGCCAGTAAACTGCTGGCCATTTTTCCGTTCTGACGTTATTGATCCAGTATCTGGCATTACATTATGGTACGTCGTCGTTACACTAGATGAGTATCTACAAACAAATAGATAGATGTATTTCCACGTGAAGAAAGTCGAGTGGGACTGTGCTGGAATTGATTCTACAGTCTTCTATTTTATCTACAGAATTTAGAATAGATAGACATTTGGTATTTAGTCGTACACCCATATTTTGCCATGCCCCATCAATAGGGGGTGAGCCTATTGCCATCAACACGGGCACAAACACAGACTGCGTGGCAGCTACTGAGAAATTTCTGATGTTAAAACTGAATAACACTACCCGACCTTGGAATCCAGTTACCTTATGTTAAGCAGACACTAAATTATTTTGCGCAATTTATTTTTCCCAGACTCGTTTGATTATAACCTAATATTGGCTGGTAGATACTAAATATTGTTTATACTAACAATCTAGCTGAGTAGCCTGTACAATTAGGTATTGCATATTCATATCCACATTGTTTCAGCAAACATCGTTACAGCCCTGGCTACAATATGCGTGGACAGAATTTTATATCTATTATTTTCTACATAAAATAGTAGAGAAAGAACATGGTTGGTCACATTACAAAAACCTTGTTTTTACTAAGGTTACATAATAATCCAGTACCATTGGGTGAATGGAATGAAAATATTATTTTGCGACATAGAAAACACTATATTATCCAAGTTCATGGAAATCGAGTGGGAGGCAGAAACAGTGTAAAATCAAAGTTCGAGTGAATCGGTTTCTTCTAGGCTGGCGTGTTTCCATCCTAGGCCGCGTCACAGTGGCTAATGGTCAAAATTGAGTCAGGGGAGGCCGAAGAAAAAATATGAGAATTGAATTTACATCATCAGAGGTAAAATAAAAAAAAAATTAAAAAAAATTAATGTTATGGAAATAAGTCAACAAAATAAAAAATCTAGTTGATACTCAATACGATACCGACCTTACATTACTCATTCTATCTCGTTCTCCCTTACATAACTTTCTTTTTCTGCCCCTGTCGTAACTCGATAATCTTCGGCTTTCCGAGCTCCCTCCAAAACGGTACTGCCAGCCGTGAAGTCACGTGTGCGCATCCATATAATTTTAGTTCTGAATTCTAACTCCTGGCGCCACCTGTTGCTTTATTGGTTGACATGAAAAATGTTGTCATTTTTTAAATGTTTTCAATCATATAATGTATTAAATGGCTGTACGTATGATGTGATACATACAGATGTATATGTAATATACTATTTGACTACAGTAGACACCAGACATTACGTAGAGTGCCTTGTTCCCGAAGGGAAGCCGGCAAGAATAGGCTTCTTAGATGCCTTCGGGCCTGCCGCGTCATCGCTTTACATCAGGTGATTTGCTGCCAAACGCAAGCCTACTTTTTATAAAAAAAAGTCGTGCCGTTTGCGAGCGTTTGAGGGCTGCACTAACTACCAAAGCTACTACTTCCGCAGTCTTAATTTTAAAAATTTTGATTGCATAATGTTTTTAATTTATTAAATTTATATCGATTTTTCTTCAAAATAAGGTTTTTTCCTATTATTTTTAGGCTCACGAAAGAAAGCTAACATTTTCAGAATAATGTAACTAAGTACCCACTATTTTGCCTTAAACATAGAACTTTTGTCTTAGATTCTATTATCTACATATTTTGTGTGTAAGTACAGTGTACTAAAACAATAGGAAACTCACAGTAATAATTAGCATCCCGAAACAATTTTCAAGAGGTACCGATTTCTGAAGCCGAAAAGGTCACAACACAATACACGACAATACTTGAAAATAATTGTCTTAAAGCACAATAACATAAGCCATTTAAATATCTAGAAGACAATGTTGATGTACAGTCAAGACCAGTAGCCTTTACGTAACATATCTAATCACTACGCTCTCAAAACGCTGAAGGAAAACAACGCGAGTAAACCGTACGTACTATGTCTGAAAATTCGAAGACATTTGTGTCAACCAGCAATCCCGGATGTCTATTAGGGCCTCTTCTCTCCCACCGGAGCTCAGAGGCCTAATGGTTTTACTACGCAAGGTGCAAAAGTGATTTTCCCCTTAAATATTGATTGATTTTTAAAACCACACTCTGAACATAACATTTTCAAAACCACACTTTTACGAAATAGATGTTTTCTCAAAGCTGAAAAATAATTATAACTTCATGAGCATATCACTTTTGCACATGACTGTACTAAGTCGAAACAAAAGCATTTCTGTATATAAGTATTGACTTACTCAATTGTTTTTCATTGTACAATGTTCTCTTCAGTGAAGTTCAATTGTTTTTGCATCTCAACGACTCTAGTGTCATTATGATATTTTCAATATCCTAGTATATTTTCTGTTTGATTCAAAACAAAAGTGTACTTTATTTATTTGGGCATGAAAAAGGTAGGGGCCCGGGCATGTTGAAAGCCATAGGTATACGCCGTGTGGGTATGCCTTTGGATATGCCATACAATAATGGTGATTTTCTTCAGAATGATCAGGTGCGTGGTACTCGCAAACGGCTTGCGTGTATGACCAGATGTATGAACGTGAACGAAACAAAAGGGATATGAAAGGATCGTAGCCGACGACATTCTGTAGTGTCTGTCTACCCCGATGGGAAAAAGCGTAAGTTTAAAACATATGTTTAAAACCACCTATCTGATCAAAAACATAAAAATGAAGATCGATAAAACTGCAAAGTAAATTATGTAATTTCATAAAATTAGTACTATCTGATCTAAGATTATACTTTTTAATCTTTACCAGTTCAACATATCCGATAAAGAAATTTTTTGATATATTTATCTGACGCAGGTGTCAATCAACAATTAATCCTACCTATAAGCTTTAGTTCAAGAAATGCCTGTAGCCTACTAGATGTAATTGAAATTATTGAAGAAAATCTCTCAAGGGTCATACTCATCTTTAAGAACATCAAAACTGTATGTAGCAGTTGATTTTTTTTGTGTTAGTATTCTAAGAATAGGGTACACCCGGGTAGGTAATACCATGATTTTAGCCATGACCACGATATGTTACTTAATTCACGCGGTTTTACTTAACGCAGCTATCCAAATACAAGCGACACGTAAAGGTTCGGTTAAACTAGCAGATACTTCAGTGCGTTATCTCTCGATCTCTCAGTCAGTCAGTCTCTCAGTCTCAATGCTTTGGAATTACACTAATCTAATTCCCCCATCCCCATTTTATCATCGGACGAGCAGAGATACAGCGCACCGTTACCGTTATATACGTGAAGTTCCACAAACCCGAACGAAGCTTCCACATTAATTATTGTGCGAACCGTCGGTCTGTGGAGTTCATTGCCGGCTTCTCTGTTTCCCGATCATTATAATCTAGATCTATCAAAGTGAGAATCTCTCAAGGGAATCGGTTTATTCTATGCAAGCGTGCTCAACCATAGGCAGCGTCATCGCTTCACATCAGGCGAGTTGCGGCCAAAGGCAAGCCTATTTAGAAAAAGTTTAAAAAGGTCTCCGGCGACCTTACAGAATTGCGTCGGCAATTTTTCTCTCTGCGCACCGGTTTGACCAAAACTTAAATGTGCGTAAACTATGTAAAGCCTAATTTCCATTCCAGAGTTTAAACTCTAAAACCCAACAAAATCGTCCAAAGAAATTTTCTACCCGTCCCATCTCTTTCTTACCCGGGAGACTCCCGCCCAGCCTTCTGAATAATGAAAACTAATTATTCGCAAAGACATTATGAATATGAATCGCCCTCGGCCGGATATCTACTTATTTTTCTCCGACGACAAACTGTTCCCAAGCATAATGATCTCGAACAATATCGTTCTCGGGTATAATGAAAATAGATCTTCTTTAGCGACGTCCTTATAATTATTTTCTTAGTTTATACGCGAGTGTAATTGTGTGTCAAGCTTGTTACAGTAGAAGAAAATAGTGTCGAAATAATACAATTTTAGATCATTTGGAAGTACTTGTAAACTCCCAAAAAAGTATAAAGTACTAGTTTTTTTCCGCGGGTTCGCCCGGGTGTATTTAGGAAATTACCCCACAAAAACGAGATAATAAAATATTATTTAAAAAAAAAACTGAAAAACACGCTTTAGAGTGTCGTAATTTCTCGTATTCTTCTTGATAAACCGCTTCATTTGATAACCACATCAAGGGAATGCATAAAAATTAACCTTAAACATTCATATGCATGTAGTAAAACGCGGTTATTTTAATATTACAAACAGACGAAGTGACTGTTTGTAATATAAAATTAAATTAAGGCAGAGGTGTACCTAATAGTCCGGCCCTGGTTCAAGCCATGGTCCGGGGCGAGAGGGAATGGGAAGCCGTCGCCTCCTTCTGCGAAGCAGTCATGCTAGCGAAGGAAGCGGCGGAACGTGAGAGGGAGATAGCCTCACGTCCCAGCCGCCGCGGGAGGAGAAGCACCGGGCGTCGGGGGCCACGCCGTGATGGCTCTCAGCCACCGTAGGCGCGGCCTGTGGACGGTGAGTAATGGGCTAGCTCGCCGTCCGTCCGTCGTATGACGACAGGCCGTGTCGACGGCGCGTTCGTGTTCCACGCGCGCCTCATAGAGATTAAACCTTCGAATCAAACTCAGCAAAACGGAAGGGTCTGCAAGAGCCGATGCCTGCTGGGGTTGCGAGACAGTTCGGAAGAGATACCACGGCCCTGGAACACAAAGGGCTAAGAAGGAACATGATATTCACGTTTTTCTCAATTTGGAGGTTACCTAATGTAAAAAATAAAGAGTGGTTGTGTGAGTGGGCAGTTCTGTCGCCACAGAACGAATGGGTCAGTAAAATAAACAAACAAAAAATTGGATTTCTGGGCAGTAACATTATAAAAACGGAGCTGCTAAAGGACAGAGCGTTTCAATTCCCCGCATGCCCACTATTTCAAATAACTTGCCATTTCAATTTACGAGGTTACAATTTCCCTTAAAATTGGTTTTTACAACGACAATCAACAGATCCCAGGGCCAAACCATAAAAGTGACAGACATTCAATTGTGCACTCCATGCTTTTCAAACGGTCAATTAAGTATTGGTTGTTCAGTGCCTAAAACTTGCACGTGCTTGCGGAAAATAGTAAGTCATTTAATGTTGTATACAAAACGGTATTAGAATAAGTAATGCTCAACAAGGCGTGTGATGGTTCACTTTGAAAATAAAGTTGTATAGCGCTAAAATAAACGGTTTTTAAGCCATTAATTAATTTAATTTTGTTTGGGACTTCTTTTTGTAGTCATCACCCACATTATCACATTTTGATCAGCCAGTCAGTTCTCACACATCACGCCATGTAATCCCAAAGGTTTAGGCAGAAGTGTACCTAATCGTACACCCACATTTCGCCAGTTATTTTGAACTCCCGTGATAGGGGTCGAGCCTATTTCCACCAACTGGGTACAAATTCAGATTCTGTGGCTGCTATTGAGAAAAACTTTTTTTTTAACACTGCCCGACACGGGCATCGATCCCAGTACCTCATGCTTAGTAGTCGCACTTGCAACCACTCGACCAATGAGGCAGTCTCTCACATACATACCAAAATTTCCACACGAACGAAGTCGCGGGCAACAGCTAGTTACAACTAAAATATAGACCCAACTTCAAAAACACAAATATGTCACCGACTTCTGAAGTTAAAGTTATTTTTTAATTTTTGTAGTGTATTTTGAACTCGGTTTTATTTTTTGCAAAGAAGTTTTATTATTACATAGTTAGTTATAGGTGAAGCTACTAAAAACGTGCCAAAAAGCATTCTCTACCCGGGTGAGGTCGGTTACTTTCGCAATTATAATATGGCAAAACAGCAAGCAAAAATATCTAAATGGTCATCTTTTTTAATGATTGATTCTCTTTCTTTGAGACAAAATAAATCAAATCAATCCATATTTTAATATACGCAAAAAATGTTAAAGATGTAGAAATTACGTCTGCGTTACTTGTTGGGCCCATAAGAGAAATGAGCATTAAGTATCTAATATTTAGATACTTTTTTATATAATTCGATTTGTATATTATGTTTTGTTTATTCAAATTTCAATTTCATCCAGAAGTCAAGGTCGAACACAATTAATAAAAGTTTTGGAAGGTCAAATTAGGAATAAAATCGACGTCAAGGTAAATACCAAAATGTTGTAAGAAGGCGTAGTCGACGTAGCTCCGCTACGCGGGGCTCCTTTTTCTGTCTACAGGGTTTAAAGTGACCTAACACGAAAGGAATGGCGGGGTATTAGTTCACTCGCCATCCCCTTCAAACCTAACCTGTCCGGAGTCGGGGTTCCCAAGTCCCGAGCTCGCTTCGCTCGCTCTTGCCAAAAAGACCAATACCTAAAACAGACGATCAAATATTATTTTTGTATTTCAAATAATATTAAAAAAAATTATATTATTAGAGGGTCAAATAATATTATCCCTTAAAATAGTAGTATGGAATATTGATTTGTGATGTATTATTCCCTTTGGATTCTTAATGATTGTACAATTGTTAGTCGAACATCACGATAAATTCACAATTTGATTCAACAACAATAATTTAAAAAAAATTAGATAAAATCAGGTACTTACAATACTTCACAATCAATTTGTTAACTTGATCTTGATCTCTTTGTTGTGTCGTATGCAAACAGACTGATTAAAGTATTAATTTTGATTTTTATCCTGATGCATTTGATCTTTTTATTTGATGTATTTGTTTTTTTTTTTTGTTATTGTATTATCATTACATAAATTATACTCACTCCAAAATGTTGATAACTGTAAAAGGGAATCAATCTCATGTCAATCTTCAAGTGAGCCCCCATATTACAATTTTCGTCTAAAGGGGCCAGTTTTACACCAGCTTACAACAGCTTTACATAAAGTATATCTTAGAATCTGCCCTGTCAACCAAAACATTAAATATATGTTATTATTCTTCTGACGAAGAAATAATCACTTTAATAACACCAAAAGTTGCAAATAAATACAACGTCCCACAGTCGTCCATCAGTCTACACAAGATACAACATTATTCAGCCATGAATTTTCAAACAAGGTGTGTCATAAAGTGTTGCCGCATGCACAAAAACAATGTATTAACTCTACTTGAACTATAAAAACCACCTTTATTGTTACGTAGAATAAGCATTATGTAGTCACGTCCACGTACAGACGCCAGCACATCAAGCTACCCGAAACTGTCAAATTTTGCCAATAAATCTTGAACCTAATAAAAAAAGTATACCTAAAGTTGTAAATCTATTAAAGAAATTTGACAGATCGTAGTAGCTTGATGTGCTAGCGTCTGTACCTACGACTGAGTCGTCGTCACACTAATCCGTCAAGAACATGGGCACTTCAAAATTCTACTCTGTCAAAACTTTATCACCTGTTTTATCTTAACACTATCTGTTTTGTAATATTATCTTTATTATAAAATTCAGTGAAAAATCTGAAATCCCTCCACAATAGTTGTACACTACATCATGTTGGCAGGGAGTGTAGTTTTTTCAATTTTATTAATATTAAATTATGGAGATTGTTCACCAAGAGTTGATCCTTTAGTTGATACTAATGTGGGGCTGATTCGAGGGTTGAGAGCTGATGATGGAGACTATGCAATGTTCTTGGGAATACCCTATGCTCAAGTGGACCCACAGAATCCTTTTGGAGTAAGTAGTTGCTATTGTTTTTTTTTTCTTGTATTGAAATAGCCAGTCAGTAACAGCTAATAGCTAAATGAATTCATTAAGCATGTTCCATAAAATATGCCGGAGTACGCCTACAAAGCGTATGAAATCAAGGGCAGTAACTAGTTATAATTTAAGAAAATTCAAGACTAAAACTATAGTTTAAGAACTGAAATAGGTATTGATCTTATTGATTAAATAAAACAATTATATTAATAATCATTTTCTCTCAGTATTATAAAAATAATGATCATAATAATACATTACATGAAAGAAATGGTCTTGGATTAAATTTAAAGCCAAAAACAATAAAATCTACTATTAAAAATTGACGATTTTAGCCTGCTGTTGTAACATTTATTACGTAATATTTTTTTATTACAAGTTCATAGTTCGTCGTTTGGCTATACCTCCTTGCATCATGGCATTCTTTTGGGTCAATAGACCATTCGTCGATCATTCACGAACTGATCAGATTAAGCAATCTGACTGGTCAGATTGCTTAATCTGACCAGTTTCTATTCATTTCCAGGCATCAACACCGCTACCTCAGTTTGAAGAAACATTCGAAGCATACGATGGCTCAGCCATCTGCCCGCAAGTGTACCAACACAACGGCACTATTCTGGGTTCACCCGACTGTCTGCACTTGAGTATCTACGTTCCAACCACGGCTACATCAAACCACCGTCTTCCAGTCATGATCTGGGTCTACGGAGGTTCCTTCCATCGAGGATATTTTGGGAAAGACTTCTATGGACCAACCTACTTAGTAAAACATGACGTCATTGTCGTCACATTCAACTACCGCGTTGGTGCTTACGGTTTCATGTGTCTTGGGACTCCTGAAGTACCCGGCAATCAAGGTCTGAAAGATCAATTTCTAGCTATGAAATGGGTAAAGGATAACATAGAAGCGTTCGGTGGTGACGCCAATAAGATTACTTTGTTTGGTGAAAGTGCTGGGGGACATTCCATAGATCTGCACTTGCTATCACCAAAAGAAAAATTGTACAACCAAGTGATCATACAAAGTGGTAGCGCTTTAGCCGCCACAGTTTTATACGAACCTGATAGATTCGTTCCTATAAAAATAGCGGACCACTTAGGCTTTGAAACCACAGACATAAATGAAGCTATATCTTTTCTTGCTAAAAGTAATTCGAATTTAGTAGTGGGAACTGCAGTTGAGCTAGGGATAATGTTTAAACCGTGTATAGAAAATGAATTTGATGGGGTGGAACCCTTCTTAACTAGCTCTTGGCTTAATGCTGTATCACCGAAAGTGAGAAATATGCCAATATTGATTGGTTTTAATGAACATGAAATGGTAGGTTTCCATTACGATAAAGATGCTGAGTATTTTAAAAATTTGGACATTGTATCGAATTATTTGGAACGTATATTTAATTTTGGTGGTGAAGAATTGCAAGAAATGAAGGATGCGATATCACATTTCTATTTTGGAGACGAAGTGCTAAGTGAAGACGTGAAGTGGGGGATTATAAACTTTGATTCTGATTTCACTTATATTCATCCCGTGCAAAGATCTATTAAGAAATTTTTAGACGCCAGAGCAGGGAACATTTACTACTATATGTTTTCGTATGTTGGTGGGAGGAATGCCCTCGTCGTCGAAGATGATGACTATAATGGCTCATGCTGTGCTTCTCATGCTGATGAATTGAGTTATTTGTTCAAAATGAACCACAGACCCGACCCTAATCCTCAAGATGAGGTTACTATTGAACGGATGACTACCATGTGGACTAATTTCGTAAAATTCAGGTTGGTAGCGGACTATGTTGTTATTGTTATTAAAACTTTGATTCTTAAAAAACAGACGATCGACATAGTAATTATGTAGGAACAGCAAAAACGCACGGTGTAAAAGTAAATAAAACACGTCGATTTTAAAATTAAAAATAGTCGTGTAAAATAATATTTTCATAATTTTAAGAATTTTATTTATATCTGTGGATGATACTGGTTGTGCTTGTTGCATACATTATTGAACTAAAATGCTGAAGGATAATTGTATTTTCGATGAAAAAGTCGACATATTTACGTTACGTCTACACCGCAAACGCCGATTAGCAGATCGACTTTATTAGAATAATTATGTAGGTACTGTACGGTACCTACACTAGCAATTATCGTATACATGATGTGGAAAAATCAGTGGTGTGACAAACGAGAAAAAAAATCCTGTTTGTCATACTGCTGTGATAACCTGGTGTGACTACGAGTCGGCAAGGGTGTTAAGGTCTCTCTCTAGGTTATTTCATTTAAAAAATGCCACTAATTATTTTCATAGTTAAATATATTTTAAAGTCACATGTGTTTTGTTTCAGCGATCCAACACCACAGACAAGTGAATTGCTTCCAGTGAAATGGACACCAATTACAAAAGACACATATACCTACATGAACATCGGAGACGAACTAACTGCAGGCAGCAGACCAGCTCACGATAGGATGGCTTTTTGGGATCTGTTCTACAAGCTGAACGATGATAAACAGGGTGCATTATCAGGATGAGGATCTCATATAAACGCGCTCGTGAAGACCGACCCTGGATTTGGATTTGTTTGCTGATGAATGGAAGACGATAATAGTGGAATGTTTGTGGTTATGTGAGAAGATGGATTAATAGAAATAACTTGATTTATATACGGGGTGGAATTTTTCAACCTCACCTGGAGGGAAAGTCCTCTAAATACCGGAGATAACAAATTTAACTCAAAGGAAACATTTCTTTATTTCTTAAAAGAAACAAATCTGCATTCGAAGATTTTAGAAAATTCAATCGCCACACTCGGGAATCGAACCGACTAAAATTCGAATAAATAACATCCTGTACTTTTATGACATCAATCAATAGGGTCATATGGATCAAATCTCTCTAACAAACTTGATAAATTAAATGAAAGGAAAACTATTAAATCTAAACTTAAAAAATCAATGGATAAAGCACTTTTATTCAAAGGTCCATCCGATTACTTGTGTTAGCACCTAATTAACAATTATCTTTGACGTCAAATATTTATTAAAATGACAAAGAACTATTTAGGTAAGAAGATTGCAATTTGTACAAACAAAAACATGCAAATTGCAATCTTTTTTCTTCAATTGTTAATTTACTAACATAAGTAATCAAATGGAACTTTGAGTGAAAGTGCTTTATCTTATCACATTGAATTTTTAAGTTTAGATTTCATGGTTTTCTTTTCATTTAATATTTATCATTTTTCTTAGAGTTTTATTTCTTATGACCCACCCTATCCATTGATGCCATAAACAGGATGTTATTTTTTCGGATTTTAGCCGGTTCGATTCTCGATTGTGGCAAGCGAATTCTCAAAAATCTTTTAATGCAGATTTGTTTCTTTTTATATATTAAGGAATGTTTCCTTTGACTAAAATTTGCTATCTCCAGTATTTATAGTAGATTCCCTCCAGGTGAGGTTGAAAAATTCCACCTGTACAATTTATGGGTAATTTCCAGTAACTACTATAGTAGTAAATAAATTAAGTGAGAAATTAAATTTCCCGCTCATTGGATTATAATTAAGACACAGTCAATATGAATGAAATGCCTGATGTAAATTTCTGAAAAGCTAAAACCAAAAAACACTGACTGACACTATTTTTTTTATTTCACGGCGAAATCAAAACAAAATCATTTCCATACAATATCATTAGTAACCATACATCATTTTACGATAATCAAAGAAAAAAAAATTGTGTTCAAAATAATGATTATGGTGTTAATTATGAAGATAGACCTTTGGAAATCGCAGGATAATTGCATCATTATACGCCCAATCAATCTTTTCATATCTATCTACTGAATAATCAACGAAACGATCTGCCAGTTAATCAGTAGTTTGTTTCGTAAAATGTCCAATAAAGGAAATTAACTGGTCTTAATTAACACATAAGTGTTCTGTCAATCAGTTGGACCGTATCGGACGACATTTTAATTTGTCAGCCTTCAAATAAGTCAGTCAGTCAGCTGGTACAATGGGATGAAAGGGAGTGGAATCTGTGTTTTTAATTATTGTTTCTTTTTCGAACGCTGTTGTCGAATTGCTGTTAAAATGAACGGGTCAACCTATGTTGTCTTCATTTGAGTGTACCGAAATGTTGTATTCTTGAAGACAGCTAGCAACGATTAAATGAATTTCTTGACACAAAGCTTCAAATCGTTTTACTTGTCGAACCGGCTATAAAATGTGCGTTTCAGTTTAATTAACAAAGGTGTTTGATATATATTTTTATATCTTTTGTTCATTCATACTGGAAATCGTTACTATCTATGTTTTTTTTTAATACCTAAGTCGCATTGCCTCACTGTAGGAATTTCTCCAGTACCTTGGGTGCGTTTACAATCATTGAAACTCCCATACACAAACAGCCAAACCTGGAACAACTACCTGTAAGCTATCCAAATGTATGTTTCGTGCGGGAATCGAACCCACGACACGCAGCGCAGCAGTCAATCGCTCAGCCAATGCGCCAGCCGTGCCATCAAAATCATCAAAATGCGGATGTAGGTAGGTCACTTATGCCCAACCTTTCAGGGAAAACTGGCTTTATAATTTATGTTATGTGTCACCAAAGAAATAAGTTCGATTCTCAGGTCTGGCAAAGTGTTATTGGGGTTTTCCGTCAGGAGTAGTAGCCACGGAGCGTGGATTTTTGCCCTCTTGATGGCAATAGGCTCGCCCGCTTTTACATAGGACTTAAACATAACTAGCGAAATGTGGGTATACTATTAGGTACACCTCTGCCGAACCCTTCGGAGATTACAGGCGTGATGGTACGTTATGTTATACTAAGTAATAAATGTAACATAATGTGTGTACAACATTGCCACTTATGATAATAAATCTCACACAAACCAATCTTTATAGAAATCAATACAGCTGTCGCCGGCTGGCATTATTAATTTTCCGAGCTAATAGAAAACTGTCAAAAACTGTAGAACGTTAATTTTACACGTCATTACCTCTAGAGGGTCGAATCGACCGTGCGATATCCCATTTTCGTAAGCGATTAATTAGCTTTGTAGAAAGAATTGGGTTAATTGAACCTAAGTAAGGATTGAAGGGTTATACTTGGGACGTGATTTAGGGATACGTTAATTTAGTTTTGAAGTGAACGGGTCAATTTTGTTTTTTGTTTTAATTTTATAAGCGGGTTTACGACTGTTTCAACTCTTTTTGTGGATTCGAAACTCATAAATACATTACGACAACAACTTTAACACAACATTACGTGTATAGTTTATTATTAGTTCTAAGGTTTTTAAAATTATTAGTTTATCTTTGTATAAAATTATTTTGTGTATTTTATCTATGGTCCTTGTTGCCTGATAATAAAATGATTATTATTATTATAAATAAAGTTTTGAAATAGTTAGTCGGGTGTGTAGTTGTAGATCTTTGACAGTCGTCACAGTTAGTCAGTGACCCGAAAGTCTGAAAACCAGTCTTACCAAGGGGTATCGTATTACCCTGTACTAACTGGATTGTGGAGGTCAGATAGGCAGTCGCTCCATGTAAAATACTGGTATTCAGCTGCATCCGGTTTAGACTAGAAGTCGATCCCAACATAGTTGGAATTTGGTGAACTGAGTTCTAAAACACAACATCTGGGAGCCCGTGTATTTAAAAAAAAATCTTCGAAACTTTAAAAAACTCAAAACTCCATAAAATTACAACTAAGCAGACGTTAATCATTCCTTAATTTATTTATGCATAAATAATAAGCATAAATAATTATTTATTTATATCGACATCGAGTGTTACAAGCCGCTGGATAATATTAGCACAATCTTCAATAGAGATAGGTATCTGAGGTAGGACAGTTCATTATAAAAATAAAATTCAAAGCGCTGAGCAATCACAAAATCGAATGTGTTATGTTTTGACTTGAGGAAAGGCAGAGATATATTAATCACAAACATAACAATATCTTGCCGAAACCAAGTGTCAATCGAAAATTACGAGCTAGCTTCTGGAGTTAAGTTATGACGCTACGGAAAAACTTCTAGCTGCCCCGAAATAACTTGCTTGTCGAAGAATACAATCTATACATATATATCACAATTCTGTGCATCCAGCTATTTATACAATTTTCCCCTTTCCTTACTCACACGCCCCACACCCACCATATACACACACCCACCACTTACACACACACACGTACTAAACCCTGATTGAATAATTAGTAGTCACCCCTGTTGTAGTGTGTATTTTATTTTATCATGCGCCGCATTAATTTGTGTACGAGTGCATAATTCTGTGGTGATCTGGTGGAGACCTGATTTCCTGAAATATAGGTCTTTTATCTAGCTTAGGCACCAGTCTGCCACAGTATAAAAAAACGCAAGTATTGTTGACGAAACCTAAAAATGTACCTTTGTATTGTGGTGAGAAATAAATCTTTATCTTATTTTATCTTATCTTGATGTACGAACTCAAAGTCAGAACTCCTCGACAATAACGCACTGATACCAAAGCCGAAATACAAAGACACGTCACAGTAATTCCCGAAGACGAATAGACTGTCATAAAGTGCTTTTCATCCAAATATGACGCTCCCTCCACATCCTCAAGCGATGCGGCTTGTGTAACGCGCGTCTGTCACTTGTTTCGCGTGACTACCATATCGTCGTGTTGCGGTAACTTGTGGAATGCTCCAAGCAATATTATCTTTCATTTGTTTCCTCCGCCCACGCATGCCGCTTGAGCGCGCAGCTCGTGGCCAAGCGTGTTAGCTTCGTCTCCACTCCCGTCAAACAAGAATGCTGGTAAAGATAAAATATGATGCAAAAACTGAATTAATGAACGTCTAAAGTCTGTTATATTAATTACGTTTTCCGTTCCCTAAGTTTGTTTGTTGAGCTCTTTGTTTTTGTTTTGAAGACTCGCGATGAGTTCGCAAAGAATAGTCTCGTGAGTAAATATTTATTTTTAAGTGTTCCTTATTGGTAAAATGGAACGGTAATCGGATCATGGCAAAGTCTGTTTGTTGAGCGGTCTTCTCAGAAACCTTCACAAAATATTATATACTTTGGAATTAACTCAAGAAAAGCATAACGTAATTGACTAAACATAGATTAAGTGTATCAATTCTTTTGCAAATTATGTTAGCTATGCTGGGTAAACCAATTAATGTTGAACAAGAGAAACAGCTGGCTTGCATTAGATTAGGTAGGTATAAATTCAAGCCTTTTTTACTATGCAGGCAGAAACCACAACAAATCAACGATATTCACGATATTATGTTGATTTTGAATTTTTTTTTTTTATTTGCGTAAGT
This sequence comes from Eurois occulta, assembly GCA_950022335.1. Classification (NCBI taxonomy): domain Eukaryota; kingdom Metazoa; phylum Arthropoda; class Insecta; order Lepidoptera; family Noctuidae; genus Eurois; species Eurois occulta. The sequence continues at coordinate 18,943,513 of OX465486.1, read as the reverse complement.
AGGAACAAGCATAATATCTGGAATAGGACTACAAATCTCTCGCTACAGCAAAGTGAGACCGTGCCATAAACTCACTACAGCGTTGTACGATAAATCATCCTTAAGTCTGTCTGTAGCCAAAAGTCTGCCTACCCCAGGGAGCTGAGAGGGGAATCTATATACAAATCCATAAAGTTACATAGTCATCAAATATTCACAATTCTCCCGGATATCGTCCGGTACAGGGTCCATTTTCAATTTATTTGTGCTAGGGGAGAAAACTTGGCGAGTGCTTCAGATTTCAGATTAATACTGAATTATTAAGCAAGTTGCATTGATGTTATATTCATAACTGGTGTCGTCTTTTTCGAATTAATGTATTGATTTGGTAGCCTTCAAATAAAAAAGGCATGCCGTATAAAACATGTTAAGTCTTATTTCCATTTTGTTAAAACACGTCAATATGTATAACGACGGCTAGTAGTTTTGTAAATCTTTCACAAGTTGATCATTTTCGAGAGCGGTATCGTCATCATGTGCAATCATTCTGCCACAACACAATTTATTTGGGGTCGGCGCAGCATGTCTTCTTCATCCATACTTCTCTATTACTCGTCAAAATTAATTTAAATTAAATTGACACACGTTTTCCGTGTTAATACTGGCAACTAATAGTTATAGGTACACAATTAAATTATTAATAATTAATTTCCCTGAGTTATCCTGTCTGTTACCTACAGACTGTGTGTAGCTTAATAAGAAAGTAAAATATTATTTCGCTAGTCTCCCAATCAAATATGACTCAAATCTATTTGTTTAACTGTGAACAAATACCACTTAACTTAATTGCCATGTTCCACTTCATTGATACAAAACAAGTCTGCCGGAAATCTCTACACGCCATTCATCAAAATATTCACAAATTACAATAATGTTACGAAACGAATATAGTGGACGACCCTCGAAAACTCTCACAGCAATAACCTTTAAAATATCAGCGAAACTCGTAATCTTCTAGGTATAATTAATTATTTTGTATACGCCATGTCTTCCCATGTTTTAATGGAGAGAAATAGTCATTTAAAATGAATGGCCGACCGTCTTGTTTCTCATCAAGATGTACAGTTAAATAAACGTGGAGTGGGTAGCGTTGGGTTACAGTGTAGGAATAACAGTAGCTAAAGCGATTAAGTTATTATTGTCATTGTTTGAATGAACCGAGTTATTGAAGTGTTGATTTCGATGAATTAAGTATTTTTCACTCAAACTCAAACTCAAAGCATTTATTTCAATTAGACCATAACAGCACTTTTGAATGTCAGAAAAACAAAGAAGGCTAAGCTATAGTCACAGAAACAAGGCATAATAACTTGTGAAAGTACTGTAGTTGCCTATTTCAAAGCATAGATCTCTATGGAGAAGAATAGGCAAGAAACTCCATGGGTACTCTTTTCAATCAAAATATTGTTACAAAATCTTGCTTACACCATTCATCTTGAGATTATACATATATGTGGAAACGATGCAGAAAGACGTGCACATTAGGAGCGTCCAAAATAAAATATTATATCAATATTTTAAAAACGAAGTAGGTAGTTAAAATAAACCGTGGCAGTTAAGAGATGACCAGTCCCAACTGACAGCGTCCGTTCACGAATTGATTGGCACTGTCCGAAAGCCTGACAACCAATTTTCCAAAAAGGCTAGACAGTTGATGATGACGAGACAGTACGTCTGAACGATTTTGTTGATAACTATTTTCTTATAGAGATACAGACACAGTTATGTCATTTCGAGGTGTTCATCATCACATAGTATGAATTTGAATCTGACTAAATAATGAATCCAGCACCGTCTTTGTTTGCAAAGAAAGTTTTATAAACAAAATAAACATTATTTACCATCTGCTTTCCACTACACTGTGACCCATTATAGGCGCAGCATAAACAAACGAAATTATCTTTTGAGCTTTAAACTGAAGTTCACGACGAGTAATAGATCCGTTCAGTACTCACCGTGTTTCGTTACCCTGACATTTTGTACCGAATCGTGTTTTATTATGCTTCAGTAATCTACGTTACGATTCCAAGACGAATGATGCTTGTTACCACGTCTGGGAAATTTTGACTTCCCCATTTAAGGCTCGTTCAAACCGGTCACGGTAAATTATCGGTCATAGAGGTGTCTGGAGCAGCATACGCAATTTGTCCGTACTGGTTTGACTAAGTCTTTCGGCAGATATCGTATTAATACTTATTACTGCTTCACTAATGTGAAAGTTTGTGAAAACGGATATATGGATGGATGTTTGTGACTCTTACGTAAAAGCCAGTAACTGTATATGGATAAATTAAGGTGAATGCTCCAACCAGCCCGCGAAATTCAAAATTTCTTGCGTTTTTTGCAATTTGCAGGCCAGTGCTAGGTTGTGTGCTGATTAAAATATTATTCGCGGCTGTAAGCCGTATGTAGTTACAGAATTATAATCATCAAAATCACCAATACAACCCTCCAAGTTCATAAAGGCGTAGGAACAAAAAAAAAACAGAAAAAGTCATTCCTACAGCTTTATGAACTTAGAGCGTTTTATTGATTATTTTGGTGATTATAATTCTGTAACTACCTAAGTCTTACAGCCGCGAATAATATTTTAATCAACATACAACCTAGCACTGGCCTGCAAATTGCAAAAAACCCAAGAAATTTTGAATTTCGCGGGCTGGTTGGAGCATTCCCTTTAATGTTTGTTTAAATTATTTATTAGATTTTACTACTGTTTTTATTGCTGTTACTCGAATTTAGGTGTGTAATAATAAGAATAATTTATTTCAAAAAAATAAAAAAATAATGATAATAATGTCAAAATCCTACGCACAGTAAGCTTTCTAGTGGCCTTTGAATGTATTTTAGTGCGGCTTACATACGTTTGGCCGCAACTCGCCTGATGTGAAGCGTTGACGCCGCCTAGGGTGGAGCACGCTTGCCTTGAAGAAACCGATTCACTCGAGCTTTGATACACATTTGATACGAGATACAGATTATAATGATCGTATAACAGAAAAGTCGGAAGTGAATTGTAAACAAAAACGAACTCAAACTAAAACATTTATTTCGAACCACCATTTAAAGGCACTTTTTAACTGTCAAGGGGTCAGTCAGGCTATCACTTAACCTAGACGGCGCTCGTGGCTGCCAAATAAAACTTCGAGTTACATTGGAACGTATAAACTGCAATCTGTTATTCCTGAAGCAATAGCACATGACATAATTTCCCCAAATGGTTAGGCAGAAATCAGAGGTGTACCTTATAGTACACCCACATTTTGCCAGTTAGGTGTAACTCTCATGTGCCAGGCGAGCCTATTCCCATCTCCTCCGACTCAGACTGTGGCTGCTACTGATTTTTTTTTGTAGAAAAACCTGAATAACACTTTGCCCAACCCGGGAGTCCAACCCAGGACCTAGTATACAGCAGTCGCGCTTGACTACTAAGAAAAAAATACCCCCGAACTAACATAAACACATTCCCATAAAAACAGACACAGTCACATACTGACGGTATTAGATCCAAATCTAAACATAGCTAGATATTGTTATTTATTTTTTAGAGTAGTTGACTGGTTCTATGAAAACAGTGGGGTTATTTTTCCGAGGAAAGCAGCCCGAAGTACGCAATATAGGTTTAATTAACGGAGAACAAACATTTGTTCAGCTCTTCAGGACGTCACACGATCAGGGTAGACTTTGGTGCTCAAAGATTTACTGCTGCTGTTATGAAGGGAGATTATCATGTGTTAGGTTAAAGAGTAGTGGAAAATAATGTATCCACTTTGGACTTTTATTTATACTATTTTTATTTAGGTGGATATTGGAAACATTACAATATTGATTTACGAACATTGATTTTTTAGAGTCTGGTGCTGTTAAAATCCACCTCTTCTGTAATAATTACCTAGTAGTTACTTGTTTTCACTAACACTATGTGACACCCAAATGTTAAAATGTGAATGACTTTCGGCGCTACTTACCGAATAGACATTACTTACGCTAAGTAGTAAAAACGGGCATTAGACTTTACCTACAGCATATCAGAAGTACTATCGAGTTCACAGACGATCGACCACTTTTCAACCTTATTATTTAAAGCATAATGGTGAATAGTGGCAGGCCGTCAGTGAACTCGATAATACATTATTTTACCACCGGACTAGCAGACGTACTGCGGCGTACCATCCACACTTGGTTGATATCCCGACAAGTCGTACTCGGCGCTTCTCCTCCACGTTTATCATGCACACAGCCAAGGTGTGGAACTCTCTGCCGGCATCTGTGTTCCCTCCCACATATAACCCGTCTGCCTTCAAAGCAAGAGTGAACAGGCATCTTCTGGGCACGCTCGTTTCATCATAGACCTCATCCATCGCTTTCCACCAGGCGTGATCGAGGTCAAGAGCAGGCCCAATTTGTAATAAAAAAATAAATAAAAAAAAAACATTCAAAAATTCACTCACCAACTCTCATCTCAACCTCCTCCAAACTTAAAAACGTTTTTAGTTTAATTACTCAGCTCTAAGTGTAGAAGTCCGAGATCGCACAAACTTTGAGAGCGACTGTACTAAATGAAATCGCCAAGAGTCTTCCTGTCACGTTGTTGTGGACACAGTCGTCGGATAGTTGGATTTCGTGCGTTATTCGTTTCAAGATTCATTGTCGAGTTTTGAAACTTAATTGTTTCAGCTTGAGTCTCGGGAAATAGGTGGAGCTCGTGGATAAATAATAGCAGGCGCTCAGGTCGATCTTCAGGTTACACCACGCATGCTTAGTTTGGTCCGTAGATGGGTGACCACCCGTTACATAACGAGGTATCCTCCGTGCCACGGAAAGCACGTTAAGCAATTGGTGTCGGCTGTCATTTGTAGATCTTTAACAATCGTTACAGGTAGTCATAGGCCCGAAATCATAGTCGTAGGTAGTAGAGGTCAGATAGGTAGTCGTTCCATGTAAAATACTGGTACTCAGCTGCCTTAGGTGTGCCGTAGACACCAGTGTAGTTGGAAAAAGGCTAGACAGATGATGACTAATGATCTCGTGAACTACGTGAAATTGCCACCACGATGCTTAACTAGCAATAACCCAGTTTTAACGATGATGGAAATTTTAAAAATGTAGTGAAATGATCGCTACCGAAAAGGTTATTGTAATTCTGCTTAAAGTCGTTGTAGCCATACGAAACGGCTTATGCCCGACTCGTCACTGTTCCGATTAATCACCAATTTTTTTATTCCAAACAAAATGTCCCGGTTCGTAATCATAAGAAAACAAATGAAATTTTATTTAATTTTGTTTTCCGATTCGTCATCAGTACAGCGCAGCGTGTCAAAAAGTACAGTTGGTAAGAAAAATATAGTAGGTACCTATGACCTTAAATGAAACCGATTGCCACTTGTCACCAGGTCCTCTGTTATTACTTACTACGTTATCGAAATAAAAAGGATTATTACAGTCAGGTATCAAAATAATAAAAATGCAACTTAGTCTAAGTTGCGTTTAGTTGGTCTGGTGGTCGCAAACGTGGACTGTTGAGCATGAAGTCCTCAGTTTGCGGATCGGACAAAGATATATTATAGGATTTTCTATCAGAAATTTCACAGCAGCAGCCATAGAGTCAAGGTTTTTTGCCCAGTTGATGGCAAAAGGGCCCCCTATTACATGGGACTTAAACATAACTGGCGAAATATGGGTGTGTGGGTGGCAAAATGAAAGGTATTAAATCAAATCAAATCAAAAATATTTATTTGCTAGAATATGGTACATAAGGTGTTACAATAAATTAGTTTCATCATATCCTGCCTTATCATGGCGTGCAAATGTATTCACAATAAGTAATGTCAATTTTATTAGTCTAACTTACAAATTACAGATTCTATTGACTTGTCTTGTAACGGCCTTAACGGTATAATATCTATTAATTAATAAGAGTTTGAAAAGTATTTTTTAAACATTGTCAGCGGTAAGTCTTGAAAGCTATTTGGTAAATGATTGAAAATAATTATCGACATGCAGTATACATTTTTCTTAAAATGTTAGTTTTATTGGTGGCAGCCGAAGTATATCTTTATGCCGTGTTCGGTTATTTGGTCTGTCAATGCTGGTTCAAATAAATTGTAGTTTCTCCTAACAAAAACACATATTTCAAAAATATATAGACATGAATAATTCTACCTTTACAGCTGTCTAAAAAGTGAGCTCCACAAATTGCTCGGATACATTTTTATTTAGCTTTGAAAACTCTGTCAAACTCTACTGAGTTACCCCATATTACAATGCCGTATCTAAGTACGGATGATACATAACCATGGTAAGCCAGCATTACAATGTCACAGTTTACTGTTTGTCTAATCCGTTTTAGGAATTATATAAAGCGATCTATTTTTGTAAGAATCTAATCTATATGTGTTTTCCAATTGCAATTTTTATTGACCGTTATACCTAAGAATACACTATTATCGACAGTGTTCAAGTGAGAATCTTTATAATGAATGTGTAGTTTATTTATGTTTGTTTTAGTCATATTTATTTTTAAGTTATTTTTTTCTAGCCATACGATTGCATTATCCAGAGCTTGGGTACACATCTAACCCTTCGGAGATTTCAGGCGTCTGATTATGGTATGCACCTTCGAAAGCCCACAAATACTTTGAACATGAGTATCACTAACGCAAGTAATCATAGGTGCTGCAAACACTCCAAACACACATCAATGTAACATGAGTACCAAATTCCCTAATGAGCGCGCATACGCCTTTGAACATTATATATTCTTGTGCCATATCATAAGCTTCTCAATATAAGCTCCATACAGGAATAGAAGTCTAAACATACCAAGCTTGCTCTAAAGTGCACTTCTATTCAGTTATGAAAATAGCCCCTAAATTTTAGGCCAAAATTGAACCTGTTTTATATGATGAAGCAGACTGACAGCTTTTGCAGCTCACAGACGCATCGCAGGATTAAATTTTCTATTAGAAACACTGTAATAATATATCCGATGGCATCTATTTTAGATAGTCACAGAATAGTCTAAACCTGGCCTCCCCCCGGGAATATAAAATAAGTTGTACATACTGTTGGGGCAACTGTGCGGCAAGCTAGGGAGCACGTTGGGTGATTATTAATGTTTTATGATGAAATGGAAGAATACTGTGAATTTGAGCTTGAGTAAAACAAATTCACAGTATCATAACGACAGAGTCCTGTAGTATGTACGGCCTGACGGCTTGGACAAAATTTGAGTCATCGGTTCAGGATGAAGTGGAGAAGTCTGTGAATTAAAACATTAATATTCATTCATTCATCAGTTTCGTATGGTTACGTGTATGCAAAATATTTAAATCGTGTATAAGTAAACGTAATAAATAAAATAAAAATATTTTATTTTCAGGCATCAAGGCCCATAGGGTGTTAGTATTACATCTTACTTAAAAACTATGTTAGTAACATGCAGGAACACTAAAAAGAAAAGATAAAAAAGAAAATGAAAAGAAAATCACTCACACTCACGGGAAGGTTTAACAAGCTTTGTTGCCAACATGTAGCTTGGTAAACCTCCCCATTGTAGGCCCATCCAGCCTCTCTGCAAACACCTTCAGAATGCTGTTGCTGCTTCTCCTCACTCGGGATATTACTGAGGCAACTTTCTTCCGCATGATCGCATAGTAATCTTCAGTGTGCGCATCAGCGAACATACCTCACTACAGTGAGGTGGAAGCCTCAACAGCGCCCTGAAGGCATTGTTGTATAGAATACGCAGGGCATTGTCTGCTTTTAGGGTATGGTTATCCCAAAGGCTGCTGGTGTAAAATGTTTGGCAATATGTTTTTTTTTTTATTTGAATTTCTGCCATTCATTTTCTAAAACCACATTCAAACTACACCCAGTTTGTAGAATATTGCGACTTTTTAATGAGTCTCTATAATTTTCAAAAATCGTTCGCTTATATTACTTTTAGTATGTCACGAGAAACTGACTCGAGTGGGTAATTAGGCAAATCGAGGCGCCGACTGCGACCTAACAATGCCTTTGATTAGTGGATTACTATCCGAAGCGCTTTTGGGCTCGCTCCTATTGGCCAAACATTCCTGCCAAACACTCGCTATTGTTTTCCCAAAATTCGACGTAAATTAGCCGGTTTGATTGCTTTTATTATGAACTTGGGACCTAAAGCGTGTTTGTTACTACCTTCAAGTGTCTGGAAACTATACCTCTCTGTAAAGTTTCCAATATTGGGAATCAGAGATATTTTGAAATGGGGTTATAATATTATTTCGGTGCTGTACCACAAACGATGGGGCTCTTAATATCGTGTTCTGCGTTTCCTGTTGTTTGTTCGTTGCAGGAATTGATGGCCGCTACTGAAGGTGCCAAACTCGTGGCTCAGTTCTGGGCAATTTAGATTGCCAATGATACGCTAAGTAAAAGAATTTTATAAGTTAGCTTGCTATGCTGGAAATAGCTTATCTATTTCCATGATAGCAGCCAAAATATCAATGGCTGTACAATGTGTTACAGGGTATTACGGCTGTCAAGACTGGTTCACAACAACAATTCATACAAAAACATTAACTTTAATTTTAGCACAAAATACATCGTTATCATTTAAAGAACACATTGTTCAACGAGCATTCAATAAATTCTTCACTTACAAACTTTCTTATAAGACAAAAGAACAAGTATCAAGAAACGAACGTTTGTTTAATAAAGACAAAGTTTTCAGATAATAATGTAACGAAAAGTTAAATCCGAATTCGTTGTTTTATAATTAGATTTGTTTATTGGACCTCATTTCGAATTTCGACCAAAGGGTCGGCTTTAAGGCGATTCGGAACGACAATGAAGTTTCCGACATTTTGTCAAGTTTTCATTTTGATTTCGCTTGAGTGGTTATTGCTCGCTTTGAAGCAAGAGCCTTGCTAATTATTGTAAATGCGAAAGTTAGGTGCTTTGTTTGTCTTGCTTAATGTTTAGTTGGTCGGCTACGAAACCTTTAATGATGTTTTAAAATTTTACCGTTTTCTTCCGTAGCTAAAAATTGAACCCGTTACGTGGGGAATACTTTACATATTATACGGGGTGGAAGGGACACGGACACGAAAACGATTACCACGTATTCAGTACATCAATCTGAGCCCAGCCCCCCCCCCCCCCCCCCTAGAAATTATTGATAGGTTATTAAAAAAAACAGCTGTTTCATACATTTTAACCGTGTAGGTATTGCACTTTTGTAGAAAACAGCAGTTTTTTTTTAAATAACCGATGAAAAATTTCTTGATGTATTCGCGTCGGTGATGTCCCTTCCACCTTGTGTAAAGATGTAAAAAATATAAGATGCGTGCTTTGAACCATTAAGTATTCGCCTTTTACTTGAGCTTTAACATTGATAATAATTTTCAAAGAATTATCAATTATATCATTAATCTTTGAATGAAACTCAATGATATTATGCCGGTAGACGAAGAAACCGTATTACCTCGACCCCGAGGAACATGGGCCAAGTTCAGGAAGATGTTTAATTTGTTCATTTCTATTTAATTACTAATAGGCAAATACGTAAGGCTGTAGCAATACAACAAACTCTGCTGAATCTGCAAGTTGTATCTATCTATACCTTATCTCTAAAATTCTGATACGATCCTGAATGTCCCCACAACCTCAGCCTGGCTGAATACGAGGCAATATTCCGGCGCAAGTCGTCAGAATCTCTAGCATTCTCCGCGGTTTTGTACCGAAGGATACCTGAAATTTCGTGCAACGATGAAACCGCAATCATGTATCTGAGTTAATTAACTATTGAAGGTGGATTACATGTGGTTCATATTTTGTAAAAGCATTATAATATTCAAGAGGAATAATTGATGGAAACTGAAACACTGATGTGTGGTGTTTTTGAAAGGAGTCAAATATTTTTTCATTCAATATCATTACAATATATGACGACACGGTTGGCGCAGTGGTCAAGCGATTGACTGCTGCGCTGCATGTCGCGGGTTCGATTCCCGTACGGGACAAATATTTGTATGACCTACACTACAAGTAGTTGTTCCGGGTCTGGGTGTTTTTCTATCTATAATATTATGTATGTATTTACAAAAAAAATATGTATACATATATGTAGTTTATCAGCCATCTAGCTACCATAACACAAGCATTAAGTTGCTTAGCTTGGGACTAGATGGTGTTGTGTGAAAATGTCCAGGGATATTTATATTTATTTAATAAACTGAGTAATGTGTTTTTGCCAATTTAGCACTGACCTTGGTAAACGTGGCTTAAACTTGAAGATCCACCCGTGTCTGAGGGTAAAATTACTTTTCGATCAGATATATTTAAATCAGTGCTTTTGGCGTGATTGACTGATCATCTTGTTTAGGCTAAGTTTCGGCTCTATAAATTTGCATAGGCATAAGCATAATCAGCCTATATCGTTCCCACTGCTGGCACTAATGGGCTATAATCCACCACATGGGCCCAGTACGGGTTGGTAGATGTCACATGTCTAGGAAGTTTTTCTAGGACAAGCCGGTTTCCTCTGTAACTTACCCTTACTCATTCACCTATATGGCGCCACCTCCACAGATAATATATTTCACTTACCTTGGTATTATAAGGTAAGTGTAACTAACGGTAGTTGCAGAACACATAGTTGTAGAGCATATTATTCGCGTCGCGTCCGTTATTCCTGACCATTGAATTGATTCGGAATCCCCGCTCAAATCTCCACACAAACGTGTTCTGCTTCTTTACCAGCCTTTGTATCGAATTAGTTTGCACACTGCCTATTTTTAACAAGGATATTAAGGTTTTAAGTAATTTTTAATATAAATACTTTGTAAATTTTCAGTCAATAACCTATTATCGATGAAAAGTTATTAAAATAAAGCATTCGTTATTTTAAACACAGCACTAAAATATGTACTTGCACTAGCTCACGGAAGCAAACAGTTAAGTTTAAGGCTTTGTTTGTCAAAACGCCAATTAACACATTTTTCTTTCTTTCTTTGTTTTTTCAATCTTCGATATTTAGGAGACAGCACCTTCCTCCTTCTCATATATAGGAGAATTAACATGACTTATTGTTCAGGTGACATTAAGTAATGCTATTCCACGTCAGGCACCGACTTACCGATATGCGTAGCTGTCAAACTTATATAAAATTCATTTCATTTTCAGTTCACACCGTACTTTTACATGACACGGAACGTAAAAACCATTTTAATACAGCGCAAAAAGTACTTAAAATTCCAGCACATAACCCGAAACACGAAACCTGAAAACTGAATACATGAAAAACAAACAAAACAGGGACTTCCTCTTAAAAATGTCAAGAATATCCAACTGGAAATTTTAAAGAAAACGCCTTCAGACTTCCAACACAGACATCAAAAATAAAATTCGTCCCCACCTGAGTCGGACGTTTCAAAAATTGGTTATTCTAGCTATCTAGCGGCATTTCCTAGTGGGGGAGCCTCATGTAATATTAATACGATGCCCCTTGCCGACTCTTTGCTTCAAAGTACCAATATATATTTAAAAAAACCCGCTTAGGTACAAAGTGGAAGTTCTACGAAGGTTATAGAATAGTTGAGTACTTTTACTGAGTTCGTGTACATTTTGTATGAATGTTAGTTCGTTGGGAACGGGTTTATACTGGCTTAGATGAATAAGTGATTGGTTTATCAAACAAGTCGTTAAGACTACGTTCTTCTATAGACTTCTACTACTACCTAACTTATACAATACAACCAAATAAAGGACCTAACTTTAACTGACTCGTTGGCTTAGTGGTCGCAAGCGCGACTGCTGAGCATGAGGTCCTGGGTGCGATTCCCAGGTGGGGCTCCCGAGGTTGGGGTTTTCCATCAGGAATTACTCATTAGCAGCTACGGAGTCTGGATTTGTGCCCGGTTGGCAATAGGCTTGCCCGCTATTAGATAGGACTTAAACATAACTGACGAAATGCGGGTGTACTAATAGGTACACCTTTGCCTAACTCTTCGGGGATTACAGGCGTGATGTTTATGTTACAAAGGAACAAACAGTTGAATCATCATTATTGGCCTCCACTCACTGAGTATTAGACCTATTTTTAAGTGCCATACTTTCCCAAAATACCCGATTCTCAGCCAAGTCTTACCAATACCACCCTGAAATAACTGAAATTCATTGAAACATTAGCCAATCATCAAGGCAGGTAATTTAATCATTCAATCATTTATTTAGCGCTAAACACAGCTATTTTAAATATCGTTCAATTGCTTCCAATCGTCTGAAGTGAACAGAGATAGAATGACGTTTTAAATACGCAAGGGATCCCTAGATAGTCCAAATTGCAGGACATCGACGAATTGTTCGTGCTTGTCACCGTTATTTATTTTTATTTATTTATTTTATTTGGCTCTTCAACAATGAGTTCACTATTACATAGATAGTAAAACATTTCAAACTTAAGTCTAAGTGCCCCATTACTTAAAGAAGAGCACTACATGCACTATATTATGCGCCTAAATAGAAAAGCACCGTTGATGTGCTTGACAAGCAAAGTGCGTGCTTGATAATGCTTGATGAAAATATATGTTTTTGCCATGCTTGTAGGCACTCTGTGGCGAGACCATGCTGGGCAAGTCTCGTTAACCCTTCATTGGTTGCTTGGGGTGTTACATACCCTAGCGCAAACTTACTAATAGGTTTTAGAACTTTTTATATTCTGATTTTTGAGCACTTAAGTTCCCGTTAGCTTCATAAAAACACGTGTCCTTTATGATCAAGTATCCAGCTAAGTCGTGATTTTGCATGTATTTCGTATTTGATTTATATAATCGGGGAGTCACGCACCCCACGTGACCGTTTACGTATCTTTTTAGGCGCACCCAATTAAGGGTTAAGCTTGCTTGTCATGTAATTTATTCCATCTAGGTACCCCTTTATGTTTTAGTGTTAAACACATTAAGGCCTACTTACACCACAAATCACTATTTAGCGATAAAACTAGGTTTTAAATATTGGTCTGTTTAAGTCAATCATTTGAAGACGACGCGACGGCTGATGTTTTATATTATGTTTAGTGTTAAACACATGTACCTAATGATTAAGGAGCTTGTCCCTAACTAATAACAGCCGCACGGGTTGAACTTCAAGGTTAAGCAGCGCTTGTCAAGATTGGTCCGTGGATGGGTGACCATCGATTACACTATGTTTTCACTGTGACTTGGACAGCACGCTAACCCGTTAGTCCCGGCTGTCAGTTGTAGATCTTTAACAGTCGTTACAGGTAGTCAGTGGCCCGAAAGTCTGACAACCAGCCTAGTCTTACCAAGGGGTATCGTATTACCTAGTACTAACTGGGTTGTGGAGGTCAGATAGATAGTCGCTTTCACAGCCATGTAAACATTACAGGCTGAGTATATACTTCCTTCACCTGTCAGTGTGTGTTCAGTCTGAAAAGTAATCAACTACGGCTACTTAGAAACTGTTACCTAACCAGTATCGTCACCGATGCTCTCTAATTCGACCACTAACTATGATTGCGGTGAACCTGAGTCTGGCCGACATGCATACCATAAATGAGTGATTACTAATGGCGCCTATCAATAAGCGAGTGTACGAACGCGCTGACAAGCTGCGGTCGAGAGATACTAAGTTTGTGGTCATTGACGGGCTGCGGGAGGAATATTCGGATTGTGTTCGTTGGGTCTGTGTACTGAGAATACAATTATCATAATGTTGATTGATTACTCATTGTTGTAATCTTTACTTTCATCTTTACAAATAAATATTACTGAAGTATATGTTTGTTATTTCAAAACAACTGATTTTTACTGAATGCATATGGTGTGTATATACGGTAATAAAAAACTTATGACAAAAAAACACTTTTTAAAATTTAATATTTGTCTGTTTTTTTGTTTGCTCCGGCTTATCTCCGAAACGGTCGCACCAATTTTGACGGGACTTTACTGGCAGTAATACAGGCTTTTATTCTAGAAAAAGAATTAAGGTTTCGTACAATAAAGCCTATTGCCATAATACTTTGAGTGATACGACATTAATGTTTCAGGGTACATTGTCAAGGTATATGAGATATCTAGCACAAATAACTGATACTAAATTCCTTAAGACGGCGGTATCCCGCAGTCTCCTGATAGTCTGATACTAAGTTTGCGGTCGCATCGCCAGTCATTGGGATGTTCTACTCGTGTATGCTGCGACGACCGGACAGAGAATTTAATCTTACTCTGTTTTTGAATTAAGGTTAATTTTATTGACTATTATTTAAAACGAATGAATGATACATTTATGTTAAGTTCCGAAGAATTGTTATTAATTTAGTGTACCCAGTGCGGCTTTTTGTAATTTGGAGACTACTTCAAACTATTCCTCATTCATTTTGCATGTTTTAGATTAGATAAGCTCATATACACAATATCAATAAAATAATTTATACGAAAGATTACAAGTCCACCTTTCCCGTCATTTACACACAAAACCCAGCAACATCAATACTCTATTACGCCTGTCCCACAACAAACCATATCCCACTGACACTCATGCAATAATAATACTCACCTGATGAAACGCACAACTAACACTACAATGCTACGTGTAATCGTTTGCTGGCCGCATCATTTACATAAATAAATAAATATTATGTAGTTCAGTTGAAAACGCTACCATTTGGATGCGACCGGTACCCCGCCGTGGCCACTACCGCCCCTCTTTTACAGCTGAATATTAAAACAACACGTGACTTCCAATATTCAGCGTGTTACAATACGCGGCGGATGCAGGGTTAAGATGAGTGCACATCTACGCGAAACTACGTAGAAAGAAGGTTTAAATGTAACGAAAATGCGATGTTAGTTTTCTTTGGTCGGAAGTGTACCTAATTTAGATAATACATATACCTACGTAATGGTTTAATTTGTCTATTTTATTAAGTTTATAATTTAGACTTAATCATTTTAGTAGAAAGTTATTAAGGGGTAATGAAGTTGTGAGGTGGTAATAATGAAACATATATGACATAGTAGCCAATTTAAATAAAAAAAAAGGAATATGGTATAGGTCTATAGTTTCGGAGCCTCCTCATGTACCGTGGTTTTGTAATACTAGGCTTAGCAGAACAGCTCACAGACTGAAAGTTAGATAAAAACTTGTACTCAATAGACCAACTGTAATTTAATATTGATTTCCGATTTTCTATTATAAAAAAATGCTTTTTATTATTATTGTTATTGGTAATCATGTTTTTTTATATATTATTGCTGCATGTTTTATATTATTGCATGTCACTTTTAGAATTTAAATTATTATTATTAATTATGATGTATGTAATGTTAAGGATGTTATATACATTTATTGAGGGAGTGTGTCAGATTTCAGTCTGCAAGAGAGGATCTTCTTAGAGAACTTCAGATAAATAATTATGTACGATGTTTGCATGTTCCATCATATTTTGTCGTCACCTAACTCCGGAGCTGCTCATAGTTTAATTAAGTTTGTGTTGTACGTTTTATGAGGGTCTCGTGGCAAAATAATAACAGCCGCTCAGATCGATCTTTAGGTTAAGCCGTGCTTGCCTAGGTTGGTCTGTGGATGGGTGACCACCCATTACATACCGAGTTTCCTCCATGCCTCGGAAAGCACGTTAAGCCGTTGGTCCCGGCTGTCATTTGTAGATCTTTGACAGTCGTTACAGGTAGTCAGTGCCCAAAAAGTCTGACAACCAGTCTTACCATGGGGTATAGTATTACCCAGTACAGTCCTAACTGGGTTGTGGAGGTCAGATAGGCAGTCGCTCCATGTAAAATACTGGTATTCAGCTGCATCCGGTTAGTCTGGAAGCCGACCCCAACAGAGTTGGGAAAAGGCTAGGCAGATGATGATGTTACGTTTTACATTAAAAGGTCCGATGGGACTCGCATGTAAGTACATCTCTATAAAAGTCCCTAATAGTAAATAAAGAAAAAAAAATAAAGAACAACATATTGGAAAATATTTATAGATGGGATAAGGATTAGCACTTAATAAAAGAATTACAAATAAAAATAATTTATTTTCTTTCACAAGTTATGTACGATATCTAGTGGTTGAAGTGATCTTATAGACAAAAATTGCCTGTGTTAGGCCACTTAGCTCTTCCGAAGCTTAAAGTTACGTAGTGTACCAACAATTTTGAATCTTATCATTTTAGAAAACATTTCAAAGTACCTAATTTTACAAATAATTAAAAACAAAAAAAAATACAAATGCAAAATATGTAATTTAGCAGCTTTAATAAATGTTATATGAAGCTTCTTCTTCATTATACAAGTTATAACAAAACTCTGTCCTAATTGATGCGTGCGATGCGGGACGTAATTCGCTCTCACGGACTGTATCAAATCAACTAACTCGTATGGATGTGGTCAAACTTTCGCAAATAGTCGCGTGACGTCCTAATTATTCCATCACATATCCGGCACGGGATTCGTCTCAGTTCGCCCCGAGCTTTATTGTAACTTATTTATTATAATAAGACCGCCTTGTTTGTCTAGTAGCCGCGATCACGACTGCTGAGCATAAAGTCCTAGGTTCGATTTATTTTTTCATCAGAAATTTCGCAGTAGACGGGGTCTGGATTTGCGCCCGGTTGATGGCAATAAACTCGCCCCCTATTAAATAGGACTTAAACATAACTGACGAATTAATGTGGGTGTACTATTAGGTACACCTCTGCCTATCCCTTCGGGGATTACAGGCGTTATGTATTATAATAAGGCACGAAAACAACTTCGTCATCAATTACGCTAATTTTCATAAAACTAAATTATAGTTTCCAGTTAACATGATAACGTTAACAGATTAGCATAACTTCAAGTTATTCAGAATTAACTCAACGACATCGCATAAATAAGGTTTGTTTAACATAATTTTGTTTCTCAAGTTTTAACTGAATTTACGTTAATTAGCCACGTTTACTGTAATCCATTACAATTATGTAATTAATGTTACTCCTAATTTAATAATTGTATTTTGAGTAACAAATATGGTTGATGAATGTTTAAACGGATTAGATTTATCAAATTGTTATATTTACAACTTTATTTCGTCACGTTTTCGAGTTATAATATCTCCCTGCTACTAAATAAGCTATACAAATGCACCCCTTAGTTTAGCAATGAATCTTAACCAACTGACAAATTAAATAACTTCGCAAATGTGGTTGCGTAATCTATCAGGACATTATGACGATACAACACACAGTGGTGGCAGTGGCAGTGGTGGCCGGTGGTTTATTATGTTATGGGCCAGGTGATTAACGCGGGCATTATACATAATGTCCGAGCATTATGAATAATGTCTAGCTCTATCGGGCAAAGTGATTAATACTATCTTAACTTCATTATTTATCACATTGCACGGTCATTATTATATTGCTACATGATAATTGGGCAATTTGATAATAAAGCTAAAGAAGATGCTAATTATGCCAAATAATGAGTCTGATTGCTTATACTTTTGTTTAACTATACTGGACATGTTGTGAAATTTTTATTTTTTTAAATATGTTTTTTATTATATTTTTAATAAGAATGTAGAAGTGCTTGATAATGAATCCAAATAATGAGTCTGATTATTTAAATTGTTTAATATTTAGTTTATTTTATGTTTAGTTTATTTTATGTTTTCTTATGTTAAAAATTTATTGGAATTTATTGTAATGCATTGAAAGATTATGTCGAGAAAGAATCACAGAAATGACTGTAATGAGATGCAATGTAATAATATTATCAGTAATAAAGGCTATTTTGATTTTGATTTTGATTTTGATTATTTACCCGTTTTCTCGTGGTCCTACTATTTTGTCCTACTAGTAGGACCACGAGGGAGACCAGTTTCTGTTCGTCGTACTATGACATATTGGAGCAGTAATCATTTATTTATACCACCTGTATATAATTTATACCTTTGACACTGGTAATAAAAGGAAGAAAAAAAACATTATTTGTCATTTCACGTTCTACAACAACAAGTTTACCAAATATTTCACTTAGCAAAATAATTATCCGATAAACTTTTATTTAATAACGTATTATTTGACAAACAATTCATTATTTTTTAATTTTATTCCATAAATAACGTTTGGAATGGCGACATTACACAAATTGACTTAATATAACGTAATTGAAATTTAACAGAAGCTGACCGAAACCCTAACCCTAGACGGTCGACGTCAGGGGCACCCCGAGGTTCGGTTAGTTAGGTTCCTGTAAACCCTGCAGACAGAAATAGGAGCCCCGCGCAGCGGGGATCCGTCGACCTGCTGACGGAAACGCTAATCCTAGACGGTCAACGTCAGGGGCACCCCGAGGTTCGGTTAGTTAGGTGCCTGTAAATCCTGCAGACAGAAATAGGAACCCCAAATGTCATAGTACGACGAACAGAAACTGGTCTCCCTCGTGGTCCTACTAGTAGGACAAAATAGTAGGACCACGAGAAAACGGCGGTTTATTTTTAGTTAAATGACAATAACAATAAAAAAATGATAATTAAATAATTATGTTTGTATTACTCTGCCCAAAATGTGATGGACAATATGTATAATGCCCGGTCAATTTGATTATTTGAATAATTCTTATCAAATTGCACTCTCATATTGGGCATTTTTCATAATGACTGGGCATTATGTATAATGCCCAATTTATCACTTGGTCCATAACATAATATATACTATAACCACCGGCCACCACTGCCACTGCCACTAGCAGTGCTAAAAAGAGCTAGTAAGTTATATGTAACTTACTAGCTTTTTCCCGCGGATTTGCCCGCGTAAATACCTGAAATTATCGTATGGGAACTTACAATACTTACTTACACTTACTTACTTTAAAAAAATACATATATATATATATATAATATATAACTTACTAGCTTTTTCAAGCGGATTTGCCCGCGTAAATACCTGAAATTATCTTATGGGAACTTACCGAGATAAACATTACAGAAACGGGTCAACAGAATAATTTGGCATACCTACAGTTAGTATCCGAATGCCAAATTATTCCGTTGAGCCGTTTCAGCGAGAGAGAGTAATAAACATACAGAGTTACTTTTGCATAACATTATTAACAAAAAACCTTTATCATAATTCTTTTTTTCTTGTCAGCAGTATGTACCTCGCTTAAGAGCGACGTAACACTTACACAGAGGTGCACGTATGAGATGCAACACTTTTAACTTGTGCAGTTGTGCTACCCGTCGATGTCTGCTGTAACGTTTACCGACACAATAGAACCTGACAAGATTATTTTCGATATGTTATTATGTGACTTGAACACGACTGTTTTTTTTACCCGAATGCGTGATAGCAAAGATAGGGTTATGTTTTTGCTCATTATAATCATACGAAGCGGTAAATTGAAGAACGAAATTGTTGTTTTTTTGTATGACTTATGTCCGTTGTTGTTATGTCGTTGTCGGATTTTCAAAGCTCGGTTCATTGCCATGAGCTCAAAATCCAACAGTGGGATTATCATGCCGCTTAGTTTTAGGCTATTCTCACACGAAACCGCGCGTCCACGCGGTCGGGTGGAGGCGGCGGAGGAAAAGTATTGGCGGTGCGCGGAGTGACGGTGAGCACGTCTCATCCGCGCGGGGCCTCTCGTCCGTGTCGGTTGGTGATCGTGGGTGAGGCATCAACGGATTTCATCCAAGCCAATGCGACATAAGATCCGCACCGCCACTCCACGCAGACGAGCGGCGTCGTGAGAGAGTCGCCTTATTGAACACAAAATTCACATTTTGGCTTACGAGTACTTTGAAGTCGTTTAGTGTTGTTTGTGTGAATATCTCAATTCATAGTCTACTCGTAGCTACAGTAATAATATCGCTTTTAAATAACCTACAAAATCATTCTTCTTACTTATTTCGTATGGAATATCGTCAGTTACCGAATTCTGTTGGATATTTAGTGGTTTTGTAAATTTTGTTGTCTATTTGGTCATCACTACAAAGTATAAACAAAGTCGTCCCGCTGTCTGTCTGTTCCTATGTATGCCATCTTTAAAACTGCGCAACGGATTTTGATGCGAGTTTTTTAGTAGACAGAGTGATTCGAGAGGAAGGTTTATATATTATGTATAATACATGCATAATATATAAATAAAAATAAATATAAAAAAAAAATAAAAAAAAAAAAAAAAAAAAAAAAATATTTATAAAAATATTTTGACTTTTTGACTTGATTGTTGTATAAATTGTAACTCGTAATGTTTGTATGCCTATAATAGGCTGATCATAGCGCACTATTACCTTTTAAACCATGACCAACCACTGTACCTATGTTTCACAAATAAATATTTCTGATTTCTGATTTCTGATTTCTGATTTCTGAATATAGTGGAGAAACACTGATAATTTTATAGGTTTCTAATGTGATGAAATGATGATGATGATGATGATGATGACGATGTGTGATGTGATGTTGTAAATAAACACATTTTTTTGCGCTTACATTGCAAACGCTGGGTGAACCCTACGAGATAGATCAAAATAATGCACTACAGTATTGTACACCTTAAAAAAGGTCTATAAAAAGTCCATGATGGTATATGTCTATCTCTTAGGGATATCCCACAATAACCATTTTTTATCCCTTACTTTTTACGAGAAATTAAGGCTTATTTAAAGCGATTTTAAGCAATACAGCATTAATCCTTTTCCAATTAAGTACCTTAAATACATTGTGCATTTAATGCAATATGGTCCTTTAAAGCATGTAATTTAAATGAATATTTTCGAAGATATTACAGACTAGTTTTCCACCCGCGGCTTCGCCCGCGTCGATTTCGGTTATATCGCGTTTCCAAGAGAACTCTTCAAAAGTCCGGGATTAAAACTATCCTATGTTCTTTCTCAAGGTCAACTCTATCTCTGTTCCAAATTTGATTAAAATCAGTTCAGTGGTTTAGACGTGAAAGCGTAACAGACAGACAGACAGAGTTACTTTCGCATTTATATTATTAAGTAGGGATTTAAAATGCAGGGACATAGCGGTTGCGGCGGTACTGGCCGGGGGTAGTATAAATTGAGTATCAGCATTGCTCCCGTGTGAAGCCGGGGCGGGTCGCTAGTACCAATTAAACAATTAAATTTACAAAAACAAAGTAACAACACCATGCATTCACCGTGCATGTGTTTAAGGTTTCAGGTCTAGTACACGATCTTCCAATACCTAAGCCATTTATATTGAAAATTCTTTTGCTAGTCCGGAAAGAATCCGATGATATTAAACGAAGTCAGGTTATTTTACAAAGGAATCGAATAAGCCCGAGTGCGCAATGAAGTGTAGATCAAAACATTGATTTTAGATACTATTACATATAGAATCTAATTGTTTTTTCTTTACCAAGTGTTCTACATGAGTTTGAAATCTGGTGCAAAAGCTTTTCTTCATAATGTAATAAAAAACTGAACATCAGTTATTTTTTGCAAAAGCAGCCACGGAGTCCGTCATTTGTGTCCGAATGATGGCAATCGGCTTGCCCCCTATTACATGGGACTTAAACATAACCGGTGAAATGTGGGTACTATTAAGTACACCTCTGCCTAACTCTGAGGATTCGGGCGCAATGTTATGTTAACTCCATTAGAAAAACATGTCTGCACGTGCTACGAAGAATGAAGATAAACATGAAAAAATAAATTAAGTTACTTAGTAACTCTAACTGTAGTTACCTTACAGTAACTTCAGTAATTGTCCGTTGCTTCCATTTAATAACCAAGACTCCTTGCACAAAACTTTGACAGCAAAACAAACTAGAATTTTTCCAAGTAAATTATTGTTTTAATAAAACTACATAATAAATACTACAAAGGTATATAAAGCGCAACACTGCACGATGTATTTTTTGTATGGAAAACTTCATACAAAATCGGCCAATGACCTTTACCGCCTGCCCACTACCCACACGCTCAACCACCACACGTGTTGCGAAAAAAAAATGAAAATGATTCCTTAGAGCATGCCAAGAATCACTGTAATTTTACTTTCTGATGCAAAGGAAACAAATGACAAACGCGAGTGTCAAAACACAAGTCGCATGTCGTATCACCTGAGGTCACTGACGAGGCCTCAGACAGGCAATAACTTGTAGAAGTCAACACTGCTTCTCAGGTATTGATTTTGTCTTACAACATCACATTTAATTTACACCCACTCAACTAACTACCTTTGAAGAAAATTTTAACATAAAAGAGGGTAGTAATCGGATTTCAGGAGCTGTTTCTATAGCAACTAAGCAGGCATAGTAAAGTAAGACCACGTGAAATATTAGTGATATTTTCACATAAACATAGCTAGCATTATCACCTACTGTTGCCATTGTTCATTGTTCTTGACACCGGCCTCTTCTCTGTGGTGGTCGTTTGGTGAACTTCACATGTCTTCGAATCTATGGTTCTACCCGTCATGTCCTGTCGGTTTCTTCACGATATTTTCCTTTCGCGTCTTAAGAGCAACGTTGATATAATCAACTAGCTTTTGCCCGCGGCTTCGCCCACGTGGATGTCGAAAAATATCCGACGGGAACGTACGACCGGGATTAAAAATGAACCTATAGTTAATTCAGGTTACGGTAACAAACATAGTAACATACCTTCATCCCCATTTTTAACCCTTCGGGGGTAGAATTATCAAAAACGGTGAGACACGTACCTATAAATTAATTTCCAATTGTCAGCCTAAACACAAAATTTGAAGATCCTAACTTCAAAACTGACGGACTTTCATATAAACTTCCATCCCATATTTTACCCTTTTAGAGATGGAATTCCCAAAAATCCTTTCTTAGTGGATATTTACTCTTTACAAAGAACACACACTCCAAGTTTCATGACTCTAGGACCAGCGGTTTGGGATGTGTGTTGATATATATCACCCAGTCAGTCAGTCAGTCAGTTTACCATTTTATATATATAGAAGATAGATAGATAGAAGAAGATTACACACTAAATACACGCCTGTCTGCATTCGCGCCTAAAACCAATATAATTCATAAGTGGAAGTTGGGCAATGGGGCCACCAAAATCAAAATGAAGACACACGGTTCGGGTAACTCGTTCTCTATGGAGAAGAGCCAGGTAATAGGAGCTAAGAACCGAAATGAACCTCCATGAATACCACTTCTGTAACCGTCTGTTATACATGAAAAGATCAGAAATCCAAATTTCTTTGAATCTCTTAAATACTCATACTTATCAGATTTTCAAACTTTTCAATATGAACCGGCCCCAGTATAGAAAAAATTTACTTGTAAGTGTTGTGTATCGTGCATGCATCTGATGAGTTTTCTGTACCTTTTTGTTTAGTACCAGTCTCTACTCGAGACTTGCTAGTACTCATTACGCGGGTCGATTGGACCCGTTTTTACTTTGTTAGTGGCCTTTTAATTACCGTCTAACCTGTAATTACTTGGTGTAAAATGCACGTAAAGTTTAGCTCGACGAGAGAAATTAGTCTTTCTCAACGTTTTTTGTTACTGCAAAATTTTCAAGTTGTGTCCATGTTTTTAAACGTGTAAAAAAATATATTTCGTGACTAGCTTATGTGCGTGGCTTCGCCCGCGTGGAGGTCAGTAATTGTCCTACGGGATCGTACTACCGGGATAAAAATCTTATGTGTTTTTAATCGAGGTCAAAAACTATCTGTTTGCTGAGGAAACTATTGCGTTTATTTTTGCAGAATATTAGTTCCTTTGTTTTATTTTGCTTTAACTTTCTGTCGAGAATAATAAAATGGCATAGACAACTATTTCTAGATAACAGCATTGTATTGAGGGCTTTTTGTCAAAAATACAGTATAAAATATAAAAGTACTATATATTCATGTTTCCTAAAAATGTAGCTAAAACTGAGGATGAAAATGTGTTATTATTTAGTGCGTCGTGTCATAACGTTACTATATCCTAATCTGACACGAGTTTAGCCATAGTAACGCCATCTTTCTTTTTTCCGTGTTCACGTTTGCCATGAAGTTCAGTCACAAACAAAGACCTCCAAATCTTTTTAAAAATAGAATTGATCGCAGCTTGTGTGAAAACCTATCGACATCACAGATGCATCTGACACGTAATTTACCAACCAATATGTTCAAAATTAATAGCGATTAATTTTGAAGTGAGTGGTTTTACACACACCGTTTTATTATAATGTGATTTATATTTTCTGCATGAGAAGATTCATTTAGGCACATGTTAGATTGGAGGTACTTTATCGGTGAGTTTTTTATTGGTAGTATAAAAACTACTAGAGTTATTGAATAGCTTTCACAAATCAAGTCTGAGATGAATAGTAATATCTTGAAACTGGTGAGCAGAAATGTCGTAAACAGTCAACTCTAAAAAACATAAAAAGTAGTTCAAGTTTTTTTTCCATATAAATGAACACGAGGTTTCGCCGACAACTCGTATTACCAAGTTATTGGGTTGTGGAGGTCAGATAGGGAGTCGCTCCATGTAAAATACTGATGTTCAGCTGCATCTGGTTAGACTGGAAGCCGACTCCTACATACTAGATAAGGCTAGGCACATGATGAAGATAAATGAGGAGAGACATCTTTTTCCTTAAATCCATCCAAAGAGTGTCTTGAAAAGATCGCTTTTAGCGATAAAACCGCCCATTTTGTAAATTGTAGTGTTACCGATATGCAATTTGTATGGTGTACAGTCACGAGCATCAATATGTAAACAATTAAGAACTTTTAAAACTGTATTTCTCCCACTGTTCTGATTAAAATTTCATCTTGTTACGAACATAGTATTCTGGAACTCATATTTTCTCTCCAAGTTACAATCGTTATTTCTCGCGAAAATTGCTGTTAAATTTAGGAAAATGTATACATATTGGTGCTCGTGACTGTACACAATAAAGAGTATGCCATGTGTTTATCTATTTCGAACAATATCAATCTGACCATCACATTTCCAGGCAGTGTTAGTTAAAACAATGGAACCGCGGCAAATAAACGTCATTCAGTGATCGTTTCCAGCTTAGTAAGTTTGCGGCTTTTGTGGTTGCGGTCTGCGGTCATACGGGGCTCGATCGTATTTAATAAATACACTCTAGAATGCAATCAAATCGAGACTGGTTGTGTTTTAAAAACGTTTTGTTATAGGCATTCACGTGGAGTTTTAGCAAACATCACACACACACATTTTGCTGGAAGCGATCCTACAGCTGTAAATGTAATTGGTCACAAATTCAGACAAGTTCGGAAGCCCTGTATGAGCGCGCTGTGTAAACGTAACGTAAATAAGTCGATTTTAAAATTAAAAACACTTATTTCTTATAAAATAAATATGTATTATAATATTTTCATATTTTAAGAATTTATTCATATATGGATGATGCTGATTGTGCTTGTTGCAAATCTAGTGGTGCCCTTGGTGGTGATAACGCCCGAGCTCCTGAAAGCGGGAAGAAGTCCTGTATTAGGAGAGCTTTGGGAGCTTTTCAACTCGGTGTTCTCTGGGAGAACTCCAGAAGCGTGAAGCGTTCTTTTCTTTAAAAAACGGAACAAAACCCTATTAAAGAATTACAGACCTATTTCGCTCCTTAGCCACGTATATAAGTTGTTTTCAAGAGTCGTCACGAATCGTCTAGCGCGAAGGCTCGACGACTTCCAGCCACCGGAGCAGACCGGGTTTCGAGGAGGATATAGCACTATAGACCACATCCACACAGTGCGGCAGATCATACAGAAGTCCGAAGAGTATAATTGGCCGATGTGTCTTGCATTTGTGGACTATGAGAAGGCTTTTGACTCTGTCGATACCTGGCCAGTTCTGGAGTCTCTGCAGCGATGCCAAGTCGACTGGCGATACATTCAAGTGCTGAGAAGTCTTAATGAAAACGCCACAATGACCGTCCAAACCTAAAACCAACAAATAGGTCATATCCCATTGCGTCGGGGGTGAGGCAAGGGGACGTAATTTCCCCGAAATTGTTCAGAAACGCACTGGAGGATGTGTTTAAGACACTGACATGGACGTAGCATTAACATCAACAGTGAATACATCTCACACTTGAGATTTGCAGATGACATCGTCATACTGGCTGAATCGTTGCACGACTTGCAACAATATGCTGGATGGCTTAGTTGATACTTCAATACGCATTGGTCTCATGGTGAACTTGGACAAAACCCAGGTTATATTCGACGAACACTTCACCCCAGGACCTAGATTCAGGAGCGCGCTCCACACTCTCAACCTCATTGCTGAGGAGTTGGACATATTCTGTGGCACTTTGCGTGAATTCACAACAACAGCTATATCCCTATATAGAATTTGCTATGTTAAAAACAGTTGATCTATTAAAGTTTAAGTGTGCTACAATATCGCATTGGGTCTAGCCTGTAAGGATAATTATGTAGAGTAAATAAATAAAATTGAAAAGGAAAAATAAAAAATGATTTCAAGATTCCGGTTAGATTTCAATAAAATCTTTCTTTTATTTATTATAATAAATTGGTTACTAATAAATTGGTTACTTTTTTTGGTGTAATATGAATATTATACGTAACATATCCAGGGAGCCGGAAAAAAACTATCTCCTTTGCTATTCACCCAAATAATGTAACTTAAATGCTAAACAATAAAAATCGACGTATTTACGTTACGTTAACACCGCGCGCTCGCGCAAGGTCCTCTGTTTCTGAGAAATTGCTAACTAGTAAATAAAAGACGTGCTTCCGTATTAGCGTATAATGCGAGACTGGCGTTTACAAATACCCTACGCGATAGTTACAATATACAACATCTTCACCCTTAATTAACATTAAATCTAAACAATAAAAAATAACACAACTAACTTGTTTTTATTAACTTAACTTATATATAACAGACTTCCTATACAACTTATATTACTGATCATACACAACTTATATTACTAATCATACAGAACTTATATTACTAATCATACAGAACTTATATTACTAATCATACAGAACTTATATTACTAATCAAACGTTATTATTAATCTATTTCTCCTATACCAAATCGTTGGGGGGGTTTACGATTTCTTAATGTATATCTACGTTCCACGGGTACAGTGCTTTGAGTTTGCGTAACATTACTACTTGGCACGTTGGGTGACCGTGTCGCCACCGGCAGCCCAGGCCGGTTCTCCGTCGTGCCCGGTGTACTTAAGTCGGACATATTTTTCGTTCCTGGCATCACGGTCGCCTCGACCGCACCGTCCGACCTCTCCTCATTTACAACTGGGAACACCAGTGAACTACGTGATTTCCTGTTCATATTACAAGGTGGTGGATGCACTCTCTCGGGCAACACCAATCGCCGCCGTAACTGATCGACATGTCGGTGCGCCTCGGTTCCAAAGTCAGTTTTAATAGCGTAGTCTGTACTACCTAACTTATCTACGACTTGCCCTGCTACCCATTTGTCTGCCCCACGATAGTTCCTATACCACACCTTATCTCCCGGTACTACTTGTCTGTGTGCCCCGCCAGCCCCATGTTCGCTGTGGGACTGACGCGCCAGCGTGCGCGCCTCTCGATCCGGTTTCAGTATGTCCAATCTCGTGCGTAAATTCCGCCCTTGTAGAATTTTTGCCGGACTATCCCCTAATGTATAATGCTCCGTATTCCTATAGGTTAACAGATATCTACATAATGCTGTATCCGGGTCTAAGTTCTGTTTGATTGCTTTCTTAATTACCCGCTTACATATTTTCACTGCATTCTCTGCTGCCCCGTTAGAAGCAGGATGGTATGGTGCAGTGAAAATTTGTTCGATACCGTTGTTTGATAAAAAGTTTTTAAATTCTGCGCTAGTAAATGGGGGTCCGTTATCGCTCACTACTTGTCTTGGAAGGCCGAACTTTGCCCAAATATCTCGTAGTATTGCTATAACCGCTTGTGCTGTGGTGCGTTTCATGTTAACAGCCTCTATCCATTTAGAACAAGCGTCAACGATAATAAAGTAAGTTGATCCTGAAATCGGCCCTAAAAAGTCAATGTGTAACCTTGACCAAGGTCGATTCGGCCACGGCCACGACATGGGCGTGTGGCGGTGTGGCGCGTCCGCCATCGCAGCACACACGGTGCACGTCTGACACAACGCCGTCACGTCCTCGTCAATCCCAGGCCACCACACGTAACTTCTTGCTATAGCTTTTGTTTTTACTATTCCCATGTGTGTATCATGTAATTCTTTGAGTACTCTGTTCCTACAAGCTGACGGTATTACTATCCTATGGCCCCACATAATGCATCCTAGTTCGGTATATAATTCGTTTTTTCGATTGAAGTACGGTTTGAGCTCTTTGATTTCTACTTCTTGCGGCCAACCGTCCTGCATGTAACTAATAACTCGACTAAGTAAGGGGTCTGAAGATGTCTCTTTTTTTAAAATATTATAATCTAATAGAAGTGCCTCCGCGGCGAAATGCAAGTATGTTTGTTCTGGTAAGTCTTCTTTCACAGTTGTATCTTTATGCTCTTTTATTAGACGGGATAGTGCATCCGCAGTATTTTGATCTGTTTTAACGTATTCTATGTCAAAATCGTATGCTGTTAATTTTATGGCCCACCGTTGTAATCTACTGGCCGCTGTATTAGGAATGCCCGTATTTGGGCCGAAAATACTAACTAACGGCTTATGATCGGTACGAAGTGTAAATTTCCTACCATACAGATATTGGTGAAATTTATCGGTAGCAAAAATAATAGCCAAAGCTTCTTTATGGATCTGACTGTAATGTTTTTCAGCTTCGGTAAGTGCTCGCGATGCGTACGCTACCACTTGTTCACCTTTGTCCGTGGTACGTTGCGCCAGCACGGCGCCCAG
Source organism: Eurois occulta (assembly GCA_950022335.1). NCBI lineage: Eukaryota > Metazoa > Arthropoda > Insecta > Lepidoptera > Noctuidae > Eurois > Eurois occulta. Next base: position 18,914,630 of record OX465486.1, on the reverse strand, counting down.
CCCGTGTGCGCTGGCATCACAAGTAACTATTGTCTCCAACGACATATCGTAATGTGCGAGCACTTCCGTGCTGCACAATAACTTTTTCACTTGATTAAACGCTATGCTATGCTTCCTAGTCCACTTGTATTGTGTACCCTTTTTTAGTAAATCGTAAAGTTGTCCTAAATATGTACTCAAATTCTTTATAAACTTTCCATAAAAATTCACCATCCCTAAAAATGACTTTAATTCTGTAGTGTTTCTCGGATGAGGCATGGTAATAATTGGATTTATTTTATCTATATTAACTTTCACTCCGTCTTTACTGACAATGTATCCTAAGTATTTAACTTCGTTCTTTAAAAAATCACATTTTTCCTGCTTGATTTTTAACCCATTGATCTTTAAGATTTTAAACACTTTGTTGATTGTTTCCACATGGCTGTTTAAATCTTTATTCTTAATTAAAATATCATCGTAAAATATTACTACGTTTGGTACATTTTTGAATAGTTCCATCATAAATTTCTGAAAAATACCGGGGCTGGAGGCTAATCCATATACCAGGCGTTTATATTTGAATAATCCACGATGCGTATTAATGACCGTGTATTCTCTAGAGCGCTCGTCAAGTTCTAATTGGTTATAAGCTTGAGATAAATCTAACTTTGTGAACCAAACATTTCCGCTAAGTTCGCTAAATAAATCGTCAATCTTTGGAACCGGGTACCTATCGATAATTAAGGCACGATTAAGTGTTACCTTATAGTCGGCACATATCCTTATGCCACCGTCCGCCTTACGTGCTATCACTAAAGGAGTGGCCCAGTCGGAGCGGTCAACCGGCTCGATGACGCCCGCGCGCAGCATCGCGTCCAGCTCCGCGTCGACTCTGTCACGCAACGCGTACGGTAACGGCCGGGCTCGACAGAACACCGGCTGAGCTCCCGGTCGCACACAGAGGCTTACTGTGCCCCCGTTGTACCGACCCAACGTGCCATCGAATATTGATTTATATCTAGAAACAATAGGATTAATTAGTTCATTTTTATTACACTTCTCACTAGTGATACAATTTACGCTGATCTTTGGTATGTCTACCCTCAATTCTGCCAGCCATTGGCGTCCTAATAAGCTCGTAGTTCCGTTATCAAAGATGTACAAATCCAACGTTTTATTTCGGTTTTTATATTGTACTTCTGTTTTTACATAACCAAGTGGCTTAACAATGGAACCGTCATAAAAACTAAATTTTATGCAACATGGTTTTATCTCCAGATTACTAAAACATCTATCATAGGTACTCTTACTAATACAAGACAAAGGAGCACCGGTATCAACTTCCATATCTAATAAACAATCATTTACCAATAATGTCATACGCACCGCCTTGTACTTTGTTAATGACATCTGATACATTGGTTCATCGAAATCACTTTCACTGACGTCATCATCACCTGACTCAGAATCTTCTGTTGTTTGCGCTTGCGGTGGCTCATCCATGGATTCCTGCACCCAATATGTACCGGGCCGCTGCTGTCCGCTCGCGCGCGAGCCCGCAGCGCTGCCGCCCGCGCCGCCGCGGTAGCTGCGACCGTTGCGCCCCGCGCGCCCCGATCGTTGTCCGCTCCCTCCGCGTATTTGATAATTATCGCCGCCTTTTTCCGCGACTTTTGCCGACCGTCTCGTTTTTTCTGAAGCACTATCTGACCGTTGGGGACACATTCTCCTTAGGTGGCCCACTCTGTGACAAAAACTACATTCGTAATCAATGTATCGGCAATCCCGCTTGTTATGCTTGGTGTCCCCGCACGCTGCACATGACTTCACTTGCAGCTTATTTACGCTTCCCGTTAATTCCGCAGCGTTATTTACTTCGCGTTCTACGGCGCCTGCGTCTCGTTCTGCCGCTTCGAGGGTAGTGGCCAAAGTTACTGCTTTTGAATAGTTTAAATTGTCCTCTGCAAACAGCCGTTGCCTTATGAATTCACTTTGTAAACCACACACGAATTGGTCCCTCAAGTTATCTTCTAAAACCACTTGAAAATTGCAATATCTCGATAGTTTTTTCAATTCCGCCACGTAAGCTGCAATGGATTCGCCTGCCAACTGTCTCCGCTGTCGAAATCTATATCTTTCTGCCATCTCGGCGGGTTTTGGCTGTAAATGCTCCTGGAGTAAACTTACAGCTTGTGAATATTTTAATTCTGATGGTTTTAACGGGCTCGCCAAGCTAGATAATAGTTCGTATGCTTCTTCGCCCATTAGTGAGATTAGTGTGGGTAATTTCACATCGTCACTAATTTTGTTCGCCAAAAAATACATTTCAATTCTTTCAACGTACGCCAACCAGTTCCCGGATTGTAAACTGTATTCACGAATCTTCCCGATGGACATTTTTGATATTTAATTCGTAATACTGAACTGCGTAAATATATGAAATTCCGATTATCCTCGTCGCCACTAGTAAATAAAAGACGTGCTTCCGTATTAGCGTATAATGCGAGACTGGCGTTTACAAATACCCTACGCGATAGTTACAATATACAACACTAACTACCCAATATTTCGATAGGTATAGAATCCAAGAAGCCATGCCCATGAGTCACTTGTGAACACAAGCCCAACAAAGTGTATTACAAAGTGTCAGTTATTTCCATTGTAACTCATGTTTGTGTCGACTCAAAATAACAACAAAAAGTTAAATCTCAAGCCAAAAAGCTAATACCCTTTTACATCAAGTATAATTTCCGCAAATACTCTTCGATTACACTGCTTATTCCCTACTCTTACAGAAAGCAAAAAGTATAAAGGTGAGTGTAGACTAGAGCATTTATGTACTTGTAACAAAACATCAGGCCGCACGACGTTTTGTTTCAACTTGATTTTGAAAACAAATGAAAGTGTAACTTTTTAAGATGCATTTTGAACAACAGCCTTGTTGTCAAATAGATAATAGGTACATAAGTTTACTAACATAGGTATAAGTTTATCTCTTTTTGTTTTTTTAATAACCCTTATGCCATATGCTTATCTGAATTAAAGACTATTATTTTTTTACCGTAATAT